>JAGVSL010000108.1:0-2400000 GCA_022494535.1 Himalopsyche phryganea
GAAAAATGACTTACCTTATGTTTAAAAATCAAGGTCAAATGGCCAAAAACATTTTAAACCAAATATTTTGTTGTAGATGGAACACAATTCAAAAATGGCGGGCTTAACAACTTCAAATGGGCAGTTCATTTGACATAAACAAATGAAGGCATTATTTTAAGTCATCTGTCAAACACGCTTCAAACTGAATAAGACTAAGTACCTATAACAAAAACTATCTCTCTGGATGGCGAGCAAGATTCCTTGAAGGCTCAATGAGATGGATAAATACGAACAAATTTCTGTCGTCGGCGAGGGGTCTTATGGAGTCGTAATGAAGTGCAGGCACAAGGATTCTGGACAATTGGTAGCCATCAAAAAGTTTCTTGAGACCGAGGACGATGCGACAGTCAGAAAGATGGCATTACGAGAAATTAGAATGCTCAAGGTAGGATTAGCCAATAAATAATTTCACCTAATTCTTATTTTGCACGTATTTTAAATATAGCTTTAAAACAAAAAATAAATTAAAATAGGTAGGTACTAGTTACTTTGATTGTTTTACGTTATACCATAATTAAAAAATAGTATTTTTCAATTGTATTTATGGCCGCGTCTATTAATATATATATCTGTATAGGTATTTACTTAGTTTAATGAAAATATTGAAAACAGTATATATTATATACGTATAAATAAAAAATATGTACGTTTATATTTAGATAATTATCACTGTTGAGTTGTTCAAAGTAATGGAATATAATATTTATCATATTTATAATTTTGTGCACTGTATCGTTTTTTACGCTGCTTATTTTACACAGTGGTCCTTCGAACGTATCCCGCTTGCAAAACGAGTAACTGTCTGGTGTATATTGCCAAATAAGCGCCAAAAATACCTCTCTAAAACATGGCGAAGCATTCCTCGAGTATTACTATTTTTACCTGAATATAAGTAGTGATTTAACCACTTAAATTCCACATAATCTCATAAAATAAAATTTACTTTATTTTTATATATAAATATTACGGCTAACTGGATACAATTAAAACTCGATTAAGTGAATTTTCATATTAGCCGTTATGTATTTTTCTGAAACATGCAATATTTTAATAGGATAAAATATCAAAGTACTATTTAGGACTATTAGTTAATTGATAGCGATTTCAGATGACAAACTAAAAAAAAATTGTAGAACTATATACATTGATATTGTATCCTATTATAATGGAGTTCTACCAAATAAGTGCCAATTCAATCAATTAATTTAAGATTTTCTTATAAAAGAAATAAATATAATTAAGTATTCAGATATTCGGTGATATTGACTTCAACCTTCTCAAAATCAACTCACCCATCCTATATTGTTATTATTATCTATTGAATTGAATAAGTTTTTTTCTTGCTTAAAAATAAAAATATGTATATAATTTCCCTTTTTGGGGGTGCTTCGTGCAATTTCATTAGTACATACTTAGAGAGTATGAGAAAAAAACAAAACGACACAAATCACATCTGTCTCGCTCGCCGCTCGAGGGATGACGGTGTAGGAGCGGGGAGAAGCGGGGTGCGGGCTTCAACACACTTCAAGGCCCGCGTCCTGGGATAAGGACAACAAAGGAGAAAACAACGGTTCCTTCCATTAAAACCCCGGTCGTTTATCCGCGTACTCATCTGATTTATTGCAATTAGCTACAGTTTCACAAGACATTAGACACAACAGAATTACATACTTTTAATTTAAACTGTGTAAGTGGTTTTATAGTAATCGAAGGGATCAGGCGCTGCCGCGACCTCCCCCCCAGAACGGTCGGACTCCACTGACTCTGGCAGGATCGCAGGCGCTTCCCCCCCACTTCAAACTGCAAATCAACAACATCAACCAACAAATCCGACCCCCACCCTTAACGCCTCAGCAGGGGTATTACATTCTTAAATTTTCATTAATAGGAAGAGTCTGCAGATTGGTTTTGAAGACCCTGTCCGCCCCATAAGTACGGGGCGGTGTCAAATCACCACACTCCCAATGTTCAATAACCGTCTGCAGCTCTTCCAGCAAAATATAAAATAAGCTCAAAAATAACGTAAAAACAAACAGGAATGTCAATCATAAAAACCACAAAAATAGAAATGTCAAATTAAACATAAGCACTAAAGAGAAATTTCAACTCAAACACAAACACAGAATGGAAATGACATATCGAACACAAAAACTAACGTTCTAAACTGCAAGAAATTCTGTAAATACGCGCATAAGTCACTAAGCGAAGTGGCGCGTTCGTCGGCGTCGCGACGTCTCATCAGGCGGCTTTGGCGGTGGCGCAAGTTTGCGCAACGAAGATTCCCACTTAAACTTCACCGGATCACTGAACGGCGTATCGGGTGGCTTTGCGGCCGGCCGTAATATCGTCAGCGTAGGCGGCGACTCCAGGCTTATCTCCCACAGTTCGGGTGGCAGGGCGGATGGTCGCAACCTTTTTTATCATAGGCGGCGACTCCAGGCTCATCTCAGGCAGCTCTCTAAGCTGCATATCGGGCGCACGCTTGCGTAGCACTTCGGGTGATGGTCTACCAGACGGCCAAACGTCGGGTGGCATCATAGGCAGCGGCTTACCCGGTGTACGCATATCAAGCATGGCCGCAACCAGCGGCGTCGTTATCAGCGGCATTACCAGCGGCTGCGTATCTGGTAGCTGCTCATCCGGCAGTATCGTTACTGGCGACCTCGCATCAGGCACTGTCGACTCAGGCAGCGACATCTCTGGCACTATCTTTGCGGCCAGTGGTGTAACTAGCAACGACACATTGATCAGTGTCGTTACTAGTGGCTGCAAATCAGGCAGTGGCGTAATTGGCAACTGCAGACTAGGCAGTAGCGTTACTGGTGCCTTTTTCGCCCGGCGGGGTGGTCGAACGGGCTTCCAGTTCTCGTCCAAGGGCTGGTCTCCGACCTCACTGTCACTGGTGGCAGCCACGTCGGGAATAAGGGCGGCGATGGCAGATAGTGAATGTATTTCACCGGCGTCTTCCTCTAGTCCGCTTTCGGAGCTAGGGTGTCGTTGCACAACGTCGGGGGCTTGTTCGACTGTCTGGCCATCTTGCTTTCCTTCAGTGTAGACGGGCTGATTTCGAGGTGTGGGCGGCAATTCGGTTTCATGAGCGGACGTCGGCGCGATTCCACTTTGAATCGAACATACGGCGTCCAAGTTTAGTGACGTCACAACTTCGTCATTCGTAAGTACCGGCACGTACGCCGGTGTAGAGGCGACTTCGTTACGACCCGTTAACTCGACCGTTTCGTAGCGTGGTGACGTCATGACGTAATCCACTGGCGTCGCGATGATGTGCGCGGCTTCGTAGCCGGGCTCCTCTTGGCCTCCCTCGTATCGGAGGACGGCATCAAAGAGTTCGTTCAACGTTCTCCAAGAGCGCTGACTCATCTCTCGCTGGTCTCTCGGCAGCATCAGTCTGTGGCAGACCTTCGCCAATTGTTCCGAGTCATCACTCGGGCCGGCGTTCAGGGCTAGGTCCCGTTTTATTATCATAAAAAGGACGATTGGTTCGTCCTCACGTTGCCTCGTCGTCATCAGCGCAATCCTGTCACGAGCTCGGCGGTTCTCGTCACTATAATGTTCGATAATAGCAACCTTGAACGTCTCCCAGTTAGCTGGCTTCTCGCGGAGCGCTGTGAACCAGCTTTTGGCCTCTCCTTCCAAGATGTCGGCAGTCTGTGCCACCCAGGACGATATAGGTGTCCCGGTTCTAGGGAGCGCTCCTTCACAATACTCCAGGAAGCGCTCTGCGGTCATCATCGGGTCTCCATCAAACCTCATGCCGGTTTGCGAAAGCTTGGTTATTGGCGGGCGGATGTAAGTAATCTCTTCCTCGTACATCCGGTCATCGTCAGCTTCAGACTCATGTGATGAGTAGGGCGGATCCTCAGCGTACATCCGATCGTCGTCTGCGTATTCGTATGACGTGTCGCGCGATCCGTCGGCGTACATCCAATCATCGTTAGCATATTGATTCGGCTTATAGCGAGGCTCATCGTACATCCGGTCATTGTTAACGTATTCCAAGGTGTCGAACCTATTCGACGTGTACCGCGAATTATCTACGTACACACTGTCTCCATACGTGTATTTCGAAGTATTTTCACGTGGTTTGTTTACGTAATTCCGGTTTACATATGTTTGTTCCGAGGTATTGTCTCTACAATAACGGGGTTTGTTTACGTACACCCGTTTATCATACGATTCAAACTGATTCGGCACATAACGGGGCTTTTCCGCACACATGCGGTCACTATAAGATCCGACTTGACTCGGCCTATAGGCGGACTCATTTTTATTCCTCCGGTTCCTTCTTCGGCCGGATGGCTTCGGCGGATATCGCGGAACTTCCTCGCGATTTCGCCATTCGCATTTTCTATGCATTTTTGTATTTCCACATTCACTTTCCGTTGTTGGGCGCCACAGGGAGTTTCACCCTGACTAATTGCAATCTTCCGGCTAGCGTCTCAGGTCGTCAAGTCCTGAGGTATTTAAACCTCCACGGCCCCACGTTGGGCGCCAAAATGAGAAGACCCCGGATCGAAGAGAGGCGAGCGGCTGGTTATCCGGAGTCCTGGAAGGGCTGATCTCAGACAAACACCATTTCAGATCCGGTTTAAAACTTATTTATTATCCATTCAAGATGCAGTGGTTTAATATTACACAAATATATAAATCTTAACACATAAAATTGATTCTACATTTACATTTACTTAGCAACTGAATTTACTTTAAGTTATAATACAAATAACACAACGAATTTAAATTAAATCCAACGCAAATCAAAACACAAAAACAAACAAACAGTTCACATCGTCACATCACCTTCGTCGCGACGAGACTTCGTTCGTCCGACTCGGCAGCTCGTCATCGACTGTCTACAAAAATTCAAAAAAACTCCGTGCAAAGTTGGAGCTACCCTTTTCCGTAAAAATGGACTCGTCCAGCGGCCGAAGCCGGGGGCTTCTTAAATGCCTGACAACAAGAAAGAGCGTATTCTGCGAATTATTGCTGTTTTGCCGCAGGCCGATTTCAGTTCGGGACACTAATGACACTTATACTTAAGAAAACCAGGGTGTGTCAAACCCCATACTTCTAGTGTCCATGAACTGAGTTCGGACAGCGTAGCAATAATCACACAAAAACCAGATACAATATACAATAAAGAACACAAAAAAATCAAGTCTTAAAAACACACGCGTGGCAGCGCGTCGGTCGTCACACACGAGGCCACAACACAGGTCATGTCGCGATCGGCATCGGGCGGTGGTGCAAATTTTCCTACGCCAACAGGCGTCCTGTTCCTATCCCAGGAAGGCATCCGCAGCGTCCTCGCTCGGTGGGGCAGGTGTGTCGGCAGCATCTCCTCTTCACAGGCAGACGGCCTCATCTTCTCCCGAGAAGGCATCCGCAGCGTCCTCGCTCGGCGGGGCAGGTGTGTCGGCAGCATCTCCTCTTCACAGGCAGACGGCCTCATCTTCTCCCGAGAAGGCATCCAGGGCAGCGTTCTCACAGGCAGACGGCCTCATCTTCTCCCGAGAAGGCATCTGGGCAGCGTCCTCGCTCGGCGGGGCAGGTGTGTCGGCAGCATCTCCTCTTCACAGGCAGACGGCCTCATCTTCTCCCGAGAAGGCATCCGCAGCGTCCTCGCTCGGCAGGGCAGGTTTATTAGCGTCTTCTCGTCTTTACAGGCAGCATGGCAGGCAAAACGGCCTCCCGGGTCGCAAATCTACCAGCCACAGTAGGCCTCACTCGTTGAAGACAAAACAGGCACAGCAGGCCTCACAGGTTGCAAATATAACAGGCACAGCGGGCCTCATGGATTGCAAACAAACAGCCACAGTAGGCGTCACTCGTTGACAACAAAACAGACACAGCAGGCCTCACAGGTTGCAACTCTAACAGGCACAGCGGGCCTCGCGGATTGCAAACAAACAGCCACTGTAGGCCTCACTGGTTGAAAACACAACAGGCCCAGCAGGCCTCCTAGGTCAGCGCGAACGACTTCAAGAGCGGCTAGTCGAGAAGTAGGGCTTCGTGAAAAGTAACAGAGGCCAGGCACCTTTCACCGACGACTCCCGCCAGTTTCGCCTTTGAAGCTGGGGTTTCGTGGTAAGACGCCGGGAAGCTGACTGGTTGTCTGGTCCCGATCTTGAAGTCCACCTTCAGGGCAGGGTCCGGATTCTTAGTGTGCGTTCGGCGATTTGAAATTCTCGAAGTTACGTTAAAATTCGGTTGGGCGCCATGAACCACAGTTCAAAGCCACTGCATCTTCAGAGCATGAGTCCTCAGGGGGTGAATCCTGAGGTGTCACAAACCATCAATGGCCACTAAGTTGGGCGACAAATGAGAGAGTATGAGAAAAAAACAAAACGACACAAATCACATCTGTCTCGCTCGCCGCTCGAGGGATGACGGTGTAGGAGCGGGGAGAAGCGGGGTGCGGGCTTCAACACACTTCAAGGCCCGCGTCCTGGGATAAGGACAACAAAGGAGAAAACAACGGTTCCTTCCATTAAAACCCCGGTCGTTTATCCGCGTACTCATCTGATTTATTGCAATTAGCTACAGTTTCACAAGACATTAGACACAACAGAATTACATACTTTTAATTTAAACTGTGTAAGTGGTTTTATAGTAATCGAAGGGATCAGGCGCTGCCGCGACCTCCCCCCCAGAACGGTCGGACTCCACTGACTCTGGCAGGATCGCAGGCGCTTCCCCCCCACTTCAAACTGCAAATCAACAACATCAACCAACAAATCCGACCCCCACCCTTAACGCCTCAGCAGGGGTATTACATACTTCCTGATGACGTCGTAAGAAGGCATGCATTTCAACTACTCCGAGCGCTTGATCATTGTCACACAAATAATGTGAGTAATAAATTATGTTTATTTTTAGCAGCTTATCATAAAATAATAACTTAACAGATTAAATCAATCATATAAACCAGTGCTCCGCAGCTGTTGGGCCGCGGCACACCGGTGTGCCGCGGCGCAGTGCGTCCAAAATGAGAGAAATCTAGTATATTGATATCATAAAAAAATTGAAGCCATTCGGTTGCTAAGATCTCGGTTGATATTATTCTCATTTAAACAAATGTTGTATTATTTTGATATTTATTTGAATTAGTGTTTGCACGGATATTGCAACTGAAATTATGGGAGTAAAATGGGATTTGTCTCGTGTGTAAAACAAAAAAATCCTATTGTAGAAATTACACATTGCTGCATATATTGGGAAGCATTGACGATGAGTAATAATAATTTACCAGCGGAATTATTAGAAACAATAAACAAATGTATCAAAATATAATACACATTATCGGGTCAAGAGACTTAAAATCGCATTTTTTTAAGAATATCAATTCAAGATTGCTTCACAAAGAAATACATTGGCTGTCCTGAGACAAAATTTATCAAAGATTATTTGTACTTCATGTCCCGTACGCACAAATCTACTGAATATCTTCTTCTTAATTGATTCACAATTTTTAATTCGTTTTTATGTACAATATTATGTAAATAAAACCAAGTAATTAACGTATCGTAAATAAATAATTTTGTATTTCCATAGAAATAAAAAATATAAAGTTGATTTAAATGATTTATAAATATTTTTACACATTTGAAAAACAAAACTGCGAGACTAAATGACAGGATTGTAAAAATGACAGAATTGTAAATGTATAGTTCATATTTTCCAAGAAATTACATTTATATATTATATAAAAAAAATTTTCCCTGCTGCGCAATCTTGTGTCATTATGATTTATGACTAAAAAAATACCAGTAATTTATTTGAAAAATAGCCTTAACTCACCACAATTGAAAATAATCATTTTTACAGACAAAAATGGGGGGGCTGCATATTCAAGGACTACCCCGGGCGGACATGCCACTGCCTCCCATCCATCCGATCCTAAAAACGAGAAGTAACGAGATCGATTATCTAACCACTAATACTAGCCCTATCCATTCATCCTAAGTCTCTTCAAAAAAAAATATTCAAACAGTCCTAGCCCTATCCTCACTCTCTCCGAAAAAAAGGGGTTGAGTAACTGAGTGACAAGCAGTTCCCGTATACAATTTCTTTTCTGTTCCATATGTTTCACATCGCGAGTATAAATAGTGAATGCAATTAGCATATTTAGGCGTTAGGTGTGCCGTGGGGGACAAAAGGTTTCGGAGCACTGATATAAACTATAGTTGAGATAAATAGTAGCAGGATTATCCCAAATTGAGGTCGATTCGTTATTGTGACTCCTTTAAATTGTCGCCAAGCCCCTATCCCACTTTCCTGAAACACTTATTCTTAAATGCGAAAACTTAGGACACCGGTTGCCAACCGGTGTTTCTGGGAGTTGTTGCAGTGACGTCATTGTAACAGGATACAAACATTTACTTATTTCAAACATGCAGCAACAAAATATCACACGTATTAATTTGTGTATAATTAAGTAATTACTGTAATGACTATTTCATAATAAAAAAACGTTACTTTTATGTTCCATATAAAATATTTGTACTTCTTTAAAAAAAGTGATCCATGGGACTCAAGCTTGTGAGCTTAGTGGTCCATGCTTTAGGAACATAGTCATGAATATTTTTATATTGATCAGAAATCGTTTTAGAGACTGTAGCAAACCATGTCGCAGGCAAAAAGATTATACGTTTTTATATAAATTGTCAATTACACACCTCTTGGTGAATTTATTTAAAATATTAAATATAATAATGGTTCGATATTTGTCAGTCAAACCCGTAATTCGCTTATAAATACCAAAACTTTTTTCAAAATACCAAGCCAATATTTTAGTATGTGTTCTCGTTAGTCATAAATATAAATTACCGTTAGAAATGCAATTTTTATTTCGTTAAGATTTAAAATAAATGTAAATTGAAACACTTTATCTACTTATTCTGAAAGTAAAATTTTTGTGATTTTAGTCCACGTAACATTTTTTTATTAAACGATTCATATAGAAACAGAATTAGTCGAAAGTCGTAACTAATCCTTCCGATTATTGTGCTGGTATCCGCAAAAAATAATTCAAAAGTTTTAAAATGACATGAATGCTGTTTGAAAACAATACAGTTATGTACTTAGATCAATTGTATTTCGTTTTATTGTTGTGGACATAAAATACGTTTCCAAATGTCAAATCAATATTATCTGCACGAAGAGTAAAAATATTAAATTCAGAAGCCTACGGCGTAGAGCGGTTTGATAGCGCTGAGTGCTACGCTCAGATTTATGAATGTTTTGCTACGTTTGAAATATAACACAGCGTACGTACATTTTATTTTTGTTGTACCAGTACTACAGGTAAATTATCGTTACCGATCTAAGTCGTAAAAATATTACCTTAATCGCTTTGCAATGATTTTGAACGGCAAGGTCAAAATGAAAATAGAAAATTCGTACTATATTTATCTGATAATAAGCATGTTTTACAGAATATATTTGCCATCACGACAAGACATGCTACATTTACATTTCACATTATATTATTCAATTTCATGAATAGATCAAATCACGACTTGGAAAATTTCAAAATAATGATGAGATTTCATTTTCTTCGTATTTTATATTATCAAACTAAAAATAAAAATTAACATCGTATGTACCTGCATATTTTGTTCTGTAGGTGTCAAAAGTCACAGTACACAAACTTAACTACGGGCGGTCTTCGACTTTCTGACAATGTGTACGATTGTCGACCATGTTGTCTTTTATTTTGTGATTTGAAATGGTAAATTGACAATAATCGTGTTGCATTTTGGCTCAACGTTACATAACGAGTTTATTCGAAACGTATTGGAGTAGATAAATTACGGAACATTTTATGATTTGTCGCTTATTTTATCTAAAAAAATATGGCCACCGTACCGAAATGTAATCCTGCTATGTTTCATTTTTGGCACGACGAAATATTTTTGTGATATTCTTAATGCATATGATAATGAAGATTTTTTATTGAATAAGTAGTCATATTGAGCTCAAAAGCCTTTTCACCATCGATAAAAACTATTATTAGATGAGTTTAAGTAAGTACCATGACTATTTACAATCTTGTATAAACAAAAATATGTTTAAAACGATATTCGCACGAGATGTCGTGCAACAATAATAATTTTGAATTTGTGAATATTGAAATTTGATTTGGTGGCAGTTTGTTTCAGCACGAATCTGGTAAACTATTTTTTTGTATAGGTTAGAACAGAGTGTATCAGCCTTTTAACCGCAGCGGAACACACAAAATAGAAGGAATGTTTTCGGAACTACATACCAATTAAAGCTTGAAAAGGGAATAAATGAAGAAGAATTAACAATGTATATTATACAATAAATATAATAATATACTTTGTCACTATCATCAGAAAATCATAAATAATTTCGACACCTACTGTATGAATATGAATAATCATAAGACTTAATTATCTTACTAATAACTAATAGTCAACTTTAAGATGTTAGCTGTATTAAACTACTCTTATTTTTCAATTTTCCACCGGGATATTCGTTTAAAAAATAATTATAAAGATAATCATCAAAATATTATTTAACCGGTTGCGTACTGAGGTATTTTCAGGGCCCTCATAGCATTCGGGAATATTATTTATATATTTTTAAGATTGTATACGTGCATGTTGATAGGTGGTTTACTGTTTTTTCCAGTTTCAGTTGAAAATTGTAAGATTTCAAAAAAATCAGAGTTGGGTAGCATATAATAATATATTTTTTTCAAACCGTTCACATTTTTTTATGAAATTATTTCCATATTCAACATAAATTAACTAAATTACTTATATCTAAATACGATATTATAATGTTCGGGTTACCACTACACATTTGTTTATCTAAAAATATCACATTTTTATACAAATAAACACCCTTTTTTTTTTACACAAAATTATATTATGAAGTTCTGGTTGCCATAAAATAGCCTTTTATATATATAAAAATCTTCAAAATTTATCACGATATCGGTCTATAGTCTATATCAGGGGTGGCCAAACTTTTGACCACTACGATCGACTATTTTTTAAATTATAGGCGACGGATTCGAACTTCGAAATTGTAGACCGTTGTCTCTGTCGCACGGCTTGTCTCAGCAGCTGTGTGGGACGGGCGTCAGAGATGTGTACATATAGACAGGCGGGCGACTAAATAGTTACACGCGATCGACCAGTCGGCCGCGGTCTACGCTTTGGCCACCCCTGGTCTATATCATGTTGTTCATCTCGTATAAACAATGCATACCAACAATGGATTTGAGACGGCGGTCATAAATCAAGATAATAATGTGTTCCATGTGGTAGCCCTTGCCCAATCAATGCGACACACTTGGGGACATCATTCTTTTTATGTAACGTACAAGTGAATTTGTTATTTTTTAAATTTTATATTAGCTCTACATTAATGTCACTGTGTTTTTTCACCATAATTCAATTCAAATCTTATAGTAATACCATGTAGTTGATTTTTGAAAAGTCTTGGACACCGGTGTACGCATGGGATTCAAGTGATTAAGGCGAAAATGGAAATAGTCGATTTTGAAAAAATCACTTCTCAAATTGCTAGGTATATTATAACAAAAATATATTTTGGACAGAAATGTATTGACAGATTTTTTGGAAAAATTGCAGGTACTTAATTTGTAATATCCACTCAAATAGTATTATGTGTGTGTTAAAAATTATTATTACAGTTTCTGTCACAGCCAGGCATACAATTATAAACTCAAAGAATACCTATAATAAATAACACGTTGATGGTTTTGGTAATCGCTCGATTGTTTCACGCTCTTCTGCCATAGAGGAAACGATGCATGTAAATTTTAAGCAACGGCCTTCAATATGAAAAATAATATCGCAAGACGAAAAACTTTTTTTAAGGCGAGAGAGCGCTTGGATGATGTCTTCACCTCTAAAGCATTTCATTATTTTTAATAGGACCGCTGCAATATGGCAGGGATTACCAAGCATTTCTTTTAGCGTTGAATATACATATAAAATATAAACGTTTACCTGGAACAAAGTTGTATCTAAAAATAAAACATCAAAATTGAGAATATTATCATTACACGCGTTAACCTTGTAACTCCTGAAATACCGAAAATGAGTTTTAAATGCCTATTTTCTGTTTTAATCTGTAAACTTTTTTTTGTAAATGTAATTTTTATCATGAAGTTAAGTAAATAAATTTTCAAAATACAATAATTTATATTGATTGTTTGTATACCAGAACACTAAATTTATTCATTATCCAATCTAATGATTATTTCGCTTGTTTTAACTGTTATTATTTATTATTCTTCTATTATGAGATTTTTACGTACTGTGTTTTTTAATGCTTTGTATTTTTAAAATAGTATAAGTTATAGTAAAAACATACAATTATATCAAATTAGACTGTACAACCTTTTCATCCGCTTACAATGAAGGTGTGTACATATCTGATAATTTATTGGATACTAGTGAGTACCCGGCATGCGTTGCAATGCCACTCAAAGAAAGAAATGGTTGTGTTTTAATTCTGTTTATTAAATCGCTTTTGAATTTTGGATACACACTATTTCTTCCGTCTGGTGCATACACGAATAAACCAGAACGCTTTTCCGAGATGTCGTTGTTTGTAAGTAGGTATTTAATTCTTTTTTTAGATTTTAATTTTTTTTCTTCAGAAACCTTCACGGGTGTGCGTACAATAACTCAACAAAGTTTCATCGAAATCGGATGAATGGTAAAGTAACGCATAGAGGACAAACAAACAAGCTAACATTCAATTTTATATATAAAAATAACTACCCGTGTGACTCAATATAATGACTTCGACCATTATAATATACTCACAGAAAAATAATGAAAGTCATTGAATTTGCAAACAGCTTACAGTTTCCTTGTCATCATTAGCTACTTGAGTATAAATTAATTTGCTGCAATACATTCAATATCGATCGAAATTCATCCACAATAAACTTACATAAGTAACAAACTATTGATAGTAGTAATGAACCTACTAGATACAGTGTGTCCATAAAATTATGGTCACGCTATTGACATGTTATTTTTAAATATATATGTTACTAACAGGTGGAATATTATGCTTTTTAGTTGCATATTTCAAATCTTAAAAATTAAGTTATATAGTGTTTGGCCTCGATATTTTTTTGGAATTAAATCTGTAAAAGTGCACAGCACTCAGCTTGCTCTTGGTGTCCGGGGTTCTCCGCCCACATCAAATTGTTTTTATTTGGCGATTTTAAAGATGCCTAAGGAGCTAAGGTAAATTAATTTATTAATATCTTCGTGTGAGACTATTTGTCAAATGATTTCGTGTTACACAGGTCAATCATTATTCAATGGTGTTTCAATTTTAATTATAAAATTTCCATTTCTATAGCTATGAATTACGTAATAATATTTAAAAAGATATTATGCGGTATACATTTTTTCAAACTGAATTCAGTTCCCTTAAATTACGATAATAGAAAGGTAACGTCTACGTTCAGGTAAACTTAAAAACATAATTCTGGAATATTACGTCGTTGTTCTGGAAGAAGACACTAACCAAAAAATACTAGTTTTGAGTAACTGGAATTTTTATGATATACATTTTCCATTCAGCTTGTTTGTACAAAACAGTTTTTAAGTAAAAGTGTAATTTATAAAAGTAAGTGTTTTCTTCCATACGGTAGAAAAAGGAACATTTTGCTATAATTAACTCAATACGTAATTTTTTCGAATTAGTGTTTTCTTCCAGAACAGCGGCGATTAATAAATACGTGGTGAATTCATTTATGAGTTGATTTCTTACCTGATGTGTAAGGTTGGACTACCCCTGACACAAAGCTTATTTATGAAGTATGACATGTCAGTTTTCAAAAGTGGCGAGTTGAATATTGTTGAATATGAGATTCTTTTTTTCTATTGCACCAGTCCAGTGTTTTCAGAGCGCTTATTTTTGTTTTACTTTTTGGTTAGATTTCAAAATTGACGTCTATATATTCAACAACACACCAAAAATATTGTTTATGGTTTGTTTTCTTATTTTGGCATTTACCAATGAGTGCTACGTGGAATTCATGGAAATGAAAACGGCGGTGTGGCGGAAAGAAAAGATTTATGTAGAAATTCTGCTCGCAATAACAACAGTTGTATAATATGTCTTTGGTCATAATAATATGTGCCAGATATGCAGTTGATGACAAATAGCAGGCGTACTAATGCTTTACGTATTGATACTGATTCTAGCTAAAAATACATATCATGTTAATACATATACCTGACAGTCTCATACCTAGTATATTAAGTCTTTGTAAAAACGAACGCTGGAAAATACACATCATTGTCCAATTCACCCATTACATAGATTATGTGTAACACTATGTGCAGTTCTAATTAAAAATAAGCTAAACTTTTTTAACATACTTTACTAGTTCTTATCCCATATTGATTACTAGTATAGACAATACAAGCGCAATGCTAAGTGTTTTCATCTGTATCGTTGGTATGTGTATATTTGAATGGATAGGAATTTGTGAATATGTATTTGATATTTAATTCCGGGTTGTTTATAATAAGAATGAAGGTGATGCGGAAGGTTATGAACTGTTCTGGATTTTTTTTCAAGTTTAGTTCTTCTGGAGATAATGTATAATATTCATCTTCGATTAAAAAACATTCAATTTAAAATTGTGTTGTATATACGTATTTATATTGTCTATTTTTTATTAGATAATCCATCGGGACGTGAAACCTGAAAATGTGCTAGTATCCCGCTTAGGAGTAGTGAAGCTTTGCGATTTTGGATTTGCTCGAATCACCGCTCTCCCTGGGGAGCCATACACTGAGTACGTCGCAACTCGATGGTATCGTGCTCCTGAACTTCTAGTTGCTGACCCAAGGTACATCATACATACATATAGCTAATCTACTATGTATCTTTCTATGGTACTAAATGTTTTTCTCCGCCCATCCGCTACGGATTGAAAATCAGTTACACTAAGTGTATTCTAAAACACAGCAGCGTAAAGTTTGTATGAATCGAGATTTACCCGCTCTCCGTAAGACACGGTAGAGTTATTTGATGCAATATAGGTATAATAATTCACTCTCGTAAACACCAAGTCAGCGTGATCAACTGGCCTGTTGGACTTCAGGTTTCTCTTCAGGCAGTGTTTTCAATTATAACATATATAGCTCCCTACATTATCCAACACTGAGCATTCCCATCGAAGGTGACCAGCTCCCTGTTCTGTACTGGGCATTTCGCATCATTGCAAATTTTATAATCATACTTATAGGTATTTTCAAAAAAACTGTTGATCCTTGGGTACTGCTTTGTTTGACCTTAATACCTAACATGTTTGGAGCCAATGATTGTTAAGTATAAACTATTAAAGAATGAAGTTCTTTTTGCATATCATAGGTAATAATATGCTCTACATATGTAGGGTCATTTCATCAGTTGTCGACCAGTTAAGCGACAGGTGCACTTTCAAAAGGGATTTTGAGTCAATGAATGACAAATACATATTTTTTCACTGTTATTCCATTAAACAGGGATTAAGTAATGTAACCAACTAAAAATAAAATAGTTAATATTCTACCAAGCATAAAATAACAGAAGTTTACAAAAAATGCCAATTCTTCCAGTGGTCGGCCTTTCGTTACCCAGTGTTCGGCCATCATTATGAAACTTCATAAATATCGCGAAAGAATTTACTGAGAATAGACAGAACAATAAAAAACTTAAAAATGCAGAGCATGACAATATCAAGTACAAAGTATTTTATTAGCGATCCCCATACAACATGAATTTGTCGAAACTTGCGAAGTATAAATGTGCTTTTTTTAAATTGCGTATTGCATCATATTGGTCAGTATAGTGCAGTTATACATATTGGAAAGTGGCAAGACTACCTACACGAATTTAAAAAAATCTGTTTTTTTTAATGTATCCTCTATTATTTAAGTTTTAAGATCAAAAGGCCGGCCACTGGCGACGGCCGACTTTACGAACACTCGCCCTATGTAGTGGAAATGTTTTTTCTCTCATATTTCTAATTGGTTGGGATATCAAATACGAGCCGAATCTATTGAAATCCGTTTTGGACGATTTACTTTCACCAGAAGGACAAAACTAAGCTGTTGTGTTTAACAAAATACCGATGCCATGTAATAATTCAACTTCTTAATGTTAACCATATGTAATGTTTATATTTGAGTTCGCATGTTTCTGCCTAATTTAATCCTGAATTTGACACTGCAATAAATTTGTTTTTGTTCTGTCAGATATGGTGCCGAAGTGGACATATGGGCCGTCGGCTGTCTCTTTGCCGAAATGATGACGGGCGATCCCCTGTTCCCAGGCGAATCGGATATCGACCAATTGTATTTGATAGTTAAAATCATAGGTGGGTTGTAGACGAACATTCTTATGAAAGAACAAAGCAATACAATTAATTTAATGAGCATTTAATATTGTTACTTTTTTAAGATACAAAATAACCAACTTACTTTTTAATGCGTATTTTAATTATTTATAATTAAGATACGTACTACATATACTATTATGCGAGGAAGTTTATGCATTTAAATGTACATACCTATCTAATTGAGGTCAAAAAATTGTTGGATATATGTATTTTCTGCAGGAGTTATTATCGGAGTATTATATGTCGCCACCTTACTATTGTTTTATGACACAGAACATCTCAAATAACTTCAATAAGTCGCGGGAAGCGAGCATTACTAGTGTCGGGTCCGTGGTGCAATGGTCAACTCGAATCCTAGCGCGGACAGGTTCAAAAATTGATTCTTCAATCGATTTATGGATTTCTGTTCGTAGGGTTGGATGTATGATGTTGGATGTATCCCTATTGTATTCGAAAAAAGAGAGGTTGAGTAACTGAGTAACAAACAGTTCTCTTCGAAAAACTTCCGTTTACATACCTCCATTAGGAGGCCATATGCTCCACATTGGGAGTGGACATGGTTTAAAAAGAATTTCTTATAGTATTACAAGAGAAAGTAAATATGATACAGGCATTTTAAGCGTTGATGGTGGTTCCTGGTTGCTATTAATATTATTAGTTTTTCAACTTAGTGTTTGATTTCATAGGTATGAGAAAATTAAAAGCGGTACTGTACATCCAGAGGGGTAAGGAGTCAGCTGTATGGCAGTTAAATTTATCATTGATAGCACTTTTATTTTCTAGTTAGAAAGTTTTAGGTGTTTTAGTGAGCTGAGAAAATAATTGAATTGGCGTCCTCTCTAAAAATTAATCGTTTAGCGACGTATCAAGTTGAGATTCGAAGCCGTGACCATTTTTGATATTTTGGTAACCAGGTAAACTATCGACTCGGCAACAGCAACTGATTTCGCGGCAGCCACAATTGCGGGGTGGAGGAATAAATAGTAATGGCGGAAGCGGAAACGGTGGTGTGTCCGGTCCCGCGGCCGGAGGAGCCGTTCGCGCTCTCAGGCGGCTTCTTCCATCTAGAAGGGCGCCAGCTCTGGCACTCCTGGCGGCGACTCTTCGCGCCGAGCCCGCAAGGCGGCCGCCCTGCAAAGATTTACTCAGACACACGTACTTCACCCACGATGGCTTCGCCGATCAGTTTCCTGCAGAACTAAGGAGGAGGGCGCAACAGGAAGCCCAGGTACTGATGTCAATCCAAAGCCCGTTTGTTCAAATCTTAATTTATTAATTTTGTCGAGTGGTTGCGTATGGTACATTTATATTTCGTATTCCTGTCGTGCATATTCTGAATTGTATTTTACTTTCAAACTAATTGAGAAAATAGATAGTGCTTACCCAATTATAAACAATTAATGAAATAATACCTTGGTACTATTATTTTAATTTGGGTGTTATGAGTTATTAGTCACGTAATCAATTATCTTTGCTTATCAAAGTTCAATGGAGGAATGTTTGTAATAACTAGGCACAATTACCCCGGATTGTATTTTCATGGCCAAAAAGTACTGGAAGATAATAGGGTATATATATTGAATTTTATTGTTTACCTCACGCGATCGTTAAAATGTAGCGGAGAAGTTCGATTGGGACGCAATAATGTCTTAATCGATAGAATCAAATGTTCGATTGGGACATTATTGCGGTATCAAAGGTACATACATTATTAATCAGGAGTAAGGTACATATCCGTATATGATACTTTTTGGTTAAGTGGTTGTGTCATAAAAAATAATCATCTATATTTATTCCTTGTCAATTTAGAAACATATTACATGTGGACCATAAGTTGATATGTTAAGTTGATAAATTAATAATACGTAATTTGTTTATCACAATATCATACATCACGTAAAGCTCTTCGCATTTTTTCAACAAATAAAAAATATTTTAACTAAATAGTGTATTGTAAGAGTAATTATGTAGGTAAATAACACCAACAAATTATTGTCATCTATTTACTTGTTATACATCTGCCGATTTCATCTGACGATTTTTATAAGTAGTGTGAAAAAGTCATAACAATCTGCTCTCATTCTTATTAAATCGATCAATTGTTCTAAACCCGACACATCTAACATCGTAGCTATACGGGAGGAACAGAATTCAGAGTATCAATTTTTAATTTTATATCAGGAAAATAGTTATTTGTAACTGCGAGAATAGAACTCAAGAACACCCGTGGTCGAATTGATCGCCCGCTATGTTCGCAGCTTGTATGTAGTCCATACATTACAGAGAACGCTGAAATCAAAAAGCGGGACGCTCTCTGTCTGCTCAGGGCCTGCAAAACATAATTATGCTTCAAGTTCATCCAAAATGCTTGTATCTATGTGTTTTCAATCAGTTAAGTACATTTTTTATTGTACCTTTTCGTATTACATAGGCAAATCCTCTCTTGAGAAAATGGCAGCCTCCGAGTGGCGGGAGAGTGCAGCGTGAAAACGTCGATGCGGTGCGTCAGAGAGGGCCGACCGACCCAGTCCATCATCAAATCACGCCTCAGCCAGGACCTCCGACTTTGACAATTCCTGTACCGCCATTGCCCGATGTGCCGCTTGCGCGCGCCCCTGGAAGGAGTGCTAAAAGCGCCGAGGTACCCATTTCTTATAACAATACTAAAAAGAGCCAGTCAAGAACTTTTAAACATATATCAATTTCAAAATAGTCAAATCAAAAGAGTACCTAATAAATAATCTTGCATTAAAATTTCAGATATGTTCTTAAGAATTATTACAATACCTATTTTATTTATCTTGATTTATCCAGTCAGTCTGTAACGCCAAAGGTATGCACGACGCAACATAACACACTCGTGCGCATTAGTGAATGTTGTCAGGTGGCAATAATGGGGAACTCCTTAAGTACTCCAGAGAGAGTTCAATATAATGAACGACATAGAAGAGTCCATTAAAACTCATCTTCACCAACATTTTAAAAGAAGTCTGTAGGTACACCAAACAAAATTTAAATTCTGCGGGTCTAAGGAAAAGCCGTACCGGGCTTCCGTGACTTATATAATATATCTTGATGGTATTGAGAGACCATCAATCTCTTCTTCTTCGGTCATATTCCCTCCCTATGCGAAGCATATCGCCAACACGCGGTGCCTCCATTATTCGACACCCGCCAATTGCTTTGCTTCCTCCCATAACAAGACAGCATCCTTCAGTTCCGCCGAGTGCATGATTGTACCCGTCGGTCGTCCAGGACACCGGAATTCCACCGACGAAAGAAAAGGTAAGCAGGGTGTTCCGTAGAAATCTTCACAATACCACAGCCGTCCAGTCTGAAGTGCTGTTAGGATAGGGCTGCCAGACATATTGACATCCAAACCGGGACATTTAATTTAAGTTGACCCTCCCCCCTCCATATACCATACGAAATCGTGCTGGACTATTTTTTTATTTTACACAGATTATTTAAAATTTACAAATGATTTAGTCGCTGATTTTGCGATCAAAAAAATTAAGAGATATAAACAAGAATTACGATATTATGAGAATGATAAATAGTGCACTTATACGAATTCAGTTTAAAGTCCTTCCTTATATAAAATAGTATTCCCGCCGCTTATTCCGCATTATAGTCGTTTGTAGGAAGTAAAAGAAGATTGTTTCCACTTGATGACTAGTAAGCGATTATATAAGTTTTGTTTTATTTTTTCAACTTCATAACTTCGAGGACTCGGTATTTGTGACCAATGCGAGTTTATTTAAACCCGAGATTTTTGGCTGTACCGAAAGCTCCCTTCGGGACCCCGGGACAAGAAGCTTGAAACCGGGGACGCCTGGCAGCCCTATGTTAGGATAATGCTTCCTTTTACAGAAGACTGTTTATTTTACCATTTCACAAACAATGTTGGAGCTTTACGCTTTACGTGATATTTTTTCAGAGAAGTAGCGGAGAAAGAGTTGCGAATCCTCCCCCGTCTCCTGCCACACCGCTTTCTCCCCCACCACAACTCTTGCAGCATCCCGCCACAGTACAGTCTCGCTCGCAACTACAGCCTTCACCGCCCAATAGGAATAATAACATAACAAGGTAATAAATACGACCGATTCTCTTTTTGCGCTGTCTATGAAAACTGACCAATTATATTTTTACACTGTTGTTATTTGAAATTCCAATGAAATTGCGTGTTTCAAATATTTATTGTGTAACGTAATGTTCGTATAATACAGAGATCTCTAAGCTACGACCCGCAGGCCAAAACCTGCCTTCCAGCCCTCATCAATACGACCGATCATTAAAACATTCATCAACATCATTAGTATAAATAACGCATATATAAAATATTACGCTCTAATCTTCCCCATTGTTGTTTCTAGATCAACTATCCAACATACATTCAACCAGTTCCCTTTATCCTTGCATTATCAACCACGTTCGCACTTAACGAAGCGGCTGGAGAAGGGTTCGGGAATATTTGGAGAAGACATGCGTCCTAACCGAGTGTGGGATGGAATGCGCCCATTGCAACCAAGACATCCTCGCCCATCTGAAGATTTTACTTTGCCTACACTCCCTGGAGGTAGATATCTCATTTTAATTAATTTTAAATACAATTTTTATTAAAGCTATGCCAGTTAACATAATTTTATATTGCTTTTCTATTACCTCCTTAGTTATGGGACGTCCATATTTGACATCAGACGTCAATATTAACCTCTCTGTCTATATGTGACGCACACCACAACACTGTGTTTACGCATGATACACGATGCCAATACAAATAGAAAGTTTTTTTTTGTGTGTCAGCGTAATTGTTGACCGAATTTTGACGTGTGATACTGCAACCTGGTGTTAATATTATGTACTAGGGTCATTTCGCCAGTGGTCGGCCAGTTAAGCGAGAGTTGTACTTTCAAAAGGGATTTTGAGTCAATGAATGATAAATACATATTGTTTTCGCTGTTATTCCATTAAACAGGGATTAAGTAATGTGACAAACAAAAAATAAAACAGTTAATATTGTACCAAGCATAAAATAATAGAAGTTTACAAAAAATGTCAATTCTCCCAGTGGTCGGCCATCACTATGAAACTTCATGAATATCGCGAAATAATTTACTGATAGTAGACAGAACTATTAAAAACATAATTATGCAAAGCATGACAATATAAAGTATATTTTGTTAGTGATCCCAGACAAGATGAATTTGTCGAAGCTTGCGAAGTAAAAATACGATTATTTTTTGTAATTTAAGTATAATTTAAGACATCGACTGAGGGTGCTTGATGGAATTTCAATATCAAATTTGGATTATTGACTGTCAGTTCGAGTCCATTCGTGTGCTCGAATGCCTGAAGATGCCGAAAGGCGAAACCCGGGTCGTTAGTGACAAAATACATGGAAGCGTACAAAATCTCAATAATCCAAATTTGATTATTTTTTAATTGCGTATTACATCATATAGGTTAGTATAATGCAGATATACATTGGCAAGTGGCAAGACTACCTAAACGAATTTTAAAAAATCTGTTTTTTAAATGTATTCACTATTATTTCAGTTTTAAGCTCAAAAGGCTGACCGCTGGCGACGGCCGACTTTAAGAACAGAACACTCGCCGTATATTTTTATAACTATACAGATTATTCTTAGAACTTCGAAGGCGTTCCTGTGATCCATTCACTTCCATTTTAAGATAAATAATGTAAATCTGTTTGTAACTCATCAAATATCATGGTTTTGTGCTTTGTGCTGAATAACTGTCATCGATGGGGAGAATTTACGTTAACATTGTGATTGACGTACTGTGTCAACTGCAATGCAATATTTGAAAATTGCGCGTTTAAGCGATCAATCATGTCGGTATAGCAGTGTTCTGGTTACAGCTGCTTTATTTTTGTAAACTTCTCTAGAGCTCGTACCTGTACCAAAAGTTTAAATATTTAAAAAATATCATTCGGTTAATATATATAATATAAAAAATATTGTTATTAATTTATTTTTTTCAGCCAACAACAGTCCATTGAAGAGTTCAAAAATTAAGCTGCAGCCCCTAGAAAGTTCATTAAATATTCCATCATATCGACAGGTACAAAATAATTTGACATTTTTCACAATAATAAATTATTGTACCATATAGATAATAATAATATCACGGAATGTCTAATAATAATATTATTATATTATGTAGATAGGTTAGATACCACACCCAGTAACTACCAAATTTGTATTCTTTTATAATATAAGAAGAATAACATGGTAGAGACATCTATTTTATAAAATTATAACCTTAAAACTAACGGTAACCAATTTTAAAAGATGTCGTTGCATAGGAAAAATTATAATCCAAATTTAAAAAAATGTAAGGTATGTATGTATCTAATTATTATTGAAAAATGAATCGAACAAAAACATAAGATGTCAAATATTTTTTTTCGCTTGTTTATGTCTATCACATATTTACATCTTAAAAATCCGATGATATTCATATAAGATTCTCACTAGTTTCTTCTTATGATTTTCAATTTTCATTAATTGTTTGCTCTTAATTGAATCCAAATAGTTTCATAATAGTTATCGAATTTTAGTAATTTCTTGAATTAAAATTAAATTGAAATGGTCATATATGTTCAACATGAACTCATTTCATACATTTAACAAATGTACAACTTTCATAGTTTTTTGTTCCAGGGATCCGAAAACAGCACAGGAAATCGAATTTCTAATAATTGTTTACCATACATGTAAAGACTACTATTCCCATGCCTACTCATAAAGACAGTTTTCTGTGTAAACGTTGAACAAATTTTACAGTGAATAGTGATAAAAACAATAATTATGGATATAAAAGTTTTGTGAAATGTGATTAAAAATGAAGACTTTAAATGGTTTCATACTATTTGTACAAAAGATTAAGAGATGTTTACTTCTATAGGTTGTCGTTATTTTTGTCAAATTACCTATGCTCAAAATTGTAAATATACGATATATTGAATAAAACGATTGTCATCGAGAAAGTCTTGTAAATATTATCAATTATTAGCAAAAAGAAAACCGTTTGAAATATTGTATTTCTTCAGCTGGACACTAATTTATAAGCATTAATTAGCGTTAGGGGAAAGATTTTCTATACTCAAACAACCGAGTACTGAATCATTTAAGTGGAAGATTATGCGTATCTCAAACTAAAAATTTACTGTGTTCTGAGAAAGATGTAATCGCTTGCGTTATATATTGAAAAGACCAAACTCAACCATGCTACATCAGCGGTCTTGCAGACACGTTGGAACTAGCTCCGGGTCACATACTGCGAATGCCTCCAGAGAGTTCCATTACTGCTTGCCTCTTTTTCCAACTGATGGAATTCCAGTATCCTTGATGATCATTCGGTACTCTTCATACGGGGGTGTTAAGCGGAAATAAATAATGCTGGTGTTTTATGGGAGGAAGTAAAATGAATGGCGAACATTAAGTAATCTTGCAGGTACTATGTGGTGGCCATATGCTATACATAGAGTTGAGGTTCAAGTAGAAGAAAACAACTTTATTCAAAAACATTGAATAAAGTTGTCAACTCTAACAGTAACGAAAAGTGCCTCTAAGAAAGGTGTAACAAATCATTTTTTTTCCTGTTTATAAGATTATGTTGATGGTATCATGCTTATTTATCAAAGATTATTATTACAGTAGGAGTGTAGGAGTAGAACAGTAAATAATGGAAGTGGTTCAAATTTTCTGACTTGTTTATTGAAAATATATAAACAATCACAACATACTTTACAACTCAATGAGATATATCAGCGATAGATTAATTCTAAATATTTTTCAGTTTAATCGAAAAAAGATAAAGCAGAATATGCAATATGAATAGAGACTTTGTATGAAATACCAGAAAATTAATATTGTGTAAATTATCATAGTTATTTAAAAAATCTTATAATAGGCTTAAATTACTGAGATTAAAACATAATTTACATTATAAATGATTTATACAAACATAAAGTCCTTAATTATAAATAATTATAGATTCATAACATGCTTATGCATTGACTAAGTAACTAAGAACTTTTTGAATTTAATACCTATATAAATCATGCCTAAGTTATTTATCTATGGCAATGTAATAAAATAACAACTAAATATAATAAAAATTATAGCATGACTAAATATCAGATAGGTCATATGTAGTAACACATTCAAAGTTAAAATGTTTGTTAAAGTCACTTGTCGTTTTTAATATAAGATCTAATACACAATGGCGTAGCTAGTTTTGGGCCCTATGCAAGCTTTATAAAAGCCCCCCAATTTATAAGATTTTATTAAGATATTCAATATGTCGTAAAAAAAGACAATCTGTAATTTTTGTAACACTATATAAATATGGTTTGTGGATGTGTCGCCTATTGACGATACATATCTCACATTCGTTTATGAGGTGTGGCAAAATGCACCCAACGAGATGGCTACAATTTTTATTTAATAGTGATAACAGACTGAAGTAAAACAAACGTGGGGGAGCAAAACGGGATTTTTTCTACACCTACTGATGATACCCGGAGACTGGCTCGTGTGTTGGGTAGGTCAGGTGTAATCAAGCCAAACAACACTCGCACTTGCAGTGATCAGCGTTGTTCAACTCTTTTAACAACAAACAATATTTTATAAACAACTGTATGACTTGAGTCATTTTTGTTGGGAATGCTAAATTTGTTTTATTGAGTATGTAGAAATTTTGTCCCTCTGTCACTCTAGGTCACCATGCCTTTCATAGGTTCGCTATGAAGTGGCTACGTCACTGTTTATACAGCACAATAAACTTTCAATATAAAATAGTGTCTGAGATCCGGTTCATATTCAAAAATTACGTATAAATATATTCAATTCTCTTAATATTAATATTCGAAAGCGATAAAAGTTTACAGCTTAATTATAACAGAACACAGTCTTTCGACACATTAAAATATTTTTTATGAGATTACATATTTCATAATAGTAAAAAAATCTAAAAATATCTACCAATGCACATATATCACAATTAGTTAATTTACCACGTTTTGAAGATTTAGCAGTATATAATAGTTTACAATGTTTTTGAATGAAGTATATTTATTCTTCAGCTGACTGGAACAGACATAATTTGAGGAACACCATTAACTTCACATGGTCGCAGCAACAGTTCTTTACCAACTTCTGTAATGAAGGTTTCACTGTGATACACCAATAAGTCCGCTGAAAGCAAAGAATAATACATCAGTTAATTAATATTTTTCATATTATGGTGAGATGCATACATTCTCTAGTTAAGTCTCTTGGTAAATCTATTTAAGAGTGGGAAGAGCAAATTGACAAGAATCTTCATCATTATCATTTTGATCTTTGCCAATTTGTAATATGTAAATGTATTTTTTGATGATAGTCATTTTGAAGATCAGGTGTTTGGAATGATCACATAATGATCATACAATGATCAGGACTGGTTTCCCTCATCATGAGAATTTTCGACTAATGAGAGCTAAATTCGAACCAGGTTTCTTCTGATCATTATATATTCTGTCTTTCCACAAAGGCTTAAATAAAATGTTGTTATGGCTTTAGTTGTTTTGGGTTAAGGAAAATCACTTACCAAGAGTTTTATGTGAAACCTGATTAGCACCAAGGAATTGATAGTGCGTTTCTTGTGACGCATCTACCAAATAATGTTTGCATCTCTGAGCTGAACGATAAGATATGGCATAACCCCAAATGCGTTCTGATACTCTCACTAGATATGAACCTTCGGAGCAGTTTTGCAGAAGGCTTTCTGCTTCCGTCCTTGTTATTAAGCCTGTAAAGTAATAAAAAGTATAAAGTTTAATCCACTCTCTGATGCTCGTGATTCAGTGTTTTATCAACGTTGATTATATAGTATTAACATTTTGTTACCTTACTTTGAAAAGGTTCTAACTGACATTTTGGCCTAAAATGACCTTTTGGTCGGAAAATGTTGTATTAACCACCTTCTACCATATATGTTAATTTCAGATTAATATATTGTTAAATATCGAAGTTAGCAGAATTCCGGAGTTTTATCTACACACATTTTTTCATAAACTTATTTGAAAAGCTTCTAAAATACGATACATTTTATTACAACTGTGACGCAATAAAAATGCACGCGGCAGAGTTTGTTTGAAAAGATTGTATCGTCCGGTCGAACTTACTTCGCTCGATTAGAAGTATGTGTTTGACAGTTCGTCTCGATGTTCTAAGTTGAAAGTCACACGTTTGCACATTTAAAGTTTTATCATAATATTCTGTTCTCATGTTATTCTGTGTTCTACTATTATTTATCAATTTAATTTATTGTTCAATTTGTTTAATTCATTAAACACTAATGAATAAATCTATTTGTACACAACAAGGCGGACTTTAATAAAACGTTTGATTAGACCTATTTCAGCATAATAGTCTGGACGACAATATTCCTTTGAATATGTACTTTTTTTATTATAAATTGCTGCGAGAAATCACTCTGTAGGGATTTTTTTTTGATTTATTGTTCTCAATACTTTAAGCAAAGACAGCGGGGAGAATATTTATGTTTTACTCAAAGCCTTTTCAATTGCACTATGTAAATACTTTAATTGATGAATTCACTTCTTGTAAGCAAGACTTTCTCGGAACAGAGTACTGCAGTCCACGCTGTTGACTTCTATGCGGTCTATAAGAAAATTTACCACAGCGTTCGCTATGATAGAATTTCAGTTTTGGGACAAGCAAGAATCAACCTAAGTTATCCAAGTAATCCAGGTCCATGTTGCAGTGGTTAACGTCGTCGGCTACGGTTACGGATGTCTCGGGTTCAAGTCCCGGTGCGGACAGTTCCATAAATTGATTTTTCAATCGATTTATGGATTTCTGTTCATAGCTGTCTTTTTCAGCATTTTCTATAGAAATGATCCTATTATTGAAAGAAGTTTGAAGCTAAAGACGAAATTACAACAGATCTTGGACACTTATCACGAAATACGTAAAAATGTATATGATAAAAGTAAACAATCGCTTATTACAGAATTTTTAAAGCCTAAATCTAAAAATACTCCAGAGTCTTCCGATAATGAAAACTCACAGCCAATCTCGAAAATGAGTCAAACATAGAGAATTGTAAGTGATAGCGATGATGAAAGAATGATTTATTACATTTTACTAAAGTTTTTTTTCAATAAATACGTGAATGTATATTTTTTCGATCCGTACATATTGGTACAAGATGAGATGTTCTTAAAAAGTTTAATAAAATATTAACAATGAATAAAAATATACAACATTATGTGTCATAGGAAAAAATCATATTAATACTAACATGCTATAATATAATTCAAATAAATCTTTTTTATTCATCTGTATCATTAATAAATATCTCAAAAAGTACTACATGTTATTTGATAAAGTTCAAACAGCTAATAGAACCTTTTCAAAGAAATTATTGTTGTCAGTTCAGACTGAAGGTTCTAATTACAGTTTTAGGTACTTATTATTTCCTAATAGAAAAGTTTGAATTGAGAAAAATTATGCTTAAAACAAGCAATATACATATATATTTACTTGCTCATCATTAAAAGTACATTTTTTCATTTAAAATACAAAATATGATCAATCCAAACTTCAAATGCTCGTATCTCAAAACATGTTCAAGTGCAGTTAGAACCTTTTCAAAGTAAGGTAAGGTATTTGTTAATGCAACATATAAATGGATGCATAATTGAAATTTCACTATGTAATTGATAATAAATTAAATAAACACATTTATAATAATAATACTGAGAGTTCACCATCTCAAAGAATTTATACAACTTTGATAAATGTAAACTATTACATACTAATTAATGTTTTTAATTCTTCACCTTTAATCTCTCATAACCCAATTATGTTCATTAGAATTATCTAAATTAAGATATCATTGATGTCCTTTATTTTTTTACTTTATATTGTGTTTTAATAGTAATAAACCAAAAAAATTATAAATTATGAAATAATTTCACATATTTACCATGGAACCATTTAGCATGTTTTCCATTTTCATCTAGACCAGCCCCTCTTCCAAGTTCACTTTTCGAAAACCATTGGATAATAGCATCTCTACTTGGCGGTCTCACTTCTTCGCTGAGATTTACAGACGGGTCCGTGTAGCATATATCAGCTGAGTCTAAGCTTGCAGGACTTTGTCGAGGTGTTTCTTGGTTTTTATCGCAGACTACTGACGATCTTCTATGTTCTTCGCGAGCTCGCCTTGCTATATCTCTTATTTGTATTTCCGCTTCTTTAGCTTTTTTTTCTACAACAATTCATATTAGGTTTACTTTTAATTCTTTAAACTAACCAGTTTTTACTTCAATATGTTATCACTGAAAAAATACACTCGCATACCGATATCTTGTGATGATATATTTATACTGAAATTTTCATTTGTGAGAAATATTTTGATAAAACTAACCTTGTTCTTGCCATAGAAGGTGCTGAGATCTCGCAGTTTCTTCTGCTTCTTGCAATGCCTGTGCCTGACAGTGTCTGATGTTTTTAAGAATTTCACATGCTCTTTCTTCAGTGACTCGTCGTTCCCATAGTGCCACTCTTGCCGATACTTTATGAGTTTTATTGGGGTTTATTTCCTACAATAATAATTTGTTAGATAGTGTGAAAACTGTGAAAAAATAATTATGAGAATTTTCTCAAACTAACATTCATACAAATTTTGAGTGTAATGAAATCATGTAACCAGCATTTTACCTACTTTTCTAAGTAATCATTTAATAATAAACTGATAATTTCAATATTGCACACAAATAATCGGTGATAATATTATATTATAGATATCCAATAAATTTGTAATAATTTTAAAAAATTACAGTCCATATTTGGCCACTATATTCAATTTCTAATAATACAGGATTTTTATAAAACGATCAAACAGAATGATGATGGATTGTATTGAAAAATAATAACTATTACTTGGTTTAATTCAAAATTTCAGGTTTAGTCACTCTCAATATAAATCAGAGTTTACTGAGGGGACAGTAGTTGAGATATATTTATTTGCTTGTAATACATATTTGCTATTACAAAGTTTTCATTCTACCAACATTATAAAAAGTAATAATACATACTTTTTAAGGGTTTCTCTCCTTTGAGCATTGATAAAGATCTGTTTTTAATTGCGGAACATTTCTTTAACATTATCCTTAAATTAGGATGTTTGTATTTATTTAGTATTTACTGAAAATAATTTAATATTTGCAGTATATCACATAACATATCATCGTTTCTAATATATTATGTCGTGAGTATATTATTATTGTGTTGCCTATTTCAATTTCACAATGGTTTAATTGCTGATGACTCAGCTCGACAAAACATTTTAATTTAATCACCCTTGCTTGATGTTTTTATATTTATACAAAGGTTTGAGGAAAAATGTGATAGATCAATTTATTTCTTTGTAGGAAATTGGGGATTTGGTCTATATAAATAAAGGACACTAATCATTTAGTCATTAAGCATAATTACATCTAAAAACATATTGACAATAATTAATTACCTGTAGGATATCTCGCCTTCCCTCGATTAAATTAAAATTAGTTATGTTATTTTTATAATTAGAATTATTTTGATTATTATTACTTTTCTGGTAATTATTTGAAAAATCTAATGTTTTGGTGGGGGTGTTATTGTTGACTATTGATTCAGATGATTTAATTTCTGGTGTCATGTTTTTCATCTTTTCTCTGAGTTCATCAACTGAACAATATATATCCATTGAGTCTTCGATATTTTCGGATTGTTTAGGCGAAATGCAGTTCTGAAATCAGTTTTACAAAAATCATAATATTTCTTTGATCACAGGAATACTGTTTGGCTTTCTCAAGTCATAAACGTTTATGGGTATAAAGTAATAATACAATTGCAATACAATAATGAAGATGCCGAAAGGCGAAACCCGGGTCGTTAGTGACAAAATACATGGAAATGTACAAAATCTCAACAGTTCAAATTTGATATCGAAAATCCATTAAGCACCCTGAGAATGCTCAATTTAAAGATAGAAAGATGAAGCTAGGACAGGACTACTAGTTAACTAATCATATTTTAATATCACTTCATTTGATATAAATTAGATTTAAGACTTTCTGTTAAAAAGAGTATCATCTAGAATTTTAATATGATAATATGAAAACCTTTTCTATTGTATTAATTTCTTCATTGTTGAAGTCCATTAATCCACTCACTATGAATTCTCTCTCAACAGATTTTCTTAGCTCTTCTGTTTCTCGTATAGCCTGATTGTGGGCTTTCGCTTGGACTTCTTCTTCTAGTATTTGCTCAATTGTTTTGTCATTCTTGTGCTCACCCATTATCCATACCTGTAAAAGCATTAAAGAATAAATATTATCATATCACATATACATATTTTTTATGATAATATAGCTAATTCATAACTAAGTCTAACTCATTGAAAATTTGTGCAAGGTATCTTTCTTACAGTTTTCTATTTTTTTAAAATAAGTTTGCATAAGTCGCGAACAAAGTTTAGAGAGGAGAATTATATGAGTATATAATAATTATATAAATTCGTATTGAAGCAGAAGAACTTGAGTCAAAACCTTTATTTTTTAATGAATAGTACAGAAGTATTCGTTTTTTATAATCACTTGCCCCAAATTAATTTCTATAGTATACATATTCATGAAAGTTATAAGAGTTTGATATTGAATAAAAAAGTTTTTTAGCTGTCATGAACATGTCATGTTTTAGACTCTCAAAAGACTTCATTATGCTTCTCAGATACTGACATTAAGGTAGCTATGTTAAATTTAATTATTTTAATAATCATTTAATGTTTATAACAATACATAATTGGACAACAGTGGTGATCAGTAGTTGTTTAATGCTTTATTAATTAATTAATTATTTTAATTGAGGTTAACACTCTTATGCTTACGCAAAGGGTACATCTACCAGCTATGCAGTGTCTGAAGGCCTTCGGGAAGTAAATATTTTCTTGTAATAAAAAGCCATTTCATAAGATTATCGCAATTTACATTCAATTATTTTTAAAAAAATTATCTATATTTATGTACGAGACAGAGATATATTTCAAACTGTTTGCTCCCTAGAAAGTTTTCAGGTGGGCTCCAACATTTAAATTACGCCACTGACGACTTGCCATTACATAAAAATACTATCGTAGCTGTAGTTATGTTGTTATGAATGCCAATAATTAACTAACTGTAAACAAAAAATATATAATACGCTGGTAATACGAAGTTATTTGCAGTTATTTTACTTCTACATAAAATTACCGTTTTATATGCAAAATTCCGTTTAAAACAATTGTCGTGTATTGGCTTAAAGAATTTGTTAAGAAATGCTATAAATAAATTCAATAGTAATTGTCTCTGTTTACCGCAATGTGGAGCAGTGTAAAACTATAGATGATTACACCGTTAACAGTTAGTTAACAAATGATGCAATTTATTATAACGGGTTACTGATCGTAATACGATTTGTTTGCGTTTCTTTTAAAACCGTATCACATCAGACACCGATAAATGACATTAAGAATTATTTTATTATTATCGTTTAAATTATTAACTTTAATAATGGATTTTTCACAATCGATAACTTTACTGTTACAACAAAATATTCGACGTATGTATTAATATTTGCAGGACTGGCGCCAGCCATTTTACCGCCTCATGTAAGATTGTATTTTCCCACCCAAGATATAAATAGTGGAAAACTATTTTGCATTCATCACACTAGGCCGAGAGAGTAGCATTCGGCAGTCCTTTAAAATTTTCCAGTATAAGCAGTCGCATGAAGTGTAAAGACGGTAATGCTGGCATGAATAATTTTTATTCCTTGAAATATTTTTATAAATAAATTTAGTACCCAACAATTGGCCGTAGCAAAACAGGAATTATGACCCTCATACTTGTTATAAGCTATTTATTAGCAGTTACCAGAAATCGATAACTACATTTGGAACGCAAAGGGAAAATTATGTAAAAGAAATATTAATTTTATTATATCGTTTTCCATATTGGTATACCCGAGTGTCTCCCAAATATATATAATCTCGTATTAAGACTAATGTATTTAATATGTTTATCGATCAGGAAAAATAACATTTTTTCAAAATATTAAATAATCTTTGATCTTCCGTAACGACCGTAATCGAATGATGCCGAGTAACACCACCACAGTGGAATCGCTGCAATAATCTAAGAGATTGTCGATATAATATATGAATAGTAAAGTTTGCGTGTATGATGCGTTACGGATAAAAATTGTTATGATTGTATTTAAGGAACGTTTTTAAATAAATAAGATACAATATATTACTTTCTTACCCATGGATCTCCATTTTCACCAGGAAGAAAGTTGACTGATTTTTTCTGCGTTGCATTATTGGTGAGTGATGTTTTCCGATTCACTTCGGCTTCCTCTTGCTGGTTTAACTTTTGGTCCCATAGACGCCACCGACGAACCTGAAAAATTTTCAAATACCAATTCAAAATAAATAAAAATATAGGTACAGTCTTAATAAGCTCCAATACTAGTCATGCCGAATGTTGAGATCTTTGTGAGGTTAGGTTAGGTTGTGATATTAAGAAAAATATCTCGATCAACCAGTGACAATATTGCTGTCAAAGAAAAATAAAAAAATCTTGGAACAAATAATGTCCAATTGATTTTTCTTCGAAAGTTTTTTTTTCATTCCAAATTAAAAATATTAAGTTTTTTCGCTCTTCTACCGATTTACATTTCCAACTCAATATCGCATAAATAATGTCATTTTGAAAATGATAAATATTTCATCACATAAATAAATTATAGCTGATTTATCGATTTACATTTGTGTTGATTTTAGTGGTACAGGCAAATTTAAATACAATTGTATGGATATTTCATTAATATACAAGTGTTGTCTTTATATGGTATGGCTACAAAAGTAAAAATTATCTTATATGTACGTCATTTCAAAGAACTGTCACTTTTTTATTACAATGTAATAACATCCTACCCAAAGAATTTTTCTCATTTGCTGAGGGAAGATTCGATTGGAAGCTGTGAATTTAGTGCTTAAAATTTATATGAAATTATGACAATGTACATTAAAAGCTGCTTGTTCTGATGATATGTTTGATAATTCGAGTATCAAGTATATTCACCCAATTCAATAAATCGACATTCAGTTATTATTTTATAACTATAATTATCTTATTATACACATTGATAAAAGCTAATAAAAGTTCGATCATGGCTCGTGAATATTTCTATAATTTTTGAACGTACACAGTTTTTTTATCACATATTAATTATTTGATGTAATATTGAACTGTGGCTACACGCAACCTCCAAGGAGACAAAAATACCGCTGCATAAATCAGGGTTCGTCAACCTATAAATGCCTACCATCCGCTTTTGTATTTTAATTTGTTGATGGTAAAATTTCGCTACCGCTTTTGGTGTTGCAGTTAATCAATTTAGCGTAAGTGCGACGTCATTTCTCGAGAGTGGAGAATTTTTAAAAATGTATATTTAACCCGTTCCCTCCTGAGCCGTGTCGAGAATATTCCAATACCTAATATTTAAAAAAATAATTCAGTAGTGTTGGTGTAAACCAAATGTCTGGATATTATCATAACAAATCAGGCTATATTTTAAAACAATAATTATCTTGTACACAAAGTTTTGACATTGTTAACACTCTTGTGTTTTTGAGTATCAACTAACAACAAACTGAAATCTGCCGTCTTAACAGCTGAGAGGGTAGCAGTCAGAAGGATAAATTATCTTTATGTAAATACAAATAATTTAGGTATGAACATTTTTCATGAATTTCAACTATTACGAGAGATACTTTAACTGAAGAAAAATATGAATGTGCATTTATTCAGTTGGTAGTCAAAGCAACTTGAGGAAAAATATTTTAAAAATACAGACTCGTGAAATTGTAAGTAATGTATTCGCTCAACAGTTGAAAGTGGGAATTAGGTTGACTACCACTGGCATGCATCATCAAAGAATTAAATAAAATCAATATTTCAATTGTATTGTCTGCTACACAGAAAATTAAATAACTGTCATTTCCCCTACAGCTAGTTACGTCACCGCTTTTAATTAAATACACTTTGATAAAAAAATCTAATGTAATTTGAGCATTTCGAACAAAAAAACACAACAGAAAATAGTGCATTTTTTTAGCATGAGCGAGTTACTATTTCAAAATACTCATTCTTTAAAAAATACCCGAGTGTGATGATTGATGTGTTAAAAAGTAGGTGTGTTTAGTAATTGGGTAAAAAATATTGTATTCATTTCTCAATGATGCATTTTTTATCTTGCGACAGTGACACTGATATGAAACGAAGCGAATCGATATTTTTCATAAACTCTCAGTAAAAAGATTGAATCAGCTAGGAGGAGACGTGATTCAAAACTTTCGTTAAATTGTAAGCATTGAATCTTGCTAAACAACAAAATCCAAAAATCCAAACGCATCATACTATCTAAATAAAAATATGGTATTTTGGATTTTTGTATCCGAATAAGTTAGTGTGACAGACAAAGCATATTTATATCGACTGAAGGATGGATTTCAATACCAAATTTTGTACATTTTCATACGTTTTGTCAAAAACGACCCAGGTTTCGCCTTTCGGAATCTCCAGGCATTCAAGTACACGGATGACTTAAGATGCCGAAAGGCGAAACCCGTGTTGTAAGTAACAAAACGTATGGAAATGTATATTTATATTATTACAGTGGAGTGCCGAAATTACATCCCTGGAGTTAAGTTTTTCCCGCTATTTACAAGCCATGATATAAAATATTTATTTTATTTTACGATCTATTGGATAGCTTTGACATTTTATTATATATTATTTATATAGAGTAAGTTGATAAAAACCGTGGAGAGTACATATAAAAAAATATTTTTAAAAGATTTAAGATACACGTTATATTTCGAGAGAAATATATATTATTATGTCCGTCTGTCAGTCAGCACACACACGGATACACGCTCTCTCTCGCTGCTGTGTATAGTGTGCGTCAAGCGCATTGAACGAATTTTGACGGGGTAAAATTAGAATAGATATATCATAATTATAAGAGTTATAATGTTATGAACGTTGTATTGGCGTTGTATGAGTTATGTTATAATAATTTGTTGATGGTATAACATTTTCAGTGACAGACCTGTTCTTCCCTCATTCTGCAAAAGAGATTTTGCTTCTGGGTGTCGTCTAGCTCCGCCAGGATCTCTGGAGCGACTCTCATATCACGAAGAATTTGTTGCAGCATTTTGAAGCGGTTGAATGGCACTGCAATGTAAAAAAAAAACATCGGTCAATCAATTTTAAAGTTATGCCTTCGATCTAGTTTGAATAAACATAAAAGATTTCCAGACTACGTTATGTTTTGGTATTTTAAAATTATACATTCAAACAAGGCGACTAATTTTAAATTATCAAATATAAACTCATTGTTACGTGACAATTAAACTAATGTGATATTGTTATATTAGTTAGATTTATTGAAATATAATAAGTTACGAAACTTCCTTTTATTTAATATTTGTCCGTGAAACAATGCTTTTGTTTTATATTTCAAAATGCGTCCAAAACCAGCACGATTATTGCAACCCCTTTTGAAGTCAATTTATTGTTTATGAGAGCGAAACTTCAAGCACACAAGTAAAAGATCAACGAGAAAAATGTAACATTTCATCGACATTAATTTATCAATGTCTATGACATTTACAAAACCACAATTTTATTGAGAAATTAATGTATATGATTATTTTAGTTTCAATTTATTTGTCGATTATCTCGGAATAAGTAGTGGTTTTATAATTTCACTCTTAGAATTAATAATTGGAAGCGTCAGAAATATTTATGTTAAAAAATAAGTGTAAATAAGTCGCATTCTTACATTATTTTGATTTAGAAAAAACGTTAAAAATTGACATGTCTTTTTAACTATCAAATTTAGCATCGTCGTTACATTAGCAGATGTTTAAATAATATTTGTTTTATAACAATATTAAATGATTTCGGTTTGAGCTTTATATTATATAGTTACGACTGCGTTATAAAAACGAGCATTGCTTCGCGTTGGGATATATGACACAATGTTGACATAAATATCGCCGAATTTAACATAACGCTAATAACACCGGAGAACAAAAGCTATTGTCTCAATTTTCAACGGAAAATTAGTATAATAATTCCTTGCAGTTACTTTTTAACAACTTTTAAGCGAATGTGAAGAAATATGCGCAATAATAATGATTAGGCATTGGTCAAAATGGTTTGTGGAACGCCAAAAATAATAAATATTAAATTATATAGTTTTCCAAAACAACACTGCACTACAAAAAAAGTTCTAGGCAGTTTTAAGCCATTTTGTCCAATGGATAATATTTCTCACAGCTGAAATATTTTAAACCCACTGTGGTCGGACATTTTTTTATTAATTTCACGTTCAGTCGTTTTACCCTTCAAATTTATAGTATTTATTTTATCAATTCAAAAACGGATATTAAAAAATTAAATTAAAATTCGCTGAATGAATTCCATCTTGAGATAAAAGCAATTTTCTCAACACTCAAATTTAGGTATTATGCTAGCCCGTCAATCTGATGCCGTCAGACTAATCGAGTAACAAAAAATATTCATTTCAAGTCGATAAACGAGGTATATTTATGGAAAATTACATCCTATTGGTTTAGTAAATACTTTATTAGTAATTATAAAAATCTGAATGAACTTATGACATACGAATTGATAAATATTTAGTATAATTTGATCAAATGTGCAAAGTCTTTTCAGAAAGTATACAATCAATTAAATGTTTTATTTTAAAATTGAAAAGCTTAATGTAAAAATTTCGGAAGGAGCAGTATGGGGCTACCAAAGAATTTGTACAATGGGGCAATATTCAACCATGCGTTCAATACACAGTTGAATAAGATTTCCTTGAAGGCTAAATAATTGAACCATCGGCCATAAAAATTGCGTCACATAAAATTTCAAATATGGGATAGGATATTTAAAGGCAGCGAAAACGCTACAGTCGCAATGACACTAAGCAAAAAATGTTTTCTATTACGTGATCTGAGAATATTATATGACATGGCTGTTGACGAACACAAAGATAGAAGATTAAAATATGCCAGAATTGAGACTAAAAAACAAAAGTATTGAATGCTGCAAGAATGGTGAAAAGTTAATATTTGTTTTGCCAGAATTCTGATGGTGTCGCGATGCTTAAAATAGCTATCAACTAGCTATATTACATAATTATTGTTACTCTATTACATTACTCTTTTTTATCTGAATACAATAGGGTTCTATTAAGTAAGTGCCAATTGAATCAATATCTATACTGGGAATACAGTTAATTATGGAGAATTTAGAAACTCTAAAAAATTAACTGAATCTCTGCAAAATACAATGGCGATGATTATGGAAAAAAGCATTTCAGTGTCATTATATCTCTTTATTCCGAAAGTTTCATATGGAAATCCCCTAAAAGAAATGACAAATCGTTTTTGTTTAACTAAAACATGTTTATTATCTGTCTTTACAGAATTTAAATACAATCATTGGCAAAATAAATGGAAATATATAACTTTGCAAATTTGATTGTGGCGGAATGATTTTTATTTGAATATCTCGACGTGCATCATGGTTTTCCAATGAAAGGGTTCTATATTAAATCTAAATTTGCGGATGCAGGCATGTGCCATCTAATTATACAAAATGACACTAAACAGGACAATGGATAAAGCATCCATACAAATTATCACGGTCAATGACACAAAATAGATACCTATCATTTAAAACAAAATAGTAAGAAAGAATATCGTTATTCAATATGTAATTAGTTACTTTTGATAATGACAATGTGATGGATTACAAGTGTGTTTATTGAATTCAAAAATATAACAAACCAAATTAAGTACCAACGTACTCATTCTTTTTTTATTATTATTATCAAAACCGGTTTTGCTCGGCATTTTAAACCGATAAAGGCTCAGCTAAACCGGTCATGAGAACATTATTATTATTTAATAAAATGTGGAATAAGAACTTCAAACAATTGCGTTTCGTTTTTATGAAGATAATATCTTTCCACTAAGAATTGTTAGTTAAAACTATTGAAGTGATTAGATTTATTGATTGACTAGAGATTTAATTGGCAGAACTCTATTATAACTAAGTGAAAAATATAAAAGGATACAGTTATACAAGAATTATGTAATACAGTTGATACCTATTTCGACACCACGCCATCGTCAGAGATAACTATATAGCGTAATGCAGATAACTTTCAACTACATGTATATTACATAATTATTATCGCAGTAAAAACTGTAATATTTTTTCACGTCATGATTAGGTTTATTTATCAAAACTAGGCCACCATGTTTATTTATTCGAGAAATTTTTCCAGAATAATTATCTGTTGACTTATGTGATATCAATCTCTCTATTAAAATATTGAATAATTTGAAAACTAATATTCGATTGATACCTCTAAAAGGTTACAAGTCGAATCGTATTTATTATCCGTAATAAATTATAACAATGGATCATACATACGTCACAAGTCACAATAAGCCGCGCCCAATGCGAATTTTGGAGAGAATACAGTTGCTGATCGAATATCAATGTAATTATTTTAACTGAATTAAGCTTAAATAATTTATTATAAGCCTTAATAACGTATTTTTTTAATACATAAAATTTTACAGTACTTTTTTGCCGATACTCTTCTCAAAACAACTTTCACTGCTATGATTCATGGATTGACAAAATTATAATTCTTTGTGTAGTGAAATAAATTGATCATTGTTTACTTATCCACACAAATTAGAAACATTTTATGTACTAATTTCACAATTCTATGAAACAATAAGAACCAGTTTCGCTCATCGCTAACATTTTCAACTGATGAAAAAAAATAAAAGAGTTCGGGCGTTCAGATTTTGTTTCGTCTGCTGAAAACTAATTAATGTATTATAACTAGTTTATAATAAAAAGTTAAGATAATTCGACTTTCGGAAACGACAATACACTAGGATCAGTTTCGCACATCGCGACCATTATCATTTGTTGACAATTCTCGCAGTGAGTGAAATAATAATAATTATTAGATGATTTCAAAATATGGTTGAAAGAATATTTTTCAAGACATGTGCGACCCACATTACATAATAATAATTATGATGTATATTTACTGACGTACCTACATATGTTAAATTTGATTGAATTATAATACATATTATGAATATATTTTTTTTTATAATATAAAGCTCATAACAATTTGTGAAATAATCACCGATAAAAAGGTCATTAAGTGTCCTCAGAGTCATCACGCGAGGGTCATTGCTTGTTTGTTGATAATAGTTATTAAATTATGACAGATAAATAAATAAATGATAAAATGTGAAGTGAATGCACTTTATGCAATTTTATAAAGGTCGCCGTAAGATTGTATACACATTTAAATACCGGATGTAGCGACTTCATTAATTACTTTTGATAAGTAAAATATCTTATCTCGAACGTCGTAAAAATAAAATAATACTGTGTTAACTAACATTTGTTAATTATGTCGTATAGTTACTAGTACTAAGTATTTATGAAATATTGATTCATCAGTAAACGCGGTAGGATACCATATATTGGTGTAAATACCATAAATGGTGGTTATGTATGTTACAAATGTATCGTTCTCTTCAAGAACAACTTTTCTGATTTTTACATAATATGTACAGAAAAACAACGACATTGTTTTGTTAAACAGCAATACAAAGTCATTGTTCAACGGCAGACAAAAAATATTATAGTGAAGTAAATTTAATCCCACAGAATGACTATACAATCATTTTAGTTTCGGTGTTGTCAAACCGAGGTTCGTGAGCCAATTTTTGTGTAATATTGAGTATGAATCCAAATAATATATGAGAATTTAGAACAGTTTTTCAAGTAATGCAAGGTTCATATTAGTTTTAGTTGTACTTTGTGGCTGTATTATTTTCTACAAAATCATAATTATACAATTTAAAATGTGGTAAGAATATTTTTTGAAATACTTATCTACTTAAGTATTCGGAAAACTTTCGCCTCTAAATAAATAAATATTTCCGTGTGCTACAAATTCCCTTTAATCCGTAAACTCTTGTAAAAATATTTATATATATATACTTTCAAAAATAATCTAAATAACGATTCACAAATAAATATGAATAATAAAACGGTGATACTTATATTTGATACTCTTTTGGGTAATAGTTTGAAGACTCCTGGAACGGTGGATAATGTATATATGGAAATCTTTCTTCGATTGTTTCAAAGGCGTTCGTGATCTATTATCAAACATCGTCTGTTCATTGTCAATGGTAAAACATCCTTGATGTATCATTTCCTGAGACAGTCATGCTCACTGGATACAAAAACAGAATACAGCGACCAATAATAAGTATCTATAAAAGAATTACAATATGGGTGATAGTTATGGATCATAAGGTTGTTACTACAAAACTTAACGTTTCAAGATAAAATTTAACATTTTTTAACATAATATATGTAATAAAATGATCAGTTGTATTTTTGTAATGTTCCAAAAATACATCCGTATTTATGTATGTAGATAAAAATTAATCAATGTTTTCTTTTCTCTATAATCACTTTTACTTATTTTTTTATGTCAGATTAGTGAATGCAGAAGAATAATTTTTAGTAGATATGACATTATTTAATACCGTAAGTTTAATTTCTGATGATTATGCTTGCTTTATTATTAATATAGAAAGTAGTGTTCAATCAAAAGAAGGAGAATATATGAATAATTGAATAATTTAAAATTGATATTAAAGTTCCATCAAGCACCCTCAGGCTTGTTAAAAAATGAGAAATTTATTGTAAAGTCTTTATTTTATTATCATTTATAGCAAACGCAGTATAGAGGATTTTGAAATTGAGAATTTAATTTTGAACAGTATATTGTATACCATGTGGCAGTGCCAGCTGTTAACATTCGTGAGAGAGCGTGTTTATAAATACTGTGTTGTGCTGTACGTTACATGCAGATAAATTAAGACAAAAATATTTTATAATAATCTGCGCTTTAGTATTTAGATATTCTAGATAGAACTCGACTCAATGATTGCATAACTCGTTTAAATTTATGACACGATAAATAGATATTGTGCACAGAATATATTGCAGCATGTGTTTAGATTAATGTGTAGGGTATTTCAATTAGATTTAATGCACAATATTATATAGCAGTGATCCCCAACCATTTTACATATGTGGACCGGTTTTATCAGTCCGCAGTTGTAAAACGATGTAGAATAAATATTTAGTGCACCGTTAAAGCAGTAATTAAAACACTTATTTATATACTGTTGTGCTTATTGGTTTTTAAATCTTATAATATATGACTTGAATTTCAAATACAAAAAATATATAACATAAGAATATTATTGTTTATTAATGAAACCCATGTATATAAAGTACAGACACACCGACAGTTTATGGTATATTTTAAGAACAAAACACAATGTGAACAGTTGGTAACGTGCATGATAACAAAAATCGGTGGACCAGCATCGGTCCGCATACCACTGGTTGGGGAACACTGTTATATAGTGCTGTATACTGTCAATGGAGAGTAACCACGGGCTGTTTGCCGCTGAACTAGCGTTTAGATAAAATAATAATAAATAATTTCTCTCGGATTTGATTAGCGGATGTAGGCCAGCGCTGCGAATGTGAGAGCGATAGGCGATTTGCGAAACCGCATTCTGCTCTTGTCTTGACATTTGCAGAATGCACAGATAAACTTTATTTATTGATACACTGGATTAGATTATACAAGACGCCTGGAGGGGTGAGATATTGGCAACTAACCCCCGGCTAGATAATAAATTAATCGCCTGTTATAATTATTTATTTTATGGGTACAATCCTGCCTCGCAACTGTCAGAGTGCCTTGTATTAAATACGACAGTATAATAAATGTCTCCGTTCGAATCTTAAATTCACTCTTCTCCAAGAAGAGGTAGTTAAGCGTTATGTGTCAATACATTTATAATTTCAAAGCACACATTGTAATGGCGTGGCAACAGTTTGGATAAACTGTTGGGAACATTGAGATACTTCTCATCTTGGTTAGAAAATCATCGTTATATACAATTAATGATTAATGAATAATATCTTTCCCCTTGTTACTCCACTGGCTCCTACAATCGATAATTTAATGAAATGGTACAATTATAATTATCGTATCAATAAATTATACAAATAAAAAAATAAGTTTTCGGAGACCACTCCGCATTGAGTTGTATGAAATATGAAACCATGTAGGCCTGCCTGCTATACCCCCTGTTTTGAACAGGACAGTTCCGTTAATTTTATTGTATTCTGGAGTCCGTCGTTATAGGAAACATGCTGTCGCGCATTTTGTGTGATGAACATACTTAATTTGTTCAAATATTTTGAATTAAGGATATCAATATCATCGAAATCAATAACTTCAAATGATGAAATATGTTCAGCGAAAAATACAATCAATTTTTATTTCGAAAGCTCGTCTGATTCTCGGGCAATCTCTTGATAGATAATCATATTCTTTGCCAAAAATATGGATGTGTTGTATGAAATTCCATGAGATTATCTTTTACCAAGCTGTGTAGGTTGATTTATTACGAGCATAGGGGCAACTCTGGAGAAATACGATAAAATTAGCTGCTCGATAATAATTATTCAAACATCGCAACCCCTACTCTCTTCGTGACGAGCTTAGATTTTAGAGACTAATGATTTTAAAAAAATACGTGATGGTTTGTTATTACGATATCTACTTCGAAATTAAAATGGCTCTTTCATGAATATATATAAATTGTAAATGTCAGATCAACTTTGTAGGTCAATCGTGACGCACTGTTCACGACTTTTGAAAACAATATAAATCAACTCCATGTTTATAACAAATAAAATTTTGGAGCTTTTTTGTTGTATTTTTACATGCTATGTATAAATAAATTAAGTGCATCAATCAATAACTTTGATTTATTTATCCATTTACAGTTTTTGTCAGTTCAATTTTAATTAGACTAGAGAAAAATGTGTGCTCTTCACGAATAAATCTGTGTGCGAAAGGAAAACTTTGTCAAGCCTTAAAAATTAATAAAACATGCCAATTTTGAAATCACCCAGTAAGGATAAGAATGTGTTTTTTTTGTTGATATAAATATATTTCGTTCTATAACTGCGTACAGTTATGCGAGAGTGGCATTGAATAAAATTAAATAGCATTTTACTTGTCTATATCCGCTACCTATGCACTAGCCTGCGGTCACTAGTACCTCCAAATCTATCTGTCTTTAGAATATATTCTAGTTTCCACCCATGTTATTAAAGTGTTTCGTCGGACATCTTAGAGTAAAGATTTATCGTCCGTAGTCTTCCAGGACTATGAAATCTAGTCGGTTGAAGGAATTCACAGACAGACTCACAAAACCATGGAATATCACGATCAGAAAGCCATGCATTTAGTGTCACCAGAAAAGCTCTGTTAGTCCCGAAACTTTCCAGAATTACGTTGAATGATATATGCAACAGAAATCGGTACCGATTAACATTTTCATTATTGCTATATGTAATTAATAAGTAATTCCTGTATTCTAATTATATTTTTATGTGAATATGTTTTTATAAATATTTAAAAATAAACGGATTGCAACAGTAAATAGCTACGCTACGATAGCGAGAGTAAACGTATAAGTAAAATAATATTATTACAATTTTTACTTGCAGACAACCGGAGAGGCTGAAAATAGCGTTGGTCATCAAATAGTTGAGATGCAATCAAGTTTAGAAAACCTTGCCATATTTGTAGCAAAAGTTGTCTTGCAAAAAACTCACCTATCGATGAAATCGTGAACCGACGAGTGATCGTAGCAAAAATGAGTTAATATAAAAAGTTGTGCATTTTACGTATACAGTACGCGAGAAGAACATGTTTGGATAATTTGAAAAGAATATAATCGCCGGATGACTCTTAAACATGTGGAATAATTATTTATGAAATAAATTATACCATTTACGAGCACATATGACTTTGATAATGAAATCATAAAATACCTGTAATACAATAAAAGCCACTATCAAATTTGTGTAAAGTATCTATTCGAATGATGCAAGTGATAATAAATCCACAATCAGAAGGTTTCAGATTTAATATACTGATGTTATGTTTCTATTTTATATGGGACTGAGATTAAATGCACGTGTGTTTGGAGGTTGTTTTGATGGAATTAGTTTTGAGTGCCTTTCTTGCATTATACATCAATTTATCTCGATTTAAACTCTATTTGAAATATTTAGAATAGAGTACGACTCAAATACCAAGAAGTATATGTAATATTTTTGTATCAATTAAATGATAAACTTCTATAAAATTGTAAGTATTCTATCGTTTAGTGTGCGTATTAATTTTCGAATGTAATATAAAATAAAAATTACTTTATTGAGTGGACACCCCTATAAATGTATATAAAACAAGCGTTGTTTCAACTTATCTACCGTTAAAAAAATAGATATTATTATCTATCGCATAAAATTGAATACGTCGTGTTCACTATTTTGACGACATCGATTCAGTAGAAAAAAAATATGTGCTAACCTATTCGGGAAACATAAATAATTAAAGAAAATCGATTATGATATTGACTTCAAGGTAATTTTCACAATTGTACAATTATGTCATAACCATAGATGTATAAACAAGAAAAATATTTCCCAGCACCAACCATATTGCATTACACTTGATGCACAAATATTTGAAATAAGTTTATGTTAATGCATCAAATTTTATTCCTAATTAAATTCGTTTTGTGCTCGCGTGGCATGAAGCAGGAATTCGTTAACAGATACAATCTGTACACTAATGGAAAAATAAGAGAGAAATTTTCAACAATTATGCACTGTTACATCATTCTTACTGGATAACAGCAAAAACACTCGTTGCCGTATTAAGTTAATTCGGGTAATAAACTTTCATTAGAAGTGTCAATAAACAATGTAAATGGCTGCCTATTGTATAATTTAAGAAAACTGTTCCGAAATGATTTAATTAAGATTTTTTCGCAAATAGAGAGTGTGCGAACATATTGATATTTACAGTAGCAAAAACCTCTCCCTTTTCTAGTAAAAAAATAGCGTTTCGAGTTATTTAAACAAAAATGTTCATCTTTTTCAGCTCACTGTCGCCTGACAAAAAACTGGAGTTCATTGATATTAAAGTTCTGTTTAAATACACCTATTTCAAAAACATAATAACGGAATATAAAACGTTTTGCATTAGAGCCTTATAACTAGATGCACGTGCTTTATTTCTCAACTTTATTGATAATAACTGTAAAAAAATGTTGATTTTTTCTAGCAATAGGTAAATATGACTTTAATAGGATAAAATAACAAAGTATTTAGTTCTACAAAATTTAATCTAAAAAAAATGTAGAACTAAATATATTGTTATTTTATCCAATTGTAATGGAGTTCTGTCCCTACCAAGTAAATGCCAATTCAATCAATAACTTTGATCTTATTTTGTCTGTCAAATGCAGGGTCTGTATTTTTTTCTATGAACATAGGTACATTCTAGGAACAAATTTCCCGTCATTAAAAAGTTTTTAAATAAGTACTTATATACAATATGAATTTATAAAATTCACTACCATTGAAATATATAGGTATTATATTCTAACTGGTAATAAGGATAACGGAGGCCCAATCAAACCGCAGAATTGCTTCAGTATTCATTGCCTAGTTACGGTACTTATATGAATTATATTTTGCGCTTTATCGTTAGAATGATCATTTATGTATTACATTACAGTATCGTAAATATTAAAAATACGGGTATTATAGATTTTGAACTATAATTATGATACAGCACTAGGTTGTTCGGGCTTTATTTAATATTATATTAATTACGAAATAACCGACCATGACATGTGTCATACATAGCATTCTGCAAATTTTGGGATCGCGTGTTGCCTCCTAAGTTGGTAAAAAAACACAAATTTTCAGGTAACAGAATCCTATTGTAATAAAAATAGGATTTAGTCATGGAGGTCAATTTAATCTACAAGAAAAAAATATGCCTCAGCAGATTTATCAAAATTACACTTCGGGAGTGGCCAATAAGTCATAAAAATGACAAGATTTATAACATGGCAAAGCACGTGATAATAGGCATTACCTAACATAACGTAAACCACCGTGAACGTTTTTTTTTTGGTTATTTTTTTGCTAATTATTGTCGCTGAATGAAATCAAGCGTGGATTTAATATTGTGACACACAATGACAAAAATTAGTTCCGTGGAAATTGACGAATCCTGTAAGACTGCGAAGTTTTTTTGACAGATCTCTGTAAGAGTGTAATAAGACTCAAAATGATGACTAAACTCGAGATACGAGGGAACTGTTTGATAGATAGCGAGTACAAAACTTCACCTAATTTATTGTTGTTATGAGTAATTCATGAGATCGCCTACCAGCTTAAAGACGGCAAAAGGAACGATGTTCCGCTATCAAATGGCAGCCAAATATTTGCAACAATGTAAAAAGGTATACAATAAGAATTTAATAATATACCTAATATTTTTTATATCATAAAGCACAATTTGTCGTTCTTATTTATCCGACCTATACTTAGGACCGATATCTTATACTAATTCTTAACTGATCATTCACTGAACCTAATAGTATTATATATATTTTTTAAATATTATGTATCGACAGTCAACACAATTCATAAATACTAAAAAATACGATTTGTTTTCGATACTTATCTAAATATCTAAGTAGTACTAGGTAATAATAATTATATTTTATTGTTTTTCATGCACCTATAAGATCCGTATGCTGTCGTTTTAAAAACATAATAAAATAGTGCAGAGAGAGGTCGGTATCAACTTCGCAATACAGATACAAACCGAGCAAATTATTTGAGGTCATATATTATAGCATAAGCTACTTTCGAGTTAGACAAAGGCACTATGGCATATAAATTAATATTGTTTCTTATTGCGTTGATATCGTTTGTTGTCTGGGCCTTGTCACGATTTTGCAAGCCGTATTGACTGCTGCATAATATTGCCAAATCGATAAAATCAACGTGGTAATTCTAAATCACGTATCAATTTCGATTCTCGATAAAAGTCACAACTGTTACATAAACCATTATTTGTTTTAGCGCAGTTGTATCGCTAATCATTAGTATTATTGTTTGAGATACTTTTAAAATGGAACGCATTTTATTCCTGCGCACTGAGTCTTAACGAATACTTGCTTATTGAGTGCATCATCTGACAGCAAAAATAAATTTTATTGTTTGGTGCATATAAGCGGTTTTTTTTAGATCAACATGAATAAGTCCTTTCATCAAAGGTGTGCTAATAATATAAAGTAAACAATATTATATACGTTATAACAACTTTTAAAAAGATGGCCTAGAATTTTTCTTGATTTAAATGAGCGTTTCATCTATTTTTCAAAAAAATAAAGCAGAATTTGTTTGTACTACTTCCACATATTTATAATGATCAGGAGGGATTTCCCTCATCATGAGCATTATCAACTGATAAAAATACCCCTGTTGTGATTGTATTTTTATCAGGTGATAATGCTCGTGATGAGCGAAATCGGTCATGTGGGAGAAGTTAATAAACAAATTGTGTGTTATTTTTAAAATATTGTAGAATGCCTTTCCATCAAGATTTGACAGTTAACACCTAAAAAGTGAGTCTTTAATCAATGCTTTACAATCTACATTTTAAATTAAGTTATCTTTCAATGTATTATCTTCTGTAGATGGGGGTCGTAAGTTAAAGGGAGTTTCCTATCGCCACCACAAAACACAGAGCGTACAAATTTGATTAAACGCGGATATTATGGTATTCGTGGTAGACAGTCCCGCATCCGTTGTAATGTGGTGATAAAAATCTTATCTACTTTATTTATGTTTCACAGAAACGGTAGTAGGAAAATAAATATACTAAAACCATACAATTTTATCAGCGAAGCTGATATAGAAGGTCAAACAGGTATGTAGGAATTTTGTTTTATATTAAAAACGTTTATAATGATATGTCACGGCCAAAATTCAGATGCAGACAAAGTAATGACATGAAATGGTAAAGGTAATAGAAATCTAGCTTTTTTGTGTTACTTATTGGTTGTCTTTTTTCGAAGGTAATTTTTTTACCATGTCCGCTCCCAGTGTGGCGCATATGACTTCCTAATGGAGGTATCTGAACTGAAGTTTTCTACGAAAACCACTAACAAGTAACAACTCAGTTGCTCAACCTCTCTTTTTCGAAGAGAGTAGGGATAGAAGGATAGGGCTAGGACAGAACTAATGATTAGATAATCGATCTCGCTGTGCCCCGTTTTTCGGATCGGATGGATGGGAGGGAAGTTAAGACATTCATGCCTACGATCAGAAATCTATAAATCGACTGAAAAATCAATTTATGAAACTGTCCGCACAGGGACATCAATAGCTGTTGCCAACGACATTAACCACTGCACCAAGGAGCCAACACTCGGGATATAATCTATGATTCTACTCCTCTCAGTGCGGTTTCCACGTCCAATGTAAAAATTATAACTAACAATTTTTTTATGTCGATTGAACGGTGAGGATAACGAGTTAGGACGGAAATGGAAGCGAAGGGCTGGGCAGATCGCCAAAATGAGAGTGGATCGTTGTATAAACGCAGTTTAAGCACAGTAGCCGCTTGATCGATAAAATAATTAAGTTTGTGGCATTGAACAGTCATCCAATAAAAATAATTATTATTGATGGAATATCCAAAACATAAAATCATAATCTGTGTTATTTTATATGAAGTTTTTTTTGATCAGTTGAAAATTTTAAGTACACAGATGTCATGGAAAAAGTCACTAAAGAAATGACCAACTTAATCTTTTGACTGTGACATTACGTGGTTGATTCCAACTGATAAACTCTGTTACGCAGTAATTCTACTAGTCCACATTAAACATATTTTTTATTAGTTTTAATGGTCAACTATATATGATATTTATATGCAAAAATCTGTCGTTATCAGTAAACTAATAAAATGCTAAGCAATTGTCGACTTAAATATTAAATTATCATAAATATTATAGTCATGTACGAAGCAATTAGATGTGATGTGAGCCAACTGATATTGTTGGAAAAAATGAGTTAGATGCGTTTTGGTAGTGTACATGTCATAAAGTATCATAACAAGCTGCAAAGTATTTTATTCTGTAGGAAGTTTTAAATAAAGTGTAAATTAATGAAAGAAGTTCATCAAACTAAAACATTCAGTAGACAAGAACCACCATTTTACCACTTCACCTCTCAAGTGCTCAGTTGGACTGTATTATGCAACAAGGAACCAATCCACAAAAATCTACTTCTACTCAATTTTTTCACCATCTTATACCTGTCTCAATTCATCATTCTGTATGATTAAAACTGATAAAAAAACTCCACAAAATACAAATACCAAACTTCCGACAGCTGACTTTGTCCCCCGTGGTTCCATGCTGCATAACACGAAACGGTCTATAGATGAATGTTGGTTGGTTCTAACAACGATAGATGAGAGTAATGTTCACTTACAAACGTGGCACCTTTTCCCTAACAAATAGACTTTTATGGGAACCACATTATAGCAATAACTCACATTTTAACATATGGAGGTTTGGTTCCTTGTTGCATAAAACCTTCAATTATGTCTAGTGTGAAACTCGGAAAATCCAAATATTCGAATATTATAACTTATATTAACTTATTATAACTTTGTGGTAATCGAATAATACCTATAATATGTGAATTTCATCATGCATATTTATTATTTTCTCATACTATTAGCCTGACTTATTTTATTAGCACGTGTCTGGAGTGAGTATAATGATGTATAAATAAGCAAAATAGATTACATTAAGATATAATGCGACACCAAATGATATACTGTGATGTGATGTCCGTCAGTGTCAGGTTTCTCTAAAATGTAATAATATATCATCCAACCAGGAAAATTTTATTTCATCCAGAACCGTTGAAAATACTCCTTCCAGGTGAAGCGAATTCCTGACATCTTCACAGTCTCTCCGCCGCCAAACCCCTGCAATTTGTTGCTGGACGTTATGAAGTTGTGAAAGTAGAACAAAACAAACCGTGCTAAAAAAAAATATATTGATAATACGAACTGATAATATATCAACAATGCGAATATCCGAATATTAAAAAAGGGCCAAATGTATTATTCGATCAGAATCCCTATAAAAGACCAATTATTATCAACCGCTAGTGTTTTGATGCGGAGAAATTTAAATTTTAAAAGTGTTATTAGCTTAAATTGTTTAAATTTCGGCACACTAGAATATTTCAATTAATCAAATAAAATGATGTCACGAAAAAGCGTTGGTTGTAAATTACTACTTTCTAATCAGCCATTAAGAATAGCATAAAATTTAAGGTCAACCAGTCAGCCATGTGTATTATGTAGATATTATTCAGATTTTCATCACAGTTCAATAGCGAAAATGTTAATGTAAAAACCAGGGCTGTGAAATTTTACTGCGCTGAATATGTTTATTTTTAATCCTACACATCGTATAGATCAGGGACTACGGAGACTTTTTGGTCCATGGACCATACCGACTGACCCACAATGTCTGGCGGGTCAAAACCTAGTGATCTGTACCAACAAACTGTAACAGCGGAGAGGCACGGCTACATAAATCTCATCAATTAGTTTTAATATTTTAAACTGTGGCTTCACGTATGTTAGTGATTATGTTATTTTTCTGGTAAATAAAATCATTTGGTTACTATTTTGTAATCCTACTAAAAAATAAACTCAGCCTGTCCGACCCGCTACTATGTCCCAACTCCATGGTGCTCGCTGGCCGTAGTTTGGTGACCAATGGTATAGATTTGTGGAGTAAGTAATACGCTGTCGGAGTCGGCCTATCTCTTCACACCGTATTGTTTGACTTATAAATTCGGAATAATAAAAACTACATTTTAAAACACATTAATCATTTACTATCCAAGAGATGGAAAGCCTATGATAATCTTAAGCACCTAGTAAACTTTTTAAATCGCGTCCTCTCCATAAGTGGAGCATGCGGATTCCTAAAGGACAATACTATTTTGTGAGTCAAGCGCCAAACCTACCTCTTCAAATATGGAAGAAGTAGGAAAGAATATAACATCAGCATCACATCACATACACCTATGTGGTGGAGTTAAAAATTAATTTGAATCACTATTAATAAATAAACATAATAAGAGAAAAAATAGTAAAGTCTGTAGTTAAGTTTTGTGTAATATAGTTGACAACTATGTCGGCATCGCACCATTGTCAGAAATATATTACATAATTGTGGAACAAAATACTTCGTTATTTTAAACTTCAATAATATAATGGATTTCTACTCTTATGTGGGTAAATGTCAATTCAATCGATAATTAGGGAATCTGTGAAACTATAAATGCTAATAAAGAATGATAAAAAAATATCGTAGGAAATCCGCTCTAACAAAACAATGGCCTCTCGAATACTTTTATAAAGCAATTTTAAGTGCCGCATGAAACAAGTTCTTGTTGAGACCTCATTTGTAGCAGCATTTGACCTTTTGGAAGCGTTGAAGGTGTGCGTCGAAATGAAAGGGATTCTGTATCCGACAGTTCCATTGTAATTCTAGAGAATTGCAAAACGTCTTATAGAATTCTATACGACATTCCTAAAATATTTCGACGGTACCCGATCAATATTACAAAATGTATTTGTTTGCATATCATATCAAAAACCATACAAAAAGTCTCGAATTTCCATGATAAATTGGGGGTGTGCGTTATAATTTTCTAAGCCAGTATAAACCCGAAGTAATGAGTTAAAGATAAACCTAACATGGTGTAAAAATAAATATGCATGTTTAAAGACCGCCTTTCATAGCGCAATAACGATCAAGAAAAGAAACGGATTTACTCATCATGTACTTGCCCCGATGCAGAGCTGCACGGGCTCGATCTTTTAACCATGCACTACTGTGCTTCAGAAAAGAAAAGATAGAGAGATAAAAAGAAAATGTGATATATAGGAAAATTTAATAAAATGAAGATCATTAAACTGGGAATTTCGAATGTTCACTGCTTACAAGTGGAGAAGATTATATAAATCTACCGCAATGTGGACAAGGCGCTTTTTAAAAAAACTATTAAAGCAATACATAATATAAAATCAAGACTTTTAAGTGTGCAGTGAAGAATATCATTCATTTCAAAAATACTTTCTATAGAAAAATCGGGGGCAAATAGTTCTATGATATCGAACTCGACAAATTTGGTTGTAATAATTTATTGAAATCCGTTGGAATATGTGTTTAATATTTACAAAAATATGTAAACAATGGCATGCGGTATTATTAAAATTTGGAGAGTAGAGGTCAGTAGTATAATGTCGCGTAGGTTTTAATGGACTAAAAAACATATTGAGATAGTACGGGTAACAGTAGGCAATACCGAAATGATAATATTTATGTTTGACCAAGAAATGAAAGAGTGCCATACTCTAAAAAGTGTAATATGCATTAAATAAATAGATAACTGGGTTACGAGATACGACGAAACAGGTAATATACCACTAATCGAGATGTTAGCTAAACGTTTACTGTTATTACCAACATTATTAATAAAGACACACCGGAAATTAAGATCTATTTTACAATCGGTTGACTTTAAAATCTGTGACAAAGATTATATTATCAAACATATGTATTATTCAAAAATCAATACTTCACATGTATGATGTATGGGTCATGCACAATAATGAAATCAGTTTAACTTAAAAACGTAGATTAAATTAAGTATACAAAATTTTATTTGCCAGAAATCAATTAACATTATGTTGGTATGTTATTATGGTAAAAACAAGATACTAAGTAAGCGCCTTAACTAAAAATTTCGCATACCGGATCAATGATTTGCAAAACTATTGCTAATGAATATTTAATTGACCTTTAAAATGAACCTATTGATTAACCACTTTTCTACTATTTTGCAAGCACCTCTGAATCTTGAGGATACAGAACCGAAGTTGGGTCCGGGTTTAATAAAATGCAGCCCCAAACCTCACCCTCTGGTTAGTATGCATCCAAATTGAAACGTTATCGGTGATTGCCGGAAGTTAGTTATTTCTCGATGAAATTATTTTATAATACGGAGATTTTTTCGCTATATTCATATATTTTGGTACACATGATAAAATCAGTGTTTTATTGTTTTTATTTATGTCAATAATATTTCAAAAATCATCAATGAATTTGGAAGTTGCAGAAACACTTACCATAAATCAATTTAAGAAATAATTTAGCAATCATAAATGTTTAATAAATAATGTGTTAACATATTATGTACAAATATAAAATGTCAACACATTATTTAAATTGTCATTTTTTTAAAAGATGCTTCGTTGACATTGATGATAGTTGATAATACGAGTATCTGTGACTAAATACAGAACAAATAACGAAACATCAGAACGATAAAATTCTGTAAGGCCATCATTGTACGCAAATTAAAAGTCATTAAACATTTAATGTTATGTGTTTAAAAGTACTTACAGGATTCAGTTTTTTTGCAAAACGGAGAAGGTCGCAAAGCCATCAATCATTTTTCGTTAAAAATCAAGAGAGGTGAGACAAATTTTGAGTCATCGAAATCAAGGTTTTTTAAGTGGTAATGATGCAAAATCATTCCATAGATTATTACAAGTATATCTAAAACAAGCGAAACTATTTTACGAGGACGCAATATAACGTGTTTACTTACTCTAGTCAACATTCAACATCCGGAAAATCCTTGCATTCAATTTTATTTCCGTAGATAGATACCATATACTACCGAACTAAAATATGTTACGAAAAGTTTCCATATACAATACGATTAGATACTAGGCGTAGGTAATAAAGAATAATAAATGACATTTTACTGATTTTTCTATTTATACCAAACTGAAATATCGACATTGTTTTGGCAAATTTATGTAATCCTTAAAATTGAAATTGTTCAGAAGAGAGTAGAAACTGTTTTTATCGAAAACATTATATGGTGAGCTGCGATATGAATCTTTGCAATGCACTCCTGTAAATTCTCATGTCTGTAAATACGGGATTATATGTAGGGAGTGTCGGAATTTTTACACCTAAAACCAATGTAAAACCAATTTCCAAATAACGTAGAATATACAGATGGAATGGAATGGACTCATCGAGGAAGACTCATCAGTTGAACAACACAATTTCATAAACTGTTTGAGGTAGCAAGGATTGGCAAATCACAAACACTGACTTTCTTTGATACATTTACATATTTCATTCAGGATCAATAAGCGCAAATCGCCAGTTAATTCTCATGTCTGTAGATACGGGATTATATGTAGGGAGTGTCAGAATTTTTACACCTAAAACCAATGTAAAACCAATTTCCAAAAATAACGTAGAATATACAGATGGAATGGAATGGACTCATCGAGGAAGACTCATCAGTTGAGCAACACAATTTCATAAACTGTTTGAGGTAGCAAGGATTGGCAAATCACAAACACTGACTTTCTTTGATACATTTACATATTTCATTCAGGATCAATAAGCGCAAATCGCCAGTTTATTTTTTTCGGGTGCGATGTGTTGGAATCCCCGAAATTATTTTTTCAATCGATTTATGAATGTGTGCTGAGGGCATGCATGTTTCTGATTTTTACATCCCTTTTCATTCATCCGATCCAATGAGATGGACCATTATGATTTCATATGCTTCACAATAGGAGTGGACATGGTAAAAGCTAACATCTGATATGGGAATTGGAGTACCTGAACGGAGCGTATTATTTTCTTAGTTGGCAATTTTGTTCATGATAATGAAAACATGACAATCTGTCTTCCTTTTCTAAGACTTGCAAGGAAGCGACGATTCTTGGTGATGAATTGGTTACGCTAATGATTTTTGTATGTCGAAGTATACAGAATATTAAACGTGGCTTCGTACTATTGCCTCTTCGGTAACTCACACATGTTGTATAAAGCAATAAAATATCTGAAAAAGCTGGAAATGGTGTATTACTTTCTCCTCGGATATTATGCATTATGCACCATGTAACGGAAGTATGACATAAGGGATATAACCAAAATAGAATTTATTTTCCATCCTGTCAACACTGTTAATCGTGTCTTAAAATCTGTGGATCAGTTTGTCAATCAGTATACCTGCTTAGTATTTTTTATGACCCCAAAACACACTTATGATATTATTTTTTTAGATTAAGTGATAATGTCTATAAAATAATTTATAAAACTAGCTGATTCAATTTTAAGTCCAATCGGAAGTGAAGGTAAACTCAATTGAGCTGCTACTTTTTTTTATTTCTTTTTATTACAAACATGTCAAATAACTAATTATTCATAGCTACACTGATGGTAAATAATCAATGTTGTTTATGTTTTAAAACAGTCTTAAAATATGTTTCTCGTTAAACGGAATGTTGAATCATATCGTAGTTGACGCAATAACGAAGTTAATGTTATTTGAAAAGTACTTTTAGGATTCCCAATTCGTGCTTTGCGGGGCTTGTAATTTTGCTTTTGGTGGACTAAAAAATAATGAACGTAACTAAATACAGGAAATTAAGAAAATAAATCTATTGCGCGGTTCGTAATATTGATTGGTGTATCTGCTCTGCCAGAGAATGGTTTTCGACAAGAAGAGTGTAAAAGGTAGGGAATGCTCTGAACATTTTAATTTTTTTTAGTACATAGGTGAAGTTTACAATATTTTTATTTAAACCATGTCCGTTCAAAAATGTGGAACATATGAACTCCTGGTGGAGGTATCTCTATGAGAACAACTTATTACTCAACTTCACAACCTTTCTTTTTCGTAGAGAGTAGGGGTAGAAAGATAGGGTTAGGCCAGGACTAGTTCTTAGCTAATCGCTCTCGTTACACCCTTTTTTTAGGATTGGATGGGTGGGAGAGACTTCTAAACATCACAAACATCCATACCTACGAAAAAAAATCCATAGATCGATTGAAAAATATATTTATGAAACGTACTGGAAATTGAACCCGACACATCCGTAACTAAAGCCAACGAAGTTGAACACTGCACCACGGGCATGAACAAATAATTTAGAGGAGTAAAAATTAAATTTACATGTATACAAGTAAAGAAAATTATCAAACGAAAGCTTGTAAAATTGTAAATGATGTGTTGCAGAATTAGTTTTCCTAAAAGAATAATATCAGTGGTCGTTTACAACTTTTGGAAAAGCTGCATAATTCGTGGAATCGTTTTGATATCTTATTTGGATACCGTATCCGTTGTTTTTTTACAATTCAATTACAATGTTGTCAATACTTTTATAGTGGTGCGATATCGAAAAAGATTTGCATAAAATTCAAATTATAAATTTAAATCCCGACCTCGTTTTTAATCTGTATGATGATAAACACTACTATCTTCTTCTGCACAGTTATCTTTTACGGAAATTACTACGAATAATGCCATTGTGATTTGTGATGTGACTAATCGTGAATAGTGACTAAGAGTGCTTGCAGTAAGACCTCATGAGTAATCTTCAAGACAAAACACTACAACATAATAATACAAAATACTTTTGGCGTGTAATTACCAGGTTGCAATCGTTTATTGATTCCGTTATATCACCTTTGCTAAAATCATTACACTTTCTTAAACTTAAAATGAAATGCCTTTATTGATTGAATCGGCATTTACTTGATAGAACTGCATTATAATTCTAATGTATATTAGTTCTGACGATGATTTGAAACCGAAAAAGCTATTTACTAAATCTTGTAGCTAGTTCTTGTGGAACTAAATACTTTGCTATTTGTATCTTACTGAATTATTATTTTACATGAAATTCTTATTCAAAATGCTATGAAATATCACAGATTAAATAAATATAACAATAAATTGATGAAAATTAATAATGTTTAGGTTTATATGAATGGTTAATTATAAATATACTGGTAACCGTACCCGTCATATACGACGGTATTGAAATTGAAACACTGAATGTTTAAAGTAGGTAGTACGTCGGAACTGTGTGCGCATTGTATAACATTTTTTTTTATTATTTAGTCATGAGAAAATTTCATACCTATGATAATAATAAAACGTACACAGAGTGGTCTGGGCTATTATATATAAGATAAACCAATTCCAATTAACAGAGAAGTACCGCAATTTCGGGTTTATCCTGAAAATAAACAAAATTATTGCAGACAAAATTTTTGATGCCGCAGTTTACGATAGATTATAGGATCGTTATAAACATAAATTATTGAGAAAACTATTGTTTTATTTAATCAATACAATATTTGTGGAGTTAATGAATCATATTGTCGGCGTCCGTGGCGCAGCTGGTAGCGTCGTGGGCTACGGTTACGGACGTCTCGGGTTCAATCCCGGTGTGGGCAGTTTTCATAAGTTGATCTCTCAATCGATTTATGGATTTTGTTCGTAGTCTGAGTGTTTGTGAGTGCTTAAAAAAAACTCCCTCCTCATCCACCCATCCGATTCTCACGGGGCGAAGGGAGAGCGATTAGCTAACCACTAGTCCTGTCCTATCCTTACTCTCTTCGAAAAAAGAGAGATTGAGCAACTGAGTAAAAAACAGTTCTCATAGAAAAATTCTGTTGAGATACCTCCATTAGAAGACCATATGCTCCACGTTGGGAGCGGACATGAAAAAAAAAAATATATCACAGCAATGAGTTGTATTCATCTTCAATTTGAAGGTCACCTTGGATAAATTACTCCACTTTTGTAGTGTATTCATTCAAGTTGGTTATCTAATAGAAATTGTCGATTGATTTAGTAGGAACAATGAATTTTTATTCAATATCAGAGTTTTTATTTTTTGACCAAATGTGAAAATAAAATTAATTTTCAGAGATGTTGTTGGCATTTAAAATCACTGGTGAAACAGTATGAATACTTTCGCAAATTATGGGTGACATCACCATTTATTTTTTCTAAACGCTAATTTTGGTTTGAATGTCATTTTGGGCGGAAAAAAAAGTCGTTGATTTCACAAATATGTGCCCAATTAACGAAATGAAAGGCAATTGAATATTATAAATTAATGAATAGCGCGAGTGTACACTGCAGTTTGGAATAAAAAGAAATGCACGAAAAACCACTGTCATGCCAGAGAATCTTTTATTTAATGAAAGAGTCACTATCTGTGGCTGTCCTTCTGAAAACCAGTTTAACGGTCGACCGATTGTGTAATGGAATTTTTGAGGTACGGCTGCATTCCTTCACGCATTTGCCAAATTTGAATAATGAACATAGTTTCTTTGTTGATTTTATAAGAGTTGAGAAGAGTTCTGTATTGCCATAAAGATCGTCTAATCAGATTTTGAATTTAGAAAAAAGTTGGGATCACACAATAACAATATTTATTAATTGTATAACTTTAAATGTCAATATAACTGTATTCTGATCACGGGGTAATAAGCGTATGCTTTTCCTTATGTTGAGGTATACCAACCGCCCGAGCATAATGAAAACAGACGTATGTACAGCATTTTGTGATTTGAATCTGTATGTCGTACATTCGTACCCGCTCACATTTATTATTTGCGTTTATTTTCACAAAACTTACTAGGTATTATACATTCAAATATCTACTAAAAGTCAGGAACCGGTTTTGCTTTGTGGCGACCGAAATATCTGTTTCTGAAATGCAAAAATTTAAAAAACTAAATATCAACTGCTTACTATATAATTTATTTATTAATGCGAATAGCTCATACACCAAAAACTCTATTCAAGTGGCCGATAAAAGCATGCACTTTGAGGAACAATGAAAATTGCGAGTGATAAAAATAAATAAATATATTTTTCAACTTATTTACTTTCCATCAGTTAATTATTCTTTACATTCACTGAGGAATACCGTTCCTGGAGCTTTTAAATCAATGTGGAATAATTTATAGTCAACGCTATTAAAATCATTTTTAAGCAGTTGATACAAATCTGCGTTGGTGAAATCAGGTGCTTATTATAACAAAAACGCAAGCCACAACGCAGAATGGTGACATGCATCACTAACGTCCGTTGTTGATTTAATTTATAACAGGATAATGATATAAAATTAAATCAAAAACGCGGAAATCAAAACGTAAAATGAAAAGGGCCAGTAAAAATGAAATCGGTTTTTCACTATATATGATCATTTATAGATTAAGCCGAATTATTCGCATTCGTAAAACAATCAAATAAAAGCTGAGTCGTTACTGTTAACAATTATTATAAACGAAATGAAAAAAGAGCGATCCATGTACATGTTCTATAATTTTTTGAGTAATTTGGGGTAAGTAATATCATTATAATAACTTGATAATATCAATGCCTCTGTTAATTTGTGCAGTAGACTAAATGCTTGATGCAATAGAAATATGATTCTGTCACCACGTTGCGGTGACTGATGAAATAAATGCAATTTACCATTATGGTTTCGTACACGTTTCTACTCACAGAAGTAGAACGATTTCTCTCAAAGAGTGGCGCATGGATCTTGTTGCACCAATCAATGTGATGAGACATTTTTAGTTAATATCAAGGGACTCATTATTATATTAGATATATTTTTTTACCATTTCTGCTCCTTATTTAGAGTAGATTAACCTTAAACTCTAAATGGAGTATCTCAATATAATGTGTTTAACTATTCTGATGCTCAGTCTTTGTTTTCAGGTGGAGCTAAGATTCTACGATGGTGTTAAAGCGAGTAGTTGCTAATCGCTCTCTTTATGTCCCATTTTCAAGATCAGATAAGGTGTGGGAATGGATGAAAATATTACAGACAGTCAGTCATTCATTTTTGAAAAAATCCATAAAGCGATTGAAAAATCAATGAACGAAAGAGTATATTCCCTAGATAACCTATCTAGCGCTACACTAAACAGGAAGAAAGCCCAAGGCTGACATATTACGATAGCTCTAGGATTGTCTAGAGATTAATATTAATATTTTACTAGTGTGCACGCGCATGTTTTAAAAAGGAGGCTGCATATTATAAGATCTCATGTTTCTAAATTCTACGAAAGGTAAAAAAACAATTTCAACGAGATCGTTTTATAATATATTAAACCGTAATTATAACGATTTTAAAAGGTCTACAACACAATATTTACTTACAACCATTCTACTTGAAAACATGTCTTGTTAAAATACTTAAATTTAAAAAAAATCGTTATCAAAATATTCTATTACTGAAGCAATTGATTCGTCAAATTCATTTATGACAGATGATTTTTACTTGTTTAACTTTCAATCAGTTTTTAAATATGTTTCATTAAAATTTAATATGATCCTTTTGTGGAGCATTCATTGTCAAAATTTCATACTGTTTGCAGACGACAATAGTTTGAGAAAGGCTGCGTTTGAGGATCTAATCATCATGGCTGGGTGAGTTCAGACAATAACCGCGCAGCGCTGATGGAAGGCGGATGGATAACGCAATACCTTTCAAAATATATACAACAAAACAACTGACTGAATATATAATATAAAATTATAGTCTCACACAACAACCAGCGTAACTAGCGATGTTCAACCAGACAATAGACAGTATTTAGAAGTTGATGTATATGCTTTGATATGTTTTGTTATTAACTACGCAAGTTCTCTGATTGTCATCTTCAGACCTTTAAGTTCGTGCATGAAGTCGAAGTGACGATTCAAATATTGAGTTTTATCGAGCACCTTCAATCGTTCTCGTTTATATCAATTATTTATGGATTTAGACTTTTTTTATTTTACTGTAATGTAACTAGATTTTTAAAAATATAAGAATAACCGGTAAGCTGACGTTCGTTAACATTAGTAAGGAATAACAAAGACTGAAGCAGTCGGTAAAATTGCAATTCCTAGTTGCTATGTTCATTAAACAATGCAGTAAACAAAAACATGTTTGACATTCCTTCGTTTTATAAACACATCGATAAATTAAAAATCGCTATTATTGATTGGATAATAACGATAGAAGCCTAAAGCTAAATACATGTTATGTCACGTCACTAAACAGGTACCAGTAAAATTTCGACATCTTTAATGGTATGTCTAATACCAAACTGTTTATTAGAGCCATAATATTAATGATATGAACTTTGAAAGTAGTTTAGAGTACATATTTGCAACGCATTATACATTTGGACCACGATTTTCGGAAGGTCGTGCCTTATCAATCGCATTTCTCTGTAGCGACCTGAATACCTCGATAGGCGTACGAGACATATGGTAGATGTTGAAATATATATCGTAATAATATTTTATTGCTGATAGAACACTTAACCTATTCGCTGCCCATCCCATATATACGGGATCAAGAGTTGATCCTACATGCCCAAGCCGTATGTATACTCAATATCCGGCATATAAATGAATATTCGAATAAAATTGTACCAATTCTATTCTCATGCTATCACTGTGAAATTCTATTTTAATGTTATCGTTGACTAATTAATTTTTGAAATTTTGAGCGTGAGAGGATAAATCGCGTCTGGTGACTAGGCAGCGAAAGGGTTAGTGACTATTTCATGCGAACATAAGATTTTAAATGAATTATAAAAAAATATCAATAAAAAAAACTATGTTTATGACCCTATGTTTTTGTTTGACACTAGTCCGACACAAAGTTTATTATAATAATTTTAAGCGTGTACATATTTTCATATAATATATATTTTTTCCTCTGGGCCGTGGCGTTGTGGGTCGAGTCGTTTAAAACTTTACCGACATTTTCCGACTCGTATAAAAGATCTCAAAAAGTTCAAGATATACCCTTATGTTGCAAGAAATCAGACTTCTCTATTTGAGGGTGTGTGGTTACCCATGACTTTATCCAACTAACATTCTCTTAAGCATGCAGACGTTTAATAGTTTGAACGCTCGAAGATAAAATACTGTACCTGGCTACATTTTCTTTCGGTTTAAACGAGACCACAATGAGAATTTTTCCATTCTTTAACATGTCAAAATTTATGTTCCTGAACATTATTTAAGTTATCGTGGGCACGAATTGTTTGTTCTTCCGATGTGCAAAACCAGCCTGTCAATAGTAATGCCAATAGGAAGAGCTTTAACCATGTTCAACGGGTTCAGACGAGTACTATCTATATGTTTTAAAGTAGTTTTTGTCGGAACGTACCTTACCAGTCACATTGTAGATGCAATAACTCTATAATATGTAGTTTTTTATAATGTGTATTTCTATAAAAATAATTTTAAAAAATTCATCATAATCTTATTACAACCGTTATTTCAACTACGTGTTAGATATTATATTTATTAAAATAATAACATTTAAATGTTCATAGAAAATTAGATGTACTGTAACTGTATCATGTATCAACCAAGCGTGTATGGCAGTTTTGTGGTTGAATAAACCTTTAGATGTGACATGATTTACAATATTTTTACCGGAAATGTTAAATTTTCTTCGCCAAGTATCAGTATTATACAATAACGGTTGGAATATCGGTCAACGATGTCAATTAAAAAAGCGTACTATTGTTCCGATCGGTGAAAATAGGTACAGTTAAGCCAACAATAAAAACAAAATTGCGATAGCATTTTTCACGTTATTAGCTACGAAATAGCTGTTTACCGATAAACATCGCAAAAAAGTAATTAAACAATAATTTCCATAATATTTAATCATGCAGTAAGGTTTTACTTGATCACAGGTTTATTACCCAGAGTGAAAGGACAAAATATATAATTAAAGTATATTCATACGTCATTAAATGTAAATTACGTTTACTAATTTTTTTGCCAACACTATACCGTAGCTCGGCAGCATATTTTTTAATTAAAGGTGATATCTATCTGCTATAATTATTTACTAATAATAAATGCCACAGGATTTTTAAAACCTATAACTTTAGTAACCGAGCCTAGTGCACAATAAATTATAACCATAATTTCATTTGTAAACTAATTATTCGATATAAAGGAGCGTCTCCATAAAATATGATAACTAAAAATGTCAGTTGTGGGGGCATCCTTTTCTGTAAATAATCACTTTATTTACAGAAAAGGATGATGCAATAGGTGTAAATAAATAAAATAGAGATTTTCATTTCGTCCGTAAACAGAAATTAATTTAATAATCAATTAACCTTTATCCACCCAACCATTGTTTTGCGCAATTATTGCATGATTCTATGTTGTCATTAAAATAATTGCATCTCTAAAACAAGTTAACTTATTTGGGTAAAATAAAAAGCATTATCAAAAAAATGATTGTTTAAATTTTAAAAAAGCTTTATTCACTATTTTTCACAATTTATATAATTTTAAATTAAATTTAAAGAATTAAAACTATAAAAATTACACCAAAATTAAATTAAAAACTGTAAAAATTACTAAAAAAATAGCGAATCAAACTATAAAATTACAATTGAAACCTTGCAATTAAACAAGGATTATTTTTTTTCATACGCCAATATGGACCATCTTTAAACTTCTGGCATGTGAATATCGACGACTCCGAAACGCAGATGTTTGTATCAATTATTATGACAAAAATATTTATTGAATGCGAAAATAAAATTATGATTCGGTATCTCAAAGTCATTATTTATATAAGGTAATATTTACATTTTCAATACTTTTATCATAAATCAGTGTATTCCGATCGCAAAATGTGTCGTCATGAACGGTCCCGTACGAGTCCGCCGGGAGGATAAAGGTTAAAATTATGTCAATCAGCGAATCTCTGAGTTAGGCTGAAATTTATAAAGCTTCTCTGCTTTCCAAAATGGAGTATATTATGAACAGAGAATAGGTCGTTCACTTCCACTTTTGTAGCACATATAAAGAGAGATGACGTTATGAGGCCATATTATAATGTTAGTATAACCACAGGATGATTATCACAGTCTATGACAATATCCGGAGACGGATAATGAAAAGGAAGACATATTCAAATCAGCTTGCCCACACTGTTCACATATCGATTAAATGATTAATTCAAAAAGTTCAGTCGATTTTTGACGTGTTCGACTCCACCTCAGATACCAATAACCACGATTCTGACTTCACACCCTGGCTGATTCAGTTGCCAAAGTTTTCGACGAATGAGAGAAGGGCGGGACAAAAATTAATTTAATTTTTACATTTTATTCTATTTTTAGACGTTTTTAGCAGTATTTTTTTAAAACAATTTTATATATTACAGCTGTGGTTTAGGGTCATTTCTCGTACTATGGACCCAACACGTTTCATACTCTTGCGATGGGGGTAGCTGCGAAAGATTTTGTTTTGTCTTATCGTCAAATGTATCCTTCATAGACATGCGAGAAATAAAAATCATTATTTATTTACACTTCTAAAGTTGTATTACTTTCCGCTAGGTGCAGTTTTAACGTACATACATGCATACAAACTAAGAATGAAAGAAACTCGTACAGAAATTACTTCTCAAGATAAATTTATTATACGCGTATATCAATAAATTCACTTTTCAATTCATAAGCCGTGGATGAAGATAAGCTATTTTCCACTGGACAGAAATTCTAAATATTTTCTGTGTGTAATTGTTACTTCAGCTTTTTTACGACAGTAAATTTATTTACAGTTAAATTTCAACATGAGTACAATAAAATCATAAATATGTTGCGTTGTGCAAATTGTATAATATTGCTTTTACCAAAAAAGTATTTACATTTTATTGATTCATAGAAATTTAAAAACCAAAAGGATTTTTATCTTCTCCTTGTTTTCGTATCTATGCCTGCTACCAATATGGTTCATATAAATTCCTAATGGAAATTATCTCAACAGAAGTTCTTCTACGAGAACTGTTCTATACTCAGTAACGCATCTTCTATTTTTCGGAGGGAGGAAGGGGTAGAAGGATAGGTATAGGTAAGACAATACTAGTGGTTAGGTAATCGACGCGTTTTTAGGATTAGATGTGTGGTAGGGAATTAATGAACGCGCTTTTCTCCCAAAATCTACATTAAAATTACACAAAACATGTAGTATCTTCAAATTAATGTAAATTATTTATTTTTACGATATTAAGCATACTTTGTACGTGGGAATCAATTATTATCGGATAAAAATAGAAATTATTACAGACAATATCTATCGCTATTTAATGTTTTCGTATAGCCGTTTTTACGGCAACACCTCAAATAGTGTCCGTCTAAAAATATGCAACGCAGGCCTAAATTCGACTCCCCTGCTTCATTGCTGCTTGGACTAGAAAGATCAAAACTCCGACAGACCGTTGCGCCGACGTTTCTCTCAATTTACTAATTGCCAACCATCCATTAATTATTATTGCAATCACATACTTACATATACATCGTAATTAACTAGGTACTATCTATAATATGACATTTTCCGGCGCAGCAATTAGGGAAACTTAAACCTTGAAGTAAACGAAAAAACGAAGGTTTGTTTGCATTGTTATTCGTTAATTTGACAACCTTCAATAATTTCAGGTCAAATTAACATCCGTCGTTGAGAAATATTCGCACTGATTATTAATTTTGGATATAATATACGAATTAAATAAAAACCGCTATAGAATAACATCATTACAAGTTACAAGTATTACGTAACCATCTCTATACCATTATATTTCGTATAAATGTATTAGTTGAAACGAATTCGGCAACCTTTCAATGCCAAATTTCTCACACTTCTTCTTTTATTAGTAAAGATTAAATTTGTACAATTTTGCATACAATTTTTAAAACAGTATTCAATAGCAAATAAAACAAGACATTGTATACCTTCCTCGTAATAAAATGAGATATCTAACAATAAAATAGTGTTATGACATTCGATCGACCTATAAAAAATGAACATAAAAACAATTTGAATGTATTCTTATTTTAAATTGCGACCCATTTAAAATATTATTATATCAGTCACGTTTCGGAACAAAAGTTGGGTCCAAAGCCCGCCATTTTAACTATTTATACACAGAAAGGTCCATTTTCAATTGAAATAACTTATCTATTTTTATTTTATCATATGAATACATTGAACACACACATTCAAAACGATGTAAAAAAAGTCGTATTACATAAGAAATCTGTATTTTAATAGAAAAATATTTACAAGTATTCGACGTTTCTTAGCACAACAATGTAAGTAGTATCGAATCAAGGTCGCGGTCATACAGAAATCGAAACTATAAAATGATAATATTTAAATATACCTATGTACTTGATTGACATTTTGAGTGTTAATTTAATCAAAATGTTATTCTTCACATTTAAATATTATAACAGCTCTTTAATTTTAGGAATGCGGTCAATGCAAAGATTTAGCTTTTAACGTAATTCATTGTTTATTTAAAAATACTATTTTCTATTTCAAATGACTTCAGCATTCGACAGTCCGTCCAGTTCAACTCGATGAGAAAAAAAGCCACCACATTTAAAATTTGATGAATTACTTGATAATTTAATATTTCCTACATGCGACATTGATGAGATATTGAATTCGGTAAAACCATATCGTCGCTGTTCTGGAAGAGAACACTAAATCGAAAAATGACATATTGAGTTAGTTTACCAAAATGTTCCTTATTTCGAACTCTACCGTATGGAAGAACAAACATGTTTTTATAAATTATACTTTTACTTAAAAACAGTTTTGTAAAAACAAACAAAATTGACAAGGTATGGCATTTCAAACATTTGACAAACTTACGTAAGTCCAATTACTCAAAACTAGTATTTTTCAGTTAGTGTTTTCTTCCAGAATAACGACGATATAACCTCTATAAAGAGGGCAATTCTTTGTTCCATTGACTTGTCCTTGATATTTATTTATTTACTAAAGTTACAATTGTTCCTTTATTTCGTGATTTAATAAAAATATAATAAGCATCCAGCTTAGGGGCCACAGAAAAAATGTCATTTAACCTATACCGACTAGTGGCGCGGCGCCGGTGTCATTAATGTGCGTTTTTATATATATTTATTACATGCATGACTGTGTGTGAAATGTGTAAGTGAGAGGAAGTCTCAAAGTATCAACTGTACATTGTCATTTATCACTGGTGTACTTTGGGTCAGCATTAATTCGTTAAATGGGAAGTTCGTTAAAACTGTGCTATAAATATGTCCGTGTGTATGTTTTCTGATTTGTCCTTTATTTTTTTCCCAAAAAATATAGTCGACGTCTCTATAATCTATGTATTATAAGCCTGCCGATAACCTTACATAACCGCACCGCGCATTATCTTGGATTTTTATTCTGAATGCGATTCGTGAATGTGAACGTTAATCTCATTAGTAATTATTTCCCAATGCAAGGTGATACTGTTGAGTATTCAAGACGTCATGTTGAACGTAACACATTTCTTACATTTTTTTATCTCAACGTAGTCTTTCCCACGACATTATCAGAGGTTGCATGGAATTATTTGACCTAGACCGTCACCAACTGCCAATTCATTGACTCGGTTAATTTTATTTACATAACATTACCACTGTTTACATGAAACGTAAAAGAAATCATTTGTAAATTATAATATTAGATCGAATGTATATATTTTGAAGTTCATATCTGATAATCTGACAGTTTGCGACGCTCAAGCGTTAATGTGATAATGAAAAAAGGCCGGCACATTTATTGAGAAATAAATATTTTTAAAATGTTGTTCAGTAAGAAATAATAAATGTCTTGTGATTAATCAAAATGGTCACTCATTCAATAAATGGTCAGTTAATAAAATAAACGGTCAGTAATTTATATAAAACGGCCAATTTTTTTTATAATTTAAAACATTGACTGAGGGTGCTTGGTGGAATTTCAATAACAAATTTGAATTGTTGAGGTTTTGTACATTTCCATGTATTTTGTCACTAACAACACGAGTTTACCATTTCGGCATCTTCAGGCATTCGAATACACTAATCAGTTCGAGTGTCGGTTCGAATGTCAGTTCGAGTTCATTCGTGTACTCGAATGCCTGAAGATGCCGAAAGGTGAAACCCGGGTCATAAGTGACGAAATACATGGAAATGTAGAAAATCTCAACAATTCAAATTTGGTCAGTTTTTTAATTAAACCTAACCTAATGTAACGTAACCGTTTATTTATTTAGCAATTATTTATTATTGAATCTGACCAAATAATTACTTGCGTTTGAGAAATAGCATAACTTAGTAATCAACGAATGCGTTGCCAATAGTATCACCAGATTATCTCAAATATTTTTCTAACTAATTATTCTTATTAATAGTAACAAAAAAGCTTGAACGTTGCACATCCCCTTTTCTCACATTATACTATAGTTAAGTAACAGTCGATGATCCCATATTTTGCATTATTTAGTATCTTTATTGATTTGAAACTTCCAATATAAAAATAATCTATAATTTTTATCTGCATTATTTCAATTATTACAGTGTTTACAAATCAAATCAAATCTTGGTAGAAAGGAATTATATTTTAAAAAATGAAACACAATTTGGTTTGCACTAACAAGTCGATAATACCTTCGATGTGTGAAATCAGTCCGGATCGTTACAAAAAATGTTGAAGTATTACAAATCGAATTGGATTTTTTTTCAAAATCAATTACTAAGTTCATCCAAAATTTAGATCAGTCTAAGAAATATCTGTCATTAAAACTACTTTCTTTTTAATTTTTAACAGGCATTCGACAGAAATCTGCTGACTAAAAATCCTTTTTAGAATTAATTTTGTGTATACGATGAACATTATTAGGTACTTACGAATTGTTTAAATTGTATTGAGATATTGTCGTCTGGCATAATCATACACAAAAACACTAAATATTTTATGTTTTTTTTTAAAATAAAATTAAACACGTTTGGTTCGCGTTTGTCTAAATATAAAATTTATCATAATGTCAGTTACAATGCTTATGTCAATTATTCAGCAATAAAACTTACTGTTTCTAATCAGTTACAAGTGGGTATATTGTAAAAAATGAACGCACACTCAAATTCACTGTCGAGTGTCGATTTATAATTTAATTGTACATATATAACAATATAATATACGTTATCAAACGTGTTACACTTTAATTGAATCAGTTTCGCCACAGTTTTAGCTGTAGATCGTGGCTGAAAATTATCAAACTTTGAATTTTATTCGTTATGCGAATTACACAGTGACGTACTCAAAAATGTACACAGAGTTCACTTCGAAACTACTTAAGCAAATATTTTGGAACTGATAATCGCCTGAATACTCAGTTGCATTGTATCGTATCAAAACAATATTTGAATTTAGTATGAATTTCGTCTGATTGTTTTTAGATGTTTCAATTTATTTATTTTTCGTTATAAACCACTGCAAAATTATTCACTCGTTTATTTTAACAAGAACAAACATGATTAACTGTCTGTTTAATCATAAAATTACTGAAGGTCCTCCAAAGTTTAATCGGTGTAATATTTTTTTTGAAAACTTTATTTTATTATAATATACGAGTGATACGATATAATGAGTGTGGCATTTTAATTATTGCTAAAAATAAAATAATTTCGTTTTGTAAACAAATTATAGATTTTAATTAATTTAACAATTGAATAATATATAAGATTAAAGAAAACATTTATAAATAATGCAAATGGCGGAGGGGAATTATTGCTTTTCAATTTCATTCCTGGATACGCCACTGTACGGTGGCAAGTTGCATGGGCACAGAACAAAAACACTTTTACTCTCATTGGCCATGGTCGAATAACAATAAGTGAAAGAGAAATGTATGCACATAGCCTTTCACGTTAATCTCTACTGATTTATAATATTATGGTTTCGCAACATTATAATGACCACGATTAAAATTGTTGAATTGTGATAGCTCTCTTCGTATCTGACTACAATCGAAAAAATTCACGAAGGCCATAAAGGATTTAACGTACTTACGCAATCAATTTAAAGATTTTTAATATTCATTTCGTAAAACGTAGCGAACTATATAACACACACGCAACATACACAACTTCATCAATGTGCGTGTCGATAGGTCGAGTTAAACGGACAGCAAATCATGACAGTCAGTAAGTTTAACTGGCTTATAAACACTTGATCTAAATTTATAATTACGTTAACACGGATCTATGAGAAGACAGTAAGTAGCCTAAAAGAGTTGCTAGTTTATTCAAACCCTTTAAACGGGGCATAAAACTGAGCAGCGATGTCTTATCCCACGACTCTCAACCTTTTTCGTCGGGTGACCACCTGTCACATTTACAATACAGTCAAAAATCATTAAAGTAGAGGGATCAACATATTCGGCTGATATAATTTTTTTTGTTTTATTTTTCCATGTTTGTAAGCTGAAAATTCTTGAAAATCAAGATGTTCAAGAACAACTTGAGTTCATCTTTCAACTCAAAAGCAATTGATTGGCAACATTTCCTTTCGATAATGGGCGTACAATAGCTAATAAAAGAAAAATTTCGTGATCAGAATTCATGTTTTTACAGAATTCTTCAACATATTTTCCATGGATTTTGACGTTAACTCAGTGGAAATTAATTTTTAATATAGAAATTAAAACTTTAGCTTGGTTATTAACTATGCTGCTAATTTTAATTTCATATTAATTCTTCAACAGTTCTAAGTTACAGATCTGATGAAACTTTCAAATCAAACACTTTCTTTAGCAAAATCTTACATGTGAGTCATAAATATTATGTTAAATACCAAAGAGTTTTAATGATGAGCTAATTTAAAATTTAATTTATATATTTAGAGTTTAAACAATCAACTAATAATTATTTTTGCTATCCTATGAAAACACTATTTTTAATGAGTATACTTTTAGTGAATCATTAAAGCGATGAATATAATGAACCGCAATATTCATAATAACAACACAAATTCAAAAATTCCCAAAACAAATAAAAACAAGACGAGCTACTGTCATTTTTCACTAATAAAATGTCAACTTATGTTATTTCTGTTATCTGTATCATACTAAGGCATATCAATTGAACTTTCAAAATGCATCGGAATCGGTTCGGTTTCAAGAACGTATTAATATTATACATTACGCCCGTTTATGAAAAAAACATGCGTGTAATAGTTAAAAAAAGAAAAAATAGCATTAATAAAAAAATCATTAATTTCAACGAAATTATGAGCATTTGATACAGTAAATATCCCCGAAGCAGACGATACAATACGGAAATGTTATTCTGCAGCTGTTGCGCTTCCTGAGTTATAATAATTCTGCATATACAACAAAAAATATTCTTACAGTTATTAATCAAATTTAATATGATACACTTGCACATTTTTGAACATAATAATTATTACCGTTACAAAATCAAAATTTTCTTTTCGTACTAAATCGCCGACTCACGATGACTATGATAATATAACACGTCTGTAAATAATTGACCACTATTACAATATTCGACGATAAATGCGATTTATATTTTGAATTATGAAGAAAAAATAATAAAAATAATTTAAATAATTTTCTCCATACCTTCATGTTATAATTCTGTGCAATGTTGCTATTTTTAGAAGGGTTATAAATAATTGCACTTTGTGTTAGATATTATTCACTTGGTACACTTGAACTTTTATTTCGATAGTTTGCACTTAGTCACGGATTCTTTTAACAAAGTACCGCAAACTGTAATTTTAATAGTTTCCACTTAGAAACGAATTCTTTAAACAAAGTACCACAGACTAATTTTGATAGGTTGACTTTGAAATGGGTTACATTAATTTTAATTTGTATGTTATGTAATAATTGACGTTTCATTACAGCGTCGGGTAACAATCGATTTCAAAGTGTGAATACATATTTATATTGAGTGAAATCTACTTTATCTATGTGATAATATTTTTTCGTAAGTGTAATATATTTCTTCGATGTTAAAATATATTTTATTATCTGGGATCACTTTATTTTTAGTGAAAGAATTTTTTTTGTGCAATGTATTTGTTATGCGTGAAAACTATTTTTAAGAAAGCGAACATGATCTAAGCAAGGGTGCATTTAATTGCAAACTTTTTTTAAATAAATTGAAGATTACACGTGTCGTTATTTGAAGATGTATTATATCCAAGATTAAAAAATACTTATTTGACAAAATCAAGCCACAAAAGATGAATAAATAAGGAGAATCAAGTTTTGACGGAAATTCTTTATGCGAAATATTAATTGAAAGTCATAAAGGCACAATTGATTATTTTAGAAGCTTTGTTGAACATAACAAAGAAACTCTGATTTATGATGACGCATTGCATTACTTCGCGCCGGGTAGAAGAACAAGAATGCAGTAAATGCATTTTCCGCCTCATTTTTTCGAGACGTGACTAGGTATACGTATTGAAGAGAATTGAAGTGAATTGTTGAAAAGTGCAACTGATAGGAAGTGAGTGTGAAGCAAAATAATTTTGGACGGGATTGTTTTTTGTTCATCGTGAATAAAATGTAGCAGAGGAAATGAAAACTTTTATGAAGAGAAATGCTTTACATCAAAAACATTTTTAGCTCGTAGGTCTATACTAATTGCATATGCAAACAGTAACCACTGCTTCAAAAACGGCTGAACATTATTGAATCTATTATAAATTACAAACAGACAATTTATTTTGTAATTAAATAAGGATACACATTTATTTGTTAACGGTTCCATATTAAGTAATTCTTCAATTATAAAAGAAAACCGTAAACTTCTCAAATACCATGTATTTTAGATTTAATCAATAACTATTAATATCTGCTTACCTGTTAGAAGAATTCTTTTGGATTGAGAGTCTGCAACTATCCTTATTTCTTTCTCCTCTGAAAAATTAAAATAAAAACAATTATAAGTACTTCAAAAATATTCTATTTTTTGTGACGTTTCCATGTTTTTTTTCTGGAGTTATTATAATTAATTATTGGGCAAGGTTAGCATACCAGAATGGAATCCCAAAATCACTTTACGTTTTAGTTGTTCACCATACTTACTATTTTATGTACAGAAATTATTACTTTGTATACATAAGCTGTATTTTTCACAACGAAATCATCACTTAAAGCAACGGTGGGCAAAACAACAATTTTTCCAAAATCGAGTGCAAAATAACGGTTTTTGTCGACTCGTATTCAAATTGTATGGTAATATACTATGTCACAATATACTGGAATGATTACTTATGTTATTCCAAAGAATCCAAAGCAAATTCACTGTTTCGCACAGGGAAAATACAAAATATTTTTTAGATCTATATCATAATATTTTAGAACAGGAGTAATATTTTCAAAATGTATGGGAATTATTGCAGTAGGTCAATCATTTGAAATTATTGTGAGTTCGTATGGTACGAATATTTTCCGTTGTTGGTGACTTCTCTTTGTATGTAATATTATTGACTAAATGAGTACGTATGATGATTGTTAGTCGTGCCGACACTGTTGCGTTAATATCAAACCGCAACGCAGGTAGGTAGTTGCAATGTCAATATTGTCGTTTCTTTCGAGCACTTTGTCTGAATTCAAGGTGATCAAGGAAGTGTGAATTCTCCACACATACGCATTCTGATAATACGAATACTAACTTATTAACTAGTTTTCCATTTCATACACCTCTCATGCGTAAAGGGCATTCATTACTTTGTGTGGTGATGAACATACGGAAACGATTACTTCTTCCTACCAGTGTTATTCGATTCGATAACCGATTACTAATTCCATTCCCCCTTGGGTTACGTCAAATTTATATAAGTGAATAATGATTATAGATGTTACGAAACTTATTATATAATTGTATTTTACATAAATATGTCAAACACATATAATATCAAATAGGTTAGGTTAACTCATTAGATCAGTGTCTGTCAAACTTTTTTACCTCTCGGTACACTGGGGAGGGGGGTTTGTTACAGCACACCGAATAAGAATGACTTAAGAAATGTTATGTACTTTATTAATGCATGTGAATAAAGAAAATCTTAATGTAGGAAAAATTACACAATATTGTTTTATAAACGTATATAATGATACGGAGGTGGTAAATTTCTTATCAGTGAGAATGATGCAATTCATTTTCAGAAAGAATTATGACGCAACGCCTCTCTAAATTTGATAAAACAAATACGTAACATGTCATATACCATCTTTATCCACTCTCGTTTTTTTTATTTAATTTCCAAAAATCTTTCTGAAAAACCAAAGCGTCTAAGCTGTGAGTTTTTGACTCATCTTGTCCACCATTCTAATTTTTCTTCATTTGTCGCGGCACACCTGAGACTTCTTGCGGCACACAGTTTGGCAGAAACTGCATTAGATGATAGATAATCGATCATTCTACGCACCTTCGATCCCCCATGATCGATTATAAGATGGATGGGAAGGAATGAAAACATAACATAAATCCATACCTTGGATACAAGTCCATAGAACTTAAATCTGAATTTAAAGACATGTAAACATTTTTTTAGGGCTTAACCCGTTGACAAATCAATAAACACCAATCTGAAATCAAATTTTTTTGATTTCAGTTAAGTATTTATTGATTTGTAAGAGCTCCTTAACATTTTAATTGTAGACTATTTAATTTCGTTCCCACCCATCCGATCCTCACGGGGCGTAGCGAGAGCGACTCGCTAGCCACTAGTCCTGTCATAGCCCTATCCTTCTATCCCTATTCTCTTCGAAAAAAGGGAGGTTGAGCAGCTGAGTAACAAGCAGTTCTCATTAAAAAAATCTGTTGAGATACCTCCATTAGGAGACCATATGCTCCACGTTGGAAGCGGACATGAAAAAAAAGTACATAGAAGTTGTATGATGATATGTAAATTCCTACCTTATTTCATGAACCAACTGTTTTATATACCTTGTGATTATTAACATTCAATTTGATATAAATAGCCCTGTTTTGATTGTATTTCTATCAGTTGATAATGCTCATGATGAGCGAAACCGCTCCTGTTCGTTATAAACATGTGGAAGTAGTAAGAGCAAATTGTGCTTTATTTGTTAAAATATAATGCCTTTTCACCAATAATTGACAGTTAATACCATAAAAGTGAATAATGATTGTGCTCTCCGTAATGTTATCATTTTTATTATTCTTATCAGCAATGTTTCCATATATAACAACATAGGGTCGTTTCGTCAGTGCTCGGCCAGTTAAGCGACAGGTGTACTTTCAAAAGGGATTTAAAGTCAATGAATGATAAATACATATTTTTTTCGCTGTTATTCCATTAAACAGGGATTAAGTAATGTAACCAACTAAAAATAAAATAGTTAATATTGTACCAAGCATAAAATAATAGAAGTTTACAAAAAAATGCCAATTGATCCCAGTAGTCGACCCCCAAAATTCAATGGTCGGCCTTTTGTTGCCATGAAACTTCATGAATATCGCGAAATAGTTTACTGATAGTAGAAAGAACAATAAAAAACAAAATGATGCAAAGCATGACAATATAAAGTATGTTCTGTTAGCGATCCCATACAATATAAATTTGTCGAAACTTTCGAAGTAAAAATGTGCTTTTTATCCACTATTGAAGGCTGACTACTGGCGACGGCTGACTTTAGGAACAAGAACCCTAGTATTAAAACAAGAACTAATGGACCTGTACTCCTAGTACCGTAAAAAAATACTTGATGAGAAAACTTATACTAATCGGATCAGAAAATAATAATAAAAACAACACATTTACGTCAGGTATAAGTTAGTCCAATAGACGCATAATTTTTTATAAATTTTGTAGAGCATCCTCGATGTATACTGTTAGTCTCGCTGAAGCGTTCATACATTTGAATTAGTTTTCGTATTTATCGTAAAATTACAGTTTATCGAAAAATGCAGTTATCCTCATAATCCACCTATCAAAGAATTGTCAATATGCTGCATGTCAAGTAACTTTAAGTATACCTCGCAACAGTATCCAATGATTCAAACAGAATAAAATTCAATGATGATATCACTTTAACGATTTATATTCATTACGCGTTGTTCTTCGAGATTTACAATCTGACTGCCTACTTGCTTCTTATTCAGCGCACACACTAATACTTAATGGCTGCATGGGCAAAAATTGTATTATTAGTACCCGACCCGAGCTCACCCTTCAATGCCCATTCGGGCCCGAACATAAGACTTACTGCCAATTTTGCTATATAGCATACGCTCCAGCTATTTAATTGTTAAAATTACAACAAAAAATGTTTTATAAAGCAATATTAATATCACTAAACATAGACTTTTAAAAACAATCGGAAATGACATTTAATATTGTTATTCATTCGTGAATAAATCCATAACGCCTCGTCATTAAAAGTACGAATATAATCCCTGGGGTGCGTTCATGCAGAGCTCTGCTGGGATACAAGCCCTTCTCAACCGTTCAGAATTTTGGGATCCTCAAAGTTTACTTAAGAATTATCGGTGAATAATAAATAATATTTGTTTCATCGATAAAATCATGTCACGATATACGATAAAATTATTTTTTAGATTTATGGCTGCATACTGAAATTCTGCACAATGTAACAAATTTAACGTTTTTTTACATTTCATCTAGTTTTTGAAAACATAAAATATAAAATACACGAACAAAAGAAGGTGTCTAATTTCGGTATTACGTAGTAATATATCTTCAATGATCTAAATGAGTAGTCGGCAATTTTATTACTAGGGCGGACACCCAGAATGGCTTGCTTATAAATACACTATATCTAAATTTTGCTGGATGAGGACCTGTAAGCATATATCAAGTGGTAGTGCATTCATACACTGCCATGAGTCATGCGTGATCAATGCAGTCATAGGTCGGGTCGCTCTTCTCGATCAGGCCAATCATACAGCTTGACTGGTGAAAACGAGCTGTTCACTGGTTGTTTGTTCCAATGCTGTAGTATTATTTCTATAATTTCAATGAACTCCACGCGGTTCCTAACTATAAAAAAATAATGTTTGTGCCAGGCACCTCAAATATGCTTCTGTAATGCACTTGGGTGCCCATAAGCTGCTGGTTACCAATCACTTATCTACTAACTATAATAGTATGATGGAACAAAAAGAAATATCTAAATAAGTAGTTTTGTCATGACAACTCGTTTCATGGATATCAGCTTTAATAGTATGGTGATTTGTCAGTAATTTCGACTCTTACTAAATTCAATAGAAATTAGAAGATGAATCAGAATATAAAAATTTAATAAATTAAAGTGAAAAATATTCATTTTCTTCAGTGGGGTTTGAAATTATTTATTTCAGCCTCTTTTATTAAATGGCGCACATTGTGGTGCTTAAAGGTGACTTTCAACCAAAATGAGGGTTATGACCTTTTACCTTATCAAATTCTAATAGTCAAAAAATAAATAAAAGAAATCCTTTAAAAAAAAATGATTTTTTAAAAACATGACTAAATATTTCTTTGTAATTCCGCTAAGGAAGAATGATTTTGTTTAATTTTAACTCAGTTTGATTTTATGAATAATTGTTATAAAATATGTTTACAGCATTGACAAATTTATTTTTTGGTGAAATCAGTAGTATTTAAAACGTGTTTGGTACATGTCGAAATAATATTGTAACTATGAAGTTACAGCATTCACACAAAGACACTGTAGCCCGAATGATGGGTAGCCTCTGAAACACAAGACACATGATCATCGACGAATTTGTTAGAAATAAATATTTGATCAATCGACGGCTGATTAAGTAAACACAAACATTTACAAATGTAAGGAAATTCCGAATAAAATTTACTAATGGTTCTCTCGCTATAAAATTCTTCCAAAAATAATCACAAAATAATTTTAAACGAGAATGACCCACTGATTCCAAATATCTTGCATGTTTAAATTCATAATTATGAAACGTCAAAACGATTAATTCTTTGACTATACTATTATGGAAATGAAATCTTAACGAGTTACAGGATTATTAGAAAAACTGCTCGAAGAATTAATTCTCTTTTTGTATATATATAATAACTTATTTTTGATTTCAGATTAGTATTGATTTGTAAGAGATCCTTAACATTTTATTGCATATTGAATTTCGTTTATGTATAATTTGTATGATTATCTGTAAATTCTTGTTATAATTCTTGAACCAATTGTTTGATATACATACCTTGTAATTAACACTAAATTTCTCATAATTAGCTTTGCTAATATTTATATCTTGATATTATAAAAATTTGGAAGTAGTACAAAACAAATTGTTTATTTTTTCAAATATAATACCTTTCCACCAATAATTGACAGTTAACAATGATTATATTTATAATATTAACATATCACCATTCTGCAGGATATATTGTAAATTCTTATTATGAACATAATACACACTCAACGGGATCTGTTCGTTAAAAAACCTTGTTAGTTACATCGATCACAATAAGGCTAGTAACTTATCTGTATAAACACACCGCAAAGTGACAAATTTAATGTCAAGATTTAAAATTCGAGTCACAGCAGTCGGTCATTGCACTTCCAAGACTGACAATATTATTTACCAGGGCGGAAACTTGGCGCCAGATAAAGAAATGTATTCACCTACTGCAGTCGCAGACATACTGTAATCTGTAATAGTTACTTAATTACGTTAATAATTAAGGGTCTTCCATAAATAATGACGTCACAAGTTTTCGGCTTTTTTTTACTCGTAACATTTATATCACATTTTTTAAACCTCCTTGAATAGTAAAACATTCCAAACCACAGATAAAAATATTTTTTAATTTTTGTGATTTGTAGATACCATATCTTCTTTTGCTCGATCGTTTAGTTTTGGAAATAAAACTGATGATTAAATTTATGCCTGCAAAATATTAAAAAATAATTATGGTTTAGCAGTTTCTTTGTTATTATCATTGCAATGATATATCCGTGAATATTTATTGACGACTTAATTGGCTGTACAAAAAATCATGCAGAATACTAAATACGCACAATTAATTCAGTGCATTTAGAAAGAGCCCAAATTTTGTATTCTCTTTTGATAAATAAAATGATATGTTGCGTTAACACTTTCTTTTTAAGCGACGGAACAAAAATATACAATTAGCTACCAATTAGAGTTAAATTAAATATAATTCGTATGCATGACAGCTACATGAATAATAGTCATTTCCATTTTGGGAAATCAGTTTGAACGACATATTTTTGTCGGTGTTAATAATATATTCATAGTTTTACCTTTAAAACAATAACGTCCATCGTTGCGATGATAAAAGTACAATGTCGCAATGTCCAGTGCTAAAAATACTTCAACGCAAAATAGTAATAGGCAAATCAATTATGCCTATTTTCAAAGTCATGTTTCTTGCTCTGATGACACTCACGTAAGTGCACGTATCGATTTCACACTTCGTGCTATAATAAACAAATCAACTCAATAGTCATTTCAAATAAGTAAAATATTAAAATATCGTCAATTTTGACTAATTCATCATTATAGAAGTTGTTTTTAGAAAGTCTTAAAATTTTATAATGTGTATAGGTATAGCTTTAATTAATATGAATGAATAAGCACGGATATATGTATTTTATATTGTAATAATACAGTATTAATTTCTTCCAACGCTTTCTATAAGGCTTATGTTTTTGTCATAGTTATTATAAACGGTATGTTTTTTGGCTTACATAGATTATACATCCTCATTTGATAGTTAAAGCGAAACAATACACAAGAAATAGCGGTAATACTTTACCGACAATAAGCATGAACAGTAAAAATACCCTTCCAGCCTGTAATGGGTTAATTAAGATGAATGAATAAGCATGGTAATAAAGTGTCATAAATTAGTGATTTCATTAAACACTTTCTATCAGGCTTAAGTTGTTATTTTCATTGTATAATCAATTGTTTTTATATTTTATGCATACTTCACTATATATACTTCATGCACCATTTCTATGGGTTTATCAGTTTGGTTCGTGTGAATAGATCGGACGAGAAGATAAATTATAGTTATTCTAATATTGTTACAAAGTACTCGAGAGTTTTATAAACAGATGTAAACTTGACAATCTTGACAGTTGTAAAATAACATGAAGTTATACTTTATAATACTGTGAAATCAGACAACGTGTTGTATTCATTCATATATATATAATTATATTGGATAAGTAAGGAAGATATTATGGATGATGAAATTATCGAAAAAAATATAATGTCGTATAAAGGTAAATAAATAAAACTATTGCTTCCTACAACCCATTTTAAAAAATATGGCAGACACTAAAACAAGTGAAAGGTGTCTAATATTGTGGTGATAAAATATAATAGAGCCATCATAACCAGTAAAACGTATTTTTAATCTATTATACATAAAGCGCCCATACAAATGAGGTATTTCCACTCGTTATATTCGTATTTTTCTAAAATTCATTTGTACATATTTAATAATTATGCTTGCATAAAAAATAAACATCGTTAAAGCTTTCTTTTTTAAGTCGGTTTATCGAGTTTCATATTATGCAAGTGTTGACTTGACTATTAGTGTATTTCCGTAAGAGTTTTTAACGATACCAGATCAAAGTTATACCGAATTCCGCTAAAGAAATTTAATTTTCTTCACCCAAAATATGAAAAGGAATCTATTTTTTTCTTCGATAATAAGAAATATACTATATGAATGTATTATGATAAATCTTTTGATGAATAAACCGACTTCTGTAAATAGTGTGTTTGAAATAGAAACTGAAAATTTTATACAATAATATTGAAAGTATTTCTTTAATTTTTATTACGAAAAACCTTTATTCGGAAGTATTATTCTTATTAAATGGGAAATAATAATCCATACAAAAATGAAACATCTATAAGTTTTGCAGCTATCAAAATATAGTGCAGTCAATATCGTACCTATAATATTTTTAAATGGTTAAATACGTATTTGCCATTATAATCTAGCACAGACAAAATTCAAAAATTTGCCATTGAAACAAAAATATCGCCTACTAAAAATCATGACGTATTTTATAAATAAATATGTGTAATGAGTTATTTAAAACGATATTTTATTGAAGCGTTTCCAACTAAGTCAGTAACCTCCTTTTCGAGTAGGCATGAATGTTTAGGCATGCACATACACAATATACGAGCACAGCTTGAGACTGTTAAAGAGACTTCAATAAAATTACTCAACACATGTGAGAGCATACATGGACCCGGAATCTTCAAAAATAGAACACCGTTGCCTTTATGGGACGTATTGTAAATTGGATACTACTGTTCATTAAAGGCTAACTTATGATGAGTGTATTTAACTGTAATCGTTTAAGAATCAAATACAGTAACATTCAGCATTGTATAATTTTAAATAAGTTTTAATGACAGTAAACATCAGGTCTGCGGAGTCATTTAAAAACATATCGGCTCCGACTTTGAATACTCAAAAAAAACTCGGTGTTTTCTCCTATCAGTAATTCGCAATTTTGGTATATATTCAAATAAAAAAACATAAATTCGTACACCAACAGATAAATAAAAAAAGGATTTTTCAGGACTCCATAAATCAATATTTAATAAAAAATAGACAACGTTCAAATGGAAAGTTTTCAATATAATAACTTACGGCATTTTTTAATACTGATGGCTTTTTTTAAAATTGATGATTTAAATTTAATGTATAGATATGTATTAAAGAAAAAGCATGATAACAACATCACATTCTCGGAATAAAATTTTAAAAGTGTATAGCTTTAAAATACTCAAATATAATCTACCTATTTATCGACGATAACTTATATCTTGTTGTATCTTGTATGCAGTTCCTTAGTGTTGAGCCAGAATAGGTCAACAGGGAAAGCTGATAAATTATGGAAATATATTGAAGACGTCAAAAGCTAATAAACAGTATGCAGTTTTTTTTTATTAAGGTGACAAAAAAATGTGATTTGTTATTTTTATAATACGATAAGAAGTCTACTGATTCGCCTCTGTTTCGGAGGCGCCATGTAGAATACAGAGATAAAAAAAACATCTTTGTTTGAATAATATTATTGTTATTATGGACTATATATTTATTACGACGGTCACACTTAACGAAGGCAAAAGTGTATTCGAGTTTAAAAAATAATAATTTGGTTTTATTGTAGTCATTAGTTACCCACTATAATACAAAATAATAAAACTGTAAAACGTAAGCGATAGATTTGTCTCCCATGTTACATTTTATCCGCAATCTGTAACTGACTGCGATTAGATACCAGTGGCCTCTGAATATAAGAATATAGAAATAAATCTGATTATAAGATATTTAATGCATTGTGTTCAGTACCAACCATAAAATAAGTCGATTATTGTTTCGGGACATCTTGAAATTCTACTGTCTCAAAAATCTGATCTTTTAAAAGTGAATACATACTTTGTATCCAAAGTGACCTACTCCTCATTTCATTTACACTCAGATAAGAAAAAAAATCAATTGGTTACTCAAAAAATTAACAATACGAATTTATGATGCAACGATTAAAACAATAGGAATATACAGAAAGCCATTCCAATAATAATAGGTTGATCACTTAATCAGACATAGGCAATTTGACTGTTTTTGTAATAATTAAATAAAATAGAATAATGATGTGCCGTTGAAATGCTGGTAAAAAAGGTTGACAACAAATATCACGGACAAACGTGTCTAAGAAAATCTAGATTATCTATACTATACATTCTGGAAAATAATCGCAATAAGTTGGCACGACTTTAGTTTCAAGCATAAATGTGCCTAATTGGGTTTACTCTTGAATTACAATTATATAATATATGTAGCTGCTCCCCTTACATAATTTGATTGGTTCTATTTTCTATTACATCGTATTTTTTTGTTTTTTGCCAATGATGAAGTTTGCAACGAAAAAATAAATCAATCAAAAATGATATATCAATAAATTTCGAATGTGAAGAATACGGAAGATATATCAACCCTAGGATAAGACCTGTCAAGAATAATTAACTAAATATTTTCAATATTATAGGTACGAACCTAAAGCTAAAAGTCGAATTTTCTTTTATAATAAAAACTCACGAATCTCAACGTAAGAATTCTTTTTTCTACAATGCTTTTGTGAAGCCTTTAAAACTATCAGTGTTTCAACATAAATATATGATAAGAATTCTTATCATAGCTACGAAATAAAGCGAAGTAATTGTTTTTAATTAGTCAAAACAAGTTCATAAGTAGAGTTTTAGCAACACTAGTTTTATACACCTATAATTATTTCTTTAATAAATCTTAATAATAATTGTGTTTAAGTGAAACCCCTTAAATATTTCAAATCATAATATTACAAACAGTTTGTTCAATTGATTGCAAAGGACGATAAAACCGTTATTTAATGTTCATATTCTTTTATAATTTTTTAAAATCGGAAAGCTGATAGAACAATTACTGTAAATATTTTATTATTATATTCGCATTTTTTTGTCAATATTTTTTAAACCTTAAATGTCCTTATGACTCATACACTTAATTTATTAAAGGCTAAAAAGTTTCTTATTCAATTTAAAATGCGTGCGGTTTGACTCTCATATACTTAGGTATTATGTATTTTAAATTTTAATGTCATATTGTATGTTTAAGAATATCTTCAGTCGATCAAAATATTATATGTAGTTATAAAAAATTTTACTTGTATACTTACATTCACAAAGAACAATAAGATGTCAATCAGCACACTAGCGAAAAATCCTCGAAAGCAATAGCCTTTCAACTAATTTATGAAAATAAACTCTTATATTTTTTAAACTTCCTGCAACTAAATAGTCACAGCATATTTTAAGGCGGGTCATACAAAACACAGCACAAGCATTGAAATATTTACATACAAAAGATTATTTATTTTCATTGCATATTAAATAAACTCACTACAGACCTACGACACATAATTTGTATATGATAAATCTAAATTTCCACTGTATATTTATTAACTCGTGGGCAAATGCCACAGCGATTGACGCCAAATACGAGAGATAGCCTTCCGAGCAACCGCACAACCGACAGAGAGCACGGCTTTGGCCACAATGAATGTTATGTTATTTTGCTTTTGCCTGATCATATTCCACCCGACTTCCACTGAATCACTGATTAATTTTATTTGTATATGGGATATGACTTCACATAACGCGTATAAGAATATTATGATAATGTGTGAGAGGAATCAAATAAAATTAACTTTACTACATATTAATTTTTAATGAATATTTTCACAACCTAATGCTTAAGATTATTGGAAATCGGTGATATTAGAAAATTAAACAATATGTGAAATTGTTTCAAGAATTATGTTACCAGATTATTTTATCGATTTATACCGTAATTATTTGATTGATGGAGCTGATATAATTCTGTCATTCGCCATAGGACTTTCCTCTTATTCGGTTGCGCTTTCAAGGACTTTCCCAATGGACACTCCTATACATTTGTTTTTCAGTCGATTTATGGATCTGTATTAAAAAAAGATGGATTTTTTCATTAATTCTCACCCACCTATTCGATGCTGAAAACGAGGCGTAGAGAAAGCGACCAGATTACTACTAACTCTTTCCCAACATCATTCTTCCTTCCTAACTCTTTTTGAAAAATAGAGGCTAAAGCGACTGACTTGCAACCAGCCCTCGACAGAAACACTGACTGCTAAAATTCTCCATTAGGAATAATTAGCAAATTTTGTCTTGTCTTATTCGTTACACATTACAAACATAAAATTATAAATTAGGCTACTAACACTGATATATTGATAATATACCATTACATCATTTATTATTATAACTTTTGCATGGCCTGTGGTGTTTGATTATACTTTTCCTAAATTTTGCAATTTGCTTAAATTTGCCGCTGTACGTTTTCCAGTGGGTCCATATTTAAAAACACCATCACGACTTTATTTTAACTTTATACACATGTTACAATAATCTCATAATTAATCTAACAATGTCTATAAAAATGTAAATGTTCCCGGTTATCCCCAATATGTCTGCCGTGTAAAGTTTCGCTGCTCTTCTATAGCTTGATTATTTTCTAGTACCTAGGTTTCTATATTTTTTCAGGAAACGTATTACATCGTATAAAAATAATAGACAAAAAACAAAAACAAGTTTAAATGAAAACATTACAAACTTAGAAATCCAACGAACTTCTCAACATTTCGACAACAATGAATTTATTGTTATATAAAATGTAATGATTATCTACATACATAAGTACCTATTTTATATTAAAAACTAAGGCATACTTTTAACTTTGCATCTAAATATCCTCACCAAAATAAGTTCTCTCCAGAAATTAAAGATGAAACCATCATTCTCATATGATTTGGTCAATAACATGAAACAGTTGTGATTGGCATTTTAAAATTTATTGATTTTAATGACCATTTTCATCAGACACAAGAATTTGGACGAAAATTAATAATTTTAACCATTTAGAGTGTACATTTTATTCAATTTAATGATTATATTGGAAATTCACAATATTTGTAAAAAAAAGTTTTAACTAGGTACCTTCAGTCTTCAGACGCTTTAATTTTTCAAAAATAAGATCAAACCCGTTTTTTATGCTGCCCCTACCTCCAAAACATACTTTCGTTGATATATAATAGATATATGTATTTTAAAAAATAAAACACAATTCATTTGTACTACTTCCACATGTTTATAATGATCAGGATGAGCGATGGGCGAAACCGGTCCTGATCATTATAAACATGTGGAAGTAGTACTAATGAATTGTGTTTTATTTTTTAAAATACAATGTCTTTCCACCAAGAATTGACAGTCAACACCTTAAAAGAGATATATGTATATAATATTGTCAAAAACACATGGCTTTGTGAAATGTTATAGTATTTTAGCAAACTGGACCGTTACTATTTTTGTGGCAACATTTATAATAACTTAATCATTAATTATTAAGTATTTACTTAAGTACCTGGGTATACGTCGATTCGAGGGCTGCTTGTAAGAGTAGAGTTCTCTATGGCTGCGTGTAAGATTGCTACATGTCAATCTTTATTAACAGTTATTTTTCATGCTGTAACACGTTCGGTGATTTAGTTTGGAGTATTGCATTATATACAAAATTACCTGATATTATTAGAGTGAATACAGGAAGTTTCAGGAATAGCAGAAAAGAAATTCTGGTTAATTTACTTTGCGTATGTATGTACATAATTTATGTTATTTTATTACGGTCTGTCAAACAGATGTTTTTACATAACCTCAAGTTAAATCCAGTGTGCAAACAATTTGCTGCAAACTGAAACTGCTGCAATTTTGAAAATGACTTTAAGTTTCATTCATTCTGATAGATGTAATATTGTATAAGCAGTCATTTTATTGCTCAGCCTAAAGACATTTCGTAAGAATTACGCCTAGCTGTTGACAGCCAGCTTAAAGTTTTGACAGTTGGAAATGTTTATATTCTACTAAAGTTGATCATAATGATAATATAATAATGAGTAATTATTATTGTGGAGTTATAACATTATATATTCAGAATTTTTAAATAATATATAGATCGTAGCTCTCGAGTTAAAGTAGTTAAATTTGATGATTATCAAATTGTACAAACATTATAATATTACTTGGTGCTTTTCAAAGGATAGCTCCATGAAATGTAAGTGACGTATGGGTAATGAAAATAATTTTTGCCGTAAAAAACATTTGTATTAAAATATCCACCTTCCCCATTCTCCATGTTACATATATAGTGCGAATCAATTGGAACCAGTCTTAGAACAGCATGTAAAATGATAGCATTGCAACTTTTGATCGATTTGCTTGTTACTTTGTGGAAAATATTAAAAAAAAAACCACGTAACACAACCAGTGAAGTAATAAAGTGATCGATTTTAATTTTATATTGATATATACTTATTGAGCAATGATATGGTTTCTTTTAAAACATGTCCAAAAGCATGTTGCTGTATAAAAATTCGCAATTATCTCGAGATTATATAGGTATACTGGAGATATTATCCGTTTTTGCTAACCATCAACTCGTATGTTGATAGGATCAAGGTCATTATTATATCCTTCAGAGATTTTAAATCACCTTTATAGTTAAAATACCTCTATTCTACTTCAAATTGTACCTAAAATATTACCAATTGACTATATCCAATTTGATAATTGCAGAATTGTTGAACCAACAGTATTTTTTAAAAAAGACAACACATTGATGTTTATAATAACACTAGAAAAAGTATTGCACTGCTAATCTGATATGTATAGTAAATTTTTAGGATTCAAGCCATCGAGCGAATCATCTCCTATCAATGGAATAGCTAGGGAGTGCATTCATCCAAAATATGTAAAGGCCTCAACCTATTGCATTGTGAATAAATTCTTCACTATAATAACAATTCATTTGTATCAATTATTTTTAAGTCTAAAATTTTCAATTTAAAAGTAGCATAAAAACTAATTTAAAAAAAAGATGTGTTTGCCTGATAAATTCGATAAATAAGACCACGAGTGTCACTCGTGATTTCAGTGCGGGAGTTTCAGAGCCTCTGAGATTCAATATATATTTTATTTCTTCCGTTTGTTAGACGCTTTATAAGTCTAAAACAATTTCAGTCCATCCAATGTGTAGCCTCCAAATTGCGGTCATGCCTTAGCCTCAATTCTCTGATCTGAATATAGGTTTCCAGATAAAGCATAGGGTGTGTCAAGATACGTGATGAATACTGTTACAAAATTTTCTTACATAATTTACTATCTTTACAAACTCATCTTCATATTAAATATGTATTTGACGTTACCCATTTCCATTTTTTAACATTACCTTACTTCCATGGAATTATAAAGAAATCTGTTATTATAGTCTATTATGTTGACAGTTTTCTTTCAGCAAATGTTGGGCCATTTTTTCATTATGTTTTTGTATAGGCACATCAGGTTTTGTTATTATATATATATACTTATCTACACAAATCCCACCTAAATTACAATCAAATGTATTATCATATCAGATAATAAAATTTTCTTAACATATAAAAACATGAATCTTTCATAAATAATAATCAAACAGTTGATAATTAAACTTTCTTTAAAAATATAAACATGATTTTAATAATTACATACATTAAGCTCTTATCTTATCTAACCAACTGAACCTTTTTACACAAGTTCAAGTTGCAACATAACTCTTTATACCCCACTGTGTTTATATAAATTCTATCTTGAGAAAAAGTTTTAACCAGTTACCAATTTAATTAAATTTTTTACAAACAATATAAATTTATAGCCTTAAGCCTTTCGTTCCCAGAGTGCCGATCTATCAGTGTAAATGTTAAATATACCCAAAGGGTTAAGCCAGCTACTATCAAATGACCCTTAAGATGTCAAATATATATTAACTTTTTACACTCACTGAATTTACCAAAAGTGTTTTTGCAATGTCATAATAATTTATTTCAATATTCTTGTTTTATTCTCAAAAAATTGATAAATTCTATAATCAACCATTTATTAAGCATTCACAGTTTGTCTTTATGAAACCAATCATAAAACATTATCATCCTAAAATAATACTTATAATGGGATGCAGAGGTAACAAATAATTGGAATTGAAAGTCAGTTGCACAGATTTTTTTAGTATACTCTGCGATCTACATTCATTTATTGCTAGAAATTAAAAATAATGATAAATATGTTTTTCAAAATCTATTGCTACAAGATTTATTGGTAATTTATTCCGGCATTGATAATTAGTTTCAGCTATGGTTAAGTTCTACTATACATGCATCTGAAAATTATTAATAAAATAAAGTTTATGAAAATCAACATTTCCAAATTCAATGCTAATCGCATTTCATTATTTTTAGAAGACGACAATTTGAAAATATCAAATCGTGCACATGACTTTTTGAAATTATAATACAAAATTGAATCTCGTAATTTTATCAACGATTCAAAATGAATGTTTCCAAAGTAAGATTGTTGCCTACCTTAGTGAAAAAATATTTTCCAATTGAAATATCCCAATACAATACCAGGTACTTGATCACTCTATTTGTATAGTATATTGTGATTTTTAGGCATAATTTGTTGTATAAAAATGCTTTTTCTATAGCTTAACTACTCATTCGTCTTTTTTTAATCTGAATAATATAATATTTTCAATTTCTGCACTAAAATAGAGCTTCTAATATGTTACCTGTTAAATTATTTCAGTAATCTTTATATTCATTTTCTTTAAATATTGTTCAGCCCATGAATGTGTTATTTATCAGATAAGTTTGAATTTCTATTGTTGTTGGCGTCACTTTAATAGGTGACACTATAGATATACGGTTTTCTATGATGTAATGATCCCAATCTGGACACTCGTTCTTTCATAAAAGCTCAGCATAGAAATTGACTGTCAACCAGTATTACTTCTATCTGTAGCCTCTCTGAAAAAGATGGTTGAACGAACGGACTGAAACCACTCCCCTTAAAAATGATTGTAGCGAAAATATTGAACAATTCAGGTGCACATTGATGACTTCGATGGTTCAGCCTAAACATCTTAACCAACATTTTGGACCAAATGTACTTTTTGACATTTTCGGTATGGAATGGTACGAATGGTACGGATGTCCTTGATTTACTGACAAAATATCTTATCCGATTTATTTTAGGTAAAATAATAAATCAACAAATACATTTTATCTCTAACAAAAAACATTTTTGTCTCCTTAAAACTATAACAGCCAAATTATCTTAACCAACAAGTTGAGAGCACGCGACAGCGCATGTGAAACATCATCTGCAGCTTTACCGTTTAATATCCGTTATAATGAATGATTTTATGAGAGTGGTATCCCAAAAATGCCTTTAACTTTTTTTAGGGTGAATGTGATGAAATTTGAAAAAAAAGAGAGGATGCAATGAAATTTGCTTTACTTTTTAAAAAAAAAATTAATAATTAAGATTTTGAAAAAAATCTGGCACTACAGCTGACAGCCAATGCGCCGCATATTTTGAAAATTGGAATATCATACGAGATAAACTCAATGAGAATTTTTATAAGTCACTCATGTCTAAGATCACAAATTTAAATTGAAAAAATATCTAAATTTGATATTGACCTTGCTGGGACTTAAACCATTATCCACCTGATCGCTAGGGCAAAGCTCTTACCGCTAGACTACAGACAACGACAAGAGTATTAGAATCTCCATAAAGTGGAATCACATTAAATACATACAGAGTTGGCCTTATATTAAGATGGTTGTGCTGGACAAAACCGTAATAGAGCATTGGTGACTGATTTTTTTGTTGCAACAAGAGAACTGAAAATATAATTAAATTAACCTTTCTCCTGTCAGCTCATAGCTATTTATATACATGTGAATATCGAAAAATTTAAAAACGCCGTATTATTTGGGGTCCATGCGAATGGGCTACTATTATTACCAATTCAAGAACAGCACCATCTCGTTACAAAGTAAGTGTTTTGAATCACTCTGAATTCAACGATTGAATATATTTGTGTGCTAAGCTTATGCCAGCTAATAAATATCATTTATCTATGTCTACATTAAGATCTGTTACATTCGAAAAAAATAATAAAAAAATGTATTTGATGTATGGATATTCCGATGATAGTCACGTAGTGGAGACGGATGTGAAAGGTAAAACTACTAGAAGCACATTAAACTCGACAAAAATCGAGCCTGAAACATTGTATTCTTCAAGATTGCCCATTTTCATACCAAAGTAAAAAAACTTGAAAACATTATCTGAGAAAGGTATTTATTATACCTCAGAGGTTTAGAAAAGAAATTTTGGCAATTCCCTCTAAGCCTACAGTACCTGATAGATTGCTTAAAACGGATGCTGATTAATGATTAACGGCAAATTAAGACATAATCTTCTAGATTTTAAACATCATATTTCTTTCTACAATACTTGATTTATAATAATTTATTATAATTTAGAGAATATTTTTTACCATTTATCCAATTTACCTATGTAACATACATTTTATCTTAAGTAACATCAATAAAATAATGTCACAGTTTTGTGACTGCAAAAACATCTTAAGTGCGTTTTTTATTTTATTGACTGCTAATTATGAAAAACAAAATATATCATACGATAGACGTTTTGATTACCTTTTGTTGTATGAAAAAATAAAAATATAATGTTGATTTTTAAGAATACAGGTGATTTTTTCTTCTATAAAATTCACAAAATGTTGGTTAAGATGTTTAGGCTGTTAACCATCGACTTATTGTTATGTCAGTCAATTCGTTAGTAAATATGTTGGAATAGTACCAAAAAATGAACTGAAAAGTTGAATGGACTAAAAAATTTTAAATAACAAAATTCATATAAAGTTTCTATAACCACAAATAAATAATTACTAGAAATGTATAATCATATTCTTATAATACTAATAACTATGGCCCCATAATATTACCTTTCTAGTTGATTGTGTTATGTTTTTAAAAATAATGGTTTATTAACTTCCATTTTTGCTAACCCATTCTCGCAATTGGTAGGTATGTTTTCCCAAAAGCTTCACGTTTTGTTAATTCAGAAAATAATATACTTTTTAATTTAATCTTTTTAACATGTTTACGTGCTCCCAAAAGCCAACATTTTATATAGACAACGTATTGTCCATATTGCTGTACAATTTTTATTTTATTATGTTTTGTTTGAGTGCTATTGTTATTAGTTATGATTTGCTTATGTTCTTTATGTGTATGCTATCATTTGCTGTTCAATTGATGTAAATATTACTATAGCAGGTTGAAGTATCAACTTTTAAATTTGAAATGCTATTAAATGTTGTCATGTTTAAGTTTATTGTAAAACCATGTAAAAATGTGTCACAAGAAAAGAAATGATTGATTTTCTCCCAGAAGCCAACATCTTATATAGCTTATCTGCTAGCACCTGCCATATTTTAATAGATTACATTTGTATTCTTTTTCATTCTTTAAATCCATAACTTTAGACGAGAGTTTAAAAAATTTTGTCACTTATTTTTTACAATATTTCTGATGTTGTTTTGTACATCTTGAAACATTCCTGATGTAATTGCAGTTTTATCGTCTTTAAATATACATCTTTATTGAATAAATAATATTTTATTTTGTTCGTAATATTGTTCTGTATGCATTCTATTAACAGACTGCGATTTAAAATTTAATTACAATATACCACAGCTTTTCAACTGTTCGATTTATTATCAATATTAAATAATACTAGTTTTTGATTGAGCTTACATATTCTATGTGACAATAATATCTTGTATTTAATTTTTGACGTATTTTAGAAAAATGGCAAGAATATTAGATGGAAAGGCCCTTTCACGTGAACTAAATTTGGAACTGAAAAGTGAAATAGACAAGTGGGTATTGCAAGATCACAGAAAACCTAAACTTGCGTGTATATTAGTTGGAGATGATCCAGCCAGCACTACTTATGTTTCCAAAAAATTAGATGCGGCGAAACTAGTGGGTATGATAGGAAATTACTCATTAATGTTTTTCAGTCAAATTAAAAACTTTTGCAAATGTGACTTGCCCTTTGTGCACGTTGATACTAACAAAAATGTATGCTATACTCATACTACTTGAGGAAAATACAAGTACAGTGGAAATTGTTAAATGTGGAGCCAATCTGGTATTCTTTTTTATTGTTCAGACGGAGATGAAAAATCTTTCTTTGTTAAATATTTTAAATTTCAAAGTGAAGGTAAATAAATACATGAAATAACAGTATTTTGTCAGGGACGGAATATGCCTTCATGTTAAATTGTTTGCACTGTGAATACAATTTGTTATAAGTCGAGTATCAGAATCAAAAGATTATCAATTTCCTGTCCCTCAGCTGTTTCTGTCTGGGTTGACAATCCACCTACTGTGCATGTGTTTCTAATGAAATTTTAATTTAATCATATTTTAACCCATAGGAGCTTTCGTAGTTTTGTTAATAACAATTTGAAATTCTTTGCATTATACTTTTTTCTTGTCATTTCCTAATAAATAGTTTAATTATCTGTATTTTTCAATATTATTTTCATATCACTTTTAAGGTGTTAACTGTCAATTCTTGTCAAAAAAAAAAAAATATTTCCATACGGATACTCACTCGGATTTCAATATTCTGGAATGGAATCTTCCAAATCATATATAAGCTTATATCCTTAGTCTTTTGAATTTTCTTAAAACTTATCTAAAACGTAAACTGAGGCACAGGTGGATTTATTTGAATAACTGTCTTATATACCGTCGTTGCCATTGTAAAATTGTTTATCCTCTGAAGTCAAATATTTTCAGAAGAGCATAAAAACAGTCTAGAAAATAACTTCATTGAATTTAAACAGTAATAAAAAACACGTAATTACTATGGTTACATATGTCTAATATTAGTTAAGTGTTTTTATTATTAATTTAATTCGATAAATTTATTTTCTAGACTCTTTTATGCCCCCCTGAAAAATTTTCATTTTGCAGATATACAATTTTTCAATGGAAACGATGATATTTAGAAAATGCAATGTGTTGGTCTATGACGAACAGTGGTTTTCCATACTTGAAATGTTTTTTTAATCTTTTACCAGGTGTTGACACTATCACTGTTAAAATAGAAAAAAGCATTCAAGAAAAAGAATTACTGGAAAAAATTAAACAACTAAATCAGAATTCCAGCGTAGATGGTATTCTCGTTCAATTGCCTTTGCCAGAGACTATCAATGAAAGGACTGTTTGTAATGCTATTTGCCCCGAAAAAGATGTCGATGGATTCAATATAGAAAATGTCGGGAAACTCTGTTTAGATATGGATGCATTAATGCCTTGTACACCGATAGGTATCCAGGAAATTCTAAAACGGTATTTCATTATTTTTTTAACATGACACATCTGAGTAAAATCTATATCTATATGTATTTAGTATGAAACCTCAAAATATACTAGTCTACTAAAACTTTGTATTGAAGTATTGAAAATCACTCAGTTTAATAACAATTTATCATAAAATATTAACGTGAGTTTGTTGTTTTTGTGCAATAATTCCTGTGAATACCTTTTGCTCTTGTAGCTACGTGACAACCTTGGCTACAGAATGGTATTAACAAACTGATTTTACACTTAAAAATTGTGATTTACATACTTAAACTTTGATCTTACTAACAATTTTTTGACACAACACCTGCAACCAACTGAAATAATGAACACACTATGATCGGGTTTTCAGACAGACTGAAACCGTCTTTGGAAATAAATTGATCAAAATGTATATGTAAATTAAAACCTTTTTAAAACCATTCTGCATGTATATTTGCATAATTTGTGAACTAAAAAGATATAGTAATACATTAAGAATTCATATTTTAAAAATGACACTGTCAATACCATTTCAGCTTCATATTCAAAGGTCTTTTTATTTTTACAGAAATAATATTGAAACATTCGGTCGCAGTGCAGTCATCATTGGCCGGTCAAAAAATGTAGGGATGCCAATTGCAATGCTCCTGCACTCTGATGGTCGACATGAATCTGGTACAGGAATGGATGCCACCATTACAATATGCCATCGATACACCCCTCCCGATCAGCTTGCATTTTACTGCAAAAATGCTGACATAATCATTTCTGCCACAGGTAACAATGCAATATTTTAGTACCGATATGACTGTGAAAGTTATCAAATATAAATTATAATTGATGGGATATTTTGTTCTGTTAAACTTTCAGCTAATATTTTATATATATTATGTATATTTATATTCAATTCACAAAATTCTATTATATTTTAACATAGTTTTGTAGATTACCCTTTTTACTACTAGACTTGAATCATTCAAATATTATCATAATAATTGAACATTAAACTATTGTGAAAAAAAAGATAATGTAATAAATGCAAATATGTGTATTTTTTTATCATATTAAACAATACTTAAGTAGTCGCATGGTGGCTGAGAGTGAGTAGCCTGAAAACGATAAAACAAATTTGTTTTCATTTTGGCCAATTGCCCTTGCATGAGTTGGGCTTTTTGATTGTGCAATATGTAAAATACATTCGTTTACTAAATTAAGTAATGGTTTTAATGAAAGAACATTTTCGATATATACTATGCATTTATTATTATAAAATGGAAATTACACAATTTCATTCTTTTGTCGATAGGATTACCTGGAATAATAAAGGCAGATATGGTTAAACCAGGTGCGACAGTAATTGATGTTGGCATAACCAGAATTACTTCCAAAGAAACAGGAAAGACTAAATTAGTTGGCGATGTAGAGTTTGACGGTAATTGAACATTACAGTAAAAGCAATTATATCATTATTAATTAAAATGCATTGATGTTTAAAATTTCGATGTTGATTAGTGAATATCAATGGTGAAGACTCACTATAAATATGCGGTTTCTGTGACTAATTAGAAAATAATAATTAGGATCATGGGTTAAGTCGATCATGAGTTAAGTCGGTGAACCTTTTTAGTTAACTTGGAACTTAGCTCAAGTAATTGGAACTTAAAAAAAAATTATTTACCCCCACTCGGCACGCATCTATAGAATCTATTTGCCCTCAATATGAATGGCTCTAAAAGTCTGAAGGTTAATGAAGGACATTAATTAATCTCTTAATTTTTGCCCATTTGAATTTATAAATTATTTTATATGACCATAAAAATATTTTGATGATTATTCATATACAAAAAGTAGGTTTCAAAATATAAGCTCAACTGATTGTTATACGAGTATATGTTATACATACATGGATGTTAATTATTTATCTTTTAATATTGAAATCCATCAATCAGTAATGTATCAGCTCGTGAGGTTTTAGCCTGTATAGTTTTTGCAATTGTACATGAAAGTTTTCGTAACTCGAGAAGTGGCGAAATGCACCATGTAATATTTTTGACCATGGGATTAAAAATATCTTACAGTTAATTAAAAATTCAGGAATACTTATCCTACATGTTAATGAATAACAAAATTCATACAACCATGATAATTAAACTAAATTGAGCTCATCCTTGCCATACAATTTCTAAAATCTCCAATAAAATTAATGTGTTAAAACAGCTTAAAAACGTATTACATTTACATTTTCGCGCCACTTGTAAAACTTTTGTTACGTTGCTCGGATATGGAGTCAGAGCGACAACCATACCTTTTATTATCATTCAAAATTTGAACATCTTTAATTTCTTTCAGAGGTGTCAAAAGTTGCCGGGGCTATTACACCTGTTCCTGGAGGAGTAGGCCCTATGACTGTAGCCATGTTGATGAGAAATACATTTAAGGCTGCTAAGATTCTAGCTAAACGGTCATGAGATGTATTCCATACTGTTAACTTATAATCATTGGTTAATTGGAAGACAAATGCTTTACATTATAATTTGAAATACATATTGATAAAATTTTGTTTTCATTTTAATCATTATAGATTTATACTACTTAACATTGGATCATGTATGCAGCTAACTATATTTAGGTAGTCCGGTGGAGGTAAATAGTTGTGACTAATATCAAAATATTGAAAAATAAATATATCCAAAATTTGAAATGATTACAGTCATTTAATAATTTATCTTACCATATTTCTTCTCAATAATTTTATACTCAACGATTTTCTTATTGCTAATAATAATGTTTTCATAAAAAGGGACTTCAGTTCATGGCAATATGAAAACATATCTACCGCATATTTCACATCCATAAGCACCACAATGAATTTTTAGAGTGTCTCTGTTCAAACATTAAATTTACTATGTCTAGGAAAATATCAACTTGCTTGCTAATATTCTGGATCCTGTAGCTTTTCTTCCTATCCACCATATCGGATCCTAATTACAAGTCTTTACATTACTCTATAATACTAGTAACTGCCTTACAAAGCAGTCCATATGCTTCACATTGTAGAATAATCACAGTACAGTAAATATTAAAAGAAAAAAGAATTTTCATTATACATTCATTAAATTTAATAATCAATAATTCATATATTGAAGGTTGCTCGAACTATCACTAATTGAATAGCGAGCTTTTTATGCAAATTGGTATCTCCCTATTCAATTCAAAGCGGAAGTCTAGGACTCATGATTGTACTTGGTCAGAACCAAGTGACACTTATTCATTGCATGTATTCTTATTACATTACTGTGCTTTAAATACAAGGGGTACGTTTGTTCGACTTTGTCAGCGCCTCGGTGGTGAGAGAGCGGCCCAATCAGCATCTTATTACTTCCAAAATAAAAAAGCAATGTTGTACCTGGCTTGGATATGTGCTGTATATGCCCCAGGGGAGCCCAAATCCTGTTTGTCCCCTTCCACCGAATGGATTTCATCGCCCTGTAAAGCTGCTGATAACTGTCTATATGATATATTCGGTAGAGCTACGGGGCGCTAGAATAACTGGAGAAGAAGCAAAGGGCTGGCGGATACAGAGAATCTTAGAGGTGTTGTGCAGTAGACAAAAAAAACTAATGAATGATTATTGTTTCATGTTGTGCACCTACATTAGAAGTCTGGGACTCTACCCGGCCAGCATATTTAAAATTAAAGAAAATATCGTTTTGCTGTTGAGACATTTATTTGTGAATTACTTAAAATTTGATTCAGTGGGATGTCTACTGTATCAAACATATTACTGATAAACCATATTTTTTATACAAATATTTTTTATGTAATGAAATTCTCGATTCTACCTTTAAACTGAGACGTTCCGTGACAAATTATTTTCGTCCTTTGTTGTACAAACAAGATTGTCTCATTTATTTCAACGTTACGTACCTGGCATTAATTGATTGACTATACTTTATGGATGTCACATAAGGTATGGTCCACAGCGATATTTTCCACTTTCAACATTAGCTTGCACCAACATAAGGCCAACGTCTAAGTGTTAGTGCCCTCGTGTACAATTATGTAGGTGATAAATAGATAAGAATTGTTATACCTTGTGATTCGCTGACAAAATATATTTCTTTTCTGAAAGAACTAAGAATAATCATCAAGCCTCAAAGTTGCAAATATTGAAATGCTTTTAATTAATTTATTTCCTCGCATTGTGTTACTAGCTGTGAAAGACGTTTTTCAAAAATGAAATTATTAAGAAAACAATTTCATATCAACAGTGAGCAATTTGTGACTAAAAATACCTTCAATAGCACACCTAACTGGCAGAAAACATAGATTTTGATAGTGTTGCTGACGATTTTGCTGACGAACAAACCGAGGAAAAATAAATTTGTTATAATTTTTTTAAATGTTATTTTAGTACAATCTGCTAAATATCTTGTTCTAAATCGATCCACAATTTTTAATTCGTTTTTATGTATAATATATACGTATTGTACATAAATAATTTCCATATTGATAATAAATATTAAATTTATTTAAATGATTCTTTGACATTTGAAAAACAAACCTGCGGTACTCTACAAATTTAATATTAAATATAACATTTGTAAATGATAAGATTGTAAAAATATAGTATGTTTTTTAAGAAATTTTAATTATTCTTCATAAAAATTGTCTGCCTGCGGCGCAACGTTTTGCATGATGGTGGTTAAAACAAATTTTGGTGAAAATGTAGGGGGGAGGGGCGGCACTGAGTGGACCGCTTCGTGATAAGCTATGCTCGCAGGGGTATTGATGATAATATGAGAGGTCGGGGGGTTCGGCTTCCAGGACAATATACCAGTCAAAACACGCCTCTATCAAACCAAGTATCTTAATTTGATTAGCTTAGTAGAATTTATACAGTTAGAGCAGTTATTTCACAATTTAATTTCAAAGAACAAGTTTAAAGTACACAGTTTAAGTCAAGTACAAGAAGCTATATGATAAGTGCGCGCTGGGATCATACATATTCAGATCAACTATCATGGCCTACAGGGTCGCGATTTTATTACTACTGATTTTCTTGAAACGTAAACATGACTACGGTGCGAATTATTTGCACAAAGATTCTAGCACTAATATCAATGAATTTAATCAAAGCCCCCTATACTTTGTAGTGGTTGTTATGATTTAATGTACGAATATACTAAACGAATCTATGATGTCTTGCCAATGTCTGTTTTTTCGCCAATTGCCTTGGCGAATGGTGATTCATTGATGGTTCTGGGAAAATTTACGGCAATTTTGGTTGTGTCAAACCCGCGTATTTCTTACGTGACTACTTTCTAGCAATATGGAAAACGGCTTACGTTGTCGCGATTCCGAAACCAAAAAAGACTCATTAGCTGTCAACTACAGACCTATCAGTTTGCTCGATTGACTCAAAAAAGTGCTCGAGAAAGTGATCCTCGAACGCTTTCTCTCCGCTCATACCCTACCCCACCCCACCCTTCCTGAAACTTATTAATCAAATGTAGCACATTAATCATTGAATCTTCTGTCTATTTGACGGTTTCGCGAAACTTTGTTTTGCTGTTTTTTGGTTGTCACGGATCTTAGGCATGAACCAGTTGAGTGTAAGCACACTTCCAATCATTTCACGCAGCTTGGCGCAGAAAAAAAGAAACCAAACTGAAGCAAGTATGTCACATAAACATAGCAGAATAATCCACAAACCGCCAGAAGTGCACAAAGTTAAATTAGCTTAGAATACTAAGAAATTAATAAAATCCTTAATAGAAACCAATTATTAGTAAATAACATTTCATTTTGCTCTCCTGCAAAGTGACCAAAAGCCGGTTACAATGTGGGTGTCGATATACATATCGACTGTGGAAAGGGAAAAGGACGTAACCCACACGCAAAAAATATTCTGTATAGCCCAAACTAAAGGTGTATCAAATTGTATACATTGAGATCATTGGAAAAAATATTTTGAAAGGACGGAGGGATAAGTCCTTTTGCCTTTCTACAGTCGATATATTTATATATAAATATAGTGTATTAGCACGTTTTGTGTGAGTTATATACAATATTTTTTGGTGTTGGTTACGTCCTTTTTTCTTTCCACGGTCGATATTTTATATCGACAGTGTTTTGGCCGATTGATGTAACCCACCAAATTTAAAATTGTTCAGGAGAGAGTAAAAACTGTTTTTATCGAAAAGATTATATGGTGAGTTGCGTTATGAATCTTTGAAATGCACTCCTGTAAAATCTCATATATGCAGGTACAGGATTATATGTAGCGAGTGTAAATATAGTAGTGGCTAACATCAAGTGGCCGGGTAAGAATTTTTAAACTTAAAACTAATGTAAAATGATGTTTCCCTTCCAAAAAGTGGTCAATTATTTTTCTAATTTACATAATTTGGCCGACACCTGCTATGTCGTCTTTAAAATGAGATCCAAGATCCAATCATTAACTCGTTTTCGTATTTTTTGAGGGTTACATTAGCCAAAACACCGTCGAGCATTGATTTTTTGTTTCATTAACCCGTTGAGACCTAAAGTTAATTAAAGTATAGATTGGTTTATGAAATGTGGCAATTATCATTAAATATCGTACTATTTTTTGTATATACTTCAACTTTTGAATAAATAATGACGTTTTCATCTCTGTGCACCGTATCCAATCCTGTGAAACGTATATATCATAATGGCAACTTGAAACAGACTAGGATTGTTTTCTGCAGGATTAAGTATTTTGTAGGCAAGAAAAGAGTAGCATATTTACTGAAAGAATATGCTTTACAATATGCTACCGGGAATTTTGAAATGGCGGGAAAAACTCTGAAAATTGGGAATTACCTGTTAATTGTGATATTTCAACATGTTGAGTCCAACTGTTTGACTTTATACATAAAAATAGGAACGTTTTCTTAAATATCTTGTGTTTAAATATTTTGTGGCCTTCAAGTATACATAGATGTCACTGATGATCCGATATTGAAAAAGTTCCTTACTTCCATTTATATCGTCGAACTAATAACTCAAATTTGTGGATAGAATGTTGTCATACGTAAAAAGTACCTCGAATTTAAAATAAGGGTTACAAAATGGTATAAATGATATAAAGTTATCATTCATATCATAATAGTTTTTTCCCAATTTTTCCATGCGAGTTCATTCCTATCCAATTTACAGTGTTTTTTCCGAGCATCGCATCACTAACTATAACCTTCAAACGGTTTTAATTCTACTCATTCATTCCGGTAATAAAATATTGTGTATCCAATTTTAATTTTATTGCCTGGTCTAAAAACATTTCCTAATTATGCTTAGTTTCACACAAAGTTGACAATCTCTGTTGTTCGAGATTATCGCTATTATCGCTAATCAATAATTGTATGAGATAAAGAAAATATGAATTCTGTTTTTCATATCGCATTGTATCTATAGACATTATAATATTACCTGGCGCAGTACAAAGACTAACTCCATAAAACGTAAGTAATATTTTTCTTGCTATGGGTAAAGAAAGTAATATTTCCCGTAAAAAAGCAATTATATTACAAAGCCCACCTTTTCCATTCCCCATGTTACAGTGCAAATCAAAATTCGTCAAATCCATTGGAACCTGCCCGAGAACAGCATGCAAAATGTGGTGGTCACAATGTGGCCACCACATTTAGAGCCAATGGAATGATAAATTTTATTCATAAAATACAGCAGAAGTTTTGCATGAACAACAAAAAAAGGAACAACAATGATGTTTATAAAAACACTAGAAACAGTATTGCACTGCTAACCAGCCATTTATAGTACATGTTTAGATTTCAAGCCATATATGGTGAATCATCTTTAATCAGTGGAATAGCTAGGGAGTGCATTCTTCACTAGGTACTGTGCATAGATTATCCTCTAACAAACCATTTATATCGATTGCATTATAAGTAATTTAAAAACTAAAAACATGCTCGTGTTTGCCAGTTACGTCCGGTAAATACGACCACGACTGTCACTCGTGATTTCAGTTCGAGAGTTTAAGAACCTAGAGATTAAATTTTTTTCTTCCATTCGTTGGAAACTTTGTAAGTCTTAAACAGTTTCAGTGCGCGTCCATCCAAAGTGGAGCCTCCAAATTGCGGTCACGCCCTTGCCTCATTTCTCTGATCTGGATCTGAATCTAGATTTCTTTATAAAGTATAAAGCTCAAAAACTTGTCAGGATATGTGATGATTACATTTTTACAAAATTATCTTATATTATTTACTATCTTAAAAGGCTCATCTTCAACTTAAATATGAATTTGAAGATACTCATTTCCATTTTATCAATGACTCCTTACTTTCCATAGAATTATAGAAAAATATGTTCCGAAAGTCTATAATATATTAACAGTTTTCTTTCACCAAATGCTTAGGCCATTTTTTCATTTTGTTTCTGTATATTGACTCATCTACAAAAAACACACCTAAATTACAATCAAATATGTTATCATTACAGATAACATAATTTTCTATACACATCAAAATATGAACCATTCATAAATAATCAAGCTGATAATTAAACCTTCTTTGAAATTATAAACATGATTTTAATAATTACATTAAAGTCTTATATTATCTTAATTCATATTAATAGGACAAATAACAAAGTATTTAGTTCTACAAATTTTTTATCAAGTAGTTGATAGCTAGTTCGGCTTTACGCCATCTTTACGCCATAGTTCTAACGATGGCGTAAAGCCGAAGTAGGTATCAACTACCTGATAAAAAAATTGTAGAACTAAATACTGTGTTATTTATCCTATTATAATGGAGTTCTACCAAGTAAATGCCAATTCAATCAATTAATTCATATTCATTCTCATTCATATCTTGAGAAACTATTTTACATTTATTATTTATATATTGATTTTTGATTGATGGTACGTAATGTAGGTATGTAATATAATTTATTCGAGCTTATCGCTGAATAATTATCGTTTTCACACCAGGAACATTCCTATACTTTAGCAAGATGATTCAAAATAAATGCTCCCAAAAGCCAACAGTTTATATAGCTTATTTGGTAAGCACCTAATATTTGTTAATAGATTACATTTGTGTTCATATTTCGTTCTATAAACCAGTGCTACGCAACCTTTTTTCACCCACGGCACACCTAAGTACTATATTTCGCGGTACACTACAAGCCAAGAGTAAATTGCATAAACCAAACTTATAATTTATTAATTTTTTTTTTTGATGAATTGATGAAATAGTGGCTCATATATTTTTTAATAAAAGCCAATTTAACCATTTAACCCTATTGAAGTGATGGGACACTCAAATTAGAAAAAAAATATTTGAAAAGTGTTACTAAAAAACTAAAAAAATCACTACTAAAAATTATTTAACGTAAGTTGAGTGAATAAAAGTATTGCCAATTTTTTTGTTTGGCCAAATCCAAAATAATCTTTCTGTTTTCAATAAAAGTCTCGTGCAGTGGCGTAGCTAAGGGTTATATTTTTGGGAATAAATATAATTCCTTGAAAAATATGTACTATATTTTTACATTTTTTTTTTCATGTCCGCTCCCAATGTGGAGCATATGGTCTCCTAATGGAGGTATCTTGACAGAATTTTTTTCTACGAGAACTACTTTTCACTCAGTTGCTCAACCTCTCTTTTCTTTTTCGAAGAGAGTAGGGATAGAAGGATAGGGCTATGACAGGACTAGTGGTTAGCTAATCGCTCTCGTTACGCCCCGTGAGGATGGGATTGGTGGGAGGGAGGACTCAGACTACGAACAGAAATCCATAAATCGATTGAAAGATCAATCTATGAAAACCGTCCGCACCGGGAATTGAACCCGAGACATCCGTAACCGTAGCCAGCGACGAAACCAACTGCGCCACGGACGCCGACATATTTTTACAATACTGACAAATTTTAAATTAAATATTAACACAAAAACACGAACTTAATTTAGAACAAGATATTCTACAGATCTTACTAACAATTCGTAAAAAGCAAACATTTTAAAAAATTACAAGAAAATATGTAAATAAATATTTTGTAAGAGCGAAACCGTCAGCAACATTAATGGAATCTATTTTATCTGCCAGTTCGTGTTCTATTGAATGTATTGCAAAAAAAATTAATCGCAAATTGCTCATTGTCGATATTAAATAGTTTTTTTTATTGCTACAAAAAGCTCCTTTCAGAGCAAACAGCACAGTTGCAAGGATAAAATTATATTTTTGAATAAATTGCAGAAATTTTAATCATTGCCGTCCTTCCACACATCTGCTTCATTATGTTAAACAACAACATAATTTCAAATTCTTCCCCATCATCATCATCGTAGGCACTTTAAACAGAGATTTAAGCAACCGAGTGACTTTATTTTTTTCTGATACATATAAAAATACTTGATTTTTTCTCATTTTGGACGTACTGCGCCGCGGCACACCTACTGGGATCGTCTCGCGGTGCACCAGTATGCCGCGGCACACCGGTTGCGTAGCACTGCTATAAAACATAACTTTAGACGTAAATTAAAAAGATTATCACTTTTTTTCTGAGATTATTGTTATTCACGTCTTGAAAATTCCTGATGTTATTGTATTTAGTCTTCTGTATAAATATATATCTTCATTGAAAAAAGGATATTTTAGTTTTTTCGTAATGATTTTCTATATATGTACATTCTTTTAACAGATTGCGATTTAAAATTTTATTATAACGAGCCACAGCTTTTCAACTGCTTCTATTTATTATCAATATTAAATAATATTCGTTTTTGATTGAACTTACGTATTCTGTGTGATAATAGTATGTCGTATTTAATTTTTGGTATGTTTTAGAAAAATGGCAAGAATATTAGATGGAAAGGAGCTTTCGAAAAAATTAAATTGGGAACTGGGAAAAGGAATAGCCAATTGGGTGACTTCAGGTCACAGAAAACCTAAGCTTTTGTGTATATCAGTCGGAGAAGATTCGGGAAGCACTATTTATGTTAAACAAATATTACAAGCGTCGAAAGTAGTAGGTATGATATGACAATAATTTGTTTCATTCAAATTAAAAACTTTTTGCGAACCTAACCTGTCTTAAGTACATTTTGATACTCAAAAAAATGTATGCTACAATAAACGCCCGGGCAACCTTTTCGACTGAAGGGCCACATTAAGAATTCAAATTGCATGGCCAGCCGTAAGAAGAATATAATTCTTAGATAAATATAATTTACTATCGTGCAAAATGAATTATAACATGAGAAATGAGTGATTCTCTGATAACAAATACTTTATTGACCGCATAGTGGGCCCCACAAAAATATGTGTCGGGTCGCATGTGGCATACGATCCGTAGTTTTCCCAGGCCTAGTATAATTTTTAAAATTCGTACTACTTAGTCCATATCTTAAATTCTATGTCTTATGCTTTATCTGCTATTATTTTACATAGTTTAATTATCTGTATTTTGAATAATTTCTCTTGCTCCACCTTCAGCAGCGTTAAAATAATAAAATATTATTCAATAATTAAGCATTTTTCTTTTATCGATAAATTTATATCTAGAAAATGTAATCAGTTGGGTCTATAACAAACAGTAGATGTCCATGTTACAAATGTTTGTTTTTTGCCAGGTATAGACGCTAGTAATATTAAACTAGAAACAGATATTCAAGAAACAGAATTACTGGACAAAATTAAAGAACTGAATCAGGATTCCAGCGTAGATGGTATTCTGATTCTATTGCCTTTGCCAAAGAATATCAATCAAAGGACGGTTACTAATACTGTTTGCCCTGAAAAAGATGTTGATGGATTCAATATAGAAAATGTTGGGAGACTCTGTTTAGATATGGATGGATTAAGGCCGTGTACGCCGATAGCTATCCTGGAAATTCTAAAACGGTATTTCATTATTTTTTTTAACGTAGGACAACATATCTGGGTTAAATCTGTTATCCATATATATTAAATGTATATTGCTATAAAACCTCAAAATTTACTAGTCTACCAAAGCTGTGTATTGAAGTATTGAAAATCGCCTAGTTTTATAACAATGTTATCTAATAATATTGAAAAGTGTTTTTTGTGTTTGTGCAATAAATTATGTGAATACCTTTTTCTCTTGTAGCGACATGATAAACTTGGTTTCAAAATGGTACTTACAAACTTTTTTTACAATTCAAAATGCGATTTATTTACTTAAACTCTGATATAACTAACAATCTTTTTTGACAAAACATCTGCAACTAACTGAAGTAATGAAATGTCAACACACCATTATTGGGTATTTAGACGGACTGAGAGCATCTTGAAAAATATATCTATCAATGATTAAATTATAAACTTTTTAAAACTATCTTGCATGAATATTTGCATATTTTTTTTTAATTAAAAAGCTATAGTAATACATTAATAAGTGATATTTAAAAAATGATAGTATGAATACCATTTCAGCTTCATATTCAATGGTCTTTTTATTTTTACAGAAATGATATTGAAATATACGGTCGCAATGTAGTCATCGTTGGTCGGTCACAATATTTGAGCATGCCACTTGCAATGCTCCTGCACAATGATGGTCAAAATGAATCCGGTGTAGGATCCACCGTTACAATATGCCACGGGAACACCCTTCCCGATCAGCTTGCACTTTGCTGCAAAAGAGCTGACATTATCATTTCTGCCACTGGTAAACAATGCAATATTTTAGTAATGATACGACTGTGAAAGTTGTCAAAAATAAATTACAGTTAACGAAATATCTTGTTCTGTTGTACGTTGAACAAAATTCTATAATATTAAGATTTTATTATAGAATTCTTTACGATAGATTACTCTTAATTTTATCATAGAATTCTATTATAGTAGATTACCCTTTTTTATCATGAATCAGCATTACAAAAACACTTTTTTTAAATCATTGAAATATCATCATAGTGAGTTTTCAAAGACCAATAAAAATGTATCCACAAAACTACATTTTTATTCAATCTAACATAGTATCTCTGGCTTAAACCAATGTGCCAATGTTCTCGTTACATATATTTAGATAATGGAACATAAAACTGTTGTGAAAAAAATGTTAAAGTAATAAATGTAGAAACATGTGTTTTTTATCAAATTAAACGGTACTTTATAAAAAATCACATGGTGACTGAGAGTGAGTAAAACTACATACGTAATAAAACAGTAAACACGTCTTCCACATGCAAAACAAATACTTTCAGATTTTTTGATTGTGAAATGTGTAAAATACATTCCTTTAGTAAGTAATGGTTTTAATGATAAAACATTTCCTAGTTTCTGATCATGCCGCATAATAAATTATATACTATACGTTGTTATGCGTAAATTGTTTACGTTTTTGCAATTCCACAATTTACATGTACTCAATTAAAGTTTTTTGTCTTTAGGAATACATGGAATAATAAAGGCAGATATGGTTAAACCAGGTGCAACAGTAGTTGATGACGGCATAATCAGAATTCCTTCCAATCAAGAAGTAGAGCCTAACTTAACTGGTGATGTTATGTTTGACGGTAATTGAACATTACATTAAAAACGTTTAATTCATAATTAGTAAATATGCCTTGATTTTTAAAATTTCTATGTTGAGTGGTGAATATCAACGGCGAAGACTTTTCTTAAATATGCGGTTACTATGACTAATTAGATAATTACAAGGAGGATCAAGATTACACTAAATAAATATTTTAAAATGCAAAATGACGTTATTTGCCACTAATAAATATTATTCTCCTGTCCATCAGTATTTAATTAAACACATCAAGACAATTCTGTGTAACTCACGAGTCAGTTTCAATTTCAGCATTATTATTTTGAAGCTCTAGATTTTATTTTTTAATCATAATCAATTTTTTAACAGTTTCAGTCGAAGCGATAATAAATCCGCTCAGTTATCAGAACATTTCAAGTTCAAGTTCTGCCAAGATTATCATTGTTTTTTATAGGTTTAGGGCACGGGCTCAGTCGATCTTGAGTGAATCCGTTTAGTTATCTTGGAGCGTACCTCAAGTACCTAATTGGAGTTTAATAATATTTAATTTACACCAACTCGGCACGCAACTAGAGAATCCTCAATGTGAAAGGGCCTAAACGTCTGAGAGATAATGAAGGAAATTAAAAAATCTCATTTTAGCTCGTTTATTACAACAATGAAATTTATAAACTATTTTATATGACAACAAGAATATTTTGATAATTATTAATGTAGAAAAAGTACGTTTCAAAATAAAGCCTCAACGGAATATTTGTGTTCGTACTAGGGCTTCCAATCCGGCGATCCGGGATCTCGAAATCCCTGCATTGATATTCAGACAATCTCGGGATTTCGGGATTCGCTGTAAATGCTAAAAATTATTCTTTACATAAAATTAAAACTTCCTGATTAACTACAACGTGTACCTCGGTTTGTTCATGTACATAATTTTTTAGAATACCTATAAAATTAATATAAATTGATCCCTCTTTCTCATATTTCATATATGAGGACAATATTTTAATGTCAAATTGAAGGAAATGTCATCTTTTTCGATACCATTTGGTAAAACCTAACATAATAATGCAATAAATAAAATAAAATAATTTTGAGCATTGTTTTTTTTTAAATATTTTTCTCTTTTTTTGTAAATGGCTGTCTGATTTTAAGTCAACAAAAAAACTATTCCCAAAAAACCAATGCCCAAAAAAAAATATATTTAATCATATATACATTCCAATTGAAGCAATAATAGACACAAATAAAATTTTGAATGAAAAATGTAACATGAAATTACACTAAATGACCAATCCCGGGATCGTAAAAAAGGTTCCGGTATTGGATGGCCTAGTACGTACATGAACGTTAATTATTATACCTTTTATATTGAATAAGGTTTTAGCCTGTGTAATTAATAAATTAAAACAACTGAATGTTTAACAATAAAGTACTTTCCGAGTATAATAAGTAAAAGATATTTAGATATTTATATATACTGACGATCGAAGTCTTCAATAAAATTAAGAAATTAAAATAACTTAAAAACACATTATATAAATTCATTTTGGTGCCACCTATCAAATTTTTATTACGTTGCTCGGATGTGGGGTCAGAGCGACCACCATATTTTTTATTATCATTCAAAAGTTTAACGATTTTAATTTCTTCCAGAGGTGTCAGCAGTTGCCGGTGCCATTGTACCTGCTCGTGGAGGAGTAGGCCCTATGACCGTAGCCATTTTAATGAGAAATACATTTGAGGCTGCTAGGACTCTAGCTAATCACCCATGAGATCTGTTCCATACTGTTTACTTAAAATCATTGGTTGAATGGAGGACAAACACTTTACAGTATAATTTTAAATGTTAATTGCTAAAATTTTATTCTTATTAGTATTAGTAGTCAGTGGAGATAAATATGTGAATAGTTATGACTTATATGCAGTCAATAGATTAGAAAAATAAATATATACAATATATATGTGAAATGATTACATTTAATAATTGAGTCGTAGGGTGCTTCTTCCTAAAGTCGACCGTCGCCAATAGCCGGCCCTTTGAGCTTAAAATTTAAATAATAGCGGATATATTTAAAAAAACAGATTTTTTTAAATTCGTGTAAGTAGTCTTGCCACTTGTCAATGTATATCAGCACTATACTGACCTATATGATGCAATACGCAATTAAAAAAGCACATTTGTACTTCGCAAGTTTCGACAAATTCATGTTGTATGGAGATCGCTAACAAAAAAATAGCTGCTGTGGTCAACTTGAAAAGGCATGTTTGATCTACCATTGCGTGAATTCTGCGTGTTAAGTGCTTTTGTTATACATAATATAGTATTTACAGGGGTATTGAGATAAAAATATGGAATAACCACAATATTTAATTAGATATTAGACGGTTGACTAGTGGCATAATGAAATCCACTAAGTGTCCTGTATTCAGCCCTCGGCTGAGCATTATTAAATTATCTGATCGACAGTATGTCTAAGTATATATAAAATGTTCGCTCTTGACATCCATTCTACCAGGATCGAATTGGCTTTATTTGTTGGTTGATTGGTGATTTATTTACGAATCTTTCGAATTATTCGACCATTTTTATTTTCGAATAAGCAGGGATAAATCGTCAATTGAATGCAGAACTATGTTAACTAGCTATTTTTAACTATTTTTAAGATTAGGTGATAATTTATTATTTGTCAAAAGCGTTTCATTATAATTTTAATGTTTCGATTGATTTTCACTATTGAAACGAAGTATTTCTGATAGGGAGATGTAGAAAATGAGAAGACCCGGATCGAAGAGAGGCGAATGGCTGGTTATCGAACGTCCTGGAAGGGCTGGGATCTCAGACAAACACCATTTCAAATCCGGTTCAACACTTATTTATTTTTCATAGAAGATGCAGTGGTTTACAAAACACAAAAATACTATTCCGAACACATAAAATTGATTCTACATTTACATTTACTTAGCAACTGAATTTACTTTAAGTTATAATACAAATGACACGACAAACGATTTTAAATTACGTCCAATTTCAAAACAATTCACAAAAAATTCACATCGTCACCTGTGCCGACCACGAGGTCGGCAGCTCACCTCCACTCGACAGATCGTAATCGACTGTGCACATATACAATTAAAAAAACTCCTGTATCGTCGGAGCTACTCTTTTCCGTCAAAAATGGACTCGTCCAGTGGATGTGGCCGCCAGCTATTGAACGGCTTGGCAACAAGAGTCGGCCGATTCTCCGAACTATTGTCGTTATCGCTGGGCGATTTCAGTTCTGGACACTAATGAAACTTAAGCTTAACAAAAAAACTAGGGTGTGTCAAAAAGTTATGTCTTGAAATAGCTCTCCGGCATAATTTACGAATAAATTATATTACTTCGAAATTCATAAGACTTTCTCGCCGAGTTCAAATCGATCCAGAATTTTTGACGTTTCTCTAAGGACGTTTCTCTATGTTCGTTTTCGTTGGTAATCATGGTTTTAAATAAATATCAAATAATGATGACTGATAAAAAAATAAGTGTTGATAAAGTGTTTGCACATTGTATCGATATTACGAAAATTTGTCAGTTAAAAAAAAATTTTTGAAAATGTGTAGATAAATTGGTTTTCGATTCGGCCCTGTTTGAAAGTATGCGAAGTGACACAACCTTGCGAATGTAGAGGAGAACTAATAATGTCTTATTTTTTTCTCTCTTTTGCTCACATCAAAGCAGAACGAGAGAGAAAGAGAAAAATTCATGATATCCGTTACCGTGATATTCCTTTTGAGGGCCGAGCACTGGGAGAAATGGCATTTTTTTGTAAACTTCTATTATTTTATGCTTGGTACAATATTAACTATTTTATTTTAAGTTGGTTACATTGCTTAATTCCTGTTTAATGGAATAACAGCGAAAAAAATATGTATTTATCATTCATTGACTCAAAATCCCTTTTGAAAGTACATCTGTCGCTTAACTGGCCGAGGACCGGCGAAACGACCCTAAAGTATCAAAAGTAGAACTATCCCATGTTTGTCGAAATTTAACTAATGCTGCCGCACTATTCTACCGGTCATAGCGTATAGCTAGAAATAAAATTTTGGTATCAAATTCATGTACATGTTGTATAAAAACGTAAAATAAAATGATGCTTGCTACCAAAATCAGGACGATTAACAGCTTTGGAAACAGAAGTAAACGGTTTGGTAATTCATACTTTCGACCAGTCACAGATGATGTCACAATATGGCCGCTCATACAAATTTAAAACATTAAAAAACTCAAAAAACTCCAAAACGTCAACAAAACATTTTTCGTGTTTATCTCGAAACTTCAAAAAATAGTGGATAGTTCTAGTATTGATACTATACGACTCAATTTATCTTACCATATTTCTTTCCAATAATGTTATAGCGTAAAGTGTGGGCTATTTTGATCGATTTTTATACGAATCGACTGAGAGTAATTATTGCAAAAGTAGTGCTTATTAGAAGTATAAAATATGTGCGATCAAATGAGTTTAAGCGCATCCCTATATTTCATTATTTTTCCGGAGTTACATTTGAATTTTTAGGCTATCAATGCCGCCCTGTGAGTGTTTCAATAAAATAAAACTTATTCTAAATTTAACCTATTTCTGTAAAAAAGGTTCAACCCTCATTAGTACCATTCTGAGACAATTCAATATTTGTGAAAATATTGATTTTAAAAGTATGCGTGAGTATTTAATTGTTCAAAAGTATCCCATCTGATAAAAACATATAGGTACGGGTTGTTTAAACATATTATTCAACAATATTATAAAAGAAGGAATTTATAGATATGTAATGCTTTGGTTCTAGCCTGAGTAATATTTATTTTTTACAAACCAGATTTTCTCAAAATATCGTTTTACAAAAATGTCGTACACCTTGAATCGTTTTTGCAGAATATGGAGTACCTACCTTCAATTTTCTGCATACGTTGGTATATTATGTAACTCAATTTTGGTAATTTAGTTGGTTGGATCTTGTTTGCAGAAATACGTCAAATTAAGAAATAGTACGAAAAATGCATGGATTTGCGTTAGAGGATTTAATTGTAATCTTATTCAAAAATTACAGCACAAACAGCAAAGAATACGATAGCGAAATTTCCAAAGAACACTAAGCTTAACAAATATGGTAAAATGGGTAAATAATATAATATTTGAAGGTGGAAATTATTTAAACTTCATTTACATCAATAAGTTGACCTATGTAATAAAAAACAGTATTTATGTCAAGATGACTTGTTCCAAGCTCGAGTAAAATTTTAATAGTATCATCAGTACCTACTTATCTTTTGACATTCCTAATGTAGGCAAAGTAGCCCTATAACATAATTCAATTTTGTTTACTACATTGTCTGGTGACTTATGTACTGTCAAAACTAATCAAATTTAAATAAATAAATGCTTAAATTGTTATCAAGATATCAATAAAATAAGTGATAGATTATTAGAAGATTATCTCATACAGTTTTTTAGATACAACATAAAGTTTGGAGAAATCACTCTCCAATCTTGTTTTTAGCGAAGTTCACTAAAATGGCGCAAAAGTGATGTGAAATGAGGCTAGACACAGTTTGCAGTATTAAGTGGTTCCAGTGTAGAACCCTTTGTAATATCATACATGAATCATTGATATACACCTTAAAATAAGTACTTTGTGAGCAGTTTTATAAAAATAAAATGGACTAAGCAAAAACACCTATCGGTAGGCAGAGTAAGCCCATTTGACGGAAGTGTATTTAACTGTCACACCTTCTTTATTTTTAAAATATTGCTCAACAATGAATGAATGTGCAATATATGCAATATAGAAATACAGAATATAGGAGGCATTGAAGATAATCATTTCTCCACAAAACTGTACCTAGCACTAAATTAATATTAATGTCAAAATTATAGTATTGGAATACCATAAAGTAATATACTATGGCAATACTTATTTGCCGGTCGGCAAAATCATAGAGAACTATACTTTGACAGGAGAGCAATTTTAATTTTACTTAGTTTTGAGTTTTGAACATGTTTTGAAGTCAATCATCATTCGGTAATTACCGTTACATAACAGTCTCCATAAATATATATATACTATATCAAAGCTATGACTTTTTGTATGTTTTCCTAAAACCACGATAATGGTAAAAATAAATATAAAAGATAGAATCAAAAATAAAGACCAATGATATCTAGAGGATATCTTATCGTATGTACAATAGGCACGTTACATTTAGTGACGTACATATTAAAACCGATGCTTCTTCCAGAGAAACAGAAAGATCAACAAAATCCAGAACCGCCGACATATTTGGAAAAGAGTACCAAATAACTTCTTATTCATTATATTACTAGCTGGTTATGTTTCTGAAGACATATAAAAATATATGCTTTTCCATTAAAACGAAAATAAAATACCAGCCGCTAAATTTCTTACAAACAATGGATAGGCCAAATATCCTCGTAACGAGGCCAGACTTCTCACCAGCAAGCTTAGAGATACTCAAACAAAGGTAAGGTTTATGTTAGAATAATGTTCTTATTACAAATGCAACTTCTTGAAGTAAAACATTTTCCTTGAAGTACATTAATTTGCTGTACAAATAGATTATATAAAATTGCTTCGTAAATATCCTAAAATCCTTTTTCAAATCAGGAAGTAACTGAGATCACAATTATTAATAAAATTAGTGGTGTCGAATATAATAAACATTTGTCAGTTGCTTACAATTGAAACAAATATGTAATAAGTATTAGATTTGTTTTTATATATTACAGGTGTAACCTGACCATATGGCATGAAAACTCACCAGCGCCTCGTGATTTTATATTAAAAAATGTAGCCAACAAATGTGGCTTGTTGTGCTTTCTCACTGACAAAATAGATTCTGAATTACTCGACACTGCCGGTCCGAATCTAAAAGTAATCTCCACGTTTTCAGTCGGATATGATCACATTGATGTTGGTGAATGTAAAAAAAGAAATATTAAAATAGGATATACTCCAGACGTGCTAACTGAAGCTACAGCAGAGTTAACGGTAAAGTCAAAAAATTTCCGTAAATGAAATTTTCATTCAATTTATTTATGTTTTAGTTCTCTTTCTGTATAGTTAGAGGTTAGTAGAAATGAGCAAAAATTGATGGGGAAAAAAACATATGAATGGAGAACTGACATTTTCAAAAGATTAATTACAAAATTATTTGTCATAAAAGTCAAAATTAATTGTGCTGGTGTTCGAAAATATAGAGAGAAAAAGAAATATTCCATTGAATATTTTGAATTCAAAAAACATATCGAGAGACAATCTACATCAGCGATTTCCAAACTGGGAGGCGCCGACTAGGCCAAAGTGAGTCACGAAAAGCCCTAACAGAAATGTAATTATCATAACATAAAATAATATTCATTTATATATGATAAATAAAATATCCCTCATACATTACTTACATCCGTCTTCTGTACTACAGCAAAATTTTTAATTTTTCAGCTGGGATTACTTTTATGTACATCTCGACGTTTATTAGAGGCTTCCCATGAAGCAAAATCAGGAGGATGGAAAACCTGGGCGCCGTCCTGGATGACCGGGCCTGGTCTCATGGGATCAACAGTTGGCATTGTCGGCTTCGGTAGAATTGGTCAATCAGTCGCAACAAAAATCAAAGCTTTTAATACCTCTAAAATTCTATACTACAATCGCTCAGATCGTCCAGAACAAGCTGCTAAGACTGGTGCTGAAAAGACTGATATGAATAGATTATTAATTGAAAGCGACTTCATAATCTGCTGTTGCGCTTTGACAAAAGAAACATATAAAATGTTTAATGATGACCTGTTTTCAAAAATGAAACCGACTGCCATATTTATAAACACCAGTCGGGGTGACTTAGTAGATCAAGAAGCGTTGATAAGAGCATTGAGCAATAAAAAAATTAGGGGTGCAGGACTCGACGTGACATCTCCGGAACCCCTGCCATTGGACAGTTTATTACTGACCATTAAAAATTGTGTAGTATTTCCTCACATTGGTAGTGCCACCATTGAAGCTAGAGATGAAATGGCAAAATTAGCAGCTGCAAATTTAATCGCTGCCCTTGACGGGACTTCATTGCCGGCAGAACTTTAATAGTATTTAGCTAGAATGTCGATGTTTAGTATTCATCAAATGTTGAAAAGAAATTATATTATCTTATAAATGTGTACTTGTATTATAAACCCACTGTTTATTAAAAAGTGACTAGACAAACATTGATTAATAAGTTAGTCTAGTCACTTGACATTGTCACTGAATGATTTAAAATGCATTTAATTATAAAATATATGTAACTGACTTTTTTGAATAAAATATTTTTACGGCCACGTTGCAGATACAACGGTTTAATTTGGTGAGTTCAAATTTGTGTTTATTTTTAATAATCGATTAAGGAATGATGGGTAATGAAATAAAATTCATCAAAAGGTAAAGCGGCAAACATTTACAGTACAAAATTTATATTTCTCAGAATCATCAATACTTTATACAGTTGTTTTTTTTTTACACATTATAGTACAGGGATGACAAATAGGGTTTGATCTATGTGCTAAGATGTTGAAGATTGCAGAGAAATATATGCTGTTGAATCTTCTTCTGTTAATCGGTTCCTTGTCTTTGAAAGGACATGATTTATTATGGAAAAAATTTTTCGCATACGTGGAAGAATAAATTGTTAATGAGATTGCTAATTTTTTGATAAGTATCTGGCATGATGCTTCGTGCTTCTAATATTCTGTTTTCAATACGGCATTCTAATTCTTCGTTGATTGATAATAGATAACCATCAAAATTTTCTTTTTCTGAAATTTGATTGAATACGCAAATAAGTTTTGGATATGTCGTGTCTCACTTGCCACCCCTGTATAAAAATGTATAAATGCTATAAATGTTTACAAAATAAACACCTTCATCCTGCTATAAATAGCTAAGCTGATTTATATTCCGTAAGGTGGTTTTCAAAGTTTACTTACTCTTCTTGCTTATTAAGTAAGCAACTTGTGTTTATTTAACTGTTTGTCATTCAAAAGTTGAAACAATTAAAAAAATTCATTCTCAATTTATAATCGATTAATATATTATTCTATTGGTTGTATTACTAGTTGTGACAAGTTTCGATCCTGTAACCAAGCCCTCCCAGTTAAAGGATAGAATCACAAAATAGACAAATTCATACATTTTTCAATCAATGTCTGTGATCTTTTCACATCTTCCTTGATCCCGAAAAAGGGAGTAAAGAATGGCCCTCTTAATGCTTTCCTAATTCAATCTTTCTTTCCTTACCGTCTTCCGACCGATTTACAGCCTGTTCTAATAAAAAATCAAGTTATATTGAGATGCTCCATTAGGATTAAAATAAAAATCTTTTATTAATTTCCAGGAATAATTCTAAGCTATTCATTTTCAAACCTCTATTTACTTGATGGAGCATAACCACAATTTTTTTCTAAAATAACTTATTTTTATTAGATGATTTGCAAATTCTGAAAAATTATTATTTTTCATTAATTCTACTATTAAGCCCCAGAATGTTTGTGTTAAAATGTCTCAAGGAGTCGATCCACCATTGCAAACTTTAAACCAGTCGGGTGCCATGCACGCACTAGTGCGTGAATGAGATGTTCGACGTGCAGGTCATGCACGCACGGGCGCGTGAGCGATTTCAGCGTCTCAAATCTCGCGACACAAAATATTTTTAGTTGATATTGGTTTACGAACGTCTAGTCCCATCTATGCTCTACCACGATAGATTAAAATAATGCAAAATTATGCTATGGTGAACCAGTAAAAAAGATTTCTGTAAAAGGTGTCCAATAGGCGCATCGAGGGCTACCACAATCAATATCGGGATAGACAGCGCGTAAATAATTAATAGGTATTAGCATTAAGGGCTATCGCAAAAAAATAATTAATGGGAAACATATTTCTTTTTCAATATCGCCTGATTTTATTATTTCTTTCAGTTTTATTTTGAAACATTTTATGTCCGCTCTCAACATGGAGCATATGGCCTTCTAATGGAGGTATCTCAAAAGAAGTTTTCTATGAGAACTGCTTGTTACTCAACCTCTCTTTTTTCGAAGAGAGTAGCGATAGAATGACAGGACTAGTGGTTAGCTAATCGCTCTCGTTACACCCCGTTTTTGAGGATCGGATGGGTGAGAAGGTGTTGTAAACATCACAAACATTCATGATAATGAGTGCTATGTAAAAATATAAATATTTATGATTTCGAGTTTGTTACTGTGTCAAAACATCATTTTGTGCAAAACTTAATTTTTTGTGTGAAAGTCTATAATATTGTGTAATTTTCCATTTTTGTGTGATTGTAAAGTATATATTTTTGTGAAAAACTTTTGTAATAATGGAGTCCCCCGGAGAAAGCAATTTACTATCATCCTCGAAATATTTACGACCACAAGTGGAAAACGATATTTTTATTGTAACGCCAGAATCGGAAGGAAGTGATATCGGATTGATGTTGGTTTACTGGATGACTTAACGGCTTTCGAAAATGATTTTGATGTGTTCGATGACGACGATTATACGGTTCCTTTGGCTACTTCTAACAGATTTGACTGGGAAGAAGAAGATTCATGTATTCTACAAATCCATATAATAAATTCATAAAAAATACTATTATTAAAACTATTGTGAAATATGATAATATTAAAACTAAATTTAAAAAGTCAACAAAAAAAATAATTATATACTTGTGTTGTGACAACCCTGGTGGTAAAATAAATCGACCGTGACTAATTTAAAAATCAATTAAAGGCGAGACATTTATGAATAGAAATAATAATTATGTCTTCATGATAAGATTTATGACATTTTGGGCGGTTTGAAAACACTTGGCCTGTGGTGACAGAAATATTTTTAGGATCCTGGCACTAAACGGTTAAGTATGATTAAATGTCTGAATGTATATCACAGAGAATTATATATTATATTCAGATACAGTTAGATGGGCCAAAAAGTGCTCACATATAATCTCTTTTATATAGCAGAAAAATGTGTATAAATCCGTATGTATGTCTTGTCAGTCACAAGAACTCCTCCCAAACAGTGTACAGTGGCGACATGAAATTTACACATGACATTCTGGCTGCCATTTCTAGGTCAACTGTGCTATTGTCAACATTCATTCAATTTTTAACTGGAAAACTCCATATTTTTTCAAGGAAACGCTTACGTTGACTTGAACTATACCAAATGGCATCTACAACGAGGCACTCATCGAACACACATGATCGGAAATTGGCTTAAGTTTTTCACGACAGCATGCACGTAACATGAGTCGGGAAATGCTGAGTGAATTAGCGTAAAACTCTGATCTAATGTTTAATTCTATGGCGCAGTAGGGGCCGTTGTTAAATGCAGATCAACAACTATCGAGAAGTAATAACAAAAGTGAAGGTAGGGTTTTTTATTGATGCACCGGGAGGAACCGGTAAAAACTTGCTTGCTAGAATTAGAGGATACAAGAATATTGCACTCGTAGCAACTTCAGGTATTGCTGAAACGCTAATGACTGGTGGACGTACAACACATTCAATGCTGCAAATCAAAAATGATTTAATCCATAACGAAATGCCTGTTTGCAACAACAAGAAAGGAAGTGCAAAAGCCAAAGCGATGCAGCAGGCTAAAGTACTATTCGTTGATGAAATTTCACAAACCTTCCCAAACGGTGAACAGTAGTAACTTAAAATTTGTCCATGTCATTATGGCTGCCATTTCTAGATCAACATTTCTATTTTCAACTTTTAACATTAATAATAATTGATGGACTATATTTTTGGGTGTTATATGAAGTACGGTCCACGATGATATTTTCGACTTTATATAAAATTTCGAGAATAGCTAGTCGACGTCTAAATGACCTAATATAAGTGCTCTCTACCTTGGACGAAGCCAGGTAAAAGATACTAATATTATGTAAAACTAAAAGAAATGCCATGAATCAATTGCATAAATTATCTCGGATAATTGAATATTAGGACAGGAATTATTTGCAGCGGTGTTCAAGAAATTAACAAATATATTTACAGCAATAAATTAATATAAAATATTTCAACTTAATCTATATGTTCATGTTGGGCTTCAGCTTCACGCCAATTGTTCTGAACAAGTTCCACAATGATATCACACCAGGGCGATCTGCTAAAGAAATAAAAAAGACAACTCATGATGAAAACCCACGATATAACAAGATAATAGTCAATTACTTGATCCATTACATTTGGAACAGGTCCTCTGAAGTCCTGCGAATGTACCATTGTTGCATCTTCTACAATACCTGTGTACATTTTCAAAAACTTGACAAAACCTTGGATTGTGTATTCGGTGCCATTGAACTTAGCTACCGGACGGCCATTATGGAAAAGTATCACTGTAGGTACTCCAACAATTCCATATTGAGTATTGACTCCGTGATATTTTAGAGCATCTAAGGCAACCATCTTCAAATCTGGATACGATCGTGCAAGGGCATTGAAATGAGGACCGACCATACTGCTAAATGGACAAAGCCTCGAGTAAAATAAAACCATCATACAGTGAGCATCAGTTTCTTTCGAAGTTATTTCTGAATCTGGCGTAAGTAATTCAGTAAGTCTGGTACCGTTTACCAATTCAACTGATTGAGCAAACCTTTCTTCGGAGGTAGAGTTTTCTAGCATTAATTTGCAAGATATGATTTTTTTGGTTTCCGTAGAATTCGGCAATGTCGCGAGGTCGTTGGCTAAATTTCCTTGGGTAATGTTAGCATACGAATTGTCATTCATATCAATGCTCGCTAAGGGATCCATCGAAAGATGGCTTTCCAAAATTTTATTTGAATTGACGATTTCGATTGACACTTTAGTTTCTTCGCTGAGTTGTTGGAGATCACCGGTATAGTTCATGTAAATTGGTGAAAAATGAGATTCATCTTGACTGAATGCAGTGGTAATGATACCTGAAATAATTCGAATGGCCGTTGTAAACACGTATAAAAAATACAAGGCACATATCAAAATACATTATATTTATCGGCTAAACTTACACTGGGTCACGAAAAACAGATTTACTAACGCGTAAAAATGCATGATTTTGACATGCATGTTTGAAAACAAAAGCTCCATAGACTAATAATGATGAAATCTCAAAATTTATCAACGCAAAATTGTGAAAAACAAATAAGAATATTTATATTATAATATCGTGGTTGTTCTGGAAGAAACCACTAAATCGAAAAATAGCATATTGAGTTAGTTCTACCAAAATACTCTCTATCGTATGACAGAACATACTTATTTTATAAATTATACTTTTACTTAAAAACAGTTTGGTACAAACAAACAAAAGGAAAAACGTGTTGTATTTCAAGCATTTGGCAAACTTTAAAGTCCAATTACTCAAGATCAGTATTTTTCAGTTAGTGTCTTCTTCCGGAACAACGACGATATATTATATTATTATTAAAAGTAAAAAAATTATAAGAAATAAAGTTTCAAAAATTATAAAATGCCTTCATTAGTGGAATATTCTCTGGATTTTTAAGTTTGAATTATTTACCCATTTTTTTAAACAGATTTTATAAATTGAAAATTGAAATAATAAATTGGTCAAGATCGCTGATCAAATTGTGTAGCGGAGTAGCCATACAATGCTGAATACAATACGACACGACTTTATATCTTTTTTATTGTCTATGATCCTACTGTCACAATCAAATAATTCCGCGAGGTCTGTCAACATGTCAAACTCTGTTGTTTTAATTTTAAATGGAGTTTTATGATAAAAACTAAAATGGCATGTTCCAAGGAAGAGATTGAAATTAAACGACTTCTAGCCGTCGAAAAAATGCGTGCTAAGAAGTCTGTTCTGAATGAATATTCTTCAGAAATTTTATTCGTTAACCGATATTCAACACAGTCTTTCAAGAAATATAACAACATATTACATGACAACCAGTCGGGTCCATTTCGTAATACAGGACACCCCAAATCTAAATTTCAGCCTTACTTTAAAAAGACACCCGAAATTCGATCGCCAAATTCCATTACTGCGGACATTTCGACTGTAAAAGTAATTTGTGGAACATGTTACTTAATTTCAGAAGATAGGTTTGAAGTCAATCCGAGTGCCTTTAATGACCAACTAATATCAATTTTCAAGATGATACCATCCAAATCGTATGGTATGAACTTATGTATATTTGTAGTAATTCTATAATAATCAAATAATAAAACAATCAATAGCAGCATTATACTGATATAATTTATCGATATAGTATTGGTTGATATTTAATGAAAACTTTCAGATAGTGGAAAGCGCCTCTGGAATTTCTCACTGGAACATTATAATGAGCTACAAAAGAGAATTTTACCATTGAAACCACATATTGTCATAGGGTCAATCCCTCAGTATGTTTTGAATGTAAGCTGTTTTCAAAATTTATTGTGAATTAATACCAGGGATTGAATAAAAGCGCTTGATTTTTCCCTGGTTTGATTTTTAATGATTTTTAATTCAAAATAAAATTGATTTATCATATGGATTAGAGCTTTTGAGCACATGTGCGCCCGTAGAACTATTTACATGACCCTATAACAAAGTATCAAATAATCTAAAAATATAATTTAAGACATCGACTGAGGGTGCTTGATGGAATTTCAATATTAAATTTGGATTATTGAGATTTTGTACACTTCCATGTATTTTGTCACTAACGACCCGGGTTTCGCCTTTCAGCCTTTCGCCTCAGTTCGAGCCCATTCGTGTGCTCGAATGCCTGAAGATGCCGAAAGGCGAAACCCGGGTCGTTAGTGACAAAATACATGGAAGTGTACAAAATCTCAATAATCCAAATTTAATCTAAAAATAGTTGTGATAAACTTAATTATTTACAATAATTTAGTAATAATGTAAATGTTAATTGGTTGAAAACTCCTGCATAAGAGACCGTGCAGATTCTCTCTCAAGCTTCATCTGCTCACCAAGTCATACTCAAAGCTTACCTTTCCATTTATATTTTACATTTCTTAAATTTGACAGCGCCTTAGAGGATTGTAGATAATGATTTTTTTTATCAGTTGTCAGTTGATAATTCTCCCGATGGGCGAAACTGGTCCTGATCATTATAAAAATGTGGACCTAGTACAAAATAATTTGTGTTTTATTTTTAAAATAGAATGTCTTTCCAACAAGAATTGACAGTTAACACTTTATAAGTACTCATTGGCGGATGTATATTTTTTCTAACATATCCGTTAGTGAAAATCTTTTAATTGGAAAAAACCCAATGCTGGCCAATGTATATAATATTGTTTACAGTAGATGGCTTCTTTGTAAACTTCTGACAACATTCATTTATTATTTGATTTTATTATTATAAGCAACAGATGTTAAGAATGTATCTAATTTTGTATCTTTCAGGTAATGCAAGAACCTGCAGTCAACTACAATGCTGGTCTATCTCTTGCTGATAATGCCATTATGTCTAAATTATTACCATTTCAAATTGATGGTGTAACGTACGTAAAATCGGATTAATTTAGTTACTTTAAATCTTTTTACGTTTTTTCTACGTAGCGTTTTAATATGGAACTATGAGGCAAGAATATTGCATTGTATTTTCTTATGCTTAATGCTCTAACTCAGCGCTCTGCAACCGGTGTGCCGCGAGACAATGCTAGGTGTGCTGCAGCGCAATGCGTCCAAAATGAGAGAAAAAAAAAACAATTATTTCGTATAAGAAATATTTTAAATCCATTTGGTTGCTTAGATCGCCGTATAGATTGTTCTCTATAAAAATGATATTTTACTATTTTGGAAGTTACTGGTACATAACTTTTATGGATGTAAAAAAATGATACAAAGTGTAAACAAAATTTTAAAGAATATAGGTTATTACTATTATGCGTTGCATTGCTACTATTTCTTTCGGGAATGTTTTGTGTAAAATAAATATAGATAATTTAATTTATTTTAAAACATTTTAAATACAGATATTTTACGGTAAGGGAAACCTGACCGATAACAATTGATGATGAACCCAGTATGATTATTGTTGCTATAAAACCTAAGATTTGGAAAAGGCAGTACAAAGAAGAATACATTATGAATTTTCGTGGTGTGGTGAAGCGTATCCGAAGCCAGAGTGCGTGATTTGCACTGAGCTTATTTCTAATTAGGCAACAGTGCCGAGTAAACTGATTCATCGTGTAATTTCAAAATATCCCAAGTGTATTAACAATGTCAAACAATATTTGCAGAAGATTTTAAATCAAAATGAAAATCATAGACAATTCATGAGAAGATCTGTCACAGTTTCTGATAAAGCGTTAGAAGTTAGTTACCACGTTGCGAAACAAATTATACGCCATAGAGACCACACACAGTTAGCGAAAAAAGTTATTTACTAATAATTGAATCATATTAAGACTTTTTTTAAAAATTTCTATGAATTCATTCTTCATTTTCAATCAATTCAATATTAGTGGATAATTTTTCAAGTTTGTATTTCACTCTACTGCAAAATGACCAAAAACGAGTTGTTCGTTGGTGGTTTCGAATTTAAGATATATTATTACTTTGTTTTCACAAATTATTTGGAATATATACATAATGTAGTTGTTTACCTTATGTATGTATATTGATTTTTAGTATTATATTACAGGTTTGGAATAGCCAAAAATGGTCGTTGTATGATAGCTGATGATATGGGACTTGGAAAAACTTTACAAGCACTAGCTATTGCAAGTTATTACAAAGCAGATTGGCCACTTTTAATCGTGACTACATCATCTATGAGGTAAATAACAGATTGTCTTGTGTTATAACAAAAATTCATACATAATTCATTGACTGACCTATTTGAAATGTAAATAAAAGACATAATATTTAAATATCGCTCTGTTTTTCCAGGGAAACATGGCAAAATCATGTTCATGAATATTTACCATCTGTTCCAACGGTGTCCATCGTTTGTGTCTCATCTGGGAAAGAAAAAATATGTATTACGGATAAACAAGTTCAAATTGTAATAATTAGTTATAAAATGGCATCATTAAGTATTGGTCATCTGTTAGATAAAAAATTTGGAGCCGTTATTCTGGTAAGATTTACTGTTTCTTTTCCATTTTTTATTTTATCAATAATTTTGCTGTCCGCAGGATAAATCTATGGAATGTCATCATCGTTTAAATTTAAAGATTTTGTGTAGGCGTTGACAAACTCAAATGTACTGTACTTACTTAAAGTGGGATTCGTGAAAACAAATTCTGTTGACGTTATAAAAATTATATAAAAGTAAAATATATGTAGTTGTAGTTGCTTAAAAAATAAGTTAAAATTAAAACATAAGATTATCCTGTTTTATCTGTTAGTTGTTCAGTGAATTTAAAGTGATAGTTTAAAATCATTTTGATAATAATTGTTACAAGACAATGAAGCACAACTCACAGCCCAAAATGACATTAGTTGCGGCCTACAAACTAAAAGTTAAGTTTTCCAAGACTCATTTTCAATATTGGCTAGTCAGAAGATTATTATTATTTATTACAATATCAACTCCGGTTAAAATTCTCAAGAACGAACCATATGTTTCAGACATTCATTGCAATGGAGGTGTAGTCTCTATTCTTAGATTATCGTTTACATAACACACATTTATGTTAGTTCTCCACAAATGTTTATTATAAGGCTGCACTCTGTACAAGTCTTTTCAGTAGCAATTACATTTTGTTTACTAACATATTATAATATGCACTTTATGCTGAATAGATAAATAGCTGGAGTATCTGGTATAAAATTATTAAATTCACTCTACAGTTAAACAGGTTGTGCATCACTGTTTTATGAAATATGATGAAATTTTCATAATCTTCAGGACGAATCCCATTTACTTAAGTCCCGCAAGGCTAGGATGACAGAATGCATCATGAAAGTAACAAAGTGTGCAAGGCGAGTAATTCTATTGACTGGGACACCCGCGTTATCTCGACCTAGTGAATTATTCACTCAATTGCAGATTATTGAGCCGAGATTTTTCAGCAGTTTCACTGAATTTGGTTTGTAAATAATATACATTGTTGATGCTTTTTGATATATATTATTGATCAGCCCTTATGATCGCCTTCCAAAATATTATTTAGTGACTAAATTAATATTGCATAACGTTCCCTCCCACCCATCCGATCCTAAAAAGCGATTAGCCATAACCACTAGTGCTGTCCTAGCCCCATCTTTCTATCCTTACTCTCTCCAAAAAAGAGAAGTTGACCGACTGAGATTAGCAAGCAGTTCTCATAGAAAAACTTCTGTTGAGATAAGCTCTATTAGAAGTCAGTATATCCCACAGCAGCGAATATGATTGCAAAAATTAATATTTCACAGATGAACGAAGGTAAATATTTTATTATCAAATTAAAATTGATAATGTTTTTATTCTTCTCATGTTGTGGAATAAAAATAGTTAGTATTCATTCAGTGAATTGAATCCTGGATTCTACAACCTGGTTGATCGAAAGCCCAGAAGCGTTCATTACTCGGCTATGGGACCAGTGAGATACTTTCATGAGTATGCAATAAAATAGATTTAGGAAACCATCAAGTTAGTTAACTTTGTGTAAATCATTGAAATTATTTCATATGTCTATTAAATTTTCTTTTCTTAGGAAGACGATACTGTGCCGGAAAGCAAAGTAATTTTGGGTGGGACATGTCAGGCCAATCAAATTTATTGGAATTACAAATGATGCTTCAAAGAAAGTTTCTTATCCGAAGAACTAAAGAAGATGTTATTCCTAGCCTGAAAGAAAAAACTAGGTAACCGTAATTTCATGTTATTTCTATCATACGGAAATGGTGTCTGTCCCATCTTTATCATAAATTATATCATAATGACTTTTTCATAATGATAGTTTTGAAATTTTATTTTAAAAAATAAAACACAATTCATTTGTACTACTTCCACACATATTTATAATGATCAGGACCGGTTTCGCTCATCACGAGCATTATTAAGTGATAAAAATACAAACATAACAGGCTTATTTATATAAAATTGAGTGTAAAAATGAAGGTATATAAAACTGATGGTTCATGAACTAAGACAAGAAAATACTGATTAGCAAACAAATTACACATAAATCAAATAAAAGAGTCTACAATTATTTAATTTATATATAATTTGTTTGCTAACCAGTTTTTTCTTGTCTTAGTTCATGAATCATCAGTTTTATATACCTTCATTTTTACACTAAATTTTATATAAATAGGCTTGTTATGTTTGTATTTTTATCAGTTGATAATGCTCGTGATGAGCGAAACCGGTCCTGATCATTATAAATATGTGGAAGTAGTATAAATGAATTGTGTTTTATTTTTTAAAATATAATGTCTTCCCACCAAGAATTGACAGATAACACCTTAAAAATTTTGATGTTTTCTTGAAATAATGCTATTGATGGTAAAACCAATAATTAACACATCAGAGAATCTGAAACCTGTAATTTGCTTGTTGTAACTACGAATAATGTCGACCAGATAATGTAGGTAAGTAGAAATGTACATTAATTTCCTGTAACAAATTAATACAAAGTAATAATTGTTCACAGACCGCACAAAAATACATGACATATGCCTAGCGTCGGTTTGAATAATGATTAGACTTGAGTTGAGTTCTTGAGCAATTTTATTCTTTATTCTGGTGATCATTAACCCTTCAATTCTGGAGACGTATACAGTACACGGATCATGTGAAAATAATGCTCTCTTTTATTGTCCATTTATAATAGCAAAAGTTCACCGATTTCATTAAAATAAATTGAGTTCTATAAAGATTAAATTGAAGATTTAGTTATGAATACCTTATATTGTCGAATATTAAAATTATCTTTTTTATTAAATACGTATTTTAGAAAGAGTTTTCTCATTTCATAATGAATTATGTTTATGAAAACTATATGTCTAAGTATTATTTATGTATTTAAATGTCGAAATAAAAATATATTCGACACTTTTTCTAATGTTTTCGGAGCTTTTTAGCATTATCATATAGCACTGGCAGAGCGCCCGTCAGAGTAATAATTTCAAATAAAGAGACTTAGCAACCACTGGTGTCATAAAATCGTTTGCCCAGAATCTCACCAGAAATGTTTTTCAAAACAAAAACATCAATTTACCTTTTTTGTATTCACATGAAGCTTATTCTGTTATTCATTTGAACTGAGAAAAAATGTTTTAGTGACTCAACTTGTTGATTGAACAAAATTTTGTTATAAAACCTATGAACAAATCTACCGCTATCTCTATAAAAAATTTGATCTGTAACTGGGACTGAAAATCTATTTCAGGTATACGTGCCTTAAGGGTTAAGCCAAAACACTATTAAAAGAGAGAATAAAGCAAGGGATTGACATATTTATCGCAAAGCTTTCTTATGTGATATCGTATTTTTTATCACATTTGATTATTTACCTTTCTCGGAGTATGGACGTACTTGTATGTCGCCGCGATTTTTCCGCGAAAGAGTATGGACGTACTTGTATGTCAGTATAATAATATGTGTCTGTAATTTTTTTTAACCTTTCTTTCCATTACATTGATTTGGTAAAACAAAATGAATTTAATTTTCATCTAAAAAAAAACTCCTCAGCACAGCCATAATTAATTAGTTACTCCTGGAAAGGTTAATATATTTCTTTTATGAAACATTGTTAATTCAAAACACGTGTGCCAATTTTTTTTCAGAGAATCTATCATTTTGAATCAGAGTCTTCTTGGAGTAAATGACCAGACAAAAAATAATCTGTCACAATTAGCTGACACTTGTAGGAGTAAAACTGCTGCTCATAAACACACTGCCTTATTAAAATTTTTTTATGAAACAGCAAAAGTGAAAATTCCCGCAATCTGGTTTGTTTTATGCATTTATACCGACTATAATAGTTAATCAACATACGCGATTCTCTGGAGATTGTATTCAGTAAAAGTTAAATTTTTAAAAAATTCAAAAACTTTTATAGCAGTTAACAGACAGATGTGTATAATGGTGCATTCATCATTAAAAATTTGTTCATATTCTTTTAGTCCAGTCTAGCCTTATTAAGGTGATACCAGTAAGCACTAACATGACATGTAAAAAACAAGGTGAACTGACTGATTTACTATCATTTCTTGTTAAATAATATATACTGTTAGTTATTCTTCAAGTCTATATCACTCTACTTATGGAAATACAACACTAACTAATTTATTTCCAGATGATAAAGATCAACTTTTCAGTGATGGAGAAAGGTGTTTAAATTCCCAGCTATTGATAATGTGTCGTTCACGAATAAACTTATCTTTTTAATGAACGAGAATCACTCCTTCCCCCTCACGGATATATAAGAATTGTCATGAATCACTTTCTTTCCCACACTAATAGAATTGAAAAAGACAGTGTTAAGAGTGAGAAAACATGTCACGCAGAAACTAATTAAATTTGAACCGTTAACCAATTGAAGCCCTATGATACTTATTAGCAGAGAAGATCATGTTTTTTTAACAACATGTAAATCGTGTTGTATGTGATTTAGTAAATTAATTTTTTAGTAAATATGTCGCTGACATCATAGAAGCCAATGAAAAGTTCTTGATATTTGCCCATCACAGGAGTGTTATGGAGGCTATCTCTCTTACTTTGGATGAACACAGAGTGCATTACATTTTTATTGATGGCTCGACGAAAAGTCAACACCGAAGTGTATGTATTTAAATTATCTATACTTAAAACTCCTTAATATATACATGTTTTATCATTTTACCCACTACTTTATTAATATATAACTATTGTGAAGAAACTCATCAATTTACTTGTAGAACTGAATAATGTGTTATGTTTGTCCTATTAAACTCATTAATTCTTTCAAACACCCACAGTATTAAAAGAAAAGAGGTCAAATCATTCAAAACTCATTTTTAAACTAAGCTGGGTAATATCAAAGTGAGCTTAAATTAAAATTTACAGTTATAATATTGTGCGGTATCATTTCAGTTTGCTTAATACTTGTGTTTTTTTTTCTATGTATAGACTCTCTTAGACACATTTCAATTTGATGATTCTTGTCGTTGTGCTGTATTATCGATTACCGCTGCCTGTGCTGGAATAACGTTGACGGCTGCACAATTAGTGATATTTGCTGAATTGCATTGGAACCCTGGTGTAAGAATATTTGCACAATTTTATGTTAAATCTAAGTACAAATCTATTACGTTTCTCTGTATCAGGGTCTCATAAACTATGTTCCGCAGAACGTGACTAGGTGTTCCAAAAACCAGATGACAAAAATATTCTACAAATTTAAAAAATGTTACGGATGAAGCCGTGCCTATTGATTGTTTTACTTCCGTTTACTACGACATATTTATGCGAAACGAGATATACTCATTATATTGCAGCATAGTCAATGTCCATACCAGATATAAGAATTCAACTTTTTTATGTTGTTCCTGATATCAAGAAGATTAGAATCCATGGATTCAAAATCACCGAAGTCATCAACAACTTTTTTCTCATTATGATTTATACCTACACTACAAAATAAAAAAGGTGTTCCTTAAAATTTTCAGGATTTTCGAATTGTTCCAAACCATTCTAAGCATGAAAGGTTTGGGAAATCATGCTCTATGCTCATCAAAGATTTCTCTAATTTCTAGATTTTAAACCAGGCAGAATCCCGCGCTCACAGAATAGGTCAAAAGGGAGGTGTTTCTGTCAAATATCTACTTGCAAGGGGCACTGCCGATGATTTTATGTGGCCTTTGCTCCAGAAAAAATTACTGGTAATACTATTTTACCTCTTCATGATAATTGACTTTTTTAGGATATTTTTAGCTCAACAGAACGAGTTCATTTTTATTTTTAATGAGCATTATAGTATTATTCACCCGGTCTCGTTGAAGATAGAGGGCGCTTTTATAATATTAGGTCATTTATACGTTGCCTAGCTATTTCAGTTGAAATTTGGTTGGATGTCCATGTTAACAACATTGTCTATTCTCCTTCTTTCTCTCTATGGATCATTACTATACATTTCCTAATACTACCTAATCACCTTTTGACAATTGGTCATCTTTCTTAAAAGTGTAATTTTATTATTGATTGATTTGGCATTTACTTCTGACAATGGCATGATGCCGAAATAGCAAAACTGTATTTTATAATTCTTGTGGTAGTGAATAAATTGCTATTTTTACTGTATTTAAAGTGTTATGTTATGTGTTTTCAGATTCTTAATAAAACTGGACTTAGCAATGATACATTTGAGAATACTACTCATTCAAAACAGGTAAACATAATTGCCATATATTAATTTCTAAGATTAGCGATCAGTAAAGTAGCTAAAATCATATCAGATATCATTTTTTAAAAAAATCGTTATAACGGTAACCACAATTCATTCATAATAGCTTTTGAACATAAATGAAATATAAAAGTTATGTGAACATAAATATTGGCTGATTCATTTGAATGAATGTTTATTGAAATACTTACCAGAAAATCACCATTGATAAATTTAATCAAAAACCAGATTAAAAAAATAAATGGTAATGCAAATTTAAGACATCGACTGAGGTTGCTTGATGGAATTTCAATATCAAATTTGAATTATTGAGATTTTGTACACTTCCATGTATTTTGTCACTAACGACCCGGGTTTCGCCTTTCGGCATCTTCAGGCATTCGAGCGCACGAATGCCTGAAGATGCCGAAAGGCGAAACCCGGGTTGTTAGTGACAAAATACACGGAAGTGTACAAAGTCTCAATATTCAAATGATAATGCTTTGAATGTTTTCTGATTTGCAAGAAAAAATTGGTGATTAACATATCTTGAGCGGGGAGGGTAATAATACCTGCCAGCTCGACTGCTGCTCAACGGCGGAAGAGTAGTTTTACCTTTTCCGCCGGATCCGCTTTCAAGGCGGGTAACTATATCTACTCGATTATTTCAAATCATTATTATATACCAATCTCCTAGGACAGTCACAGCTACACATACATTCACAAAAAAAATAATAATACTTCGTTTCCTTTACGCACCAACACTTCATATTATATGAATCACCTACAATATACTCATGCGTATTCTTTATGAGATTTTGTGTGTAGTGTTATTGGTCTTGATAATTAGTGTTGGTAAAGAGTCTATGATGGTCTAAATCATAGATTCTCAACCTTATTTTGCGCACCGCCCACTTTGAGAATATTTTTTTTTACTTACCATCTGTCGCGAATCTGAAACAGCTATTGCCACGAATATATTTAAACGTGTGATTACACTGTAATATTATATAGTCGTAAGATAGGATATGACTCATATCCTATTTTTGAATTTAAAAAACAATGTTTCAATAAAAACAATTAAACGCATACATAAAATTCTTGTTAGCCATTCTTAAATTTAATTTTTAATTCTTTATTTGTCAGTTATATTAGTTCTTCTTCTAACTGGGATTATCCTGTTATGTTGACATTTGAAAAAGAATCCAAAACCCAGTCTGGTATATCCATGTTTGAAATATCCTGGAATCGTTCCTTGAAATCACTGTGGTGGTTTTCCAAGTTTTGACAGTAAACCAGCAAGTCGTCATTCTTGAATGATACTGCTAATAAATTTGGGAAGTTGTTGAATTCCCGTCTGCCGATACCACTTTTGTATAATAGCAGTTTGGATACAAAAGCAGCAACGCTATTTTTTGTCTTAATCAAGCTTAATTCGTCGCCTTGAAGTTGGAGATTGACATCATTAAACAATGTATACAGGTCTGTCAAGTACGCAATATTGTTCTTTGATGAGATGAGGTTGTCGCGCAATTATGTGTCTTTGTTTCCTAGGAACTCTTTCACAAACCCAAACAGATTATAAAATCAAGTCAAACAAGTACCTTTCGACAGCCAGCGAACCTCTGTGCAAAGCAGCAATCGGTTGAAACTTCATCATTGGCAATGCAAAGCTAAATAAACTGATTAAGTAATCTGTCATTCAACGAGTTACTTCTGATTTTATTAACTGCTCTGATAACATATTGCAGTGATGTATGGAGGCATTCACCCAGATTTTTCGATTTTCATCCACTTCCCGAACTACTACCGAAATATGTAAATTTTTGCACACGTGATAAAAATGATTACTATTCATACTAATTTTTTCTGGGTCTTCTACTGCCCCCCTGAAAGTCCCACAAGGGGGCGTTATCGCCCACGTTGAGAACCTATGGTCTAAATTATGTCTGTCTTGCATTTAGATTTCCTTTAGCGCGAGAGCGAAAAGTACGACATCTCAGCTATCGTAATGAAGTTTTTAAAATATAGTTGGTCGTTTGTTTTAGTAATTTAAATATTATTTCATATGACGATACGAAAAATATACTTTGTTTCTTCTAACACTTGATTATCCTTCCATTGAGTGAGCGAAAAAGCGGGACTTCGTAAGCCATCTAAATGCATTCGAAGCCCATGCATGTGTATTATGTATCGCCCATTGTGCCAAACATAACATGTGTGGATCAAATTTCTGAAATCCACCCCGATTTAAATAGAAATCGGTACTTAATCCAAATATTAAATAGCATTATGTAGGAAAATATAAATATGTATTTTTAGTGAAAGAATAATTTGTTTATAAAAATCTTGCTGTGAACGTGTGATAATCGCAATATTCTTATGCAACCTTAAATTATTCGTTGAAAAAAATCAGTAGTAGGCAGTTGCATATGGTAAGTATGCATTCCAAATTTCATTTAAAAATAACCACTAGTTCGGAAGATAGAGCGATTACTATAAAATTTGATTTTTTTTCATTTACCGCTGATTTTCGCCCGCTGCACGTACCTGTGACTTATTAGCAAACCCTGCTCACAGTGTGTTAATACAACGGAAATTGCAAAAAATATGACTTTCCACAATGTATCATCCGAATTCATTGAAAAAATTGAATATATTTGAAAATTACATAATTCTGACTCGCATACCATTTTGAATTTGGGTTCAAAGTTATGGGTGTCTGCGATGTTTGCGTTCCCTCCCGCTCATCTAATAAATAATGAACCTGTTCTTAACACATCTCTGGTGGGAAACGAGAATCACAGTCCTCCAATCACCGTTTGCGGGAGACTGTAATTACAATTACCAAAAAATTACCGCTGTAGCGGGAGACTGCGATCACAGTCCTATTTATTATATTGCGATATTTACACTAACATATGTTGACTTTTTCTTGAAAATTTATTATACGAGTATAAATCGGGACTGTCCCCACTCATACATGTGTTCATGTCAAGATCGAAACCACACGTCAAAACATATGATCCCAATTTATTTATTAAATTCTTTTTCCATACCTATAAGTTCTTCGAACGCTTTTAGTTTACCTAATTCAAATAAATTAGTTGCGCTTTGGAAGCTTATATTCAATCTCGTTTTTATTTTGTTGATTTTTCGAAACCCATACGATAATAGATTTGAATAATGATAATTCGGATCGTTAAGTCGACGAAATACTTGCAAATAGTGATTCAGATTATTCGGGTGACGACAATATTGAATTTAAAGATTTAACATATGTTTTAATGGTTCGCGACAGCATATATTGCGAATAATTACGCAAGCGGATACCCCCGCGTCGCTAATTAACTTACGCTCAATCAGCGCCAGCAGATATGTGTTAACCTATTGAAACAATTTCAGGATGCCTCAAACAATGAAAATTCTCTGATGAAAATGTTTTTAAACGTGCAAAATGATCAGAATTGTTTCATACCTGGAACCAATGTTATAAAAGGGACTGAAAGAAAGCAAGAACATATGGAGAGCAGTGTTTACGAAAATTCTACAGATGGTTTCCAAGAACATGCTCTTGAAGCAACATTTCACAATGACGACGAAGGAGATGAACTTTTAGCGGGTTTATTGATATGAATAAAATTCTATTAATGCATGTTATTGAATAGAAATGTATTAAAAAACTACAATTTTCATGGTTTTTTCATAGTAACTGGTATAAATTTCCTATGGATGAAAAAGAAATTATAAATACATTATGATAAAAACTTATTTTCAATAAATATTTTTCACTTTTGGTCATCAACGACTATTTCTGTGAACAGACCCTCCTTCAAATTTGGTACACTTCGTCCACATGCTGGTACTGACTGAAAAATAAACGGAATTATGATAATCTAAATCAGAGCTTCCCAAACTTTTTTGCTCCATTCCCCCTTTCACCAATGTTCAGAATATAATTCCCCCTTCCCAAGATAATCCAACTCTAACTCAAAAGGTGCTTTTCATACATGTAATATTGAAAATCTTTAATAAATGGCAACAATTTCCCACTATTTGGGAACCCCTGATCTAAATGAACTGCAATAAGTAATCGTTGTATTTTTAAACAGCAATTTGTTTAAGTTTTTTCGTAGATTTATATTTTACAAATAATATACCTTGAAGAGGTTTGTAACAAGTTTTTTTGCAATCAGTCACTTTTACACAGATATATTTTTTCACTTACAGGCGTCACATACACAGTTCTCCGTATGCACAGCTTAGCTCATGTCTATCTGGATATGATACTAGCTTTGGCCAGCTGAGAACTCAGTTCTGCAGTGAATTCCCAAACAACAAATTATACTTAACAATAATATTATGTGCCAGTAACTAACTCTCTTCATACATGAAGTACTAATGTGCAACATTGCTAGAGATGATTAACTTACCCTGATCCTGAAAGAGTGCGGTAGGTAGATTTGAATAAAACGGTAGAATTCGAAATGCGTTTTGACTATTGCCAAGCTCGCCATCTCGCTTTTCAAAGTATCCACGTACTGATGATAATCTGATTTGGCGTCTTCAACCAATCTGACAATTTGAACTAAATCTTTTATAAACTTTTCGGCTCTTATGTTTGTTTTAAAACCATACCTATAAAAATAATCAATTTCATTGAAAATATTTGTACTTAAATAAGTTAATTTGGTTGTTGGCAAATAAAGTGAAATTTCTTTAATGTAATATTTTTCCACATTGTTCATTAATTTTGCTTAGTCCCGATATATAATATAATTATATACATAGAAAGAACACGATTCTATTGCTGCTTCCAAATATGTCGCAAATCATTGAAAGTTGACAGTTTAACAATATAATTACCAAGGGGCATTTGCTCAGTCGTAATAAATTAATAATTTTTATAAAACGATAAAACTATTTTTAAAGTTAAGCATTGTAATCAATTGTAGATTCCAAACTAATAGAGCTTCTGCCATTTTGCAGGAAATATAGATCTAGGTGGTATTCTTGCAAAATTATTGAGGTAGTAAAATCAAATCAACCTTGGTTCAAGTTTCCTTTCGACAAATGATCTCAGATGTGATGTAATCCATTGTTCCTTTAAATAGAATTTTGATTTATTCTTCTTTTTTTTAGAATGTATTCCTGTTTCTCTTTTATCCAACAAGTCTTTAGAGGCAGTTCGCTTGGCATAATTCTTATTTAGCTTGAATGACAGTTTGTTTTTTTCAACAGATGGCTTCAGGTGCAAAATTTTCCTTGAAAGAAAATGTTTTGAAAATTCCTCCTAGAAAAACATAAAGAAAATAATTATTTATAAAAATTACTTCTTTCCATTTTCCTTAATGTCTATTTAAAATGAGTTCACAAAGACAAAAATTTCACAAATATTGCAACTGTCCGTTGTTTTGTAGTTAATTTTTATCAATTCAAATTTGTGGTAACATGAAATGTGAGATACAAGACATAACGAACATATGGAATTTTAGTCAAAATTGATCTAATCTGAGTTGAAAGTCTATGATGTTAAAATTTTTCATTTTAGAGAATTCATCTTTTAGCATAAATTTAATACATACAGCTTTTTTCTTTCGTTTAACATTTTCATGTTCAAGTTTTTCTAAGTGTTTTTTAATATCAGTCTGATTTATGCAGACGGGTGGTGCATTCTCTTTGTTGATTGTTTTTCTAGTAGTTGAAACATTCTTGGTTAGTCTTTTACTATTTTGAGGACGGTTATTAACATCAGTGTTTTCCATAGATACTTCCAGCACGATTGGTGACATGGTTTCACGTAAATTTTGTACTTTAAAATCTTCTTTCCCATCAAACAATTCTTCTGAGATGTCATCATCCGATTCCGAATCATGCGCGGTGTCTTCATGCCCTGAACTGGTTGAAGACTGGGATATATCAGCTTGTTGAATACTTTTAGATTTTTCTGTATTTTTAGTATGAGATGTATTTGCTGATTCATTCAACTCGTTAAAGCTCGCACTGCTCTTGTCCGAATCGTGAATGGTTGAATTTTCTGGTATTTGAACATTCGATTTTTTTGGATCATTTCTAGGGGTGAATATATTTTCATCATTTGAAATCTCGCCATCCGATAAAGATTTTGTGTTTTGTTGGATTTCCGATTCTAAATTGTCCGCCTCAGTAGAAGTATCTTCACCAGAGCACTCTTTCTCTGAATCATAACCTACTTTAATCAAATTTGATGATGAAATATGACCTTCATCATTTTTCGTAATTGACTTGTTTTCACGATCACTTTTATTGGATACATCATTTGTCGCTATTAGGCTTTCCGCTGGAGTGACTAGGATAGCTTTCGCTGATGATTCCAGGCATTCTATTTCATTTATGAAATCATTCGTAGGCTCAACCAAATTATTGACGTTCGAATGCCTTACTGTATATTTCTTCGTTTCCATTTCAGTAATATTATTTATCTGTGAACCACCATCCCCATCGCATGCAAGTGTCTTATCAGTGGTTGAATTGTTTTTGTCAACATTTTCATAAGTGGATCGCCTAACGGGAGGATTCGTTCTTTTAGCCATAATTTCTTCCATTACTTGTTTATCAATATAGCTCTGATTTAGGATTGGAACGGTATCCGGTTCAGATTCTTGTAATTTTAACCAGGTTCCTACAGATTGTCTTTTTGACATTTCAAAAGTATGAGGCTGTGTAAAGTTTTCGGTGTTAGGTGATCCCGCGTCCAGAATATCCTTTTCTATTAAATTAGATAGCTCAATCAATTGCTGAAATCAATAATATTCTTAATATAAGTAATCAATGGATGTAAACAAACTAAAAGAATTGAATTTGAACTGACAGTTCGAGTCCATTCGTGTGCTCGAATGCCTGAAGATGCCGAAAGGCGAATCCCGGGTCGTTAGTGACAAAATACATGGAAGTGTACAAAATCTCAATAATCCAAATTTGATATTGAAATTCCATCAAGCACCCTCAGTTGATGTCTTAAATTATATAAAAGAATTGAGATCTTAAACAAAGTTAATATTGCGTGCTGTTAATTCTTGATGGAAAGACAGATAATGCAAATATGATATATCATACATATTCCATAATTTTTATTTAAAAACAAAGCGGTTTTACTCAGTTAGTGAGCATTTTCAACTGATGTCTTGGATGAATGACCAGAATGGTAAACAATGGCGACGATTACAATGCGGGAAATCATTTGCAACATAACATTCAAAACTTGTTACGTTGGGTCATGTTGAGTGATTTAGTTAATGTGTCTGTTTTCGAGATTATTTTTATGGTTGAATTAGTGTAGAGATGCTTAATAGAATGTTCAATATAAAAAATGAAGTCAAAACAATTTAAATCACCTTGGCATCTCTTACAGGACTTGGATGATTTTCTTCCATCCCTTCCAATTCATTGACAACAAAATCTTTTGCAATAGAACTCTTGTTTGATAAGTCTTTTTTTTTAGAAATACGTTTTGATTTTCTGGTAACGGAGGTGTTGCTTTCATCATCAATATTGTCTTTGGGTGTCATGGAGGCACTTGAGATGCTTTTCGTTGTTTCTTTGGGAATACAGTCTTCAAATATAGCAGACTGGGCAGCATTTTTACAAAACGGTTGAATAATATTCTCGACAGTTTGCTCTCTTATCAGCTCTGTAACTTTTGGATCATTTTTTGCATGAAAACTTACAGTGCTACTTTCCTTTTCTTCTGAAATATCAGGATGCATTAAAGACCTGACAGGCAGCAAGTTCCTTGACGCTCTTGCATCATCTCGCCAGGGCGTTTTAGGACTTTCCATCATTGTAGAAGATGCCACTTGCTTCCACATATCAAAATTCATTGTGTCAGAGGTGATACTCATTGGTGAATTTCCAGACTTCATACTCAATTCATCATTATCAGACTGCCTCCTAGATTTCATTAACAAAGATTTCCTACGTGTGTTTGAAGAATAAATCTTCTCCACCTGTTCGGCTGCATCAGCATCTGGGAATGGAACAGCCTTGTTATTTGTGTTGGACATGATGACATTTTCAGAAAACCTTTGTTTTTTCAAATCCGGCTCAGGCAAATCTAGAATTGTACCAAATTCAGAGTCACTAGCTAAGGCCTGTGCAAATACCGATTTACCATCTACATTTTTTCTGGCATTCTTAAAAAGATTTTTTTTCATCTCTTGTGATTTTTCCGGCTTTTCATTCACACTATGTAAACCAGATTTCTCAAGAACGTATGATGGCTGCTCACTATTAGATTTATCCGATTCATTAGACAGAGCCTCAGCGAAAACAGATTTCTTTTGTTCTGTTATTCTGTCTTTTTCTTTGGTCATTTTAAAAAGTTTTTGTTTTTTCTCCTCACCAGATAATATGGATTTAAGAAAATGTTCAGAAGCGTTTTCAACTGTTTGGGATATCGGTGGATCAGATTCATTTTCTAATGCTTCAGCGAACACTGACACCGTTTCAACATTCCTCTTAGTGGCTTTCTCAAATAGACTCTTTTTAGGTCTCAGCCTTTCTACATTGGCGACAGTATCTTCAGAACCGTGCTCTACAATTTCAGATATATAAGATGCCGAATGATTACTCAATGCATCAGCAAAAACTGACCTCCCATTTTTTCTCCTTGTTTGGGATTTTTTGAATAAATTCTTTTTTGGTTCTCTTAGTATCTCATCATCATCATTCTGATCGTGAAAGTTTAGTCTATTTGGAGAGGTAGATGATAATATCGCTTGATTATAATTTATCGTTTTAATTTCCGATGCCTTGTGTTTGAACAATATTTTTTCATTATCAAAGCTGCTGCGGGGTTGGTTCATTTCAGATGGTGGATCTCTCTGCACCCCTTTTTTGAAGAGGGGTCTGGTACTGAGAGACAGATTCAAAGAAGATATGGTGCTAAAATTGACTTCATCTTCATTGTTAGATTGATATTCCATACTAAAATAAAATGTATTGAATTATAAATAATATTCAATCAAATTCTTAGTAGACAGTTGGAACAGTGGTCACCAAATTATTTGATTTTGTACCAATTAGTGTCAAGAGAATATTTCTTTTAAGCACATTTGACTGATAATTCTTTCACCCTACAGAATCAACACAAATCACATTATTACCACGTGAAAACTCAGATATTATTTTTTGTATTAAAAATTAAATCAATCTAAAATAAAAAAATTTACCATGACTAAATGTATGGACAAATATACCACTATGGACAGTGTCAGAGAAATGAAGAATCAGAAAAAAAATGATTTTGTTTATAATAAATGATAAAATTGTACCTTTCTTCTGGCTGAATGCTTATCTGACTCTCCATCAGGTCAATATTTTTGTTACTAATAGGAAAAAAATCAGCAGTACTATTTTTATCCTCAGAATTCAATCGTTTCCACCATTGTGACTCTATAAACATACGAGTTATATGAAATATATTGATAAAATTGCTGTTAATCATTATAATTATGCCACAGTTAAAAATATAACACTTTTCAACTTCGTAAAAATTTCACACTGTAACATTGTGGGATTACAATCCTGTATGGAAGAAATTAGAAAGGAACCAAAGTACTTCTGATGCCATGTACACACCACGAAACATGTATGTTTTTGTGACAACTGATATAAATTCTTAGAAGCAACCTCGTGATGCAGCCACACAATATGCTTACCCGTCATAGAAGTTGCCTTGGTAAATATGCTTTACAACATGCTACTTTTTTTCTGCCTGATTATTTACTTAATGTTGGAGAAAACAATGTAATTTTGTCGGAAATATAATTGCAGATTGGGAATTGTTAAAATACTAAACATTGAAATCAATAATTTATGTGAATTAAGAAATATTTTGAAAATTCTTCACCTTACATAAAATTCGTCTCTATGGTTTGTTCCAAGACTGACCATTTGACCTTTTCTGATGACTTTTCCATACTGATATTACAGTAGTATTTCGTATGACAATTTGGCAGAATAGCATGTTGTAAAACATATTTACCATTATCTTATTATCATTAGTCAACGAATTGTAAGAATGCAAATCTTTTATTTGAAATGGGTAAACGAATTGTTACTACAGTATGAACAGCAGGCAAGGGTGTTGATACAATTACTTCTGCTTTTCAGGAGTGGATAAGAATGGTTAAAATATAGTTCATGAAATTTAAAAATACATAAATTTCTACTCGAGGATTTAGGCCCTAGGTAAAAGATAAGGTAAATGTCTATTAGTAGGTACAAGGCCTAAAAATGATATTTTACTCATCGTAAAACCTAAATTCCAACGTTTCCTTTCGTGATTCGTGAATATTTTCCATATATTTAGGTACATAAAAGATTATTCTACCCTAAAAGATATAGTTTTGTTTAATTTTCAGAGAAAAATGTCATTTTTACGCCTTGTCCCTACTAATAGACATTTACCAGGATCACTTCTACTCCAAAAAGTATGTGTATCACTATTGAATAGAATGAGCGCCAAAACATCAGCAAGTACTAAGTAACTAGTCTTAGGAGATAATTGCGGTTAGTAAATAAAGTCAATGTTACCTCGTTTATTGTTATCAACAACTGAATTATCATCCAGAATGGATCCGTTCAAACTGGGATTGTTTCCAGATCTCCTCAATACACCAACTCTCTTTGGCAAACTTTGACGCGGAGGACCTAATGATCCCGATATCCATGACATTGTCGTTTACGTGCAGCTGATATAGTAAAAAAGGTTTAGTAGCTACTGTGTGCACGAAATATTTTTTAATCTGACACTTATTTTGAAACTATGTAAGCGATGGATGTGTTAACGTTATTTTCAAATTCAAAATTAGGTTTAGAACACCAGTTGATTGGTATGACTGCTTCGACCATAGATGGACATAGAATTTTTCATAATGTTTAAATGTGTAGGTAGCATAAATTTAAAACAAACTCCTTTCATGCTGCTTAATTAGGTACCTACTCACAATCTTTTGATAATAGGAAAATTTTACATTTCTTCTTGATATTAAAAAATAGTTCTTTCTAAGTGTTTTGATGACCCTACCCAGGGAGGAATAATCCTAAAACACCTCTTTCACTCAGCGGTAAAACTCTGCCTGGCGTATTAAAGTTTTTAAAACTCGATATTTTTATGCATCTTATTGCTAATGTATAATGGAATGGAGAGTTAAAATAACTTTATCGTAACATTTGTATCTCTGGGATGATGATTTTTCTACAGTTGAGGTAACTGCATATGCACACACCATTTACAATTTTTTTTTTACCCATATCCGCTCCCTATTTGGAGCATATGGCCATCACGCGGTTCCTCCAAGCTTCTCTGTCCTCGCCAGTCTCCTCGCTTCCTCCCAGGTCATCCTAGCGTTCCGTAGCTCCGCGTAATACATCCTTCGAAAACAATTTACAAAAGTAAAGCTTTAAAATAACTTTAACATGATTAACAAGTTCATTGTTATCAATGGATTATTGAAAATAATATCATAAAAAATATTTTGTTTTTTTTTCCATGTCCACTCCATGGAGGTATCTTAACAGAATTTTTCTATGAGAACTGCTTGTTACTCAGTTGCTCAACCTCTCTTTTTTTGAAGAGAGTGGGGATAGAAAGATAGGGCTAGGACACGACTAATGGTTAGCTAATCACTCTTGCTACGCTTCGCGAGAATAAGATGGGTGGGACGGAGAACTTAAGCTACGAGTAGAAATCCATAAATCGATTGACAGATCAATTTATGAAATCCGTCCGTATCAGGAATTGAACCCGAGACATCCGTAATCGTAGCCAACGACGCTACCAACTACGCCACGGACGCCGAACCTGAGTGTAAACATAAGTTGTAGCGTTATAAACAATACAACTCTTATTAGGCGGAATTGTACTTGGTAGGCGAAATAACCCCAGTTGAAGGTACACTGATTACAATTAATTTTGTCTTTCATTACCATGCACTATGGTCACTATGGACTTTGATTTAAGTTGACATTTCAAGATCTCCAGAAGATCTCGATTGAGTGGGTAACAGCTGTTAAAAATATATAAAAATGTCTGACTCAATCGGTCCTGTTAAATATTTTGTTTGTGGTGGTTTTGGTGGAATATGTACGGTTCTAGCTGGACATCCTATGGATACTATTAAAGTTAGACTCCAAACAATGCCTTTACCGAAACCTGGCGAAAGTGCTTTATACAAAGGGACATGGGATTGTCTTTCTAAAACAATCCAACGAGAAGGATTTAGAGGACTTTACAAAGGAATGTCAGCCCCCCTCACAGGAGTAGCTCCAATATTTGCCATCAGTTTTTTCGGTTTTGGCGTAGGAAAGAAATTGATACAAGGCTCATCCACCAAAGCATTAGATAAACAGCAATTATTCTTAGCTGGAGCTTTCTCTGGTATTTTCACCACCTCTATCATGGCACCAGGTGAAAGAATAAAGTGTCTTTTACAAATTCAACAAGGAGGAGGCGCTCCTCAAAAATATAACGGTATGGTAGATTGTGCCAAGCAATTATATAAGGAAGGAGGTATGCGCAGTATTTACAAAGGTACATTTGCTACCCTTCTACGAGATGTGCCAGCTAGTGGAATGTATTTCATGACATATGAGTGGGTCAAAGAACTACTCACTCCTGCCGATTCTGATAGCAGTAAAATTGGAATAACAGCTACAGTGATGGCAGGAGGGTGCGCCGGAATTGCTAATTGGTTAGTCGGCATGCCCGCCGATGTACTCAAAAGTCGTTTACAAACGGCGCCTGAAGGGACATATCCTAATGGAATACGTGATGTATTTAAAAATCTAATGAAAGAAGAAGGACCTTTAGCTCTGTACAAAGGTGTGACACCTGTTATGCTAAGAGCATTTCCTGCAAATGCAGCTTGTTTTGTTGGTTTTGAAGTTGCTGTGAAATTTTTGAATTTCATAGGCTTATAGTCATACTGACGTGTGTTCTTTCTATATTGTTTTCACTCAATCGATACACCTAGTTTACCATTCAGTAGGTGGTAAAGTTTATGTATATATCCTACTTATCTGGGTTATGTATTGTTGTAACAATTTTTGTATTCTGGTTTACCCATCAAGTATTATACTGTGAAGTTTTTGATTGTCTTTTGAAAATATTGTTAATTTTGTATATGTAAATACAACCATTTATTTTATTAGGTATTTACTGTGAACAGAATGGTTATATGAAATTTCTGTGATTTTTATACCTCAATATTTGTACCAAAGTATGAGTTATTTTATCGTTGCCGCAAAAGCAACAGGGCACTTGTGACATTTTGGCATTCTGAATGCAGTTTTGTTTGAAACTTTTTTTCTACGTAATAAGAAAAATGACATTTGCAAAACAAAACCTACGAAACCACAATTGAAAAAAATTTTACTTGCAGCGTATTTGTAAACTAATCTTCAATTCACGTGTGGCAAAATATACTTGTTTAAACTTAAGTATCATAAGTTGAAACCTGGACACCAATTTAAGTATATTTAATATGATTTTTAAAGAATAAACTTTAGTAGGTGAAAAAAGAAACTTTAAATTATTTGAAACTTTGAATCAATCAAAAATTGAATGATTATAAAAAAAATGCTCAATCTTGAGTGATAAGACAACTGTATCCAATTTTCATTTTAAAATACTGATAAATGAACTCCACACGATTTTTTCTTTAATTGCTTTTGGACGACGATATGTTGGTACATTGATAGTATAATCACTTCCAGACAGGTAAATTAATACCAATTCGAATTCAGTCAGCTGGACAATTATCTGAGATTAATAAATTACTGAATTTTATGATATAATTAGCTACATTATCTTTTTATAGGAAAGTATTTATACAAATTTCAAAATAAAAACTATTTTTGCATGAGAAATAAATCTTTATTTTCTTAATATCTTATTACGGTCTTACAATTTTTAATTGTATGTTCTAAAGCAATGTTGTACTTACCTAAAATCTAACATACTTTCTTTTGGAATTATTATCACCCTGTTGGTGAATGACGTAAGTTATATATTCTAGATGATATTCAATGAATTGGGAAAGAAAAAAGAATTTTTATCACTGAAATTTGGCTTGACTTCATTTGAAACAATTGAGGTAATAACGAAGTTTATCTCTTTGAATGTCAATTTGAAAATTTCTTCTTCCAGCTAGTTTTCGATTGGGCTACATTCATAACCTATCTATACATACATAGTATCTGCTCTTTGCAGATGAAACTGACAGTCATCACATTTTGTGACACATTCAGCGGACAGCTACATTTTTTTTTCTGCTAAGAAGGTTGTATTTATTCTGCAACACAATTATGTTTATTGAGACGGTAAGTATAGAATGGAAAAAAAAGCACATTTGCAGATTTATTTTTTCAGATGCTTTTTATAAACTCTTTCTATGACAATTCATGCCGAAAATTTCGTTCACTAATTTTTTCTTTAATTAATTTCCTTACATGCTCCTTTTTATTTAGTGTTCTACAAGATTCTGTTCGATATTTAATAGCATTTAGATCATTGGCACAAAAATGTGTTACTTTGGCTTTACCTACAGTGTTACCCAAGCCATATCGATCTAATTTAAAAACTGATTTCACTGGAAATTTACTTCCTTCACCATTCACTCCTAGCCCCATTTCAGTGTTCCATCCAGTTTTTAAGAGTAATTGAAAGCCTTTATTACTTTCAGGAATGCCATAGCGGGTTGGTATATTTCTTTTACCCGATTGAAATATATGTATCGTTGATGATAAATGTTTCTTTTTATTTGCTACTGAATAATGTTCTTTGCATATTTCACAGTACACAGTTTTATTTTTGTCGATAGGGGCATATTGATTACGATTCTCAGTGACATCAGTTGATAATATGCTTTCAATAAAACTCCCGTGTTTAGCTAAAGAAATAGCAGTTCTACCACTTTTTTCCTTCAAATATTTATCTGCTTTGTGTTCAAGTAGACATTTTACGACATCAACAGCATTCGACTTCACTGCACACATCAGTGCTGTCCAACCATAACAATCTGTTGAATTTAGCAAGTACGGGAATTTCAATAAAAACTCACGTACAAGATCAACTTTATTATTTTGAGCGCTTTGCAAAAAAACTGTAATCCGACGTTCATCCCTTGTATTTAAAATTTCTGCGGAGAGCGATTTTTCTTTCTTCTTTGTATCACTTGATTTTGGTGGTTTTTTGAGTATGTTGCTTGGTGTTGATACAACACCCAAATAAAAATCTTTAACATCGCTTCCATTTAATGTTTCTTTGATCAGCTTTTTGACTCTAACATCTTGATTCGGTGCTTGTCCCTCCTGAATAAATATTTTTCTGGGAAAATTAATGCTGGCTAATGCTACCCAGTTTGGATGGAGGCTCATTTTGAAGAATGAAAAACTGCAATGTAAAGAAAATTTATTTATATAATTAATAATTGTACTTGCTCGTGTTAGCGGACGTGGCCAAAAAATGCTATTTTTATATAAAAAATAAAATGTTTAAGGGCATAACAAACCAAACCAAAGATTTCATTTTGGGTAGATTTGTTCGTAGAAAATAGAATTTTTTAGGCCACGTCCGGTGAAACAAATTTTTACTTAACTAATATCTTTCCGCATTGTGAATACTTAATTTGGATGCAGATAAAGGAAGCAGCACCACGCATTTGAAAAAACTCTTGAAGCATTACAAACTAACGAGTTAATTAGTAGTATAGAAAATAATCACCTTTCCTGAACTTGTGTATATATGAAGAATGAGTTTTACATTAATCCGCTCGCAATATTAATTAGTCAACCATCTCAACTCGCAGACGAGTATAAATTTACCTCAAAGAAATGATAAAAACAAAGTGTTATTGTGACAGAATATCAACAGCACTCTATGATCAACTGGTTCGACGTTTCGACGCCATAATTAAATATGGCCATAGACATGGATAAAATAATTGCCAGAATATTATAAAGTATTGTCCAAGGTCTAAGGGACTAATTATTTATCGAACAACAATTTTAATATGTTATCAATGTAAGTAAGTAATGTATGGGTGTAGCATAATAATTTATCAACTACTTTTCTTAGCATAACATATCAACTGATTGATGTTGGTTATTTCAACAAAGTCAAATTACACATATGATAAGTCTTACTTATATATCATTTTTATAGAATAACTTAGCAGAAAAAAATACACTTATTTAAACCTTCCTTCAATACCCTGCGATACTGCCAAAATACCTATGTTTTCAAGTAGGTATTATTTTGTTATGAAATTTAACTGATTTATTAGCAGGACTTGGTGTGTTTCTAACATTCCCAAGAAAGCAGATATGAGAGGCCTACACTACGCTTTTGAAACTTTTGTATTACACTAGAAAATATTAAAAATGTATTTTATGACTAAACCCTTTTTTTCGTTGTTAAGGAATTCACAATTCAGTGTTGCATAGGGAAAAGCTGGCAGCACTGTAGTCGCTAGCTGGCTGTTGTGCGATCTCCGCCTAATAATTTCGTTTAGTGTCGCGGTCGCATTAATAATAACTTGACTTTGCTAGATATATATCAGATCGCGCTTATGGAATACTTTTGACAACGGGTGTTTTTCAATGAGGTGTGGTTATTTAAATTGTTTATTCCATCAGTTGTCGTTGTGACTGGACTAAATAAAATGGCACGCCATGTCGAGTCCAGCAGTGCATTTTCAAGGTTGTTTATGTCTTCATACAGAATTTACTTCTTCTTTATCACTATATGCGTCATAGCTAAGGTGAGTGTATCTTATAAATCTTAACATACCTGATTTTACTTAGTGATTTGTGATGAAGTATTCACAGCAAGGACCGTGTGAATCAGCAAATATCTGTAATTATCATTAGGAATTGTTCACCTGTCAATTCGCCGATTTAAAATTATTGTGGTAGTCATTCTGCTCTTATATTTACAATATTTTCCAAGGCGGATATGTTGTTTTATTATTTTAATGTAATAATTCTCGAAACCAAACTTTTTGCTCGTGGCTATTGTGAAATAACCAGGGAAAGTTTGATAATTTCTACTTATGTAAAATTGTCACACAGTCTGTCTTTATTCTTGCCATTTCATGACAAGAAAGCTAAACCTACCCTAATAATTTTTCCTGACATAATTTTGGCAATTTTAGTGTTGATAAAATTAATTAGCAACAATTTTCGTGATAGTCTGATATACATGTTTATCTTAATGATGTGGTACATATTTTCAAGTACGTAAAATTGCTAGGAGTACATACTCGATGTTCTGAAAAATATTTATAGGTCTGGATAATTTAAGTGCATGTATTTGAAAATATTTGCTTATTTTGTTTATTTCGTCGTTTTTTTGGGAGGAAACACTAAATCGACAAATGACATATTGAGTTAGTTATACCAAAATGGTCCTTATTTCGAACTCTACTGCATGGAAGAACACGCTTATTTTTATAAATTATGCTTTTTCTTAAAAACAGTTTTGTCCAAACAAACTAAATGAAAAATTATAGCATTACAAACAAAGTCAAACATCAATGTCCAATTGCTCAAAACTAGTATTTTTCAGTTGGTTTCTTCAAAAACAACGACGTTTTGTTCTATATATTTTTAAAAATATTTTTAATACTTATAACCGAAATATTGGCAATCTATATTCATCTACTATGAAATAAACGGAGATGGTAATCGTAAGGGGTTTATCTAATTTTTTTCATTCAGGGCTGTCGTTTTCGCACACAGATTACGATTCGATACCGCCTAAGAAGACTTGGTGTCTTAATGTTTGAAGCTATAACTCTTTATGATTTATTATCTACAAATATACAGTAAAGATCAAGTGTTGAAATGCTCTATCTTCTTAGTTCATATTTTATTTGGTTCGAGTCTATTGTATTGTGTGATCTTGAAGAGTTGCCGTAAAGCAAACCGCTGGTCGTAAATAATTTAACTTATGGGAACTGAATTTGAATCACTATTATAGAATTGAAATCATTTCAATGTCCCTTACTATAATCTCAAACGCCTTAATACATTTTTTAATTTACTCAAACTAAGATTTTTAGCACATTCAACTTGAATAAATTGAATAATTGAGATAACAATTGATCACGCTATTTAAAAAAAAATTCTAATTGTCCAATAAATTTCATTGTTATAGTACACGCCTGGTTTTTGCCGAAGGGTCTTATTGACAATTGAAAAAGTACGGCGGGCCGCAAGTTAAATACTATTTTTAGATATACTTTACTTATTATTGTGAAAAAGAAATTATGTAACAAAAAAAGTGATTTTTTAATTTATAATGACATAATCTTTTGATCGCATAGTGAGCCGTAAACAAATACGCTTCGGGCTGCATACAGCCAGCGAACCGTAGTTTGATAAGACCTGACATACTACATACGTAATATTGTGGATCATATTAAAACATCGTCGACAAATCAGTTTTACAAATTGATCTTATTACAAAGTTCAGATGTGTAGTCGGCTAGTTTCTCAATCAAAAATACAACCAGCTATCGCTAGCGCAACAACAATGTCCCATCGAAAAAAGAAATTGTCAATGGTAAAAATACTTTATAGAAAGAAATACTTCACCATCTTCATATTTTTGTGAGGTAATATATTATTATGATATACGTAAGAACCTTTCATAGCAATCACTTTTAAGGTGTTAACTGTCAATTCTTGGTGGAAAGACATTATATTTTAAAAAATAAAACACAATTCATTTGTACTACTTCCACATATTTATAATGATCAGGACCGGTTTTGCTCATCACGAGCATTATCAACTGATAAAAATACAAACATAACAGGCTTATTTATATAAAATTGAGTGTAAAAATGAAGGTATATAAAACTGATGGTTCATGAACTAAGACAAGAAAATACTGATTAGCAAACAGATTATACATTAAAATGTTATGGACCTCTTTCAACTCAATAAATACTAATCTGAAATCACAAATATAGCTACATTAAAAGTCCATTTAGCTGAGCAAAATTTTTTAATGACATTACTAATATAATAAGCAATAATGAATCAGGAAAATTATAAGAAAAAATTAGTGAACCATTTAAAAATAATCAAATATTAAGTATGTAATTAATATTAACAATAAACAGCCATCTTAAGTGGAGAAAGCAGAGCAGCTATGAGTATCCATTAAATTTTTAATATCTGAAAAACAAAAATTACAGAGACGGAATCAATTCTTACAAGTTAAAAATAACTTTTCATAGCAATAACTTTACATGCACTTTCCTAACGTTTGGTAACTATTTTGATATTTCGGTGTTTCCGTATATACCAACAGTTGTACTGAATTTAATATTTCTATAATTAATTGAATTAGTCTTCTAATTGAGCAGCGTATTTACAAAGCAACAATTTAGGTTTTTCCCTGAATCAATCGATAGCGTTTAGATTCTCACAATGTATCTATGTCACGAAATGAATAGACATATACAAATTAAACTTAAAAAAGTATATGTTATCAGGAATGCATCTTAAATGAAAAAATCAGCGTCATTTCAAAGTAATTTTCAAATCGAAAATAAGATGCTTTGTGAAATTATGATTTTGCCATTTTAAAGGCGTTAAATTCATCGAAAACCTTAAAAAACGGAGATGAAGATTTCCAAGTTTATTGTTTTTGTTTTTTTTTCCGATTTTAATCCTACTAATGGGTATTTTCGTTTAAGAACTTTTCAGTTGCTGGTTTCATTCCACATGGAATCATTTTTCGAAAAAATGATCTGAAATTGTGACTAGCGATGTTATATTCATGTGTCAGGGCTGATCTATGTTCTTTTACGAATTTAATCGGTTTTATTATTCCAGTAGCGGGTAGAGATTCCTCCGTGACAGCTCGATTGAACTTTTGAACTTGAATCTTATGAATAAGATCATGATTTATGCTAACAACAAAGCAGAATTTCAAATAGTATCACGGCATGACAGTGATAAGAAGGCAGACTATTTGCCAAGAATAAATCATAGTGCCTTATATGCTGACCGATTACATGTCAAGTCCAAATACCTAAGGAGTAATATATTTCGATAATCTTTCCGCTATCACGACTTGAAATATCTTTGCCTGGTTGTTGGACCACCAGGAAGATTTCCCACCTCCGAAATAGAATAGACCGCATTGTTAGGAATCGAAATCAGTCATTCGATTAGTGTGGCACATTATAAAAACCTCATCGAAACTTCATTCTCACGAAAATAAAAATACCAACGAAGAAAATTAGTTTTAACTGAAACCATAGTAGTTAAAATAAAATGTTAAATATTGATATCTTAGTAATTGTAAACTATTCTTTTTTTTTAGGAAGGATACGTACGATTGTATGAAACAATTAAGAATTTAACCCGTTCTATCCTTATACAATGCATTCTTTTTCTTGGAACTGTGCATTAGTATCCTTCATAATTTGATAAAAAAATATAAGATGCCTTTTACGCTTGTATGTCCTCAGTGCTTAACTACCTTATCTGTCATGGTATCTTGGTAATTTGCTAATCTTATGTTTCATTGATGTATACATCACACGAAAAGTCTTCACTGAATCTATAAATATCACAGCCTATGCATCCATTGCTTAGCGGTTTATATTTTGCATCCCATCAGAAAAAGTACGTACATAATCGAATTGATTATTATAAACGTATTTCAAAAAGATTCTTTCATATTCCAATGCATTTCTTGACAACATGGTCACACAATAAATGTGCATGTCTACTTGTCGAGCTATTTGCCTTTCAATCAAAATTCTTTTGCCAGTCTGACTCGGCGGACAAAGCCATTATTATTCGTTAATTTCATAACAATATAAGACACTTATTGCAATGCAGGCTGAATTATAATGGTTATTCCTTTCGTGTAATAACCATGATAATTCAGCCAGCAGAAAGTCAATAGTAATTCAATTAGTATTGCACAGCTTGTATTACAGCCATTGCTTTTTTAAAAAATAGTTTACTGAAAGTGTTTGCCGAAGAACCCAAGCATGCACTCATTTTTATTTTTGAGCCACATCCTGTACCATGTCAGCGATGACGTTGAAAATCTTTTCATTGTCTATTGCAAAATGTAGAAATGTGTAGAAATGTGCAGAGAATCTGGAGAGATTACGTCGATCCGGTCTCAGATTCCTGAGCCAAGAAGTTCTTCTACTGCTGGTGCCTCACCTGCGTTATGTGCATAATACTCGTATAATATTATGCTTACCTTGAGCATCAACGTTCAACTTAGCATAAGAACTGTCCCTACACCGCTCTTTGAGAAGGTCATCATATATATTTTATGAAAGTAAATCTCATAAAAAAACATGCATTGAATTAAAAAAAGTTGCAATTGCTGATCGACTCTAATTAAACAATCTTCAATATTGACTGTAATTTGGTATAACACATCTCAGCTGAACTTTTGCAGTAAATATAAAGTTTTAAATTTTTCAAGGAAACAATTCTTATGAAAACAGGTTTCGTTAGATAGATTTGGTTGAGTTGAATCTAATACATATTTTTCAAAAATGTAAATCATAACCGAATAGTTCACCTCGTGATTTTTATACTTGTTTATTTCAAAGTTAGATTAATCGTTGAAATCTGTTTTATTCGCATATAATACACGCTGAGTATCTGGCTCGTGACTGGAGAGAAATAATTTCCTTTTGACGTTTTCATTTGGTCTCGATTATTTTCAGACACTAAATTTAATAACTATCTACATTCATTTATAGGTTAACGAATTTTCACTAACTTCGGCACTACTCATGTGTCTTAACTGATATTAATAACTATAAGTGTTTCAATTCTAACGACATACAATCTTTTCATGTGTCTCACGAACTCGCCGTAGCTCGTGAGCTGTCAGTTTTCAACTCAATTTGTCAAATTAACTCCATTTAGTGCCAATGCTTCAATAAATTGGTCTTCCATTCTTCTGCTGGGTCTGTCATTCAGTATTATAACCTCAAAACATGGTAGTGTTTCTATGCTCTTGAAATAAAGGTGTACATAATTGGGTACGTACAAAATTTCATTGTCGTACCTATAGTTTGAATATTCGACAAAAACGCATCAAGTTCCAGGAACAGATTCAGTGGGTGTCCTGTGCTTAATTTAGATCGGCGGATGGAGGAATGAAATATTTTCACGGCTATAGATGATGTTTCTGAACAATACAATCGATCAGTATTATTTAATAAATGGTTCCTGAAAGTTATCGTAGATTACGAAGTTTGATCAAGGTATTTTTAAGTTAAAAAGTAGCACGTGCGTTTAACTTCTGTAAATATCATTTCGTTACATTTTATTATTAAATTTAGATCGATAAATCTTTTATATTAATATTCGCTATAAATGTATTTTATATTTACTATTAAAAAACCGTTTCTCAATGTACTTCAATTCTTTTTATTATTTATCGAGTAAATTTTTATAGTCGTAAAATATAGTGTATATGATTATCATATACACTATATATGGACCATGTTACGCAGAACCCATCCAACCACAAAATGCAAAATTTGATTTTTGAATGAATTCAGTCGACATAATGGAGGGAGGACTAATGTTGGACAAAATCTATCAATCAGGGTTGATCATATTTGTGACGGGCCCATAATATTTAAGCGATAAATCGAGGAAAACGATAGATCGGGGATCGATAAATGTGGGATTATTTAACACTGTTCTCCATACAAAATTAACCATACCGACAGGAAAACGATGAATGCGAGAACGACAGATCGAGATTCTACTGTATAGGGCTTTTCCATGACAATAAAAACATATTTTCTATAATGTGTTGCTATAATAACTAATTGTGAATCGATCTACAATCTTAAGAAAAAGTGGTTTGTAAGTGAGAGAATAAATAAAAAATGACGATTTATTCAAAAACTTGTTATCCTAGAACTCATATTTCTATTATTATCAAAAATGATTTCATCCATAGTGTTTCTGTGGCCGAAGTTTGATGAATTGTGTGCTTGATGGCATTAATTATTAATATAATTAATGGGCTGTATACTCTTCAGCAATAGGCTGTTTGTCTAAATCCTGGCCAGGGCAATCGATATCAAATGTTGGTTTTTGCAATTTAAAATTTCGGATCATGGGTATTCGTGATGTCTTACTTTATTATCACTTAGATAGCATTAACATTAGATTGCATCTTGGTTAAATGAGATAAAATTCTAGTGGATGGGAATGCTTATTAAACTTTTTTATGGCAATCGGAGGGCTTAATACTGAAATTTGCTTATGAAATGAAATTGCGAATTATTAAACAATTTTTTTTAGCAATAAAAATGATAAATAAAAGGATTAATTAAATAATAAAATCTGATTAAAATAGCATTAGTAGAGCATTTAGGTATACAATTATAAATGTATGAAATATGTGGGGATTTATACAATCCAAATTATTGGTAAAGACGTCATACATACTCTGCATATAGCTATATCACATACCCTAGGGCAGTGCTCCGCAACCGGTGTGCCGCGACACGATCCCAGGTGTGCCGCGGCGCAGTGCGTCTAAAATGAGAAATATCGAGTGTATTGGTATTATAAAAAAATTGAAGGCATTCGGTTCCTAAGATCTCCGTTGATATTATTATCATTGAAACAAATATGGTATTATTTTGATATTTATTAGAATAATAATTAGTGTTTGCGCGAATAGTGAAATGGGATTTGTCTCGTGTGTAAAACAAATAATCCTTCCGGTAAAAATTACACATTGCTGCAATACATTCGGAAGCATTGATGATGACTAATAATTCACCAGTGGAATTATTAGAAACAAACGAATGTATCAAAATATAATACACATTATCGGACAAGAGCCTTTGATTAGCATTTTTTTAGAATATCAATTCAACATTGATTCACAAAGAAATCCATAGGCTGTCCCGAGGCAAAATTTTAGGAAGATTATTTGAACTTCGCTGTGAGGTTATTTATTTTTGATTCAACCAAAAAATGAATGAAAATCATAAACTCTTTCAAAATGGTGTAGGGGTCCACGTCGTTGCCTTCGGTTACGGATGTCTCGGGTTCAAGTACCGGTAAGCACAAATCTACTGAATATCTTGTTCTAAATTAATTCACAATTTTTAATTTGTTTTTATGTACAATATTATGGCTATAAAAACTAAGTAATTAATGTATCGTACATAAATAATTTTGAATTTCCATATTAATAATAAAAATAAAATTTATTTAAATGATTTTTAGATATTTGAAAAACAAACCTGTGGGATTAAATGACAAGATTGTAAAAATGACAGAATTGTAAAAATATAGCATTTACATAAATATGTAAGTATTGCAAAATTATATTTATATATAAATTATAACTAGGTCTAGGTATGTACTTATAAACAAACTCGCTAACATTCATTTACATTAAAAAACTACTGAATTGTTTGGTATCATAATATGGTAAAATAAACTTTATTTTCGCGCTTACCTTCTTTATGCTTTAGATTACCTTCAGTATTTTAATTTTCCCGTCAGTTGGATAGAACTGTTGGTAAAATGAAACGCCAGAAGCCGCTGAAATGGTCTAATTTTAAAACGGCGCGAGGCCAGAGTTAGTACGTTGCGTGCTGGCTGGCGCTTGCATATACAACACCACTTCGATACGTCTTCGTTCGATGAAAGATTCATTTCTTCGCTTAGAATGTGTGAAAGTATTTTTTTTCTCATTTATTGTAGTGTCATAGTGGATTCAAAATATATGCAAGCCGTCCTTACTGCGTCCTTCGCCTTCACCTCGTCGATTTAATTGGCACCTTTCCAACGCTTTTTACACTTTCGGCCATATGAACCCGCTGAATTATTGTAATTGAAATTCTGTGTATACCTATTAGAGGTCTGCACGGGCCCGGGCTTAGCCCACGGGCCTCTACCCGGCTCGGCCCGTGGGCCGGGTTCGGGCTGGTAAAGACAGTTCATATTCGGGGTTGGGTATGGAATTCAAATTTAACAACAATATTTCGTACTATGTTCGGGTCATGAGTCAGCCATAAGTATTCATAACTTAATTAATAATTTCACATGTACTATGAATATCGTTGGCAATATGGAAACCATAAAATATGTTGTTTGAAAAGTATAAATGAATTACTTTGTTTAAAAAAATCGGGCTGTGAAAAATAAATCTAGGTTTGATATTGAGACTTGGGTTCGGGCCGGGCCGGGCCTGAAGATGACGGGCTCGGACCGGGTAGTTTTATGAAATTTCGGCCCGTGCAGACCTCTAATACCTATATATAAATATGTATGCATGGTTTTCATTGTTTAAAACTTTCAATGTATCGTCAGAACTGTAAATTATGGCTCGGAAAATTTATCACGCTGACAATATTTTCAAATAATAAAAGTTTATAATAATCTGGTGATAAATGATGATCCTCACGCTATTTTTTTATGAAATAAGATGTATAGTTTTATAAACACATAATGAATAAACACACACATGTGTACATAATAATTTTAATGCCATAATTAAAATGCGAAACATAGTGATTGAAGGTTGAGTCAGATGAACGACGATTGTGTTGTGACACATTTTCCTTATTTGAACATACTTGAGTGAAAACGGTTAAAGACGATTTTCATTAAGACCATTTCATCGTTAACGTGCGTGTGAATTACCTGCGTAAACTAACCGCCCGAACAATATATTATTTTGAATTGTTGTAAGTGCTATTGGCATTAGACTATTACAGTACCAACTTCCAATATTGAAATATTCCAAAAAACATTTTATTGTTGATACTGTATGAAATATTTTTTTCTTATTATCTTTTTTTGTGATTTATTGTACATAGTACGACCGTACCAGGCACGTTCTTCGCATACATTTTTTAAGCGAAAAACATATACTTCTGTTTCTGAAGTGTTACATTATTCTTCATAACATGTGAAAGTGTTCACTTCATCGGCCTCACCTCCTATCGGTTGTGCCAAGTTAGATTTGACTAATCTATGACCGTGTGAGGGGAGACGCCTTCCCCCCCGGTGACTCAAGATTCATTGTTTGTTTTTGACAATCAAAAGATTTTACAATGATAAATTAATTGTTGTTTTCTGTTATCTTAGCTATTGGGTATGAATGACAAAATGAAAATACAGATGGTAGTGACAATACACGCGTAACAAGAATTCCAAATTTTATTTTAAATCAAACATGATTTGTTTCGCTCAGCGAGTTTTTGCGCAAATTTGCAAATAAATTATAACATCTGGAAAATAATAAAGATCATTCATCAAATATTGAGGTAATAAAAGCAATTTTAAGAAAAAAACCTAGAGGGAAGTGATCTCATCTAAAATTTATACAACAAAATAATGTTATGTTTATTTTTTTGAAAAATTAAACTATTTCACTTTTTACAGAATAGCACTAAACTTTATAGTGAAACAAATATAAGGAAAACTAGTACTAGGGTTTACAAATAATACTGAAATGTATAGTTCCATAGAAGATTTTGTATTCTTTTCTGTATGTTCCATAGATAAGTAGTTCGAAATACATGCCAATATTTATACTATGAATGTAATAAATTGTGGGAAAATCAATGTTCATTGATACTATGAGATAATGTGCAATGTATAATATATTGAAGTCGTTACGGCAAGAATGGGAGGGACTTTTTGGCGAAACCGATATTTCTATTCACTGCAATGTCCTTCCCGGTCGGCCATAAGAATTATTGAAAAGCGGCATCTAAACGATAATTAAAAAGGCGGAAGGATAATTTCTCATTTGTTTTTACTTATTTCATTTAAAGGTTACTTCGGCAGCTGACGATGGCCACTGCATCTGGTACGATGAGTGTTTCACGGATGAATTGGAAAAGACTAAGAACTGTTTTTACAACGGCACGGCAAAAGTACTGCCAGTCGAAGGACATGTAAGTTTTTTTGCAGTCTAATTATTTATTTTTTAATTTTTTTCCACAGCGACTATGTAATGAATAAAAACGACTTCTTCTACGTAAAATACTGGTAAAGAGGAATGTTACCACGCTTTGAATCGATGGATATCGTTTTTCTATACACATTTATTCGATTGTATTTTGTAATATACATCTAGCGTTGATTTACAATCAGTAATTAATATTTTACTCATGTTTTTCCAAATCAAACATACTTAATTGAAAAATCCGAGTCATTTCCAAGATTGTAGCATTAATGAAATTTGACAGTAAATGAACTTTTTATGTTGTTTTCTAAACGTGAATTAATCATTAAAATATAATATCCATACACCATCTATGGATTAGTAGATGTAGGCTTACAGTGCTATTTTGTTGTGATTACTGGTTGTTTTATACAATTCGGGTGCGATACATTAAAAGATGAATTAGAAAGCATACATTCAATATTTTTTTATTCATTTGTCGATTACCAGTTTCTTGCTATATGAACATTCACCGTATGAAATACACCTAGCTAATGTAGTTTTTTCGACGTCTTCCTTAATTTCTACAAAATTGATTATTTTTATTAGATTGTGGCGTTATTCAGTGTTGGTCTACTGACAAAATTATTCATTAGTTGAATACATAGTAATTTGCGTAGTACAATTTGGTCACATTATTTATATAAGAGAAATGTGCATCCAAACTTATGTTTTAGTTGTAACTGCTAAACATTGATATCGAAGTGTTGAACATGCTGACTCGTTTTAATAACTTAAGATATCGACTGGGGGTGCTTGATGGAATTTTAATATAAAATTTGAACGATTCAAATTTGCTTTGATTTTCAATAGTATTATTATGTCCTATATCTGATAATTTCGGCTTGAAGCGAAAAGCAGTGAAGGTCGATTTTACTATCTTGACATACTTTTGTCTTGACACTGGAAAAATTAGGTATTCAGAATGCATATGAAGTAGGTAGATTGGTAGATTGTCGAAATGGAAGTGGACATCCTCACTCCTTATCTGGGACAAAATATTGGTTCAGACTGATAGGAGTTCGTTTATATTGTTAGGATAATAGCTATATTTTGATTGCATCGCTCATAAAAAATGGCTGTAAAAATATAAATGCAAGTAAGCTGTCTTTATCAACTTTTGCTATAAAGAACGACGCTTCACAAACTTTTATAGCTGGCGCCCTTAATGAGTACATGTACAAATAACGAGGGCTCTTTAAAAAAATTACTCTTGTAATTAAAATTATTACGTTTACCATTCTTGAAAAAATGTGCCATTTTAGTAAATTGTTATTTGTAACTGAGATGATCGGTCCAAATTTTCTGTATTTGGTATGGTTGAATACGTCTAAACATAGCTGTAGAAAATATATCAATCAATGCATGCCTTGATCGAAATTACAATTAATAGTCAAAAATCAGAAAATTGGAAATTAAAATACAGCCGTAGTCAATAATATTATGTTAATATCATTTAATTAAAAAATATAAAAATTATAGATAACCTTTCTTTATGCGAAGGTAACGTAATATTTAAATTAGTATAAAAACTCTTATTAGCCCTTTGGTAAATTTAGATTGACCCGTTCAACTGAACTGTAGCATGCTTTGTCAACCGAAGTATATATTAATAAATAATTACATCTAAAAAGTAACCACTCTTTACTAAAAAAAACGATCATCATATCATTACATTGTTTGTGTACATTTACATTATTGGCTGGCTTCCAAAATAATTCGGCATGTAAACACTATCGCATCCGGTATAAAGACGTCATTAGCTTCAGGGTATCACTACTCTTGTAGCGATTTATTAAAAACTTTCATTTCATGCATTGTATGGCACCGCGACCCTTTAATATTATCTGATAACCTCGCTATTTTTCTTATCGGGGGGAAATTCCCTTAAAATACGATAGTGAATTCTTATCTAGGTATGATCCTTTTTCATTGTGTCGTAAAAGTGGTGAATTTTTATTTCGTAATAAAAATGATATTTCGGGTTAAAAAATACTACATAATTATCTAAGAGATGTCACTTCAACACCAGCATATAGTCATAGTCCTCATAAATGAATCATGTCGATAAAACGATGTAATATTTATGTTGTTTAATTATTTTCCACTTCTCGGATACGTGGATTTATTTTGTACAACGCTACTTATTTACACATTCTATTGCGTTCGTATGTTTCTATCTGTATTTCATCACACAACCGTTATTTAGCACACTATCTTGTTAAAGTGCATACGTCGGACCGATAGTAATGTGTATACTAACACGAGTTTTTTTGTTTCCGGAACTTCCGCAAAGTCGTAACATGTAGTTAGAAATAAATATTGATTAAAATGGCATTTACTTGTTAGAATCCTATTATAAAGAGGCAACAATGTATTTAGTTTCACTGGAATTATATGATATTGTTGCTAGCTATTATGATGCTGAAATGGCTATCAACAATATTATTCTTGTGGAATTAAATGCATTGGAATTTTGTATCTGAATGTACTTCATTAGTGTATTACTATACAGACTTCTTTTAAATTTAGTTTAAAGGTTTTGGATATGAAGATTGTAAAATAGTTCATTCTTTAAAACTTATTATTGGAATAGATGGATTTATTGATGGTCGTTTTAAACGTTCTATTAATTTCAATTCGATAATGGAATTCCATAATTTCTTAATTATTAAAAGAATTAAAAAGTCTGATGAAACTGTGCTGTGTTAAATACACCATTATTATATGTATTACTATGTATTGCAGTCTACAAACAATTTTGATTGTTACATTTTGAATAAACATTGTATTTTTAAGTGGTACCTTTTTTTTAAATATTACCAAATAATATCAAACACTGCAATCTCATATTTAAATAATAATCTCGACAGAATATAATCTATTATATAATATTTACCTATTTGAATTTTTACACCGGTTTTGTCTTTGAGTGCATCAGAAGTATTATTGCGGCCCCACATTCCTTATTTCGTTATCTTATTCTAGGCATTTGACATTCTATTCTGAAATAATACAGTTTTAATATTTTATTGTCCAATGATGGGTGTATTATATAAAATACATTCGGGATGGCCAATTATGCAGCTACACCAAGCCGCGCTTAAGAGGAAATAATGTAAACAAACCTCGTTCTATAAATTTAACATTGCGAATATTTTTTGCTTGAACGTATTTGTATGCGTGTACATAGGTAGTTCAATAAAAAAATATTAGTCGTCTAGTACTAATCTTGACCACCTTGTGGCAAACTATGAAATCGTATATACACACTAGAGTTCAGTTGGCAGGAAAACTAGATTAATAATTACTCGGTACACTGAGACTATCTTAATTGAATTTCTTAATAATGTTTAACAGCATGTTTCTATCGCCGAAAACAAGTTTTTGTATGTATATAAATATATATGCATTGTACTTAGCACTGTACCGACTACCGATGTAAACATGCCTTACGTTTGAGATGAGAAAAAATCGATAGTCATTAATAATATTGTAAATGTCTACGCTCTACAGCTAAAGTTTATCATAGTTTTTGAATAATAAGCTATTATGAAGTGTCAGTTTTTTTTAAATCACTTTTTGCAGGATTTTAATGATTTTTACCATGAATAACTAAACTAGTAATGATCGAGCTCCGCTGTTTTTTTTGTCCTCGTTAAATATATAATTAGGCATACAAATATGATTATGCTGATGATTAATAAATTATAACTATGACAAACTAAATGTATAGAGTAATAACATTATACCCGTTTCCGTTGTTTACCTGGTGTCGTTTATATCAAATTGTATAATATTATTATAGCATGCACAGGCAATTTTAAGTAAAACAGAATTGGTCGCCAAGTCGCACGGCTTAATTCATGCCCCACCGTTGACTATTGACATCGCTTTCGATTGAACCTGATTCCATTGAATACGGCCACGACTATTCACAATGTTATATTCGGCCAACAACTTAAACAATGATCACGTTATTGATCACGAAGGGTAAGATTGTTCACAATGGTGATAGTCAATGTCTTCGGTGAAACCAAGCTGTAGTAATTGCAGAAATTGAATTCATACATTTCAAAAAAATATTCATTACCACACGAACCTACTCTATCAGCTTTCTCTTTCGCTGTTGCGTAATAATTATTAATTTATTCAATATTTTTAACTACAATAAGTATTATATTATGATACTGTTCATATTACAGTCAATTTTAATATAATTTTCATTGATTTTATATTCAATAGTTATTAAGTAAGTTGTTAATAATTTTTATCATTTTCAAATATCGAAGAAAATAAAAATATGCATTTGATTACTATTGGATTGAATGGTTATTGGTGGATCACATGTACTACTTTGTATTTATCTATGTTGACATCTTCATAGTATTATGTTGGTACCACAAATTGATATTATAAAACACTAAGCTCATTTAACTTCAAGTGGTTCAACTTTCTGTACGATTTTCCGTCGTGAAAAACCAGTTGATATTATTTTTTTCAAATAAAATCCGGAAATATGCTGCCTACGCAATGCAATTTTGTGATAGAAAAGTTAACGTCATTATTATAATACAGATTCCCAACCAGGGGTCGTCATTAACTAAACAGTTAACTAATACCATATTGATTATAATGCATATTCATTTCCTGTATTTTAGCAAAAATAAACTTGTCATTTGCATTTATCTGAAACTGAAAGCATATCGTCATATGTTTCGTTAAAAAATACTACATATAATGAGATAGTTGGTTTCACTATCATATTAATTAACATGGAAAATTCCGTTGCTAATTTTTTAAATATGATTTAATTTACCTTCATTCAATAAAATAATAGTTGTTGAAAATGTCTGTCCATAAACATTTGTCTCAAATGATGCAAAACATAATTACTTTAGATTACGGATCATAAAAAAAAGTGAGTATACAATATGATTATATCATTTTTGTGAAGAAACACTTGACTCTTAAATTAAAATATGTGCCACCTTAGAGCCCAACTTATTTTTAAAGGGGGTCTTGATTGAAAAAAAGTTGGGAACCCGTGTACGTATCATCCTTTATCGATCGATCACGGAAGTAATATTTTTTAAAACTTAGAAAACGCTATGATTGATCAAATAGTTGATAGAATTGAATTGATAAATTCTTTAGAAAATGTTTAATGAGTAATTCGCCAGGTGTGAATAAATATGTAATATTTATATGCCACGTCATCCGCTGAAGGCGACGTGAGTTATCATAATACATAAATTTCATTGAGAATCATTTCCATTTAATCATTCATTGAAGAAGCTGTTTAGTTAGAAATTTATTACATACAATAAGATTTAGTAACCTAGGGTCAATAATATTTTTGAGCCAGATCATGGCGATAATTTTTGGCTTCATGACCCAAGACGAGATCAATAAAAAAATACAAACATACAACAATTAAATTAATTTTAATTGCAGTGTAATATTGGTAATAAAATTCATTCTTATTGATATGAAGCGTGGCTTTGAGTGTGTTTTATGAGCAGTCACATCTTGGTGTTAAACACACATTATATTAGCAACGCTTTGACCCTAGGTCATTTGCAGGCTGATGTGCGCTGCTTCGAAGTTTTGGTTGTCATAGTATATTAAATTGAACACCCTTAATGTTTCATCAGATGTCTGTCGTACTGTAGCGTAGTCTAGTCGTAATACAAAAGCGCCAACTGGCTGTTACTAGGATGCCAAGTTAAATAATTATAATACAGATTAAAACTTTGTGGTATATATTATTATTAAAAATTCTCTTAAAAATATTTTTTTGTTGAAAATATATACACGCTCACGAAATATTCCACTCGACTCGATTTTAAGTGGCGACCAAGAAATAAGGATTCCCTGAACTTACCAGTGACTATAACTGCATACAATATAGGTATATAATATACAATAAATTATTGATTAATCAAGTATTTCGTCGCGAAGCGCCTATTTATGTAGTAAACATGCGCAAATTTTATACAAATCACAATTATGAAGGGGTTTTAATTGATGACTTTTAGACCAGTTGATGTACGTGTATGACTCAATAAAATATGTAACGTGGTTTAGTATAAAAAAATGACACTACCAATATATATGAGTAAAATATGACAAATCGCGGTTGACAACGTCATATTTGTTATCTTTATACATGAGGCCTCGGGAAATAATGAACAATAAAGTTAACATTTTATACACGCATTTATGTCAGTGATTATTCTTATGTATGGTTACACTTGGCATAATTTTGCTTATTTTTGTAAAAAAATATAGGAAAATTGCACACGAATTATAGTGTGCTTGTGTTGTATTCTGTCCGTTTTAAATTTATGTGCTTCAGTCAGATTTATAAAGCCAGTCTGCAAACCATTCATTATTCATTTGAATTGAATCAACATTCATCCTTATCGATTTTCATACGATTTCAACACGGAATTTATAGTGGCCAGAGAGACTAAATAAATTTTAAATCTTGACCTGACCAGCCTGCGCAATGATATTCTCTAGCTTATAATATAAACCCAGTCCTCTTTTTAAGCGATTTTTATTTGCACGATTTCACTTTTATGCGATTTTTTTACGCGATATATTAATTTTTATGCGATTATTTCTTTTAAAAGCGTTTCATCAAATGAGTCAGAGCAAAATTCAAATTCAAGTGAAATTCAACAACGGAATTTAATTTCTATGTTTACACGTGAAAAGACCCCGGATCGAAGAGAGGCGAACGGATGATCTCAGACAAACACCATTTCAAATCCGGTTCAAAACTTATTTATTTTCCATCCAATATGCAGTGGTTTACATTACACAAATATATAAATCCTAACACATAAAATTGATTCTACATTTACATTTATTTAGCAACTGAATTTACTTTAAGTTATAATACAAATTACACGACAAACGATTTTAAATTAAGTCCAATGCAAATCAAAAAAAACAAACAATTCACATCGTCACGTCACCTCCGCCGCCACGAGACCGCAGCTCGTCCCGCTCGGCAGATCGTAATCGACTGTTTACAAATAATTAAAAAAACTCCCTGCATCGTCGGAGCTACCCCATTCCGTCAAAATGGACTCGCCCAGCGGGCGTACCCGGCGGCTATTGAACGCATGGTAACAAGAAAAGGCCGATTCTACGAATTATTGCTGTTGCCGCTGGGTGATTTCAGTTCTCGACACTAATGACACTTATACTTAACAAAAACCAGGGTGTGTCACACGATAACTGCGTATGAGATATTTCATGCCGTGCAGAGTACCTGTAAATTCGAGATATTTTGAGAATTTTTGAATCTATAACTTTGTTAAAAATCACAAACTATCAGCAATTTTATCACCCGAAACCAGTTTATTTCTTCACTTCTTCAAAACACGTGTCACTGGCGACGTATCCTAACCAGATGACGTAATTTGAGCACTTATCCCTTGCGGAGCAAACTGAAGGCGCGTTCAACCCACACTCTTATTATTTTGCATTTGTCTACATTTATATTTTCGCAAAAAAATATTACCTTTTTTCGATTCATTTTAAGGAAATTATAGGTTTAATTAATTTAAAGAAACAATGTTAGTAGTATTCCATACATTTTTGATACATCTTTTTTACACGTCAATTTCCGCAACCAATGTATCACTTAAAAAAAGCATTGAGTGTATACGGATTCATTAGTTTATAATATAAATATTAACGATAAATGCGAGAAGACCTATATGCTTCCATTATTATATATTTCTTATTTTCGATACGGCGATGCATACCCTCGTGCCCATTAGTCAGTATAATTTCGTTTGTAAGATAAATGAAGGCTGTTTACGGCGTAAAATAACATCCGCGGTCATCGATCGGATTTGTATTCGTGCGTTTTTGTTTACGAAAAATGGAAATGGTTTTATGTGTATTGCATACGTGTGGTTATTTTATTTGAGCATACAACTCTATGCAGCTTATTGACGAATGTTTTGCTTCTATTAAGTCAAGAACTCTATGCAGCAATGTATTCTTGCGTTTTTAAAAACCTTTTTATTGAGTTTTCATAGGTTTGACTATGATTATATAAAGTGCCCGGCTTGTAACGCACAATATCTGTATTAAAAAAAAATTTAAATCCCACTTTTGCAGGCTTTGTTTAAAAAAACCTTAAACCAACGAATATTTAAATGATGCCTGTTTTTTATGATATATTAAACAATTAATCGATTATTTCATACATACACAGCTAATACACAGCTACCTACCGAAACTGCAGGATTTATGGAATTTGGTATAAAAAATACAATTAAATATTTTTTTAACGTTTTCCTGCAAACTTATAGTTTATTGGGTTATTAGCTCTGCACATGTTGGCTATGTCTTTAATTATTTAAGAATGTAGGTATACGTATTTATATATATACAACTAATATGTTATTCGAGGACAGCGTAGCCGCTTGCATACTTACCCATACTATTATGTGACTCGCAAAAAATATTTTTTATGCTACTAGTTTTTATTTGAGTAGAGAATGCCTTTTTTATCACATCGAAACTAGTTTTTGATTACATACTTTGACACTTAAAAAATGCGTCGATCTTACAGAACATTTAAATGACCAGTGTACACGAGGGTTAGCAAAGAAGATAGTTAGCACGGCAAACGATCTCATTGTGAAAGAGACTAGCTAGTAGGGTCTGCACAGGCTGAAATTTCATAGAATTACCCGGTCCGAGCTTGTCATCTTCAGGCCCGAACCCGAGTCTCAATATCACACTTGTTACCCGAACCCGACCCGAAGCGCAGTTTTATTTTTCTCAGCCCGAAAAAAGCCCGATTTTTTAAAATATTTTTCAAACAATATTTACAATTACTTTTCAAACAATATATGTTATTGTTTCCATATTTCCAACGATATTCATAGCACATGTGAAATAAATTATTGAAGTTATGAATACTATTGCCTTATGACTAAATCATGACCCGAACATAGTACGAAATATTTTTCTTAAATTTGAATTCCTTACATGGGCCCGACCCAAGCCCGAATCTGAATTGTCTTTACCCGCTCAAGCCCGGCCCACGGGTCGAATCGGGTAAAGCCCCGCAGGCCAAGCCCGGACCCGTGCAAACCTCTACTATCTAGTAACCCAGCTTGTGGAGAATCATTCAACTCGCAGTATTATAAAAGTAGATGTAGTGTATGACGCAGCTTCATTGAAAAACTCCTATATCTTTTATTTATAGCTAGTATATATTTATTACTTCTGCCACTTCTTCTTGATGAAACGAAAGACTTGTATCTGTTATATTTACGCCTATTGTTTTGAGGGTGGCTTGGATACTTCTTCATTCAAATCATTTCGAATAATGACTGAGTTTTTGCAGTTTCTCCGGTTGTGATTAAGACATTAAAATATTGGTTGTGCATTATTCACATTGCGTATTTTATTCAAAAGTAATAATAAAAGCGATAAATGAGTATATTTTATCATTTATTTATTGTAACATGTACACCCAACTGACCCATCCCTCGCTTAACACTCTTACCTCCTTAACACGATTTCGGCTTAACGCGGTTTTCATTTTGGAGATTTTTTTTATTAAATCTTGCATTGTAGTGTCTTGCATTTCAACTATTACTACAAAAACAATAAAAGATGGATTACAAATGGCAAGAAATATAGAAATTCATTTTCTGAATAATGATCCGGATATGGATCGAGCTTTAAAATTTCAACGAGAAATGAGACAATACATTGCTAGATATGAAGAAATTTACATGAATCTCAAAACAGACAATCAAAGATTACAGATTTTTTGATACGACCGACGGAAAATGACGGAAATATAATCGAAGGGATTGGAATTGATGATGGCATTCAGCCAAAAAGAAGAAAAAAACTCCCCATGATAATTTCTAGTGAAAGTAAGATCGAATAACTTTTTTTTTATGTTTCATAATATGTTTCAATTCATTATCAAAAGTAATATATATTTATTTTATTCATATTTCTAAAAAAGAACCTATCCCCTCTTTTCCATACATTTCGTTCAACACAGTGATCTAGTAGAACCTATCTTCCGTGTTAAGCGAGGAATGGGTGTACATGCATGGAATTACAGCTGACTCACATTCGCCATGCATTTAGACAAATATAATGTGCCTACATTAAGTACATGAAACAAGAAAATCAGTTTTACAGAATTGAGACAAACATAATAAAAAAATATTTACATAAAATTCAACTAAGAAAAAGTTATTAAAAAACAATACACGGTTTTATGCTGAACTCTGAGCAATGCATTGCTCATCCTGACAGCCTTTGCGATGGCGTCTCATGTTTATATGACCGACGCGAAGAAACCAACCTCAAATTGTATAAAAAGGCATGCAATGAAATCTCGGTTCTGAATATCTTATAACTGGCGTCCGCAGAACAGAACGATTAAGCGTATTCAATAATATATTATAACATCTTCTATCCTTTTCACCACCATGTCCTTGGTAGCATGAAATAATATGTACTATGTTGTTTAATTGATTGTGTGACGAATATAATGTTTAATCTGTATCTTACATATGTTCGATTCTTTTCGATTATCTTATCCACATTATCTTTATAATTGGATGATTATTCATAAGTTCCATTACTAGTAACAGAATAGTATCTTCTTACAACTTTTGTAGTCATCGGCGATAACAAGGAATCGACGGGTATATACTTTGTGACATCGAACTGTCACCTGATTCTTCACCAAAATTTTACTGCTGTTTTTGGAGAATTTTGCGTCATTGTTTAAGTATTCGAGCAACGTATTGAATTTAGACTCGCCGTTGTCATTAAAGAGACACGCGAGATATTTTTGATAATTATGTGACCGAAATATGTCATACAGCTTAGCACCAATCGAACCGAATTGTGAAATAAGTCTCATTTCAGACAAGGTAATGCTTGTATAGAATTTATCATCTTCGTTTCTGAATGCAAAGCAGATTGTTTCTCGTATTAATGTGAATTATACACTCATCATTAGTAAAATGCTCGATGATACGCGAAACCCGCACAGGCGTACATCATTTCAAGTAACAGTTTTTTGTTTTTGTTTAAAAAATGATATGGTGCTGGCCGAAGTAATTCTTATATGATGTTACTATTAACAATTTCATTTAAAACTATTTTTGACACGAAACTACGACGAATAAATTCTAACGAGTTCCTACATTTTAAACAAATATACTCGCTATCTACAGAGTGCGACGTTAGTCAGTCGTCTGACTTATAATATGTTTGGTTACTTTCTTTTTACTGCCGTCCAACTCGGATGGCTTTCGGTGTATTTGCCACTCCTTTCCGCAATATTACATAATAACCTCAGCCTCACATATTGAGGGTAGATAGATAACTATAATAATTGCGTATATCGGAGGGGTAATGTCATTGGAAGTTGGCCGGCCGGCATCAATCGAATTAAGTGTGGCGTGTTGTTTTCCAGCTCGGCCGTCTGTCGGGGTTGGAGCGGCGTGGGGTGGGGTATTGATTTTCCTATACAGGCGCGCCAAGGTTGCCTCCACAGGTTGCGCCTGCCACCACGCAGATGACGCGACAGCTCACGCCACTTACATACCTTTCATTACGTGACCCATAGCCGAAGTACTGTACAGTGTACATTTATTATAAAAAAATGAAATGAAAAGAAGTTGATAAATATTTTCCGTTTTGTTAATACCCAAGTATGGAGGCGTCGGTAGTATGTAACCAAGTTAAAATTGCGTATAAAATACGAAACGGAAATAATATCTCTGCACACGCGCAATGCTACAATTTCCGACAGCTGTCAGTCGCAACCACTAAATTATTTTAAATAATCTTAATTAGTTTGACTAGGAGTAGTAATCTTAACAAAACACGTAATTAATTAAATATTGAGTTATTATAAAAAAATATTTAAATTTTTTTATTTGTAATTTTTTTAATGTTTGCCCTTAGAATTCAATTTATTCAAAAGCAAATTTTACTTTTGCTCTTATTAAAAATTTTGAGAAACACTCGCTACGTACCACGTTGCGTATAAAAGCAAGAACATTTGCATAGGGTGCGAAGGAAAAAATAATAGGTGAACGAACCTGAGTCAACTTTTACTCGTCATCTCTGATTAAAAACAAAATACATCATCGATACAAAGTATGCTGTGCATGTCAAACGAGCGAGATTAAGATCATACGATGCCTAAGATCATTCTTGTATCGGATCATATGTAACGGATACAAAATAAAGTTCACTGGGGTTAATATGTGATATCATTTTTATTTTATATCATATACTTTATGTTTGAAAACAATGTTATCATGCTTTAAATTTATCGGTTATACTAGTTCACACTAGATGTATGAATAGAAGATACGTGTCTTCTGTCTATGTATAGTATCGCTTGTAATTTTATTGGACTAATCACCGTTTTATTATCGTACATACATTTTTTAAATGCTTATCCGTTGCGGTGGAGTGTTGCGAATTAAAGAAAGAGGAAAATCCCACAGACAAAGAAACGCTAAAATACTAGTTTCGTCAGTGAAATTGTCTGCCAGTATGTATGCCTGTGCAAAAATGAAAATGAACTTAATTTGTAAGATATATGTAGTATTTTTATTTGTGCTATGTACAAATCGAGTGTGTATGTATTAAATTCATTTTGAGATTGTATGGCGTCCTTTAAAAATGCTTATTACGCCGAACTGTAAAAACTATGCCGGTTTTCGTATAATTTTCTATTTGAGAATATAGCACAAGGATAATGACGAGCATGGCGTTTTATGTTCATAGGGTGAATTATATCTTACTCGCTCACTATTGTTTAAATTGTTTTTCCAATGGAGATTATTGATAGCTCAAATCGTTTCACTGAATTTTTGTTCTCCAAGTTTAGGTAGGTAGTATCGATTTGTATCGATTAGCAGTCAGACAAGTTTTACATTATGAAAAAGATCCTGCATGTTTTGTACATCAACACAATGTCGGAATCGCGGCTTCATTTTCTTTCAACACGGGTTTTAAAAATATTTTTTTATTTCTTTTTATTGACGTCGAATAAATATCAAGATAATAATATGCACATTCAGTCACATTAAACTACTAAAAATAGTTTATTTATTATCAAGTGATGACTGATGATACGTTGTATTCCTTACATCTAATACAATGATTAAGTTTTACGCATGTACTACCACAACCCTTTGCACAATTGTTGTGTGCAGTTATACCTACATAAATAATTTCAAATGAAAACAAATTGAGTTTTGCGTATCGATATTAAATGTACTAATGGTATCCACGACATTCGTGGCGTTTTTTTGGAATCAATCTACCGTATGAATCGAGAAATATGTGTGTCTATTAATACATAGTATACACCCATATTTTTCGATTAATTATTACTTCATTTAAAAAATTTGAACACAAATTATTGTATTAACGTAAGAATAGATTTAATAATTATATTTAATTAATTAAATTCACGAAAGTCGCTACTTATTAAATCACCGCGCCGAGACGACTATATCGATCACTGTGGCCGAGTCGTAACGCCCTAAGGCTACCGCCGCAATTCCGTTGAGCGAATAACGATTTTAATTATTGAATGGACATTTTCTGAATTGTCTTTTATTTTCTTAAAAAATGGCCACCTTACCTATACATAATTCCATAAAATAGGCGTTGCGAGAGAAAGTAGTTAACGAACTGACATTGCTTGTTATAATTATTGCGAGTGCTTCAATCTATGCAAATCAATTACTTTATCTTTTCTATTTGCTTATAAAATACTAGTATTTTTTTACCCGGCTTCGCCCTAGATAGAAGCGGCCATTTAGACGTTTTCTAGGTAATGTTTAAATTTGTTTGAATGCTGAAAATATCATCGTGGACCGTATCTCTTGTAACACCCATCAAATATAGTCCGTCAATTAATAATAACGTTTAATGTTGAAAATAGCACAGTCGACCTAGAAATGGCAGCCAGAATGACACGTTCAAATTTCACTTCGCTACTGTACACCGTTTGAAAGGAGTTCTTGTGATCGACAGACATACAGACTTACAGAATGACAGATTTACACATGTATTTGCTGCTATATAGTCGAGATAATACATTGTTTATTGATATTATAATTGCGAGGAGAGATCCCACTAGAAAATAACTTCCATTATGAACAACGATTAAAGCTTTCTACTCGAGTGATTCTTTTATCATATTTTCTTACGTCACAATTTAAATAGGATAATTTATACACCCAGTGGTCTCAATGTCAAAAAGTCTTGCATTGTAAACCATGACGAAATCGAAATGAAAAATTCTTCAGGTTCGTATTTATTTGCATTATTTTTCCGTCTATTTTTTTGGAAATGATTTATTTTGTTGTAATGTAGGTCATTCTGTGTGCCAACCTTTTAAATTTTTTTTGCTGCACACGATCTGTCGTCAATTTAAAAATTTAGATTTGTAAGGTAGCGTCCGAGCCTCAGCACGAATTAAGATCAATTTTTATAAATGACCTTTCAATTACATAATTGCACTTCGGGAAACATTTTTTTAACCTGTAGTGTTGAATTTAAATTTAATACCACTGTGTTTCGAACCGTCAACAGTGTCAACCCTGTAGAATTTATTTTTAATTTATATTGACCGGTGCATCTAGATATCGCCTTTCGATCTATTATCATAAACCCAGTGGCACCAATGCCATATTCGATTGAAGGTTTTCAGCAATAATTGGTACTGTGGACGCAGCAATCTTATTAATAAAATATATCATAATATTTTAAATAGTATGAAATTTAAAAATATTACTTGACGTTCATCCTTTTAGTATGACTATAAAACATTTAAATATGGCCTGCGAAAATTTTCCCCTTGGTCTAATTTCAATTGAAGTGTTGCAAATTGCACACGTTTACTGAAGAATTTTTAAAGTAATTTATTATATCAATAACTTACCAGAAAATAATACAAATTATACCTAAATCAAATAAAATAGTATACAATTAAAATGTTAGGGACATCATACAAATAAATAACTACTAATTTTTAATCAAAAATTAAACCACGTCAGTTATCTAAGAAAAATATAACGAGTTTAAAAGAATTTATAAATAATCAATAAACATAAATAGCAAATGAAAAAAATTTGCATTACGATTGCGAACCACTTAAATAATTTTATTAAAAATTAATGTAATATTAAATACGTAATTAACATTGACACTGAACAGCACATGGGTAAATTGGGAACGAAGATATGTTTTTCGGTCAGGAATATTTAATTAAAGTTTGTTGATAATTATGCATAGATTAATAAAATAAAGCCATTTAGATGAAGTAATCACTGAATTTCATATATATATAGCCTTGTTAAGATTTATATTTTATCAGTTCAAACCGGTCGTGATCATTGTACAAATGTGGAAATTGTAAAAAAAAAACTTTAATTTTAAAAATATAATGCCTATTGACAGTAAAGTTAGCACCTTGAAAAGATTTGAAAAATTACTTGGTTTTACTGAATGAAGTAAATGAAAATGATTATAATTAAAAATAATTTGGAAGAAGAAATATTGAGGACATGACATACCATTCCAGAAACATATAGGTGTTTAAAAAAGCTAGCGACCCCTATAAATATTATCAATTTTCTCTTCTACGTATGATTGCGAGTCATTTTTTTTAATGAATTTTATAAAATTTAAAAAGTATTCAAGAATTAGAATGCCTGATGAATCCAATTGTCTATATAAATATTAATTACGAGTTAATTTATTTGAAATCCTGTTGTGATTTATACATTATCAAACTGTATTAAATAAAGGAAACCTTTTTGTAGGCTCGTTGCAATTTTGATTTTCAGAATATTGAATATAGTATTTTGTAATTTTGGGCACGCGCATCTAAAATGGTTGGCAATTACTTTCCTAGAGCATTAGCCGGCTTTACACACAGGCACTTCCACGCGCGATTGGGATGTTTGTGTGCTTTAACCGCTTGACTCCCATAGACATAATCAGATAGTGTTTTTCATTTACCGCATATATAATTTAAGACATCGACTGAGGGTGCTTGATGGAATTTCAATATTAAATTTGGATTATTGAGATTTTGTACACTTCCATGTATTTTGTCACTAACCGCATATTACCGCATATATTTCAGAGCCTTCCAAAAATTGGGGAAAATTAATTATATTTTTTAAGAATTTTTACTTACATATTGATGGGCGGTGAAGCGATTTTTCAGTTTTCAATTGAAAATTGTAAGATTTTTTAAAAATGTCAGGGTTGGCGCAACACAAAATAGTATACTTTTTTCATAAAACTTATTTTTATAAAAATATTTTTTGTAAAATTAATTTTCATTTTAGACTAAACTACGCTAAATTTTTATACTGAAAAACGATATTATAATGTTAGGGTTGCCACAACACATCATTTTTAAAAATATTTTTACCTAAATGAACAAATTGTTTAGACAAAAAATTATATTTAAATGTTTGGGTTGCCACAAAATAGTCGTTTTATAAAAAGAAATCAAACTTCGAATTTCATTACAACGCAAATGTAACAATTTTTACTAATATTTTTCTTTCGAGTAGTAAATGCCAAAGCATGGAGCAGAACACATTGGCATTTCACATTCCAGACAAACAAATTTCGTTTTTTGAAATTTGCTAGTGCAAGGTAAAACGATACAGCATTTTCTATCAATTTCTATATCAATTTCACGGTAGACAGTTTCTCCAAAAAACGAAATACATTAATTTTCTTCCGCCATTTTGAATGGTGAACAAAAATAAAATTTATCAATACAACAAAACTATTACGTAAACCTTCGGTTAATTGTCAATTAACACAGAGATCACTTTATGTGTAAAAAATTCGGAATCGCGGAGATAATATTATGTTTATCGAATGTTTGTCTATATCGCGATAAGTTTAGACACAAACTGACAAATGCATGTAGTGATAATTGAAAAAAAATCCGCGTTCTTGGAATGAATGTAAAAAATATATTAATTTTGGTCGTCACCTCAATGAATTTGGGAAGGCGGTCATAAATCGAGGTGACAATGTGTTCCATATGGCAGTAGCCCTTGTCGCAGCTATGCGACACGCTTGTGAATATTATTCCTTTTAGGTACACGGGAATTTCATATTTTTTAAAATTGATATTAGCTTTACATAGAAGTCACTATGTATATTCACAATAATCCAAATAAAAGTCTATTGGAATACCTTGTCCTGAATTTTTGAAATTTCATGGACACCGGTGTCCGCTTGGGATTCAAGTGGTTAAAGTCTCGTATTTAAAAAGCACACGCATAAAGGACATTATAGGCTAATGTCGCGTTTTGCGTTTCCTGTGATGCGCTATACCTATATTTCTAATAATCTATTAATCTGTATTAATTTATAAATTGAACATTTCAAACACAATGGGAGATTGAAACATTTTTGAAAATTGCGTTCTGTCGTCCAAATGCTTTGCGAAAAGTGTGATCGAATATCTCGAATAATTTTTTTCTAACATAATATTTACTTGATAAAAATCATTTTCTCGGATTAGCCACTTAGTTGTGTCAATAGTTTCTTCGTTTGATATTTACATTCTAGTTTTCCTTTTTATCGCTTTCATCTTTAGTGGCTATTCAAGCGAAAAGAATCCAGAAAAATTTGCATTTATTTTATATATCATAACTAACTCGATCATAAATAACTAACATTTTATTTCATATAACCTGCACGTTATCAGCTTGATAACGTATCTTATAAGGTTTATTGGATGTGTGTTAAATTCGGTTTCATTGGTCGTTCGATTACCCCTAATTTTCCATATATCATCACCATTTCCTAAAATGCTCGAAAAAAATCCTGCGATAAGAAGAATTGATATTTTTCAAATTTTTACTAATAATTTATAAATATGAAGATGATGTAAGTATGATTTATTCTAAGTTGAAAAAAATGTTTTACAATTTTATTTTTTAATAATATTTATTATTCAGCTTCGCCCGGAGTAAAGGGCGCTAACATTGAAACGTTGGCGTTATTCTTGTGCAATCTTATGTTAAAAGCTGAAAATATCAGTGTGGATGTACCTCATGTAACACTGACAAAATATAGTCAATCAATTAATAATAATGTTAAATATTGAAAATATCATCGTGGACCGTACCTCATGTAATACCCAAAATATATAGTCCATCAATTAATAATAATGTTAAAAGTTGAAAATAGCACAGTTGACCTAGAAATGGCAGCCAGAATGACATGTTCAAATTTCTCGTCGCTTCTGTTCACCGCTCGGGAGGTGTTGTTGTGACAGATAGACGGACAGATTTGTATTTTGTTGACAGACGTGTATTTTCTGCTATATAGTAAAGATTTTTTTGTATTGTGAATGAGATTTTTTTCTTTTAGCTTATTTTTGGAAGTACGATGTAAGAGTGAATACGATTCTATTTCTATTTCTGATTCTGATTCGACCGCACTGATTTATATTTTATTTTTGACTTACATTTTTAATACACGTCTGATGTTGTTTACGAGGCATCATTTTCGTTCCAAGACGACAAATATTGTAATTTTTTTCAAAATAAAAGTGCTACTCAGATTTTCTCTGTTATAAATGTCTCACTCTAATTTCTAATGTATCGTCATTATTAGCGGAAAGTTAAAACAAAAACATACATTACATAATTTAAGACATCGACTGAGGGTGCTTGATGGAATTTCAATATCAAATTTGGATTATTGAGATTTTGTACACTTCCATGTATTTTGTCACTAACGACCCGGGTTTCGCGTTTCGGCATCTTCAAGCATTCAAAACCATTCCTTAAACTGTTAAATTTGTGGCATAATTGGTAACTTACATATTGTTTTTATTTTATTAGTCTGTTCTTTAAGAAATCAATATAACGGTCAAATGACAAGTCTTTTTCTATTCAGATATGATAATACGTAATTTTAATCTTAATGACACGTAGGTTTCTCACAGTTCATAAAACTGAAATTCCATTAACACAATCGTTAGTTGCAGTTATGCACCGCGCTGTGCGATAGGAATGTGACGTCACACATGTCACGTGATCGGCAGATTATGACGCGTGCAAAGAAAACTACATTGCGTGACAGTTATTCAGAATTTTCGAGATTACTATTCATTATTTATTTTTTATACTAATACAATAGTAAATTTGTATCAGTGGTTGGCAAACTTCATTGGAGAAGTTATCCCTAGCGATGATGTGCAACATCAAAAATTTGTGTAGAAAATCAAAAAGTGTTTTTCCTTTATTATTAATCTGTAAATTAAACAAATGAGTTCTATAATTGGCCGATTTATGCATACGAGGATGTTAGGTCATTTAAATGTTTTCAGAGAATTTTCTTTGGATATTCTTTTTCATATAAACCGTTTCTACTTTTATGGCATTATAATTACAATCTTTTTCCTCTTATTAGCAATCAGTATGGTTTACGGAAATGTCTTTTTTTTATGATATTTCCGAATAGTTCAATTCTCTAACGCTACTTCGATATATTTCAAGAATCGGGCCTCTTATCTGAAAGTCCGGCTTTCAATTCATAGATTTGAAATCTCGCAGTCCCGTTGATAATTATTTTCATACCTATTATGTTTTGGATTATTCCGTTTGACTTTGTTTTTACGTTGATATATTAAGTCCACTTCGAAAGTGACGAAACTCTATCTTTCAAAATTTGAAAATCATTGGTGATCTACATTATATTGTTTACATGCATAATTCATAGGATCATATATGATATTTTGTATTATCACAATCGTGTTGAATGTTTTGGTTGCCCTTGATAGCAACTTGCACTATGTATTTATTTGACTCCATACATATATTTTAGAAATACAAACTTAAATTTACTACTGAGGTTATGACGGAAATCAATTATTATGAAAAACCTTGATAGTTATGCTGCGATTGTTTTCTTAATACTATTCTAACTCAGCCGAGATTTATTTTTACACTTTTATTATTTATTTGAAACTATATAAAACATGAGTAGGTAATAGCATCTTGGTAACTATATATTTCAGTAACTTTGAGATTTTTTACGACTTTTCCTTATAGTTGAGATTACCTAAATTTGTAGCAGACTGTAGAATGAAAATAATTAATTTACGAAAAATAATTAATTTTCACAGCTATTTACACCAAACAATGTATTTTGATTGTATTGGAATCCTTTGCTTATTTGACATAAACTCCTCCAACCTACGTGCACTCGTTTACGACTACATAATATATGAAAATTTTCCAAACAGCTTGTGCAATTTTTCTAGAAATTACTTATTTAGTTATATGAGATATGTCCATTTTATTATACTCAATAATTTAGTAAAACCATTCTTCTGTGAACTATTAAATTTTTTTCATTTGATGTTGACTGATAAAATTTTTATAGATGTCAATAATTATTGTTTTGAATGAACACCTGTTCCTATTCATTTGTGTTCTATGTTTTATGCCTACATCACATCTTGGACTCTATCTTATCAATTCGTAATATCCCGCACCTGCTATTTTGTCATACCAATCTATGATTTACTCGAAAAAATAATATATTTTTTTATTACTTCATTTTATTATTTATCAAGAGTAGAAGTACAATTTTAAATGATTTAAAAGTATGATGTTACATTTCAGTTGCATAATTGAATCAACTTTTAATAAAAATTCGATTGTTCTCTTCTATTGTCAACTCTAACTTCAAAATCATCTTCGTGAATTTCAGAAACGCTTCAAAGAGCCAAACAATCAAAATGACAATAACAGATTTATAATGATTGCAATTATCTTCGAAATAATATGACTTACAATGTCTTCAACAGATTTATTGTGATTTAATTAATTACCTTTAGACAGAAAAATATATTTGTTATAAAAACAGTTTATAAATTAAATATTGTTTATCCTCAAGTACTCTGTGAAAAAACACTATCAAATAAGTATGTTTAATAGATATTTCACATTTCATTTAAATAACAGGACCTATCTAACTCAACTAGTGAGTATTTGCAAATGCTGGCTTTAAGAAGGAAAACACATGGTTATATGGTTGTGATTATTTTTACACGTATTATTAGATATGAGATATTATTTGTCAAATAAATTTTGTTAAAAATGTTTTTCTCATTATTATAATATGATTTGTTGAAAAAATTATTCTGAGTCGTGTGTGTTTCTTGGAAGCAAGCATATCGAATTGTACATTGATTTGGTAATTTATTTGCATTTCAGAAACTTCTGGCCCAATGGTGTCCAGAATTAGTGGTGGATAAAGGATCTGGGGTGCGGACATGCTGCAGTGTCAAGCAGATGCAGTCGTTCACGACGAGTGTGAAAATAGCGGCCAGCTTTCTCAGCCGCTGCCCAACATGCATGGATAATTTTGTTCATCACCTTTGCGCTATGACGTGTTCTCCTGATCAATCCAATTTTATGGAAGTAGTAGAGACTGAAAATACAACAAAAGGTGCTCATTCATTTTTTTACACTACATTTTGAATTTATTTATAAAAAATAACTTCAATGTCAAACAAATATAAACAGTTCTTGACACTGAAGATTTGCTACAAATTGTTATTCTTATGTGATTATTGCTTTGAAACATTTTAAGTTTAATATTGTTTTCTGTTAATCCTTGGTGCATTCCCACTATAAGTAATAATTAAAGCACATGCTTAGTACATATTCCATATTTTGTTTACTCACTAAGACCGGTTTCACTTAGCAGGTAAGCATTTTTAATTTTGCTTACTCACTGAGTCCTAATGTTTAAATAAAATGTAAACTTTATATTATGTTCTAGTTCTCAATATTCATTATGTTTTACATACCATACTATATTATAATATACTTTTTTGTTTACAGGTGTGGTAGTTTCGTCCATTAAAGTGTACTTACAAGAGTCTTATATGAATGGAGTGTTTGATTCCTGTAAACAGGTTAGATTATCATTTTCTGTCCATACATTAAATAAATCAATGATTGTTTCTTAATATTCCTTAAAATGTACAATGCAGAATTAACTGATTACATTACGTGTGGTAATGATATTGAAATTTACAGGTTCAAGTGCCTTCCTCAGGCCAACTGGCCTTAGATATGATGTGCGGAAGTTGGGGTGCATCACGTTGCACCCCACACAGATGGTTCGAGTATATGGGAGATGCCGATGGAAATCCTTATGTTCCTTTTAAAATTACATATATTGCATCCGATACTCCCACAGGGGAGTTTGTTCCCGTTAAACTTCCCTTCTATCCATGCAGTGCCAGTGTGAATGTGAGTACTTTTTTTTGTTTCCCTACTTCAAATTTGAAAACCACATACTAAGACACCAATTAAATTCTTTTTATCTATTATTTATTGATTTCATACCTTTGCCATATGTTGGAGAAAATGAAAGCAAATCTAATAATTTATTTTTAATAATTTCATATTGATTGGTTTATCATTATCATAGTTTTATTGACTAATTGGTTCTTTTTTTAAAACTTAGGAAACTCAAACCTAAATGTGGAGATAAGTATTGTAATTTTATCGAATGAAGAGCATTTGCTTATGATTTGGCGTGGATTGGATTAGTATAATTATTTTCAAAACTCTGAAGTTCCCCGTCCATCTTATTTATAAAACATAAATTTACACAATATAATGTGACTTTCAAATATTGTAGAATGGAACTGCTTGCGCCTGTTTGGATTGTGAATCGTCATGCCCTATCGCTCCCCCGCTGCCTCCGCCTCCGGTTCCTTTCAAAGTAGCCGGATTAGATGGATATGCTTTAATTATGCTGCTGGTCTTCCTTCTCGGATCTCTCATGTTTCTCGGGGGTGTGTTCTGCTGCACACCCTCCGCCAACAACAATGTCGGTAAGTTATCATTGCATTCTGTGCAAGTTGTATTATATTTCATTCACATGTCATATTTGGTGTGTTTATTTTTGCACCAATTTGTTTCTTTCACTGTCTTCCTGGGTAATGTTAATTGTGATAAACTTTTATTTTATATTAACCAATTTGAATATGTTCCTGTTATCGCAGTTAGTGCTATAATTTACCTTACATTGTCTAATAATAATTAATCTCTGTTTCAATGTAATTTTCAATTTTAATTTAACTGGAATTGTGTGAAATAAATTGGTTATAAATAAATAACCTAATACATCTAGGAAGTTCATTTATTTATCAATTGTGAATAACATTGTTGATTAGTATTCTTTTAATTTTGTCACTAACAATTTTAATGTAGCTACTATGTGTATCATTTTCTCAGAGATCCTGAAGTCATTGTCAATGTTTTTAGAATTCACTGTGACAGTCTACTTTTCAGTAATCTGGTGGAATCTGTGGCAACTTGTAAATTTTGCATTCAGGGCGGTAATGATGAAAACTTGATGGCTGTTCCGTTCACATATCTGCTTTATTTTAAAGGCAATATGTTTGTTATGTAGAATGGAACATTTTAAGCACATTTATCTAGTTTTTGTCAAATCGTTAGTCATTAAAATAAATTTCTTTGAGAATAACTCGGTCATTTACCGATGATATGTCAATGTAGTATGTCGACGTCATTAATGAGAAAAAACAATTTTCATTTTTTATCTGTTATCTACTGAAGATAGCATAGACTAGATCTAGGAGTTTAGAACCTTTATGTTAAAAAGAAATAAGGTGTAACCTGCAATTCTAACTATATGTGCTATCACGCTTTAAAAACTAGAAATTTTTTAAATGTTTAATTATCGGTCTGAAGACCAATGGATAAACATATCAGTTTTATTGCCTGCACCTACTGCCTAAGCAGTTTATTTCTCAAATATATTTATTTAGCAAAGTGTTAATGTTCACTTACCTTTATTCAAATGGCCGCAGTTAATGCCCTTCAATGTCTCATACTGCCTTAAGACTCCCTGGCTGGATTATATGATAAAATTTTCCAAATAAAAAAATATTTAGAGAGGTTTGGTTATTTTTTTTTCAAGAAATAAAATAATTTAACATTGAATTTTTCTTCTATTTGGGTTAAATCCAGATTTCCTATATTATTGTGCTCATGATTCATGAATACATGACAAATTTCAATTCTTTTTTACGAATGTATGAACAAAAAAAAATATTGAAGGATGATAATTTTATATCAAAATATTTGGCATAATCATCTGGGAGTAAAATGGTCAAATTTATATGTTAATACTACATAATGATAATTCATGACATAAAAATATTAACACTACACAAATACACATCTGTATTATTTCAAAGGTAGATTAAAATGTTTATTATAAAAAAAACTACTATTATAGAATTTTTGTACTTTAATTCATATGTGGCTTGATATCGATAATGTCATAACTAATAATCAGTACCTATACAATTCCTGTTCATAGACTACAACAACGTAACTAACATTAAATATTGTATCTTTGTATATTTTAACAGTGCTGTCTTCTTTTGAATATTAAACAAGGCACGTACTTTATTTCCTCAACAGTTAGGATTATAGTTGCAATGTCTTTTATACTCTTTACAATTACAATATTATATTTTACTCGTAAACAATACATGTAGCCCCAATGAGCCAGTTAAGTTAGCCTTTTCAAATCAGGTACATATTTTATGAGGTAGAAAAAAACCATACAACAGTTTATTTTTATTTTCAATCATTTTCATTGACCAAAAAGTTTGCATTGAATTTCGCTCATATTTTAGTTGTGAAAATTCACCCGTTGAGCATATTAGCCTTTTGCATGAATACCCATTTCATTTGACATCATGCATTTTCAACTGGCTTTTACTCCACTTGACAGGCTCTGATGGTCGTCGTCGATTCATATAAGCGTTCTTGACAAAACCTTGTTATCGAAAATTCGTTTAGCTCATATTCCCCACAGATCTCTATCAGAGTTATTTGCGACATTTTGTTATTTGTTGAGGAAAACTGAGTAACGGCATTGGCTTTGGGGTGCATGTAGTGAGATGGAAAGGTTGGGGTATGTTTTTTAGATGGTTGGATGAGGGCGGGCGGTGTAGAAGCGGTCGGACGGCGGTTGGCGGTCGGAACGAGACAAGGGCCTGAAACTTCTCCGCTTCAATCTCATCGATCGAGTATGTCTTATCTTCAAATCCAACATTCATATTATCAGCATCAAGCGCACCTGCAATCTTCATTCCATCTGTAGTTCAATCATCGTAAATAATTCAGTTGTAGGCCACCCATTATCAGTTTTTACTCAAAATTAGTTATTAGAAATCAAAGTGTACCTGACATTTAAACATGTGTATTAAAGCATACCTATATTACTTGTTCTGTAGAATCAATACTGACTTCTAATAATCCAATCCCTTCAAATAATGTTTTGGAAAAAAAATCTCTGGGGTTTGATAAAGTTTCTCCAAATTATATTTATGTTAGATTATTTTCATTAGGCGGTAATTTGTAAAGCATAAAGTTCCCTTGGTAGCTATATCAATATCATCAATTGGAATTTGTCTTAATTTTATGCAAGCTTTGTTTATCAACAAATCAATACTTACCATAGCTTTGTAACATTCAAACCCCACTACACATCAGCGAACAAAATGATTGCTACTTGATAGTTATACTATATTACTTAAAACCATTAAATTACTATGTTGATTCTGAAACTGCGTTTCAACTCTTTAATTAAATTAAAATTATTAAGTTGCAGGTGATGTTGCTAACTGTCCTATATATAAAATATTTTTTATTTAACCGTTTTGTGCTAATACTTATAATTTAATAAAAATTCATGTAAAATGTACTTGTGAGATGGTTAGACACCGATCATTTATTCCGTAAGGTACTCAGTTCTGAGCTGTCATTCAAAGTAGAATTGGATGTACCTGAATTATCGAGTAGATTGAAGTTGCTACTGAGGATCATTGGAAAGAACCAGTCGTCTCATTAAAGCTAGCAGAGAACTTACCCTCTAGGTCTTCATTTGTATACTGTTCCAAGTAATCTTTGGTCCTCTCTGCATTGTCAGCCATTAGAATGGGATACATCTGAATTATTGAGGTTTAACCTCCATTGCGAACTAGATGCGGTCGTTATTGAGGATCGTTAGAAAGACAGTTAGTCAGTTCATCGGAGCTATAAAAGAATCCTATTCGGACGTGCCTTCATAGACTTTGCATAATACATCATTGTTTATTTACTGTATGTGTTTAATATCTGAACCTGCTTTTGCAGTGAACTGACGAATATATGAATTTATAAGGTTACATATTAATGAAGATGATTATCAAAATAACAATGATTAGCTCTAACAATCAATTATTATAATAACTAAATCCATAGATATCATTCCAGTGAAATTTTAAATTCTTATCAATCAGATATTCGATCAAACCAGGTAATGGGTGGCTTATTTTATCATCATATAAATGTTCTATTATGTACAAATGATTTGTTGTCACTACAGTTTTTCCACTTTAGTTTTAAAAATATTGATTTGTGTATTCCGAGGCTTTGGTATCTTTTCACTTATTTGAATACATCAATTGATTTTCTGAAACATGACTATAACAATTTCATACTTTCGTTAATATCTAAATAAGATTAGATTTTTTAAGTTGTAGCGAAGATTCTATGCTTCAATTGTGTTCTGTGTAGTATTATCGAACTGCTCGTTTATGTCCGTGTATCATTCATCTTATATAAAAAAATCACATGTTGTTCACATTCATAATATCGTTATCGTAAAACTCACCACAATTCATTTTCTCACTTTTAGACACATCCGTAATAACATGAAGCTATTCCATGCTATATATATTATTTAGATAATCACTTTGAATAAAAACAATCACGTGATGATGACAAATGCATTGCTAAGAACAATAACAATATCGTCATTATATTAATATCTGCATTCAAGAATAAACACGATTTTATCTGAATCTAATGCATGATATGTTTGCGAAACAGAACAATTTTGTTTTTACTCTCAATCTTGATGTTGGGGTTTCGTGGATGGAAGGATTTGAAAGAATGCAGCAATTAAAGTCTCTTTACTTAGGTGTCAATTGCAATCACGTTTCATTCAAATTTTGTGGTCAATTTATGACGATACTGTAGAATGAACGGTCCATAAAAAGTATACACTGAAGAAAACTGTATTTTAACTATCATTTTATTATTTTGTGCTAGAAATTGAAAAATCTGTTATTTCAATAAGGCTTTTAAAAATTTGGTTTTTTTCTGTCTACCTAGAGAGATATTTTCAAATTTTACTTAACATTTGTGCTGATTTAATATTCTAAAATGACAGTTGATTTAATATGCATATTGTAGTATTGATAACTGATAACCTTACGATAAAAAGTTATAAATATGGTATTCGAATTATCATATTCTCATAATCTATTTTATATGTAGACTTTCACGGTGAACTTTAAAGACATTCTCATATATCAATACATCACCCATAATTTTTGTTCTTCTCGATAGCTCGAATGTAATGTGTAAAACTTGATATTTTTAATTTTAGGTATTGCATCAGATACAGAGCAAGAGCTCTCTAGTGCTCCGCAGGGAAATTCAATAGATCAACCGGACGCAGTCGACGACGATGGCGTGAGCCCTGCTCCCGCTTCTTCGCTAATGGAGAGAATAGGAGCAGATACTGAAACCAGACTAGAAGACTTCTTCTGTTGGTGGGGTACACTCTGCGCTGCCAGACCGTGGCCTGTTTTATTTTTCGGTAAACACAAAAAAGAAATATTTCGCAATTGATTGTGATGCGTTTTTATGAATTCAATGTGACGCTTGTGACTTATTGTTTCAGGTTTGTGTGTTGTTACTGCTTTAGGTCACGGTATAAAGTATATGAATGTGACCACTGACCCCGTAGAGCTGTGGGCGTCACCCAGTTCGAGAGCCAGATTGGAAAGAGAATATTTTGATGCCCACTTTGAACCGTTCTATCGAACTGAAATGATTATCATCAAGGCAGTGGACTTGCCGCCCATAGTGCATAACACTTCCAACGGACAAATAACTTTCGGTCCGGTATTTAACAAAACATTCATGAAGACTGTCTTCGAATTGCAAGAAAAGATCAAAGGTTAGTGTATGGTTTTTAAATTTGTGAAATTGATTTTTCCCTCACTAAAATCATTATTGCAATAAACTATCGTCTGCCTTGCATATAAATGGTGTACTTTTTTTTATAGCAATCGGTCGAGAGGACGGAACAGGTCTAGAACACATTTGCTTTGCTCCGCTGACATCTCCCTTCACAGGACCGCCCACAGTTGAACAATGCGTGGTCCAGTCTGTGTGGGGATATTATAAAGACGACCTTGTAGAGTTCGACTATGAAGATGTAGACCCCGATGGCAATGTGATCAATTATCTTGACACCTTTAAGGCATGCACTCAGTAAGCACTTTTTTCTTGATATATTGTTAGTAATGGTTTTCTTAGAATACGTTGCATAAAATGAATACGATTTCAGAGACATTTAAATTGCTTTGACGCAAATTTATTTTTATAAAACACTGCTGAAAAATGACTTGAAAAAGAAAGATAATGTAACAGAAAAATAATTTTGAAACTGGGTGACACATGCAAGGCTTATCAGAAAAATATTTTAAATGTTAATTGGTTTTGAATATTTTTACACCTTTATGGTTGGTTATACAGTTGCTCAACCTCCCCTTTTTTTGTTTGAAGAGAGTAGGGATAGAAGGATAGTGCTAAGACAGGACTAGTGGTTGGCTAATTGCTCTCGCTACACCTCATTTTTAGGATTGGATGGCTGGGAGGTGATTTTAGACATCACAAAAATCCTTGCCTTCGAACAGAAATCCTTTTACCACGGACCCAACACACTTGATTACGTACAAACAAATTTTAGTTTTAGACCATATGTTAAAAATAATTTTTGTATCCATTTATCAAAATTTGGTTCCTACTTTTTAGGAACCCCTACAATCCAGAATGTCTTGCGCCATACGGCGGTCCTGTAGATCCGGCTGTCGCGTTAGGAGGTTTCCTGCAACCGGGAGAAGTTCTCAGCAAAGAAGCAAAATATGAACAAGCCACATCTATTATACTTACCTTTATAGTCAACAATTATCACAACAAAACAAAGGTATACTAATCCATAGAATGCCACACTAATTTTAGTGCTATTTTTTGACATTTATTAGTTTTTTAAAAGCACATTTGTTATGTTTAGGGCGCTTATTCTTATTACTTATCGTAATCTAAATTTTAAAATAAACTGATTTTTTTCATGCCAACTAAAACTGAACTAAAACATACTGTTTATTCAAAAAAATAAATACTTCATATAATGGTTCAATATTCAGTGAACCTCGTATATAATAAGAATGACATTAAAATTTATGTGTACATAAAAACAATTCACATTTTATTGGTAAGATGTAAAGAAAACTGGCTTTTATGATGCTAAAATGTAATTGAAGCATTTTGTAGGATATGAGGAATGATAGGAATGATGTCCCTTGATATATTTAATAATAGATAGCTAGTTCTATTACAACTCGAGTAGAAATAGATTCGGAAATGGTGTAGGCATGTAGAAACTATCTATTTTAGTGTAGATGGAAATGTTATCTTATGTTTATTTTGTTAATGTGTATTTGACAGCTCGTACCTGCTATGGAATGGGAAAAGAAGTATGTCAGCTTAATGAAAAACTGGACAAAGACAGAGATGCCGGCCTACATGGATATTGCATTTACATCTGAGAGATCCATCGAGGACGAATTATACAGGGAATCTCAATCTGATGTGCTCACTATATTGGTGTCTTACATCATTATGTTTGCTTACATCGCCATCAGCTTGGGACAGTTAAACTCTTGCAGCCGATTGCTCATCGACAGCAAAATCACATTGGGCTTGGGAGGTAAACAGTCAAGACACTAATTGTTTAATATTACATCTATTTCTAAAAGTTTATTAAATTAATTTTAATATAATATGATTTGAACTATTTATGACAGTATTTGCAATGTTGTATTGTAAAACCCTTTGTGAATTTTCATATCATCAATATATGTCACATATTTTGAAGTAATTCTTCCTGCAGTGAAGCTTTAATCTATAAATCTACGGTTGCTATGATTTTTGAAAAATATTTCATTACTTAGCACGACGGCCGCTGACGGAATCATAATAGTATGTTAATATCAAGCGCAGTGCGTGGCCCCAGTCAATGTACTAACATAGTATCTTTTCTTTGCAGGGGTCTTCATAGTATTAGCTTCGGTGGCCTGCTCTGTGGGCTTATTCGGCTTTATCGGCCTACCGGCCACACTCATCATCATTGAAGTCATTCCTTTCCTGGTGCTGGCTGTCGGAGTGGATAATATTTTCATTTTAGTTCAGACCCATCAAAGAGAAGGAAGGCGACCAAATGAAACCGTTGCTGAGCACATTGGAAGAACGTGAGTACTGGATGTTTTATTATTTTATAAAAGGAAAAGAACATTTGGTATTACAAAAATATATTTGAAAATCTCAAATATTCTACATAAACTTAAAAAGAATGCGTCTACATGTTTTCATTTTGAATGAAAAAACATCACATTGGATATGTCTTGAATTTCAAAATATCAAAATTATCTGCTCTTTGCTACCTGATGATCTTTAAACTAAAATTTTATTATTGTAGTTGAAACTCGAACATTATTTACATACTGTTTATTTGAATATTATTTTAAAAAGAGTTAAAAGATAGTTAAAAAAATACTAAATATTTAATTGTTTCTCAAGGTGGAATAAAATTTTTTATGTAACTAAACTCGTATAAAAATATGATTAAGAATTATTATGTGCATTGGCTATTTTGTATATCTTCTAAATAAACTCGTTTTTTTTATTGTGTTGTTCCTTGCACTGTCGATTTCCTTCATAAATTATTTTTGCCTAACAAAATTTACTCAATATCTTTTATACGATTACAGATTAGGGCAAGTTGGGCCATCTATGCTATTGACGTCGGTATCAGAGTCGTGCTGCTTTTTCTTGGGAGGATTGAGTGATATGCCAGCGGTAAGAGCTTTCGCGCTGTACGCTGGAATGGCTCTGCTGATCGATTTCCTTCTTCAGGTCACCAGCTTCGTCAGTCTCTTGTCCCTGGACACTCTGCGACAGAATTCCAACAGGTGAATTTTCATCACTCGCTATTCTTATTTTTTTCAGTGTTTTGCAAAAAATGCAAACATCGGCGATTGAGTAATTTTCTTACAATTGTATGTTTATATTTCCAGATACGATATTGTGTGCTGTTTACGAGGAAACAAAAAGGAAACAAACCCTGAAGATGCTTCGGATGGAATGTTGTATAAATTTTTCAAAAGCATATATGCTCCATTCCTTATGAACAAAAAAGTGAGAGCCGGCGTAATGGTTGTATTCTTTGGATGGCTGTGTTCTAGTATTGCAGTGAGTATTGAAAACTGCCATTTTCAGCATTTTATCATTATATTAATTTAAATTACACCAAATTAGCATGACGCAATTATTAAGTGTACCTCAAGTATCATGTTGTTACGTTTATGACATAATATTTGCATTTCTAGGTTGCTCCACATATAGAGATTGGACTCGATCAAGAATTGTCTATGCCCCATGACAGTCACGTATTGAAATATTTTAAATATCTTAAATCCTACCTCAACATTGGACCGCCTGTGTACTTTGTTGTCGGAGAGGGATTAGATTACAGTGAAACCAAAGTGCAGAATCTGCTTTGCGGTGGGCAATATTGCAACTCTGACAGTGTATCGACGCAGCTCTATCTTGGTGAGATTCTATTTTCCCCTTTTCTATACTAATTAATTAATCATTCTACCACTGACTACTTAACAGAAATAGAACTCCTCGATAATTAATTCAATGTGATTTATTATTTTTTAGCTTCGAAAACAGGAAAGCAAACGTACATTGGAAGACCTTCTAACTCCTGGATTGATGACTATATGGACTGGTCATCGATTGATCAATGCTGTAGATATTTCCCGAACAATGGCAGTATCTGTCCACACGATAGTAAGTCTGCTTATGATTAATTTTTATTACTATATTTTCATATTGAATCTTTCGGATTCATTTGATGGCGCTAAAATATTTTATAAATAATTAATACTGAATTATTTTTTTCAGGTCGCACCTGTCCGAAATGTGAAATTGTCGTTACTGGAAAAGAAAATCGACCGAACGCCACCGGCTTCAAATATTACACTCCATTCTTTTTGCAAGATAACCCGACTGCCACCTGCGCCAAAGCCGGTCACGCGGCGTACGGCCAGGGAGTGAATTACGATTTTCCCGATCCCAAAAATCCTAAACTCGCACGTATCGGTGCTTCATATTTCAGCGCTTACCATACTGTATTAAAAACCAGCAGCGATTACTATGAGGCGCTGAGGGCCGCTAGGAAAATAGCTGCCAATCTTACTCAGATGATCAATACAAACTTGCGAGATCAAGGAAAAAACGAAACCGTCACAGTATTCCCCTATTCGGTGTTTTATGTATTCTACGAACAGTATTTGACAATGTGGCCTGATACTTTGAAATCAATGGGCATATCAGTTTTGGCCATATTTGTTGTTACATTCTTGCTGATGGGATTCGATACGTTTTCGTCTCTGGTAGTCGTGATCACTATCACCATGATAGTTGTAAATATTGGCGGCCTGATGTATTGGTGGAACATCACTCTGAATGCGGTTTCCCTCGTCAATCTCGTAATGGCAGTCGGCATCGCTGTGGAATTCTGTTCGCATTTAGTACACAGTTTCTCTGTCAGCGTGGAGGGATCGAGAGTTCTGCGAGCCACCGACGCTCTCACCAAAATGGGAAGTTCAGTCTTTTCAGGAATTACCCTTACCAAATTTGGAGGTATCATAGTGCTGGGCTTTGCTAAAAGTCAAATATTCCAGGTGAGATTTCAAGCACAACTTTCAAATAATTTGCCATTAATACTCTTTAATTCGAATCAAAAAGGTTAATTGAAACCTCTCATCATCTTTTAAATATTCTATTATTTTAAAAATGAGAAAATAAAACATGAACATTTTTTTAAATGTTGAAGTTAATTTGTTAAAGCAATAAATTTTTTTGTGAGAAATATGAACGATATATCTAATACTTAAAATATTAAACTACTGCTATTGGATAAATTCAATATTCTGATGACTTTATTCCGAATATTTTCAAATATATAGTAATAAGTGATTAAGTCCTTAGTTATTTTTAATTATATTTGTTTTTCTTAATCAGTAATGTTAAAAATAATTTTCTAGGTGTTCTACTTCCGAATGTACCTCGGTATTGTACTATTTGGCGCGGCTCATGGATTAATATTTTTACCAGTTCTGCTCAGTTATATTGGTAGGTGTATTTAATTTCAATCGCAATTATTTGTCCTTATTCTTCCATCACCATTCCTTCATACTTCATTCAGTAAAATGCTTGGAAAGTTAATTTCTAATCACATTCAAAAGTATTTTGGATTGCGGCAAATTGAACTATTTAATTACTTTAATTTTTTTAATATTCCTGTGTTCAGAATCGCCAACGAAAATGATTAATCTCTTCAATTTATTTTACGGTTAAAATGAATTGGTTACCTTTTGCCTGCAGCATTTTAAAACCTTAAACGTATTGTATACAACTAACAATCTGCATGATATATATTATCCAGTGTTTTTGACAAATACTTATCGCAATATGAAAATATATATTATTCAGATATACAAAATATTGAATCCTGTTTGTTATTTAATATTTATTTTAATATCTTTAACCCTTTGGCTCCTACGGGGCCGATTTATCGGCCCCATTTCATACGATTTCAATTAGGCCAGGAGCCAAAGGGTTAATAACGACTCTAAAACTATTAGTAAAATCTACATGTGTTCGAAGCTATGAAGGGAGCCATCATTCATTTACCTTTTTTTTTTAAACATATTTCTTATTAATTTGTATGATATCAACTAATTATATCTTTGAACATAGTTTTTCGCATAGTGCCTAGCAAATACTCTTTGTATGATTACATATTATGCAGTTAATTTAAATTGATTATAATAATTACTTATCTTTCTTTATACTTTAGTGTGTATTTGTTATTAAGGAAAAAATTATGACTACGTCATGTATTTGTACCGCAAACCAAACTCTCTTGACATTAGAAACATGGGGCCATATTGAATTTCACAGGTTCACCGATAAACAAGGAGAAACTGGCCAATCATAGACGTGCTCAGTCGCAGAAAGGCGTCCAAGAAACATCCCTAACAAGAGTAAGGACCGATCAGAAAACTGATTCTCAAGACTACAGACACAACCAATCTCTCTTGGGCTGATTAATATTACACCTAATAAGCCTTTAAATAATTTTATTTGCACCTCATATTATTAACATTTTAAAATAAAGTATGTTTATAATGATAATGACGTTAATGTTTGACTGATTCTTTTTACAAAAAAAGTTTACAGACTGTTCCGTTAATTTTTGAATGTGATTCATCTCTTCTGAGAGGATATGATTTTTTCGTCCACGTGAGTTTAATTTTATTAGTAGTTTTAGTTATATTTAAATGGTTCACTGCAAATCGTAAACCCACATCTGCAACTAAGTATTATTTTAGATGCCATTAAAACTTGTTGATATATTTATTTCAGTTATCGATTAAATTATTTGATGCAATAATCATTTCACGCTTAAATGCAATACATATTTTTTGCATTTAATCACAACAATATATATATGTGTATATATATATATACATTGTAAAATACAAGAATAGTGTCAATAAACAATATTTGAAAGTAATCTTGTAATTGTGAGTTATGTCATTAGCATTTTAAACACATTGAAGACATTAACATTTAAGTCCTGCATGAACAAATTTTATTTATTTATAGCATGAAGATTGCCTGGCCTCTCAAATGTGTTTAACAAAAACTATGTACTATAATATATTTTACATTATTATTTGCATTCATTTTTTTTTGTTTTTTATTAAAGTGAATGTTTAAATATATATACTTTGTATTATTTTTCCTTATTTTTTGACCAACATACGTAAAAAATCTCAACATCTCACATCATTTACACCGAACCATTTTATTTTAAATATAAGCATGTACCAGTGGTTTTGAGTACGAAATTGTGGTGGTTTCTCAGCAACATCACAACATATTATTAACCAAATGCATATTAATTATTTTAGTAATATCTCGACATCGACCTTTCTCTTTATAGTTGGAATAAAGTATCTGATTAATAGATATCCAACACTCAAATGGCAACTTGATTTATTTATTATTTTTTTGGTCAAATTAAGATACACAGCCTCTGTGAAGTTGATTTCTACAAATTTCCTATAGAATAGTCCCGCACCTAAATTGAAATAAAAAAATATACGATGTTGCTCATGTGTGTTGCCACGTCAGTGACTGTAAAATGTCACAGGTTTCCCGATAACCGTGGATGAAATATTGTGCATGTCTTAGTAATAACTGGGATTACACATAATTATTTAAAACACTGTCAATAAAATATCTATTTTCAGTAGTCTCTATTAAGCACTTAGTACTAACAAATTTTATAGTATTGTTAAAACCTTTGCATGGAAATATTGAAGAGATTTTATCATTTTTGCTTGTTCTCAAAAATAATATCAAAACACATTATTCAATTAATCTGACAAGCATATTAAAATATCATTGGTTCATATCGTAACTTCTTCATACAAACATTAATTTTCAAACCTTTCAACCATATTTATTGAAACTCTATTTCACTAATTTCTGCCTATCTCTTTTCATTCATCAGTTGTCAATAAGCTAAACATGTTCTTACGAATTTTGGAATAAAGGAATCAAGATGTTGCGGAGCTTATTAATTTTAGAAATTGAAAAATGAGTTGGCTCCTTGATGACTGATATATAATAAATACTTTTTGCAATAGGAAACATATCAACTAAAATTGCATTGGGGCAATATGAATACATAATACCACAATTATAACAAAGGTAGTTTAGAAATGAAAACACCTTGCCGATGATATGTTATATATTTACAAAATATGAGAAAGCATTTGAATGGTTTAATTTTTGTCTCCAGTGTTCTGATTACATTTGATCTTACAAAAACAGGTCATTAATCACAAAACAGTTAGCCTCAAAGTGATTTTGTTGAGTTTCCAAATCGTACCATCTATTCTAGATTTTTTGTATATAATTTTTTTTATGTAAATAACCCACCATTAGCACCCATACACACTGGGGCTAGCCGCATCTACCATGTTTTTTACTTAAACCGCTGAGATGCAGTGTTTACGGTGCAGGAGTTTTACATTTAACTCGTTCATTGCTGAGCTACTTAGATATTGATTACTTAGATATTAATGCTGTATCGATTGTCATACAGTTGATAATTACTGTCAACTCACTAATGTCACACGGTGTTCGCAATGAATGAATGAGTTAAAACACGCTAGGCGGCTGACCGCCATTGTGTATGGGCATATGGTTTATTGATATTATAATTTTTTTGCCTGCATATTATTTATTTTTGTATTTTTATTTTACCTTTTCTTCGTAGGCGAAAGGGATGTATGAACTTATGTTACTGGTTTAACTTTCTTCCAAAATTTATTATATGCCGAAATAAGCTTAGTAGGCTATAAATGTATTGATTTGATCTTATACGTGCCTATAGGCAGAATCGTTCTCCGACAGATACATCATTCTCAACAACCGTCACTCATTTTTCTCCACATGGCGATAAATACAACAGGTATATAGTCTTGACAAAGTGATAAATCAGTCATTTTGTACATCTATACATGGAAAATAAAATATATTATATTGCTAAAAAAAACATCAGCCAGAAAGGTGGAAATATATTTCGGTCCATATCAAACTTTCCTGCATATTTTCATCTAATCTCAGTAATTCGGTGATTGATGGCAATCGCACGATGTTTATATTAAACTTTGAAATGATTGCCAGCTTTCCTTTTGGATGATTTAAGAATGAAATAATATTGATAACCGAAAAACGTGTTAAGTGAGATTGATATATCTTTCTGAAACAATTAGAGGCTTATTAAAGGTATAGAGTCCTCTTAAATATCAGTTGAGTAAAATAAAAGTTATTTATACCAGAAAACAAATTGAGTGCTTCAGATTTATTTTAACAAATACTTAATACTGTCAAAATTTTAAAACGTTTTATCAGAATGAAGTCTTAAAATTACTGTTTATTTTATGTTGTGTTGGTGTCAGAATTATTATTCATATTAGATTTTTAGCCTAAAAAAATTCTATTATGCACTTTTTAATATGCCTATTTTTCTATTTATCTATTTATCTATATTATGCAAAACCACTATTGTCTCAAGACTCCTTACGGAATATTTCAAAACATTTAAAAACAAAATAAGTAAAATTTCTTTGTATTTATAGTATTAAGAGACAGATTTTTTATTGATAATGGAATCTATGACCATATCATTTGGTTTGTCTGCCATATAATTAAAATTTTCATCCATCTTATGGAGAAAAGGCTTTCAGATGAGCTGGTTTCATATTTTTTATGAATAATTCTTGTAGGGTTCTATTCTCTCGTGTTTATATTGGGAAAGTATTATTTAAAAGCTTAAAATTCTTTTCGTGGAGGTTGTCTGTTTAGAATTAATTTGTATTAATTTCAAAATGAATATCTTTGTTGATCATGCATGTTATGAAATAAATATCTTCATGATGTCCTATTAATTATACAGGCATAACGCGAAGAAGAGGCAGGTTCTGCTCCAGAAGCGGTCACCTGTCTGAATTTCAATCTGACAGCTCTCACTTGCTGGACGGTGCCTCAGGAAGGACTCACCGCACCTACCGAAGTTTAAACCACGACCAACCGGAACCTCAATCTTCCGCATTCACTCGCTCATGAATCACTGTAAACAAGTTTTGGATGTGTGCGGCGGTGAAGTTTTTTTTAATATGACTACTGTTGGCCTTTTATTATAACTATAATGATATCAAACATAATAGAAGTATAAATTTCCTACGTGATCTTTCACATAACCGACAATGTCTCCATTAAATTATCGTCTGTCGGCCGGTGTGTATTCGCATATTCGATCCCGGTCTTGACAGATAATAACAATATTTGGTTTGGATGAGAAATTTTACATACTAACGTTTCAATTATACGAAGAGGATACCAAATATTCCATCTGTACGATGTGCGTTAGTGATAAAAGAATATATCAGAGTTTAAAATTACAGTAATATTTTCAGTGGTATCTTTTCATTCACGCTCGTGGCTTCAAAATCAATATGAAACTATTTCAGAAACAATTCCCTACATCAAAAAGATCTCATAATAAAATTTGATCAACCTTATCAAGGGTACTTTTCATATTCATTTAATTATGCATGCATCACTCAGAATGAGAATGAGATGACCTTATATGTATAATTCAAGAGTATGTTTCATCTTAACATTTTTAATTAATTGGTCTTAAAAACTTTATACATTTTCTGTTCCATTCTGGGGAGTGCATTTTATGTTAATATTTCATATTTGAATGTAATAATTGTACGTCAAGCGGGTTATTGTTGATTAATCGATACCGAAAAAGTTCAGTAATAATTTCAACGACGATGTACTTAAACTCTGATTATAAATTTCATGTGTATACCTAACAGCTGTGGACATAAATATGTGATCGGTGACTTTTTCCTTAAGAGTGTGTTAATAGCAGTGAATAAAATACTGCATATATACTTTCCAATTATTTTTTACTTAGCGAATGGGGTATTTAATATTTTTTAGTGAAATAAAATTATCGAATAAAACATAGATATACTTGTAATATAGGCTGTCTCCAAAGGAAACATGTCTCTTATATCAATTAACTGCATAGCAAATTAAAAAGATTTTTATAACACGATCGATTCGGACAGGCCAGGAAAATTACTAACGTGTTGTTTATGCGTATGAATAAATAAATAAACGTGGCGAATGATGTTGACTGAATAATATTTAATGTACTTTCTTATCATGGCCACTTTACCTGTCGATAGCTGTGATTGAGTATGCCGTGATCATTAAGTGTAATTGGGATTTCAAATGGTATATCTCTTAACTAAATTACTGCGAGGCAGATCAAATTTATAGCATAGTTACAATAAAAGCTTGCGTATTGTATAGGTTAAATTAAGGTATGATTGTATTTTTCATAACACTGTCCAAGATTTCAGTATTTTTTTATTATTATTTTCAATTTAATATTTTTTTTCTCGGGTGTAAATTATTATATGGTTGCCTTTGTAAATTAAATAGATTGTCTAAAATAAAATTTTCTTCCAGTTTGTATTTTTAATTATTTGAAAAGCCTGTTATGATTTATTCTAATTGACACTGAATCGCTTGCGTTTTTTTTTACATTCCAATAAATTTATTGTAGATTTTCAAATGCATTTTTGTGATTCTTTTTTTTTTTTGAATATTTTCAAACCTTTTATTTCAATGATGAGTAAATCTTCCAGATATACCTATATTCGCAAACATTATTTTCATGAAAACATAACAGATATAATGAAAAGGTAAGCTTCTGGCGAGCTATGAATTCTCATGAACAAATTGTGACTGATTTATTGAAATAAGTTTTTTTTTACTTATTAAACATACAGGCTTTGATTGATTAATGTAATTTGATTTTATGGTTAAATAAATTAAGATTCTTAAAATAATTTATAATATTCTTTTTTTTCGCACATGTATTATTCATAGTAACCCAGATTGTATAATATTATGTTTAAAGTCTTATCAGGAATGAACCTTATCCATTGTGTATTCAAATTGATTATTCAGACTTTTCATAAAAAACTCTCACTTTAATGGGGTTAACTATCAATTCTCGACGGAAAGACATAAAAATATATATCAATGTCTTTATGAACTAAATTAAAGTTCACAAAGTATAAAGTAAACATTCATTGCTGAATTATATCATGAAAATTGGTGAGACGCTGCAAAAATTCGCAATTTTCAAAAAACGAAAACCATAAAAATATTTCAATGTAAGATTACTGGTTGACTCGAAACATAACAGCAACTTGCATTGCAGCTAATGGATACGTGACCAACAACATATATGCAAAGAAGTGATGTTGATGCAACTAACGGCTGCGTTCTCACGTGACATATAAACATTGATTAAAAATTTTTTCAAAAAGGGTGAACGAACCTTTATCTTCATAATTTATGAAACTGCGTGACATGGCTTAGCTCGTCGACAGAGAGGATTCAACCGACCAAACGTGATGTATTACAGGTGTATTCGATCATTTTGAGCAACGCTCAGAAATAATGGCAGACGCGCTGGGCGCGTAATGAGCGTCTCTCCGTTGTATATAACGCGCTAAGCTTGTAATTGGCTTTCAACTTGTTCAATGAATACAAATCTGGGCTTGTGAGACAAGAGTATTACAAAAAACATGTAGGTAATTACTGCTGTCACCGCTTAGCCTTCGCTACATTGATATTTTGGACTAGCGCTTTCTTTGAATGGCACACTGAAGACTAAGATTTCTGTTTCCCGCACACAATGTGCTAATTACAAAGAAACCATTCAATGTTTAAATGATGTTTTATAAATTTGAATAATATTTTATAGCAACAAAAAACATTAATTATTTACATGTATGGTTTGTGCCGCCCGGGGTGGTTCTTGAATTTCCGGCCCCTCCAATTTTTTCTCCAAAATAATGATTTTATGTCTACAATAATGTCGGTTTGAGGCTTTTTTATGTAAAAAAAAACCTATTCGTATTTTGTTAATCATAAATCATCATGATGTAGAACGTACAAGATTGCACCGCAGGCAAGAAAAAATTATGTATAAATATAATTTCTTGAAAAATATGTACTATATTTTTACAATCTCGTCATTTACAAATGTTATATTTAATATTAAATTCCAGAGAATTCTATTATAAGAGTCCAACATGTTTGTTTTTCAGATATGTCAAAAAATCTTTGTTATTTAAATAAATTTGGAAAAGAAAAGTCTATGTATATATTATACTTGAGTAAGTTTCATTCGGCGGTCATCGAGACCTTTTTTTGTTGTACAATGTTGAAATACTCGATTAGTATTTATCAGCAAGAGGCAAACAATTGACGATTTAGGGTAAAAACATCTGTGTTGCTTCAAGCAATAGAGACATTTCGACCAGCCACCTTAACACGCACAACATATGTTTTAAAAAAGCGAGAGAAAATTTTGAAACAGAATCAGGTTATTCCAATTTTATGAATATTTGAATAGTTGTACTGGAGTGCGCGCTAACCCTGGGGAAGTGCGCAGGCGATTTCACAGTGCTGCGCTTGCGCAGCTTAGAAGGAACATTGTCTGTGACCCAAAAGCTTAATAACGATCCCTGCAAACTTAGAGATTTTTTTCTAATTGAGGTTGTGTGAAGATAGCATTGTGACGATTTGAAATAATTATTTGCACAATGACATAAATTTTTTTACTTCAGAATAACTATTACTTTGTTACGAGATCAGTATTTCTTACGAAATTTTCCAGGATAATACCTTTTGTATTTATAGAAAGTTATGCTACGCTTTGAACTTCAACTGTCAGTTATAAACAATGGTATTGACGATAGGAATGGTATTGATATAGGATGAAATAGAATTGCGTCGATTGGTTAGATTGATTCATCTGACATTGTTAAAATATTATAATATGTAACAAATTTACTGTGAAACTCAATGTCAATTAAAAAAAACCATTTGCGTATTTTATCCAAATAAAAGTTTACTCATAGGACTGTAATCAAAAAAGCATTTTATGAATAATTTTTATTAAATATATTTATGTTACAAAATTGTTAAGGTACATTTGATACATGCTAATAAATATTACTAAACTCTGAAACATATTGGATATGCACTCGAATGGAAGAATACAACTATTCGAGTAAAAGCGTGGTTATACATCAACATAATTATGCTAAAGAGAGGTGTTTAAATTGTTATGACTATAATTTAAGACATTGACAATTCAAATTTGTTATGACTATTTTAAAATATATTTTATGTTCATATGACTGGCTATTTCTTTACAAAGAGTATTTAAATATCCTTAAAACTAACAGTTAAATTATAATATTTGGTTATTGTAGAAAAAATTTCAGGTTTACGAATATTTTTTTTTTAATTTTTAATTTCCTCATGCAAGTTTCGAAAACGTCATATGTCTATGCAAATTCAAGAGGGCCAAATAGGTAGACCGACGAATTATTATCACTTTGATCGCCTAAAAATTGTGCAAATAAATCTTGATAGCGTGTTAATGTCAACCCACCCCGTCTTCGGTCGTCATCCTATAAAAGTAATAAAAAATTAGTGATAAATATATTATATCTCTAGCCTACAACCCTATTACATCAAATAAGAGCCATTATTTTCAAATTTTTGCCATTTCAGTGCAATTTTTTTATTAGTGTAAAACATGAAGACCACAAGCTAATGTTCTTCATTTAGTTCTTGTATAACAACACTTAAGTTGAGATAAGCTCCACTAGGAGTCCATATAATTCACATTAGTAGCAGACATGGTTACAAAAAATATATATTTTCAATGCAATAACTTTTTCAATTACAATGAATGATTTTCAAGTTACGTATCATAAATATATTTTGCTTCCTTGTTTTAAAATATATGTATGTATAAAACACGAATTTATTTAGCATCTGTCCATGTTCACAAATGGTCATATGTGTAATTGTCACTTTGTGCGTAGTCGTCTCGGTGCACATTTGTCTTTTAAGTAATGGAATCAAGAATAATTGTGCTGTATATGTTGAAACAATAACTTACGGTTAGAAGATGGTCAAATGCATCATTTACTACTTGAATGTCTTCGATTACCATTCTTTGTACACAATCATATCTAAATTCGTCAGCTGCCAGAACACCATCTTGGTTGAGATCAAGTAGTCTAAAGTTAGCTTCAATAAATGCTCGCATAGCCTGCGGAAATTCTGCATATTTTCTTCCTACACAACTGTTTTGTACCGCCTGCTTAAATTCTTCAACTGTTACTATTCCATCCTGAAAATTAAAAGCAGTCCTTGATCAATTGTTTCATTGCCTTTATTTTATAGTTTGATTGACATTATTTCAAGATTACACATTCAACATGTCTGAAGTTAACTTTCTCCTGCGCTAATAAACTAAATAAATAAAGATAACAATAAAAACATCTTTCAAATTGCTCAATCAATTGTCTAATAAATACTTTCAGAGCTTTAATGCTTGACATGTTAAATAAAATTCTTCCATTTATGATGTAAATTAACTAAATTCTCTTGTGATCAGAATTATTATGTATTTCAGAGTTTACAATAATTTAATTTTACACTTGGCATTCATGCATTTATTTTCCCACTGACCTTCCTATTTACTTGTGAATGTCATACAAATTCAAATATTGTTGGTACTCTAAAAATATGAAATATTTTTTATCTAAATAATGGTCATTCTTACATAATCAGTGTTTTTACACATAAACTAGTACTATGTTTGATGTTTTTAGTGTTTTTAACATCTAAGTAAGCTAGCTTTAGTTGCTTAAAATTAGCGATTAAGCTTACCCGTGATCTAATTAATGGTTATGATGATCATTGTACTATCTATTTTATTATCAAAATTTAGTTCCTACACAATGCCGACACCCCGGATACCGTATAAGCCAGAATATAAGATGATGTCACAACGATGTTGGATTGTGAGTAATTCTTAGAGCCTTGGACTAATCCAGGCCCGTTAGTTACCCACAAATCTTTGTTCTTTGGAGAGCAATGGATGTTATAAATACATTCACCATTTTGTTGTACATGTGAAAATAGAATATGCAAACAAATTCTCCCAAAAGGCAGGAAAATTGCCACTGCGCCAGACATATTCAAATTTCTCACTTGAGAATTTTACTCAGTAATTAGAAATCAATTTGAAGAGAAAAGTCAAATCAAATAATCACAAGATCTCAAATGTTGAATTGAAATAATCAACATAAATAAAAGGGGCGAAGACCTGATGGCTGAGTGCTCTTACCGTTTGACTACAAAGGCCGACTTTGTACAATAATGAAACCAAATAGAGAGGATTCCATAACCCTAGTATTTTAACTTTATAACAGTTTTAATAGACCCATTTTTACCTAGGTATGCTATATCTTGTCAGGTAGGCATTCAAAACTCCTCGAAAAGGGAAGTGGAGGGAATGAAACATATTATAATAAATTATATTGTTGGCATGCAATCTGAAACCGTAGTTACCATTGCACTCATAGATAATAGAGAGGATAGTCAAGCAACGGAGGCGAACTGATTGTGGTGGGGGGCATGTGAAAGGGATAAGCTAAGAAGAGGGCATATTGAAAACTAAATTTTCAATAAAGCCTGCCCTGCTTGACTATCCACTCTACTAAACTCGTTTTCATGACCCTTGAGTTCACCTGATAGTCTTCTAGCCTAGTGTGCATGGGTCATTAATATTATGATCAGAGATGAAAGGGGTGGGGGGGGGGTGCTTCAAGTATTCAACATTCAACTCCCATCTCTTTACCTGGGTTTCTTTTTGTCAGTATCACAATATCATTATTTGACATAAATAAAATTCTTGCAAACTTAAAATATACAACATAATCCCCCCTCTCAATCCTCACGTAAGGTCCTAGTCATGATTATTATTTAGTGTTTGAAATAATAAATAACAGGTATAAGGACTTTTTTTGAAAACCAAAATGTCTAAATATTATTATATTCCGGACCATACGGTAAATCGTTATTGATATTATATTTATGTTTACACGTTTCACAATATAATACAGATTCATGTTTTGAGTGAATCCTGATAAATAGTTATGGTCATTTAAATCTAATGACTGCGAATGCATTTAAATTTAACAATGATACTATCGACCAGTATTAGTTAATTATTGGCTCGCTGTTTTATTTCTTTCATCGGTTGGCCTAGGAAGAATCAAATAAGACTTATACAAGACAGCCAGTCAGAGCATTGTGAAGATTGATGATGAGCGATTACAACATCGTAGAAATGGTACAGCGGATAATAAAAATAAACAATATACAATGTACGAATATATATTAAACTTGTACGACTTCAAGCAACAATGATTTATTAGCTAGTTTTTTTAATACTTAAGTCTAACCACATCGAGAATGCTGGCAGTTGTAACATAATATTATGTTTATTATATTAATTCAACTAATAATAATTATTCTTGAACAGTACGAACAACTAGAATGTAAAAAGGGAAAATGATTTAATGGTGAGATATCTCAATATTATGTATGCTAATATGATATTGTATTATGTTGTAATTTTTGGATTTAAAGACTAATGATTTTTCTACTGTGTGAAAAATGAAATATTAATAATTATCAAACCATATTCCTGGCAATTTTAATTTTTTGACTCTCAAAAATATTATGTCGGATTAGATGCAATTTTGAATTTATAACAATTAGGTAATGCAAAATTTTAAACGGTGGAATGTGATGAATTAAATTCTGTAAATTTTGGTTTTGAAACAACTTTTAGAAATAGAACATTCCAGTATTAAAAAATAAATCACAGGGAAATTGTTTATTTTATTTAGAAATGGCTGAACTTGGTTTGATATGAATATATTGTTTGTGTAAAAAAATGTATAGTGCATACAGCATACCTACTACTATAAAAAATGAATTAAGTAAATTGACACCCCCTACGACAAAACACGTATTTTCTGATTAAAACATAATATAAAACAACACGATTATTACCATAGTTGCAAAGAATTGCAATTATGGTAGCTTTTACCGAGAGTAATAAATTTTCGTGTATATAATTGACCGAACACATCAAAATATACATACGAAAGATTAAATTTGATTTTAAATGAATAATTTTCACTCTGCAATTATTTTGCAACAAAAGTTCCTAAATGGTTGAGAAAATATGTTTTTTTTTTCAAAAATATCCATAATGTACCTTCGCAAATTCTTTTAAATCAACTACATATATACATACATATGTAAACTGTTTGATATTATATATAAGACCATATTTTTAGACTGAACATCCAAATGGCGTAGGTAATATCATAATTCATTTTTTAAAATTATATTAATAATCACTCAGGAGTTAGACGTTGTATTCCAGAAGCCATTCGCATTCGAATAAGAGGAAAAGGGTAACCGACATAGTCTGGTGGAACCTTATCAAAATCTGCGAGCTGAGCTATCTCCTCCCAGAGACTGAGCATTATGTGTTGATATTTAGCAAGTCGTATTGAACTACAGTCTCCTTTTCCTTCCAAAACACAAGCTCTGACGGCCAAGCATTCAAAATCGTGGGCGTCCAGGTATCCATTATTGTCAATATCTAAAATAAATAGAAACAAAAAATATGAACGATAAAAACTTTAGATGGATTACAGGCACCGTATCCGACATATTATAGAAACGTCAAGAACTATGACAAGAATTTACAGAACCACTTTTTTTTTAAATTTCCCATTTGCTCACTTTTAAGGTGTTAACTGTCAATTCTTGGTGGAAAGACATTATATTTTAAAAAATAAAACACAATTCATTTGTACTACTTCCACATATTTATAATAATCAGGACCGGTTTCGCTCATCACGAGCATTATCAACTGATGATCAGTTGCTATTTTGGTTAACGAATATTTACGAATTATTTTTAACTCATTATATTTTACTCAGATAATGGATTATTAATGTGGCTTCATTTTTTATTTCAGATTAGTATTTATTGATTTGTAACAGGTCCTTAACATATTAATTGTAGGGTATTTAATTTCGTTTATGTATAATTTGTTTGATTACCTGTAAATTCTTGTCATAGTTCTTGAACCAATTGTTTATATATCTTACAATTGTTAACATTCATTTTTATATAAATAGCCCTGTTATGATTTTATTTTTATCAGTTGATAATGTTTGTAATGAGCGAAACCGGTCCTGATCATTATAAACATGTGGAAGAAGTACAAAAATTTGTGTTTTATCTTTAAAGCATAGCAATTTATTTCTTTATACAAGGATTGTTAAATTTTATCGGCTAATTGTGTAATAATACGATATAACTGATGGGGTTAAAGAGAGCTGTTTTTATGTTGTATTAAGTGTTTTCAAGACAGCTTTGATCCAGAGACATACGATAGATTTGGGTAAAGTAGTATGTTGACAATAATAAATCAATTATTATAGTCGATAATATAAAAAATGAAGAGTAAGAAAGATCATTGTCCATCCAAATTGTAAAATGAGTTAATGATGCCATCTTGTAGGGAATTTTGTATGCTATACAATAGCATACTAAAAAATCACTCTCCGAACTTTGAGCCCAGAAAGATTGAAATCATTGAAATATCATTGTCACACACATTCGACAAAGAAAGACCGTTGTCTGTGGATATTAATCATTCTACAAGAACTTTTTATAAAAAAATAGACCACTTTTAATGTTGAGCCAAGTAAATAATAAATCAATGGAGCAATACAGTTTTATGCTTTAACTCAAAACTGAGTCAACATGACTGATCACTCTTTCCCTAACCCTTCATAATATATTATATTATTGTCTTTAACAGGGGTTTCCAGACTTTTTAGCTTAAAGGTCACACTGACATCTCCACTAAGTCCCATGGGCCAAGACCTAGCTAACTCATCATACGAATATACTGTAATTTTGAATTACGCGCCAATTTTCGTATTGGTGCTAGCCGGCGACTGAGATATTTATGGCGCGGGGCGCGGGGGTGGAATTTAAAGTCATCATTGCTGGAATTACAAAAGTCTTCCACTCACACAGTTTGACCTGTTGCATAAATTTGCTCGTGGCTTTTTTCCGTTTTCGACTACTTATCTGTGTGAAAAAACATTCTCCAAAATGAAATATACAAAAAACATTTACAGATCCAAATTAACTGATTGGCTGATGATGAAGTCACTGCTGACAATTTCCTCAATAAAAACATTTGATTATTATTTTGCATGATTAACTTACATTGTAAATTTTACAATTTAATCAAAATAAGCCATGCCGGGCTGGATATCGGACATGTCCGGCCTGCTGCCGCGGGCCGGATTGGTGGTGGTCAAGGGCCGTAGTTTGGGGTCCCTCGGTCTATAATATCTTCTAGGTTAACGTGTAATAGTGACCTAACATACCATACATTTATTATTGGTTATGCCCCATTAGGCAGTGGTGTAATGCCGAAAACTAATTGATATTCCTTGTAAATAATTTGCTATTTTTCACATGTTTTTATTTTTAGCCTTATATGAAAATTGATGATGTTATTTCAAATCATATTTATTCGATATAAGCAATTGGAGATTTGTAACAATCTGTTGGTGTTATGTTCTTTTCTACCAATCGTTGTGCAAATAATGGATGCACTTTTCCGAAAATGGTAGTATAATATAATGCAGAACAACGGCAACACAAATAGTTTTTCATTAAGTTGAGTATCAGAAAGGAATACCTACTGCTTTAGTGGTGATTGACTCAAATGAAAAAAAAACGATAGTTTAGTTTACAATAATAATTTATTTATTGTATTAGAAAAATAGAAATAGTGCAGCCCAGCATATCGACGGTGTTTTGGTCGATTGGTGTAACCCTCAAAATTGAAATTGTTCAGGAGAGTAAAAACTGTTTCAATCGAAAACGTTACATGGTGAGTTGCCTTATGAACCTTTGAAATGAACTCCTGTAAATTCTCATGTTTGCAGATACGGGATCATACGTAGGGAATGTCGATATATTAGTGGCTTACATCAAGTGGCCGGGTCAGAATTTTTAAACTTAAAACCAATCTAAAATGATGTTTCCCTTCCAAAAAGTGTTCAATTTATTATTCTAATCTGTATCATTTGGCCGAGACCTGCACTGTCATCTTTAAAATGACATCCAATCATTAAATCATTTTCGTATTTTTTTGAGGGTTGCATTAATTGGCCAAAACACAGTCGATGCATACATTTCTATTACAATAATAATTTTATAATATGCATGCATACTTTAAAATACATACATATTGCCAGTAAATGAGCAAATCTTCAACTACTAAAAATATTAACATAAAAAAACACAAAACTCTTGCTAGCCTAACCTATTTTATTTTAGTTTCTATAAGAAAGTCGACTTGAATTGCAGATCATATTTTTTATAAAAAGCGTATTGTTTCGAGCAAGTTCATCACAGAGATGGAACAGCCATAAATTTTCAAATACAAAACATAAAACGAATGTATGTAAATAATTTATATGCTTTCTTGTTCTATTAAAACGACCAGTCCATTTACCTTTCAAGATATTATAAATATACAAACATTCCTCGAAATTGGCGTCAAGTGTGGGTGTCACGTTATTAAAACTAGGAAGTCAGCAACTAGATTCAACGTTATTTTCAAAAAAGTGTCACAATTTGAGATGTTTCAACATTTTGAGAAGAATATTGTGTTTGTCAATCGCATTCATCGATGTATTGTTCTTTGTTTACTTATATGTTTTTCGTTCCTGTTCGAAACTAGGTTAAATACTTATTCCTAATATTTTAAAATTAAATTATAATAATATTTATGACTCTTTGGTATTTCTCTGATATTTACGAAAAATGTGAAATAATTAATGACAAAATTGCATTTTTAATATAAAATTATATTAAAAATTGATAACTTAGTTATTCCGCATGGTTTATCACTAACGTGACGCGTTTCGTCTCTTTAAGAAGCATCTTCAGACTAACGATATCGTAAGGTTATTTATTTCTAAGGTAAATGGGTTAGTGATAAACCAAATCATTTTACTTGTTATACAAAAAATGCATTTCCACGAAGAATTGATGTCAGTGAATTTATTCAATGGTTTTATTTACTATTACTAAACAAAAAAATATTATATAGGCAGAATCATGATTCGTATTTCAAGTGGTGAGTATATTTTTGGAACTTTAAAGTGCATGGTAATTAAAATAATTCACCATTATTTTCAAAGACTATAACAATATAAATATTTATGTGTTTGGTCAACGTCGTTGGTTTCGGTTACGGATGTCTCGGGTTCAAATCATAAATTGATTCGTAGTTAGAGCTCGTAGGCACGGATGTTTGTGCACTCATTAATATTTCGCGGTACACCACACGCCAAGATATGTTGATTTCATAAAAAAAACTACCATTTTTTACCTATGTCCACTCCCGTTGTGGAACATATGGAACAGAACAGAAGTAACTGCTTGTTACTCAGTTGCTCAACCTTTTTTATTTCGAAAAGAGTGAGGATAGGGCTTGGACTGTGTGAATGTTTTTTTAAGAGACTAGGGATGCAAGAATAGGGATAGGACAGTACTAGCGGTTAATTAATCGATCTCACTACTTTCCGTTTTAGGATCGGGTGGGTTCGAGGCAGTGGCTAGGGTTTGTGCCACACGGGGCAGTCGTTGAATTTGCTCCCCCCCGTTTTTTTCTTCAAAAATGATTATTTTATATTTACACTAGTGTTGAGTTAAGGCTATTTTTTAAATTACCTACTCGTATTGTTTTAATCATAAATCACTACAACGCAGAAGATTGTGCCATAGGCAATTTTTTTTATATATAAATATATAATTTCTTGAAAAATATGTAAGTACTATATTTTTACAATCTTGTCATTTAGCCCCACGGGTTTGTTTTTCAAGTATGTAAAAATATCCATAAATCATTTAAATACATTTTATTTTTATTATTATTATTGAAATATAAAATTATTTATATACGATAAATTAATTACTTATTTGTTATTTTCATAATATTGTACATAGAAACGAATTAAGAATTGTGAATCCAATTTAGAAGAAGATATTCAGTAGATTTATGCGTACCGGGATTTGAACCCGAGACATCCGTAACCGAAGGCAACGACGTGGACCCCAGCACTATTTTGAAAGAGTTGATGGTTTTCAGGCATATTTTGGTTGAATAAAAAATAAATAGCCTCATAGCGAAGTTCAAACAATCTTTCTAAAATTTTGCCTCGGGAGAGCCAACGTATTTCTTTGTGAAACAAAGTGAATTAAAGACTCTTGTTCGTTAATGTGTATTATATTTCGATACATTCGTTTGTTGTTTCTAATAATTCCACTGGTAAATTATTAGTCATCATCAATGCTTCCCAATGTATGCAGCGATGTGTAATTTCTACGATAGGATGTTTTGTTTTACACACGAGACAAATCACATTTTATTCCCATCATTTCAGTTGCACTATTCTTGCAAATACTAATACAACTATACTAATAAATATCAAAATAATACAATATTTTTTCAATGATAATAGTATCAAAGGCGATCTTAGCAACCGAATGCGCTCAGTTTGTTTATAATATATTAATATACTCGATTTTTCTCATTTTGGATGCACTGCGCCGCGGCAGACCTGGTATCGTCTCACGGCGCACCGGTGTGCCGCGGCACACCAGTTGCGGAGCACTGCTCTATATGATTATCTACCGATGTTGATTCCTGGAAGGAAATCGAATATAATCGATGTTTACGATTAATATTATATGATTACTGATTTATTTCCAAATATTATCCTTTTTGCATTTTAAAACCAAAATAAAAATAATAAAACTGCCACAAATTATGAATAGATATTATGTGTATTGAAAATTCAATAAAAAATATGCGAATGGTAATAATTGATAATAAATGCAGTACTCCGCCGCAACAGCGCGGCAGAGCACTGCATCGTCAAAGGGTAACCCGGGTAAATGATAAAATTATGAAGTTGGGCGGAGTGGTTGTTAGTTAATAACTCTCAGTATTTAGGACTGAATAAGGTAAGAGGATTGAAAAAATTACAAACAACCACGCCCTTGGATCCAAAATTATTTATTAATGAAAAAAAATAATTTGTGCAGCTTCCCAGCTACGGCTGCAATCCCGTATTGGACGATGGAAGTTTAGGAATAGAGCAATAACCGTCGGATGATGGCGATCAGTCAAAATTTCGGTCAGAGTCATGCAGTATTGGAGATTGTATAACTTTATCTTTAAACTGTAAGAAAAACTCTATCTTAATTTAAGTAAAAGTTATCATATGTGATGAAGTTTTCAAACAAATTTTCAGACACAAATAAACCGACCTAAATTCTGGAAAAATCTCATTAGAGTAAATGATACATATGTATTTGGTTTTTTGAGAACGCGGATTAAATTGGCAGTCGTATTTACACAAAAAGAAAAAAATAATGCGATGAAAAATAGAAATGGTTGACCGACTCAGAACATTCATTGTGTCACATTGTGAATCAATAGATTGGCCGCACATTTTCTAGAAAATTCTTCCATTGGGTAAAAGTTGAACCTTTTAAGATACGTTCTTCCGAAGTGAACATTTAAAAATGCAGTATTTGTTCGAAATACATTTATAGTATGTAAAAAAATCTGGGTATAATTCGAATGTAGCTTGAAGCTATAAGAAATAAGTCCCCTTAGTGGTTAGTATAAATATTATTTTAGACATGTATTACTGTTTTAATGAAATTATTTTTTTAATGGCAACACAAAATATAACCGCATACTATCTAGTTTAATATTTTTATAAACTGAACAATCTTATTTAAAAACAAAAACTTTGTCTATTACGTTTTCATTCTTAATTTGAATTTAGTAACCAAGAATACACAAGAGTTTTAGTGCATCTAATGTATCGTTAAATACGATTGTCGACTATGCACACAAACATTCGAAGATCTCGATTGCGATGCTGTTCCGGAGTGCATGAATGTTGAAGGAATCTAAATAAAATAGAATGTATGTTAGTAGGCAAGCCAACGGCAGCTCGCTCGATCGGCCTGGCTGGGTAAGCAAAACAATAGGTAAAACAATTAGCTTAGTATCGGACCCGCCAAACTCATCGGACTGGGTTTATTGCCAATAAGCTGACATGGAAACGTTTAAAAAGGAACGATCTCCCATTACCAAATTTTGCTGTTTACAATGTCAGTTTATAGCTCCAGAAATAATTGAATTCGCATCGGAGCATATATAATGTTAAGTCATTGCGTCATGGATGATATCTTCCATGAGTACTTTATTTTATTAATAGAACATTATTTGCTTGAAAGATTCGTGTGAAATGGATTTTAAATTCTCGACAAAGTCTTTTTTTTTGTAAAATAAAGCATGGAGTCAAACCACTATTTTATATTATATTTATATAGTATAGTATTTTTGTTTTAAAATACAAACGATGATTAATGAATATTGTTATGCTCTCTTTTAAATTCTCATTGTGCATATTTTCCGTTCAGGTAGTTTACGAAGTATGGTCGTATTTAATAATGGATAAACTTTCAAAATTTGCAAAAGAAATTACCAATATTTAATTGATACCGTTAGGTTAGGAGATGAAATCAATATTGCAGCACTGAATAGGTACTACAATATTGTTTATGATATATTGATTTGTACAAACAAAAAATCATTGACTGTTAAAAGAAAGCCACGTGAAAGATTTATGTATTTTATTTGATTACGAGTTTTTTGTAATTCGCAAATATTTTGACGGTTCCGGAAGATCATACGTGATAAAAGATTTATTTACAATAAAAAGAACATTTATTTGACAGCTTGTTAGCGACATGTATCATCTAGCTATTATCTAGGCGACGATAGCATCTTTTAACCACCTGTCATTTGATTCAATCACAGTCACATTACAGTCATCACAATAACAATCATTATTTATTTCAATTATTAGCACTAGGTGCATGCAAGTTTTCTTAAATAACAATTAACTGTGATTTGCATACCGTATAAAAATCTGACGATAAAAGACACTCGATTATCCCAACTATATGCCATTATACAGTAGTTTTCCTCGGTGCCTAAATGTCTCGGAACTAATGTACTACTGTGAAAATTCACGTATCTACGATCGCGTTCGCTTCCGTACTGCCTGCCCACTGAGATTTCCCACCGCTAACGCGATCGCCTATATCCTCTGATCTTCGGATAAAATAAGAATAACACGTAAACGCTGCTAGATACAGTTGACGTCAAGCAGTAGAGAAGTAATAACGTAAAAATAGATTCATGAAAAATATTCCAATCAATATTTCATTATACTCCACATACAGATACAAAATATCCACTTGATTTTCTTTCGTCTGTTCATTAAACAACCCATTAACATATTATTATTTATCATATAGGGGTCAATAAGAAAATATATGATCAACACGGTGGCCAATATATCTTGCAAATTCGTTAAATTAAATGCTCAGGTACACAATATTGATAATATTCGCAGATTTCATGTACTAACGAGATATAACAGATCACTCACAAAGCCTTTTAGCAGTTTCAACTAATTTTCTAAGCTATAATTAAGAAACTGTCAGCAGCCTTGTGAGAATACGACGTCTTTTCACATAATACGATTTGGCTACTTAAGGTCCTAATCAGGGACGTCATTTTAGCTTTTTTCAGATGCGGAGACGACGACAAGGGATTCTCTTTTGCCGTACCCACATATTTTATTTTTTACTTTTGTTTATCCATATATAATATATATTCTTCAAATTCCATACCTATTTCAGTATCTCCCCCCCCCCCCAACACCAATGACGTCCCTGGTCCTAATCCGTAAACGCAATAAGTCAAAACCGTACTAAACATAACGAGCTGGCAAAAGCAAAGGCTCCAACCGATGAAATTACAAGCTATCAATGCCACATAAATTTCGACATACTTACCGCCAAATCCATCGAAAATATTGACAAAAATATTGTTAGCTTTTACTGAACTCCATCACATCTCACACTTGTGTTTGCTTTCGGAGCCGTTGGTCTTGTTTTCGATCCTCATTAGTTATGCTGATCATGTGCATCTGCATTCCACTCTGTACTTAGTTTCTGAACCTATCTTGTATAGATAGTCCATGTCAAACAACCCTACACGGAGGAAGGATGCACTGCGTTTCAGATCTTAATAAAAATAGCATGACATACAAAATGTCCTGATCAATTCTATTGCATTGATATGTTGTTATCTAAGTTGAGATATATATCTATTATTATATAATAGACAGATTAAATCATGCGTAAGTTATTATCAGTGATACGACACCCCGAGCTTAGATTTTAGCCCAGGATACGCTGAGTTGTTGCTATGTTTAGAAACTACTAGTCGTTCCGATCTGACAGTTTTCAGTAAAATTGCGTTAATTGCCAAAAAGATCTATATACTGCCTGCAAAATGATGGCCAAGTCATAATGGAGTAATTGAACATCTAAAAATATTATTGGCATGTTCACAAAAATTATTTTCGGCATCAATTTATGTCTAAAAATAATTCAAAATAAGTAATCGTTTTTGCTTAAACGATGAAACATCTATGAACAGTTTTGAAGTTATTTCTGAAAAGATTTTATATTAAAATATAATAGTTTGGCGAATAAATACAATAACAAAATTTTTAATATCTAGCGAATAAGTCTTGTGTGTTGTAAGATATTATTGAACAATCTTCCGTTATCTATTTTTCTAACATCAATGGTTTAAGGTGAATTTTAAATTCACAATTCTAGTTTCTTTTTACAATCTATAATATGCAGATACATTAGTTTTTATGCACCACTTAATTTATCCCCTTATTAGGTATATTATATTTATTATACTAGTATAATCATTTTCTAATAAGACACGTGACGGATATATTAAAACAGTGATAGTAGTTTTAAGAACCGATATGGTATAAATAGTCTTGAATTGTATTTTTTTTATGTCACGATTTTGAGAAATACTTTTTGTTATGATAAAGTTATAATGTTTTCAAATTTCCTGCATAAAGTTACGAAAATATGTGCGCAAGCGTACAAACATTCATGCGTGCGCATCATAACTTCTGTTTTCTACCGTCAGGTTACATTTGGTATTTCTCGTTCCTTCCATGAATTAAAGCTGTGCCGTGTTTTTATTCTCCCCGTTTTTGTTGTTCATAATAAGTAATACAAAATCATATATAGTTTTCGTGGAAATAATATAAAAAGCTGCAATATGTCATTATTTGGAGCAGCCGTGGGTGATTTTGACGATGATCCATTCTTTGGGTGAGTGTGAAGTGGAATTTGCTTTATTTTTACTATTTTCTAAACTGACATTTGCGAATGGCGCGAGGCAATAACTTTCTCTGTTGTTTGGGACGATCTGTTTCTATTTTGACGTGTATCAATGCATCTTAGATGCTCTAATACGCCACTCGATTCTTGATAATGATTTATTTCGGCTTTTCTCTATCGCCAATCATCAAATCCATGTGTTAGGCAGAGTAACAATAAATACATTTAGACTGCACTTGCTACGAGTGAGTACAAAATTTAATATTTTTTCAGATCTCATATGCGACAGATGCGACATGTGAATCAGATGATGAATTCTCTTTTCGCCAGTCCCTTCGGAATGGGAATGATGCCCGATATGGGGGGACCACTCTCAATAATGGGATCACATCCTCACACCTCAATGATGCCCTTTATGCCACAAATGAACATGAATAGATTAATGGCAGGTAAGCAAAGACAATACGTTTCTAAAATTAATCTATACATTTGTTTTTTTTGATTTGCAATTTGCGATGCTAAAATTTCTACCTGCCACTGATTACATCAACTCAGGGTTACAAAAAAAAACAACAAAATCCGTGCTGTCGATTCCTTTGATTAATCAGTATAGGTAGTTCATGTTAAATGTAAATAATTATTACAAAAACACATTTGGGTGTGGGAAACAGCATTATATTAATCCTTTGGGCACCAAGCTATTGGTACAACGAAACTGGTAAAAACCTCATAGCCTTTAATGTTTCGGTAAATGTACGTATTGGTGGACGTGGTCTATAAATGCATTTTTTTCACCAAAAAGCATGCAAAATGAATTGTTTTAGAGTGGAACAGTCTTTTATCAAGCTAAATATATGGAGAATATTCAATAATTATGAAAGGAAACGTTGGAATAGTGGTTTATTGATGACATGTCGCATAGTAGCTGTGTATGTCGCAAATCATGGTTGTTTTGCAATCTCGGAAGTACCAACCTAAAAAACAAACATACTCATGTTTGTATCAAACAAATAAGAGTCTAAATGAAGATTGCTATGAATTCAACTATCTTTGTAGAACTGAATACTTAGATATTTTATCCTATTATATTTGAGTTCTACCAGATAAATGCCTTACGTAAAATAAATATGTATGATTATTAGGTTGGCACACCTGAGTTTATTGCAATATGGCGATCAAAAATAAAGTTTGTGACATACACAACAATTATGCGATAAACCACTGTTATAATATTTTTAATATTTTTTAATTGATCTTTTATAAAAATGTTTTAATGTTTCCTTTCGTCGTTATTGAATATATTTAGCTTGATGAAAGACTATTCTACCCTAAAACATATCATTTCGCGTGCTTTTTGGTGATAAAAATGCATTTTTAGATCACGTCCACCAATACGAAGATTTACTGATGTTTCATATGAAAGATTATAACGGATTAGCAAGTTTTACACTATGTCAAAAGTACATAAATTAAATGTTTACATGCACAGAATAGGAAATAAACACCAATGCTCACATGACTATTAACTGCATGAGTTTTATATTAGTGTAAATTTGTCTTCCATATTTAGATAATTCGTTTGCCGATTGTAATGATTTACATAGTGTAATAAATTCATAAATACATTACCAAATTATTATTCATTACTCAAAGAATGGACTGTGAAAATATGTTATTCATCTAATTTGCAGCAACATCAACTGTATTGACATCATTATTAAATATACATTTTATAATGACCAGTGTTTCCAAAATATACCGAATGAACAAAACAGATAAGTTAATTTCCATTTTTCAGACTACACATGTCCAAAAACTTAAATGGCTAGTGGCAGTAATAATACTTGTTACATTGCAAATATCAATATAATGTCCAACCGCTCTATCTAGAGTCATACGTCATAGCGCTTCGAACGTCGAGATTATTACGTCAAATGCCTTTTTCGCTCCGCCTGTGTTGCCAGTATTCAATCCCAAAAATAATATATATTAAATAATACTTTAAAATAATTATAGTAATACATTATAAATAATACTTAAAAATAATTGTAATAATTAAAGCAATATATTATAAAAAATACTATAAAATAATTATAGCTGTATATTATAAACAATACTTCTAAATAAAATATTCCTAAATAATATTATTTTAAAAATATGTCTTAAAAAAGGATTGTACTTCTTAACCATATTCGCTCACTATGTGAAGTATATGACCACCACACAGTGCCTCCATGATTCCCCATGACCTGTCAATTGGTTTGCTTTCTTTGATGACCAGCATCCGTCTGTTGTTGTGTTTGAATTTTTTATTTTAAGGAAGCAGAGTGTCTCTATTATTTTTGATTAAGTTAAGGAATCTTTTTCGCCATGCTATGATATCGTACCTTTCCATTAAATAAGTCCTCTTTGAGCGTGATTTTTTAAACTCAAAGTCTATTGTATGTACGATTTTTCTCAAATGCTCTCTCCCCCTTGATAATCCATACCGGCTTTTAAGGTCAGTAAAATGGTATTGAGTGTCGGGATTTCTTTCATCGTTTCGTAAAAAACCGAAAGTGTACACAGACACACAGATCAAAAGAATCTAATATTTTATTTTTGACCTGTTTTTTGTTTTCTTGGGCGATTGAACCTTCCCATCACCAATACTTATTTCTACACAAATACGTTGAATGGTGCTTAGTGATACATTTGTATCCAAAAATAAATAAAAACTAAGGACTAAAAGAATGTTAAATATTATTGATCCCGAATTAAGTTTTGTTTAAACTCTATTTTTCTTATTTTTCATTGATGAACACTGTACAACCTTACCGTAAATATTGTGAGTACATATCTTCGTTGTTCTGGAAGAAGACACTAACTGAAAAATACTAGTTTTGAATAATTTGACTTTGAAGTTTGTCAAATGTCTGAAATGCTTTAACTTTTTCATTTTGTTTGTACTAAACTGTTTTTTAGAAAAAGTATAATTTATAAAAATAAGTATGTTCTTGCATATTGTAGAGTTTCAAATAAGGAAGATTTTGGCATAACTAACTCAATATGTCATTTTTTCGATTAAGTGTTTTCTTCCAGAACAGCGACAATATATAGTAACAAAGTATTAACAAGAAAAGGGGCAACATTCAACAAATTAGTGAAATTATTAGATATAAATAACATAAAAAAAGAATATGATTTTGAAAATAATTTACAGAAAGTAATGAACTTAAGTACTACTAATTGAATACACTATTTTCGGTTGAATGGCATGCGACAGTATTTCCCCTAAAACTGGGGAAATTTTGCAACTCTGGTCACACTGATAAATTCCTTCGTGTCTTACTTGTCATAGCAAATATTTTATCTCTGGCACTATTGAGTGGAATTAAAAGCTTTAATTTCTGTTCCTCGACCTAACAATACTTCAATACATTAGAAATAATGCCCTTCGTCTGTTTCCGTAAAGGTTTTGGCATTTTAATGTAAAAAAAACCGAACCGATAATGAGCACGGAATGTAGTAGCGGGGCGAGTAAATGCGATGGGTGGACGTTGCTTCCAGGAACGACCGTGATGACGTGTATGTCTTGCTATAATGGTGGCACTGTAGTTTACGAATTTCGACTGTATGAGAGTTCACCGTGCAAGAAAAAACATAGCTTTATTTATGTTTCATCCGTACAATCATTACAAATCATTTGTATACTATAATAAGTTTATTTCTATGTTGTGTTTCAATTAGATATGTTTTTGTGCAGACAGATAAAGCTATTTTAAATAATATTTGGGAGAAGTGATCTATAAGAGGTTGCAACCTTATTATCATTTTTTTTTAAATATGGGTCTTTTTTAAGATATGTGATTTTCATTTTATAAAATAAGCATTAATATAATGTATTCTTTCACGAAAATATGTTAGTTTATGAAACTTATATTTATAAAAATAAAACATATTTTTTGTACTAATTTCACAATCAATTTTGTTCATTGCGATTATTTTCACTACATAAAATTGTAGAATTACTACAATAATTATGTTCTATTTTTAAAAATATAATGCCTTTCTATCAAGAATTGACAGTTTGTTAACACTTTGAAAGTTATCAAACATACGTTAATCTGTTTCAACTTATTACTTTCCAGGTGGACTTCACAATGGCTTAATGAATGGAATGGGAAATTCGTATAGCAGCATTTTGGTCACTTCGAATGGTCCAGATGGCAGACCTTTGGTTTGTGAAGATGTCTTTGCATGACATATTCTTAAATAGAGTATTAATTCCAATTGATTTTATACTGTATTTTATGCCATGTCGATATTGACTATTAAGTTTTATGTTGCTGAGATGCACTTGATTACTTGTGTTCTTCATCACACTTCAAAATGGGGATGTGTTATACCAATACAATTTCCTCTCATTACATTCTGAAAGTTAGTTACTTATATATCGCAACCCATATATTTAGAGCAGGATTCAGGAAGGAAATATTCTAAAATATGACGAAAGTTTAAGTATTTATTATAAAAGTTCACAACATATTTTTTGAAGCTTGTAAATTTTTCAGCTTCTAGAATGACCATAACTTCATGAAGTTCATAGTGTAACTTCTTTGGATATCTATATTGAAAGAGATACAATAGTTACATTTTTATGCTACATGTTTTTTTCCACTTGACCCCACGTATATAACAGAAATGCTCATTACAATAAAATTTTTTACGTAAAAACATTGCAGTATATTCAAGCTAATACGGTATATTCAGTGTGCATAACCTGTATTCAATATCTGTATAACTGTGGGTATATGCTACACTGAACAGTTTAGTCATGTCAAACTATCACTCGATTCGCTCACTTGAAGCCAGCATACACCATTTTTACGCTATCGGTTTTCTAATTTATTCAATATCTATCATCTGGCCTCTTAATTTCGGCAGGACATTCTATATCTGCATGCACAATGTACGAGTAGTACGCTGAGAATATGAATGTTGTTAAAATGTAAAAAATCACTGAGTTGATTGCTTATCATTCTAAAATTAATATATCATAACATTGTTTGATGTGTTAATTATAGGCTGACCAGACTTACTGCACTTCGCAGTACAGTTCAGGAATACCCCAGGTAAAGACCGCCTCACGATACAACCACCTCGCCGATAGAACTATCATGAATTTACACGATACCCCAAGATATGATTGGGTGTACCCTGATGCTACACCCTCACACATTGTACGTTTTGATTTCTCGAATCTTATCGAGACTAACAACAATAATCCCTGTATTGATATAATTTTAATGACATAGACGTTAGGAATCGCGTTACAGTAAAGTAAAATCAAATGGTCTAAAACGGTTAATATTATGTCTCACGGATAACGAATAAACTTTTTCACTAGAACGGTGCCGTATTATATTAATAGCTTAAATTGGGTGGGATGTTATTCAAACTTGCATTATTTTGTGATCCCTTATTTAAATAAAGTATGATAACTTTAAACAGTGCGCAATAGTACTCGAATTTTTTTATGAATTCAATTAGATGAATTATGAAACAAATAACGGTAATAGGTATAGGTCCATGATATTGACAATTCAACATGGCAATTATGTTTTTACTTGGTGATCAGGTATGATGGTAGGTTGGTCAATAGTTTCAAATGATTATAATATAAATAAATTCTCATGTGCAGTGGTCAACGTCATTGGCTTGGCTTACGGATCTCACGGATTTGAATCCCAGTACGGACAGTTTGATTTTTCAATTGATTTATGGATTTCTGATTGTGACGTCTAAAACACCCTCCAACCCATCCGAAAAAACGGGGAATAGGTAGAGCAATTAGCTAACCGTTAGTCCTGTCCTAGCCCTTTCATTCTATCCCTACTCTCTTTGAGAAAAAAAGGGAGGTTGAGCAACTGAGTAACAAGCAGTTCTTGTAGAATTCCTTTTGTTGAGATACCTCCATTAATCGGTCACATGCTCCACAATGCGAGCAGACATGGTTAAAAAAAATATAAATAAATTTTGTTTGAAATGAAACAGTTAAGTCATCCAAGTTTTTTGTCTAATTAAATTAGCAAGAGGTTATTGTTGAATGTACATGTAATGCTTTAAATAGTAAAAAAATAATTGCATAGCTTATTCGTCATCTATAGTAGATAATATAACATTGTGTAATAAGTACTAAATATTTTTTTTCTTTAAATGTAACATTTTTTTCTTCAGTATTGACAGTTATGCCATTCAATTGATTATTGATTTAATACCATCTTTAACAACAAAAATGTGAGACTACTTTTACTATTTTTGCAGATTGAATAGTCTACAGTGTATTTGTTGCAAATTTAATTGAAAAGTGTTTTTTTTGTTTTCCTCATCTTTTTATTTTCCTAAAAACAGGTTTATAGTTCAACAAGCAGTACGCAACTAGGCCCCGATGGAGTAAAAGAAACTCGAAGGACTGTTCAAGACTCTCGCACTGGAACCAAGAAGATGTCTATCGGTAATTTACATATACATCATAAATTATAAACATACATTCAAAATGGCACAAGTTAATCAGTTTTTTTTCGATAACTCGTCAAAAGTCAAGTGATTCATATTTGGTATCGTTTATTATAGGATTTATCGTTCCTGCAGTTGAATGAAAACATTTAATGTAAGCATGTTCAGAATCTATGTTGGATATATATTGACAGATATCAAAAAAATTTTTTTAGCAAAATCAAAACTTCACGTGTAATCGATAATAAAGATATATTATTTTATATGTGCAGGTCACCATATCCACGACAGAGCTCATTTAATTGAACGTGAACAGAATGTTCGATCAGGAGATTTGGAAGAAAGGCAAGAGTTCATTAACATTGAAGAAGAGGAAGCTGATGAATTCAATAGGTAAGTCATTTTTTTATTAAAATAGTACTACCTTTTCTCTTTTTTAATTATCATCACTCGGACAGCAGACTAACAAGGGAGAGGTGAAAAGGGCAAGAGATGCGTTCGCCACATGCTATCAAGATTGATCTCTGCTATGAAAGTACAAACTGATATAATATCACGCAATGATTTTTGCAATGTTACACTAAAATAAAATTTGAATAGTCGGTGACCTGGGTTGAGTGGATATAAATTGTGCGTATGGTTAACATGTTCAGTGCTGAAAACTCACCTAATGCGTTATCTACTATATGAATGTGCATATTGTGACAGGTTTAATATTCCGCTTGTTGCAATTGCTGCATCATAAAACGGCTGAGCATCATGTCCATTTGGTCTTCATCACAAGAACTATTCATGAGACAATGATTATGTCATCTATCTTGAGTGCAATGTTCTCCCAGTGCATTTTAGTGCGGCTTCAATGTTTTCCTAATTAAACTAGCAATGTTCTCCTAGTGAATATGTTAAGGAATTGTCAGTCCCACTGCACCTGCATAAGATAATGAGCACTTCATTATATCTTCCAATCTAAACTATGTCCTGTTTAAATATCTTAATTTTTTTTTTTTACAATATGTGTTAAGAATGTTTTATAACTAGTTTTTTTGATGCCACCCTTTTTTCTAAAAACTCTCTCAATGGCAGTAAGCGTAAATAAATGTCCTCCCTGAATAACAGCAACCCTTAATCTATCTGCCAGGGTTTATCATATTTCTTCAATTAATAGACTTGCACTTTAAACATGATAGTCAATTCCTTATTTCAAATAATGCATACTGTGAACATTGTCACTTATTAATAACCATTCATGTTTCAGAGAGTTTGAAGAACGTTCCAGGGCAAATAGAAACGTTTCTAGTGGACAAATTTTGCCTCGCAGCACTCCTCTTTTGGCTTTGACTGCCCCTCCAACCTCAAACAGGTAAAATTTTAGATAGTTATGTATCTATTATGCTTTAGGTATCTAGCAATAGCGAACTACAAAGAGAGACTTCACCTTTTTATATTATAGTTAGTAATAGAATGTGTAAATATAAATAATTTGGTGTATATATTATAAATCTTCCACTATTGTATGTATGTAAATACATATACACTGGGTCAACATTAGTGCTATTGATTTTGCTTTCACTTGATTGAATATGTTCTATACATCCATATATTAGTTGGACTTAAGTTTATAAAAATGCTCGTTGCTAATAAGATACTCTTTTTATTGCTACCAATGTTATTTAATCTATTTTTTTTACCAAACACAATAAGAGGCCATTTTTAATATAAAGTTAAATTTGATAACTTAGTTATTCCACTTGGTTTATCACTAACGTGACGCATTTTGCTTCTTTAAGAAGCATCTTCAGACTAACCATATCGCAAGGTTATTTATTTCTAAGGTAAACAATGATTCTAAGTCTCACATTGAAATATTGGGTGGGGGTGGGTTTTATTCCATTCTGCAGGCCATTTTTAATTTGTTGCCCACTAATGAACTTCTTCATCATTGGCAAAATGATGGCTCATTAATATTTGGATGAATATTGTAAATTAAATAGTGTTTTCAATTCCACAAATCGAAAAATATTTTAAAAAGGAGCGAGCAAAATATTAAATTATCATTATTATATTTTTGAATGGTAGTTCATCAATATTTATACTCTTTCGGACATCTAAATTATTTTATCTATTTATTTTTTAAATATTATATCTATCATTGTTGTATCTTGTGGTATTTGAGTTGCTTCCATTAGAGTTATTCTATCGTAGCTTAGTGTGATGCTGGTGTTGTATAAATATTTTTACGTAGGAGACCACAATCCAGAAGTAATATAGGTCCACGTCGAGGATACCGCCCGCTCACCTCCAGCCCTCTTGCCTTATCTTCAGGATCATCCTCCAGGTGAGCCCGCTGGTCGACATTGATCAGTAACTTATTAAGTCAAGCATGCCTCTACTGACTGTCCGTCAAAACAATTGGTGATTGTTTCTTAAAATCTGCAATGGGACAGCACTGTTATTTCAAAAATAATTACTATTATTTACTCCCTGATAATGCAAAATATCCAACAAATTTAACAAAATATTTAACAAGTAGAAATGTTCTCAATATCCATTTGACACTTTTTTATGTACTAAAATGAATTGGAAGATATTTAGTGTGAAAATTAAAATTTAATAAAGTTAATGAACAAAGTGTAGAATATTTCCTTCAAAATGTAGTATTTTGAAAATCGTTGTAACTCATTTGAGTACAATTTTTTTTTCTTCCATGTCCGCTCCCAATGTGGAGCATATGGTCTCCTAATGAAGGTATCTTAACAGAATTTTTCTATGAGAACTGTTTGTTACTCAGTTGCTCAACCTCTCTTTTTTCGAAGAGAGTAGGGATAGAAGGATAGGACTAGGACAGGACTAGTGGTTAGCTAATCCCTCTCGCTACGCCCCGTAAGGATCGGATGGGTGGGAGGGAGGACTCAGACTACTAACAAAAATCCATAAATCGATTGAAAGAACAATTTATGAAAACAATCCGCACCGGGAATTGAACCCGAGACATCCGTAACCGTAGCCAACGACGTTACCAACTGCGCCACGGGCGCTGAGTACAAATTTACAGTAGAGTAATTTTTGTAATTAATTTATTATAAGGTTCACTGTAAGGTGTAATTAAAACCACGTCGTTTTGTTATCGTGTAGCATATGAATATTACATATCGAGTGATTATTCTGCAAATTTTTACTTCAAGGTTACATCATTCTATTGCATTAATCGTGCGTGATATTTAGGTGTTTATGTAAAAAATATTTTTCTATTAAGCAATCATTATTTTACATCTTAAAAAGTCGTTTATATGGACGCTTGATGATTGGTTATTGCAATTTATAGGATGAGAATATATTTTATGTACATTCCATAGCTTTACACAGTATTTAAAAAAAATCTTTAATAGTATTTCAATCTCATTTTGAGAGTTCAGAACTTTGCCTTGTATACATAGACAGATAGTAAATGTGGTTTTTGGGAGAACTACTATAAGTTACTAGGAAAAGAATAATCAAGATATTATTAATGTTGAAAATAAATGCTAATTAAATTTATGAAAGTAAATTGTCTTCAGTTAGATATTAAAAATCCTTCAAATAAAAAGTTTCGTATTACATTATACCTTTTTTATGTCATTACCTGTGCTCATCATTTGGAAATGCATTCGGTTTTGGTTTAAACTGCTTTCAATAGTTGTCAGCCAAATAATTTATTTTGAATGGCAAACATTGTCTTAAAACATACATTAATAACTTATAGTAATATTTTGAATCATGAATATTTCAATGCAGTTGCAAAGAAAAGCATTGAGTGTTTGTATATCGTGATATAATAAAACTTCCAGATTGTATAACAGGAGGAGGCACTACTATTAATCTGCATATTGGTTGTGAGTTATTTATCTATCTGGTTTGTATTTGTTTTTAGAATCGTCCATCTGCATGAGCTAGCATTGCGAGACGCAAAACATACGTTTTATTATAAATTTTACAAAAATTCCCACATATATCATTCTATGCTTATTTGTTTTGTGTAAGAGTATACATTAATTTGGTATGTCACTTTTATCCTTTGCTTACAAAACTTTTATTTACTTGTTTACAAATATTGTAGACTGACCGTTAGTAGTTATTTATGATATGAAAACACTTCTTACTAATTTGAACAGTAAGCTGATGATAATCTATAATATATAATGAAATGGTTCGAAAATATATTCATATTTATTGTGTTATGATAAACCTGGTAAATATTACCATTAAAGGTGAGTTTGCTTCACGGTCTGTATTCAAATGGTTAGTGACTATCAATTTAGAACTATTCACTTATCTAATAAAAAGATAAGTGGAGCTAATGACTAAATATAACATAAACACTCACTTGTTTTATCTGAAATGGTTTGATTGAGTCATTAAAATAACAAAACTGATTATTAATATATCTTTATGTTGGTAGTAGTGTTATTTTACATATATATGAGTAAACTATTGAACATTTTTATTGACCTAGCATCATTTAGCATGCTTTGATTTAAGTAAAAAAATAAAAACAACTGCAGAACTGTCTCAGAGTAAAGTATATGAGAAGTTATTTCTGACCGTTTTAAGGCCACACATCCGTTACTAGCCGAACATTTTGCATTTCTTGTAATAATTGAAATTGGATTATGTTCATTTGAGGAAAAACTTCTCTGCAATGTATTTCTTTGGTGGATCGATAATATAATTCATTGCACAAAAAATGATGCAAGGTCACTTACTTTTATAATTTATCAATAGCTAGGAAATATTGTTTTCTAGATTATCTTAAATTCCCACTATTGAAAACATTAATGTATTTCAATAATTCTTAAAAGCTTTCTTATAAATATTAAATTAAAACTGATAACATTGTTATTCCACTGGTTTTACAACTAAGTGTGATATGTGTTTTGCCTGTTTCGGAAGCACATTCTTTAAGTTTTCATTTTGTTTTAATGATACATCTTCAGGATTTTTTATTGAAATTAAGTGCTTTCGTTTAAGTGAGAAATCTCTAATTAATAAAAATTTCATATCATTAGATTTATGGAATTTAGCTAACTTCATATTTTTATATAAAAAAATTTACCCTTTTTTTAATTGTATCATTGTAGTGCTGGAGCAGGAGTCCGTCACACGTACAGTTCGCTGCATCCGCAGAGGTCTAAACAGAGAAGTCACAAAAATCATCACAACTCTTCCGACTACTAAATATACTTGAACGGCCATTCGATATGGCTTTGTGATTAAACTATTGAGAATATTGTGATTGATCCTGTGTCAATCTTTTTATGAAACATGAAACAAAATTTACTCATTGTTTTTTTTTAACTTGCAACTGTTCACTTTTGTATGAGTAAACATGGCTTTTACTGTGAAATGATTATCGATAATTGAAGTAAAATATTTTCATGAACTTTTTATTTTACTTGGTGTCAGACATAACTTAAATAAATAAAAAAATAAAATAGATTTTTCTGTCCTCCATTGAAATCTTTTAGGAAAATGTCATTATGGCTTTTTTAAGAAATTATTGGTGAAGTATGAAACTCAAATTAGTACTAAAAATAAAGTCCAATTCGCAAGAATATAGACTGCTTTGTTTTGTTAAGATTATTAATATATTAAATGTTTTATGTCAATATTTAAGGTATGTAAAACATTCACAAGTAAAAATAATTGCCTTGATTATTAATTCCAGACATGGGAAAATATCACATTTATGAAACAATAGTTTAAAGCAATTGACATGACAAATGTTTAGTTATCATTTTTCCTGTATGTATATTTTATTTTAATATTGAATGGTATAAAACAAATGCAGATATAATATTAATTACACCGAGCTCGATTGACAACAATTAAACTTTCCTTTATCTGATTTTTTTGTTTTATTAATTGAAAAAATGTTTCATGTTTGAAAGGGTTGCTTAACAGCTACATGAATTGACACATATTGCGTTATTTCAAAGAACTGTTATTGATGTAGATTGCCTTTTCTAAGTATTTGATAAAATTAACTTAATTTAGCAGGTTATAATTAATAATTGATTCCTATATTTCTCTTTTATCATTACTTCAAAAGGTATTTTACTTATCCTCAAATAGTGGTTCTTTACAATAATTTTAACGAAATATTCGAATAGTTTTAAATATATTTTTTTTTCTATTTATGCTTAGTTAGTTTTATTTGATATTCCTGTTTATTTTGAATGGAAATTGGCGTGGATGTAATCGGAGTGCTAAAAGTAAATGTAATAATATTTTATTTTAGCTATCGGTGACTTTCTTTTCCATGTTCACATTTATATATAATCATCGTTTCCAAATTTCTTCTGCCATTATTACTGGCTTTTTTGACTACCAAATTCACAATACAATTGAAAGTTTGTGGAATTCATATAGCAATACTTTGGTTTAAAAAAAATACTCTACACAACCAACAATCTATATTGCAAAAAAAAATTGTTCTCTTTTTGGAATGTGATTATGTAAGTGTGTCCAATTTTATTGTTTATATTAGATGTTCAATCCAAATACTACAGAAAGACTCATTATTTCAAATTGTAAGCAGAGAATTATCAATTTATAGTATTGGAAATTACATTCACATGCTGATCTGTTAAATTTACTTACCTGAAGAGGTTATTGATAGGTATAGACTTAAGTTGTATGGTGATTATTAATTTAAAAGTATTTACCAACCGATTTACTTCCTCTGTAGTAGTTTCAATTAGTCATTGTTTGGTCGTCTCGAAATTAATTCAGAATTGATAATTACATGAATAAATTATTGTCAGAATTAATGAATGGCTTAAAATCAGACAACGTTATCTACAAAAAAGTTTTTTTCATTTTTGATAACGTTATTTTACGTTTTCAGCATGATTTTCAAACAACGTTATGTCAATCGTTTCTAATTTCTTAAATCGTCAGTAAAGATTAATGTTAACTTTACAAAGTTACCTGTTTAATAAAAATAATATTGTATAAGCCGTTAGGGTTCTTGTCACAATAAAAATCAAATGTACAATACACAATAAAATATGAACATTAGGCTTTGAATAAACATTTGCTTTGTTGAGTTGCAAGAAACTAAAAAAAACGTTTTCTGGCTCTTCTGTAAAGTTGCATTTTTGTAGATATTGTTGTTTGACATTAAGCCATCGAATTATTGTTTTACATTCTTTATATGTCAATATTCTTTAGGCAGGACAAGTGCTACATATATTTATCACTAAACAATCTTCCTTACACCTGCTGCAACCAATATTATATTACGAGTTGTTTTCAAATAAAGTAATCATACAGCAAATAGTTATAAATGAGATTCAAAAAAAGTTATGGAGGTAATGAAGTAAAATAATTTGCATGAATTGTTTGTTGACTTGTCAGTTTATACGTAAATATGACGCGCATGCACATGACCCGCAGTCAACGTGTTGAATAGGTTGCAAGGTTTTATTGCCAATTGAATTTTATGATGACCCTTCTAATGTTGAATTGCTGGTGTTTTGATTTTGGTTTTAATAAAAATCTGTGTTTATGAAATCTCAATAGAATAATTTCAAGTAAGAGTTGCTAGATAGATGTTTCTACCTGTTGAATTCGAAACTGGACTAATAATGAAACGAAAGTGTGACCAACTGATTTAAAAATGTTTATTTAGTTTAGTTTCTCGCCTCTACCTATAGTATTGTAATTTATTGTTGTACTTGTCTAGTTTAAGTATCGTCAGAGTAACAGATTGTATTTTGGTAATTGGATAATGTGATATGCTTAGTGCTAAAAATTTCGTGTTTATGTTTACCTTCTCAATGCTATTTTTGGTAGGTCTTATCATAATCTGTTACATTCGGAATTTAAAAAAATAAAACTTTTCAGAGAACCATTTACGTTTTTTAATAAACCCCTTTCTCTGTTGAAAATTGTAAAGCTGTAACAGTGGTCTGCGTTATCAATAAGCATGGGAGCTACTTATGGGGGATACACAACACGACATACTTATGCTCAATGTATTATCACATAGGAAATCATAAGTGAGCTACCGTTTGTCAAACAGTGAGCAAGAGCAACAGTTATCTAATCAGAATCGGATACAGATGTTTGAAGATTTGCAAAGCATAATGGCAGATGAAGGCTTACTTATATGGTGCTGAAAGCCTGGACATTTTCTTAGTCACGGGATGCAAAACACGAAATTTTCAACTCCTGGGCATTGAGACCATAATTAGGGTGGGAAACCTTTGGCTTTTTGACTAAATCAACAATTTTTCATTTCATTGAAGTTCATTACGACAAATGCCTAGACTGTATTGTAAAGATTTATACAGCAGTTCACAAAGACACATATAACATCATTCATCGCTGGCTAAAATTCGTTGATATTAACTCACTCAGTGCGTTGTCAGTAATTAGCAACTGTATAGTATCCGGGGTATTAATTATTAGATAATTAGTGAATGGGTTAATGCCATACCGTCAATGCGTGTTGTGCGGTGTTGGCAATGAATGAGTTAAGTTGATGAAAACGTTTTTGCGATATTTTTTATCAACTGGCCGTAATATCCAAGACTGAAATATTTACGTAGTCTACTGCCAGCTATCACTACTTTGGGATCTGTCTTAACAGTTCTCATCCATTATTTGTTTTGAAATAAATGAAATTTAGTGTCCAACTATATAATAAAAAATTCAGAATGTTCCTTATCACAGGCTATTTTTGAAAATCCCAGAAATCGAGACGAGCAAAAAGCATGGAATTTCTGTGTTTTTCCGAAATAGCATCTCTAATGAAAAGCAAAAGTCTTCGAACTTCTGTAGTGTTTCATATTCATCATGATTTTTTCAATGACCTTCATTCAACACAAAGCGTGATCAACAAAGAAGGGTTAATACCGATAGCATTAATAGTTTTATTGTTATTATTGCAAAGAGAAACAACGGTGAGGAGTAAATAATTTTTATTTTGGTTACAAAATTTAACAAATAAATGTTCTACAAAATAATAAATGCCTGTCTTATTAGGCAGTTGAATAGTGTATTGAAAAAGGGTAGATATAATATGCCTATTTTGAAATTATAGACTCATTTGAAATAGTTAAAATATTGAATACAGTTTTTTATAATACATTTTTTTATTATTTATCATGTGAAACCCTATCACCATTTAGAGTAATATTTTTTATTCTGTAGCTTTTACAAGGGTGCTAAGAGCAGTAATGTTAAAATACAAAAGAATTTAATGAAACTTAATTTAAGTGATGAAAAATAACATTTTTCCCTCACTATATAGTTAATATTACCATAAACCCAATACCATAATAAAGAAAACGGTGAGGAAGCGTATTATTGTGTTTCAAGTCTTGCAAAAGATTAGTTGTGAGATGGCAAGAAATTACACATCTAATGTGAATTTAGTTGTCAGCTGATAAAGAGCAGATGTCTTCATTGATGGCCAACACTTGACTGATGAAAGACACGTCTGTCATTATTTCAGCTAGATTTTTTATCATGTTAAGTAATTCTCCATCTTCATAATTCATCTGATTGTTGCACAAAGCTATTTGATCTTGAACTTGGTCGGGTAGCTGAAACAAAAGCAATATATATAAATATAGTCAGTGTAAAGATTGCAGACAGGTATAAAATAAAAAAGATTATTTTTTCATTATTCCCATCAATCGTCCTTTGAAAACTTTTGATTTATACGATGAACAAGATAAAAATTTCTATTTCATACAAAGGTGAAAATACAAATAAACGATGTTTATCCAATGTAATTACTGTATTTTAATTTAAGACATCGACTGAGGGTGCTTGATGGAATTTCAATAATAAATTTGGATTATTGAGATTTTGTACACTTCCATGTATTTTTATGTAAAAATACATGGAAGTGTACAAAATCTCAATAATCCAAATTTAAACTGTATTTTAGAATGAAACAATTCGTTTTGTATTTCCCCACATGTTTATAATGACCATGACCGGTTTCGCTTATCGCGAGAACTATCAACTGATGATAATGTTCTTGATGAGCGAAACCGGTCCTGATCATTATAAACATGTGGAAGTAGTACAAAACAAATTGTTTTTTATTTTTAAAATATAATGCCTTTTCACCAAGAATTGAAGATTAAGACCATAAAAGTGATTAATTATTATATTATGAAGACTATCGAGAGTTGCCACAGAAACCATTTACATTCAGAACGACTTAATGAAGTAAAATAATAGTAAATCCGTATATCTTACCTTTTCTGTGTCGAGGAACATAGAAAATTTGTATTTGATCCTTTGTTTTCCCGATTTGTCTTCAAAGAATAAAGTGAACAAGCCGTCCTTAGTAACCACAGGGAAGTAAATACCAGCTACAAGATGTCCTTTCTGATTTCTTGTCAATAAACTCCTAGAAAAATAAGAATAATTGTAGAGGTAAAATTACAACGCTTGAAAATCAAGGCGACACTAATCCAATTTCAACGAAACAGTAATGCGTAAATCGGATATAGTTTTTAATGAAAGCCTTAGATCAATTGTTATAGTTATGTTATCTGTATTTTGTTGAGGTAAATGGTAGAAAGAAATCAAAACATTTTTTTTCCTTTATTTACCTAAAATTATAAACCAAATTTCTTCTTTCAGTCACATCAACGGCACTGCAAAATGGTCGATCGACATACACCAGAGATGTCTGGTATTTGACATTCATACCACGCGTTTCTCTTTCAGCCCACTCCACATATCCAGGGTTGTTAATGTTGAAACTGTAGTTGTACTCTTTTTTGCAATGGGGCTCATCGGACTGCACGAACCATCCTGCAAATACATTTTTATGAATTTTCGTAATATATTTCAACTCTTCCGATGGTTAAAAATTGTTATCCGTTTCACTCTAAGTATAGTTGAATGCTATCATTTACCTGTATGAGGATAACACCGATCGTGCATAACAGTGATGACTCTGGCAACATGATAACCGGGATCGCACAGCATCAAACCGTGTCTCCCGTCTACCACGATGCGGACAGCCACCATCACGTGCTCCTTCTCCACGGAATCGGCAATCAACTCCGGCCCGGCGTCCCCCGACAGGTAGTCCCTGATGTCGTCTATGCTCTCCTCGCAGGACACGAGGAAAGCGGGGCCCAGCCCTGGCGGCAGACGCCGAAGCAACTCCAGACCGAGACCGACGCAGGTGTGGCGGTGAGGCCTGATCGGAGGGCGGTACTTTCTGAAGAAAGCCGGCAGCCCTGGTCGTCGGGCCGCATTGTAGGCTTCCCACAGGGCGCGGAAGTTGCTGACCGTGTCGTAGTTGTCGTCGAGGAGGAGACGCTGCAGGGCGGCTTCCGCTCTCCCGGCGAGGTCCTCGTAGTCCGCCAACCTCGCGAAGCGGGTCGGCGGGCGAGGGACTTCCCACGCGGGCAGCGGCAGCGGATGACCGAGCGGCCAGGCGCCGGTCAGGCGGGCGGCGGATTCTGCTCTCGGCGTTTCGAGTCAACTCGGCCATTCGGACCCCCAGCGGCCCACGGAGGGCGCGTCCCCTCCCTCCCGCTCGGCGCACGAGGGCGCCGGCGAGGCGCGAGCCCCACCGGACTCGTCATATTCGCGGCTCGCCGCCGCTCCGGGAACCGGGGCCCCCGTACACTCTGCACTTAATATTGATGATTTTTCACGCTCTGGAAGATAAACAATGAAAGATAATTTTTTTAATTTCTTCGCAGAATTTAGTATTATAATCAATGAATTTTATTATTGTTTTTTTTTCCATTTAGAAAAATGCGAAGACATACTTGATCCATTTCAAATTTCCTAGCTACCGAAAAGAAAATTGCATTTTAATGCGATTTTTTGTTGAAAACGATTTAGGAAATTGAACTATTATTACACAAATACGGCATATACCACATCAGCATATAATATTATAGGTACTATAATATAATATGCTGATTCCAGGTATTGATAAAATAAATTGCCATATAAACGGTAAGTTTCATGACGTACGCGCGATGTTTGCTAAAAAAAACATAACAGCTGACGATACGATAATATGACTCACCGATTCTAAGAAGAATTATTATTTCCACGAAAAATGTTGTTGAGGTCTTAACTCATGGACAGGAAAATAACCAGTTTCTCATTAATAAATGCAAGATAAATCTAGGTACCGAATAAAAGTGAATACCAAATTCGCGTCGTAAAAATATAGAAATTCAGAAGTTATATTTGGATATCGCTTTAGAGACTTACGTAATTAATTTTGAGTGTACTCATAATTTCAAAACTGTAGCCCGAGATTTAGTTTATCGTGTAGATATTGGTACAACAGCTAGATATGATCGAGTTTATTATAGTAAACATATTTAACGTGATGCAAACGTCAGTTTGAAAGCCAATGAATAGCTCCGTCGCGACGCCACGTGAGAGTCTCGACGGTCGATACGGCGCCATAACAAAACGCTACATCGTTCACGAAACAATGAAAATGCTCTTAAGCAAAACCTCACTGATTAGGACAAACAAAATAACGAGAACTGAACATCACTGCTTAATAAATTATTAAGAAATTATACAACAGTGTATAATTAATTTATGAATCCCGAGACTTCGATTTACTTTTAAACAGAATTGGTACCTTCTTATGAATACTGAGGAATACGAAAACACAATAACAACGGTATTTCCACCTTTGTTGAAGATAGTGACGTTAGCTTGACACAGTTCATTGTTCACGTAACTGATTTCTTTTTAGGCCATCATGTAATGGCTTCGATGAGTCTATTATAAAAAATAATCTGATTAAAATTGAAATGTAAATTTAATGTATTCAATTATTTAACTCACCCATACAACGGCTAACAGCCAAATTAAAAAAAAAAATATTCGCCCCTCTCGTAAAACTCTCCTGGCACAAGCTCCGCGTTTGACAGTCTGACACAAACTGTTTGTCTGCTCGCCGCGAGAGGGGCTCTTTAAAACAAGTTTCCTCCCCTCCCTCTTTGTGTCCCTCGCTAAAGTCACTCAATTGAAAAATAAGTAGGTAATTACAACATATCTGCACAAATACAAGTCAAGTGTCTGTATTTAGGTATATGTATGTTGTTGATAAAAATAATGACAACAATGGTATGTAGATAACAAGAATCATTTCTGAGTGGTAAATATTGACTTTGACTGTGTGTAAAAAAACCGGAAACGTGATGAATAATTTTTGATGTAATAAGTAAAATAAGAATATTTATATTGTTGCGGATATTTCACGTGATTTTCACAAAGACAGGTATTCATTACAAACTCTTCTATAAAATGTTTTTATCTCAAGAAGTAATGACTTACTAATATTTAATAATGGAATTGATTATACGGTTATAATATGTTAATTGTCCGTTTACCAAACTGTTATGGTTTCTACAGAGAGAGGTGCAGAAGTATTATATTCTTCGTCGTTTTATTCGTTATTGAAGATTGTCATTCGTTATAAAATTGAATTGGTTACCTTTGGTTATGTAGATTTTAACAGGCTTGAAGTAGAAGCATATTGAACATTAATATTATATTATAATATTATGTAAACAAATCATAGAATTACCCACAATGTGAAATCGAAATAAGAGATTTTCTATTTTTAAGCGTCAATACTATGTAGTATCGACATCGCTTTAAAAGATGTATCAACCTAATTGTGTGTGTAGTGAAACTAGTAACCATTACACATTATAATTATACAAAAAATAATTGCCTCGGTTCCATGCTATTTTATAAATCCATATATGATTATTAATTTGTCTATTTTTAACGTGATATAATACAGCTCAAGATAGGATTTTTTATAATGGACTGAGGAAATGGCATACATGTCGTGTTTTATTATACTACTCGTCGGTTCCCAGGAACATATTGCTTATAATAAATTTAATGAACTCTGGGACCCTTGCTAACAAGATGTGTCGCCCATCAAATTAGTTATGATTTATTATGAACGAAAGCGACATGGTCATGTCAAAAACTGTAGTCTTCATCTATTTTAGGTATATAGCCTACAATATATATATATCGACGCATTTTATTCGTACTTCTTAAAAATAAGTTGGAAAACTTGTTCTAGACTATGGCACTGATGTATTATATTGTAAACTAAGTACCTACGTAAAAGTGAGTTGAAACTATTTGTTGAAATACATTTTATCTCTTTTAATTTTTGTACACTATATTTTGAATAATTATTACATTTTTTATTGTAGATTATAATCTCTGTCAATTATTACAATAGAAAATTCGGATTTTTTATCGTCGCAACCGACAAACGACTAAAGTTTTATTGAAAAATGGAAGCCCGTCAGATATAAATGCAAATAAGGTATAATTGTCTTCTATATCACTAGATTTTATTATCTTCTCATTACTAGAACATTACTAGAAACTAACTTTGTAACGAATAAATTTTTCTAAAAAGGCTTTTTATGAAATACATATACGTTAAATTGGGACAATTACTTGAGGCGATTTTTACTCCGAATAAATTTCGGATCGCAAATTTTTGACGAACGTTATAATTATCTTGCCTTTGATTTTTATCCTTTTGCTCCTTTTTCAGTTCACTAAACTAATAATTTTTCCAGATTCATATTAGCCTAATGTTATAAACCCGTATTTGATATTTTGACGAAAACGACTTTGTAACCTGTATCTCGTTTATTTAAAATAGTACAAAGTATTTAAACTTTTTAATGATTCGCACGTACCCTAACATACTATCCATTTAACACTTTAAAAAAATCCTCCTGTAAAATTTGTAAAAAGTCATTTACGGAATTATAACATTAGGCCGTCGATATGAGACTTGCAACCGCAAAAGGTTGGAAGCTACTCGTCAACAAATTTTTATTTAAGTATTGTCGTCATCCTTGATAAATTAAGTAAATTAAATGATGACTCAATTCTGTGTGGAAATAAGGTTATAGCCTCAATAGTCATTACATCAATTTGCTCAACTATTTATTTCCCTAAAAGATCGTGGTGGAAATTGTGAGTATGCAAAACTTTGATTAGGTGAAAGATACAAATGAGGAAGTATTAGAATATTAAATTTTATTAAAAAAACATTTATTTAACATTAATTTCTATGCGACAAATTTATATTTGTGTTTTACATGATATAGCCCTGACCGTTTTTCCATGAAATAAATTGTATTCACCTATTGTTTTATCTACGCATTAAGCTATCAAGAATTCCATTACACTATCATTAACAACTAAGCTGTACGAGGAAAACACTCTTAGACATTTAAAAATTAAAAGGTTTCAGTAGTAGCATCGTTAATTAAGAAAAATAATGTGAAAATTGTAATCCATTTTGACGTCCCGGGTTGATAATGACCGCTCTAGAAAAAGCATGAACCCAAAATTTTAAGTACAGACATATATCGTATTCTTACTACAGTATATGCGTGTATATGAGCTTACGCTTTGTCTGGAACATGGGGCAATGTCCTCAGAATTCCCGCCTAATTCCAGGTGTAATATTATTTAAAAATAGTGCTACAATATAACTGTAATATTCAACGAAATGTTCAAAAGATTTTGAGAATCTTCAAATAATATAATATATTATGTTATAGTCATATAGTAGGTGTAAAAAAGGTTTGTGATTTTCATGCGCTTTATTATATATCAAGCAAAATATTAGATATACAATCAAATGTATTTTGGGTTATATGTTAAATTAGTTGTAATAGTTAAATGTAAATTTAATGAACTTGAAATTAAACTGGATTTTTGTAGTGCAAGACACGTCATACCAAAATAAGAGTGATATATTGTATATATGAATAATTAATTATCACTTATGTTTATTATCTATCGCACAAATGAAATGCGGTTAGAAATCTATTACATCTATTTAGGCATATTTCATACTCGTGTTCTCATAAACGTGAAATAAAGTAGCGATCGACCTTGGAAAGTGAAAGATAACATTAAAAAGGAATAATTAACATAATGATATAACTATTGTTTTTATACCAGAAAACATGTTGCATAGGTAAATATTCAACCGACTATTTATTTCACTCCAACATGATAATGAAAAATGCTCAGAAAAAAAAAATATTTTATCAGATAAGAGACTTTCACGATTTAAATGTCCATGACATACAAAAACTTCAAACTGAGGAAGAACTATACAAGGGCGAATTAATCAGTTTGGTAGCTAGCCCTGAATTTATCGTTCATATGAATCTTTACAACCTGCATTTTTTTCATCAAAAAGTTGAAGTAGATTTCTAAAGCTTGAAATAATATTCCTATAACTTGATGAAGAAAATCGATACGAATGTTAGACCTGTTTTCTAATTTCAACACTAGATAAAATAAGTTTACATAATGCACGCAGAAGTTAGGAAGATCATGTATATATATAAAAACAAAATATTGATTTTTAACAATGGTTTACCTGAAGGTTGAACCCAAACTAAATAATTATGGAGTTTTAGGCTTAGACATTCACTGTTATTATATCTTATGAATATTATCGTGAGAAGACACAGTGTTGTGGTTGGTCGTAATCAACCGACGTTTCAAAACTTATACAGGTTTAATCTTCACGGGTCTTCCCAAGATAATATCATACAAACTAACCGTGGACAAATTTCAATACGGGTGCTTTAAATTTAAGCACTAATGTTTACGAGAGTAATCAGTAGTGTGAGAGTGTGAATGACCAATTTCAAATCAAATTGTATTGTAATCAAAAAAATCGGTGCAAAAAATGACGAATAAAACATATGTTTTAATTTAATTTTACGCAAATGAAATACAAAAGATAATACCCCTGGATTTTACTTTTTTTAATACATTATTTTAATTGAAAATTCTGAAAAGTAACATTAATTTTTTATTTGTATTCATTTTATTTTAGATGTTTGAGTTTCTGGCCGATAACCAAGTACTTACACTAAGTGTACAAACCAAACCAAAAACACAGAGGAAATGTATTGAGAAATCTAATTATTCATTTTCATACAATAATATGGCATTACAACCATACACAATGTGTGTTTACAATTTAGATGTCAACAATAATAAAGCGCTTTGATATCAAACTTAGATATTTTTCTTATGTTTGACGGACATAAGATATTATGGTATTTAAGTATTTAAACGTAGTAAGTAAAATATATAATGTTTTCATTGAATACATTTTCAATATTCTCATGAACATTTTCCTTACGCTTCATTTCTTCGAAATAATTGATCATAACATAGAACATTGTTTTTTTGTTTCAAAATTTCGTATCAATTCAAGAGTGTATTATGTGTAATATTATCTACTCATAAACAATTCTAGCAGTATGAGTATAATATTCTTGTTGTAGTATGGAATTTAAAAAAGTCAAAACAAACTCAAATCGTAATAAGCATGCGCTGATAAATTTTAGCAGACAGATTGCTTTCACGTTGTCACGTTTACTTATTCGTGACTGGAAAATTTTGCTGTTGATAATTTGATTTGCTATGGTCCAACAGACATTTTTCGATCATTAATAATCTCTTTAAATACACGAACAATATAAGTGTTACAAAAAGATAATAATTTTGACATATTTGCATCGGCTTAAGAATATAATTACTTTTGGAAAATTTCCATATTATATTGCTTTAAATTGTTTAGATAACGATAAAATATAGATTGTGTTAATGTTGCGCAATAATTTTAAATGACGACATTAATTATTAAATCTTGCCAGGTATTAAGCGTAATGTATTTATGCACATTTTATTACATATATAAGTAAATATGAATCGAAATATGTAAAAATAAAATATTATACTTCTTAGAATGTATAATAATTCAATGTAGGTATTGTTTTAGATTTGTTATGTATATAAAAATTGACTTTTAATTATTATTTTATACGGGATATGGATCGGTTCATGAAAATTACATTATCTATTATTATATTTTTATTCATAACATTTTTTATTAGTTCTATTCGCTGCTTATATTATTTATATTACTTGAATACCACCAAGTTAGCTTGGGACACGTTGTATTTCTATAATATACTTGGCAACATAAGGTAACTTCTGAAGATTTTTGTGGAGATATTGGGGATTCCTTTCTCCATCAGTGGATCGACAAAGGCTGATGATAAGGTTCTCCTTTTTTATTTTAATTTTAAAATAAATTATACTTTGTAAAATGTATACACGTATACTACCACAACCATATACTAAGGTGTATGATGTATGATAATTTACATTGTTTGCTACGGAGGCTGGAATGTGTATTTACATTTTAGGAAATAAGTCGAACGATTGGTTCACAAACATCCCTCATAAAATACCTATCATTGACAAACTTGATAAGCAATCCACATTGACCAATTAAGGATAAAAAGTTATACGCACTAATTATGCCGCGTTTCAATATATTGCTGTTTGTAGAACGATATAAGAATTGTAGACAGAGAAATAAGAAAAAGAATTCACAGTAAAAATACTACAAAATTATATATAATAAAATAATAAGTCATGAATCTACGTGTGAGAGCTGAGAAGTAATATTTTTAAATGGTTATTTGCTGGGTTCATAACTGAGGATCGCAACCCCTCTGAAACAGGTGATTTCATTTCTCCATATCAGTGGTCACCAAACTTTTTAGCCTGAGGGTCACACTGAATTCTTCACTAAGTCCCTAGGGCCAAGACCTAGCTAGCTCATCATACCAATATACTGGAGATTTGAATTAAGCGCAAATTTTCGTGTTGCCGGCAGGTGATCGTATCTCAACTATCTCATCATATCTTATCTCATTAATTACAGTTAAAATGTTCATTTTCATTACGTTCTTCAGTTATTGTGTTTTTTACTTGGTCTTAAAATAAAAACATCTGATTATTTTGTATGATTTACTTATATTGTAATTTTTACAATGTAATCAAAATAAACTACGGCGGACTGGATTGGTGGTGCTCGCCGGCCTTAATTTGGAGATCTCTTCTCTATATCATCTGTGAGTCTTAAGTCAGTTACTTAGTTTGCGTAATCATTTATATAATAAATTATAAATTGATAATTGGGTAATATACTCGGAAGGATCTCTTAGACGGTTTGTGGGAAATCTTTTGATTGGTGAAAATGTTGTTCATTTTTTATTCATTACTATAGATAAGTATGAAATTATGTAACACAGGGATAATGTTTCGTATTATATCGAGATACCTAGTTATAAAGAAATCATAAATTCGATTGCCTTGCGGCTGTTTTTGTTTTCAGTGGTCATATAATATGATTACGCTTCGCATGCGGTAAATTATATGGCTTCTAGCTTCATATCATTTGGGTTTTATGTAACTGCTCGTGACCTTTTATAATGAGTTGAATTGGGGTCGATCGCGTAAAAGACAAAATCTATCCCGCTGATTAACTGACCTATGATATTTCAAAATCAACATAGTGAAACACCGTAAGCGGCTGTGCAAGGATATGCGCGTGACGTCACAATTCCCATGTCGCCTATCAAGGTCTGAAAATTTCCCGCGTGCGTACGTCAAGTGTTTGAGCGATATGCTATTCCCACGCCGTGACGTCATTTCACTTTCCTAACGTTGACCTCACTTTCCATGGTAAAAACGGACGCACGGGATTTGTGTATAATCCAATAACTACTTTATCAGCAAACAACAAACTGATAGTTATATTAAATACATTTTTTGGTTGACAGTTATTATTGCCTAACTCATTGAATCGTTTTCGTTTGAATTTAACATTTAAACAGCGTCAACTTATTCAACGTAACCTAAGTATAAGTTATACAAGATTAAAAAACAATAATCAAGTAAATTATGATTCATTTGTTTGTATTATTATTAATTCCATTTCGTTATAGTATGGTGTGTAAGATGGACACTGCATCCATATGTGCAATGTTTGATGCGCACACGAAGGCCGTACCAAAGCACTGCCTCATTTGGCGGGTCTTCAAGATTTATTTGATAGTTACCAATAATTTCAGGTGCATTAGAATTTATTCATACGATTATCACCTGTGCCGATTGTTGTTTACATAATTACCCACCTAAGATTTCCGTTATCGAGTTTTTTTAGTAGTATTGTATATTCCGATAGTATCTTATTATATCATAAAAGATACTAAAATCGGCTACCGAGAGCTCCCAAACCCCCATATCCCCTAAACACGGTCCAAGTAATATATCTGATACCAATATATTTACACGCAACATGTTTTCAACGTATCCGTTATGATTGGTTTGATCGTCAATTTATCCGTAAAGGAAAAAAACAAGAAATGCCAAAATAATATTTGCTCGAGTTGTATAATAATCTTTATAGAATAATATTCGAGTTAGAAAATATGACACATAATTTGATATTTCCGATGGTCACGTCAGAAAAATAAATGACAAAGTGTTTCAGAATATATAAAATAATTTTCTTTTTTGGAAAATTGTTTTTGTTTGGAGTTTCCCCCGAATTAATCGATGTAAAAATTAGTAATGTTCGTAGAACTCTTATGAAAGATTCAAATCGACGTCATTTTTCAGAAGTTGTTTGTTAATTTTCTTTGTCATGAAATATTAATGCGTCATGAGACAGCTGGAGTTGAGAGGAGATTAGCGATTATTTAATCAAATAACTGCGCAATTAAATATATTATGCAAACAGAAATACTTTCATTTCTTGCAATAATGTTTTTATTGTTTAAAAAAAATAAACAAAATTAAGTTATGTTTTTTTTTTGGTGGAATTTGTTTGTTTTGCTAACTTTAAGAAGTTGTTTTCATGATTAAAAAGAAGTTTGTGTTATATATACACCAGAAAATCAACATAGTGTAATCAAAAATGTGATACTAAATAAAACATGATTTCTGTATAAAAACTGATAAAACATATTTTTATGTGAATGTGATTTCAGTGAAAATTGAATATGTAATATTTCCAGTATATCGAAAATTTATAGTGTTTTTTTTTTGTACATTCGGGCTAATAAATATAATAAATTGCAAATCAATGGACCGAATGCGTGAGCTTAGAATAATAAATCGATATTTTTGAACATGTCCTCTCTCAATTAGAAAAATACGGACTCTTTTTGGATAATTTTATCCGTTATTTACCGAGCACTGGTCATCAGCTGATCGTTCAACCTAATTAATCGGAGAGACCAAGGAAAGGAAGATGGAATAAGGAAAGGGTGTATGAAAATATCTCGGGGATCTATGATGATCCATGCCTTTGGATATTAATCCATAAATTGATTAATGAATCAATGTATGAAGAGCATTGACCGCTCGGCTTCAGACAGCTTATATTCTGCCGACCGTCGTGGTCTAGTGGGAAACGCTTTGAGCTAACGTGCTTCGGTGTATAGTCCAAATTCCCTGATGAACATGTGTACGTTTTTTTAGCATCTTAAATTGAACAAAATGAACGACGCAACAATTTTGTCTGTCGCGGTTTCAACTACTGTTTCCATAAAACGTGACATTTTACATACCACGTATTATTTTAGTTATATATTACACATAATGCTGATAACATGACGTGCCATATCTCAAGTCAAAACAGCAGAACAATTAAACGTCGCAAAAAATACGGGCAATGGTAAGAATTGACCTTGTCACATGAATTTAGATTTTAAAAATAATTTGCTCAGTCGAACAGACGCTTTCGATAAATTAATGGATCATTGGACTTTTGCGCACTTGGACATTCGATTTTTTTATTCTATCAATAGCACTTAAGTACACAATATATAGGCCGCTCAAAATAACTCATATTTTTTGTGTGGATTCAGAGGAGGACTGGTTATATTTTGGTTGATCATGATGTTATGAAAAAATACAGCACTTACCATACAGCTTTAAGACACTTACAATTCATATCGTATTACTTATTTCATGATAAAATATAAGTCTATTATATATCACACTGAATTTTTTTTATCAAAAAAAGGAAAGTAACAGTACCTAAGTCACATGTTTGTTTTTAACATTGTGTTACATGTCTTACTACTAATAATAAACAAAATAATTCTAGCAAGGTAGTAGTGATTTATATTCGTTTAATCACTTTGAATGTGTTAACTGTCAATTCTTGGTAGAAAGGCAGTATATTTATAAAAAGAAAACACATGTTTTTTGTACTAAAACACATTTTTAAATTCAGAACTGAAAAGTTAATGATCACGGTGAGCGAAACCGGTCCTGATAATTTCTTAAAATTGTGTTTTATTTTTATAAATATTACTGTTTTTTATTATTGTCATGGCATCGATATCCACTCAAATCAAATCAAAGTTATATATGTATAGCATTTTCAATACAGACCAAAAATAAATAATCCAAAACAATTTCCATGAGAATAAGAAAAATCTAATGTGGATTTATCATTTGCATACAAGATAGATTATAAGACATAATTTTTTTACCCTATATTTATCAGATAATAAAATACCATTTCCGTTAGATACTCAGATAGCGAAATAAAAAAAAACAATTAGAAATAAGAGATCGTATCGATATATTTAATTTCATTACAAAGGTCGTTATTTATAACAATAACAAATTTGCTATATATTTTAACTGAAGAGCAGATTTTTTATATAATCGTAATTATTACTTTCAAAAATAGTTTTAATGTAATTATACAAGTGGCCTGTACCAAATCTTAAAACCTACTAATGATACAATAAGTAAACAGGTATATATGTGCATGATCTAAACTATAGTAAAAAAACTTGTTTCTTGTGCCAATTATGCTTCATAACGGTAATTTTCAAATATTGAAAAATTAATATAAGCAAGCTTTTTCTTTTTTTCATTAAATATGTACTAAAATTATTTCATATCATTGTTTGCATTATTGGAAATACGGGTTGAAAAATGTTGATAAATAGAAAAAGCGCAGTTCCTCGCCACGAATTCAAACACAATTCTAAATATACATAAGTTCATGACATTGTGGGGGTCGAGAAACTGTCATGGCTCATGGCCCTGGTGGCTGGACTGAAATGTAGAAAGTAGGTTATTTCTTCGAAATCTTCATCTGTCCAACATTCACCATTGAATGTCACCTAGGCACGAATTGTATATTTAAAAAAATATTCAAACAATGTTTAATTTATGTATAGTGCTTTATTTTACGAAATCTGTTTCTGAAAATTACAACAACAAAGAATAACATTGGTTTTTCATTCCGTGAATTTTATGTAAATTTAATTTGGATATAATGTAATAGTATAATTATAATATACATATAACCAGGGCTTTTTGTCATGCAACGCGGTGGAACGGCGTTCCGGCACCTTTTTTAATGTCCCAAAAATTAGACGAAACTATGTTCACGCTTAGGTAAGTATAATCCATATTTATATAATTCTTCAAAATTAACTTTAGATTTGTCATGTCTAAAATAAAAAAGGTTGATACGCTTCGTGGCATAGAAAAATCTGCTTTAAATGATATTTTCTTTTGTAAAAAGCTTGACTAGAAGTGAGTTCCGGCACCTTTTTTTGAAAAAAAAATGTCCTGCATTTAATAAAAAATTTTTGAATGTGAATTCCTGATATCAAACATTGTACCCCTCAGTACAGATTAAATTCCAAATGTTTTTGTACCGTTGTAAACTAAATGTTTATACTAATTATCACGAAGATAGTTGTTACTAAGAGATAAATCATTTTATCATTAAGAGATTGTATTCATAATCCTAAAATAAAATTTGAGTACCTAATGATTAAAAGAATTATTGAGTATTAAATGAAAATCCGTCAATTACGTTTCTGTTGCAGTAAAACAAAATTATTATTTATTTTTCAAATAGCAATGAATGAACGATCGTTCTATTTATTGGATACAATACATTGAATTTATTATTATTTCCACTATATTAATGATCTCATTTGTTCAACTTATACTTACAATGCCCACAATCCGTATGTTGAATATCCTTTAATCTATGAGAAAGAAAAAAATCTTATTTATTTTACTTGCATTCGTATAAACATAGTAAAGATATCTTATCAAATACGGATGTTTATAATAGCTTTAATATTGTTGACTGGTAATCCTTGACGGAAAGACAATAAAAAACTCTGCATCCCATATTTTTTATTTCCACAACATATTTAGCTTCTAAGCATTTTCAACAAACGCAAAAATAACAAAGATGGAGATATCAACATAAAGATAATGATTGTTCAACACAATTTTTAAGTAAATAAAAGTAATTGCTCGTCAAATAGTCTCTGCATTTTATGAAATTGTAGTTGTTATTTTTTTTTTTGATTATATGTATTGAAAATGAATCCTTAAATGCATATTTGAAAAATATTTAAGGGGTCTTGGCTTCAACTGGATATACTGGATCAACTCTGTGGACCATCAATAATTTACTCAAGGACCACTGCCTATCAAAAGGCTTTTTATTCTTGTTGGTTGTTTTTTTTTAAATTTTTTAAATGTGTACATACAATTCTTGAAACGGGTCTGGAAAGTCAATCAATAGAAATAAGTTCTTCTGCACAAACAGTATACGATGACTGTTGATGTGATGTGTATTGTATGGTCATATATAATTTAAGGAATGATACTGATCATTGGTGACAGATAATCATCAATCAAGTACAATGATGTATATATTATTGATGTTAAACGATACAAGCGGATGTGATTATTAAAGGAAAGAGAAAACATGCTAACATAATATTTGTTGCTCTGTTAAGCACTGTTATTGAATCCTCCAATGGCAACCGAACTTCATAATTTATGCCTGTAGGGAGTGCAGTCGAACACAGGTATTATGGTTCAATGAGCTAAAAAAATATAAAATAAGCGCACGCCAGCAAAAACTGTTTTGAAGATTTACAGATACAATTATTACTGTACACTGTAGTATAGGTTATTTGTCTTGCCAATTCGTAAGCTAAATTTTTTTAAATTATAAAAAAGAAATTTGAATTGATAAGGCCTCTTGGGAACGTAAGGTTATATATTACACAAAATATTTATATGTTTTTGTATGAAAAATCATGTAGTAAATTAACTACGAAGCTGCGTTACTAGACAATAATATTTATTGTAGTATTCCTTAGTATATTGACAATTAAAAAGGAGTTATTTATCTACAGTTATGAATTTGTGTGAGAAAATATATTTTCTGTATCTGGACGCCATCGATTTATTTTTCATTCTTTATAAAAATGTTTGACCATCTCTCTTCATTAATCGGAAGTTTTCGGCTTACTCGTTATCTGGGTGGCATATTATACCTAGCCGATAAATAAAAAAAATGCAATTTCCATACTATCTTATTAATGTGGCTGGTCTTTGTTTCCTGGTGTTTATTGATACCCCTACTCTACTGGAGTACTTTTAATTGAGGTATTTATCCGAGTGTTAATTTGAATTGTGTTTAAAAGAAAATTTTATGTGGTAGGTACTAGGTATGAATTCTTAAATGATCGACAAAAACGAGCACCATATTGGTGAACAGACGACTCGGATTAGAGTTACGGAAAGGCAGTAAAAAAATAGTCAACCAGTGTTTCTTATTGGAAAATGTTATGTAGTAAAAGTTATTTACATAATATTTTCTATGCACATTTGTATAGCAATGATAATATATCTTTTTCAGTGACCGATATAAAACATCAACGAATTTCGAATTAATTTGTTTAAAAACAGAACTTCAAAACAATCAACAATCTGTATTGCGAAACAAATCGCTCATTTAACGATTTTTTGTTCTGTACCAGTTACAACCAGTTAAATCGGAGCAATTTTTATAACATTCGAATTGATCAGAAGTAAGCTGTCAGTATTAATTGAGAAAGGAATCATGATATAATATATATTCAAATTTTGTGGGTCGATAAAAACTAATTCAAACACTCCATATGTCATACAATTGTAGTGTTTTTGCTGGGTTTTCAGATATAACTATTAAACAAACCGTACAAGAAAGTCTGTTTTAAATTTAATATGGTCATCAAAACGCATATCCACTAAAATACAGTTGTAGGTCTGTTTTAACATTTTCAGAGCTAAGTTTTCAATTTTTTTTTGTAAAAATAAAAGAGATTTCTTTGGGAAAAAATAATTTATAAACTGTAGTTTTCTGTGAAATAAATAAAATAGAGATGTTGTTACTATCCATTTCACCGCTTTTTTTTAATTTTTAATGAAATGAATTTGTTTAACAAATTGAATGATGCAGTGCATTTCTTTTTGAGTTATGAACATATTTTATGAAAATAGAGCAAAAAATCACGAATCCAACCATAATACTCATAATCCAAATAAAAATTTACGACACTAATTTATTATTAAATTAATAATGATGCTGCTAGATTAGTCTTGAAACAATGGTGGTCAAACATCTGATGTGGGCAGTTTGCCACCAAAAAAATATGCACGTGGGGTTAGGATCATAATTTTGGCATAATAAAAAATTCTATTATTTTTAATAACGGTGTAACATTTATTATTTAAGGTTATTATGAAATGATGAGATATAGATAAGAAAATTCTTCGTATGCTGTAAAATACTTCGACACTGCCTACCTCCTCTGTGATTCTTGCGTTCAGGAAGACCGTCACATATAATAATACATATAAAATTAGAATTGATAATTTACTAATTCCACTTGGTTTGCCACTAACGTGAAGCGTTTCGCCCTTTTAAGAAGTATCTTCAGACTGACCATCAGTGTTTATGTCTTACTCCTTCCCCACGTCCAGTAGCATGGAATAAAACCCACCCCACTCTTTATTTTTATTGTTGATGATAATATATTATATTCTGTTGATAATTAAAATTCCAAAATGTGTGGTTTCTACCAAAGCAAATAAGTTTAAGGAAAATATCCTGATATAGCTAATATGATAATTTTTATTATTCATGCAGTAAGTTGGGAATTGCTGATGGAAAATGTAAATAAAATATCATACAAACCATTTGTTTACCTACAATATTTGCATCATATTCTGACTAGTGACGTCAAAACAAATACGTCTGAAGTCTGAACACCAACTGCGACTTTAGTCAATGAAATTTCTCGCCGAGCTGATGAAAAAATGGTCGTCTACCACTACAACTAAATTGTGACATATAAATAGGTAGTTATATTTAAAAAGATACATAATGAGCACAAGGCTACCGAGTGTTTCAAATCAGCTGTTTGGCGGCCTTTGCTTTACTGTTAGTTTGCACTACTTTAAAATCACCATATACCTAATAATTAGAGAACTTATTTTATTATTCGCGAAACCACCGTATAACACTACAAGTGAGCCTTTACCGCAGCACAAATACTTACATTTTTAAATGTTCTGGGTGACATTATGAATAGTTACAAATCGATAAATGAAAAATTACAAAGTAACTGTTATAAAAACACAATAAATCAATGAATTTATCAATATTGTAATGTAACTGATATCCAGGGTTTTTTTTGCTATGTAACGCGGTGGAACGGCGTTCCGGCACCTTTTTTCACGGAATTATTAATTTAAGAAGTTAAACGAAACAGTTTTTCCGCTTACATATAATTCGTCGTCAAAATTAATTTTACATTTCTAAAACAAAAAAAAAATGTTTTCTATGTGCTTCCGGGCATAGGAAAAGCTGCCTGAAATTTTATTTAAATGATATTTGTATATAATTTTCTTTAGCAAAAAGCTTAACAAGAAGTGAGTTCCGGTACTTTTTTTCTAAAAAAAAGCCTTGCTCATATCTAAATCAACTGAGACTTTATGAACATTGTAGTGATTTATGTAAACTTCTTAAATAATTATTCTATATATCAAAAGATGTCACTAGCACAGAATTTTCGGCGTCTTGAATAATTAGTTTATAAATAATATTCTCGTTGTTTTAGAAGAAGACACTAACTGAAAAATACTAGTTTTGAGTAATTGGACTTTGAAGTTATTCAAATGTTTGAAATGTTCAACATTTTTCGTTTAGTTTGTCTGTACCAAACTATTTTTAAATTAAAGTGTTAATTTATAAAATTAAGTGTTTTCTTCCATACGGTAGAGTTCTAAATAAGAAACATTTTGGTGTAACTAATTCAATATGTAATTTTTTTCGATTTAGTGTTTTCTTCCAGAACAACAACAATATGCTAGTTTGATATTTAATATAATATACTATTTCAGTACAATCTGATCATATTTAGATAGAAATTTGTATAGAAAATTGATGGCAACAATTAAGTCCGTTCCAATTAATGCGCATGTTCTGTAGATGTTGAAACAATAGCATATAAGATAAATTATATTTTATACCTTTTATGTACAGCTAAACGAAACAGTGTAAACAAATACATTTATCATGTTCGATTACTGACGATTATATTTATAATCTTCATAATACAGCTGTTACATAAATACTGTCAAACTAATATAAAAATACATGTTTTTATAATAAATTGTATTGTGTCATGAAATCATAGCGTGATCTATAAGTGCGCCATAATCAGGGGTTGCAATGTCATTTAGCCGGTTTACCGAAGGGCCGGTTAACGGTGACGTCTTACCACAATAAATTCAACATAGAAGGTCACTTGAGACATCTATCGAAAAATGGCTCTAAGATCCATACAACAACTTTCACCATTTGTCGGCAGGGAAATGTATCAGGTTCTAGTTTTCCCCCCAAAATTGTCTTTGGCCATATTATGTAGACGTCAGATCTGTCACTTTGACAGATATGACGTTTTTATATTATATTGCGCATAGAACCTCGAAAATGAATCGAATCAAATATGTATAACCTCAAACTCAAGCAAGCATCACCATTCGTCATTATAGAATATACATTTGCATTATTATTCATGGAAATCGAGTAAACCGATAATTTACGCGAAGTACGTAAATATGAAAAAGTCACCGCGTCGTATTTTGTCGTAAATTATCGAATTCTGTTGAACCTAGTGATCGGTTTTGATCAGTCATAATATAATGTGAAGTAGATAGATGTATCTAAAAAAATCCGGCAATTCAATCAAGTTTATCTAGAAGAATTGCCAAAGAAACTATAAAACTCTAACTAAACCGATATAACAATATATCTGTTACAATATGTAACACTAACCAGACAGTTGAATAAATAAATGCAGCTTTCCGATGTTGAACGGCTTAATTGAAATGCTTCCAATAAATCATAGACATATTTGCCTTAAAACACAAATCCATAGAATGAAAAATCAATTTATGTAGTCGTAACCCGTGTATTGTTTATTTTTCTTTGCAAAACTGAAAAAGATTTTACCAATTCTTATATCCAAGGTATTTCACTACCTATCAATATTCCATTGGATGTGTGGTGACATTTTGTTGTTGGTTTTAACTTGCAATCAAACGAAGCAAGCCGGAGTTTTAGTAATTATTCGTTTTACATAAGACAGTTGAACTCATGATCTGTTTAAAAATAAAATAATATTTTTCTGATTTTTTTTAGATTTATATCCACGAATCTGGATATTTTTAATAGTGTAATTCGACAACGACTTTTGTGCTTCTCTTACCCTTAATGTATAATAATTTATCGGTATGCTTAATTTTCAGTAGGGACCCGAACCGGAAGCGAAAAAGCCGTTATTTTTACCTGGTCGAAAACCGAGCCGATATTTATTTCGGTTGTTTTCGATTTACGAGAAAATTTTTCGCTAGATAAATACGCATTCATGTCCCTGATTCTTAGTTAAATTCTACAGAACAAATATAACACGATGCATCTTGAACTATTTCAGAAAATATATAATTATGAAAACAGAAAAGTTTTAGTTGGTATATTTCTTATTCAATATTTATTTTCTTATATTCAAAATTAATAACTATTGTCAAAAAAACATACCTACCTATGAGTGAAGTGCATGAATAAAACTTTTCTTAGAGATTGATTAAAATTCTTACTAGAGGTAAAAGATATATATTTTTGATGCCCAGATAAAATTTACATTTTTTCAATTTTCAACGACTGTCAATTGAATATCGTGTTTTTTTTGCCATAAAACTTTTTTGTTGAAATCGGCAAATTTGAAGACCCTAGTTGGAACATATTTCTCATAATCAAATATTTCAGTATTTCCCATTATCAATATTTTCCAATATCTTATCTGTGATTTAAATTTCGAGATAGCTACAATCTGAGTAATGATTTTCAGGTATCCCATAAACCGTTGAAAACAGAATTTAATATCTTTTATTTAAAACATTATTGAAAAAAAATATATAGAGCAAATGAAAACAGTTAATGTTTCAATGAAATGTTCATTTATCAAAAATAATGAACTATTTTTTTCAAATTCTTAAAATGTCTGTGGAATGTAAATAGAAAAATAGATCCAAAAAATCATTGTCAGGTGTGGGGTTCGAACCCACGCTCCCCTTCGGGAACCAGAGCTTAAATCTGGCGCCTTAGACCACTCGGCCAACCTGACGATGCAAGAGAGCAACGTTTTACTGTATTTAACTTGCTTATCATACTAATATTTAAAAATAAGATTTTTACAATAATATTTTTTGCTTACATCAAATTTGCACCCCAATTTTCTACCATAAATGCAATTTCTATGATTCGTTCGTTTCAAAAATATTTAGTTTAGATCGAATAAATAAAACGGTAATGTTGGTGTGCAACCCGAGCTTAATGAACAAAAGACATTTCCACACATCTTCAATTTATGCTCGTTTCCAATGTATAGCATATTTAAGAAGACTGGTTGTTAACCACTTAACAACTAAGGCTGCTTTTTCAGAGAGGTTGAATATAGAGAGACAAAGATAGCAGGACTGGTGATCTACAAATTTCTCTGCGCACCATTTCTATAGATAGGTATTGTAAATACTCCCTATTTTATATATTCAAAAATGATGCCCAATGCCATACTATTAAGTAATGTTTTCTAGTGACATCACTACTGGTAGATTGCATTATGTCCTATTATAAATTCTTACATTATTAAGAATAGTAAAATTCTTATTTTAGCTTCTTATAAGCTGAAAGAAATATCAAGCCAGACACATTTTTTCTTCTGGCTGTTTAATCTATTAAACTTGGACATAAGAAGTATCCATATACAGAGGAACCCAAATCTATTGTTAGGCGGCGTCCATATATTGATATAGTGATTTGAGATTTTTAACATTGACTTCTCTAATTGGAGAGTTGTACCATCTTTATGGAGATACACGCTTTGCATGCTAGGCTAGAGATATTATGAACCAGTTTTAAATTCAATACTTATATTTGGACTAGAAAAGGTTTGGTGATGATGCAAATGTGCTTTAAAGGTTTGTTGACACTGAAGTAAGGAAGAATGAAAACTCAACTTATTTATGTCAGAATGATCCTTAAATAATTTTATTCATGGTAAGGAGTAAAAGAAAAGTCATATTACAGTATTAAAAAATCAAATTTTTGTAAACATTTTTATATCGGTCAGTAATTCTTGATTGGTTTCAAGCATAGACATTTCCAGTGCATGGACCATTTTTGACAATATCAATGTTGATATTTTCTTTTTTCATGATGAAATCGCTTCTACATTTGAATATGCACATATTATCATAAGTGACTCCATCTGTAGCACATAATGGAGAATAGTTTCTGGGACAGACGCAGCCAGGTTCGTCACTTGTGGCTACAATGACTTGGGCCATCAGGCACAGTACCAAAGATAGGCAAACTAAAATGGTTTTTAAAAGAAGACAATGATTAGTCATAAAATATTTTTTTCATAAAAATACTTTCAATTCATGTGAAATCTTTATTTCATCTAGTGATATATAAGAGAATTATTCTAAATCAGTCTTTAAAAAAAGTATTTGGTGGAAAGACTCCATATGGACAAATAACCAGCCAAAGATAATTAAAAAGGTGAAAGTATTATATGAATAATTTTAATCCAATCGAATAATATAAAGCGAAATTGATAATAAAATAAAATCTAAATGATGTATCAATTATATAGATTTTCACTTTTACTGAGAGCTGTAGATTGGAATACAAATTAAACAGAAGAATACCGTTATTAGTGAACCCCATATCAATTACATTCCATAGTATGATATATCCGTATTTATTTTGCCAAAATATTAATATTCTTACCTAATTTTGAAAGCATTTTTAATGAAAAAGAGTTCTCGTGATGAAAATTTTAGCACTACTGTGATATAGGGTATCTTGATTGATAATAAAGTAAATTTTCAGCATTCCAAGTACTTTTATCATTGCTAAGTGCCTATGTACGTGTAACGACTTACATGGAAAAACGAGATTGTTGGATTATAGAAATTATCTACCAAACAAACAAAATATTAAACATTATTGATTCGGTCATTATATAATAAACCCAGGGGTGTGGAGTCATCAAACAAAACGCAACTCCGACTCCGATTACGACTCTGACTTCGATTACGGAGTAACAAATTATTATTAAAATTGATAATATTTATACCACATTACCTTTCATCTATACAATTTTTAAGGAAACACTGAGCAATTTGTATTTTACTGAGTAATTTTAATAATTTGTTTACTGCCATCTCTCCATTTATTTAGAAACATTATATATATATATATATATACACTGCTGCTACTGCCATCTTTTGTCTATATTACGTATATGTAAGAAAACAGCTGTTCAGTAAACTAGTCCTAAATTACCAGTGTCTATTAGCAACAAAATGCTTAGTAGCCTTCAAATTTATTGATAGCATGCTGTCAAATTTAGTTTTATTGGATTGTGTTTATTTAAATTGCTTCACCACGGTGCTTTTTGATTAATAAGTTTAATGTACTGTATGATGGAGCGATATACTGACGTAAAATACGGTAAATTTGATTGATATGTCAAATATTTCAATTTTTCTCTTATTCCAAGTTTTGGCAGCATATTACTATTTTTAAAATATTTAGAAGGTGTTCAAGGCTAAAAACTTGTGCTACAATTATAAGTATCATTATATTATTTTTCCGTATCACAAGAACGAATAGTTATAGTGATAAAAACATGTTTAAAACTACATCAACTATCCAAGCCAGTAGAAGTGTGTTTTCAAAAACAATGAGCTACTTCTCCGCTGAAGAATTAACATCGAATATAACGAGAGAGAAATGTGTATCACAATTGAATCGTATACCAATCATAGACTTAGGAAAACCGCTTTCCGACAAGAAAGCAGCCGTATTGGTTCCGTTATGTGTTGATAACGGACAGGTTTCTTTGCTGTATACTCTAAGGTCTATGAATTTGTCAAGTCATAAAGGTCACGTCTCTTTCCCTGGCGGAAAATTTGACATAACAGATAAAAGCTTAACGGAGACTGCCTTGCGAGAAACCGAAGAGGAGCTCGGAATACCTAGGAATATGGTCGACATATGGGGTGAACTAAATCCATTGCCAAGTAAAAACTTTGAATTAGCAGTGACGCCCGTTATAGGTTTCATAAGAGATTACAATACATTAAAACTTCAGAGTAATCCAGCCGAAGTAGAGGAGGCATTCACAGTTCCTTTGGAGATTTTATCTGATCCGCAATATTTTGGATTCAACAATTTTAAGAGCGGTATCACCATACCCGTATTCATGGGAGGCAAGCATAAAATATGGGGACTGACGGCAATCATTACTCACTTTTTGCTTTCGAGTCTTCTACCATTGGAGGCCTACAGTATGCAGTATAAATATTTGGAAGTGTCATTAAATGCAGCTGGAGCTAAATCAAAAGTTTAGTTTAAAAAAATTGACCTTTAACCGCAGTATTGAAGATTTTTATCAAAATTCTTATTATGGAAATACCTACGCAGGACAAAATAATGTATGTTTTAATTCTTATTTGTTTCGATATAATGACGGTGAATTGTTACTCACATGAGCATTCTCCTTGTTTACCTTCACTGTGGTACGGTTCCATATTATTGTACCATGCTTTACACTGGTTTAAGAGATTAAAGTCATTCTTTCCCAGGTTTAATAAAGTAAAATTCTCTACAATATATCTAAATTATATTTTGTATTAAAAGGATCGATCAGCCATATCAAAATTTATATGGAATTAAGATTTATGCATTCAGAAATATATTTTCTTGTTGGCATAGTAAGTAGATGCAGATTTTGGCAAAAAAGAAGTCTTAGTATCCTAAAAAAATGAGTATAATACAAAAAACAACTTAAATTATAGATGATTTCTATGACCATTATCTATTGATTACAGGTGGTGGAAAGTATGAAATCATAATATGAAACACGCCATTTGACGAATAAATGAGAAATTATGTATTTCTACCAAAGAGAAGATTGAAAATCAAAGAATATTACCGAAAATTGGTGTATCTATTTGTAGAACTTTTTATGTATTGCATTTTTTGTTGTATCAGATTCCACAATGTACATGCAAGTAATGCTATCACTTTCTGAGTAGGGTAGGGTCTCATGGAATGTAATTAAAAATAACTTTATAAATTCTAGTCCTAAAACATAAAAGATTATTTGAATAATGTTTTTAAACTGTTCACGTTCTTTTTTAAGAACATGAATCCAATTTGAACCGTAATTAAAAATGGTATTTAAATAATGGTGTGATACATTTTTCCACAACCTGCCTTATTGGATTTGAATGGTAGATTTTCATATTTATAATATTTTTGACCCTCAAGAAAATTTAGCATGTCCGCACTATCAGAATTTATCTTTAGTTTCCAAAATAATTTTCGGTGAAACCCAGATTCTCTATCGCCTATCTCAATAATTTAAGATTAAAACAGTAACATTTACTTATTTATAAATTTTATCTCTTTTTTTACACCATTTTGCGCACTCAAGGGGCCTAGTCAAATATAAATATTTTTATTGACTACCTTATCAGCAAGGAGAAAAACATTATTTGGCTTATGTATAAAGAAATAAGAAAAAAGATATTTTATTTCAAAGCAAATGGTGTACAAATAAATATCTAAATTTGTATACCTAACCATATTATGAAATGTGTTCCTCTCCGTTTTGTTATGAACTTTTGTAATGTATAATTTGCTTGTCTATCTAATTTGCAATAGCAGTGTGTACTTCTGCTATTATTATTTATATTGTGGTCGAATATTTTTAGAACAAATTTATTATAAATAGCCCTCAGGGTTTTTTGTGATATTACATACCAGGTACCTCATATTTTTGTGTGATAATTGTCAATTTTTGTTTAAAATATTTTCGAAGAATTGTTATTGTCAATGTGTTTTAAATTACATATATCAGTCAAACGAATACATTCAATAATCAATGAAGAAATGAGGATATTAGATTGATTGATAGTGAGGTGGAGGGAAATGGATATATATTTCAGTTGGTAAATACATTTATATAATTAAAGAAAACAGGACGATTTTTATTGAAAGTGTTTTTTAATAAAATTAAATAATACCTACAAGCTAATCATATAATTGTATCTGACTTAAAACATATGATTGCTAATCAATGATTGAACTGCTGTAAACAAATGATTATTAATATTTTTATTCTTCAGGAGAAGAAGTATTTGGTGTAAGACACAATAATAAAAAGTGACAAGATGTCTCAGACTATAATTATAGACAATATTATAAGAAACTGGGGTTTTTTTTTTGACTACATTTTTCATTTTATAAAATATATAAATTTAAAAATAGCAGTCATTTATTAATTACTTACTTGATGGTGATAACAAAGATTTTTACTGTCAAATTTGTTAATTCTTTGTTAAAAAGTCACAAATATATATACTACAAGGCACATTGTAAATAATTATAATAGTATTTTACTATTTCAATTCGGCCAAGTTATTTATTACTGTTACTTGAAGATGAATGAAATGCCTCCAAGTGTTTTTACAAATATCAGTAACTAAGTCAGTTAAGGTAAGAATTTTTTATAGGAAAAGCATGTGAACTAATAAATAATAACTGTCTCCTGTATGTCGTAAATACAAATTTTAATGGAAGGAAATATGTTAAAGTAAATGCAATATATTGATAAACCAAAGTTTGTGATGACTTAGCATTTTGAAAGGTTATTTTAATTCAACAGAATTATACCTGTATTAAAATTGCTTTCACATTTAAAAGGTATAAAAATATGAAAATTCTATATATTTTTATATAATATTAATATATGGACGTATAAAGCATTGATCTAAGATCATAAAATTTTAAGAGCACATTTTTATACTATTATTTTAATAAATTTACGAAAAGAATATTTTTATAACCAAAATGTATTCCGGTAAAAAAATATGATGTATAAGGAAATCTTTTTATAAAAAAATATATGTTCATACAGTACTTCGATATCTTATTAAAAAAAAAATAGAATTTAACACTTAACAATAAAGTGGGTAGGAAAACATTCAATTAAATAAAAAAAATTGATATTTTTCATCATAGATATGAAGACCTGACTGTATTAGAGAAATATTATTTTGTAAGAATATGAATAAATGTGATATATTTTCATTCAATTCATGACAGTTACACACCATACAAAAAAAAATAATAATGAAGAACCGGCCAAACCTCATAAGCCAGAAACGATTTTACGGTCAAGCTTTGAAGAAAAGAATTGCATCAGATTTATGTATAGTAATGTAATCCTCTACAGTTCTCTCTTAATAGCAAATTTATAAGTAGTTCAGATGGAATTCATCAGATGGAAACTTAGAACAACCGATATGACAAATATATAAAAAAAATCATTCAGTCAACTAGTCCTCAGTTTGGCCAATATTAATTGGAATTGAGGTTGTGAATGTAGGTGTCTCCAACTCTTCATGCTTCTTCATTTTCAGCATCTGCAAAAAAAATTAATATCTATAAATAAAGAATTAAAATGGTAGCACTGCAAGTGCAATTGAAAAAACCGCTTCACTATTCTAACTACAAATATATTGTGAAGACGAAAGATAATTTAAGCCTTTTAAAACTATTAAAATAATGTATACCTGTTGCAGTTTATAGTGATTGATAATATCTTGATCAGCAGGACAAGATTGAGTAAACGCATCCAGTTGGTACATATGGTGCATGTAACGCCACAGCGCACGGAGTGTTGACTGAAATTATAAATAATTCATATCTAGTTACTAAAATAGAAAATAATTACAAATCAATTTAATATTTGAAATTTGAACTTCATGTATTTATTCTACAAAGTAAAATGTCACTGTGAAGTCAGCTCAAAACTGTACCCTGTTGGTTTTTGGTTATATATTATTGGTGTGTCACTGCCTAAATCAGCATTCATCCAATAATATTTTTACATTTAATACATGGTTTACGTGTGATATACAATAAATCACCAAGTGCGGTTTATAATGCTATCTAATTAGATATTAAAGTCGTATACATTACATCAATTTTTACACTGTTTTGCGAACTCTATCAACTATCATGACCAATTTTTGTGTGTAAAGTGACTAGTTATATAGAATAAGATTTCTATATATTTGAGATTTAAATCCCACTGTTATTTAATCATTTGATTGTTATTAACATTCTGTGACAGAATGACTACGAAATCTTCACATAATGAAATTTTTATCAATAGAATGCAATTTGGAACTCTGTAGCCGGTTTTCATAAAATGGAAATTATTACAGCTGTTGTATATATATTGTCTTTCCTACTTCTTGTCAGTTCTATCATTCCCCATCTGTCTAACCTACCCTCTATCTAGATTGGATATGTTGATTATACTCAGAGAATAAAATTTGAAAACAAAATACCGGTATTTCGAAATCCACAAAATATTTGGCTGCCACTCTTATGTGCTGTAGCCGGGGCATGAGTTCACAGTCGAAGCAGCACATGGTGTCTCCGGTGAGGAAGCGTGTCGCTCTTTTCGCCAGCAAATTGTCTATCCTCGAAAGATGCGACAATAGGTTTGCCGACTTTTGTTCATCTTTCCTCACTAATACCAACTTCAGTTTTGAGTAAAGGTTCTCGATTAGTGTGGCGACTTCTTTATCCTGAAACATAATTTAAAATTCAATTAACATACCAACATTTTTCAACATTCTTTACCCTTGAAACAGTGAATTATATTATCCCATTACACATACAATCTGATAACTCGTCGGCAGCAATCTGCTTATCTACATTTTAACAAAATGTTCAGGAGAGCATAAAAAGTTTTAACTTAATATAAAATTGATAACTTAGTTATTCAACTTCGCTCCCAAGCGGAATAACTAAGTTATTAATTTTATATTAAAAATGAACTACCACAAAGATACCGCCGAATTCATAGAAAATAGTTTTAACTTATGTTATTCTTTTAAATCATTATTCATATAACATATGTGAAATTCAAAAATAACATTGAAACAATACCCTACTAACAGTTGAAAATGTATCAGATACCTTTTCAATGATAGAGTCAGATCCGACGAATTCGGCAATTTTTGTCGATATATCTGATTTTGGCAACTAGTGATTAGTTGTATTATTACTACATTATTGATTTAAAAAAAACCGTAAAAAATAAATGATTTCATACCTGAACGAAAAGATTGTGGCCTCCGGGAACTGACTTCATAATATGTCTCTCAATTTTCTCATTTTCAAGAACGGCGAGACCATTGTCGATCAGAATAGGGGGATGTGTTGCTTCAAAGTTTGTGCGAAAGTCTGGAGGTGGCTTCTGCATATCCACTGTGGTAACCTATTACAAAGCAAACATGAATAATTATGTTCATTCAGAGTAATTTTTAAAAGTGATTCATCAAATGCTCTATTTTTTTAGATACTGACTACTCTTTTTCTAGGCAGGTGCTTTACTGCTAAGACTTAATGCTGGAAAATTCTAATAATATTTATTGTTGCTTAGCAATCTCAGATTTGATTATATCTTAAAAATTTGATTCATTCATTTGTCATAAATATCAAAGTAAACATGCACATCTCACCTTTAGACTAATCGTTTTAAGTTCAGCGAGCAGGTAGAGGTCCATGAAGTATTCTTGGCAGAAAAGGCATGCCCCTTTTCGTCTACCATCTATTGTAGAGGCCTGGAATAGAAAAGAAGATATGAAACATCAATCTGCACTCTACTTTTGAATATAGATGTACTCGTAAATGTAAATGTAATTAATTAGTAGCTTAATACCCTAATAGCCAGTAGACTGTAAGCATGCCAGCCTCTTCCGGCTGGTAGGATTTTGGCATTTTAGGATATTGTTGAACAATATGCATTAAACATAGAATGTATTCATCAAAACTACGCAATGCAAGTATAACATAGGTGTGGTTAACTAATATACTTGTATTATTCAAAAAATTTGATGAAGTGTTCGAAAAAAATATTGGATAGTGCAAAAAAGAAGAAATCAATATTATTTATTAGCTGTAGGTATATAAAACAATTGACATTAAATCTGAATGAACTTTTGATACGCTGCAATTAAGATTTTCTTTTTATAAAAATGTACTATTGTCAGCAAAATTGGAATATCGCAGTGAATTTTTTGTATGCCCTCACCATTTGCCAGTCAGGAATGTTCTATTTTGTATGTATGTGCATTATTTAATGTTGCAATGTTGATATAATAGTGATATCATAAATGATAAGCAACCACATCGCCAAGTGAACATTTTAAATAAACTTGTAAAATAATTGTGACAAAGCAATCTTAATTTAATGTTGTAAAAATTGAAAAATACAATAATTGTCAGAATCCGGACACGGTTTTCCAAAATTCTTTTACAAATAGTGTCAAAATTACGAGTTTCACAATGAACAGAAGCAGGCGAAATTATTACTGGAGTTTTATGATGATGGTAGCTCTATATTTTAGATTGATGTAACAATTTGTGATAGTTGAAAAAGAAAATTTTTCCAGTTTACGCTGTTTCGTAATTTTTCGTTTAGCAAACGTGGTTATTGTTTCGCAAATGTACAACATGCAGTGATTACTCTGAAGTATTTGACAAAAATATCTATAAAAGGGTCGTTTCGCCAGTGCTCAGCCAGTTAAGCGACAGGTGTCCTTTCAAAAGGGATTTAAAGTCAATGAATGATAAATACATATTTTTTTCGTTGTTATTCCATTAAACAGGGATTAAGCAATGTAACCAACTTAAAATAGTTAATATTGTACTAAGCATAAAATAATAGATGTTTACAAAAAAATGCCAATTGTTCCAAAAGTTAACCCTCCAAGTCTACTGTTAAGCCCCCTTTGTTGCCAGTGCTCGGCCATCCAGGAATTATACCAGGAATATCGCGGTAACGGATATCATGAATTTTTCTCTTTCTCTCTCATTCTGCTTTGATGTGAGCAAAGAGAGAAAAAATAAGAAGTTATCGGTACTCCTCTACATACGTACGGTTGTGTCACTTTGCATGCTTTCAAACAGCGCCGAATCGAAAACCAATTTATCTACATATTTTTAAGTTTTTTTTTAACTGACAAATTTTCGTAATATCGATACAATGTGCAAACACTTTATAAACACTTATTTTTTTATCAGTCATCATTATTTAATATTTATATTTATTTAAAATCATGATTACCAACGGAAATAAACGAACAATTTACAACAAAAGTAATTTCCTTAGAGAAACGTCAACAATTCTGCATCGATTTGAACTCGGCGAGAAAGTCTTACGAATTTCGAAGTAACGTAATTTATTCGTAAATTATGCCGGAGAGCCATTTCAAGACATAAATTTTCTATATCTCCCTATCAGAAATACTTCGTTTCAATAGTTAAAATCAATCGAAACATTAAAATTATAATGAAACGCTTTGACACATTATAAATTATTACCTAATCTTAAAAATAGGCAAAAAAAAAACCCGTTTTCGAAACAAAAGCTAGTTAATATAGTTCTGCATCCAACTGACGATTTATCTCTGCTTATTCGAAAATAAAAATGGTCGAATACCTTTCTATTTCTCGCAAACGATATAACGAAAATATATCAGTTAAAAAGAACCTGTTAAAGATACGTAAATAAATAGGTAGACCAATTCGGTTCTGGTAGAACGCATGTCAAGAGCGAACATTTTATATTTACTTAGACATACGGTCGATCAGATAATTTAATAATGCTCAGCCGAGGGGCTGAATACAGGACAATTAGTAGACGGCCGTATAATATCTAATTAAATATTGAGGTTATTTCATATTTTTATCTCAATACCCCTGTAAAATACTATATTATGTATAAAAAAAGCACTTAACATGCAGACTTTAAGAAATGGTAGATCAAACAAACATGCCTTTTCAATTTGACCACAGCGGTTATTTTTTTGTTAGCGATCTCCATAGAACATGAATTTGTCGAAACTTGCAAAGTAAAAATAGGTTTTTTTAAATTGCGTATTGCATCATATAGGTCAGTATAGTGCAGACATACATTGGCAAGTGGCAAGACTACCTACACGAATTAGAAAAAAATCTGTTTTTTTTTAATATATCCGCTATTATATATTACTATATTTAAGTTTTAAGCTCAAAAGGCCGACTACTGGTGACGGCTGACTTTAGGAACAAGCACCCTACAAGACATAAGGCAAAAACTAGTCTAAACTGTTTTTCTTGCAATGTATAAAATAAATACAACAGTGAATAACAGGATAATTTTTCATTTATAGTTATCTCGAATATCTGGTAATTTCGTGATATTCAGCGTTTTTTACTTTTTTACAATTCATATAGAAACAGTTGCATTACGTCATCGCCACATAGGAAACGGTATAAGAAAATCCATCAATCAACATGATTCACACTTATTTCATGGCAAGAAATGTTCAACTTGTTTAATTAGTATTTTAATGAAAGGTGAAGTTACGTCAATATGTATTTATCTAAATACGCTTGAGTACATGAGATAATGTCTGATTAAAAATTATTGATATTATATCGGAAACGTTAAATATATTTATCTGCTACGAATGAATATACGAAATATCCACGTGAGTACGATTGAAATTGCACATAAAAATACATTTACGTCAGATGGCTCAATACTACCTGGTTAGTGTAGTGTTAATTTCATAATATAACTCCAAGCATATATTTATATTACATGTTTACCCCAGGAGTGGCCAACTCTTTGGGTGTTGCGAGTTGCGATACTTTTTTTATTATGATAGAACACCCTTTCAAATAATAACAAAACAAATAATCAGATGATAAATTTATGGAATGAAAATTTTTTAATGATATATTTTTAAAAAAGTTTTTTAAGAAAATTTAAACGAATAACTAAATTTTACACATAAATATTAATTTTGAGTGTTCTTATATCCTGTAAATTATTTCATGTTGCTCATTCAGGATTGTTGAATTGAAAAGTCAATTTGATGGTTCAATTAATAAAATTGAGAATATATTATGTAGGCCGGAAAGTATGAAATATTTCGTTTCACAAATTCCTCCATAATTTTTTTTAATTTTTAGGATAAGAATTAGACCGCGACCAACTTGTTCACTACCCCTGATATATAATATACGTACAGAGTTTAAAAATTAGGCCATTTGCGCCGGGCTATGTGTTGTCCAATGATAATCGTAACGCGAGTAATTAAATTACATAAATATGGTTATTCAACACAATATTGCAACTCATTAACAAACAAAAACGTTCTTTGAATTACACCGTGGGAATACTATTATCACATCACAAATTGTACTTTTATTACGCGCAAACTTATCGGTATGTATGAGAAGATTTCGATTCTACGTTAGGCCTAAAGTTAAATAAATAGTATAACACATAACGTGATATGTACTTATTATAATTACGTTTAAGGGATTTTATGGGCTGAACTTTTACAGCAGTACCGCGACCGGGGTAACTGGGAGTTAAGTTAGGTTCAGTTACCTCAGGACTCCGCGGACTAAACAAAAAAATTCGAATATTTGTATGACTATTTACAAATTAAAGTGAATAGTAAATATTTAAATCAATTGATACAAATTTAGGATACACTCCTACATACAGTATTTAAAGAAGAGAAGAAAGACAAAGAACTTGGATGAAGTTAGCTACAAAAACATAATACCATGAGTTGATTTTCATAAATTTATAAATAAAATGCTAATGGAATAGTGGCACTCATGCGTTTCAGGGAGATATATATATATATTATACAAAGCGAGCATAATGGATGTCGAGATGTGAGAATGACTAGTGTATTAACATTTTTATTGTGTCGATGTTTCAGAGTCCGACATCGTACTTCGCGTTGGTTTATCAGCCAATTAATTTAAATTAAAGCCACTCACTTTCATCCACATTGGATAATTTAACAGATTGAAGAAATTGCTATTACGTGTTTCGAGCCTATGTCAACGGTTTCAAAAGGGCTATCGCAACATTAATAATTTTATTATTATCGCATACACTGCTACATGTTGCAAGTGGAATAGCCTTCCGTATGCCTAATATGCAATTGTTGCACATACGGTTGCTATAAAGCGTGCGGCCCATCATCCAAATACAAACTTCCGAAGACTTGTTTAATTCCACTTTGGTTAAATCATTTTAACCAAAGTGATCATTCAAGAACTTAAAAAAAGTGTCTCAATTCGCAATATTTAGTTCAGGAATAAAAACTCGTATTATATTAAAAATAATTAAATAACGTGAAAAACTTTAGACTTCACAGTTGAAGAAAACTACAATATATGGTGCACAATATGGTACCACTTGATCTGATTCAACGTTGTAACTGAACTGACAAATCAATTTTTTGTACATTAAAATACCGGAACAGTAAACCCTTCTTTTCCGAGGTTCCCAAGATTTCGATTGAACGATAAATCGATTTTAGTACCGGATTTTTTAGAAAAAAACGTAGAAACACTTCATTTGGTTTGTTCGATTTAGACTACAAATTGCATTAATAAGATGTTTAAATTAAAAGTTATAAAATATTAACGGACTGGAATAGGTCGACTAAACAAGCCTAGATATTTTTGAATAAGAACAAATTGAACTTTCATCTGATACTGAACAAACTACTACAGAGCTAATTTAATTTAGTATATAGTTTTAACATTTTAAATCTATCTGATTCCCTTTGAATTACCAAAAACTGTAAACATAAAAACGCATTAGCATTTTTCCATGTTCTTAGTATTTTCACGTGATGGTTGGTTAGACTACGTATCGTGGAATAGTTCCAAGGCACGTAATTGATAAAAGACTTCTAAAATAACATGAATAAGTAAGGAATTAGACGAGACAACATTAAAAAAAGGCAAATAAATTTGGTAATATTTTTGTCAATGAAGTTTTTTTATGGCACACGACAAGATAAGAAATCTGTCGACATCTGAGTTTGAAGCAGCTTTCTCCAGCTCAAAACTATTCTTCGCTGTCTTCGGCGGTTCGTAACCGCTTCGGACTCTTGACAAACCTCAAGTAAGCGAGGCAGATTTAAATTATGAGGGTTGTAGGAAATATTTATAGAAATTGCATCGTGTTCTAAGCCATGTTAGGGGTGTGTAATAATATTAGACCATAAGATACGATTACAAATTTATTTTCTATAATTAAATAAATAGAATATTTATACCAATATCGCAAATAGTTAACCGTTTGGTTGAAAGAAAATTGTTTCGATATTTTTGAGTAAAGTGTAAATGTTTATATAAATACGGGTTGTTTTTTTGATATACCGTTTACACAAGAAAGACTAACAACTATGAAAAAATCACTTCTAAAGTCTACCTTCTATTGCGGTCTACAATTATCTGTAAATAATTTTGAAACCGCAGATAACAATTTTACTTTTGCCGATGTCTTTTTCTTGCGAAGCTCGTGTATAAAGATGAACGTAAATTTGAAAGCAGAATTCAAATAAAAGAAAATATATCGGTATTATTAGCTATGTAGATAGCTAATAGTTAAAATTATATGTTATTATAGGATGCTATTTTTGAAACCGCACGGCATTTGAATGCAAATCACTTGATAGTATGCACATAGTATTTTAATAATGGATGCACTCACTAAAGAGGTACGTGTTTAGGTACTTGCAGGCGTGTTGATGCACTGCAGTGATCATAAATATTTATAGAAAATTCCAACAAGAAACTTTCATTCAACCAAATGAATTATTTTTTAAATTAACAAAGCTAGAAAAGGTAAAGATTTTTTATCCTTTGTCAAATTTAAATACGTGCTGCAGACTTGATCTGTCACAAGTTATTGTCAAAGCTTCGCCAAAACTGAAACCAATGAACTCATTATTTGTGTATGAGGAAGTGGAAGTAAACGCACCTCTTTTTGCTTGCAAGTGCAAACAAAGCATCGAGTTCCGCCCCGGCGGACGAGAATTTATACTATACAACAATTGATAGAATTTATACTATTTATTGAAAACAGCATGTGAAAAAAGAAAATATTTCAATTACTGACAAAAATGGAATAGTGATTATTGACGAATAAAAAGCACGTAAACATAGTATCTAAATAGATAAATTAAAGTGTTACGTGGTAAGTTGAATTTAGACAGTTAAGTATGAAATTGAAACAAAACTGAATGCGAGTTTGGTCATAGAAATTGATAAATATATTGTGATTAATAATAAAGACGAATGCATATTATAAAATGGCTGAATTCATAAATATTTGTAAAAGCTTTACTACACTATAAATATCATTCAATCAATACAGCGGAAGTGAATGCCACGACCAAGGAACCGACGCCAAACCAGACGGATCGATTTTACGGCTGCTGTGGCTAGGTTATTTTCCAGACGCGTGGGTGGAAAACTGTAGTTGAATACAAAGGGGAGAATACTGTAATCAGGAAGCACTGTGCATTTCTCTTACATAAAAATTACATTTACATAATGGTCAGTAAAGTTTAAATTTGAAAGTGAACTAAAAAGGATAATATATTTCAAATGCCATTTTTAATATCCAGTAGCAGATGGTTGATTTAATATTAATTCTCCCACGACTGTTTAGATTAAATTCTAATGTAGACAACAAATCGGAACAACTGAAAATTATGAATCACGCGTACCCAGCGACATAATATTCATCGAGTTTACTAACGCGGCAGACCACTGTAACCAAGATACAGCCGAGCTGGTTTTCGAGACGAAAGTGAAATTGAGGCAGATATCACGGTAAGTTGTATGGCTAAAGTACTTGGGTTACTCGCATGAGTCAACGAACAGCGAACGAGTTTAAATTCGCTACTTCACTCGACGACTTTGTTCTAGCATTAACGTTTTTGGTCTATTTTTTAAGTGTGCGATAGCTACATCTGAAATCATTACTGCTATTATTGATGTGCTGTGAAGTCGTATAACAAAATTACTGGCACCAAAATCCTTTTTTAATATGTAGTTATATTTTTTGTGCATTTAAGAAGGTTTGTGGACTATTTTGCAATGCTCACGTTATGTCCAAACTTGCTTTGATTTATGATTTTCTGCAACAAACGGGAGTCAAATCGTTTGCTATGCGTTTGAAATGTAGCATGTAACTTCAAACCGGTTCACATCAAAATTGAATGTGACTGTCGAATAGTCAAGTGATAGCGGATATTAATATTTTAACGAATTGTCATAGTAGAAAGCGCAATTAAAGAATTTGGTTTCATTATATTTGTAAGTCATAGTTCAATATGGTATTATTATTGCTATTATAAAAATATAAAAACAATGAGCGCGTACCATTGACGTCAAGTAGTAAAAAATCTATTGAATATAATTTTATTTCTCTATTTACATGTCGAGTTATGATGATCAAATTTAGTCAGATTTTGTTGAAAACTCAATTTGTAAAAAAACATGTTACGCTGATTAGTCTATCTGTGGTGTATAAGTGGACATTTTCAAAATCGTCTAAAGCCAACAGTTGGCTGCAAAAGGTTGGAATTTTGATTTGAAGTTTGCCGCATAATAGACCTTCATAACACATATTATTTATCGAATGAATCATATATGTACGCTGCAGAATGTAGATCAGGGGTAAGAACATTTTCATGTCGGAGGCTACATTTATTTACCCGTATTCTAATAAATATTTTGTAAATCAATGAAAACAATGGGATTAAAAATTTAAATTTAGTTAAAAAGTAGCACTTGAGGACCTAGAAGGCTCCTATCGCTGATGTAGATTATTTAGCGATTAAATTTAATGCAAAAACGTGTACAATGGTTTATTCTTGTGGTGAAAATTAAAACAAAAGAAATTCGCTGGAAACTCTCACATGTCAACTCTTTTTCATACACATAAATAGGTAGGTAAATATTCCACTGATTCCAAAATAAAGATCCTTTTTTTGTATTAAAAATATCGTAAGATTAGACGATACAAACAGTAACGTCAGTATATATTGACCATGGATTAGGTAGTAATGTTTTGAAACATTATATTATGGTTATATTACTTATGTAATTGTTTAATTGTTAGTGATACGTTATTTATTATTTAGAATCCAACAAATGATAGTGATACAATTAAATATTAAAAAAAGCATAATAATTATGCTCATGCGAATACATATTGCCACATTTAATGTGCTCAAAGTGTATTTTGCCAAAACGTTCTAGAGAGGTCACGCTGTGTCTCGTCACTTCTCTGTGGAAAAATGACTCACAAGTGGTCATGTCTGGCATCTGGTATACAGGCGATGGTGAAAACGTGTATCGATTGACCTTCTCGAGTGCAAGAACGAAATCGTATTGAGACAGCATAGGTTTGTTTAAATTTACTACATCACCTTATTCTATTGACATAGTAATGATCGCAGCATCTCTAAATTTGCTCACTTGTAACAAAAGAGAAGAAAATTGTGAAACAAAGATAAATAATACAGGTTTACCGCACTACACTGATGAACACAGTGTACAATATCTATAATGTAACGATAATGACCCAACATAAAGAAAAGTCAGTACATACTCTCATGTTATGAAATTATATGAGAAAATAATTGAAAATTTTAATCAACCGTCAAGAAGCAATGGATAAATAGAAATAAGAATAAATATTCTTTTTTTTTCATTTCCGCTCCCAATGTGGAGCATATGGTCTCCTAATGGAGGTTTCTTAACAGATTTTTTCTATGAGAACTACCTGTTACTTAGTTTCTCAACCTCTCTTTTTTCGAAGAGAGTAGGGATAGAAGGATAGAGCTTGGACAGGAATAGTGGTTAGCTAATCGCTCTCGCTACGCCGCGTGAGGATCGGATGGGTGGAAGGGAGTTTTAGACATCAGACACTCAGACTACGAACAGAAATCTATAAATCGATTGAAAGAGCAATTTATGAAAACCGTCTGTACCGGGAATTGAACCCGACACATCCGTAACCGTAGCCAACGACGCTACCAGCTACGCCACGGACGTCGAAATATTCATATAATGAATAAAATCCTAAACGGGGTTTTATGATTTTCGACAATGGCTTACGAATAGGCAAAATCGGTGACGGTGATACGTAATGGTTTTCAGACGTTTGACTTAGGTTTCAGTTATTCAAGAACTGTGACGAAGTGCGAACGCAGAGCTCAGTTTAAAACGTGGATGAAGAAAACACTGCAGTCATGCAAGGGTGAATTCGAAGGTGAAAATTGCGTATGTGACAAGATGGTTTACAATGACGCATTTCATTTAAAATAAATTTCAGGATCGAGAATAGAAGGTTCACTATAACATATCTCATGAGAACAATTATGTACAGGTGTTGATGTCAGTGGGATGTCACGTTTTGATAGCATCCGTTTTCCTTAGATGACAGCATATATCAAAATATGCAAAGATGAGAATAGACAAGCACCACATGAAAGTTCATTGAATAATAGATATTTTTTTCTGTTACTGATACCATATTTATGGAATTGCCAGTGCGCCAAATATTTTTAAAGAGATAAATTCAAGGAGCATTGCTTCTTATGATCGCTACGCTTATTTCTACTCGTTAGATTACAGAGGCGGACGATAAATAAATACTATACACTAGTAGTGAATTGTCTGTTTTACTTTATTCATTGGAAATTATTTTAGTTAATTAATATTGCGATTGAATAACTTGCGTAGTGATTTTTGTAAGGATTGTTGTAATAGTTTTCGGTGACTCTTGGCGAGCATATACATAGTTCAGCAAATGTTGAAGGTAGAGAGAAATTGGATTCTTTACAATGAGCAATACGAGTGGAGGGCAAAATTTGGTGAGGGCATAAAACTTCAGAGTTGTCATTGAAAAACATTACAACATTTATCTTAGAGGATTTATCAAATGAATAGGTTTACCAACAAGGTGGACATTTCGAATGTTAATCTTACTTAGCTTGCTGAATGTGAGGTGAACGACAATGATCGTACTACTTAAGCGCGACGTTTAAACATCGATAAGATAACGTTGCTCCAGGAAACACACGTTGTTTTAAGATAAACTATTGTAATGAACGAATTGTGTTAACTTTGTACAATGAGCTATGATACCCAATACTAGGCTTTACGTACCAAGGAATGAACGGCAGTTATTTCGGAATCTTTCCTACAAATATACGCTTACATCCAGAATGATCAAATCGATTAAACGTAAGAGACATAGAAAACCGACAAGCACGGTAATATCACATAACCGATGAGGGAGGATATCCAAAATAGTTTAAAATGTTCAGGAGTGATATACGTTACAAGATATTACATGGTGTACATTTGATTAACACAATTTCGCTGATAAATTTTGATATTTACAAATTCAATTAATATTGAAGTAGAAAACTGTATGAAATGATAGTATTTGTTATCAGGAAGGTGTATATTACGTCTTGTCGGGAATCGAAATCATATTTTCAAAATGTAAAATACGCATATGTATCACAAACAAAATTAATTAATAGTCAAAGGTAGCCATATATCAAAACCACTTGAAGAGAATGTCGCAAATAATTATTGTCGAATTAAACAGTCACGATTTTTGTACAGTCCGCTCAATAGAAAATTGAGGATCGAAACAAAAGCCCCACTATTGTGACGACAGATCAAAGCGTTAATGTCAGTAGAGCCTGTTAGAGCCACTCCTTTATCAACGTCAGCTAGAAGATTGAAGAGCACGGCATCATTCTCAACAGCAATAATGTTTTTCGATATCGCATTATTTGACTGCAAATGAATCTATGGAACGTATCCAATTAAATATAATACAAAGTAATGAACATGCAGTTATATTGGGAGTAACTACAAAGGAGTCAATTTAGAAATGAGCGAACGAACGAAATGAACAGGTAGAATAAACCACAATAATTTATGATGAACCTAATAAGTGAAGTAATAAAAAAGAGTGAGTTGAATAATTATACATAAGTAGCCAATGGCAAAGAAGATTTCAGTTACGGTAAATATACATAGTATTTGTTCTTGTATGATTTCATAGGCAGAGGTTAGAGTTCGAATGAGCGGTGTGGATAGGTCCCGTAATACAAAAAAAATATTGAAACCAGTTTTGCGTCATAAACATCATCAAATGTTTTTTATTATTAAGATATTTAAGTTTGACATGAATAATTATGAGGCTTTTCGGCTTGTGGAACCAACACTTACCTTAATAAGCCGTTAATTCCAGAGACAAGCTATGTCGTCATCCCTACTAATAAAACGAAACGTAAATGACTTAAGTGTTTAGATAAAAATGTTTAATATGATTTCCGTGTAGAGGTTAGGTTACTCAGATGAGTAAACGTTTCAAAACGATTAATAAATAAGAATTTATTAAAAAAATTCGTCACCTAAAAATACAATAATAAATAAAAAAATTCAATGGTTTCGCATTCACTAGGATTGTGTAATTAGGAAACAAGCATTTAAGATTAGGAGTCAATGCGCTATCAATAATGTCGCATACTGTAGGAAGCTTTGTTTACACTTGAGAATGATAAATATTCTTACAGAAATTAGAAAATACGCCTGTGTTATTCATAAATATATATTATGTTGTTGCAGTGTAAGACAAGAGGCATAACTATGGACTGCGTTCGTCCCCGAAGCCGTGTTCTGAAACTATAGATACGATTAATGTTTCATGATAGAGATTGGCAATTTTGCCGTTTCATTTTGGTTATTCATAGACATCAGATTAATTCAGCGTTTGCAAGCCGAGTATTCATGTTTTACTTGCTTCAGAAAAATAAAAATGCAATAGATAGATACAACCAAGAGTATTTTTTCTATATTCGGAAAAGTCGAAATACGAACGAGTTTGGATTAAGTTAAAATTAATTCAGTGTAATCATTAAATATTCGCTTCACAACTCAAGCTGATCGGATCGTTAATAATTAATCATCCAGCAGCGAGAATTTTCTAACAATTTCTCATCATGATTTATGAAGAATATAAATCGTATGAAATACCAAATTTATAAAATGCTTTTCTCAGGTAAATTAACCCAATGTTGCATCTTATTGAATTGATGATAAGGTTGTACGAAATGTGACGGTGACCAATCAACAGATCGATATACATAATACAATAGATTTAAATTTTTTTTTTAAAGGCTCATTTTTACACATTTACAATTTTTGATCACTACTTAAATGTTTGAACAAATGCTAATTGTCATTAGTTCGTGGAACGCCTCAATTATTTGAGACAATAGTGAAGTTTCAGTATTGTTTCTTATTGAAAGTGAAAGATGATAGCATGTGAGTAAATGTATAATAAATAATGATCCATAGTACAGAAAGCATAATATATAATAATGATCACGTATTTATGTCGCGAATAATTTTGAACTCGATTAAGGCAATCAAATTCAAAGATTTATGATTATCTGTTTTCTAAAAATGACGTTTAATTGGAAAGATAGATGCAAGTTGATTACGTTGTGTATCATATTAGATTCATGAGCAGTGCCTATTTTATGCCATTCATGTGCGAAGTGCGAGCCGAGTCGAAGTCGAGTGCGAAGCTGTGAAAACGAAATGTGTTTGATGGCGAATTTGCGGGAAATTATATATAATATACACAACGTAGGCCAATCGGTAGAATGAACATCTCACACGAAACTCTCGTTTTTGAAATACGAATCACTACGCACGCATTTTACCAAACACCGTTTTTCCAACATAATATTATTTGCTTTATTAAATTTTGTTACTGTCATAAAAACAATAATAGTTTCAATAATGATTAGCTGTATCGATATATTTCTATAGTGTAGGTATGACCCTATATTTATATAGTATAATTGTCGCCATAAAGTGTCTTGAATTATTGATATTCTTATAATGAGCGAATACATTATTAAAAAAGAGAAAATATTTAATTGTTTTTTGATTCGCGAGTTTCAAGTTATGAGATATCAATGCTTAGTGAACTGAATATTTCGCGAATAGAGAAAACAGTATGAGTAATATATACATGTTATATTTAAGAATAAAAATCGGCTTTAATTAAGTAGTAGAGGGAATAAACAAATATTAATTTATGAGTGAAACACAAATTTGCTGTGCATAGGGAATGCGTAGGGAACAAAATATAACGGTGGCCATGCGCTATTGCGATTAGAAATGTCGATACATAATATTAAATGCTCATCAACGTATAGCACTTACGTATAATTATATGGTGATGCATTGCTAAACACCATACTGTCGAATGCATTAGATACGTGCATACCTTCATGATTCACGATTGCTTAGGTACGCCTCTATTTTCTAAATAAACATGCATTGGTATCCCATTTGGATGTTTTCTGGCCAACTACAGATTTATGGCAGGGGAAATCGGTAAGATGTCCAGTTGGCTGTGACTAAAAAATATCAATGATAACGAATAGGTGACACAAAAGAATGATTAATTTTTATCGCGATGCGCATGTAAACATTCGCAAAACCTTTTTTTTCGCGGGAAATGATTAAAAGAAGAGATTAGAAAACCAATAAACACATTATAAATTTTATTTCAGTACAATAAGACAACACAATGACATGATTTTATTTTATAAAATAATCTTGTTATTAATTTTCCATTAAAAATGCATTTATTAGCGGACGGCGATACAATGAATATTGTGTGTTTTATCTGTTTGATTATATATACATATCAAAAGAAGATAATGAAACGGTGAAATGAAGTAACTTTTGCAAGCATTATTTATTTGCAAATATATGTATAAAAATAGAACGATCAAATTCTTTCATAATTATCTCATTAAGCCACTGAGAAAATGCTTCGTGCTGGATTCATTTCTCAATGTGTGAATATTGCATTTTTTTATTGACCTATCTATGCATAATTTTATGTAATTCACACAGTTATTAAAACAAAGAACAGGTGTATCTTTGCAGTTATTTACATTCCATCTCAATACATACTATGTACATCATATGACTTCAATGCGCAAGGCCAAGTAACTATAGTTTTAACCTTGCATCACGTAATCTTCAGCTTACGCAAGACTCTTGGAGAGCACGGAGCACCTTGAAAACATCATTATTTCTCTTCAGTAGATGGCATGTTTTTTTAAAACGAAAATAAAAAATAGCACATCTATTTGATTTAGTATGTATAGTAAGAGTGCTTAGTTTTTACTACGTAGCATTTAAATGTTGTGAATAAAAAATATTGTATTTTTGACTTGGGTAAATCTCGTAAGCAACTTAACGATTTCGATACGAAAATCTATTTTTAAATAAAGGGAATTTAAGCCCGAGGCGAAGCGCAGGTAATGTAAAAAAAACAATATACATATAGACGGTGTTTGGGCCAATTGATGTAACCCTACCAATTGAAATTGTTCAGGAGAGTAAAAACTGTTTTTATCGAAAATATTACATGGCGAGTTGCATTATGAATCTTTGAAATGAGCTCCTGTAAATTCTCATGTTCGCAGATACGGGTTTATACGTAACGATTTGTCGAAATAATAGTGGCATCAATTTATTTTTCTAATTTACATCATTTGACCGAAACCTGCTCTGCCATGTTTAAAATTAGATCCTTAGATACTTTCGTATTTTTTGAGGGTTACATCGATTGGCCAAAACACAGTCGATTCCACGATAAATTCTTCTCAATGAGTTATGTTTTACAATATTTAATTCTTTAGTAATATGTACTTCGTGAACATTGTGAGAAAATGAATATATTCCTTTTAGACTAATACTTCTGCGATATTACTTGTTAGAAACAATAGCGAGATGGTAATCCGCAGCAATTTGCATGCAAGGTCTGGTCCCATTCAATGAAGCGCGTGTTTTCACTCATATTCGAAGAGTAGAAACATATTTCTTTGGCTTCTCTATTTATTTGCTTGGCAAAAACCTTTCGCCTACTGCGGTTGTCCGCACAAGCGCTGAACATCGGGTAGCATCGGTTTATTGAAAGGTATCTCTAATTTTATAAGTATACCACACAAACCAGTTATAACAATAAAAGAGAAACAAAATAGTCGCCAGGTTGAAAATAAATCAAAAACACGAGACACATTTACGAGTGTAAATTATTGATATCCATTTTATCCAGCAATACATTAGATATGTATTAATTATATCGACTGTTAAGTTTATTATGGATATCAACAGGGCTGTTTAGAAACCTACCGACTTAGATTTTAACAATTTCATGTCTTAACTATTATTTTCTTATGCATGATATCATTGATAGACGATGGTAGAGAAGAAAACAAAACGTTGATGTAGGAATACGAATAAAAATAATCAAAATAAGTATGTAATCGGAGTCACTCGATATCTGACAATACCGAATGAAATACAATAAATCACGAGACAGACACCATAGCCTTGGACATAGGTAATATTATGTGGAAATCTAAGTCTGATTCTAGAGTTGAAGTATTGAATTATTTCCTTGCAAACAGTGTATTCAATCTGAAATAAATTGATAGAAAAATACGATCGTGATTGAGAAATATTGATTGAATTGATTGGATAAGCAGCAAAGAAAGGGGTCGTTTGTGCTTTATGATAATTTTGTGTATTTATTGGTTATAATGGTATTTAATGATCACGATTTACCGTTCTAATGGCCGATATGTTAACGACAATGCGGCCATAGTCTGCGACCTTGTCAAAGAATAATTTTGTGGGTCATGGAGTTCAGTTATGTTAAACTATTGGCCGGTGGACAGCAAAAGATAGATTGTAAATTTTAAGAAAAGTAATAATTTCATTAGATACGGTAAGTTTTGCGTTTGTATGAATCGTAATGTTTTTCTTGGTTACAATGCTATGCCAAAAATAACTTCAATACACAAGTGATTCTAGGCAAATATCGTACAATGGGAACCATGAGTTTGATAGTTTTTTTTAGTGAGCAGAAGAAAAAATGGTCGAGGATCTACTTAAAAGTATTTTCGAGTGAAAGAGTAATTTTTGTTTGCATTGGATATAGACAATGTAAATACATCATATTATGTCTATAATTATTCAAAGCAGGCCGTTTGTTGAATGCGTATTTCTATTGTCCTGTGTTTCCTAAGTGTATTCCTTAAATTGTATTTAATTTTTTCTACATATCGCTCATGATAAAACAGTACCGCTCATACCACACGACCACAAATTTTAGTGGAGACGAAAAAAATTGGTGACTATTATTGCATCAAATTCCGTATTTGTTTTGTATTTCACTATAAAAAAAAATAATTAACCAAACATAACTTCCACACCAGCTTTGATTATGTGGGATACAAGATATTGCATCTATTACAGTAAGAAAAGCGGTGGATTGCAATTAATTGCTTTTATTTTACAACTGTGAAGCCGAATATGTATAAAAAAAACTTAATGTCAATGTTGTGAGTTGCGAGGTATTATCTTATCATGAGCGATACGAAATTTTGGTGAATTGAGTTGCATTAGTAGAACAACATACGATTTATCATTCAAATAGACGCGGTGTAAAAGATCATTTGTTAGAAACCACTGACATTCAGTTTACCCAAGCACAAGATTTTATGAAATAAAAAGCCTTATGCAGATAGGAAATGTCAATAATTATCGGGTGTGTATAAATTTACAGTTATATTACGTATTCCACTCGAAACGTATGCGGGTGAGAATATTTTTGTATCAGCCAAGAAGAAAAGATGCGCGTTGAAAACAAAATGTATCGTTATACGCTGAGAAGTCATGATTACAGAAATGTTGTATCGTGCAATGAAACTAGTTTGGAAGGTATAGCATAAAGTATTTTTTAGACGTTCCACAAAATGCTGTAAATAAAAAAAAGGCGCAAAAACTCTATACGAGAATGTATCTGTAGTTATTTTAGGAATAGTTAGAGATACGTTCCATTATTTTTAAAACTGTATGTATAAATCAAAAAAATTCAAAATCGCATGAAAAGTTTATGACAATACAAAATGACAATGTCTGAAAATTTCGAATGCTTGCCACTTGTAAAAATTTTCACTTCTTGTATAAAAATTCTGTTCGTAAATATATGAACCAGGGAGGTTGCGAAGGGGAAGGTTTCAGGGATCAGAAACTTACCCTTTTGGATGGCAATAAAGATTAGGCTAAAACTTATATTATTTTGGTATTAAGGTAAAATTTGTAGGTAGTCATTTCGCCAGTGGTCGGCCAGTTAAGCGACATGTGTACTTTCGTAGTTTAGTTTTAGGTTAGTATAGTGCAGATATACATTGGCAAGTGATTGAAGTTAATTGATTTGTTTTTATTGTGAATATTTGTTAATTTACGTATCTAGTTTAATTTTGCAACACTATAATACAATTTCTTTCTCTCAAACAACCCCCTCTCTCGAACGAATGCTGACTTCAGATTCATGCCCGGTGTGAATAAATATACACAACGGGGAACCCCCGAAGTTGCTTGAAATATTCATAAATTTATTTATGTTATGCACCTCATAACTTCAAATCCGCAAATCCGTATTGAAAAAAGACTTAACTGTACAAGAAGTGTCTCAATTTCACTGATCGAGACATAATAATTCAGCAAACATCGTCGCGATGTGCATTCATTGTAAGTTGGCACGTCTTAAATTAGTACGTATCGAGGAAATCAGATCGCGGTTTCTGGGTGTCGCATCGCACTGAGAACTACTGCTTGATAATTCGTAAGTTAGTTGTGCAAAATTATTTTGGCTGCAGGTGGGAGGGTCAAGTTAGATGTACGTTTTAATGCTTCACAGAAACGAACAGCGTGATAGATTGAGTTTGTTGTCATTGTAAGAACTTTGCCGCGGAATGTCGAATGCAACAATAATTACAGCAGGAGATAAATAAGTTTTGACTGTCAAGCATAATGGTCACTAGAAAAATGAAAGTAAAATGTGGACCGAGTCATGAAGCGAGAAGTGCACAATGAGAAGTTACAAGAAAAACATATTGCAAGCGCCTAGCTTGAGTTCTTTGAGTGAAATCATCCATAAACAGAAAATAAAGGAAAGTTGACAGTACGAAATAGTTAGCCGTTAAAATATGAAATGTTTTCTACTACTAAAACTAATTATGAAAAAACTAATCATCGTAATAGGCTCATAAAGCACTAGATAGTTTCGTATACAACGATTCTCTTCATGCACTGTGAGAAAACCTAAGTATAAATAACTTTATTTATAAGAATACACATATTTTAATTTATTACAGAAGCAGTCAACTTACATTCGATATATACGTAAAAATTTAAATTTGAATAGCTCCAAGAATAAAAAAAATATTTAATCATTTTATATGCAATTATTTCTTTTAACTGTGATATAGATTATTCAACTCCTCGCAATGTTAACAGTAAATTCAACGATCAGTAAAAAGAGCAAATGTCTTCAGCCGGGAGACAGAAAAACTGGATCCATAATGATTCCACTTTCTTCTTTTGGATCGTGACTCCGCATAGCTGAGCATTGTTAAAGCTGTGTGCATCTGATAATATTGTATTTTATCTAAGCACCATTTCAATACGCGATAAATGTCAAAATATAATACGATTGCCACTATAATACCAAACAAAATGAAAAATTTATTTCGTAAGCGATGTAAAGTAAAATATTGTTTCTTCTATCATTGGAATTTATTACAACACATTATTACTATTAAAAATACATTTCATACTTTTATTTAGAAGAAAACGGCTACCATTCATAATATTATTTTTAATACAAGTATTAAAGAAACTATAAATAATATAAGATTTCATATTAAAATAGTACAACTTGATTGACCTATGTGTGTGCGGCCGGTTTTACCTTATATAATTAAATAATGATCAATAAGAATCAATAAATTAAACCATCATGCTGATCGTTAAACCAAGCTTAAAAAAGTGTGACTTGCTCACAGACTTCTGGCTTAAGTAGTATGTCAACATTACCAGTTAAATATACTCCAGAAGACCAGTTTATGTAAAAATTAGTGATTTAGATAGAATGATCCAATATATTATAGTTTATAAAATATATAAAATATATTTATAAAATTTCAAGTGAAGCATCTCTCAATTGGTGAGAGAAATGCTTTCAAAAGGTTGCTATCTCAATATTCCCAACGCCCGAGTGAAACTACACAGTAAGTTTGTAATATTCCAGTAATGAAAAGTGAAACTCTATTGCCTTCCATATGCGCCACATTTAGGTAATGGCAAATCGTGATTTAAAAACACGCGTTCTTTCTAAAAAAGGTGAACTACGACCTAACGTGTTTTAGACGTGTAGTTCATTCGCTTACCGATGAAAGTTAATAAAACTATTTTCATGTTCTTTAAATTTCAATATTGTATTATTTATCAGCATTTTAAAGTTAAATTTTATCTGAAAATCACTGAATATTTAATTAAAAATAACCAACAACAGCTGATTTTTAGTATCAGACTGTATCTGGATCTAGTAAGACAGTTGATCAGTTTTATCAATCCACGATCTATCTATGCCTATATTTTAGTTTTTTGGCATCAATTCATTCATTATTATGTATTGATCTTTCGAACCTACGTAATAATATACATAGGTACTTTTCTAAAAAGACGATCGTTTGTCATTGAGTATTTGATTGTTGTGGAGTGTTAATCGTGGTTGATCTAATTTAAAAGATTAAATAAGGCTCTAGCAATCTATATATATATATATATATATAAATGAATGTTTGTTTGTCCTCTATGCGTTCCTTTACCATTCATCAGATTTCTATCAAACTTTGGTGAGTTGTTGTGCGCACACCCGTGAAGGTTTCTGAGGAAAAAAAATAAAATCTAAAAGCCAAAAAAAATAATCTGAAAAAGAATTAAATACGTATAATTAGCAACATCTCTGAACCATACGGAATAACAAAAGATATTGTAGTCAAAATAGAGGTCTGCACGGGCTCGGGTAAGGAATTCAAATTTAAGAAAAATATTTTGTACTATGTTCGGGTCTTGAGTCAGCCAAAAGTTTCCATAACTTAAATAATTTATTTCACAAGTGCTATGAATATCGTTGAAAATATGCAAACAATAATATATTGTTTGAAAAGTATAAATGAATTGAAGTATTGAAAAAAATCTGGTTTTTGGGTCGCGTTCGGGTAAAAAGTGTGATATTGAGACTCGGTCTCGGACTGGGCTGGGTCTGAAGATGTCGGGCTCGGACGGGGTAATTTTATACATCTTCAGCGCGTGCAGACCTCTAATCCAAAAGTATTTCAATAAACATAATGACAACACAAATATATTCCTTCTTTGAGTGGCATTGAAATGCATGCCGGGTACTTACTAGTTATTTTATATACCATCGTTCACGAATAATTGCAATGCATCACATCAATTACAATACGATATTGAAGTTCATTGTGTCGTGTAACCAGGGCTTTTAACCGGAACTTGACCGAAAACTGGGAAACCGGGATTTTTTTTTGGAACTAAAACTAGAATCGAACTGAAAAAACCGACATTTTTCTTAAATATGCTGTTGTATTTCATTTGAAATATGTGTGCCAAATTCAACGCGCTAACAAATCATTCATGGGCGTGTGGCGCATCTCGACATAAATCTCGTAATTCATAATATACTAGTGAGTACCCGGCATGCGTTGCAATGCCACTCAAAGAAAGAAAGGGTTTGTGTTTTAATTCTGTTTTTGAAGTGGTTTGGATTAGAGGTCTGCATGGGCCGAATTTTCATAAAATTACCCGGTCCGAGCCCGTCATCTTCAGGCCCGGCCCGGCCCGAACCCAATTTTTCAATTCCAAGAATAACGGGTTAGCACAATAATAATAGTAGATAATTTGCCATTGAAACAAAATACATAAACCAAAATTTGAGCTATAGAGGTAAATACGCGAATGAGTTTCCGTTAATGGAGTTGTAAAAATATTGATATCACGAGATATTGCCATAAACTTACTCATGACAAAAACCAATTCTAAGTTCTTTTGTTTGCTTATATGACCACATTGCTATTTGCATATCTGTTACATGGATGACTCATAAAAAAGGTGTATGACAGATAAAGCTTTTGACTAAAATGTGACACACAGCAAGTACAATAATACATCTCAGAACTAAACGAAAAAGTATTACCATATGTTACTGTTATAATTAAAACTATTAAACTTAAGAATGACTCAGATGAAAAAAATACGCATAATAATTAAAATGGCGGAATTTATGAATTGGCAATATCAAATTACTTGCGACTTTTACAAGTCAATTACCGACAAAACATAAGCTATCACTATTCTTTGAAAAGAGGAGGGTAGACTGGACGAAATATCAAAGCCATTGTGATACTTTTAGTTTACTAACCTTTTACAAAGGTACGGTGAAATGGCAAATGTTTTTATTTTTTGATTAATATTATGATGTAATCTAATATATACGACATATTTTAATATAATGAATTGCATCAAGTGTTCATCAGACTCAATTCGAGTAACTTTAATTTCACTGCTTATTTTGAAGATAAAATAACACATTTTACAACAAAATCAGCAATCTTATTAATGAATACCTGCGTACTCATCAATTTACCAGCACTCCCCGATGACGTTTGCATCATCGTTCATTAATCTTAATCATAAATTAATTATCTTTTAGTTGAAAACGCAAAAGGAATTAATTTTATTTCTGTGATGTGGTTTTACTGACATCATAGTGATATTTATATAAAAATTATGAAGTTGGAGGCGATAACGAGTTACACAAACTATAATGCAAGATAAGACTAAAAGTAAACTTGAACGACACTTTTGTAACAATGAAATTAATAACCAATGCGGTTATTTGAAAACGTAAAGGAACATGTCGATGATGTTCAAAACATTTCACAGTTAAAATAGTTTTTTTTTTATTATAATACATAAGTAGTACAAAGAATGTGAGTTTATCTTTAAAATATAATAAGTGAATTAAAATAGTTTAAAAAGCATATTTCGTACAAACAAATACCACTAATTCTGAATTGGCCGAATGCTTCAGGTGATTTTAAATTCGAAATTTTGCTCCTATCACAACAAAAAGTAATCGATTTTCACAATCGACATTCTAGCAATTATACAACTATCGAAGAAATCATTTTTTTTTTCATTTTGCGTTCCTGATTCATTAACCTTACGCTAATTTGGTTATCCTTCTTTGATATACACGTGTGTTTGAATCTAATAAAGTCAGTTTCTAAAAATTGATGGATTATTTATAATTTGACAAAATATGATCAAGTAGGTATCATTGATTTGAGGAGAAAGTAGACAATGGCGTATGAATGAATACAAGACGATGCTGAAGAAAATAATAAAAGAACCTCAACGGGGATTAATCAGTATTTTCTAAAATGCAGTATAGTAAGATTTTTTACACAAAATGTTTAAGTGCATGGATCGAGTGCATGATCGTAATTTCTATTGCTTCATCATACGGGACAAAGGTTCCTTATAGTTCATAGTGTGGGATATGGACGCAATGCGTTTTGAGTATGTTTGGCTTTTCCTCAAATAATCTGGTAGTGGAATGAATGAGACGGAAGCAGATGATGAGCGGACTACGTCAGTAAAGATAAAAACATAAGCGGGAGCCAAAAAAGAGATCCACAAATAAAGTTGCGTATTATTTCGGCAATAACAAACCGATGAACATTATTTGTTTATAATAAGAAATTTTCTTTTAGCTGTATAGAAAATGCAACACGATTAGAAAGTAGTTAATAACAACGAAGGAAACATCCAAAACTATTTACTATTAATTTCGATCAATCAGATATTCCGTCGAAAATCACTATATGATTTTACTTTACGTCAATATTTAAAGTAACCAAATATTAATAACTTCGATATCCCACTGGTTATCTTACTAAATGTGACACGTGGTTCGCTTCTTTTAATTGAAAACGATGGTAATTTTGATAAAATTAATAATGTAGGAATACTCCATACAGTAAATAATTAATGAATTAAAATGTTTGAGTTTTTAGAAATTAACAAAACCATTAACAGCAATCAATTATTGTTAAACAAATTTTTAAATAAGGCAGGTGGCTCACTAGTATTAAAATTATTTTCCTTGGGATTTTCACCCCGAAACACTAGTAATGTAATTAGTACTAGTGTCATGTGTAAGTTAAGAATTAGAATCAGTGATAACCTTATAAATAAACCTTGGGATATAGTTAGTCTGAAAATGCTTCTCAAAGAGGCGAAACACATGTCATAATTATTAATACAACCAGTGAAATAACAAAGATATCAATTTTATATTAAAGATGAAAGTCACCGCCGAATCCATCGAATATATCCAAATATTATTTACAGTATTTTAAACACGACATATATTTTAACATTACTAATTAAATTGACAATTGTTTGTAAATTCACTACTAGATTTTGAGTGGTGATACCGTTTTTATTTTAATCATAATTTTCATATGATTCAACACAACTTTAAAGCAGGGGTGATTAACCAATGTATCACAGATGATAAAATTTCTTAATTGAAAGTATTTGATCGCGCAAATATTTCACTTGCGTTTTCTACAAGCTGCTTTAATTAATAGCTTCATCGTGCCGAGTGCCGATTACTGTAATGAGACAACTAACAGGAATGCGAAAGAAAACATTGAATACTTGAAATATTAAAATTACTTCAACGTCACGGATCACACAATTTAATGTTATTCTAATATTCTAAACGTGCACTCTACAAAATACATGAATAATACAAAACCGTAAGCATAGAATTCTGCTTGACACGTCCAATTATAATCACTGAATGACTGTTTCTACTACATAAGAAGTATCACTCAATGAAGTCAAATTTATCCATATGACATTAAAGAAAACTGGAAATAGATAATAAGTATGTGAGGAATGATAATTTATAAATTTTACATTTTTTTATTTACCAAGTGAAAAATAAGTACATAATATATTACGTAAAATTTGAAAAGATAAAATTTGAACCAAAAGACAGTATGCAATAACGTTATATAAATCCAATAACCTGGTGTCGTTGGGATACCCCTATTAAAACAGCAACGTTGTCCGATTGATCCGACATTAAATAAATAATGGTTAACCTTTAGCCGCCCAGCGGTCCCGTATGGGACCGTTGATAATGACGCATTTCGCGATCGGATTACACCGATTTATTTATGATAAAAGTATTCAAAATATAAATACTACAATACATAAATAATGACTGAGATATCGAATCATAAGTTTATTTTCGCATTCTATGAATATTTGTCATAATAAATAATGCAAACACCTGCGTCGTCGATATTCACATGCCAGAAGTTTAAAGAAGGTCTATATATAGACACATATATTAAAAACAAGCATTTGAAAAAAAAAAATCTTTGTGTAATTTTAAGCTTTTAATTGTAATTTTATAGTTAGATTAGCTTTTTTAGTAATTTTACAACTTTTAATCTAATTTTGGTTTAATTTTTATAATTTTAATTCTTTAACTTTAATTTCAAATTACATAAATTGTGAAAAATAGTGCTTGAAGTTTTTATAAAATGTAAACAATCTTTTTTTTTGAAAATGCTTTTTACTTTATCCAAATAACTTGACTAGTTTAAGAGATATAGTTATTTTAACGACAGCTTAGGGTCACGCAATAATTGCGAAAAAAAATGCTCGGGCGGATAAAGGTTAATAGATTACTGATTAGTTTACTCATTTCGGTTTTCGCTTCAATGCACTATTTTGCAACGCCATCTGACTTATTTATAATTCTTCGAGTGAATACCTACATACAAACATACCGTGTGGGATGCCGGAAATTTTATTATGCATTAAACAAATATTTACAGAGGTGGCTGCCAAAAACACAATTCGAATTGCACAACAGGTTATTTGTTCCAAAATTCAAAAATATTAATTTTTAAATGGATGTTGAACAAAAAAGCATCGGGTACAGATCGGTATAAGTGCATCATATAAAAGTGTGAGCGGTATTCGATCGTGCCTGTCAGCGATGTGTTCAAATAATATTGGTGGATACTTTATCATTGAGACGTTTGAATACCACCATTTTTAATTTGACCTTTGTATTTATTAGTTTGTTCTGTTTGAAATAGTAACACAAAACTAAAAGAAATGAAGCAATGTTTTTCATAATTTTGTCCGATATTACAAGATTCAATAATATTGACCTAGATGCTACGTATTAATGTTAATGTGATTCACATTCTCGCCAAATTGAAAAATAATAATTATGATTCTAGAAAAAATATTAGATTATTTGTATATCTACTGTATCATAAATATACCTAGTATTATTTGAATGTAATGAAATTCTGTAATAAAAATGAGAAAAAAGAGCAATGAAAACTCAGTAATAAATAAAATTTCAGCTATCCTTGTCGCTCTCGCTGAATATTACATTCATTCGCCATGGCGAATAACGTTTCAACGAGCTTCTTCACTTTCATAATATTATGTTTTTTTTTTTAAATATATGTATCAAATATGATGATAAACAAATTATTGAGGTGAAAATAATTATTATATCGTGGGCACATCTTAGTTTCTTTTTGGATCTTGTAGACTCGACATGTGAACCTGCGTTCTTCTAAGTGCGACCTTTCGAGAGAAATCAAATTTTTCCTTTCATTGTTTTCATTCATTTACAAAACGATGTAAAAATATATTTATGTATATGTAACTGAAATTTAATGTGGCGTAATTATATGACAGATAAATGAATGCAACCTTTTAATGTGAAAAGTTTCCTCACCTCCGGTAGACATTTAATAATGACAGTGAACAAAGCGACGATACATTATAAATATTAAATTAGCGATAGTAATTCATAAAAAAGACTAATACATACTTTATCATCGATAAACAGTTTAATTTCCATAATCTTGTATTGCCTGCAATAACAATTCTTAAATTGGTGCTATACAGAATTATTTTGTCGAATTAACGAAATATACTTGGAAAAAAATGAATAAAAGAATAGTAGGTACTGAACAATAGTACTGTAGAGTATTGTAGTATTCGATTTCTTATCCTTGACGGAAGTTTCCGGACCACACGTTGAGAAGCATTGTAGTATTCTTCTACGAAGCGAACGAAGCACGCGAAGATCAAGAGTATAGAAGACATGTGATGTCATAGCTAAATAAACAAACACCACGGTTTCTAGCATAGGAATGTGAAAAACAACATCATTGAGAATCGCTACGTATCAGTACATCAATCAATACAATGTGCGTTAGGAGAAATATAATTATTGGTAATTCATCGGGTTTCATTTAATAATATAAACAAATGAAGCCCTGATGTTTCTTATTATCTGAGTTGTTAATATTATTGATGTTGATAATACATAAAATATAGATATTTCGTAACATTTCAGGTCATTAGAAATTTTAAGCAACGAGTTACAACCATAAAAAATATGTTACAACCATTCTCACTGAGGTTGAGGGCCTTTTTCATATCTTTTAAAAATCCTAATTACAGAAAATAATAGCCGCTATCTTTTCAGATATGTCACAGTGTTATTCGATGCAGTTGAATGCGAAAAATTGAACGTTAAAAATGCTAAAACTGTCGAATATGAAAAATAAATGAATGTCGATTGTGTGATTCAAATATGTTCTAATCAAACGACCCGCCATTTTATGTGCTTATTTGAGATAAACAAATAGGATTGATATCTAAGTTTATAAATATCTGTATTGATATATATTCATACCAAATAGTGTCACATTAGAGCGAAACATAGTCTATCGTTTTAAATATCTTTCAGTATTTATCTGGTATACCTAAACGAATACTATTTGAAAATGGAATTTTTGCATGTGAAATGCTGGAATCCTAAACGTAATTCATGCGAAACAAATGGGATGACAAAAAATCGAACACCCATAGAACAATATTGGCCAAATAAAACGCAAAGAAAATGATTGTCTTCTAAATTTTTTTGCAGTTAATACATCGATACCTATGATGGTAATTTTGATTTGTTTGTTAAGTTTTATTCTTTGCGAGTAAATACAATACGAACGCTCTTATTTATGACATGATGAAACAATATTATCGATAGATAAAAATCTCGTGTTATCTTTCTATCATCGGTAAGTGGGCAGTCGCATGCAAACTTTTTAAAGAATCTCTATGAAGAAGAAAGTTTGGTACGATCTCTAATTACACCATTTTCCAATAACCCTACATATTTAAAGCAAGCCCATCGAGCTACCGCAATTCAAAATACGCACGTTAAATCTATGCAGACAAATTTATTTAGTTTTGTAGACATCTTCAAGAAATACAAGAAGTATAACTAGGTATGTATTCCTTCTGGATTTTTAGCACAATGAAATTTCTAGATGAAATGTGCAGGTACAGTACTATAGCCAGTTAACAAGGCTGTATTTATAGTTGTATATTATTTGAAGCGATTTGATTGTAAAACGGTTTTGGCATCTCTTTTATTTTGAAATGCATGCTAATTTTATAAATATTGTAGGAAAATGTTTAATTCTGGCGATCAGTGAATATTGGTTAGGAAATTTTACGAACTGAAATGAACTGCATAGAACACGTACAGATAAAAATGTTGCATTGCATAGCATCGACGGGAAAATACAATTTGCTACACACCAAAACAATGATTCGAGTGCAGCAATCGTACCGAGCACAGCAATCGTACCGAGCACAACGTAGTCTGGGAATTGAGGCATTCACAATAAAACGCGGTTCTTACATAACGAAAGTCGCGGTAATGTAATAAAATGAACATTGCTCAATATTAGGTTGAATAATTCAGAATAAAAACACCCAACCGTCGGGTTATAAAGTGAACTTGTTGATTGTTTACGATAAATCCACCCCGCTTGTAAATCACCGACCTACATAAGTTGGTACACACATGGTGCTGCCAACTGACGTTAGAAATAGCGCCTTGCACAAAAGTTTTACAAACAATATCCATTCAAAATATTAACGAACAAGGCTCTGATGATCGGCGTTGTTGCATATTAATGGAAAATATACTGAATGACAGATTTTTACCGGTCAAACATACGAAGGTCATTGGATAGAATGACTTATAAAGAATACGCCCTAGCAGTCTGCGATGTTTCTTCTCATATCAGATTGGGCGTGACTTACCTTAATTATCAGTTCTATTTCTGGAACGTCTCCGTTGGCAGTCCCATTTTCGGTTATTTCATCCGACATTATAACGTATTGTACAACTGAATATCACTTAAAAACGTAACTAAACGAAACTTCGACGCTCTCACACTGGAGCACAACACTAACTGATGAAAATGAAGTTAGTCATCAATTTGATCAAACGAGCTCTGTCGGTAAAAAGTAGCAACATAGAAAGCGGAAAGAAACTGTTTGCGAGTAGAAAATAAATATTTTATTAATTTACACAACTATAAATTGTAGTCATACAAATTTTAATTCTGACATGAGAGAAAAAATCCATATGCTTCCCGTTTAATAAAGTTTTACAATCGCATTTATAAAAATAATTACATACCTCATATTATGAGTTTTGTACTTGGATAATAATATTTATTTGGGTTATCCTACAAAGAAATATAATTATTTTCAGTAGGCACATACTGTTTTTAAATTCATAATAATGAACACTGTTTTACTATCAATCACTACGATTTACGTCGGCTGTTTACAATTTAATTATGCAATGGAAAAAGCATTTTTTGTATTGAAATAAAATTATTTTATCCATCACCGAGTATATTACATGTATCAATTTTTAATATTCAACGACCCATATGAGCTTATTAAATATAAAAAAAAATCAAAACAGAAATCTACAGTATTGCTAAAAATTACAGGTTTCTGTAATCATTTGATTTACCTTACTATTAGCCGAGTTTCAAATCGTATGCGTAGTAATAAATAAAAAAATCTTATCGGCATCTATTGCTCATCAGTAATAACGTTGTTGAGATGTATACGTTGTCTAATATTAGTACCATTAAATTTTACAGTACTTTTCACAAAAATGTATCAATTCCTTGAATATAAAATTAATAATACACAAGCCATTACCAATTTTAATTGCTCATAATTATATTGATATAACAATTGCAATTTGCAAGACTTTCTTGTATTCTCTTGCGCACTAGATGTCGTAGTAAAGTTTTAAATACTAAAAATTATTTTATGAATACAATCGGATATCAGGGGTAGACCAAGAGGGTAATTAGAATGGGCGTACAAATGTAATGGATGCTGTTATAAAATATATTACATTATGAAGTAAAATAAATATTGCTTTTTTTGAGTAGATATATGCATTTGTCGCTTACACAGAACTAAAAACATGTATCTTTACCAAAAAAAACTTGTACTTGTGCTATTAGACTTAGATACAGTTCTGACTCAATCTCGTATATAATTTTTGACATTATATATTATTTATATTAATGGCACATTCATAAATGTTATGTCTTTATTGAGATACACATTAATAGTATCATCACAACAATAAGATATTAAATTCAGATATGTTTTACAAAGTTGAAGGCAATAATCTATCGAATCTGAATAGCGACTTATGTATTTAAGTTATTTGACAATAAGCATTGTTTTCCTGTCTGCTATTTATACTTGCAATATTATGGAGATGGAAGTAAGATTTCTTTTTCTAGGACGTGTCACATCGTAGTAGTGTGTATCACTTATTTAGCAACTGATTTAGAATAAAGTTCGTCAGTACATTTACCGACGGCAACTCGTTATCAATATTTTATAGTAAGAATTTATAATTTCCAGTTAGAACCTTTGGAATTAAACATGTGGAATTTTACTCGAGTCTTTTAAATATGATGTATTTAAAACAAAAATTGAAACGATTAAATTTCATACCGTGTACTGGTATCGATTTATTATTGTCAACGGCAGCCTATTTTATTCTTACACTATAAATATGGCAATAATTACTAGAATTAAGATAAGGAAAGCCCCTAATGTAGACAATCGCATAAAACGTAGTAAAAAGCTTCTTGATATTTTGTTTGTGAAGGCGAGTCTGAAAGGGTTTGATTGTAAATAAATAAATAAAATAGTATACAACAATGCGACAGGTTATTTTCGTGCATTTTGTTAATCGAATATTGTACAAAAGTATTTAATGTTACCATGGTATTCCGATAAAAAATAATAGCATATTATATTAATGATTTAAATAATGATATTCTTCAAGGTATAACTAAATTAGTTTGTAAGCGGGTACGCCGATAACAAATGTTGATAAGGTCTTTTCCGGTCAACAGACCGAGATCGTTTCCTGATTAGCGTCGTTTCAACAGAAATCCTGTGTTCCTGCTAAATTTGCTGGGATTTCTACCAGAAGTGGCTTACACGCGACTCTATTATCAGACTTAAACTACAAAATCGTTCCAGCCGATGTTTTACTTTCCCATGGGTTTTAAGCAACTGATAACCGATAAGCTAGTTTATTATTCAAACTATGTTAATTACAAAATCAAAAAAAAAAACTATTTCTTGTAAATAAAACATTTTTTATGATGCTGTGTTACGTATCTTACCTTCAATTTTAAATTTATCTATAATATCTATAATGGGAAGACTTATGATTAAAAGTAATTTTTGGTCATTTTACGATACTAAAAATGTTTAAAATATACATAAGCAACTGGTATAATCAGTATAAAATGCTGTGAGAGGGCAACAAAGATCCTGAAAAATACTGTTCCATTGAAACTGCTATGTGCTTCTGAATAAAATAAAGAATTCACCAGTTCAACAGCAGAATATCAATAAAACGACCATCGTCTTAGTTTATATATCTTGTTCTTGTACGTTTTTTAAACATTATATATGTGCGCATACCTTTTTACGCAATGATTTTGCTCTCCTGTAAAGTTGTTTTAAGAATAATAGATCCTTCCATCATAGATAGGTACTATAATATTGTAAATAACTTTATTTTCATCTTGTATAGTTTATAATCAATAATCCATAAATGAATACATAATTAAAACACAGTGTAACGTTTATTATAAAAATGATTTATTTCGAAGACAATTATTTATTACATGAACAATGTTTAACTAAAATATAATTAAAATAGTTTAGCATATTTGTACATTATTTGACACAGAATTAAACATTATTATTTATGTTGATTTTTATAGAATAAGGTACATACATATACAAATCAGTAATTTTATACAAAGATATTTGAAAAAAAAATGTTTATTAACAGTACATTGTTGAATATTTGACAAAACATTTCCATTACAATTTACAATTTTTAAGGTATACTTTTAACGTTTTGGTTCAGATGCAGTTGACATTTTATTGAATGATTCTTTTATTCACAAGTCAAAAATTAAAATATCTTCCGAATAAAAGCAAAACATGATTTACCTAGGCACTCTTCCGAATGCAAATGTTGGAAAATGAAATAAGTGTATATCACAAAGTGTTCCAAAGAGGGTAATCATTCATATGCCTACTTAAGTATATAGGAAAATGTCAAGACAACATTTAATAGTACAAATTTAGTTAATATAATAATAAATATTATAAATAATAAACAAGTAATGGCGGAACATTATTTACAACATGAGTGTGATGAAAGTTTTCAAAATATTTTGATAACTATTCCATACAATTTTTGGCTCATCACTTTTTATTCTCAAATGATTTTTTCAAAGTATTCGGCAAGTTTTAATTAGGACAGTTTTTTATTTACATCATATGTATCAAAACCATAAACGTTATTTTTTTTCAACTAAAGCAATATTCTTTTATTATAGAATTCTAGGTTATTATAAAGCATTTCAAAATCATCTCGCTAAGACCAAAAAGCTTAGCGTTTCTTTGAAATTATTTTTATTTTATCACCCTTATTCAAAATTCAATATAAACTGAAACATATTCAATTAAATAGGGTGTCACAGAATTAGGCATAACGCTGTATACAAAATTATAATCCAGTCGAATAGTAACGGTATAAATAAATAGATAAAAAATAAAATTGATTTCACATAGAATTTTGAAACAATTTAAAATTGTGTCTTTAACTATTTAATGGTCCTAATTACCACCAATAATCATTTTTCATTATTTAAAAACGACAAAAGTAACATACTGAAGTTTTCGCGTAATTGGCACTGGATAAACTTACGTAGGTCATAATAAAGAAACAATATTAATTTAGTAAAAATAAAATATATATAGCTATACGCTATACCCGAGTAATCGATACTTAACGGCTACAAAATAAACAATATTACAATCTACGAAAACGTTCAGTACAACATTATTGTCAATGTATTTACACCAACTTGAGCTTTTTAATATTTTTCAGAAATAATACTAATTTTTAATGATTTCGATTGCATCACGATATATTTTTAAATAAAATTAATCACAACAAATTAAATTCAATAAGGTCTCCAAACACTCGACGGATCCGGTATTGAATTGGAAACGGACATGGGGTTTCCTCTGTCATCCTGCGTCGTGTCAGCCTCCCCTTGCCCCATTCCGTTATTTCCTTCAGGAAGTTCAGAGCCGAGGGGCTGTTGCGACGGCATCCCGATGCCAATCTCAATGCTACCTTTGACCGAAGTACCGGAGCTTATAGTCAAAGAACTGTCTCCTGAGAAATATTGGTCGAGCTTGTCTGTGGAGCCGTGAAGGTGTAAGTGAATTTGGTTTTGATTAACAGTGGAGTATAGATGAGGATACAGAACCATGGTTGGACCAGGCGGGTTTAAATACGGCGCCTGGGGCTGAGCGCAACTCAAGTTGGGGTTATTGTTTACTGAAATATTATTATATTGATAGTTGTTGTAAGTGTTGTATCCGTTGGATGACCATGTGTTAGGATAGTTTACGTATCCGTTGTTCGGATCTGGCGGGTATCTTGGCGTCAAGATCGGTTCCAGCTCGGTTAGTGCGGAGCAGGAAGCATGTGTCGGAGTGCGAGATCCATATGGAGCGCCCGTCGGTGGAGAAAGGCTTGCAAACTCTGCCTGAGGATGGTTGCAACTGCTATCAGGCAGTACTGAAATAAAAAGAAAAAAATGCATCAATTCACTGTCAAGGTTCCTATTATGTAAGAACCGACGTCTCTTAGTAGTCTTGTGGTTCATGTGACCCACAGATTTGCTTACAATAATTCAACCTAGAAGATTTATGTAACGGTTCGTTAAGTTTTTAAAAATGAATCGAATTATTAGAACAGATTATTTTTTTGCAACGCTGTGGGAGATGACAATAAATTCATTCAAAGTTGTATTGTATCGTACATAATTTTATTTATACAACTACCGCAATTTTCAATATTTTAAAAATGAATTGAACAGTAATATTATTTCATATTTATTAACGATATTAGATAATTTTGGAGTTAACACTATACAATTCAAAGACTGCATAACCATATCTCTGTGCGAAAGAAAAAGAGAGTTAATTGAAAAACGGGTTAAATATTCTAAAATAACTGTAACACATACATGCATATTACATAAAAAGGAAGGATCGAATCAATGCTGTTTAATTGGTAAAATTCATGTTTAAGCATCACATTTTTCATCAAATTTCGTACAAATACAAATCTTGTTTCGACTTTCCTGAAAAGTACCAATTTTAGACTTGACGCCCATTTTCTTTCGCACACAGATATATTATTATTGTTTATTTTAGAATAGTTATGAAGATATTTTCCCACAAAGTAGAATAAAACCACAGCAAAATATATGAATGATAGTTTACGATGTAACATTTAAAAATACCACTTTTGTGAAACTATATGTAAGACGTGTTTAGTTCCTTCAGACTGATCAAAATAAAGGTACTTCTCAAATGAGCGAAACACCTGCTTTTCATAATAAGACAAAAAGTGATAAAAAATTACAAAGCACAAAATTTTATTCTGTTTAACTATCCTAATGTCTAATAAGCCGCTGAACTATCGAAAATAATCAATGCAATCACAATGAAAAATATTCTGATTTCCTTTGTTTTCATACATTGTTAAATAGAGCAATACTTATCCTGTAATGAGTAAGACGTTTGTTATTAATTTAAAACAATGATTTGAAGTTTCCTTAAGTTGATTTTTTCGTTATAAAAACTCAAGTGAAATATATAATTCTAAGAAATATGTCGTTATCAACATTGACGATTAACCGTTAGAATTAATATTTTTTATTAATGCATTATTATTTGTCCAGCTGTCTTCCGCGATTTACCAAATGTTATAATATATTTGCTAGTATTATATTCGTTTTTAACACTATAAATTCATTTAGTAATGTTTTTTAAAGTCAGCTATGCGATCTTATAAGCCTTTAGACGTTTTTACTATTTTATTCATAGTCGTAATATGATGTCAAAAAATATGGAGGAGAATTGTCTAACAGTGTTCAAGGGACTGACATATAATGCTACTAGTCAATAATTTTTGCGCACTCTTATCATTTTTAAATACAGCGAAATGATAATAGAAGAGTTTCTGATTTGACTCTAATTAACAATTTCATCCATAAACTTCACAAAGAATCCATTTTCATTTAAAAACCAGGGTAGATTAACGATCTTAAAGCGGACACCAAACTCAATAAATATTTTTAGCACATGAACTAAGATATTTGATCGAATCGGTCTTGAAATGTGCTCATAATCAATGGGAAAAGGTGTTATTTAATATTGTCCTGTGCCTCAAAATTATAAATAAAGCACATAAATTTTGGTTTTTTTATAACAACACCCATGGAAACTATTTATACCCTCAACCAAAAGCTCCAACAGTTTATCACCCTACAAGTCAATATGCAATTATTATAATTATCGAGAAAGCTCTCACTGTTAAACTTGTAATAACAAATATAATATATTGGTTTTTTGGTCAATTGATGTAACTCTCAAAAAGTACGAAAATTAACTAATCATTGGATCTCATTTTAAAGACGACAGAGCAGGTCCCGGCCAAAAAATGTAAATTAGCAAAATAAATTGACAACTCTTTGGAAGGGAAACATCATTTTACGTTGGTTTTATGTTTACAAATTCTAGCCCGGCCACTTGACGTAAGCCACTATTATATCGATATTCCCTACGTACAATCCGGTATCTGAAACATGATAATTTACAGGAGCATTTCAAAGATTTATAACGCAACTCGCCGTATAATGTTTTCGATAAAGATAGTTTTTACTCTCTCCCGAACAATTTCAATTATGCGGGTTACATAAATTGGCCAAAACACCATCGATATATTCATAATATGTATATATTGTATTGTTGTTTGCAAGTATTCACTCATTCCTGCACATTACCTTTGAAAGGGTTTTAAACATGGCCCTTTTTATTTGAGATATACTTAGTGTAGTGTTTAATTTTTATACTTAAAAGTCGTCCATCATTAGACATAAATTGAAGCGTATTTAATCGATCCAAAATTTTTTGTTTTTCATATATCATACCAACATCAATGACATGCATTTCCATCAGATTAAGAAAAATAATCATACACATATTCTACGTAAAACAAATTCTACGGTTGAGTTTGAGAAGCTCCGCAAAATTTAATACAAAGGCATCGAACCATTGTTATTTCAGTGACAGTTCAGTCATACTTTGTGAGTCATATTGTATTTATTATAAGACAGTCAGTGACAGTAGGTCCTTGAATCAAATTATAAATGTGATTACACTGGAATTTCCATTGTAATTCTCATACAGTTTGAGAGTAGTTCACAATATCTTTTAAGCAGGACGTGCGTGGGAATAAAGTCAATACATAGACGAAATATCTACTACTCCTGAAACACGTACAGTGACATAAGATGGTCATCTTTATTAAGTCAATGTTAGTGTAGTTTACTTATAATTTCCCTGAGTCATCATTTTATATTATTATCGTCATTAGTAATTTTGTTCAGCTAAATGGACTTTTAATGTAACTATATTTGTGATTGTAGATTAGTATTTATTGATTTGCAAGAGGTCCATAACATTTTAATTGTAGACTCTTCCATTTGATTTATGTATAATTTGTTTGTTAATTAATATTTTCTTGTCTCAGTTCATGAACCATCAGTTTTATATACCTTCATTTTTTCACTCAATTTTATATAAATACGCCTGTTATGTTTGTATTTTTATCAGTTGATAATGCTCGTGATGAGCGAAACCGGTCCTGATCATTATAAATATGTGGAAGTAGTACAAACAAATTGTGTTTTATTTTTTAAAATATAATGTCTTTCCACCAAGAATTGACAGTTAACACCTTAAAAGTAGTTAGTGTGTGAGGTTCACGGTACATTATCCAAACGTTTATTTTGCAATACTGTTGTTTATTCAGCGATGCAAAATTTTCAAATTATCTTAGTCAGCTTGATTTATATTTTTCAATTTTGAAGATAATATATATTTGATTACCAACTATTAATGTGGTATTAAACTTCTGTGGAACATATAACTGACTTTATTGGGATCAAAATGGAATGTTTATAGCATTCTAAGCATATAAAAGACGATATCCTGAAAAGAAATTCCGTATATCTTTTATAGTGATATCTCATTTAGTATTTTACAGAGCACAGATTATAAGTCAACGTTGAGCTCATTATTTAGAGATGATAAAGATGGATGGAGACGATAAGGATGATTACTAATTTGTGTAAAAATGGCTGAAAAAAAAACATGAAAAGCATGATTTATTGAAATGTACTAAAATGTAAATTATCGAAGCAACCTTATGTTACAACTTGTAACTTAAGGTTGCTTTGATAATTCACATTTTAGTTACAAGCAATGCTATAAGAAAATTTCCAATTTACGAGTAGTCCTAGAAGTCTCAGTCTCTACGAACAAATTGTATGGCGGTTGTACGAAGATCGTCTCTCAACTCCGTTTTTCGTCGAATATAACATATATTTGAAAATATTTCTTATGAGTTTATTCAGTGTTAATCATTTTATAATTTATTCATCTAAAACCAACATATATGCATGTTAAGTAATAATTAAATCGTCCCAATAAATTATATCGTACAGTCGTTATAATATATATATAGTGAATGGCACGAAATGCGATGTGTGGCAGGGTAGATTTATTAGAATCGTAATTTATCGCAAAATACACACTTTGAATTGTCCATTAACAACAATCATTGATTACGACTAGGCTTTATAATTATACTCTTTCAAAGTAAGTAAATAACTTTATTGCTAATTTGAAATTAAAATTGATAACTTAGTTATTCCACTGGCTGTGTAACTTGATGTAACGCGTTTCGCTTCTTTAATCCATCCAAATTATCTTTATTCCAATTAACATTAAAGATACTACATTTAATTACACATTATTTCACATTACTAAAATATGCTAGAATTCATCGTAATTAGTCCAAAATATCGATTTCATGACTCCGCAGTTAATGTAACGGACCACTCGTCTCCAAAAATACCGGCTGACGGGCCGTACAGTATGGCTTGTTATTATAGGTGGCTTTGGAATTACCCATCTGATGAATCTTGGATCGCAAGACGGAAGCACTAAAAGTTACCACTCAGCCATTGCGGTCCTATATTTTAATCATTAGATTGATAAAATTATATTCCAAGATAAATATTTGCTATCAACGTTATGAGCAATGTCAACCAAAAAATTAAAATTAAGCTACCTTTATAATAATTTATATAACTACTGTAATTTTAAAATTTATTCATGGGAATGAAAACGATGAAACTTAAGATTTTTTTTATGAATAAATTTTCTAAAGATTTTTTTACTTCACTTATGAATCGTATAAAATGTTGCTTGTTGTTTATTTATTGATGTATTTCCATAAATATAATACAAAAAGTAATTACAACGTTTTAGTGATTCATATGTCAACTGTATGACTTTTGTATGATGGTAAAATCACAAAATGATTAAATTGAAAAATTAATAATAAAAGATTCTACAATACGTAAATAGCATTATAAAGATGGCTGCATACGTTATTGTGAATTATAATTTTTCTTATGGATATAGGGTGACTGCTGTAGTAATTGGACGGCGATAGTTATTGGATAGTTATTAAACGTCCAAAATAAGAGTAGCTAAACATTCTTGTTGGTGTGAAGGGGACAAATATATCTAGTCTTTCTATCTCTATGTAACTGCAGCATTAATTATCCACTACTAGATGACAATACTGAGAAAATTTCATTCGTATGTGATGTCAGGTTAAAATCGTGAAAAAACGTGTTTATGCTAGTGAACCATTTAAGAAACAGTGATATTTTAGTGACATTTACTTTATAAAAGTTTCGTGAATTTCGTAACGAAACGTCTCAAGAAAGCGTGAGAGACTGCAAGCTGTCAATACAATACTTTGAGATTTAAATAGTGGTACAACAACTAACCTGAAAAGTAAATGTGTCCAATTACTATGTTTTTTTCCATATTTTCAGTCTAATACAAGTATTTAAAAAAAACCTTTTTTGAAAAAAAAATTTTTTTGTTTTTATTACTGTTGTGCTCATTTCCTTGAAGCTCATTAAATTCCTCATCTCTACATATCTTACATGTTTCCGACATACTTATTTTTTTTGACTTATGACACTTAAAGTGTAAGAAAAGTACTTCCTTAAGTGCCCAATTACTATAGCAGTCACCCTAGGTATGGCATTTTATGTAAATTGTTCTTTAATCTTTCTAGTTATCGAAGTTTGTACGCCCGTATGGACTTTTCTACATTTAAGTATTTAATTGTTATAAGTTTATGCAACTCAATCCAGCAGAAAAAATCTGCAATATTTGAGTTAATGTAGTGATTTTCCTTCTCGTAAATACTATCTCATTGACATCTCCCGCCGGAAATAATAAGAAAATATATCCTCTGTTTATTTAATAAATGTGTGATATGAATCATACTAAAAACGGAGAAAATCAACATTGACCATTCGAGAATACAGGTTTATAACGATTTAAGCCAGTGTTGCCTAACCGGTGGTCCGCGGCCCAGTGCCGGGCCGCAGTAATTTTCCACCGGGTCGCAAACAGTATGCCAAATTTCAAGAAATTCACCATGCAAAAATACGAAATAATATAGGATTTTTTCGCCTGTACGTTTACTTGTATTTTCAGTTATTGTTAAATAATTGTAATTGGTAGGATGATGGGACACGATGGTCGCTGGTTTTCTCAAAATCGACAGTCATAAATCTTCCCAGGTACACTTAGGGAGAATGGAAATATTTGCTCTTGTATAGTCAACCCAGATGCAAAACACTACTTAAATATATTTCGAAGAATTTCATATATATATTTGTTAGTTATAGTTATTTCTATCTATCGCAATATAACATTCAAAAAATATTACATAAAAAAAAATCTTCATTTCAGTATTAGTGGTCCGCGAAAAGTTTTTCCTTTCTTTACCGGTCCGCAGGTGTAAAAAGTTTGGGGAACACTGATTTAAACGACCCGACCATCTTAACTATGTTGGTTTATTTCGTAGACCATAATAGTTTCCTGATTGAAAAATTAGACACAATCTCGTTTAACCGCTATTACCCCTCACCTGCCATGCGATTTTCTGTGAAACGGTGTGAGCTTTAGATATGGATAGGCGAATGCTTGAATCAAAGGATGGAATTCACAATTTCCGTCACACCTCTTCTCCTCTCTATGTTTTCAATCGAATTTAATGGTCATTCTAGTTTAGGGATTGTCGATTTCCGCCGGACCACCGCGACTGCCGACATTCACCGCGGGGCAGCGCTCTTCCGCACTCCAAAGATCAAAGGATTAAACTTTTAACGTATGAATTTATTCAAAAATTAGCTCAAGTAAACTTTTATGACATGATTGTTTTAAGCAATTTGCACACTAAGAAATTTACCAATACTTGTACTTTTAATATAAAATTTAAATTGATTACATTGTTATTCCACTGGTTGTTTTACTATGAGTTTTGCCTCTCTGAGAAACATCTTCTGATTTATTGTATCGTAATATTTTTAATTATAATGTAGACATTGATTTTATTTCCCTTCGCACTTTATTATTATTTTATAACTGAGAAAATTAAGAGTGGGATATTTTTCTATTCAGAAGAAGGGGGAGGTATAAACAATAAAAATACTAATTAATTGTGCTTGGAGCAGATAATCCGCAAATAAATTTAATAGTGAGGAGCCACCAGTCTTGTTTAAAAGCTTGCTTACTAATAATTGATTATTTTTAAAGCCTAAGAAATATAATTCATTTTAAAACCGTTACTATTTGCTCAATGGAGTATTTGTTATACTTGAAATTTAGCAATCACATCAAATCTGAGTATACATGTAAAATAAATAATATTAAAAAAATTCTTGCATCAAAATTAATTAAAGTCTATGTGAATGAGTATCTGTAATCTTATCAACCCTTCCTTTCCTATCTTTCTCACGCATTTTTATGATAACCATATATCCTCACCTTCTCTGAAAAAAAGTTTAAGCCATTAACTAGTTCCCATCGAAATACATATCACTTTTAAGGTGTTAACTGTCAATTCTTCGTGGAAAGACATTATATTTTAAAAAACAAAACACAATTCATTTGTACTACTGATCATTATAATTATGTGGTAGTAGTAAAAATGAATTGTATTTTATTTTTTAAAATACATATCGTTGGAATACTCTATTAAGTCTATTGGAATATAAAATGCTCCATATTGGTGGCGGTACTGTTTGAATTAAAAAAAATAATACCTCTGTTTATGATGATTGTTTTTCAAATATAAATGATTCCTAATAATTATAAATTGAGTGAAGTGTATAGCATGAATTTATTATAAATAATTCATTTCAATATATTTCGTGATTTTCTTGGAATAAATAGTACACTGTATTTTCAGTGGTAATTTTTGTACATGTATATTATTTGCGATCAAATAACTGTAAATATTTTATCGTGGTTTCATTGAATGTTTCTATATAAAACTGACCAAATACATTGAATGTTTCGGTTTTTAGAATGTATTCATTTATTAGTAATTACCTGTCGGTAGATGTATTGATGTTGGGTGTTCAGGGGGATCACAATATGGCTGCATAGGTGAATAGGGACCGTATTGCGTTGTACTAGTGTACCCTGACCATTCAGCAGCTCCCATGATATTTGTATCTGAAAAAGAAAATAACAAACAAATGATAAAAAAGAATATCAAATAATTGATAATGAGACATGCATTGGCCTACCAAATTAGCCTACAGATTGGATTATCGTTACATGAAGATCTCTCAACTCTCGCACGGTTCGTATGGTAGTTTGTTTCAAGAAAAAACATAGGAATATGCATTATGAGAACCATTTATTATGTAAGAAGCGGCTAATTCAAAACAAGTTTAGTGTTTTCGGACATGAACTGCCGTAATTCGAGGCTGTGAAATAAGTTTATACCTGAACAAGGACGAGCAATAAAGCGCCCTGTAATTACGTCGAATGGCGGATCTTTTGTTGCAACAAGCCGAGCTTGTGTTACTATTATGAGGAATCAGCCCATCATCATTTAGGTTTACAATGGGGTATTTAAAAGTATTGTTATTTCAAATTGTATTTATAAATTTATGGGCACAAAATTAACAACACATAAGAATACAGGTATTCTAATATACTCATTCCGTATGTTCCCAATTAAACTTCAAAATATATTACTATACAGAATAATATTCTTGAAGAGATATACTTGTCAGCATAAATATCAATCTTCACTACCAATATAAAGATATTTTCCATTTTATATTTAACTTTCTCAGTCGTATCCTTCAAATTACCGTAGAATTTTCATTTGAATTACCAGGCACTGTTTGTATTCATTGACTGACCTGACACCAATAGAACTGTATTTATTGTAACCATGTTCTTTCTCAAGATAGAGCAGGTGGGTTTGCAATGGATCACATTATCAGAAGTTTTATTAGCGAAAACTGATTATGAGTCAGTCACTCAACCCTCCATTTCAGAGGAGGAAAGGAAAGAACAATGATTGCTTAAAGAGCAAGTCTATAGCTAATCGCACACTTTTTTCACCTTTTCAGGATAAAATCAGGCGTGTAAGAGAAGCAATGAATACATTAAAGAAATCTATGTTTCTTGGCCACAAATTCATGAATCAATTTATGAAAGTTTCAATCAGCGTATTCAAATTCTTAAATACTCAACCTAGTGAATGCAAGCCCAACATTATTGACCAGTCAGCTACGGGATCGGTAGAACGTCAAGTTTTATCACGGCTGATATAAATATAATTATGTCAGTACATTTTAAATATGTAAAGATGATCTAGGCACATAAATAAAAAAGGATCATCTTTGAGTTTGTTTCCGATCGGTAAAAATTGTTCGTGATAATAATTTACGAGGCGCTTCTTTTTGAGGCAATTAATTGTGACAAATGTTGGGCGTTTGGCGGTGATCATGTGAGGTAAAGTGTTTACCTGTGGCTCTACCTCAACATCAGATCTCCCCGTGACTCAGTCGGCAATTACTTAGCAAAAACTGTAACAACCAGGTGTAGAGAACAGTTCACTAAAAACCTGTATGTTTTAGTTGATTTGAATTGAAATTGTACAGATCGATCAACATTTTTCGTCGTTGCTTAGAAAGAGGTATATATATTGATGAAAACAAGTTGTCGTCTATATTGCAAATCATTGAAATACTATTGAATTTAAAGGCTTTGAATAAGGTGGTTGACCTCGTTGCTCTAGTGGTAAGGTTCTACCATAGTTTTTTCAATCTTGTATTTGAGATGGATATAGGTGTTTGTGATGACTTCTCATGGAATTTATCATTGAGTTTATCTCATGTGGTTTTTTCAAAATATCTGAAGCCTTGGTTATTATATGCTGTAGTACAAAATATTTAATCATTTTCTGTTATCATTAATAACTTTAAAGAACATGAAGTGTTGATTTATGTTGTAACAAAATACGGTATTCCATTTTATAACCTTTGACATGTATTAGCAGCAATTTAATATTTAGGTATATTTTTTTAAAGAGTAGCTTTTTTATGATTGAATTTCTCTCTAGATTCCAATAAACGAATATTTTAAAATATGACATACGCACACTTTGAATAATTTCGTTGTGTCAAATGTAACACAACAAAATATGTCCTGAATTTTGCATATGTATGATGATAAGTGTGTAGATTTAAGTGGAAACAATAACTTCATTTTGTTGGAATTCAATTTGCAGAAATTTATCACAATTATATTTAATTATTTAAAGAAAAAACACGCAATCATCCGGAAAATAGGAAAACTCTATAACGTATTTCAATTAAAGTATGGTTGAATGAAAAGTATGGTTGTGGACCCATGAAAAGTCTTTTTATTAAAAAGGTGTTTGGAAGACTGTTATGATATTGTATTGTATAAACATAATACTCGTGAGTGATCTTTATCTGTATTTGTGAGGTCTCCAAAATATTGCATTCAATCATCAACTCACTAATAATGTATTTTTCAATTTATACATGAAAATTCGATTACAAATCAATTGAAATATTTACAATAAAATGTTCTTATTTTTGAAACAATGATAATATTTTCAATATTCCGTTAGACTCTAATGACAGATTATTCAATATTTATTTTAAGTTTCGATCAATACGTAATCTCATATATTTAGTTTCAACATCCAGTTGCGATGATAGGTAGGTTTATTAGCACTATGTTGTATAATACTTGTTTTCAATGGAACATAAAGGTATATAATTATATTTTAAAAACAAAAAACAATTTGTTTGTACTACTTCCACATGTTTATAATGATCAAGGTCGGTTTCGCTCATCACGATGATTATCAACTGATAGAAATAAAATCATAACAGGACTATTTATATAAAATTGAATCGGGATATAAATGGTATAAAATTGAATTGGTATACAATTGTAATAATCAGTATTTTTCAATTAATAACACAATTTATTTTCTATTGCCAGGTGATAATGGAGGATTATTAATGACGGGTCTACTACACCGTAGAAGATGATATGTGAATTTAGAAAAGGCAAAAGTTTACAAAATTTTGTTTTAATTTTTATTACAAAGTAAATAAAATTATACCGATGCTGCAATTGGAGCAGTGATTTCGTAGAAAACAATGCGTCCAATAATAACATTTTACCGCCAACAGACACCGACCGATTATTACAGCGGGTCATAAACTTTTTAAATAAAATAGAGACCCCGAATTTCTCGGTAACGATCGTATCAATTTTTAGAAGCAGTTCATATGAATGAATCGTTATTTTGGATACCTTTTCATAGAATTTACGAATCAAAGAAAATTGCTTTATAGCGATCTTCCTTGTAGTGGCCGTCACAAAACAATTAAATGGTGAAATGAATATCAATTTTAAAGGGTTGGCGGATTAAAAAAAAACTTAATGAAATATAAAAAGCACCCCTTTCAATATACATATATAAAACTAAAATTTCTTTATTTTTTAATGAGTTAAACACGTTTGTTATAATAGGCCCGAACAATATTCATAAAATAAGATGTATTTAAATCCATAAAAAAATCTTTAAATCTTCATTACAATATACAATAAAATAAACATAACAGTATTCTTTTAAAATAAAATGAAATTAATATAAATGTTATAAAAAGCCAATATTTTTATTTAATGTATATTATAACATCATATCCTGTGTTTGCTTTTATTTAACTTATACGATTTGAATTATTATTTTTCTAAAATATATAAATCTTTAATTAGCTGTCAAATCGGTTGAAATTTTTTTTCAAAATATATCCAACTTCAACACAAATATTTATATTTATGCTTGGAAATGGAGAATTTTTAGGTATCGGTATTTATAGACGCAAATCGACTTCACTTGAGTGAACAAATTACATATTCCATTGTCCGTGAGTGTCTTGTTAAAAAGTCCAAAAAGTAGTACATACACGATCGAGATTTTTTTTGGATATTATAAAAACCAAGGTATAGATTACATATCAAAGTAAAGCCATCTAAAGTTTCCAGGAGTAGCAAGAATTTACTTGGGTGTCAACACTTTGGACCTCACAAGACGAGATGTTTATAAAGAATCCATACAAGTGGAGAGGCCTGACACTTTAAATAAAAATCTTGATTGGCGATAAAATATATCATTTGAATGTCTTTAAAAATTCCTGGCATAATCTATACTTCTTTTCTTTTATACTCGTTCGAATATCGGTGATATTGAATAATAATAAATCAAAATACTAAGTTAATAAGCTCACAGGGTATATTAGGTGCTCCACAAATCATGACGTAGCTATATTTGTTTTCCGGATGTATGAATGAAAGTTGTGCATAGTTTTTCTAATATTTTTATGGTATGATACTAAAAACAGAAAAATACAAAAATGAAAATTTCATGAGTTATCCTGAATATGCCATATTCTATTAAATATGACAGGCATGTTCATATTTAACAGATTTTTTCTAATCAAAGATACCAACTGAGGGTACATAATGGAATTTCAATATCAAATTTGAAATGTTCAAATTTTGTACTCTTTCATAAGTTTTTTCACTGACGACCCGTCAGTTCGAGTTCATCTTTGCACTTGAATGCCTGAAACTGAAGATCATGTATAGTTAGTCCTTCTTCAACGTCATATGCAGATCTTCTTTATGATCGTTGTCAAGTATCTTGCTTTATTTGAATGGCATGCTTAACTTCGTGTGATAATTTGGAATATCAACGGCTCTAAAGAAACAGGCAGGATTGAGTGTTCTACTATCGGCAATAGTCGCTTCATTATTTTGAAAGCAGCAAGAAGCTCATTTTTCTAATTTCCCGCACTATTTACATCATATCAAGAAAACTTTCGCATATCAGTATACCAACAGTCGCATTAAGTCTTTGTGAGTCGTCACAATTCGGTAATGTAATGTAGTATAGTTCAAATCAGTAGCTTTAATGAAATACAAAAATTGTCTTACCAGATGATTCTCAAAATCTTTTATAGATATATTGTGCAAAAAATAATGATAATGGAAATCACTGTTTATGGCCATCCTTCACCGCTTAAATGAAGTATGTTATTACAAGAGAGGCAATATTTCCGGAATTCAAGGCACGGGAAAAGGTGGGCATTATGTTGTATTCAACAAAATATTTGGCTAGTGACCGAAACGTGTTTAATATGCAAGGTTTTCCAGGAAAAAGTGGTATTATATTAAAATAGTAATGTATTGTATGTTTTAATATATTATAAATATGCCGATAGCCATAGCGTGATGTTAGTATGTGTACACTTCCGTGGTAGTGTTGTTGGACAGAATCCCAACAATAATTTAGGTTATTTATAAAAATTACATATTTGGTTGTACTAATTTCACAATTCAGGATTGGTTTATTCCATCGCGAGGATTATCACAATCCAATCATTTTATCAAATTGTGGAATTAGTACAAAATATGTGTCTTATTTTTATAAATATACTGCTTTTCCACCAATAATTGACAGTAACGATTGCTACCTTACAGGTGAAAAAATTATATTATAAAGTATAATATAAATTGCGAAAATAACATCTTCACGAAGTAATGGAAATTTTGCAAAACTAATATAGAACGAAAATCCAACACGAACGATCATTGAAACAATACAATCAATAAAATAAACACAAAGAAGTTCGCCAATGCGAAAAAATTCTCCTGACCTACGAAACTAGTTTGTGTCGACTCACCTTACTTAAAAGTCTACGCAGGTAGCTAATGTACATACTGCGTGCAGTGTATTAATTCTATGTCCCCTTATTTAATGTTCGGTACGGTTTGTGATAAACCGATCATTCGCTTTTTATGGGACGGAAATGCCTACAGACTTGTTATTACAAACAACGACCTACTCAGCTTGAAAGGTTATGAAGAAAGAACGGTCATAATTTTATAATCTATCTGTAGTGTTGTCGATTATCGGTTTTGATGTTTTAAATACTATCTTAAATAATGTCTGGAATAATAATTTTGATCGACAAATGCGCATATCATCGTTGATTCTGTAATATGAATTGTGATGACCTCTATATATGACATAATGCACCAAGAGTGACATAGGGTCCAAAATAATTGGATTATTTACAAAAGAGTGACTTAAGGAAGGAAGGGTGATGAGGTTCCAAAAAATGATGAATGTGTTCCAAAAAATCAACGGAATATTAACATAATAAGAAGAGGGAAGCCTAAAAATGTGACTAATTAGTCAAGGAGGTAAAATATTTCGTGACGAAATAAAGGGGTGAGGAGGTGTAAAATTTATCATAGCCGTTTGACGTCACGTTAGATAAAACTTTATTAAACTATATTTATATTTCAATATAAAAAAACATGTTTTGAGATAATAATGATGTACAGTGGAACCCCGGTCTATCGTTCTCGCATTCATTGTTTTCCCGGGTTCATCGTTTTTTTAGGGTCTCTTAAAAACGATCAGCGGGGATATACTGTATCAAAATGTAACGTTGTTCCATTATATATTTACGAATATAGCATGAATAATGCCAGCATGGACCAATGTGTTTTATATTTTTTTTGCTATAATTAATAATTTGAATAAAGTAAAGCAAAGTTTTTGATAGATATAAAATGACTTAAATTATGGTCACGCAAAAAATATCACTATAAATTATTTTTTTTATTTATGTATTAGTGAGAAAAAAATTGGTAATAATATTTGATTTTCTTTCATCATGACTATAATTTTATTATTATATTGTATTATCCATTTACTTCTTATATACGTCTCATATTAATAAATTTAAACATCCTTTCGCATAAAGATTATGTATATAACTAAATATTACATAGATCGGACGGGACTATCAGTGTACATGTCATTGTGTGAAGCAGATATTTCAATCGAGCTATGCTAACATTTTTTTTTGTTAAATATACAATTCCGTTGAAATGTTGACTATTTTTTTTCCTTTCATTAACATTCGTTGAAATATTGTAATTTCTGCAGTGGCGTGCCAGGCCCATATTCTATTAGAGCAGAGAATATTCTCTTACTCTAGCCTCCCCGTCTTGTAATTGTTCATGTATACAATGGATTGTGTTTCGCACTTCACATTTCCTTGGTTCTAAGTACGTTTGAATATGGATCTATTATCTGGAGTCCATATGCAAATTCCTAGAAGTTGAAATTGGAGCGAGTTGCAAGGGTCGTTCGGCTGCATTGCCTAGAGAGTTGGGAGAACTCTCGGTACTATTTGCTAAATATTTTTTCTTGTATCTAAACAATGTCTTGTTCTCTTTCTAATTTGAAAAATGTTTTTATTATAATTTTTGTTGTCATTATTATTATTATTGTACTTACTTTTTAGGTGTTAACTGTCAATTCTTGGTGGAAAGACATTATATTTTAAAAAATAAAACACAATTTGTTTGTACTACTTCCACATGTTTATAATGATCAGGACCGGTTTCGCTCATCACGAGCATTATCAACTGATCAGTTGATAATGCTCGTGATGAGCGAAACCGGCCCTGATCATTATAAATATGTGGAAGTAGTTATCAACTGATCAGTTGATAATGCTCGTGATGAGCGAAATCGGTCCTGATCATTATAAATATGTGGAAGTAGTACAAACAAATTGTGTTTTATTTTTTAAAATATTATTGTACTGTTATTATTATTGTGTAAATGCATGACGCATTGGCGTCAGCTGTAATGCCATGTATTTTATTTAATTAACAAAGGAATAAAAAAAATATATGTATTGTTATTGTCGTTAATGCCAAAAATTACAGTTCTGATAAGCATAATATATTTACTGTGTTTATACACACATATATGTAAATTTATAAATATCAAATTTGGATTGTTGAAATTTTGTACATGTACACGTATTTCGTCGCTAACGACCCGGGTTTCCTCTTCAAATCAACTCGAACTGGTCCATTCGTGTACTCGAATGCCTGAAGATGTCGAAAGGCTAAACACGGGTCGTCAGTGATGAAATATATGGAAACGTACAAAATTTCAACAATTCAAATTTTATATTGAAATTCCATCAAGCAAGTGTATGTTTTACAAGGTAAACGAAGAACTCAACTTTTTATACGTTTTGAATAGCAACTTTCGTTAATCTCGCATATAAATCATAGTTGGGTTGCAATATGGCGTGAAAACATATTAATAAATTCAAGAATCGTTCAAGAAATTCTGCGAAAACAAAGTATTGTCGGATGTCCTTGGGGTAGACGCTGGTGCAGGCAGAGTTAAATATAATATTTATTTATGCAGAGCAAATCTTCTTAGAAATTGAAAGTCGCAAATATTCCAACAGATGAGAATGTGAGAGGCATAATGCAGACCCTATTCCATGTTTTTGAATGCACTTATGGATGCAACTGCGGTTATACATATAAACAGGCAATCCATTTAACTTATGTTCGGACGTTGACAATAATGTCGCACATAAACCTTCAATCCATTGAAATCGTTTCTACCCATTATGATGATCTTTTATTTTTAGACAATCAATATGAAATTACTGAAACTTTGTTTACATTGGTATTAACATTGATTTGACGTTATAAATTACGCATAAATTAACTTAACGAGTATCTATTGTCGCTTGTACCTGAGATTATTATTGATGAAGTAAAAGTCATTAAGAGTAAGAGTTGTTTGTATTCGGCAAAATACGTCGTAGATTTGGATAATGGAGTAAAATATTTTTTAGTTGTCTCTAGGTCTTTTTATAATAATTTTATTCATTATTGATGCAGAGTAATACGCACATGACTACATTTTCTAAGACCGTGTTGCTTCAAAACATTAATCTAAGCAAAAATAGTATCAGGTGTTCCAGGTTTTCTAAAAATTTTAAGATTTGTGTATCACTTAACTATGTAAATGAGAGTGACTGTTCGTGCCAAGAATATAAAACCGTATTTTTTATATGCTTTTGTCGTGCAAACATACACGTGCTCAGCGATGAGTGTTTTTGGGAAAACCACCCACACAAATAGAGTGCAAGACCTATTGAGAATTAAATATTCAAAGCTCACCTATAATTTATAAACATTTTGGCGGCGCCAGCAAAATTTTTAATGAACCGACGCCTGTCGAATATTAATTTATTCAACTGTATTGTGTATGCAGATGATAATAATTATATATTATTTATTTATCTACCTGTAGCGCTGTTTCTTTACAAAATGTACATTGTACAAGTGTCTGTTAACAAAAATCACCCAAGAGATATAATAAACTTAATTCAGATAGTTTCATTAAAAATTTAAATATTTATTCTAATAGCTGCCCGAATTCTAAAACAAGAAAAAATACTTGAATCACTAAATCGATTCAATTGTTTTTAATATTTGACAGTTATCAAAACATATTTTATACGTATACTATTTTTAGTGTTCAACTGCGTTTTTCTCTGTCATTACTACATTGAATTAGTGTTCTTGGCTTTAAAGATGACGAGAATTATTTTCTATAGTAAGGGTTTATAAAATTTATCAAGTTCTCAATTATTTCAGTGATAAAGTTTTGTATATTATGCGAATCATTCCTTTAGATTTTACTATCTATGATTTCTGTTTTCGAGTATTTGTTTTAGCAATGATGCAGAAAAATAAAATTTACAATACTGAGAATGCAGATTATAAGGTTACAGTGATTTTTTTTTTAACTGGGACGGTATTTATTTACACTGCCGCTTAGATATACTTTTGTGGTTTGAGTTAATACGATTACAGTAACCGCTTCTTTAAGAACGTAAAACAATTATGGGTCATTGATATTTTGTAAAGAAATTATGAAATAAAAACTATTACCGATTGATTGAAGACGGTGTCAGACAAAAACGGACAAAGATCTACACAAAAATTGCAACACCGGAAATTCTACGAGCAAATATAAGGTTTTTCTTGTTCAGTTGGCACGCTCAACTGAACGAAGTGTCTGCATCCGATGATTGATTTAGAGGTTGCGCCAAAGATTCTGTGTTTGCGCTGCTATAATTTTGTGCAAAAAATCTTTATCAGAAGAAAATCTGATGAAAAAGCGGGCAGGTAATATACCTCTCTCGCCGGTTATCGGCGTCATACTTTCGGAGGCGTGACGGACTTGTCAGGCGTGACAGTACGCAGCGCGTAAGGCAATGGTTTCAACACTTTCATTGCATACATACCTGTTTTCTTAGTCATAATGAGTAACAGGTACATATATACTTCAAAAATATACATAAGTAAATATTTCCCTATAATTAGTCATTAATCGACGGATAAAACTTATTTAATACGACGAAATAATGCAAATGGCTACGACATCAAGATTATACTTCTTACTTCTACTTTCATAATTATGTAGCATGCGAAATGTTGTTATAAAACATGTGAATTATAAAATTAAAAGGTTATGAAGTAATAATGATTGGTTTTCATTGTAAGGTTAATGAGATACAAACTTCTCAATATTTGTTTTAAAAAATTGAAAAATATTTCGTTTTTTGTTAATGTGTTTGCGTAATAACTGTAGATCCTTAGAATATCTGAAATTTGTTAAATAATGTGTTGTGAGTTTTATTTACAGTTACACGTTATGAATTTTGTGTATTTATTAATATTTTAAATAATTTTACTTTGTATACGTAAACACAACAAATCTCAGTTTTTCCATGCTGAATGGCAAAACTAATAAAATCTGAATGAGTGCGTTCGAAGTTACATAGGAAAATTATGAATCAATTTCCGAGTTAAACGATAGAAAGCTTTGTTTTTTCAATCTATTCATTTATTTATATATATGGTTATTCACAAATGCATTTCCAATAACTTGTTTCAATTCGAATAAATCATTTTAGCATATTATGTTAAATTTGTCTGAAGGAGTATATTAAAAATATTCATTCATTTGAGTCATTGCCAAGATTATAATATCAATCTTTTTTTAAATGTTATTGGGATTCACACTTGGAAAACCGCGGAAATAAACAATGCAACTTGGCAATCGTTAAATTTGCATCTTCCATCGTGACGGCGTGACGTCACGTATTATTCGACTGCTTTGCCTATTTTAAAGAGGTTCTCAACAACAACAACTCTAAACTTGTACCATATTTCTCGAGGTAAAAAACGTAGACTTATATTGACGAAACGTGTATTTTCCCATAGAGTCCGTGATATTTTTTCATTTTAACATACAATCAATGTAATACTAATTCAAAAAAGTTTTCTAATCTGATTTAACAGATTTAAGCTTAAATTTGATTGAAATATTCATTTGTTATATCTACATTATTTATATTTTTCATTGCTATTAACTGTAATTATGTAAAAAAATATAAAGTCATGGTTAAAACTATTGAATTATATGATGCAATGCTCTACAGTCTACACAAAAAGCAAGCCAATATGTGTGTGTACAAATAAATGAAAAGAACAATGGATACGACAAATATTTTGAATTTTTTATTTTTATTAATTTCAACAATCTAGGACGGTCATAAAATTGCAAAGTGTGGGACGAGAAACTTAGATTGAAACCACCTGGTTATCAGAATAAGGCAGATGTTCCGCGAGAACGGTCCGCGATTCAATAAACTTCATTTCAAACACGTGGCGCGGTTGTATGGTCTTTTAAAGATTATTATTTGAGACTAGTTTGCTGTTGATTGTCTGAGGAAAATGCAAGATTCAGAAGACTTTATCACAAAATAGCTCTAAGATATTTCCTGCAATAATACATCTATTATTCGATTAGCAAAACATAGGTTGTAGATAGAAATGACTATAATTGAAGTTATCTGAACCTCTCGTGAAATAATTTTGCAACGATGTTTTAAAATTACGCAAAGGATCTTATTCAATAGATCATTTTTCGAATTGATTGGACATGTTTATACAGTATCTCTTCATTCGGCTGCTACGGCTAACATTCATCAATTATAACGAAAAATATTATCTCAAATACGATTTAAAATTTATTTCTTTTCTTCAAATTAAATATGATTTTTTATCTAGCCATCATGGACTCACGACTTTTTTGGAGACATGCTCATGCTCCTCACATGTTAAGAATCTCTGTAATAAAAAATGCAAAGACAAATAGTTATGCATAAATAATGCGGAAAACAACTCTAAACGTAAACGTGATATAAATACCTTTATCCCGAGCGAGATAATAATTCTTGACTTATTTTAGAATTGGTTGTGGTCATTTTCAGCTTGCACAAGTACGCATTTAATTTTTACAATACTTTTCCATTTACCAGTCATATTTTACAGCTGATTATCGAGACCAGAAAATTAAGTAGCTGAGGTTTGTCATTATTGATTGAATCTTAGTGGAACCGTTAACAGAGTGGTTGGTCATTCACTCGAACGGGTTCCGACGGTCGACGAATCACCGTGACACGACGGAAGTTGCATTGGAACAATGTCTTTCTAACTATATTTCTACGATTTTTCCTCTTTGCACAATCAAACGCCTGACATATTTTCATAAACACAAAAAACAAGTGTAAATATATTGTTAATTGCTTGATAATATCTTAATATCTTTTTAAGCAAAAGTTTGATTAACGCAGTCGTTACTCGCCTTGACAAAAATGTTAGCACTAGTTTCCTCATGTTTCTTCTAAGAAATTTTGTTGTTTAAATTATAATTAAATGATTGAATAATAATATACTTGAATCTAGTTACAATATTGTGATGTATTAAAGATTAATGTTATAAGTAAAATGATTTATTTGGCATTTCTGAATGTTTTTTTGGTGTATGTGTTTTAACGATTGGTACATTTTTTTGCGAAAACTTGAAAAATATTACAATAGAATTAGTTGACATTATAGAATGTACTGGACAGCAATAAGCTACATTAGTGTGACATCTTATAATATATAATAGCCCAGACCGCTCTGTAGACGTTTTATTATTATCACATATCACATGTAGGTATGAAATTTTTTCATGACGTAGGCGTTCGTGGTATAAACAATGCACACACAGTTCCGACGTCCTAGCTACTTCAGACATTCAGTATTTTAATTTCAATACTGTCACCTATGACGGATACGATTATACCAGTCTTATATATAATAGCCCAGACTGCTCTGTAGACGCTTTGTTATTATCACATATCACATGTAGGTATAAAATTTTCTCATGATGTAAGCGTTCGTGGTGTCAACAATGCACACACAGTTTCGACGTACTAGCTACTTTGGAAATTTAGTATTTCAATTTCAGTACTGTCATCTATAACGGGTATGGTTATAATAGTAATAAATATTACGAACAAAGCTAATATAATGAATTTATTTTATTATTTTATCATTTTTTAATAATATGAACAAGTCAAGTAATATGAATCCGTCAAAACGAATTTTCCACTACCGCCGATCAGACGTGAAATATGAATGTATAAGGTTTCAACGGACATAGAAACTACAACCTAAGACCTAAGTCAATGATTGAGTGTATTAGGTATCATTGTTAATGGAAATTAGTTCAGTAGTTCATTACATGGGGTGTCATGTGTCGAATTCAATCTTTTCGTGAAAATAATTTTTATACACACCACTTCGCACGAGTTATTTAAAGAATAATATGAAATACTTTGATATTTATAAAAATAACGTGATCGATCACTGATAAATCTCACATATATTTTTTGTAATTTCAAATGAATATATACTCAACAATACAAAAATGAATAAGCGATTTATTCTCAAATTTATTTTAGGATGACAAAATCGTTAGGGTACACCAAGAAGCGATTTTACATTATTATTTTAGTATTTTAATTTGGCATGATCAACAGAATCATAAGAAGAGTTTTTTTTCAATAACTTTTTCATTACTATTATATTTGAATTTTATAAAGTAATATGGACGTCATTCTATAATTGTATTATTTACTTAGCGATGTAATAAAAATCATAGTTACAATATACTGATTGAGAAAGTAAGATATTAAATAATCATATAAATAAATAAGAACGGTCAAATAATTGGTTAATATTTTTTAAAATACTGTTCATGAACTTATAAATCGAAAATGACAGTATTTTACAGACAGAATTTTCAATAAATTTTACTCTACTGAAAGTATAAAATGGTGGTGGGTGGTCTCATCTTATTGTTATGTGATAAAGATTATTATTTAAACCAGAGCGACAAATAATATCAAACTGTCTAAATATTATTGATAAAATAGTCCATAATTGATTTATGTAATTGACTTATATTATTCAACCATTTCTTTAATTAATCGCCTTTAATAACGTTCCATGAAAGTGAAAACGTTTCCATCTAAAAATTGATTTATCGAACGATTGTAATTAATGCGTAGTGAATCAATGCGACACGAATATTAGTTAAAGTAAATTTGACAAGACGTTCTGGTGTTTTTGCCGAAAGAAACCAGATTGCCATCGACGGTTATATAGTTACAATTAAATAAAATCTATTGTGATATAAGTGCTATTGTATCTGAAATAAAAATGTTAATAAATGATAACTTTAGTAATTATCTCTGTTAAGTATGCTTATTAAATAAAATAACGAAATATTCAATCTAAATCATCTGACAACTACTCTCATTAAACTCTCATAAAGTGTTAACATTATTTATGATTCGTGAGCGATAATTTGAATGACAATACAATTTATACAGAGACGTGGGACGTGGATTTAGAAGAAACATTGGTTAGGAATTGAAAATTATTCACATAATATTTGATTGGTGATTTTAATTCTGGCATGTGGACAGACGGAGTAGCAGTTTTTTGAAAAGCTGGTCTCATCACTGATATAATATATTCTTTACCTCCAAAGTAGGGACGACAGGCAAGAGGAAGCGGCACTGAGGAAAACTTTATACGAATCGTGCACAGCGTAAAAATTGATGACAGTGCACTGGTGAAGAAGAAGAAGAGAATACAATGGAATTCGATTGTGGAATAATTTTTTTTTTTAATAAATTAGTAACAACTTATGAATGGAAGCATATCCTATTTTGTGTACTCTTGATAAAAGAGAACTATAATATTAAATTGATTATTGCATAGTATTTATTTTAAAATTTAAAACTTAAATGACAATTAATGTCAGATAATCTATTAACAACGTAACTTTACTATGCTGAGTTGAAGAATGAAAATACTGTTAAAGCAAATAATTAGAAAACCGTTCAGTTGTATAAGCATTTTGTAACATAGATCAGTATTTCCCAAACTTTTTCATTCCACGGCCCACAATATCATAAAAACCACGGCCCAGTACCCCAAAAATTATATTAGTTATATATTATAGCGCTACAAAATTTATTACTAAAATTTTGCTTCCCACAGAACGAGCCGTACGCTCCCCCCCACAATGCTGTCAAGTAAATGTTAATTAAATAAATATATCGACGGTGTTTTGGCCAATTGATGTAACCCTCAAAATTGAAATTGTTTGGGAGAGAGTAAAAACTGTTTTTATCGAAAAAATATATGGTGAGTTGCGTTGTGAATCTTTGAAATGTACTCCTGTAAATTCTCATGTTTGCAGACACGTGATTGTACGTAGGGAGTGTCAATATAATAGTGGCTTACATCAAGTGGCCGGGTCAGAACTTTTAAACCTAAAACCAATGTGAAATGATGTTTTCCTTCCAAAAAGTGTTCAATTTATTTTTCTAATTTACATCATTTCGTCAAGACCTGCTCAGTCGTCTTTAAAATGAGTTCCAATCGTTAACTCATTTTTGTATTTTTGAGGGTTGAATGAATTGACCTAAACGCCGTCGAAATATGATGGTATCGTTGGAATATTTTTCGATATTGTTGATTTATAGTGACGAATCTATTGCAAGTCATTTATAACACGAAATTGAGATTATATTTACAAAGATACGCCTGTGACTAAATCGAAACGTCGAAGACCAGTCACTGTAGGACTTTTTATAACATCTCGTTGGGATTTTCTTAAAGGCTTAATCATTATTTACTACTGGAATAAAACCGTATAAATAATGTGCTATTCATTCGCAACAGCGTAACGAGAACAAAAAAATGTGTTCATTCATAAATATATCCGCATGCATCTTGCGGATATTACAAATCCCCGAGTTTACGTTTGTTGTTATTAGACCATGTCATGGGAAAATAAATGTTTATCTAATTTCGAATGACGCCTTTAAATTATTATGTCAGAGTGATGCAAAACCATGCCGACTGCTTATGTTGTGTTACAACTACGTTTAATTAGTATACTGTGACGTCACGCGGCAGTCCACAATCGTCAGAACAGGTGAACCGGTTCTTATGTGAATAGGTAGACAATTACGATGACTCTAGTCTTTGTTAACTAATCATATACAAGTGAAATAGCAGCCTGTATTTATAGAATATGCTAACGCAATCATTTTAATACTTAAATTGAAATTATTACAGATGATCAAGACATAATATATGACGTTATAAAACGAAAATAATTTAATAATAACGAATAAAGTTAATGAACGAAAAAAACATTATTTATATTTTGATAAGTAAGCATCATCAGTTTTGTGCATAGCTCATATAAATACAAAAAGTGGTATATTATATATTATACACTTGGGCCTCGTTTAAAACGTCATATGGTTCCACAAAAACGTCGTGTTAAACGAGGTTTGAAGTTTGTAGTGTTCCAAAAAATATCGAAGATTGTTTATATCCTTTATTTTTTTTAATAAACAATCAAAAAATATTCATTTACGTTTTTATTGAAAATAACTTTAATATATCATTCATACTTCATGGCTATCACTTACAATTATAAATGTTTAACTCTTTTTCGAGATCGGTTGTGAGATTTCACTATCTGAGAACTCTGTAGTATTTTCGGATTTAGGATTTAAAAATTCTGTGATAAACGATTGTTTGTTTTTAGTTTATAAAGTTTTACGTATTTCGTGATAAGGGGTCAAGATCTGTTGTAATTTTCTCATGACATTCAAACTTCTTTCCATTCTCAAGATCTAAGATCATTTTCTATATAAAAAAAATGGTGAAACCAAATTATATAAAGCGTGTTGTACAAAAATATGTCATAATTCATCAACCGTGTTACATCAAAACCGTGTTATACGATACCCAAGTGTATATAGAAATTTTCCATTGCATTTTATATTTTTCATTAATGCAATATTAGACTGGGGTGTAATATAGCACATTACTGTAACTAAGTTGATCGCGTACAAGGACTGTTAAATACTGTTGATAGTTATTTTGGCGTCGCGTCATCGTCAGAATAGATGGCTCGATGGTAAAAACAATATTTTTATAACATTGTCGATCTAAACAAACCGTCATTTTATGCGCATATATTATGGAGTTCTACCAAGTAAATGCCAATTCAATATATACACACATAGTGGGTAAATATTTTGTATGAAATAAAAAACAAAATATATTACGTCTGTCAACCTTGTTTCTTTTTGGTATTGCTTAAATGGATTTATTTACGATAGTTCAACAAAGCCTCTATTTAAAATACTGTGATATGTTTTCAAAGGAAGAAGATTTTTCCATTTACGTACACATTTATGAATAAATAAATAGTCTTCTGGCCGGTATATTTTGAAGAATCTAATTGCTTTGCAGAGCACGACTTCTAACACACCATAATTTCATAACATTTCGCCGCTTGCCAATCAATTCATAGTGAATCAATTCCTAGAATGAGCATTATAATGTTGGAAATTCCGTAGCCCATTTCATTCATAAAGTCCGAGGTCGGAAGAATGTTAAATAGTCATGTCAATATGCCTCAGGCGAGCGAATCGATCGGCCATCGTCACAATCATCTATTAGAGCAGTGGCCATCAACCTGGTCCGTTCCGCACTCTGGAGTAATTATGTTTTTTTTTTGAAAAATTTGATCTTCTCCGTCGTAACCGTTTTAAGAGAGAATTTTATCAGTTTCCCGAAGTATCGTCAATAAAAGATTATATAACACCTGAAGAAATCGAAAGGTGTAGTTGCCACATTAACGAACATAAATTTGATATGGAAAAAAATTCCAAGATATTTTGAAGTTGAAGGAATATAATTGGATGATAAATCATTTTACTGAAAATTTGGACGAGGTTGATGTAACACACCAAGAAGAACTACTAGAACCTAAATATGACAAAGATAGTGAAAAGAGTTTCAACAGTTCTGAAACCCAAAAACTAAATCAAAATGAATAATTTAAGTTTATATAGTATCCGATTTATACGTAACTATATTTCTAAGACTTCTAAGAAATGATGTCAATTTTAGATTCACTATAGTTCTTAAAAAAGTTGAAACAGCTAAAGCCGAGGTCATTTTCCAATTAGAAGATTTCATATCGTTACAAATCGTATTTATCCAAATCTTCAGAGGTATGTATTTCGTTTTAAATGTAACAGTTTATGCCAGATCGTTTTTTAATCAGTAATTCTAACTTTTCTTTGTTTAAATAAATCCTGTTTATAGAAAACATTTGTCGTCATTTTTTGAGCCACGATTAAAATAAACTAGGGCCTCTAGTCCTGAACCCTTTTGATGGTCCCGGGATTTCGAGATTTCCAATTTTCCAGTTCCGTGATTGCAGTATTGTTTATAAAGCATAATGTCGTTATTGCATCAATTGGTATGAAGATAAGATTTTACACTTTTTTGCATTGAAATTGATTTTTTATTTGTGAGATGATTTTATTTTTAGATAAAATTATTTTTTTATGAAAAAATGCAAAAAAAAACATTAACATATACTGTTGTCAAAATTATCTGTTTCTGTTTACGAATGTTACGAAATATGAGAAGAAGGGAGATCACAATACATATATGCATTAGTTATGTAGGTTTTATAAAAAAGTATGTGCATTAACAAACTGTACACGCTATAGTTAATTAGAAAGTATTGAATTTCAAATTTGAATTATTTTTAACGTTTACAGTGAATTTCGTATTCCCGTGATTAATATTTAGATAATCCCGGAATTACGGGATTGCTAATTGACCGGAATCATAGGATTGGAAGCCATAAAATGAACATCGATTTCCATTCGATCGGTAACAAAGAGGACAAAATGCGATTAAGTGTTAATATTTTCCTTCCTTTATGCGAGTGGTCAAACGCTTTCGGGCGAAGTTCGTATTTGGTGGCGTGGCCTCGGGTTCGAATCTTCAAACGGACAATTTCATAAATTGATTTTTCAATCGATTAAAAGATTTGGAAAATTATGTTGAACCGTTTGAGTTTTGTTACACCGCACAAAGATTCTTATCGATTCATGTGTAATAATCAAAACTACGTAATTTTGTCGAGCCCCTTTTTCGTTTTTTTTTACATATAATATAAAACAAACTATACTCAAGACGGTGTTAGATATATTCAAAATACTGCATTTTTTATCATGTCTGCTCCCAATGTGGAGCATATGACCTCTAAGTAGAGGTATCTGCTTGTTAATCAGTTGCTCAACCTCCCTTTTTGGAAGAGAGTAGGGATAGAAAGAAAGGGTTTGTACAGAACTAGTGGTTAGCTTATAGATCTCGCTACACTAGATTTTTAGGATCAGAAGGATTGGAAGTAATTTCAGGTATCACAAACATTCATGCAAATAAACAGAATTCCATAAATCGATTGAAAAATCAATTCATGAAACTGTCCGTACTAGGAATTGAGTCCGAGACATCAGAAATTGTAGCTGACGATGTTGACCACTGCACCACGGACCCGACAAAATTGTGCATGCTGTACGTAAATTTGGGTAGTTTTACTAGGTTTAAACATTTTTTAGTTTAATTTTGAATGATACTAATATAAAGTTTCAGCCAATCATTTTTTCGTATATATAGATTTCAACCTGCATTCAAATCAGCTGTTCGGCCGAAGGTGACAGACACTTTGAAATATTTGTACCATTTTTTATTATCGAGTTGTGATGCATGGATGGGCGCAGTTCTTTTTTCGATCGATCACTGGGTGGCAATGATTCAATGAATTGATTATCTTTTCCTCTACCTATCCCAAGAATTTCACAATTATATTGTAGCCCTCAACTATTAAAATATTTGTAATTTTTTTTCATTAAGGTGTTGGACTTTCGATAAAATCGCACATCTATAAATCAATGTTTAATTTGAGTGTCACGCCTTATGGTTTATCCGATTCGTACGAAAACAGCCCTCAAATTTCGTTATTTCGTTATTTCGTGGTAAAGCTAAATACTTTATTATTAAATGCAAAGGTACTTTTGATTTTTACAACTAAAATTAATTATGCCTTTCCTCATCTGATTAAGAACGATATTAGAAGTAAACTATAGGAACAAACTTACAGTGAGTCTTCGTTAAACACCTACAGTTGAAATACCCATAAGAAGATCATAATTCGACTGTTTTGGTCAATTGATTTTGCCAATTGTGTTTTGGCTCTCAAAAAATATGAAAATGAGTGAATGATTAGGATCTCATTTTAAAGATGACAGAGCAAGTTTCGGCCAAATGATGCAAATTAAAAAAATAAATTGACCACTTTTTGGAAGAGAAACATTAGTGTACATTGGTTTTAGGTTTAAAAATTCTGACCCGGCCACTTGATGTAAGCCACTACTATATCGATACTCCCTACGTATAATCCCGTATATGTAAACATGAGAATTTACCAGAGTGCATTTCAAAGACTCTTAACGCAACTCACCATATAGTGTTTTCGATAAAACCAGTTTTTACTGTCCCCTGAACAATTTCAATTTTGAGGGTTACATCAATTGACCAAAACACCGCCGAATGATGTAAACTGATATGATGTAATTTTTTTTATGTGGGTTTCTTACAAATATGTATATTTATATTACACAGATTTGATTTACTTAAAATCTATGGTATAAACAAAAATAAAATGTTTTTTTAAATTTGTCTTATATTCCAAGGCGTCCCGGTAATTACTTCAGTGATTACGATTAGTTGTTGGTAGAATGAACCGAGATAAAATAAATAAAGCAAAATATTGAGTATTAAATTTAAATTATTGAGATTTTGTACACTTCCGTGTATTTTGTCACTAACGACCCGAGTTTTGCCTTTCGGCATCTTCAGGTCTGTCAGTTCGAGTTCATTCGTGCGCTCGAATTCCATTAAGCACCCTCAGTCGATGTCTTAAATTATATTGAGTATTAATTTCATACGTCTGCGAATTTTTCAATTGATAATGAATATTATTAAACGCAACTGTTCATGCAAATTATTGATAACTTGGTGAGTGAAATTTGAAATCATTTACAAATGTAAAAAGTTATTAATAATTAAAAGTTGTATTTAATATAATAAATAAATAATATAATATGCTGATTAATGGAATTATTTTGTGTTTATATTGTAGAATCAAAGTGTAAACGTTCTATTTTAGTTTTTGTCGTTCAAAAATACACATAGGTAATAAACAGTAAATAAATTAACAAACGAATATTCAATTTCACTATGTTGATTATATACGAAACCAAAGTTTTGATAAGCGGGTATGTGGAAAGGCGGAAGAGAAGGCCTCCCCGATAATAATAATTTGGGATTCGTTTCACGAAAGTGACATGTTTATAATTTTACAAATTAGAGAACAAATTTCCCGGGTTGTGTTGTCTTATACAGGGTATTTTCTTAAACTGAAATTAATAAAGCAAGTGTTTTCCGGGCAAGTTACTTGCGGGGGTGCGAGGCAAAGGCGCGGCGGGGTGTTTCGTGCCTCTGACGGGGCTGTAATTGCCTACAATAGGGGTTGTGACAATCCATGACATTGTTTAATATATTAGCTAATAGACCTATGAATATTATGTTCGATGTGGATATTATGTTCTATTAACATTTGGTATTCATAACCCTAGAGTATGGATATTAAAATAACACCGTGAAAAGTATTGGGAATACCATAAATTACAGCAATAAGTTGTAAATTGTTTTTTTTTACTTTTAAATGATAGACTCAAAGCAAAGGATCAAGGGAAAAGGTAAAAATTAATATACATGCATACTTATCATATTTTTTTGACAAAAATAAATACATTTAATATACCTTGTTCTTTTTCATTCTTTGTCTGAAATAAAACTTATGAATATATAATCTAAAAACGGTGAGAACATTAATCGATTTATTCAACAAAATGTGGTCTATATTCAAGTTTCTTTTTATTTGTGTGATCTTGCGATCTGTTCACAGTCTGAAGAAAATAATATATAATAGCAATTTCATAGTCTGATATTAGCTTTTATTACACTTTTTCTTGGAGTCGACGGCCACTTTGTGGTAATTAATTTATAATGTAATAATAAATTTAAAAAATTGATGTAGATTATAATTACGATACAGCTACATTAAAGATCTAGCAAAACGTAAGTTGTGATTGTACTTTTTATTCTTTTAAGTATATATATATAATGAAATCAAAAAAAATCTTCAGCCGTATATATATTGTCATCCTCTGTGGTCTAGTGGTAATAGCTTAACCCTAGATATCAAATGTGTCTGGGTTTATGTGTGGGCAAAGTCAATATCAAATTGAGATTTTTGAATTTAAATTTGAGATCTTCGGCATGGTTTTTTGTGGTGTAATTTCTTCTCGAGTTGATCTCGAGTGACTTAAAAAAAAATCATCAAATATCAAAATAATTTGCGCATATGCCATTGATGAGCTGATGCCAGAATATTATTGTAATTTATAAGAAGCAATGAAGCGTCGCCATCAATAAGATAATTTAATATCACGTTTTGTTGCGCAGTTGCGTATGGAAAGAGCATTTAATTATACAGTAAAGTTTGAAGACATTTTGTAACATGGTTAAAATAACTTTTCAATACGATTGTAAACAAACAAGAGTAAAGTTTTGACAGTTTGCGTGGCACCTGAGTATGACATTATTAATATTAAGAAGCTCGTAATACCACATTCACCTCTTACTCATTTGACAAGGTGAAACAAGTTTAGTTACCTATAGCTACAGTAAATTATAATTACTTCACGTTTGTGAGTAATTACGATTTAAAAAATCTCATTTGATGTTAACGTTTTCTGAATGGCATAATAATATGGCCTACTTAATAACAAAACAATCTGTAATTAAATATCGGAATACAATAAAAATGAATTTCAAAATTACTCGTATACAAATTATTGAGGAATTGGCATTATTTTTTACTCGAAATAATGGTCGCTACCGAATACTACAAAAAGATAAAAGTGTAATAGAATAATTCCTCAGCAAAGAATACGAAATAATAATATCTTCGATCGGTTAGGGATATAAACAAAATAAAATTTTTTAAAACACTTTTACTGTTCTTGTCTTTTAAGGTGATACTTGTCTCGCTTCTTTTTGAATGATCTCCAGAATAAATATATCGTACAATTATATATATATATACAACAGATATTGATTCTGATACCGTAGTCATTGATATTAAGCGTGAGAGGGATTCTACAGGTGACAGTGCGTGGACAATGGGAACGTTGGTGTGTCATTCGTCGAATGTAGAAAAATGTTATCTGATAATAATTAATTGCCACGAATTTTAGGCTATTTGTTTTCACATTTTTACTATTTAACTGTACAACTAAAAAAAACACTTCTTTTGTGTCTTTCTGGTCTGTGGAGACCTGAAGAAAAACTTACATAATTTTCAAGATTTTTCAGTTTCTTATTTTCAAATTATGAGCAGAACTAAATGAATTTAATTTCCTTCCTTGAATCTAAATTTCAGCAGATCCAAAAGTGGACTACAGTACGAAGAATACGCAATTTTAATTAGTCGAACGTAAATTGCCAATACAAAAGTATTAATTGTTGTTTAAATACACCCCATCATTATTTACCTCAAATTTTACTTAATTTAATGTTTGTTACTTAATATAATCTTTGGTGTAGTAAAAAAATACCCACATGTATTGGTTTGCAAGTAATATTAGCGAGTAGAATTTTTCTTCTCAGATAAAACATTTTCTCATAAACGTTTGTACTTGAGATAAAGCGGTAGTGTAATTTTTCAATTACGATAGCAAATTAAGTGTCCGATCGTAAAAACAGCCTCCGCTGAACATCTGGAGGGAAAATCGAAGAAGGACCTTGCATTAGTAGTAGTATATACCTATATTATTTCGCATGTATTCTTTTCTGAAGTAATTTGAGTAATACAGTAATATTTCAAATATTCTTATTAATAATTAATACATATTTTATTATTCTTGTCTTTGTAAAAATATGTAAAAATCAGTAGATTTGTAGAAATAAAGTATATTTGAGACGTGGGAGAAAATCTTTGGAAACCCTCAAAAGTAAGTGTTTTCTATTTAACATTCTTGTGAAGACTGAAAACGCCAAATAAAAAAAAACCGAGATCAGACTGAGATACGAGATGAGATATGAAGGAGAAAACTATCTAATATGATAACTAACACCAAAAAAGACACGGTAAAAACAAGGAGGCTATATAAGTATTTAAAATGTAAACTTCTAAAATATCCTTAGTATGACTATTATTAAATGGACGGTTTCTTTTTTAGGCATGGCTCAAGCTTAGCTGTGCTATTACATTGCATGTAATTAGAATAGTTTGGTTGACATAGGTGATAAATAATAAAGTAAGTAATATGAAACGGATGTTATCATTTATTTTTATTTATTTAACGTGATCGATGATTTGTGGATCGTGTATAATATGGTCGCATATGATCGAGCAATGCACGTAACTGCTGTGAAAGCTCGGAAAGCTGCGCAGAAGCTTGTAAGGCAAAAAACAAGGAGCTTCCAGCGTCAGCGAAGAATAGCGAGTAATAACCGTCATTACATAGCCAGTGAGGAGTATTGCCGATGCGTGATCTTGCTCGCATGTGCGGTTCGCCTTAAATGTACTTGATGCACAGTAAAAGCTGATCAACTAATTTACTAAGCATAGTTATTTCCCTCTCATCACTTATTAAGCGTGATGTGTTGCTTTTCATTTTGTGTTACGCGATGTTTATTTGGTAGAATTAATTACTTTCTCCATTAATGCTACAATACTAAATAGAACTTGAAAAAATCTATTGTACTTTATACTTAGCAATGCCTATTCACATAAAATGATACATTGCCATATCAAGAAGTACATGGCAGAATAATAATAAAGATGATGGCATTGGTTTTTTCTGATCAAAATAGATTTTATCCACATAGTAATACAACTTTTACAAATTGTTTAATTATTAAAGAATTTCAGCAATATTTTACGTAATAAATCTGACAGATTTAAGTATTATAATATATTAAACTAAAAATATGTGTAATCTATTAATTTTCATTAGCTTATTTCCATACGGAGTAATTCGACATCCAGTGTAGGATGATTTATTTTTAATTCTGTTTCTCAACCTATCCATTTGAGAGGGTTATATTAGAACTATACATGTATAGAACTATTGAGGCAATCGAACTAAACGTTAAAAGTGGAATTCATTAATCACATTAATCTATTTTAAGCACATCAACTATAAAAGTAATGAAAATAAAAATCAAGCTTCAAAAGTTAAATTATAATAAAGGGCGCAACAGCTAAGGGTGGGTCTCAAGAAAAACTTTCCCCGTCTCTTAAACTTTTTGAAAGAAGTGGTATTTTTTAAAAAATATGATCTTTTTTGTTTTTGAAAAAATAAATGATTCGGTCGTTCGAGTATCTATTAAGTACACTTGATAAATAATATAAAATAAGTACGTTTATCATTCATTCCGATTAGGCCGGGTTGTTCTCGGTCCAAGATTTGTCCCGAAATCTCGACCTGTTTTACGTTTTATCCCGTATTCTTATCTTCTAAGATTATATTTATACTATATTGAGCTTGAATAAAATTAAAACGAAACGGATTTTTTCAAAAAATCGTATCTTTTCAATTTAATAATTAGAAAGAAAGCTCAAATTTATTTGTCTAGCTTGTATTATAAAAGAATATCAATGTAAAATGGGATTATTTTTTCCTGTCCTGGTTTAAATATGTAATATATATATACGGTAAATCTTTTTGTAGGGAAAAAATCCTTCAGTGTGTAACGATTATTTAGCAAGAACAGTTGCAATTGTAAGTATTACGCTCTGAAACGATTTAAAAAATCGCTACATGTTTTGAATCGATCCTCTGTTATCCATCAGGCTAACTCAATGTACGTTTTTGTTTCGGAATAATTGGAACATACATTTTTATGTTTGGTCGATCTTTGACGATGATCGCACCTGGACTCGTACACACGACTTGCAAAGCGGTGTACTTTATGAAATGTGAGTAACGATCGCCATAGTAATTGGTGAAGATTCGCTTTAATAGGTTTCTTTACCGGATCTGCGGTCTATTGGATAACGTCCTGGACTTTATAACACAATAATGTATCAAGTTTGAACGTCTGCTTTACTTTTACATATATTTCTCTTCAGATAATAAAAAAAAACAACTAGCTGGAAAAAACCACATTGATGAAAGAATTCGAAAATTATAATACGTAATGGTTTCATTTCAAAATATCATCGAAGTAAATTGGGGTTACATTAAAACTATTGTAAGAAATAAATACATCAAGATTCTTGATAAATAAAAATAAGGAAGTAGTATAAAACAAATTGTGTTTATTTTTAAAATATAATGTTTTTCCACCAAGAATTGACAGTTAGTTAACATCGTAAAAGTGAACAACAAGACTTGATAAAGGCGGTGAATTTAATAATCTCTCATCATCAGGTTTCTACGAGAGAATTTATGTTTCATTTAATTCAATACGTAAGGACAGGTAAATATGTTTAAATATATTTGTTTAGTTTTACAGAGAATATTTTAATCGTCAACATATCGATGCATAGGCCTCTTATCTTAAGGTATAATAAAAGCGATCTAAGTGGCACGTATCATTTTTATATTGATGGCATAGCAATACATGTTGATTCGATGGAATAATGCACAATATCAACAGAGAGAGAGCTACAGTGTATAACGTATTATCTTACACGATGCGTCTGGCTTACACAGATTGAGAGCAGGTATGAACTTAAGTGAGTTTAATAAAAATATTATGAAGAAATATTGTTGAATAAAAATAAGTTGTAGGCTAAAGTTTTGGCGATACATTTTTTAGGCTCAGACGGTCCCGTAGCTGAGTGCTTGGGCTGTCCTCTTACTAGTTGGTGTTTTCAATGATTGGAATCACCGAATGGAAATTCTGATTCATTGATTTTTGATTCATCGGCATGTATCCACACTCGATGTCTATCGGTTTATGATAACAAAGTATAGAGAGAGAGGTTTACCATTTTTTGTCATTTACCAACTCTTTTTCTCTCCTTACTCTGTCGAGAGTTTCAGGGACTTAATTAATTGTAACGAGTTTTTGATTAACTACTTACGTTGAGGTGCTTCATTAGGATTAAATATACTCCACTGTGGACCAGACATGATTATTAAAGGAAAACTTCACGGTATTTTGATTCGTCGTGAATCATGATGGATTATAATAAAATATGAATCCCAGTCACTATTTTTCAAATGTAATATTTTAAGATAAAGGCAATGTCTGTTTAATTATATTTAAAGTAGAGACAATGATTTACAATCAATTGTTTTCATGAAACCCGTGTGTTTTTTTTTTGTATTTCACAACTCCATTTCATAAATCTATTTTGTTTTAAATATTTATTAAATGCGAACTGAATTAATTGATGAAAATAAAAAAATCTGACAAATAAGAAGCATTTGCTGAGTCGAAATTGATTAATTATGTAAATTTTGACAACGACAACAATTAATTTGAAACAAAGTGTGTGTGGATGAATGAACATGTAAATTAAATATTTTTTATCCATGTCCGGTCCCAACGTGGAGCGGAGCTATGGTCTTTTAATAGAGATATCTCAACAGATTTTTTCTACGAAAACTACTTGCTACTCGGTTTCTCAACCTCTCTTTTTTCAAAGAGAGTAGAGACACAAGGATAGAGATAGGACTTGACTAGTAGTCAGCTAATAGCTCTCGCTGCGCCCTTTGATGATCGGATGGGTGTGAGGACGAACAGGAATCCATAAATCGATTGAAAGATCAATTTATGAAAACCGTCCGCACCGGGAATTAAACCAAAGACATCTGTAACCGTACCCAACGACGCTACCAACTACGCCACCGATGCCGACAAAATAAATAGACACTGATAAAAGATTTATGTACAATTTATTTTTATTTCAAAACTTATAATTTGTCATTTATTATTAATTGAAACATTTATTATTCTTTCAAGCCGATTACATGTTTTGGAACAGGAAACGGTTTTCAGATTTACGTATTTTAATGTAAAATAATGGAATATTCTTATCAGTAATCAACTAGATTTTTTAAAAATATCGATAATTTGTTTTTAATCCCAGTTCCAATCTGTGATAAAAAGGAATAAAACGGGTATCACAAGATATAGGGTTAAGTGAAGACTTACAAAGGAAGTTGTTTCAGTGAGAGGTGTGCAACAAAAAAATCATGAATTAAGTATAAGGAATAGAACTTCTTTATATAGCATAGAATTCTTATAAATTCCCTAATATTGAAAAACAGTCAAAGTCTCATAACGTGTTCATTAAAATAATTAATTTTATTGTTTGAGAATTTTCATAATTGCGCTTTGTCTGGATGAATATTATAATCAAGAATTTTCAGTTTTGGATTATTATCGTAAAACCAAGATAACGTGTTTATTATGAACTATGAAAAAAAAAATACTAGATCTAGGTAGATATTCTTATCAACGCATGGTACTGTTGGAAAATAATAATTAAAATTAATACCACCTATTAAAAATTGATAAAACTAATTTTCTACTTACTATTAAGTGATTATAAATCTTATCGAATATCCGTTGTATGTTTGTTCACACATCCTTTTTCCTTAGAAACCGCATTTTGGCTTCGGTTTGAGGGACGAATTAGATAAATGTATTTCTTCAAAATAATGAAAATATTACAAGGCTTAGTGCAGAATGTTTAGATACTTTACAAATGATCTAATTTCATAAAACAAAATTTAAAAAAATATAATTTTCTTATTTTACATGCTCAAACTTTTTCATTTTTTTTATGTTTTAAAATGTTTTAAAATTTGATTAAAATAACAATTTGATTGTGCGAGCGGCCCTTGTATCTGTGGTTTTAAAACCCTAGATTATAGTATATTTTTAAATTGTTGTGTGGTTTTCATAATAAATACTAAAATATTTCATAATTTCAAGAAAGTAGTTACTACTTGGAAAAGTTCAAAATGATAAGGATATTTCCAATGGTATTAAAAAAAATGATGGCACATTTTAGAGAGTAAAGTTCAATTTTTTTTTTTTATAAAAATAAGTCGTACCTTTTGTGAATTAATTTAAAAAACTTTTCGTATTTAAGCGGTATCGTGTGTAAAAGTAATTTTATTATTCTGCAAGTTCAAGAAAAATGAATTTCTATAATACATTCATCTTATAATAGAAGTAAAACTGTAATAGAAGAAAGACTATGAGTCTCATAATTTGTATCTATTAATCATTCATGTTTTTTTACGTTAAAATTTTAGTATACAAACAAAATTATATCAATATTTCATTATTGAAATTTACAGAAGAACCCGTATGACTTAAAACAATATATGTATGATAAATATGGCAATATATATAAATATAACGATAACACAAGTCTTTTTTAATTTGGTCTTGCATTTTTTTCAAATCATTAAGTTAAAGAAAATGCACACAAATTCGATTTGTTGTACTTGTGAAGTGGTAGCCAAATTGATCTTATTTAAATTGATGAGATTAAAATAAAAAAGTATAGAAATGATTTGAAAAAAATAAACACACCGATTTCTGACGAAGCCCATTTGAGTTTTGTAGCTCTTAACGAGGTGTCATAAGTAGCGGCCTATTTTGGCGAAATCGATCTGAATGTGTTAGAAGGTGCTTGCTTCGCGGTTTGCCAAAATTGTAGGGTATCCACATCCATTCTTGACTACTTTCCACGAAAACATCGTGAATGCGAATCAAACCGCAATAAAAAATCAAATAATGTATAATATATATTTAAGTATATCTTTTACTAAATTTCAAAAATAAAAACAGAAGTAACCATAAAAAGTGAACATTTCACGATGCTTTGGCGGGAATGAATCAATACAGTATTGTATCAAGAAGAGTGGCTCATAAATTGGCCTTGCTCTAAAATTGAATAAATATTGTTTTATTTCGATCTGCAGGCAATCAAAAATGGAGCGGAATTATTCAACGTGCACCCTAATTCAGATTTTATTTATTCGAAAAACAAAATACATAATAACAATATATGTATATCTACTACACACCTGAACATATTAATATTTGTTTATTTTTAATAACATGGCGATGTTTTTGTTTTTTTGAGTTTTTTAAACTACTGTGAGTAAAAATTTTTAAATGCTATATTGATACCAAAATAAATAAGAGCATTATCAAATAGTTAATGTACCATAGTTTATTTAAGAAATATGTAAAATATAAGTAATTCACTTGTAATGGTTTTGTTCACAGGTCCTAATATGCGAATCGACAATGAAGAGATTAGTTTCGGTATCTAAATATGCACAGCAGGACATGTAAATGTTTGTGTTGGTTGCTTGGGTATTTTGCTGTAATATATATTTTCATAGTTTATTTTTCACTGAATGGGTTATAAACTATTTTTTGGCGGATTCGATTGATAAGATCGGCAGCTTTTAATTTCTTTCTTATGTAGTCAGATCTTGGAGTATAATGTTGTTATTGTGTATGAGATACATAATATTGAAACGTATTTCCTGAAAGCTTAGATGACAGATCAGATACATGTTAGAGTCACAAGGGAGCAATCGTTGTTGTCATTGACACGCACTTATTTATAACATGTCTTACGATAGAGATGGAGAGTCCATTTGACTCCACATAACAGTGGACTACACGGACATTCAATCCTAGTGGACGGGCGCTGCTGCTGCATAGGTAAAGTAGAAAACCGCAATATCTTTTGACATATGATTACTGAGGTCGCCTGCCTATCTGTGACGCAATGTAACAAAATCAATTGATGGCGTATTTAATTAATTGATCTAGTGATATGAAATTACTGTTGTTTCTCCTCTGTCACTAAATATGTAGACTCTTTTATTACAAGCATATTATTGTATATTTACACATGTTAAGAAATAATGGCGATATCGAATACAACTGAGAGATATAATATGTGAAATTTAAGTGTGATATGAAAATGTTTATCAATTTAGTAGAATTAGTAGAATAAGCTGGTATTACTCTACATTTTTAGGTATCATTATAAACATTTCATTTTTTATTAAGATTATTATTAAGTGTGTGTCTTACGGGTTCGTTTGAAAAAAATATTATGTCTTTTAATTAAATAATATACATCGCTTCCAGTAGTATGTCAAAATATTTCAATTCACGTTTTGATACCAGAGTATTTAAAAAAAATATAATAAACGTTGTCGGTGTATTAAAAAATCAGTTCTTTTCAAAAAGCATGTAGTTTCTAGAATGTATTGTTATTATTCAATGGTTTTATTATTATGGAAATGGGAGTATTGATTGCATGTATATGTTGTGTTATTAATAAGGTAGGTTGTTTTAAGCGTATTTTAATATTTGAATCTATTCTGTCACCCTATCTATATGAAATGTAAATCACGTATTTTCCTATTAAAAAAGTTATCATAATAATACAAAATACCTCACAAGAAGTTCCATTATTTGAATTAAAGAAAGCGTTATATGCCTGAAGTCATAGCTGGCGTTTAATAGTTAGAACAAATCTAAAAAATAAATAAGGTATGCTACCTGTACGCCAGGTAGGTGTATTAAGACCGGTAATCAGATGTTGAAAGACAAATGGGTCCAGCCCCCTTTGTCTTTCCGTAGCAGAGACTTAAGAGTCTGCCGACAAAAATTATACGCGCCAGTGAATATTTTTTTTAGTTCCTCGGAATACGTTTTTTGTGAAGTGTTATAATAATGTAAGAATTGTAAGAAGCGTGATGAAGGATTCAGTAATAATTCAATGCAATGCACATGTACTAAATTATACGGCAATCGTAATGAGAAAATGTTTTAGCGTGCAAAAAATTATGTAAGTTATTTCATATCAATAAAATTTACATTTACGTATCGTTTGAATAAATAATAAATTTCATTGTACTCGGCTACCATTATAAAATAGTAACATTTGCACTAGAAATTTTATTCTATTTTCATATATTGCACATATTATAATACATGTATTTCAACGTATTAACTATTTGCTATATTATTTTTTTGTAGTTGTATAAAACTGAAATCTATTGTCATTTTTTAAAACAATTCATTGAAATCTATATTATTTTCCTCATATATAAACAACAAAATGTCATGCATTTGATTTGGTCATATTTATTTGTAAAACAAAACTATTTCGCAATAACGTTCGGTACTAGTAAATCTAAAACCACAGGAAAGAAAATACATCAAAATAAAATACTACTGAAATAAATGGCTTGTTGTTTTACTTTTACAACATTTCCACTATTGAGTTCACAAACCCATGAATGGAGGAAGATTTTCATTGAAAAATTCCTAACGGGGTGAAATTATTACGTAACCGCGGTGTTCACCAATCAACGAATCAAATATTACCCTAATAATAAATATATGACGAAGCAGTAATACGGGGATGGTGGTTCAGGCTGTCCAGACCCACACTCAAAAACCGAAAGAAAGCAAAAGGTTCAACCACAAACCGCAGTCACTACTGCTCCTTGACGATACTTCCACATCTTGGCCACTGCCCTGTGGATATTATACACTCGGCTACTGAGAAAATTAGAATACGAGACGAGAAAAAATCGATTGAGGAAGCCTCTTATGTAGAAACCGGATTTCTGCTCAAACTTCCAGATCAGTGATTCGGATATATTTTGTAATGTTAATATCTGTTATATTATTGTTACACGATAATATTTTCAATATGATTTAATGTTTGTCTATTTGATGAATTTCGACTAAGCAAATTATGTATGATTATTTAATAGATTTAATGACTGATGTTTAATAGAAATGTGCTCTTCAAAAGATGACATGTTTATCAGAAAGAGCTTCTGCATTTTTAGTGCAATTGGTCATATAAAACAATGCTTTAAATATAACATGAATTAAGTAATTGAGGAATATAATGATAGATCGATTGAATAACTCGAATAAATAGAGTTTCAAGTTTCAGTTGAAAAAATGGCTACAAAATTATAATGAAAAGCATTTTCACATTTTTTCACACATAAACAAAAAATGATGGAGAGTTTGCACACATGAGCATGGTATTTTATTTATATCATTGCTTAAAAATGTGCTGAATTTTATTCTACAAGAAAAAAATGAAGCCATCGACAGTACTGTACAGAATGACGTGATATCGAAATAGTTATCCTGGTGGAATGTTATTATTAAAAAATTGTTGGTTACCGTTTTTTTCTAGAGAATGTAGTTAGTGTTTTTTCCAACTTGATTTGCATCGTTGATTGATAGAGCTTTGTTTATTTAATGTTACTTTACAATTAAATACGATGGTAATTATGATTTTGTCGATTTTAATTCCGATTGAAATTTATAAATCTATACAAGATAAAGATTAAACATAAATAATTAATATTTTTAAGCTTATACAGTCAGATGTAGTAATGTTAAGAGTAAAAATAGTGAGAGGGCAATGACGGTAAACGAACGTGGAGACGGCGGAGGTAGTTATCTTGGAAACTCAGGCGCCCGCTGCTAAACGTTCTCATCAGGTAAATGAGACGTTACTCAGACTTGTTGTCGCCCCTCGCAAATTGCGACTTGTTTGCGAGCTGGAGATGGCGGGTTTGCGTCCCGTGCTGCGATAATGGCTTGCTCATGTCGCTAATAAGTGTTTACATATTTTTTTGTGTTCAAATTATAATACATAATACAGCTTAAGGGAGAAAAAAATATAGTAGATAGAGCTGAGGTTCGCATTTTAGGATACTATATAATATAGTAGTTATCATATTATATGGAAATACTTTGTTAAGTGAAATCATTTTGATGATATTGTATGCACGCGTTTATATCGCTGTGCTAATGCATAATATAATACTAATCAAAATTAACAGTATTTATAAGTCATTCATATAATATGTAAAAAAATGTCATTCTAATACCCACTAAAAATACTAGATAAATGAAATATTATATCTTTAGAAAATTGTCAAATATTAAAAACAAATGAAAATTGATTATGTTTTATTCGATAGGAATGAAGTCTAATAAATTTACGTATGGTTATAACACATTTACTTAGTAATTTTACGATGAATTAATTTTATATTTCCGGGATATGGTTGTTTACAGACGCTGAACAAGTTTGTTTTTAAGTGAAAAAGTACTTGGGAAGTTGACCCAGGCTTCGTGATTACATTTCAGTAGCATTTCCCTTATACAATTAGATACAGGTAAATGTTATGAGACTAAGCTGCCGACAAAATCATCCAGGCTCGCGCTATAAAATTATGAAAATGCGCACAGTCTAGGACAGGGGTAAGAAATTACAACCATGTTAACCATTAATTGCTGCCTTTTAAATGAAGGTTTGTTAACTATAAAGAATGCATACATTTTCCATTTGATATTTTCGTTAAATTAAAACATATAGTTACGAAATAAATCGCTAAAAATTAAGCGAAAAACTCAATAGGCTATTTATTGCTCTTATTTGAAAGAATGTCCAGTCAAAATTTTTCCATGATCGAAAAATTAGCATATAAGGTATAAGAGTTTAGATTTGGAAGTCGAAATGGATTTTCTCTTGTTGAACTTAATGCTGATTTCCCTTTCCTGATCTTGGAAATATATTTATATGTGAATTTGTAATTTAAAAAAACACACTGTTAATTATTCACCACCAATAATTTATCGTGTGATTATTGTATATCCGCTCCCAACGTGGAGCATATGGTCTCCTAATGGAGGTATTTCAACCGAATTTTTCTATGAGAATTGCTTGTTACTCAGTTGCTCAATCTCTCTTTTTTTTTTCAAAGAGTAGGGATAGAAGGATAGAGCTAGGACAGGACTAGTGGTTAGCTAATCGCTCTCGGTACGCCCCGTGAGGATCGGGTGAGTGAAAGGGAGTTTTAGACATTACAAACACTCAGACTGCAAACAAAAATCCATAAAGATTGAAAGATCAATTTATGAACCCTAGACATACGTAACCGTAGCCAACCAACTGCGCCGCGGACGCCGACGATTATTGTATTACTAACGAAAATAAAATTAATGTCAACAGATGAACAAATTATGACATCCAGATTTTACAAATAAAGTTACTACAGTAATAATTAATGTTTCAGTTTATAACAATTGTATTAAAAAAATAATATGTAAATTCGATTTTGAGAAAAAAATATAAAATTAACATTATTTTCAAATTATTTTCAAACGCTATAGATGTAGCATAAAATTAAAATTAATAACTTAGTTATTCTCTTGGTTTCGCCTCTTTAAGAAGCATCTTCAGACTAACTTTATCGCAAGGTTATTTATTTCAAAGGTAGAAAATTACTCTAATTGATGAACTTCCACAAAGTTACCGCCTTATCCATAGAAGATATAAATGTAATCAGTATATAAAATAAATAGTTTCCTATTAAATTTTGATTTTCCGTGTGTTTATATGTGATTTATTTTATAACGCAACGTTGATAATTCTCTCACCAGATAAACGAGAAAGAAATGCGGTATATAAACGTACCCATAAAATGCTTTCTAAATATAATAACATGAGCGTAATGTAATCATTAATGTAATTGAATTTTCTAGCGATAAAAGTTTTTATGTTGTATCTAAGTGTATAATTTTTTACACGCGGAGAACTCATTTTTATGACCTTTAATTATTTTAAAGATTTATAATAACTGGAATATTTTTGTAGGAAAAAAATAATAGCATTATTCAAAAATATATATTACATAGTTACTTGGGTTTTTTTATTTCGAAAAATGATTGTTTTGTTAAAAATGTGATGTGGTTATATAAGAATTGCAGCGGCAAAAATCAATAAAATTAATGACAATGCGGCTACCAAATACAGCTGGTAAAAAAGCAACCCTTTGTTATAATATAAAAGCAATTATATGCAACCCCTAAGTTTATTGAAGGTAAGAATGGTGATATTTCGATGCTATGAAGATTAAGATATTTCATTTTATAATGGGTTTGTATTGTAAATACAAATTCTTATAAAATTGATTTATATATATTGAAAAAGAATTTCTTGTAATGAAACATACAGCTCTTTAATATTATTTTGATAGAATACAGGTATTCGAATAAAATTTGACACGGTATGATGGGTTATTTGAATCGAATATTGTCAATATTGTTTATGATTAACAAGGAAAATTTGTCTGAAATGAAAATTGCACTGTTTTGGTACGTCGAAAATATTTAATACATATTATGCAAATCATGTTCATATGAATAGTTGTGCGCTTTAATCCGACCTTAAGATTATTATTTTTTGAATGACTTTGTAACGTGTGACGGATGTTCTGTTTAATCTAGGAAATTGTTTGTAAACCAGATCAGTGAATTAGAAATAAACGATTTTAGTAATCCAATGCTGTGTCATAATGTAAGGTCTCTAATGGTGGTAATCTAAGCACATTCATTGAAAACGGATAGCAAGCACATTGAGGTAATAACGTTCCCGAACAGTGGCCAATACCTAAAATTGGTCAATTATTGGTCCAATATCCCGCCGCCTACCGCAGGGTACGTGAACTCGCCCCACTAGCGCCGCCTCTAAACATTTTGAATACAATATTTTATACTAGTCCACATATCATTTAATACCATGCTTAACATTTGATAAAAAAAAATAAGAATTTGTAAATGCGTTCGAAAATTATAAATGCTTGAACTGTGTTGCTAAAATCAGATCCTTTGATGATACCCGTGAAGAATAATAAAAAGTCAAATATTTTCAGATAAAGTTAAAATATTGTGTTAAATAAAAATAATGTTTCATTGTTAAAAAACGTCGTGACAAAAGGTCTGAAAAGATCTAAAGTATTGATTGAATTGGCAGAGCTAAATATATTTTATCCAGGTAAACAAAATATCAAAGTATTAAGTTCTACTAGAATTATGAGATATAATTGATAGCTATTTCAGCTTCACACCATCACCACAACTAGTCAGAACTATTGAATTTGAATTATTTATTAATTTCTACACATTTCTCGGATTTATGAAATAACTCCCCATTTTTTCCCACAAAGAAGAAAGATAATAATTAATAATAATGTATAGGAAATAATTATTTTTCTGCCATCGTCACGGAAATCGATAATGTTTATTCTGGTTGACTTATGCATTTATTGATTACTGTCGCATATACGGTGTGATATAAATAGTTTGTGAAGAGTTCTTAATTAATTTACAAGCATCACTGAAGCTGTTAAGTGATAAAATGAGGATAGGTAAAAAAACGGTATTTTCAAAATCTTTTCATTGATCGAGTTTTTTAAAATAAATTTCGTATTCAATATTGTAATTATTTTTTTTATTATGACTTTTGGAGGAAATTGTTTCGGCATAGTCTTTATTTAAATCTTTTCAAAGAAAAAGTGGAAGATAGTATAAATTAATAAAACGTAATTGAATAACGGTTCATCGTTGGTTTTTCTGTACGTAATAAAAATGGCGAATTTTGTGTGGTGTCTGTCACAGATTCAAGAGACGTGATACGTTAAAAAATGATCGCGGTCAATACTTTGAGAACTGCAATAAAATATGGCATATTATTTAAAAACACACAAACATTGACAAAAACAGTGTTTATGTAGTACTAACACTCTATTTTGATCCCAGCGGAAAAGCGTTAAGTTGATAGCGATTTAGCTATTTCCAGAAATATTAATTATAGTAATATATAGATCTCACAATTTTAAGGAAAACTATTAAATTGGGAATAAAATGCCTACATATATATTAATCTATAATTCCAGATGCTTATTAATTATTTAATGATCGTTATTATTTGTGAGATTTCTTAGTAAAGACATACTCTTTTGATTTGATTAGCATTTACTTAGGACTCCATAAAATTAAATCAAAATCCAATTAATAGTTCTTACGATGGCGTGCTACTAGAATATCGTATTAATAATTGACACGTGATTCACCTTTTTGAAAAAAATCATTAGACGATAGATTTTTTTAGTATAAGCATTGATTCTATTTTTTCCCTATATAAGATATAAGGAATTGAGAGTATGATATTTTCTTTTACTTGACGCGATGATGAAGAAGGAACTATCATCGAAAAAGTTATATTAAACGAATAAATGAATAAAGGTATTTTAAAAAATGTAAGTGCTTCAAAACGGATATGAATATGGGCTACGTAAACAAGGATTTTCTCACATTCAGTCATCAAAATGTAGAATGAAAAATAGTTTTGTACCGTACATACTTTGTTGATATCAAAATATAATATAATGGTAAGTTGAATTAAGATATAACATTGCGAAGTCTTGCCACTGGTTCATGAGACCATTTATTCAATCAATTTATCTCGAAGGCGGTAATTTATGGTTTAATGTCTAATAATTTCGATAATGATAAGTTCCCGGTGTTTACGATGTAGTTTTTACTGTAATTGGAAAGCAACTATGCTTTTTCTTCACGCGAATAATGTAACAGTTAAATTATATATTCCCATGGAAGTGTGAAGACATTTTTATTGTGTTCGACGCCGCCCATTATCTTATTTTTTTATTCACATTCTATCAAAATATTATCTTGAGTGTGTCTCACGATTTTGAACAGAGGCAAACTGCCTCTGGTAAATGACTCTGCCCAGTGGCGGTTGTGTTTGCACTTACTCAGGAATATTGGGTATCATTAAATTTTGAATATTTTTCTAACCATATTCACACTCAATATGGAACAAGTAGACCAATGATTCTTAAACTTATTAAAACCATCACCTCCTTTACCTTCAATAAAATTATTCAACGCCGCACACTCCTCAAGTAAAAAAGAAATTAGACCATTATATAAATATATTTCTTAAAATTTATAATACACTAATTTCAATGCAAAATAACTCAGATACACTAACGCAAAAAATGAACGTGCACAAGAATTGACAGAGTTGACTTATTGCATCATAGCAATTATGCAATAATGTAACCTCGCCTATTCAGTGAGAATATGATTAGAACACTGGGGTAAATTTTAAGAAGTGCCACTTACTCTCTTCACTGTTTTGTTTTTGGGATCAAGTAAGGCTGATGGTTGCTGATGAAATTATCACAAGCATCCATGCTTCCGGACAAAACTCCATAAATCGATTTATGAAAGTATCCATTAGGAAATGAGCTCTTGACCAAGTAAGACGAAAGCCCTGGATCCTAGCCACTCTGTATTTTACGTTTATCATGTTCATAAATTCTTAATTTTAAACTGAAAGATTCTTTCAAAAAGCGTATGCGTACACTATAGATCACCTAAGAAATAATGGATTCAGTCAATACAAATATTTCTGATTCATTCGTATTTGAGATTCGCATAAGGACTTGTTCAAAATTATATCATATTTTCTTCCAATATTGCCAGTATCGCAGAAACAAACGAATGTATAATAGTTTTAAAACAAATACCTAGTATGATATCCAAATTATTATCCTTGTCTCTATAAAAATCGACATATATGCATGATACATTTGATGGGAGCCACTGGCATTAATATTGGACGTGATAAAAACAAGAGCTCGACTTATTTGTATACCAACTGTAAGAATTGAAAAGTTCTCGTTACAGGTGTGCCGTGTTTGTTATGTTATATTATATTATTCGAAAATCTTCGATTGATTTCTCGCGCGAAGTGAATGGGTGGATATGATTGCCCTCAGACTGTTTATTTTTCTGTACTTTCAAAAATAATGGATCCAATATAATACGCCCAGCATCCGTTTCATGAATGGATGGGTAGCTTTTGAAAATGTACGCTTGTACTCGAATGTCGATGATTACTTACGGGTATATAATATTAAAAGAAAATTACAACAGACATTTAACAAATAATTTCCTAAAACTATTTCTAATGTTTATTATTACCACTAAAAAATTTTGTGTTACATATCTATATTTTCGGCTTATACCATTGTTATATATTTTAATGCTGTAGGTTTCACAACGGATATAAATTTAAGGGATTGACTGTTTTCTATTAGATTTCTTTTCATTTCTTTCCACAATCCTGGCAAAGTCACCGGTAATATTTAGCACATCCTACGTTTCTCAAGTACGCCTAATTAATATAGAATATAGATATTTTTAGTATATACATATTCAAATTTGATGTCTCTTAAATATACGAAACACTTAGAATTGAGAAAATAAGTTTAAAATTCATTGATATGTCAATATATTTAATTGATTTTTTAAAGTATTTTCTTGCAAACTAAACTCGCAATTTTCTGTTACTCTTTTGATACTCAAATATAGATAATTCTTGTATTTGAGTTCGTATATATAGATATATATATTTAGAGCGAAAATAGAAAGAATTTGCTTCGAAATCTAATTTTCGGTATATGGAAAGTTACAAAATTTGCATTATACGATGACGAAAACAGTAGAACAAAAATAGAGAAGTGGACTGTAGAAATAATTGAAAATAAGAATACGATATATTCAATATGAGGTTTTCTATTACGAAAACAAGTTTCTCAATTAAAATTTGAATTGAAAAAAAACAATGTCAGCTTGAGACGAAGAAGTTGTAGATATATGATAGATGTATGAGAAGATTTCCAATCGACGATTAAAGCCACTCACATATTGATGACTTATGTAATTACTGATCATTATACAACTAAAAGTTATCAAATCTCTTGTATGAGTACAGCTATGCCGGTAGCTGTTTCCTGACTACCACTATAATGTATATAGATCATCGACTTACATTGTTTTTTGGCTGCGGTTTTCATCTCGACTATGATAAAGGTAGGATGTATAATATAAAGACGAGCGGCAATCACAGCCAAGGTAAGAGTTACAGGTCGGAAAAAAACTAATCTATCAAACGAAAATAATAAAAAAAGCTGAATCGTAATGATTGGAAATAAAGTTGGTAGCAGTGTCACGTAGACATAAATCTAATATATTTTACAGCCAGACCTCTGTGAGGCAAGTTCAAATAACTACGCATAAATAACCGTACCTCAATATAATAAATAATAATTGGGAGGTGTAATAAAACAGAATGACCGCCGATGGACTTCTAGAACACTTTTTTTGTAATTTTATTTTTTATTCGGACTAATTTCCATTCTTGGGATCCAACTCGTAGGATGGGAAATATAACTATCAAATAAAAATCTACGATAAAAAATCAGATAAATTTTTCATCAATTATTTGTTGTCTTTCGTATAATCGTGAAAATACTAAAATCAATCATAATATTAATTATAATTATAATCGAATATTAATAATATAATGTTTATTATAAAATTTTAAAATCTTAATGTTAATTATAAAAAAAAAAAAATCTAAAAATAAAAAAACATATAATTATTACGAAATAGAATATTTACGTAATTTAAAAAACATTGATTGGTGTTAAATATTAAGATTATTTAAATCGTTGTTGAACCCTTTTGGCATCTTTAGACCTTGAGGTACATGGGTAAACAATGGCTCGAGTTCATCCGTGTACTTGACGGTTTGAAGATGAAGAATGGCGAAACCGGGGTTCATAGTAATACTATACAAAGAATCATGAAACATTTGTGAGATTTAAGTATATGGTAGTTAGGGCCTGTGAAGCACCATCAGTCGATGGTATTAGTTATTTTAATACAAAATTCTCAAAAAACCTTTTATTATCAACAGTAAGCTTACCGAAAAAAGTTGTAATAGAGCAAAAAATAAAGCATGCATTCATGCAAAAAACACATTCAAAACATTGTATATCACACTAGTATCTAATCTCGACATGTAGTTGAAAGTTGAAAATATCACCGTGGAGCTTATCTCTTTTAACACCAAAATATATAGTCCATCAATTTATAATAATGTTTAAAGTGGAAAATATCAATAATAAAAGTTAAAATTTCCCCACCTTCATTCTTGGTGAGTACCACGTTGTAGATGCCATCGGTATAGTTCAAGGCAACATGAAGATTTTCTCGACCCAAGATATTCAATATAATGTATCTTCAGACATGCATTGTTTATTATTCTCCCAAAGCATTTTTCAGTTAGAACGTTCACAAAATGAAAGGATTTATATTAAAATTGGTCAGACCGATTCCAGATGCACATCAAGATGTACGTATTTACCATGCTACTTTTTACATTCAATTCCATCGACAGTTCGGAGATATTTTAAATGTGTTGGACCTTTGACTTTGTGCAACAACATTCGTAGGTAATAACAATTAAAGTTTCTGAAATGCACAGTGTAGACACAGCATTCAATATTGATGTGGGTATAAAATATCTTCGGAAGAAAAGGATTGCAAGGAATGGTCCAGCGATTATCAGAACTGGCATTATCAGATTTCATTTTTATTTTACCAGTTGAACGTACAATTAGCAATTTTCCATGATGAGCTGTATCAGTATCATTTATAATCGCACCTTTCAATGGAATATATTTATCGACACGCGACTTCTTTTGATTAATTTTTGATAAATAATAACAATCCCTTACAAATTTTACGATTCAAGCACACTTATTATTTGTGAAATTTATAACACATTTATAGTTGCTAGGCGACATGATGCTAAGACGTTGAAAATCACTGAATATTTGGTATGGAGCTGTTGCTATGCAATCTTTCTCGACATTTGATTTTCAAAGTGAAACGTCAAAAATATGGCGTTTTCAGTTTTAGGTTAAAAGTTAAATGTTGAGAGTTGGAAGGTGAAAATAGTGCAGTTGAACAAACATTTTCAGCCAAAATGAAGTGTGAAAATTTCATGTCGCTAATGTACGCCGTTTGGGAGGAGTTGTTGTGACCAACAGACATACAAACATACAGATTTATACATTTATTCTCTGCTATATATTTAGTAGAGATACGTGTGATATAGAAATTTTAATGACTGAGTAATTTATAAGAGCATAAAATCGTTCCCGAATTATGTTTGATACAAATTATAAAGAGTACCCATATTTTTACATTGGATTTAAACCATGATATTCATTATGGAATTTCATAAAATTTTGAATGTTGTCGTATTTCATATTGTTATCTAAATGGATTATGGTTACTGCATAATTTAGAATTCAAAAACATACATCTTCGAACTAAGTGTGGAATAGTATTTGAATAACATAATAGAAAATATAACAACATTATTGTATGTATAATGTAATGCATTTCTCTTACCGTTTGGCTGGACATTGGCATTCGGTTTGTATCCTTGGCAATCTTGCGCAGGAGGCAACGGTGGTTGTAGAGGTTTTCTTCTGTAGTTTTCCAAGTCTCGCAGGTGTCCAGGGAAGGTTGGTTCAAGGAAGGCCGGCCGCTGAGTCAGGTGACCGAGTTGACCGAGACCTAGACCGCGGAGCTGATGGGGTCCGCCAGCAGCACCAGGCCAAAGGTTATTTGTCATTTCATCTATATCAGGAAAAATCGTGTTATATATTTGTATTAATGTCAAGCAATGAAATTTTAATTAAATTACTGCTGACAAATACCAACAGTTTTTGATTTCATATTAAAAAGTTGGTCAGCGTTTCATAAATAAAAGTTGAAATTATCGAATAATTTACTGACTGTGTTGAATTTACCGTGGAAGAGAAAACCTGGAGTGGCAGAGGGAGCTCGCCCCTTGTCAATGTTACACAAATTAATACTCAATTTAAACATCCATATAACCTGTGTTTATTCACATATTTAACATTGTTTTTTGGCATTTAATCTGAATTTGGTAATTCCAGAAATAAAAGTGTAGCGTGCACTTATTTTTTGTGAAAAAATGACAAATTCGACCGTTATAATCCGTCACTATTATGTACTAACAATTGTATCCTTAACTAGAAAGGTATCGTCTAATAGAGGGGGGTGGGGTTTATTGTTTTGACTGGACTGGCCGGCAGTAGTGAGTTCAACGCCAAATATTCGAAGTTTTAGATAGAGAATTACAAACATTATTAAAAAGATGCAATAAAACCATGTATGTCTATATAAAATCTTATAATTGAAATTGTTTGTTTGGTTTTTTTTTAATTAAAATATATATATAGTCAACACCATATACGTATTTCATGTTACATTTAGCATAATTATGTAAATATTATTGAAATTGTATCTAACACGTATCAAAATAAAGCTCAATGAATAATCAAAATATAAACCTTGTTGTAAAATATACTTCATATAAAATTTGTTCCTTATCATCATTTTAAAAGGGTGGTTTAAATGAGTCAAATATCGGCTTTTATGAAATGTGCAAGTCCAAATAATAAAGTTGCGTGCAGAAAATTGCACGTGGCATGTTTTTTTTTCAAATAAAAAATAATACTGGAATAATATGAATGCAGTACCTATACACTACAAAATATTGCAACTGCCAGTGTGACACGCAATCAATAATATGATATTTTTAGTTTTTACTGTAAAACATCTTCCTTTGTCACAGGTCCATAACAGTATTTTGAGATTGATCGTATCTGTATGGATAAAAAGTCCATCTCAGTGAACATGAAAAGTCATTTTAATAGTATCAGAAATAAGAGGTATTGCAACCGTTTAAATACTGTTTTTCGGTGTTGGAGATGTTTTATTTAACTTTATTGGTTAATTTTTGGGATAATCCTAGATGAAAAACGTGTGCACTATGATTTTTAAATATGGTTAAAATATGAATATTGTGAATAATTTAATCCCTAGATAAAAAGAGTTATGTTGGGGAATTGTTGTACGAGATCTTATCATCATTATTATTGACAAAAAATGTATATTCAACCTTCGCAAGGTTAATTGGTAACTCGTAAAGTATAGAAGCCTGCTTCGACATGAAGCTAAGGCACCTGAAATTACATATAACTAGTGTTTATACCACATTAAAACACAATGACAACATTTTTTTTGGTACAAAAATAAGATTAGACTCCAAATCCTAAATGCTTACCTACAATAAAAACTATATAACACATTGGTTAAGAGAGTAAATTTGTGTGTTGTCTGAACTAAAAAATGATAATTGCATACATATTGATTTACTTATACTAGAGAATTTACCAAAATAAAAATGTGCTTCGAGTTTCAAACATTTTGGCATGAGTTTAAAAAGACGGCTGGTTATTTCCTGCTCCGCTTTATATTACAATATTAAATTTGGCCAAAGGGCGTCCTCTTTGTTACACTTAAATTGGGTGCTATTAAAACATTATCCATTGAATGGCCCTTTGAGGGATGCGAACCTCTGGCCACCAGTTGGGACTCGTCATTTTGACGCATATGGCGCTAAGCATCTTTTTAGGTATCTCAAAAGTTAAGACAAGAACTTTTAACAAATATTTAATGTTTTTAACGAATTGGAAAGATGTTATGAAATTATTTTGACAACCTTACTTAAAGCATAACGTTTGAATATTGGATGGCAATAGTTTAAATTTAATAATGTCAATACGTATAAATTTGCCTATTCGTAGAATTTTATTTACAAATATGTAAATAATTTGAATGTCCATTTTTTCAGGCTGAGATTTTATTTCAACCCAACAAATTCGTTGTACAAGTATCGTTCATTAACTATTATTTGGCCTTTAATAATTCAGATAAACATATATACTTAAATATAAAAATATACGTTCGTAATATTTTTATATTTAGGTTTTCTAAATATTATTCAAGCGAATAATATTTGTAGTATAAAATAATATATTAAATACTATTAACGAAATATTAGTATATAACTTGTCACCTCAAAATATGTTTTCACATATCAATACTTTATTGAATTATTACTCACTTGTATTAAATATGTCGTGCACCTATTTAATTTGATATTATTTTTTTGCATTCTTGTCTTTTTGATCCTACAATGAATAGTGATAAATTCAATTACATAAAAGTTTCTCAATTGAGAAATATTCATCAGTTGTCATCCATATTTTTTTTACAATACTATAATTTGACGTGTATCTCTGTAGAGAATTTCATTATTTTATCAATTTTTATACAAAACTTTCACCATTCTAGTGAGCTGGGTTTTAAATTATTTACTCGAGTATTTGTGTAAATTTCGAGTTACTGTTTTCCACATTACTAAATGTCACTGTCAGGGAAACTTCTGTATTGCTTTCCCTCTTAATGATTTTATAGTTTTCAAAATGTAACGTCGTTTGCATGCTTGGGTTCATATTCATGTATGTAAAATAAAAACTAGACCAGAAGAAGAGTTCTACAACTATTATTGCCAATTACTAGTATTCTATTATTATGATGGAATAGTTAATTTCACATTTAGTAACAATGTGTTTTTAATGTCTATCTGTAGATTTATCGTCCGTGAAAAACAATCAACAACCACTGATGTTTTAATACATATTTTCTAGTTTGTGGTCAAAAAGCGGTCGTCTTATCCTAACAATACTTTTGCATAAGCCACTATCCTAGAATGTATTTTTTTATTATTCTGAGTTGTTTTCACTCGATTTGATTTGTCGTTATCAAGAGATGGACAGGCTCAAATAGATAGTGTGTTTTTGTTTTGAGGCACGTATGACGGAAGTACACTGATAAAATTAGTCGAAATAAACTAAAATACCGTGGGAAAATGTAGATATGATTTTTGTGATTTATAAACCCAAAAGCATCAATTAAAAAAATGCGTAGGTATAACCTAATGTATTGATAAGATGAGGGTAAATAATCATTTTTTAATGACACTTAGGAACAGAAGCTTACATGAATGCAAATGAATAATTAGCCGGTTCCGTCGCTGATTATTAGTCAATAGTGGTCTTTTGTTCGATTCTTCGATACAAAAATTCCATAAATTAATTAATGAATTTGTATTCAAAGAAGTCGATTTATGTAATGTTTTGTTTCCTCCTCTTCCACTGTGTATATAAGGAACAATTAGCAAGCTATATAATATATAAGTGTACTTTAGAGACATACAGTTGCAAGTTCAAAATTTGAAGAAATGAGTTTATGATGCCAAAGTATAGTTAATGATTATATTTATAAGTGGCAAAAATATAGAAGTCCTATCGCAAAAGAATAAAAGAATTTCATTACTATTTAGGTTGTAACAATCATAACTCATAGTAATTCAAAAAGTTTACTGGCTGTCCGAAAAATTTCATGCTTCGTTTGCAGATTGTAAAAGCAAAAGTTTGTCGATTGAATCGGCGTTTACTTGGTATAATTAAAATTGGCTAAGAATAACAAAGTATACAGTTCTACAAAATGTCATTAGTTAGTTGATAGTTATTTAATTTTAACGCCATCGTCAGAATAATAAAATTTGGTAGAATTGAATAGTTTGTTGTTTTTATCCAATTAGAAGCAAAAATATTTGGAATTTTGATCTCGTTAAACAAAACATTCATATGTTTATATAAATAGCATAAAGACCGTCGATATGTGTGGTCCTGATAAATTGTTATGGATTCGTTTGTTAAGTGCACCAAAATATAATATAAACATCCTGAAAACAGTTGCAAACAATAATATAAATACTAAACACGTATCTTCATTATTACGTTAGCATAGTTGAAACATCATTTTAGAAGAAAAATAAAATAAGAATGATTAAAATTATTACATTTCAAAAATACCGTTCTAAGAGGATTACGTCGGACTAATTTTAAATGGCAATATTTTAAGAGAAACTTTCTTAATCTTCTTGAAGCAACTAAATTATGTACCATATGAAACGATTATGGGGAAAGTACACGCGTATAATGCGTAGCCATATGCGCCGGTTGATAGCGCTAGATAATAATATTTGAATTGTTTTAACAGAACTATTATCAGGATAATTATTATTTTCCATAGAGTAAACATTATCACCGTGTGAAACAAAACACAACATGTTTCGGGAACATAAAGGATTGGAAGATGGAATATTTTATGTAAATCTGTAAGTACTTAAAATATGACAAAAAATAGCATAATGGGGGTGTGTATAAGAGAAAACCTTACTTTTCACTAAATTTAAAAATTAAATATCAATGCACAAATATTCTCCATATTCTTGTGCGTGTTAACAGACCAAATGCAATATCAACAGAAAACCGTGAAAAATAAATTGATTTTATATGCAAACTCATCACTGTCTAATACAAAATTATAAAATTTAATCACTTGGATTATATTAATATATTCTATATCAATTCAAATTCGGATGTCAGTATAAAGTGTAAGAATTACAGCGGGATCAGTTTTATTTTATTTCTGATATGACTTTGATGGAAGGTGGCATTTTTGATTTTATACAGCTCATATGCGATTGATGAAGCGTCTGAAAATTAGTATTAATTTGTTAAAGCCACAAAGGCTTATCAGAAAACATAAATATATTTTTATCATTTTAAACGGTCGAATCAAATATATTTTTCGTTATTGCTTGTTTAAGTATGTTACTGTAGAGCAGTGGTTCTTAACCATTTCGAAGTTACGGTGCACTTTTTGTCATAAGAAAAATTGGCGGTGCACTAAAATAAAGCGGGTGAAAAACACAGAAAAATTTGCGAGCATAAACTTTATTTTAACATTAACAGATTATACAACAAAAAGTAATTAAAGAAAATATATACATAGGTATAGTATATTTATGGAAAAACTAAAATTAACCCTAATAAAATGAAGATAATTTGATGTGAAACCCGAGCTTGTCGGGTTTTGCAAATTTTAAATTACGATTCCTTGACAAGGTGACCAATCCCAAAAACCATTCAACGCAAGGTAACACGTACGATCGATTAGTCGGCTTTCATAATTTCGCGAAGCATTTTTTCGGTTTTGAACATTTCGCGAATTTTTTAGTCTTCTACCATATTTCCGCGGTGCACTAGCAACAAGCTCACGGTATAACAAATGCGGTGCACCGGTTAAGAGCCACTACTGTGGAGAATGTCTGATTGTCAATTTGCATATTATACTTCCTTTCTTATGAATATTTATATATGAATATAAAATAAAGTGTGGGAATAAAATAATGTAATATTTATGTTAAGGAGTAAATAATGTATGAATAAAAAATAAAAAAACTTACTTGTTTTAGATCTAGGTTCTCGTGGTCCATCTACTGTCACTTTAATAGCTTTGCTATATGTTGCTATTTGTGGTGGGTTCGTTGATATCGTTATTGTGATGGAAAAACTTTTCCCTGAAATCAAAGAAACATAAAATAAGTTAGTATAGTATCGCAAGTGCGAATGAAAATTTCAGTGAATAATAATAAGTATAACGTATTGAGACGATGAAAGGATTATCCCAAGATAGTTGCATTCTGAAGTTCATAAATCATTGTATTTTAGCTAATAGCCTGCATTGTAAACGCATCAAATATTTTACGACCCGCAGCTATTGTTCCAAGCGACATGGGAGCTGTCACAGCAAAACAGTTCTTAAAACATTATTACGAACGACTTAAACGACCGCGTGCCTGATGGGAAATTGTAATTTTCTACAGGTGATTTGGAGAAACGCATTTCACGTGTATTAGCAGATCATAAATAAAAACATGAAATATTTGCCAACATCATCAGTGACGTGAATTGCTGAACAAGGGCGGAGGAGGCGAACGCCATAAAAGGTGACTAAGCTTTTCTTTACACCTTCAAATTAAACTTTAAAGCTACCGACCGATACTTAAAATAGTAACAACATTTTTGAATATATTAATTTTCACATACATTTTACATTTATGATTTGACAATACCCAATTTAACTTCGACGGGTAAAAAAGTTTAAATTATATTGGAATCCATTTAATAGATAAAATTCAATTATAATGATTATATATTTTTTTTCAGTTTTTATGGAATCCTTTAAAATTCCAATATTGTTAAGTAATCATGACAAACAAATTGTAAATCACCAATTCCTACTAAATCGAAAAAACCTTCATAACAATACAATATGCTGTCCTGTAATACTGTGAAATTCTTTTTTCACATGTCCGCTTCCAACGTGGAGCATATGGTTTCCTAATGGAGGTATCTCAACAGAATTTTTCTATGAGAACGGCTTTTTACTCAGTTGCTCAACCTCTCTTTTTTCGAAGAGAGTAGGGATAGAAAGGTAGGGCGAGGACAGGACTAGTGGTTAGCTATAGGATCGGATGGGTGGGAGGGAGTATTAGACATCACAAGCACTCAGACTACGAAAAGATATCCATAAATCGAAAGATCAATTTACGAAAACCGTCCGCACCGGAAATTGAACCCGAGACATCCGTAACCGTACCCAACGATGCTACCAACTGCGCCACGGACGCCGACTACTTGAGATTCTAATGAAAAAAAAAATATTAATCATGGGCTTCAATTAGCCTTCACCCACAGATGTCATTAAGAAGTGAAAAATTCCCAGGAATGCCATTAATATTTATTTAGTTATTTCAATGCCAACTGCAAAATTTAAGTATGAAAAGAATGGGTATTCATTGAATATTTCATATATTATGAAGTGTCTCTTCAGACATTACCAAACATAATTTTTCAGCCTCTGTGGTCTAGTGGTAAGATATTTACCCCTAGAGATCTGATATATAGTTTATAGCCTGGATTCAATCCACGGCAAAGTCGATACCAAATTGCGATTTTTGCAATTTAAAATTGATATCTTAGACATTGGTGTTTGTGCTGTCATTTCTCTCGAATTGATCTCGAGTATTTTTCAAATTCTTGTTGAGTTTATCTCATGCGATTAAAAAAAAAAAAATTACAATATTTGGTGTATTGGCAATTATTAGCTGAAACGCTAATTGTTTGTCTTTTGTGTTTTAAAAATATCGAAAATAATTTCATTACACAAAAATAAACTATTTTCCCATGAATGATAGTATCCCAAAGACTTCACAGTGACTTAATTAAACCACGTCGTAACTGCTAGTTCATGATAGATAAAATAAAATCAATTAATAAATATTGTCTATAGAATATTTAGTTTCATTAATTGTATTCATATGAGCTATCGCGTATTAAAATTCAACAGAGAATCGTAAAAATATCAAAAGGCAATTTGGTCTCCGCAATAAAACATCTCTCTCATTTTTATGGCGAACATTATAGAAACAATCCTTCTGTCATAATATCTCACAGTTTGTGATACATTGGATATTCTAGTGCAGTGTTTCTCAGACCTGATGTTCATCGTCGTACTGGCATTGTGATATTTTGATAGCATTAAAAGTAGATAACAAATCAAAGTTCATGTAGATAATATTATATGTTACCCGTTCTGGGAAAACCTTAATTTTGAAAAAGTCATAGACTTTGGGGATTGATTTACGTCGCCCAAAATAAAAAAATCATTGAATCCAAAAATCTCTAAAATAATTATATGAACCATAACTAGTTCTTCTATATGCAGTGTTCAATTTATGTGAATGTGGTTGACAGTGAGTAGTATTTGAGACATAGCTTTTTTTGCCAGAACAATAAAAATATTTTGAACAAATTCGCACTCTGTATGTACTTATACAGAAAAATGATGGAATATTTATTTCAATATTAGTTATTTAAAAAAAACGGTGATGTCCAATCGGGAAGATAATTTTTTAGGGCATGTGTGATATAAAGATTAGAAGAGGAATAATCAGATTTTCAGATAATAAGACAGATTGTTTTCCTTTTTTTTACCATCGTTATTAGGTATAAGTTACACGGCGAGAACAACACAAACTATCTATCCATCACAGATTTATAAAATAATCAGACAGAAACAACACATACGAATCGTCTCAATACATGTTACTAGTTTGATTTATTTTGGAAACTCCTCTGAAAATACGACTGCCAGTCGATTCATAAATAAGTACGCGAACCACCGTTTAACAAACACAATTCTAGTGGGTAAATTTTACTACAGATAACAGATAGTACGATATATATTTCACCACGCATACCGAATGTGTATATCCTGTATTATTACTTTAGTATACCTATACTTTATAATCAATATAAATATTAAAGTATCTCAGTAATATTTACTAGTAACTATCATTATAATAACAGATAGCAGTACCACCTGTTAACACCTGCGCCAACAGATAGATGGAGTGTGTGTATTGCTGTGTCTGCTGTGCTGCGTTATAGATAGCCAGATAAGTCATGGAATATATATTGCAATGAATCTTGTACTATTTGAGCTCCATTATGCGTCCATATACTCCTAATAAGGAGATGAAACGCGTTATCAAATATTACTCAAAATCGATCATATCCATAACTAAATGTTGAGATATTTCAAATAAACAAATGAATGCTGCGTCAGTGATGATTGAAAGCGCGATAATTGACTATTTGGAAATGTGCAACATTGGAGAGAGATGAAATTGTCATGTCGGGTATGTAGTACTCCAGTTATCGGATGAATTATAAAATGTGGAAGCCAATTTGCGGCGGAGCAGCGCGTCAGTTAGAGGACGAATCTATTTTGCACGATCATTTAGCTCGTTTTGTTCAACAGAGCTGTAAGTTGTAGTATATAACCGAATGCTCCGATATATAATACAAGCGCTCGTTAAAATTCGATGCGCTGTCTGCAAGGATTGTTGGATTTAATTAAAATTTGAAATTTGTCAAAAATGATAGTTAAAAAATAAACTGTAACGCACAGCCCAATACTATGCTAAAGTGCGATGCGCAGGCAGAGAGGGTGTGTCAGTGTTGACGGATGTAGAAAAGTGGTATCACCACCTGGCGTATAATACTAGTATTTAAAAAATACGTTTTTACTACAATGTCTGATATTTGAACCAAATGTATGAAATTGACTAAAATAATATGCTTGGACATCCCTTCTACTGTGCAATACACTCATTGGTTGATATTACTCGTTTCCAATTCCAAAAAAGCATAAATTACAGAACATGTTTTAGATGCATCAATATGATTTTTATTAAGAGTTTAACAATGAAGGATAAGAATGACGTAATAAAAAAGCTATGTATATTAATCGGTCAGTTTATATGGGGATGCTAGAGATATAGCTTTTCTGTAATTTTAATTGGTTTATAAATAATTCCACTTTGTGTTAGATAGTATTCACTAGGTACACTTGAAATTTTATTTCGATAGTTTCCACTTTGGATTAGATAGTATTAACTTAGTACACACAAACTTGATTTTAATAGTTTCCACTTAGTCACGGATTCCTATAAGAAAGTGAGTTAAGTTGTAGTAAGTTATGTTAGGATTGGTCTGGTTTTGTTTGTGTAATGTATTCTAGTGCGTGGAGCAAAGACGATATAGGCGGCCTAATATAAGGTAGAAGAATAAGTGACATTTCATTATAGCTTCGTGCAACTATCGATTTCAAAGTGTGAGTATTTATATTGATTGAAAGCTATTTTATCTATGTGAAAATATTTTTTCGTAAGTGTAATATATTTCTTCAATGTTTAAATATATTTTATTATGTGGGATCACTTTATATTTAGTGAAAGAATTTGTTCTTTGTGGAATGTGTTTGTTATAAGTGAAAACTATTTTTATGGAAGTGGATATGATCTAGTGCATTTAATTGTAAGCCACTTTTATTTATTACGGAATAATAATACCTCAAACTGTCAAATACCATTAGAATGCTTACAAGATATTATAAATAAGAAGGGTTACTTCTTTCAGGAACATTTTCATAATTACTAAATAGTAAAAGTTATCCATTACGGTTTCGATTAGGTATATAACTTTAATAGTGGACAACGTAAGAAAAAAGGTTACTTAGTTTTCGTTTAAAGAAAGCATGATAGCTCTGAAGCAGCAAGTATTTATGTCTGGTTTCAAGTAATAATTATACTAAACTTAAAACGTTTGATGGAACCATTTTTAATTTAGTCGAATTAAATTTAGCGTTGGTATTTTACCGTACTCCTAAGAAACTATCATTAAAATTAAAATGATAAATTTACTTGAGCACATTATGATTTCGAAATTTCATAACATCAGAAAACACGCGACAGAAATAATGATTGATAATTTGTAATAAAGGAAACAAAGGAATACGTCAAAGCTGTGGAATTTAACAAAAGGCTCAGTCAGGTTAAAGGGTTAAGGAAGATTAAATTAACAAAGAAATTAGTCATGGAAGTAAAGTAAGTCAGGCTAGAGTTAGAATTAAATAATGAAGCTTAGAAATCATTGTCATAATACTTGTTACAATACAACACAGTGATATAACGTATTAAATAAAGATTACAACACAATGAAAAGGCTTGTAAAATTCTTTACATCACAAACAGTAAAATGAGTTCTGAATATTATTTGTATTTTAGATAGTTGAACATTTTTTTATATTCATATTCTTCAATAGTAACTAAACACTTTTTTTGACCAGAGTTCATTCAATGTTGAATAAGGAATATACTCATCTTTCTTATGTGTATATAAATTAATGCTTTATTTTGTCAAATCTAAAATGATACAAACAGAAAATGCGTTATATCAGTGGATAAATGGTAAAAACATAGCTGAATAAAATTACGTTTTCGAGGGCTTTTCAACAAAGAAAATTATCTATGAAAGAAAAAAGATAGTATAATATGATTTCAAATTTCCATCAAATTTATTCGGTAGAACTTTAAAAATATGTATTTGTATTAACTTAAAACTACATTATTCATCAGAGTGAAACTCATACAATGCAACACACTATGGTATTTACAAAGCAGTAATTTTGTAGTGTTAAATCAACTCTAAGATTTATGTTCTTATTAAAAGCAATCTACCGTAAGATTTATACATATTTTCCGATAAATACAATTAAAATCCAATAAGGATTTTTTTGATAAATGAGTATCAAAAAAATTGCTTTTCGAGCATAACAACCTGCTTAATTATGGCCGTGATTTTATTGCATATCCGATGAAACTAAATGAAAATGGTTAAATTTGTAAATATAGCTCATTTGTATAACGAATCCAAATACATATTTCACTGCTTCGATAAGCATTTTTCAAACTGAATGAATTTTAAAACAAGTTATACAAGGCGAGGACCTTAATAAAAGATGGAACATTTAACAGCGTTACAACATCCTCCTTAGTGACAAAAAAAAAAAAATGAAAGTCATTTTCTGACGATTTCTATTCTCATACATATTGATTATGTTTTTTAAAATATTATTTATTTTGAAACCATATTTATGAACGAATCTAAAATTAAATTAAGTTTTATTAAAAGGGTGGATTTAATTCTTTAATTTGTAATCCCCTTAGATGGTGAATTAATACATAATTTTGTATGGGGAATGGTTAAATGGTATTTGAAAAAAGACGGCGGCACGTGGCGTTCTTTGAAACTAATTGGCCGCTAAAGTCTAGTTTTGTCCACTTTGGGTGCTTTGGAAAGCTCTAAGTCAGATTAAATGTACTATTTTTGTTTTAATGAACCTAATGCATCAGTGTAAAAGAATTTTACTTTGATGATTCGAAAAGTAAAACTGTCAAAAAAGATGACTGATGTGACTTCAGTTGATAATGCTCGTGATGAGTGAAACCGGTCATGATCATTATAAACACGTGGAAGTATTACAAATGAATTGTGTTTTATTTTTGAAAATATAATATCTTTCCACCAAGAATTGACAGTTAACACCTTAAAAGTCAAAAAATATTTGATTGAAACTGCAACATTCACACGGAGGAATATTATACATTTACGCGAAGTTAGCGAAGAGCCAATGAATACATTACAAACATTTCAGCAATGGGGATTCCTATGAGAGTTGGTCTGTCACCCCGTCATTTTTGGTAAATGGTATACAGCACAACGGAACTGATTAGGATGGGAAGGGTTGAACACATTAATTACACCCGCCCTTGGCTCCCAATAAATACAAAGACTCAAGTAATGTAGAGTGTAGGAAAACGCGTGCTACTATTATATATAGCGGTCGGCAAATGTAAATATAATTGTATTTTTTTTATCGTACTAAATATTAAACCGGTTTCATAGTGGCTAATCTTATCATAGAAAAATGAATATTTTTTAATGTTATAATTTATTTCTTCGGTTATCGATCTCTTGTGTTTGCAAAAACAGCATAAATGTACGTGATTGTAATTTTGTAGGCATTCCATCAGTTTTATGCATCGAAACTCAGTTTTGCCAGGCGTAAAATATTTACGAAGCATTTTCAATAATAAATAATCATTTGCGGTTGTGCAGTTAAATTTCGAAAGTACGGAGGAAATAAAAGTTGCATCCTAGCAACATTGACGCTGCGCAATGATGGCAACACAATAAGCTACAAAACGTAGCAACTAGGGATGCAATTTCAAATAAAAGTAACGACACTTGCACTCCTATTACGCATTGTTACTAAAAATATCTGGAATCGAATCACTAGGTTAAACAAAAAAGTGCATTAATAAATGTGTGAGATAGTTGGGATTAATTTAATTTTGAAGAAAAAATAAATATTTTGAAAATACATTTTAGGAAGCATATTTCTAGAAAGTTTTGAAATAATTTATGCAGTTTTGAAAAAAAATAGAACTGCAGTAAATATAAAATAGTTTTGTATTTTACTGATGTATGTATACATTTTTTGGAAATCTTGTGTACTTTAGAAAAAATTAGGCTTTACAATCATTCCTTTGATAAACAATAATAGTAAAATCAACCTATAGTTCATTTGTGCAAGTGTTCTGAAAAAGTGAAATAAATAGTCAATCAATGAAGAAGATATGATCGTTGGTCATGTGAACTACTCTTTACTTGAACGCATAAAAATGAACGAAAAAAATGGTTTTTTATTTCTTTAGGGTCATCAACAGTGTCACCATCACCACCCCTTTCGGCTTTACATCCTTCTTCCAATTGGTTTCCATAGGAAAACATATAATTTTTGTATGTCTTGTAATTTGTTCTAGATGTAACCAAGTCGGCACCACTGACGCATCCGACCGTGCGTTGTTGGAAGAATGTGATCAGCATTCTGTTTTTTTGACAAATTAAATTTTGAACTACCTACAAACTGGCCAAACTGCAAGAGCTTCGTAGCAAAGTGATGATTTGGCTGGTCCATAAATCTCTAGTATCCATTTTGTATTCGGAAAGAGTTTATGAGATTGCATGTCCTTGGAAGCCAATGCGTTACTGAAAAAATATCGAGAGATCCCATCGATACTTGATTATATTAAAATATCATGGATCAATACATTGAAACCATCCCTAGTAGGAACGTCTTCGAGTTGGCTGGCCGGTGTGTTCTCCAAAACCGCGGCGTGCGGTTTGAAAATTAAAATATGCCAACATAAAAGAAAAATATATCATAGGAGCACACACCAGGGACTGTGATTCGAGAAAAAAGCATATCCCATAATATTCGCGCCTGCGACTTGTGAAGTTATGAATGACATAAATCAACAGAGACAGTTGATGTCTCTGCATTATGTGAGAATTGAAATTATTTTACGCAAAATTGAATATTGAATGCTGACAGCGCCGTAATAATATCTCATATTTCTTTCTAAAAGTCTGACAAGTACTTAAATGTGGAAACACTGTCATGATATTCTATGAGACAAAAGCTCTTATGACTATCTTCAAAAGATTAGAGATAGCCAATTACACCACATTCATTCATTAATATATATAACTATTATACAAATAGTTTGCTTTAGCTTTAGAAAAATGGATATTATGTCTAATAAATATGTCAACAGTATGAAAAATAAGAAAGCATTTATTAGATTTTCCGACGTGTTATTCCTTTTAATTTAAATCATTTTACTTTTCTACATTGTTCACTGATCTTATAAAATTGTTAAATTCATTTTTTTTCCATAATGAGACACATAGAATATACATTGTAGATGATTTTTCAAGGTGAACTTATATTTATTCGATGAGTAAATAATAGAACTTGTTATAATTGGGATAACAGCGTAAAAAATATTTATTAATTATCTTGAAATTTTACTTACTTGTCAATATTAAGGTGAAAGTAATGATCTATTATAATACATATTCACTAGTATGCTATATAAATTAATCTTTTTATTTATATAACAGCTTGGATATTTAAAAAAATTTAATGTTTTGTAAAGGAAATATATATGTTATTTTAGTCTGGCTAGATGTGAAATAATGAAAAATGGATGACAATGGTGAATCGGAAATAATTTGAAATTAGCTATGGCAGAACTATTTGCTCTAACCGACGGCTATTTACATTTCGCGCTGCACTTTCGCGATGCAGCAGCATTTCCAGAGGAAAACTAAAAATTAGACACATTATCCGGAGGCTCTGTAGTGTGAGTGTACCTGAATATACGCAGGCAAATGCCGCTCTGTTGCCGTAATTATGATGACAATAAACGCAGGCGGGCGGTATGCCCTGGTGATGACGCGCTGCCTGGACCATGATTATGTAATGCCACCCTCTGCAGCGGATAGGCCGGGGGTGGATCCCCGTGGAAATTTGTTTTAGAGATATTTTGAATTCAAAATGTTTCTGATGGATTGACGTTTGATTCGCGCGATGGAAATGTAATTAGTGCCAGTTTGCGTTTTAAGATCGATACTCATTTTAAATGTGCACCCAATCAAACGCTAATTTGAATATTATACACGACTCCGATTTTGATAAATACCGTTTTCGTTTTAATGCAGTACACATTACAGTAAATTTTAAATAAATTTATTTTACACTAGAGAGTACCCGGCATGCGTTGCAATGCCACTCAAAGAATGAGAGTGTTTGTGTTCTAATTCTGTTTATTGAAATGCTTTTGGCTACACAAAAGTATGTTTTCAAAGATGTCGCTGTTTGTATGTATCTGATTCGTTTCTTAGATTTTAGATTTTTTTTAAAAAAACCTTCACGGGTGTGCCCACAACAACTCACCAAAGTTTCATCGAAATCGGAGGAACGTTATAGGAACGCATAGAGGACAAACAAGCAAACATTATTTTTTATATATATGGATGATTAAAAAAATAATCTAAAATCATATACGGAATCGATTAAGCAATTATTTTTTATCACACGATTTAATAAAATATTTAAACTTTCGCAATATTATGAGGTCAAATTAAAATATGTCTACAATTAAAAACAAACACACAAAAAATTCGTTATTATTTTTACGATTCAATTGATTCGACGGAGCTTCTAAAAAATAAAAAAGACGTATGTTTTATAAAGGCTGCTGTATTAACTGTTATGTCGATATTGTTACTTGGGTAATTCTTCATAAAACATAATTCACAGCAATGATGTTTTTTTAATGCAATGAATATGACATACATTTAAATTTCCTGACGAGTTTCTTTATACACCTAGAAGCTATGATATATTTAATTTCATACATATTTTGTGGATATCCACAATTTCCTTCGGCCGGTTGAAAATCTAGTTATTTATGTTGTAAACAGGCAGTGGTGAGCCGTAGTATGCGGACGAGTTTAGTTGGTAATCAGAAATAGGAATAAGCATAACTATTGTTAATATCGTTGTTCCATTGTGGATTTTTTTATCGTTATCAAATACGACGATTTAACTAGGTACACTTTAACGGACAAGATATTTATGTTATAGCATATTAAATTTTCTAAATATTAAATAGTTAAAAAAATGTAATTTAGTTACATGATGCGGCAAATGCGGGAATTTCATTTAACGGCTGAATTCGATGGTTGTAAATCTGATGGTTGAAGAACACCACATAAATCTATTTTATACAAATTCAGATATCGAATGAATAATAAAATAGTTGATGTATTTCTTGTGATTAAAACATACGGCGATCAGCAAGCGTTTTTAATCAATAATAATTGGAGGTTGTTAAGCAATAATCAATTAATCAACATTTTTCAATTTTTGCAATTTTTATGTAAATGTCAAGCTGAACAAGGCATCTTTGATTTGCAATATGCAGTTCGATGGAATTTGTCGAGTAAAGCCACCTTTTAGACTTGAAAAAATTGGACATGTTATGAAACGAGGGATTTCCGATTTGCAATAAACAGGTAACCACCAAGCATTATGGCCGCCGTTGTCATACGTGAACTTGTGTCACTTTTTGTTTTGTCTTTTTCGTATATATATTCATATAAAGCATTCATCTGTTTATCTCAAAATATATCTATATTATTGTTAAAGAAGTTACAAGAAGAATTCATGGATAATATAAGTTGAAACAAATATAATTCATGTCTGTTGATCACTTTGCGAACTGTCAAATTCACATGTTACTTACCTGATTATTGCGCATTAATTTTTTGAAATTTAGTGTTGCATACACTGTTGCTTAATCGATTATTGCAAAATGCAATTGCCATTTTTCATTAAATTTTGGTACTAAATGGATAAAAACCATTTAAACACAATAAAATATTGGTGTATAGTATTTATATGTTTTGTCAATTTCGTGTTGTCAAGTTTTAAAGTTTACATAATTGTTTTTAATTTATTCGAAAGATTTGAATGAATAGGTCTTTTTAAGATATTTTTTATTAATTTCCTCTGTTAAAAATAAATCAGTTGACATTCCTGAACATTAAAAAAAATATTATATTTAATTATTGAACACATTAATAAATTTTCCGAATACAAATCTTTCTACCAAGTAGATGCCAATTCAATCAATATATCTCACTACTGTTGTGGAAAACCGAACGCACGGTTTTTAAGACCAGGTTCGACTTTGGCAAAAATGTGTGTGGTATACACAAAAGAATGTGTGGATACTGTAAGCGAATCCAAATACGAGAATATTTTATAATACATCTTAATTTGCGGCCCAAGCCACAATTTATAATAAATTTAATAGGATACATATAAAATAGCTATTTCGGTTTTACGCCATCGTTAGAACTATGTTCTGACGATAGCTATCAACAAACTAATAACATTTTGTAGAACTGAATACTTTAATATTTCATCCTAATATAATGAAGTTTTTCCAGGTAAACGCCAATTTAATCAATAACATAAATTTAATTTGCGGTTCAATCTTTTTCACTCCATTCCCCCATTCACCAATATTCAGAATATAATTTCCCCGTTCCTAAGATAACCTGCTTCTAACTCAAAAGGGTGCTTTCCAAATATGCATATACGTAATATTGGAAATCTTTAATAAACGCATTGAACGGCAGCAATTCCGTCCCTGGAACTCTAAAACTCCCCCTAGGGGGAATTCCTCACTGGTTGAGAACCCCTGATCTATCTGGTTGGTAATCTTTGAGTATCTAGATATATCTAATTCTGAAATTGTGATAAGTTGGAGCGAACTTAATAATAATGTAAAATCGGCCAAGTCACAAATTTGTCACATAAATGCTTAATGCAAAATTACAATCTAACTTTTTTCAATAATTATAAATTTATATAAGAAAGAACACTTATTACTATAGTCTCAATTTACAGAGTATGTATTAACAGTAAACAATAGAAAATTAAGAAAAATTGATTCTCACCTCTTCCACTTCTACCTACAAATCTCAGGTCATTGAATTTGGCGACTTGATTTTTCATGACAGCGGTGGAATTCCTCAGTTCTGCGCAGTAGTTTTCGTCATTTCCCGCTCGAACCGTCACCACTGTCCCATCGACGACATCCCCCACGGCAACCACTTTGAACGCCACTGGAAGTGTCTTGTTAGATCTCCAATGGGTGGGAAGTGCAGAGCAGAGGAAATAGGGACTCCCAGTTCGAACTGAAAAATTAAACATAATAAAAATAAACAAACTAATAATTTCAAATATATATAACACTATTGACTTAAATTCTAAGGTGGATTTCAATAATTAGAAAATGTTATAGTTGAATAATTATTGTTGAAAGCATATGGATTCACAATATTCGACTTATTCCTAGCAAATGATTTATGTCGCGTGTATTGATTATGTCTAATATTAAGTCAATAAAAATTATGCGAATCACAATAAAACATTGTGAACTAAAGGAATATATGTCCATAATAATATTTCCTAAATATCTTTTTTATTTTGGTCACATAAACCATTCGTTGGCTGTCAGTAAGTTTATTCGAGTGCTTAAAAGGTGAATACCGGGTCGTAAGCTCGAACTAAGCCCAAAACGCTAAAAAATGATGATTCAAATTGAATATGATATCGAAGTTGTATCAAGCACCCTCAGTAAAATAAAAAATAATATAAAATTTAAATTAAAAATTAATAACTTGGTTTTTCCACTTGGTTGAAAAAATGAACTTCCACAAAGTTACCGCCGAATCCATAGAAAAGAAAATAAACTTTAAAATATTATATTTGGAACAATTGTGACATTCCAAGATTGTATTTTATATTTTTTTTGGGCTTGAGAAAAGGGAATTTAAGCTCAGGATTGTTGATGATGAAACCTGTGGAATTGTATGAAATGTATAAGATTTTATTCAAAAACAGTACAATAGTTTACCGTTCTTCCGCTTTTTTCCTAATAGCATTTTTTAATCTAAAACGATTTAAATTTGTCAAGCTGCAAAATAGTAAATCTGTGATATACTCACCATTTTGGGAACTCCTAAATTTTTTGTAAGTAGACACGGCTTAGTTAAATGCTTCTTTTTAAATCTAAAAGTACTGAATATTAATCGAGAATTTTTTCATTACAAATAGAAAGAATTTTCGAAGAATTAAATCAAAAATATGTTTTGTGACTCACGGGAACTCCAATAAAATTCATAAGTCATGTTTATAGAACATATAACAAAATTCTACGAATGCAATATTTTTTATGCTCTAAGTGAATATTTGATCCGTTAAAAATATTAATCACTTAATTTTTATAAAAGTTTGTTGAAATCGAAATAATATTCCTCGTAAATGTTAGAGCTCTATTGGCTTTCGTTATAATCCAGTTTCAAGATCAAGACTTCAACAAAAATTTTAATAAATTGATTTATGTATTTTTATCCATTGAAATGTGTTATATTTGTAGTGTTTTCATATCTTACAAGTTACCTGATCCAGAAAACGAAAGAGCGAGCTAGGGTGTATTTTTCCCTACATATTTTCTTTCTATATTTTGCATAATAACTTCTCTGGAACAATGATTAAGTGTTGAGTCGGCTGAATGACAATCACTATTTATATCATATGTTTTAATATTTTCGATGGATTAGTTAATATAAGTGGCTGTGTTAATAAATGTGACAAGTGTTTCGTTTCTTTCATAAGCATCTTCAGACTGACTATATCCCAAGGTTATTTATTTCTAAAGTAAACAATGACATATAGTTAGTCTACGTGTCACATTTAGTAATACAGCCAGTGGAATAACTAAGTTATCAATTTTAACTTTGTATCATATACTTTGATGGAAAACAATAAGTATTCATAAACTCAAAATCGATTTTCTATATGTTTTGAGAAAATATAATTGTATTGCAGTTGAGAATTTATTATCAATGTGGGTTTTTAAAATACGAATGACGCTGTCAGATATAATGCAGGTACACTACGACTTACGTGATAATTGTCGTAACACGTAAGCATGAAATGGCATTCATTTGAATTAAAAGTAAGATAAAAAATCCAATTAACATTCATTCATCTAGCGTTCATTCATACATTCTTATGTTTACTATATTTTACGTATTCGATAGAGTAATGCATGGCACATTTTTGGACATTTACTACGTTTACTGTGATGACACTGATAAAAAAAAACTACATATATCATTAAGAGATAATTAATCAAACTTAAGTTTACTTACGTCTGCGTATATGTAATTAATGTTAATAACATGTTCTGTTCATAAATATTTTTGTAACTAATTGATTTTGTCGTAATTTGATCGACCTCCACTTCATACAATTATTCAAGTTGAACTATTGTGAGTTTTTGAAACTTATTACTGATCGTTGCAAATATAGCAATTTCTTAGCGGTGTGAAAGAGAATCAATTGCTTTCTTTCATCAATATTTGGAAACCTAGATAAACAAACATATTGAATTCTATAACTTGTTTTGTTGATTGTGATATAATTATTAAAATTTCTTTTGATTTTTAAAGGAAACATGGGGATAGTTAATATCGAGGATTGAGAAGAACTAAGAATTTTGGAAAAATCTCGTATGATAAATGCATAAATCTAAATATATAGATATACGGTAAAGTTGAATTAATAATAAATTAATTATTTATTGAATTTGGATCGTTTCTTTAACTGGTAAATTTATGAAACTGTAAATGAAGGTGTTCAACGGAATATTTAAAGAAAAAAGGAAAAAAAAACATTATCGTAAGCAAATACAAGTTTTTCAAAGATGCTATTGAATTTCTATTCTGTTTGATCACCCAAGATTTTTTGATTCAACCGCATCGCCAACCAAATATTTGACGGTGTGAGTAATATTTAGCGGTGCAAATATTGACAAGAAATGAATTTAACAAAAGTGTTAAAAAACCGTCTACTTTTAGACTATTTATTGCTTTGATTACCTTTGTAATTTACATTTACCAATGGTATAATAAGGTATGCCATGTGAGAATACATGGACACGAATTTTTTGGTTGTGTCATTCATTCGTATACAACGCGGTGGATTTTCAATTTATGTATGTTTTTTAGAGACTGTTAAAAATAAACGATACATATTGGAATACGAAATACTTAGTGTAGGGACATAAATAAAAAAGGCTTCCTTTTTTTTAAGTGACGCTAAAAAATATGAACATGTGTTTTGAATGCAAAGTTTATCAAAGTTAACTTAGGCCTCTATTCCCAGGCTCGCAAAGAAACCCGTATTGGTGTGATTAGTTAGAAAATCTGAGGTGTCAGCACTTAATACTAATGTAATTGTTATATTAGGAAATATAGTAGTTCCCTAATACAACACATATTTATGCGATAATATAGGTATGCCGATAACGACTAATTAGCTCAAACTGAAGTATTTGAAAAATCTTGTGGAATGACAGTTGACAACGCTTTGCAAATCGTTTCATAAAATTATGTTAATAAAAATCAATTCAACAAGAAAAGATATCGATAGCACCCATATCATATAACAGTGATGGCTTACCCTTTTCCAGTGGTATAATTTGAGATTTAAAAAAATCAAGAATCGATGTTTAACATTCAACTATTGTTATTTATTTCGTTAAGATAAAACTGAGCACTAAAAACTGAAAAGAAACAAAATTATAACGTAGAAATATGCCATTTTATTAGAAGTTCTATTAATTCAGTAATAATTTCTATACACTTCTTCAATTTATTCACAATAATGGCTCCACACCACCGGCCTAGCAGGAGGGGGCAACTCGCCCCGAGCGGCACTTTTTAGGGTGTGGCATTTTCGAAGATGAATAGAAAATTTCGATGGTAAACAATAAATATTTTTTTTTATATTTATATAATCAATGCAAGTTATGTTCAATTCATCATGTTTTCTTCTGTCTAATTTGTGACTCGCTGACCAAATACACTTTTCTAAGGGTGGCAATTTTGAAAATGATTAGAAAATTATGGAGGTAATAAAGAAATAAGAATTGTTATGTCTCGTGATTGACTGAAGAATTTATTTCTTTTCTGAAAGATCTAAGAATAATCATGAAGCCTTAATGTCGCAAGTATTGAAATGCTTTTTATTTATTTCCTAAGAATTGTGCTGTGAAAAAAGTTTTTCGAAAACTAAATGAACAAAAAACTATTTAATGTTAACAATGAGCAAGTTGCGATTTAAAAAATACTTTTAATAGCACACCAACTGGCAGATAAAATAGATTTTGATAATGTTGCTGGTGATTTTTCTAAGATCAAAGCGAGGAAAAATATTGTTTTAGTAAAATCTACTGAATATCTTCTTCTAAATCAATTCACAATTTTGAATTCGTTTTTGTGTAGAATATATACCTATTAATCTATTGTAGTTGAATAATTTTATATTTTCATTTTAATAATAAATACAAAATTTATTTAAATGAATTTTTTGACATATTTGAAAAACAGACCTGTGAGACTTTACAAATTTAATATTAAATATAACATTTTTAAATGACAGGATTGTCAAAATATAGTATATGTTTTTCAAGAAATTTTATTTATACATAAAAAAAATTTGCCTGCTGCACAATCTTTTGCGTATTAGTGTTAATAAAAAAAAGTAGGTAATTGTCAATATAAAATCAACATTTTTGGAGAAGAATTATTAATATTAAACATAAAATTTACCATAACTGTAAAAATATAGTATGTTTTTCAAGAAATTATATTTATTCTTGAAAAAAATTTCTTAATTTTGCATTTAAATAATTAATTTTATTTTTCGTAAAAGACTGTTGATTTCTCGTGCCATTTATAATTTTCCGCAATCTGTAGAAATATCTTTTAAACAGATTTAAGGTTCCCAAAATATACACTCATATTTTACTATTACAAAACATTGAAATCAATTGAAACTTTAGGATACATAAATATTAAAACCGTCACACGGGTTATACCATAACCATCACTGCCCTTTTCTTCACTTTTTCATGTAGTTGAATAATAACAAGATATTTACATATTTACTCATTGTAGAAATATTGAGAAACCACACGGTACATTTGTAATTATTTAATTAATTTATGATCACCAAATTGCTAAACGATGGTCATCTTTAAGCTCGGGTTTATCCAATGTGGTTTACTGCATCATTTATTGTGTAAAAAAGAAGTCAAGTGGTATATTTGCATGGTGATTCAATGTTTATTTTTTTTATCCCTATATAGCTACTAATATATGAGTGATACATAATTAAAAAGAAAAACAAAATCAAGTACTTATTGGGTTTTCTACATAAATATTGTTTTTCCCATTTTATCCCAGTCCAAATCAAAACAAAAACAAAAAAACAATACCAGCTCCATGTAATAAAATAAATAATACGAAAAAAATCATTTTCATTTATATTAATTTTATTTCGCTTACTTAAATTCTTATAAAATCCGGAAACTTCGGATAAAATCCAGTATGGCAGAAAAGCAATATGTCCCTCATTTTTATTTCCGAATAATGAATGTAAATTTTTAATTTAATTACATCTTATGTTTACTCTTATCATCGGGCGATTCTATTGGGATGAAACTATTAAGGAGTTTGTGTCGATAATAATCAATATAAATAAAATAATAATTCATAATAAAAACGGATTAACATGTATTAACAAATATTGCCTTTCCATTGCTCATTACTGAAGAAATTAATATTGGCTTACAATTAAATGCACTTTTGTTTAGACCATATTCACTTTTGTAGACATAGTTTTCACTTATAACAAATACATTGCACAAAGAACAAATTTTTTCACTAAAAATAAAGTGATCCCACATAATAAAATATATTTTAACATTGAAGAAATATACACTTACGAAAATATTTTCACATAGATAAAATAGTTTTCACTCAATATAAATACTCCGATATTGACAGTTGCACGAAGCTGTTATGAAATGTCACTTATTCTTCTACCCTATATTAGGCCACCTATATTGTCTTTGCTCCACGCATTAGAATACAATACACAAACCAAACCAGTCAACCCTAATATAACAGGATACAACTTAAATCATTTTGTTAAAAGAATCCGTAACTAAATGGAAACTATTAAAATAAAGGTTTGACTGTACTAAGTGAATACTATCTAACACAAAAAGCAATTATTTATAACCCATTAATATTATACTCAGCTGTTTAGTATTTTAGATTTTTTCCTTCATCTACTTGTTATTAAATCTATAAATGTAACTTGATTTTCAAATATTTATCACTGTTTAAAAATTCGTAGCATAATTTTGAAAAAAACCCAAAATTATTACCCAATATATACATTCTGGAAACTTTCAAATAAGCAGTTTCTGTCTTGTTCTTGGAAACGCATTATGCTAAAACTTACTTTTTGATGGATGTATTGTATTACTGATTAATCATTTAATGATATTTGTACATTGGTTACTAATAAGTCGTTATTACCATGTATTGATGAAAAATCTCACGATAAGTTCAGGTTTCTTTTATTGCGTCATGTCGGTAAGTGATCGTTCAATTAAATTTTTCATACAATTTTCCGTGTACTGCATGCATTACAAATGGATAGGTTCAGTGGATTTATATTTAAAAATCTATGTTTGTTGTGACGACACACAAGAAAACATGTATCTGTAGTGAACAAATATTTACTGAATGTGTTCCCAACATTATTGGACTATCTATGACAATATGTAAATGTGGTTAGAACGTATTACCTATTTTATATAATTTTCTCGAAATAAATCTGTCTGTTGCTAATCCTCTTTACTTGTTCAAAAAACTTAATTGTGGATTTTTCATAATAAAGTAGTACTTTTGCCAACATACAGTGGATCTGCTAATCCAAGCAGTGGGAACTTATTTTGAAACGAGCATCGTTTTCTCACAATACAAAATAGTCTCTAAATTATTTTTTAAATATTTATATTGAAAGATATTAAAATATATCAATACGATAAAACATGACTGTCATTTACATACAAGTTTAGACTAGTAGGATTACATAATTAATATAATCTAAAAAGATTTTTAAGTGAAAGAAATTTAATTGAATTATATATACCTAGTTCTCCAGGATGCTCTTGTTGCGCTTCACAGACGAGGCTCTCCGTCCACCAGAGATCAGTGGCAGCAGGCGGCGGAGACTCACTGGCACTGTGATCCATGTCTCTCGAGATGTGATGGTCGGGCGGGGGCGAGATGTGCTGGACGCGCCCTCCGCCGCCGCCCGGCAGGTGCATCGGGGCGCCGCCCGCGAGAGGGGCCACAGCAAAGGCTTCGGCTGGACTGGGGCGGTAGGACTGCGCCCCGGCGCCCTCACGGTATAAGCCCGAGATGGTAATTCTGGTTTTTTTACGTACGCCCTTAGTACCCTGGCCGCCGACTCGATTGCTTTCAGGTCAGATTCACCTAATTTACGATCACTTCGATATGGCTTCACCAATATTTTGCAATAAGTTTTTATATGTAATTATTCTCTTTCTAGCTATTTTCTAACTCGTACAGTATCCTGAATATTGATTTATGGTTATTATGGTTAACCATTCGTTAAGATTTTAATTTCAATACACTTTTTAACACACAGGCTATTTTATGGAAGCCGTTTCCTAGAATAATACAATATGTTTATTATTTAAAACCTTTACAAATTTGTATCTATAGTTGATATCTTTTACCAAATTCAATGAAGGTTTATAATTTTCGAGGCATTCGGCGGTAACTTTATGATGTAATATTTATTTATGATATAAAAGAAATTCATTACTTTTTTATTCCATTGGTTTTGTTACCAGGCGTATTATGGTTCCTAATATTTCATCAAAATTCTAGTAAATATTATCTAAATAAATATCTATCCTGTAACGTCAGTAAATTAAAAAAAAGCCTATGAGATTTACTAAAATAATATTCACTTTTAAGGTGTTAACTGTCAATTCTTTGGTGGAAAGACATTATATTTTAAAAAATAAAACACAATTCATTTGTAATACTTCCACATATTTATAATGATCAGGACCGGTTTCGCTCATCACGAGCGATATTAATAAATTGCAAGGATTTGAAGCTCATAAAGCTGTATAAATGAATGTATGGCACACTATAGCAAGAAAATTACCCTTTAGGTATTTATTTTTCCACTTCGTTTGATTAAGGTAAATTTACTCTACCGCTATCTATGCACTCTGAATAATATACTCCGAGGCTGCAATTTGTTATACAATGGTTAAGCTAGATAGCCCATTGCTTGTTTTGATTACTGAATACTTGACCAATAATTGATTTAATTGATGCTATTCACAGTAACTTTGCTTCGTATATTCTAAAACCAGTTTGTCATAAAGAATTTATCTACATATAGACAAACGCCGGTTTGGTAATCATAATCCAATCAACTTCAGTGTTGACTATGGTTCAAATATTTCATTGTTTGTTTACCAATCTTATAAGAGAAAATTTAACTCCACGGAGAGACAATATGATTCTATAATTTATATCATTAGATTATAGACTTTATTAATGAAAAATGATATAAATGTTATTCACAATATTTATTGTCTTAACGAATTCCATAACAAAATTATATACCAAATATTTTTTCTATAAATATTTGTAAATTTGTCAAGAAAACTAGTAATGGCGTTATGCAATAGATACTAATATATGAAGAATTCGTACTTATTTATAAACAGGTTTATCATAATTTCATATCTAATATATTTAAACTGAATAAATCTATTGGGTATATGGTTCAAATTTGAATGTAACTATTTCAATAGTAAGAAGAAATTATGTATGTTATAAATTAAAACATTTCATATAGACTGTGTTTTGGCCAATTGATGTAACCCTCAAAAAATAACAATGAGTTAATGATTGGATCTCATTTTAAAGACGACAGAGCAGGTCTCGGCCAAATGATGTAAATTAGAAAAATAATTTAGTAAATATCATTTTACATTGGTTTTTGTTTTAAAAATCCTTACTCCCGCCACATGATGTAAGCCATCATTATATCGACACTCCCTACGCATAATTCCGTATCTGCAAATATGAGATTTTACAGGAGAGAATTTCAAAGATTCATAACGCAACTCACCATATAATGTTTTCGGTAGAAACAGTTTTTACTCTCTCCTGAACAATTTCAATTTTGACTAATTGGCCAAAACACCATCGATATATAATATAATGATAGCATATATGAATATTTGAATTTGCATACAAACAGAAATATAAAAGAGTACTTTTCATGGTAGAATTAAGTTATATTGTTTAAATATGGGTTTCATCATAATCATATAATTGCTTATGAAAATAGTTACATTATAATTCTAGAAGAATGCTTGCATTGCTTTGTCAAGATTAACATAGTTACAAATATTAAATAATAATTATTTAGCGATACTTCATCAATTTCAACGAATGTGATAACATCTAAACGTATGCATGTAAAATATTTTACAAGCCATACATTAATTTAAGTTGACATTGATACCGAGAGCACTGGTTATGTCAGAAATTGTTACGATACAATGAAACCTACTCTCATTAGATATTGATTCGATTTGATCGCACTGGTAGATCCGATTACAATAAAAGATAGAGGATTACATTTTTGAATTTTGAAAATAATTTCACTCCCATTTCGTTGAGGGTAAATTGAAAAGTGATTGGGAAATCTTTCCAATTGGTGAGTATAATAATGGGTATATATATAGCAGACATTGACGACGAAACTGAGAACTTATTATGGTATAGTAGGTACTTTGAGGAAGTATTCGTAGTTTACGAGCATTTAATCTTGTTGTGAAGATATTGGAAAGAAACTTCTTGTATTAGTAGTGTGAAAACATTAAATAATATTTAATAGCAGTCGTTATGTGGATAAGAAGTTATTAAATGATTTTTTATATTCGCTTAAATGCGCTTGATAAATAACTTTAATAAACTATTTATATTACAATGTGGAAATCCGAGTGTGCATTTACTCCGGAGGGAGTTTTTTAAGGTTTGTGGGGGCCTTAAGCATAAGCATTGAAATTACTTATGTCATTGAAAGTTTAGTTAGATAAATATGACTATTTAATGCGAAGAAAAGAGTGAGTTTTCAATCACAAAAAGTGTGAAAAGCGTTTCTAAGTATGAAAATTATTGTTTTAAATTTATACCATGGATTATGTCATGGTATTTTGTTGATTTACATTGACGTATATTGGTGTACATAATTATTAGTATTAAACATAACTGTTTTGTGACAATACACAATAATACTTATGAATTCCTCCGGCATCCATTTACAAACGAGGTAAAAGAAAAAGCTTTGTGAGCAGAATAATGGTTCGTATAATATTTCAAAATAATGCAAAAGTCTATGGATAAGATGACTCAAATATAAGATTTTGTAGAATTAAAAAATAATTAACTTGAGTCACAATAAACTTTCTATTACGATCGCATCTGATTAAAATTCTTACAGCGTGATTCATATATGCAACCGAGGACAAATTTGCAATTTTTTTGGTAGGGCCATTCACATTAATATCGGCGCATAATTTAAAATCACTCTGTGTATGAATATAATGCGTAGACATTTATGGAATGTAAAAATATAAACTATCAAAATGTGTTCAAGTTTTACAAGTACGCGATAATACAATGTTTTATCTAAAAAGTTATCGGCAAATGTGAATTTAACCGATTGCTTTTTCAGCATTATTTTTGTAGTGATTAGGTGCTTTGTTGTTTGCTGGTCCATAAAATCTCTGACGTGTATAAAATTAGCTACGAAACATTAAAACTAGTGATGTAACTACAATTTGAAAGCTCTCCTGCAAACTCTTAAGTAAATGTCAAATGAAGGGTCCTCATATAATTTTTTGATTCAAAATTTTTGTCTATATTGCCACTTAGTATTGCAATACAGAAATGACTAACTAAATTAATGACTAAGATATGAGAAAACAACAACATTTATAATAACTGTTGAAGGTACCGTAGCCTCTTGCACTCGCTGATCAAAAACCATTCATTTTAGAGCACATTTTACGATGATAGGTAAAATAAAACAACATGATTGATAAAAACATCCATAAACGTTTCACTGAAAACTCACTCGTTATGTATGTTTAATATGTAATAGTCAAAAGTGTTTTTATTATAAGATTTAAATATGTTATTAAAACTTATGTTCGATTATGGCTTTTAATTATTGTTTTATTCACAGTTTTCTTTCATTAAGCACATTTTATAAGATCTAGAATCGAGACAAGTCTTATTTGGTAAACACAAACACACGCGGTAAGAAATGCCCCTTTTACGTCTAGCAGCATTAATAAATACGAATGATATTCTATTTTTAAACGGCAGAGCGTAACACTGAATCTTAATGGCACAACAAACCCAGAGGTGAGTCAATAATTACGATATTCCGCGAAGTAAACACTCGCAACTTTTCAAGAACCGGCTGTCAGAGTGACGTGTGCGCGCTGTCAAAGTGACGTAGATCTTGGCGCGAAAAGACGTGCGCGACCGGCCGAGAGACTGCGACTCAGCGACCGTTCGAGCGATACTGGTCGGATGAATCTGCTGCAGCGCGCCTATACCCCCGCAACGAAGGGAATTGACGCTACGAACTGGGCAGCGACGCTAAAAACTCCACTGCCTCCATTCTCTCTGTGGTATATCTGCGGTTTTACCATGCTCCATTTAGCGGCGAGGTTGACTTATTCGTCAACTCGCTCGCACTAATGATTCCAGACGAGCGTTCGAACGGGATTCAGCTTTCCCTGAGTTACCGGTCTTTGAAATCGTTTTGTACGAAGCTGTGTTTTAATTTAATATTTAAAAAAACAATGGTGAACGGAAGTGGGTTTCTCTCGCTTTCGGTCATTCGGTATGCAAAACAGTAGACAGAGATGAAAATTGCGTTAAATTAATAAAATAATCTAGTTTATAACACTTTGACGCCCAGAGTCACTTTAAGAACACGTTTTCTTATTTTGAGAAGATTTGGATATTTAAAGTCATCAAGTAACACCCTATCAGAAATCATATAATCAAGTTACCCGCAAAAATACGGAGCACGGTTGTCATGAGATAACATCAAAGATAGTACCTTCAGATAACACGGATATTTATTTTTCTCGTAAAAGATTGATTAGTAATTGAGACAGAAACAATCTCAATAGATAAACTATCTATTTTTCGAAAACACATCGGTACTACGATGAGAATTATATTCAATATTTTTCATGTGAAAAATATTGAAAATGTAATCTGACACGCAGATCGCATAGAAGCTGTCAAATGTGGCCATAAGAATAAAACATATTTACATATTCAAATATTTCCAGTTAACATCGGTCATATTTATTCAAATGTTTCTCCACGCTTTTCCGAAATTTTGGTAATTTTATACAGTGTCGTAGCACTGTCGTAGACCCATGATATTTCTTTTCATTAAGTGGAAACTAAGTCATAAATACTTATAAATATTTATTCTCCTACCAATCAAATTCTTAATTTATCAATAGGGGTCTTAAAAATATTAAAACGTTAACATATTAATATTATATAGATACGAATATATATTTATATTATATTTGATTCATATCGATTTTATGGTGAAGCTTTCTTACGTAATCAAGGCACTTCTATGTTTCAGTATGTAAATTTATACTATGAGCATTTAAAATTGAATTTGGCACTTTTCAAACAATTAATGCGTAAGTAAGCAATATACTTAGACGGTAAATTGTGGCTAAATAGCTGTAATAAAGTGTTTGGTGTGCAGCAATGGGTGAACAATGTTGCCATACCGGTGGTAAATAATAAGTAAGGAACAAGCTTCAAGATATACTAAAAAAATTGAGTTAGTGATTAAGAAATTGGTATTTTTTGTTTTATGTTGTTCACATCTGCTTGCAATGGGTGTTTGTTTTTTGTGAAAACAATGTTGTTTGTGATGGTGAATAATAATTAGAAAAACTGCACACTTTAACAAACGGAGGGTTAATTACTTCTTGGTATTAATTTATTTCTAAATACGAGCCCACGATTGTTTGTTACAATATATATAAATATAATAGTATAGTTGATAAAGACAAATTGAAAGAAAAAAATGTGACATGATTTTATATTAAATTATATTTTAAAAATACTATTTTAGATCGTAAAACACTATTCTTAAAATCTCTTTTATTTTTAAACAGTTAAAAATATTTTGATGAATAAGTATTATTTTCATGACTTTTAGATTGAGCGGTTTCATTGTAGGAATTCAATACAAACATGAATTAAAGTCATATTATATTTTTTATATACTGTGTTTTACAATATATAAATAAAATTAATAAGAAATAATCATTCATCAGATTGGTTATGGCAGATAATGATGGTTAAAAAAAACTCTAAATTGTGTGTTGGCAGTTGTCATGGCAACACTGTGTATTTGCCTCGAGGCGCAAGCATTCTTCCTCGTTCTGATTCAAACCCAGGGGCGTCTCGCCGGAGAGTTCTGACTTGTAAGCATTAGTAATAAAAGCATTATGTGCAATTATTACAAATCTGTTTATATGTAGTCGATGCTGAGGTATAGCGGGAGAATTCTCGTATCTGACTTAGATTAGATGTGAAAAAAAGTGTTTTGTCCAATTATCGCAGACAATCTAGTTTGACGGCTTCTGGCCGCCTTACGATATAAGTGCCGACTATAAACAAATTATCCGTCATTATTTGGCCGAACGAATTGAAATCAATAATCAACATACACAAAATCACGTAGGTATCGACATTAGATATTATTATAATATATAAAAGTTATTATTGGCTCCTATTCAAATGCTTAATTGCTACGATAAAATATTAGCAGCCATAATTATAGACTAGATGTTCTCACACTGCGAAATTGGTGCTTGGGTTATATTTAAAAATAGTGCGCTATAAAAGTGTCAATATACTATTTTAGACTGCAATATGTTTATATAGTATATACCACAGAGCAAATAGACTGTTCAGCCGGTGATGTTGTGGTATATACAGAAAGATATTTGATCGAGATGTATATTAATTGTAAGCATTTTCTTTTAATTTAAAACTCTCGTAATCGAAATACTGGTGAGGTGACGTTTTCTCTGGTTTTTTTATGAGATATTTTATACGACGGAGCTCCAATATGCTGACGCTACTTAGAAGCAACTAGACTAGAGCACAGTGTAAGACAGGAATTCTTGGAGGCTATTTATTATCTATTTAGGGAATGAACCAGGATGAAGAATTTATTAAAAAAAAATTACCATCACCTTCAAGCTAAAGTTTAACTAGTATAAGTATTCATGTGTGTAAATTTTTTTAACCATTTATTATTGGAGTATATGTGATCTTAAAAAAGTATTTTAACAATACTAATTTTTAACCGAATTGCACGATGAAATAATGCAGTTACCTGAACTGTCCGTTATGCAGTTTTGACGATGACTATATATTTCAAAAATAAAAACACGCTGCTAAGATCCATATTCATATACGTATTCTTAAATTAATACTTGTAAGTTGTAAGTGACCTTACTATTAAATTAAATATTACTGTGCTGTGGCGGTCTTGAAATACTTTTTGTTATATTATTTGACGGTTTTCTTTTATCTTCATTGGCAATACAGAGTATTACAGACTTGTACGCATTCATTATGTTAATTATTACTATTTTTCATTCAATTCAATTTTTATAGATACCATAGATATCTGTTATAATATATAATCATTGTATTGCGTTTGTTATGTGGAAGAATAATATACTAGGTATCGTTTGTTTATTTTCAATTAGGTAAATATTCCAAGATGAGTAAGCGGAGATATAAAAAAAACATCTCAACGCGAGATCTCCCCGATACCTGCAATATGAGTGCATCGCACGCTGCTACGGAAAACCCAACGCGGAGAGCCCTGCTACGACGTGCGAGAGTATGTACTTCTTCTCACGATTTTTTATATCCGTTTCCGGGAGCGGAGGCGTGGTGCCACGAAGGCGGCGACGCGACGGAACACGCCCACATCGTCTCAGATAGCTTACACTACTTTGCGCAATACATTTGCGAATAAGTGAAGATTTCTTGTTCTTACTGCGTAAGTTAAGCGTATTTTATTTATATTACATTACGGGGGAATGGAATTCTTGAGAGTCAAGCGATGCAGAATAATATTACACGAGCATTATTTAAGATCTTATATTATCGTCGCTGCAGAGCTCTTCACTAATATGGCTTGTACATATATGCCAAATTTTAGTTTTAGTTTGGAAATGGATTTGTTTTAATCATGTACAAAACGCCATAACTTAATTATTAAGTATTTTTCGAAAGAATAATGTAGAAATATTACACCATATAACTAATAGAAATATTGCATATGAATAAAAATCCTAAAAGCAGGACATTCTGGACAAATAAAGTTTTAAACGTGTCTTATTGTGTCACTTATAAATAATTATTAATGTGAGTGGTGAATTCTTCAAATTTTAACGCCGGGTCACCGATGACCCCTTTCCCCTCCAATCGTTCAATACAGAATACATGTCATACATAGTTACTCAACAGTTAGAAAATAATAAAGACTTAAACAAATCAATAATTTTAGAATTCAACATAATTTACTCTTGAAAATTATTTATGAAAGCATATTTGCAGTAGAAAAAATAGCTTGGGATACTATTTAGCGACGAAAATGGAAAGAAAATCCCACATTCTTTCATTCATCGCGGTCAGCCACAGTGTAATTATATGAGAAACACCATACAAAGTGTTTCTAGCTAGTTAACGTTAGTTCGTGATTTCTCGTTTGGAAAATGTTGTTTTATCTGAAATTCAAAAGACGATACCAGCAATAAAATCAGTAAAATATTTAAACGATATTTTTACTCAAAGAAATAAGCCATTTTCATTGTGATAATTGATATGTAGCATTTGTCAACCGCATATAGTGATCGGTTTATAATCAGTTTATAATATAAGTTAGTTATGTATGATTTTCTTAGGTCATCTTATTAATTAAATGTTTGTTTAGTACTATAGACAAGGCTTTTATGCTACTCAACCTAGCTTTGTTTTGAGGTTACCTAAACAATTTCAAAATGTTTCCTGGTTAAGTGGTCCCTATATTTCATACATCAAATAATGAACAAATGTTATCTTGTAAACAATTGTGATTGGTAATTTTTCGAACTAAAAACAACATAGTGCCGAGTTGATTCTACGTAAAACAGATGATGGGATATACCAAATCTTATCAAATAAATATATGGATGGGATATACCAAATTATATAGATATATCAAATTCTTATTCTACTAACCATTTAACGTTTAACAAACCAGCGCTCTAGTATCAATGCTTGTTTTTGATAAAACCAAAAAAATCATTTTCATGCTACAGTTATAAATACATAGAACAGACACTTATACCATGATATGTAAATAAACGATAGAAGCCAAGACAGTACAATGCTGCACTCTCATTTTTTGAAATGGAGATTATTAGTGTAAAGAAATATAGGGCATAGGAGAAAATGAATTTTGAAAATGAAAAAAAGTTTCTCATTACTTTTAAATGAGAATTCGTAAGATTAGAAAGATATTTTATAATTTAAATGGTAGATCTAAACACGAATAACAATGTCTCATTCATAACTCAGTTGTTTCATATGCTGGAGATTATCAGTTATGACACTATGACACCCCTCAAATGTAAAAAATACGTTTAAATATAAAGTCAGTACGTACGCAGGACGAATTCATCGAGGAAATCGGTATTATTGTAAATTATCAATAACAGTCGTTACGGTTGTTATTCATAAACAACAAGAACAAGTGTTATTTTCAACTGATAACAAAATTAAATAATAATCAAAAATACCTAACTAAGTTTTAAAGCATATTGTAATCGAATATTCTATGAAAAATCAACATGTTGTTTTAACTAAACTCGCTGATAAAGATTTATAAGCTCTAACCGCATTTATAAAAACACGATAACGGAGAGATTACGCCGTGATTATGTCCTTTCAAAGAAAAAAATGTGTGTGAAAACACGAAAAAATATTTTTGTTTTCCTCTGTTTTATATCACGATATTTATGAATTAGATGAGAGGGGAGTATAAAAAGTCGATGGGAAAATTCTTGAATCAAATGGTAATAAAACCGTACGTTAGTTAGAATAGTTAGTTCGTATTTAAACGGGTTAGCTATTCCAGTTTTATCGTAATAATTATCACACTGTAAGCCAAGCGACCGAATGAAATATTTTATCAATATAAATTTTTAATAAATTTGGTGTGCTTTCTGAGGACTTACTTCAAAAACAGAATTTGAATTTTGCTAACATAAATTGATTGTTTATATGATAATAATAGTTAAAAATTTAATCAATTGGTATCCATCAATATACGAGTCGGTAGAAATCAATTGTGGACATCTTCAACTCCAAATAATTGTGAACATTTATATAATTATGTAATTGAGCAACTTGGGTGCGTTTCGTTTAACTATATTGAAATTTAAAACTTTGTATTATTATTAAACTGTAACGTGAACCGACTTTGGGTTGTGAAAAAAAGGAATTTATTGTTATTGTTAGATGTCATTTTTGTTTTTTCTATTTTCTTTTGCATTTATATGCTTTACTCATGAGTGATTTAACAGTGAAAAGTACAGTTTCAGAGTGAAGTAACAAAAATATTTTTTTATATTTTATGTCTGCGTCAACGGTTGACGTAGTCGTCAACAGCGATCGTTGCTGCATTACATACCAATCGACTTTGCCAAGACTATTGCGAGCCAGTTTTACTCATTTTCGTTTGTTAATCGATCTCAAATAAATGTTAATTCATTAGAAATTCAAAATACCTGAAATCGTCAGACGTCATAAGTGTGTATAACTGGGCAGAATTGATAAGATTCAATGTATCCATATACAATTACTGTCAGTTATTGAAATATTTAATTAATTGTTTAATCAGTTCACACAATCTTTTACTTTTGTACTGAAGACGGAGTGCAAAACTTTAGTGGGTAAAATACCAGGTTAATGAAGTCATGGATACAATATGCTCTTCAGAAGTCAGGGGAAACATTAATGTTAGCGACGATTGCGTCTCCAAAATAAACACCTTTTGAGATGCATTTTAAATAAATAATTTTTCGACTTAATTTACCAAGTTTTGATATCGATATAAGAAAATTATAAAAATAGAAAGTCACATAATTCCCAAAATTCAGTTTAAGTACCGTTATGGTAAAATTGTCAAAAGGAAAATATTAATTAGATACCTTTGATAAGGTTCACTATGAGTGTGCTTAGTAGATCCACCTTGAAAAGGGTTGAAAAGGGTGAAAATTGTGTCTGTAAGTTTTTGTAAGTAGTTCAGATATATGGATCGAATATATTGATTCAACTCGTTACTTATTCAGAAAGGTTTGATTTTTTGATAATAACATAAATATGAAGACCCTATTATAAAATCAATGATTTGCATTCTGTATTTTATGAACGGATTGGAAATATAAACAGCAAAGAATAATCTAGGCAGTGGCGTAACTAAAATTTGAAGCTTCTCTGTGGATACTTGCCTTCTTTACGTGTATGTATGAATTTAAATGAATCTTTAATTGAAAAATACTTATAAAAAACATCCCCAGGTATTATGGATATTTATATAACGCTGTCTCTGTCTGCACCACTAGGTATATGTATGTTAAAATACGTTTTAATTATATCTTACATTATGGATATTGTTTCATCAAATGTATATTGAGGAGAATGCCAGTGGCGTCTTTGAAGAGTTTTTATTTACTATTGAGTTACTTCCTTGATGAAACGAAATATTTTATTTCAGAAACTATAACGAAAATATCAATCTATCTTTTTATTAGTAAAAATTTCAGCGAGATGGATCTATGGCTTTTTGGCCAATTGGTGAAATCTTCAAAAAATACGAAAATGCGTTAATGATTGGATTTCATTTTAAAGACGACAGAGCAGGTCTCGGCCGAATGATGTGAATTAGAAAAATAAATTCGCCGCTTTTTGGAAGGGAAACATCATTTAACAATGGTTTTAGATTTAAAAATTATGACTCGGCCACTTGATGTAAACCACTATTATATAAACACCCCTACGTAGAATCCCGTATCTGGAAACATGAGAATTAAAGAAGTGCATTTCAAAGATTCATAACGCAACTCACCGTATAATGATTTCGATACAGTTTTTACTCTCTCCTGAGCAATTTCAATTTTGAGGGTTACATCAACCAGCCGAAACACCGTCGCTATTATAAAATGTGAAGTTCTATTATCGAAAGATGTCACTGTCAGAAAAGTGTTGGTATTATTACTCTCTACGTTAAGTAACAGAATATACGACTAAATAGGTTGAAACCTAATTGGAAAGGTATTAAAATTCTTTGCAAAAGTTTTATTAACTGACGTTTTCACAGAGAAAAGAAGTGCGTTCTCAGATGTAATGATGTATGTATAAAAATATTCAAAAATGGAATTGAGTTGTTCACAGAATGACAAATTTATTACATAAAAATATTCGGCTGTTCATAAAAGGTCAACGTAGACGACTGCCGCAGTGCCACATTATTGGTGGTATTATTTAGTTCTCGTTTATACCACCAACTTAATTATCCACAACCACAGCGATTTTATGAATGAGATAATTTGTGAAAAAAGAGAGTTAGTATACCTACTTACCTACATTTTGTTTCCTTCCTGCGAACTGCGGTCGTAGAGCGTCGCTTTGTTGTCAAAGAATGGCTGCGGTACACCACGCTCGCAACTAACACAACTCCTTCGACATTGGCCTCATCATAAACACCTGAAACCAAGCTCAAGAATATAGTCGAAATTGTTGAATAGCTGAGTAATGTTTGTTTATCATCCATCATGTTGAGTGTTGACTATACCATGCTTCCCAAACTTATTCATTCCATGGCCCACAAAATTTGCAAAAATAAATCACAGTAAAATTAAATTAATTTTGTTATCAAAAACTTAATTAACACTACATATACATCAGGGCTGCGGGGTCGGAGTTGGAGTCGGATTCGTGGAGTCGCGCTGATTTTTTGGCCGGAGTCGGAGTTGTAAAAAACGACGACTTCGACTACTTTTTCCATACAGTGCATTTTTGCATCTCTGCGTGTATTAATGTACCTGCTTCATTTTTATTTATGCCTATAACATCTTTTTGTCTTGCAATATAACATATATATGTATCAGGCGCGTGCGGTAGTTTTATCTCATTCCTGCTGAATCACATGAAAAGTGAAGGTGCAGGAGAGATGGAAGGGCATGCGGTGCATGCTCTTGTATCCTACTTGCTCATACCTAAATTAGGTTGTGCGATAGATATAGTGATAAGTCCACCGCACGCCGATGATATGTATATATTACATATATAATATGAAAAATTTGGCTATTTGTCAGATTAGTTTGTTGGTATTTAATTTGAAGACCAATAACACACAAATAGGAAAGGTAGGAAAAAACCTAATAAAATTAGACTTTTTTAGACATAATCTGAGTCGCAGTCGCAATTGAAGTGGGAGTGAGGTTGTTGGTCAATGTCGAAGTTGGAGTCGGTGTCACGTTTTTTTCGACGACTCTACATCCCAGATATATTTATATAAATATAACTGCATTTTGAAAAGACAAAATATTAATAAAATCAGGAACAATGTGTTCTTTTATAACAAAAATATTATACGTAAATGGAAAAAATGCATAATAAATAATTCTACCTCTCCTGGAGCATATTGCTGCCTCCCGTAGAAGCCCTACGAACCTCCACGGGGCCGCGACCCATAGTTTAAGAAGTACTGGACTATAATACCATTATTCTTATCCAATTTTTCCTACACTAGTTATTTGAACTAATTATTATATGGTCATAATTTTGTGATCGTTTGTTATTAATTGTAGATTTAAAAATGTTTACTTTGTTAACAATTTAAGTGAAAAACGTTTCATCCCATTTGAAAAGCATTATTCTATTTTGTCATTCTATAGGGGTCATAATTATTGAAATTTACTTTAATACTGAACCATACATTTTACTGTACCAAATCATGTCTTCTACGGATATGAACTGTGTATTGAACTGAATTTTAAAATAGAACTAAAAATAGTTTTCGACACATTTTATCTAGTTGTGAAACTTTTTTAATTAACCATATCCGCAGCATCATCACACGGTTTATCCAAGATTTTCTGTCCCCCACCAGTTTTCTTGCTTACTCCCAGCTCATACCAGCATCCCCTAGCTCCACCGAGTACACCCTATAGGCTTCCAGGGTGAAGAAATCTATCCGGTTGATAGAAGCGCCAAGCAGGATTCAGGCTACCCTGGGGCATCCACAGCACATGTCCAAGCCAGGTCCATCATCGCATTTTTATCTTGGACGTAGTACGGGGCTGGTCCGTTCTCTCTTTTACCTCTGTGTTCCTGACAAAAACAAACTACCGTACCCCTAGTATTCCTCATAAGCATCTGTTTTCGAAGCACAGTATACGGTTCCCTGTGCTTTAGTGAAATGCCATGACTCGCAACATTAAAACAGCACCGTCAGGGTGCATGCATTGAATAGTGAATCTTTGCAATTTAATTAAAGCGGCTCGGCCCATGTATTAAAATTTAGATACTTACGCGAAAAAATAAAACTAAAACGTATTTACAACGCAAAGCCAATATTCCAAGAAGACCAAGAAATTTCGCTTAATTTTAACTGATTTGAAGATGGTATTTTTTTGTATTTTACTGAGATTATTGAACGAAGCTATAAAATAAGTTTGAATGTCAACTGTTTGAGCTTATTGTGATTGATTAAAAAGGAATTCGTTGAACGGTGGTTGATCTTGTTACTCCGCGAAGTGCTAATTATTATTTAAACCACGGCGGCCGCAGCGGTCGGTCCGGCACTGGCCAGCCACCGTCAGTGGTCGCACCACAAACCGATGAGTTCTTCGGTTCTGCTGAATTCTTCCAATCTCAATATTAAAAATAAGTGTATTATTTACCACAGGAATGTTCAAATGAAATATTTCTTTTAAATCACTGATGTATAATATTTTATTAAGGAAGAGATACCTACATCTTATAAATTAAAGTCAACTACTGGATAGAGACAATATTTAAAATTTGTAGCTGCGTCGGATTACTCCATTCTTTGATCACTGAAGTTATGTTTAAATGATTTTTTTTTACCTGTATCATTCGTCAAACTCAAATATATTGATTTATGATAAGATACTGAAAGACAAAAATAATCACTACTGGGTTATTCATTATTTTTTCTTGAAATCTGAAGAAATTGTGATGTGATCTTTCATCGATTTTGTAAAATAGTTCATTAAAAATTATTGCGAATAGTTGCAAAAATATTCGAATATCGAATAGTTAAAAAAGAGCCGAACACATAGTAGCTCTAAGAAGAAGCGTTTGCCTGCGTTCAATAAATTTTAGTCAAGGCACTGAATACATATTTATGTAAAGTATAAGTTATAGAAACGCGTATGCATGTATCGGGTTCAAGTCCCGGAACGGCTCTGGTACGTGGTGCAGTGGTCAACTTCGAGAGATTTTGAGCAACTGAAAAACTTGTGTTGAGATCCCTCCATTAGGAATCCATATGCTCCACATTGGGAACAGACAACAAAAAAAAAACAATACCGCTAATTAAATTTTAAGAAACAATAGATATGTAGGTTTTATTTTTTAATAAAAACAAAGTCGTGCATAAATAAATCCCTACTTATTTCATTTTTTCTAAATAAAACAAAAAAATACGAAAAATAATAGACGATTGATTATTAATAATCAGAATAAATTTATTCGTAATGTCATGAAACAACTCTATTGCCATCCAAGATCACAAAATAATCCGTTTTAACAGTCACGATATCATTCTGCGATACCTCTATGAATGTGTATGTAGTTAGTTCCGTACGCAGCCGAGGTAATACTTTCAAATGGTGCTAAGCATTATAGTAATCGAAATTTGCTCAGTTATAATTTGAGCTTTAACGACCTAATTAGCAGTATTTTGATTTGAAATAAATTGCTTTCACTGCTCAAATACGACCGTTTAAAACCAATGCGGTTTTTCTCATTATCCCAATTGAACAATTCTCGTTGAACGCAAAGAGAACTGCGTTGGTCAATCGTTTATTTTTTTACACTTTTTTATAATTAAATTAAAATCAGAAACCGCTAACTGCGGTATCGATGTGGTAAAAATACCCCCAGGAGCCATAAATCCGTTTCGAATTTGTAGTGAGAACATACCACCCGGCTTTAAATAATTACCATAACCGTTATGAAATAAAGTGCGTAATAAAGCAACGGATTATTTACATTTTAATTTCCGATCAAAGTAAACACCTAACCATTTAAACAAGTACAACATAAGATGTTTATCAATTATTCTTATAAATTGTTATTATCATAATATGGAGCCAGCAAATTATTGATAAGGTATTTATGATAGTGCACAATAGTCTTTTGAATATAAAATCTAGAATCTAAAATACATGGAAGTGTACAAAATCTCAATAATTCAAATTTAATAAAATCTAGTATTTATGAAAATTTTCGTACTCGAATTTATACTATACTTCAAAATGAGCAGGCATAGATAATTGATAGATTCCTATTTCTAGCTCAGCAAACGGAAATTCTTGGCATATTTGGTAAACCAATACTGCTGTTATGAATGCGTCATGAAAATTGATTTTACTCAACTTTTACTGTGTGATTTTGAGAAATTATATTTTACAAAATCCGTGTTATAACCATTTTCTTCAGCCTTAGATGGTGTCAATCCACCGAAAGGTTCTGCCAGTATACAAAAAAATAAAATTGCAATCTCACAGTTTTAACCGGTCGGCATGTTTTAAAAGTTTGGGAAACCTTAATATAATATACGCATGGCATGAATATTACACAATTATAACCAATCTATTATATTTATTTTTGTACATCTATTTTATTTCAACACTATTTTGGGATCTTATAAACTGTACGATGTAAATACTTCTAAATCAATAAATAAGTGTTAATAATATTTTGCAGTTTACGTACAAACCTTCAGGTCATCATCAAAGTTCAATAAGTCAACAAGAACTGTTATCGAAATTGTAAAGTAAGTATTCATAAGGGGTTTCTTTCATATTTACTCAACGAAGGAATTCAACTGACACTCCTAAGTTAGACATTATATAATAATCTAAAATACACGCGATAAAGAGATCTAAAAACAGTCTGTACCCAGTACCCAATTATTCATTTTGGAGGATCCACATAGTTTCATTAGTGAAGTATTGTGGGAATAAAAGGAATTTGCTGATCAGTAGAAAATACTGTAAACTAGCGAGTACTCGGCATGCGTTACAATGCCACTCAAAGAATGAAAGGGTTTGTGTTTTTAGTTTTCTTTATTGAAGTGATTTTGAATACACAATATTTTTGTTTTCCGTCTGGTGCGCATATGAATAAATCAGAAGGTTTTTCCGAGATGTGACTGTTTGTATGTATTTGATTCTTCTTTTTAATGTCAGATTTGTTTTCAGAAACCTTCACGGGTGTGCGGACAACAACTCACCAAAGTTTCATCGAAATCGGATGGATGTTAAAGGAACGCATGGAGGACAAACAAACAAACAAACATTCATTTTATTTATATAGATATCTTCAATTTTTCAAACAATATTTTAAAATACACAAAACTAAAATAAAGCATTCAATATATGGAAGTTTGCAGTAAGTTACCAGGAAAATAATTATTTATTACAAGCAATAGAATACAGAATTATCTGCGTGACCCATCGGCAAAAAACGAAGTTCTCGGGTGTAGTTTGTATATTGTATAGTTTTGCTTATTTTGATGTTCACAATGAATTGATTGCCGAAAAATCGCACAAATTATGTGGCCAACGATTGAATGGGGGGCTACTCGGCTCTCGCACGCGACCCACCTCCAGGTAAACGCGACATGTGGTTTTGTATGTCAATACAATTTCTGTCCACCAGATGGTCAGAAAAACAGTAATAATATGTAGTCAGAACGCGAATGTTTCTCACTTAAAATGAAAAGAAGTATAACTACTCCGGCAAAAGTAATACTATGGTTTATATTAATATTTGATTTGATGATATATATTATGTATTCATATAAATTATACTTATTTAAAAAAAAAATTGATCTAAGAATCGGGATATTACAAAAAAGCAATAAATACAAATATCGACAACACCATTTATAGCATATTCATGTTATAACAACATGTATAATTTAAAGAAGCAAATTTATCAGAAATGGTATATTATTATAACTGTTTATAAAGTGATAGACACTAGACACTTTTAAAGTGATAACTGTCAATTCTCGGTGGAAAGGCATTATATTTTAACAATAATACACAATTTGTTTATACTACTTCCACATGTTTATAACGATCAGGACCGGTTTTGCATTAGTTGATAATGCTCCTGATAAGCGAAACCGGTCTTGATCATTAAAAACATGTGGAAGTAGTACAAACAAATTGTGTTTTATTTTTAAAATATTATTTTGTATTTAATGTTTTTTGGATTTAAATTTATCAGTTGATATTGTCTTTTCCTTTTTTTTAACATGTTCGCTCCCAACGTGGACCATATGACCTCCTAATGGAGGTATCTCAACAGAAGTTTTCTACGAAAACCTCTCTTTTTTCGAAGAGAGTAGGGATATCAGGATAGGGCTAGGACAGGATTAGTGGTTAGCTAATCGCTCTCGCTACGCTTCGTTTTTAGGATCGGATAGATGGGAGGGAAATTTCAGACATCGCAAAGATTCATAACTACGAACAGAAATCCATAAATCGATTGAAAAATCAATTTATAAAACTGTCCGTATCGAGACTTGAACCCGAGACATCCGTAACCGTAGCCAGCGACGTTGACCATTGCACCACGGAACTTTACATATTCAAATTAAAGAAGAAATTTTACCGATAACTTCGCTACACAGTGAACGAAAGGAAACAGTATAATATATTGTTTTGTTGAAGAGGAAATACGATCGTGTCATCGAAATAAAGTATGCTTCTGCACGTCATACAAAGCAGTTATGAGAAAAAATATTTGATTCAATTTTTAAGTCTTAAAACAACCTTATTTTCTCATGGTACTTATAGTCATTCACCTGTTTCTTGTATACACCACGTTTTAATTACATAAGACAGCAGAGGACGTCTAGGTAAAATTATCAGAGTATCAAAAGTATCATAAAAACACATAATAAAATCCAACCAGATGCGTTAGAAGTGTCGTGGAATATCAATTGGATTCGAAATATTTTTTTGTCAGATATCAATATGTGGATAAGCATGTGAATTTCATAGGCTTACAACTAAAATCCATTAAGTGGATAAAACAGGATACTGAGTAAAACAGATTTTAATAAATAATTGATAAGAAGACATTTATCTTGTCATTCAAATGTTAAAATAGATTTATTTATGTATAGTTAAACAATTTATTTGGGTAGCCAGAATATTAAATCAAGAATAAAAACATAACACAGGAACTCAAAGAAAATCCACTAATGAAATGCTCTTAGTAGATTTTAGTTGTGAGCCGATGATTTATTAAGTTTGAAAGTTTTTTAGCGGAATCAAGTGAGAATGAGTAGATGCATAGCTATTTCATTATAATGGATTTTAATGTGTATGTAATCCATAGACAAAGGAGAGGGATAATAGACAATATATTATGTCAGAATCGAGAGACAAACTAATGCATGTCTTATGATAATTTTTGTCTATTTTTTCATCAAAGTCTATTACCTTCAGCCCCGGGCTGATTAATGTCTATAGATTTTATTGACGAGATAAACGAAATCTTCGAAATGCAATTCAGCAGTAGTTAGAATCATCCAAGAATCTCGCTATTATTTTCCAGTTGGACACATAAATTCAATATATTTAATATTTCAAACAAAACTACAAAAACTAACCATTGTTGATCAGGGTTAGCCAACTTTTTAGTATGATTTAGAGCTGTTTTAAATACCAAGAAAATGGTTAGAGTTTTCGTATAAGAATCATGTATTGAATGAGTCGAATATAATATGACACTATTTTAAAATAAAAATAAAAATGATTCAACAGAACTTCAACGAATTCCGTTAGAGTTCCGAAGCGTTAGAAATTGATAGTTAAATACTCTCAAAATTTTTAGTTCATGACATTGCTCGTGAACACACGAAATAGTGTTTTTCAAATACAGAAGAGAATAACCACATACGTCATATTTATGTGATCAGACACAATTTTGTTCTAGCGATGACAAAAGTAACTTATTTGACGTTTCTATTGAAAACATTTTTTCGACCGATCCATATATTCAAAATATTGAATCAACATTTTAGTCCACTAAACGAAACTTTTGTTTGTTGAATTTTTTTATACATCAGATTATGGAATTTTCATCCAAATACTCATGACTCTAGTGAGTATCGGTGATGTCCTCATCTCTTCATACCAACAGATTTATCCGATCATGGGAAAGAGATATGTAAAAAATTATTAGAAAACAACATTTCTTTTTCTAACCCCATTCTTGTATTCTTAGTTACTCTGAAATGAACGCTTTAGCGAAATGCGTTATGGTCAGTATTCATTAATCATTATATATTGGTAGTTGGGAATAGTAAGATTAGAAAAAAAAGTCTTTTGGAAATGATTTGTTTAAGCTTAAAAAAATGCTTACTTTCCACCAAAACAGTTATTTTATTTAGTAATGATAATTAAAAATGACATTAAATATTAAATGGTATGCTAAAATTTAATTTAAGCATTATTATGGACTCGTTTTTCATTCAGTTCATAATGCTAAGAGCAATACGTATTCATGTTTTATAATAGGCTTGAGTTAAAAAAAAAGCATTTAAAAGGGTACATCAATGTATTGTTTTGAGCTTCATATTTGTAGGGTAGTTTAATTTCACAGTGTTGTTTTAATAAATTAAAATTTGACGCTTGACGAAAACAATTTGATGAATTGAATGAACTTAGTAGAATGTCGGCATAAGAATCTGGGGAAACCAAACAACGTCATATATTAAAAACAGATAAAACGTTGCATAAAATAAATTTAATGCCCTTGAACCAGTGGTTCCCAAACTAACTATGCCCATGGACCCCTCCATAAAGCAAACACCTGATCATGAACCCCTAAGTAAATTAACTACATAATAGAAAAATCATAAATTTAGTTTTGATGTCTTGAATGGTAAACGTTGATGTAAAAGAAAATATAAATAAAAAAATTTGATATTTAACGTACGTTCATCACTACACTAAATCCACATTCTACTAAATAGGAATACGGAAAAGCAATTAACATTCTGCACATCATGTAGGATATAAAATGTGTATCTGTTTTTGTAACCAGAACTTTTAATATCCTTGTTCAAACATTTGTTTATGCTCCTCATTTGGGGATAATTCAATAAATTGCTCCTATATTAGTATGGATTCATCTGAGTTTATGCGTTTGCTTGCAAAAGGTTCCAACACCTAACAAATCGCTATCAATTCATTCGTTACTATTTATTTCAACTTTCGTAATAATGAAAATGTTTCGCGGATCCCCCCCCCCCCCGAAGTTGTCCACCCACCCCAAAATTATTTTTAATTTGTTACAGACCCCCTCAGCAGTCATAAAGACCCCTGGGGGTCCGTAGGAACCACTGCCTTAAACCAAGGGTGGCGAACCGTTTTCTGACCGTTTTGAGGAACGGATGGATGGGAGGGGACACTGCTTTTATAAATACTGTTAAATATTGTAATTTTTTATTGCTCATCTTTTGTGGAGAAACATTACAAGATGCAATGTTTTCATTGCATCTTATAATGGGAGTAATACATGATCCAAATTTTGTCGTTTTTTAAAACAGCAATATCAAACATTTTCTTTCTCGACATTATTTTGGTTTCTTCTTGGCTAACCAACTCAAGTTAATTATATTTCTCTACTCCGTCAGCGAAAGCGATGGTCCACTGGTGGATCGACCAAACATAAAATTATCGTTTTGTTCAGCACGGTTTCTAATCCGATTTTTTTTAAATTAAAGAATGTCTAAATATATCCATCGGATAATTATCATTTGAAAATCCACACTCTGAAAGAAACCTATCCATATATTGTTAAAAAATGTACCTATCAAACATTTTATTTTAATAAAGATTATGATTCATTAAGACAAAAAAATTGTGTAGTAAAGAAAACTGTGCGGCGATACTGAACCCCCTTAGACTAAGTTCATTTTATAAGTAATCCGATTTATTTCGGACGCTGTCCTCTTCCACTGCAAAGTTTACACGACCAAGCTTAATGGCTCTCAACCTTCGAGGCTGCAGTAAAATGAAATTAGTGTTGCTTCTTTATTCTGTATCGTTTATCAATTTTTTCGTTGAAAGAAAATATTTTGAATGCAATTTAGAGCGATTTAATATTTTTGAACACTGAATGTTATCATTTTGCAATTTTCGAGAAAATGACGGGAAAATATAAAAATTGTTTTAGTGATACATAATATTTCTAATATTGTCGTTATAATTTTCGATTATAAAAGTAATTTTCACAAAGTTTCCGTCGAATTCATCGAATATATATTTATATATATGTGTATATATTTACCATGTGGAGGTATCTATGTAGAAGTTTTTCTACAAGTACTGCTTATTACTCAGTTTCTCAACCTCTATTTCGAAAAGAGTTGTGGTAAAAGAATAGGGCGAAGATAGCACTAATGGTTAGGAAATCGCTCTCGCTACGCCCCGTTTTAGGATCAAATGAGTGAGAGGAAATTCTAGACATCACAAACATCCATGCCTATGGACAGAAATCCATTAATCGATTGAAAAATTAATTTTTTGAAACCGTCCGTAGAGGGATTTTTTTACCGTAGCCAACGACGTTGACCCCTGCACCACGGACGCGGCATATTGAGTACTTAATGATGTTTTTATGATTCTTACCAGCATGTTCAAATAAGAGAATACGAAACTCTTCACTGTCTATCAGGCAGTGCAGCACATATTGAAATACATTTCTAAAAGTAAGTAAAATTCAAAATATGAGCACAGTACACAATTTCTGGGCGTTATCAAATTGTAGATAATCAACTAGACGCGTACGATCTGAGACTAGTGGTTAATCAGAAATATATTATTTTCCAACATTATTCTAATATGAATTAAAAATATTAGTAATTTTGATTGTAATAATATTTTAGAAGCTGGAATTTCAATATTGCTTTCATTTCGAGTAGATTGTTTGCGCAATAATTAAGCTTAGAGAGGAGGTTTTGCTTTGATGGTATTAGGGTGTCATGTTATGACAACAGAAGAGTCGCTTTAATAACCAATGAACAGTCCACACCCATCCCACCTGACTTATACCAGTACCTACTTAGTTTATTAGATTGTAGACGTCTATTAGATAGGTATTAGTACTTTAATAATCTCTTCAAAATTTTCCGTCAAACATATATCATCAATATATAGCTATTAAAAACATCATAGAACTAACTTACGATACACTGAAAAGGTATTTCATAGATCAGTTCCATATATACGGGTGGGATTTATTAAATTCCATAGGGTTGTCAACGTTGTTTTTACTATCACCGGTTACTTGTTGACATTCTTCTTATTGTGTATTGCGTAGCGTCACAACGGTTTTCGTTTGTGAAATTTTTGTCTGGAATGTTATCAAGACACACTATACATATAGTGTGTCTTGATATATGTATTTTGTAGAAAGTAAAATAGCATAATGACAGGGCTTTTATAAGTCGAGTTTAGGGCATCCAACCCCGGACCTTATGTACGATCCCGGGATTTCTGCTTTAAGAATTTCTCAATCTCAGGATCCCAGGATTGGTCATTATGTGTAATTTCACATGTGTATTGCTTCAATTGGAATTTATATATAATTAAACATTTGTTGGGTATTGGAATGGTTTTTTTGTTGATTTAAAATAAGACAGTCAATTTAAAAAAATATGTAAAAGTATTTTTAAAAAATATGGTCAAAATAATTTTAAATTTTATTCGTTGCATTATTATGGTAGGTTTTACCAAATGGTATCCAAAAAGAGAACATGTCCTTCAATTTGACTTTAAAATGTAATCCTCCATTCATTAAAGAAGCGGTCCTAATTTGTCCTCCATTTCAAATTGAAGAATGGCTGTTATGAAATATGAGAAGGAGTAAGACTACAATAAATTTATATTCATTTTAAGGTATTATAAAAAATCTATGTGTATGAACAAACCGAGGTACACGTTGTAGTTAATCAGGAAGTTTTAATTTGAAATATGAACTATTTTTTAGTATTTACAATGAATCCCGAAACCCCTAATTGTCTGAATATCAATCCCAGGATTACGGGATTGAATAATTGACCGGGATCCCGGGATTGGAAACCCTAGTTGAGTTTCACTCACTCACTTTATATACAAAGTCTATATATTCTTTTAATTTTGCTATTGATGCAACCAAATCGGCATATCCGACTGGGCCAACAGATCCGACTAGTTATATTGCTTTGTGCATTTTTTCTTTGTCCATATCCGAACATTACCAAAGGATTTGACCAGTATATCGAATCGAAAATTATTGCTGCTAATCGGTTTAAGTGATTGGAAACGAAGTGACCGTGGTCAGATATGAATTGGCTGATACAGGAATCAGCAGTTTAGCAATAAGAATAAATGAACTTTAGGAAAATGCATGGCCTGGACAATGCAATATTACTGAGGCTCACCGCTATCAAATTCAACATGTAAAAAGAGAATAATTATGAGGAATGATTTCTATTTGAAAAAATATTTAAGATTGTGTGAAATTGTTCAGATTTTGAGACCGAGACATCTATGAATGATAAAAATTGTTTAAATGATTTTTTGTAAAAGTTCGTGTTAATCTAGTTTTCTAGAATTTTGATCGTTTTACTTGGTTTAGGCATTTCTTATAGTATGATTCCACTCAACGTTGACCGTAGTGGGTGGATAGGGAGGGCGCTAGGTGCGTGATTAAATAGCGACGTATTATTTTTATCAACAAATTAGTTAATCTCAACCATAACGCCTGGTAAAATTGTAAAATATATACTAACGACAAGAAATGGTTTAGTGGTACCGAATCCCTTTTTTAAATTGAACAAAACTCTATTTAACAGTTTCTATTTTAAAACTTAATTATCTATGAATAATAATATATATTATAATGAAATCTTGAAAAAACATGACACTGCAGAGATTGGAGACAGCAACAAATTTAACATCGTAATCATATTTTTCATAAATATAGTTTTGGTTACTGACATCTATTGTGTAATAGTGTGAACGATATCTTGATACTTAAAAATAGTAAGAGTATATTTTCATAGAGCTACCAAATGTTATCAATAATTAATTTTTTCCGACATCTATTGAAAAGGTGCTAAAACTGTTATAAATAATAAAAATACGGTTGAAGGCTTAACTATTGGGTTGCAATTTGTTTTGCACGATCATTAAATTTGTTTGTCGAATATTATTATGAAAAAATTACGTTACGCGATCAATTAGACTCACAGTTATTAGGCGACAATTGAACATAAGGAATGCCAGCATTTTTGATTAATACATTGCTTTTAAGTATGGGGTAAATTAAGAACTTTTTCGATTTCCTGGACTTGAATTAGATTGATAGTACAGTGCAATTACAATTTCGTTGGGAGTATGGCGTCAAACATATAATGCTTTTTGTAAAGGTATATATAAAGGAAGTTGTAAAAAGTCGTATGTTTTGGTTCAATATAAAAAACATTTATTTAAAAGAACACAAACAAGCGTTATTTATGTAAGAAAGAAGAGAATTGAATGATTATTGCAATTTAGCAAAATAATAAATCATCATTTTGCATTCGACTTATTATAATACCCACAGTATAGAACAAGAGCTTTTTCTACTTACATATAGATGGCAGTGTCAATGTATTCATTTAAAAGTTCAAAAGCTATAAATGTTTCGATTCCAGATAAGATGATTGATTTTTTTAAATAGTTAATATTTTAAACTTATACACAACCTAACATAGCGTGACGGGAATACTAAAACGCAAATTCTCAACTACTAAATGAACTTTAGGTTAGACTTCGATAAAAGGTAATTAATTATTTCAAAAATATTGAATTATCTACAATTAAAAGCTCTTGTTTATCTATTTGCACCGATTTATTATAATTTGTTTGAAACATTTTGTTAGCTAGAATAGATAAATGTACAGAATAAGATATTTTTTGGGTTGTATCAAGATATTGATATCTACTGAATCATCATAGTGTTTGAATAAATAGTTATTGTGTTTAAAAACATATCGATCTGTTATGTGTATCGCATTTTTTTTTGAATCGTTCCTAAGGTCACCTGTGCAGCCTGCAAAAAAGCTAATCCAAAACATGAAAAAGTTGTATGCCAAAACATGATCCGCACAACAATCGATGTCTTAATTTTTTGAAGGGTTTATCTTTACATCAACAACGGTTGGATTCCCTTTCAAAATTTAACAACCGGAATCAATATAACAACTCTTTCAAAGATTTCTATGGAGAAAAATTTATATGATTGAATTGGCCAGAATGAGGCTAAATGTATCACGCCCAGCGCCTTTTATAAACGATGAATAAATAATATGACGAGCTTTATTGTCCTTTACAAGGCATTCATATAGCCACAAGGGGAATGTACGAAGAACCCTTTGATGATATTCTCGGTCCTCAGTTTTGTTGTGACGTATGACGAAGACTGACGTTTTTTGAACATCCGATCGAATTGATGCATTTTTGTGAATGGGTTGAATGCCTTTCATTGCACTTAATCCGGTAAGAGAACGTTTTTTCAGTTATTAAAACACATATTTTTATTCAATCTTGTACCACATTTTCGTAAAGAAGTTTTCTTTTTTAAGATTTAGGTACTGTATTATAGGTTTAATGTTAGTACATATACGATTTTATACCAGAAAATGGAGTTACAAAAATATCAACCTTAGTTTCCAGTAACCAAATAATCCTTTGATGGAAGGCCATGATTGAATATACTTTGCTATCCATTATGCTCACCTACTTAAGTAGATCTATTCAATCGAATGTCATATAGAAAGATTATAGAATTCAACGCGTAGAATTGTGGTGTTTATGGCAAAAAATTCTTACGCTGGAGTAACATTTCGACAATCCCTACATAGTATAATAATGTAAGTATCAAATATGTCATTAGTGAAATTATTTGCATTTGCATTTTCATTTTTACGCACTCAGTTCTATGTATAGGCAAAATTAGATTTAAAATTGTAGCAATGTTTCAATTTTAAAGAAGGTACATGCAGTCGTTACTTTGCAATTGTGTTATGAATGTTTGAGACGCTCTGCTGTAAAATATCAAGTTTGGAGTACAGGATTATACGTGTAGGGGGAGTGTCGATTTGAGGTATTGGGAATGGAAGTTTCTTGATATATTTTCTTCTCGAGTGTCTCTAAAAGAAAATTTCATCGAATTTATAACATTGGATTTGAGAATATCTGGCGGATTGGAATTTTTTTTAATATAAAACGGAATAGATATAAAGCACAATTAGTTTGTAATATAAATACATGCATTTGACAAGCGTGTTATGATGCCTACTTTATCTAAGGTGTCTTTGCCGTTATGAAGATTGTGTCAATGTATAAAGTAATTAAAATAATATAAGTGTAAAGTAATTGATGACTAACTTGGTAAGGTAAAGGTAAAACTTGTATCTAAAGTGGCAGGAACGTCAAATTTATGCAGTACATTTATTTTTTGGGAAATGAGGTGCGATGCGGTCACTCTTACTTTTCCAGTGCGGAGATCCAATATATACTCCCTAGGTTCAACATTCCCGATGGGCTGACCGTAAATTTTGCGGAAACGTTGATAAATGGTAAATTCGCGGCGCGCAAATGAGCTCGATCCATCGCGCAAGGGCAGGTTGCCGTGACTTTTAGGCTCGCCTCACCCTCCGATCTCACCCTCCCGCGGACTCATACCAATAGTATTAACCATTGGGGCAGAAAGCACCCATGTTAGTCAGTTAATTCTGCCGTCGTGTCAAGTATGTATAGCGCAGTCATTACTTGCCACAACAGTCACCAATATTTTCTGATACAGCCTAGCATATTCTGGACGTGTTTCGGGAGAAGGAATGAGCATTTTTATAAGTTTCAAATTTAGGTTAATAGTATAAATAAATGCCATAATTAATGTATATACATATATATTAAATAATAATAAAGTAAAGTGGCAGAAAGAAATGTGCAGACAAAACGTTGAATTAAATATTTACAATTTATCAAGAAGCCGATATGGCTTTTTTGTTAGTTCACATTCACTCTCACAAAATTAATTATATTAAGACATATTATACTGTTTGATGCTGGAGAAGGATGCTCCGTATACCATGGACGGTCAAACGCACAAACGCATCTATCCTGACCGAGCTACAAACCCGGGATAGATTCTTGGCCGTTTATACGAGATGCCTACCTGGTTTTTTTGACCACGTCGCTCGCAAGTCTACCGAAAATCTTGAGGTCTCGTCGTCACAGAAAAGATCAAAGACAGAAGGGAACTCTCTGGAGCGACCAAGTGAAGGACGCCACAGGCCTCTCCTTATCGATGACTCTCAGAGCAGCGGAGTGCAGGAGCGAGTGGGGAAGGATCGTCAAAGGAAAAGGAATTGTTGCGATAAGCGGAGTTCAGGGTCGCGACTAAAGCAGAAGAAGAATAATGATTCAAAATGATATTTGTTTTAGTTACGTGTTAAGTTACCGTAAAATGGTTATTTTGCTTAATTGTATATAGCAAAAATAAATATATAAATTACTGTGAATTTTCAGTAAAAAAGAAATGTTCACGTAATGCAATATAAAAACATTCAATGCGTAATGCAAAATTGATAAAACGGCCGTCACAAATAAAGCCCTGACGGGATAAGTGCATTCGCAAATGACAAATAATATGTCACAAAACGAAACACGTGTGCGCTTTCTATGCAGTTCGCTGCAGTTTACCTGCATTAAATATTAATGCTTAAAACTGACAAATGATGTGTGTTTTTACGCTCCATTTCATAGATAATAGTGATTAATGGATGGATTATGCCCGGTTTTAAATAATATTATCATAAATGCGCTGCAGACCGGTCGGATGGCTTTACAATCGCAGCTATCAACTTTTATTATGCATGTGTGTGCAAATAAACAATATGTGCTGCGTTTTATTGTGGTGGGTACAGAAATACTATCACAATTAAAAATGGACTTAATAGTATAAATGAAAAGGATTCCGAAACGAAGTGCGAATTTAAAATTTCAGTTTTCTTTTAAAAGTGCGAAAATCGTTTTTATTCAAGTTGAAAAATTGAAAGAAATCATTACATTGTAGCAGTGGTTTTGAAAATATAATTTGTTTTTGGTAGTATAATATCTAGCGGGCACTTACATTTACAAAAGAAATATGGTGCAGTGGTCAATGTCGTTGGCTACGGTTGCGGACGTCTCGGGCTCGGGGTAAATTATGGATTTCTGTTCATAGCTATGGATGTTTGTGATGTTACCTCTCGATTAGCTGACCAGTAGTCATATCCTTTTTTCCCTACTCTCATCGAAAGAGAGCGGTTGGGCAACTGTGTAACAAGCATTTCTTGTAGAAAACGTCTATTGAGATACCTCCATTAGGAAGCCATATGATCCACATTGGGAGCGATGATGGAAAAAATGGAGCTTATATCGACTGAAGTTGTTGTACGATAACTGCTTGTGATTCAGTCACTCAACCGTTCATTTTCGTATGGAAGGGCTGGGGTAAGGACAGGAATAGTAGTTAGCTAACCGCTAACGCCACGCCCCGTTTTTAGGACAGGATAGGTGCGTCAGAATTTAGACATCTCAGACATCAATACTGTCATAAAAAAATCCACCAGTCGATTGAAAAATCGTTGTATGAATCGTACTGTTAATAAAAAAAATATCCGTAATCAGATTCGATCGCGTGGACACCACAATCGAAGACAACGACGTTGACGACTCGGCTGGAGGCCCGGTTTATTCGTGAAAAAAACTTTACTATTCATGCTTTTCAACTCTTGTGCCGCGATGTGATTTTATCAATAATAATAAGTACAAATATTTCTATGTCATTGGACAAGCCCGGTTTGAATAGCAATCAATATAAAATTCCGATAATGCAGTAGTGTTTTTTTATTTCTGTTTGATATAAATGAAAAATGTTGGATATATTTTTTTTGTTATTGATCAAACTGGATTGTGAATTTCAATTCGCACTTGGTACATAAACATTGTTGAAATAGCGAACAAAAAATGCTTTGCCAAATTTTTTAGAGTGAGTATAGAGGTGTTGCTTGCAGTACTGTTGATACAAAAAGAATGATATTTTTCAAATTCTGATTTATATTTTTTCAATGAAAATACATTTTAAGCTTAGTACACAAAAATGCACGTGACCAATGCGCTGATGTTTTCTTAAAATATAACCAATAATTAGTTTGTGATAATTCTTTTTAAAACAAAATTTGTTGTTCTATTTGTTGTATAATTCATTTTTTTGGTCGGTTCCGTGATCGAGTGGTCAACGGCGTTGCTTTCGGTTGCAGTGCACGGCTTTGAATCCCGGGACGGACAGTTCGGTGATTTGGACTTCTGTTCGAAGGCACGGATGTATGTGATGAAATCCCCTCCTACCCATCTGATATCCCAACCTAAAAACTGGGTGTACAGAAAGAGCGATTGGCTAACCAATAGTCCTGTCCTAACCCCTCTCTCTTCGACAAAGAGAGATTGAGCAACCGAGTAACGAGTCCATATTCTCCAGATTGGGGGCGGACATGGTTAAAAAAAATAATACGTGTTTTTATTCGATAGGAGTATCTTAATACCAAATGTATCGTAATAATTATCTAATAAATTCGAAAATAATTCGAATAACTTTATTATTGAGCTTTATATAAAATCAATGGTGTCAGGCGTTGTTTTCAACTGAGAAAGATGGTGATTTCACCTCTTTTATTGGGTTTAGTTGAAATTCCCACATAAAAGATTATTATTAAAGCGACCGATAAGTCGTGAATCAATTTAAATGCCTTAGTTGGAAAACGACATCACAAAGACGTTTAAATAATCTAAAATATTTTCTTGCCCTATTAATCTTGACAGTATGACGATACCATAGGTTCTCTCCGTAAAAGTGATTAGCTGTGAGGAATTATTTAAAATTCAGTGAAAAATAAAACTTCACCATTGCATTTTCGCCCCCGCATATTTTAATAATTTGTTGTATGTTGTAGGTGTAGTGAGATATTTAGCTTTATATTTGGTATAAACGTATTCATTGATTCGTCACATAAAAATTCTGAATATAGATCTGTACGGCTTCAACAATTTAAATTAATTGTGACAACCATTAGATATAAGAAATATTCTGCCAAAATACAGCAGTCACATAAATAATGTTTCATTCAATATAAGAAAGAGAAAAGTAAAATATTTTACACAACTAAATAAATAAAATAGACATCACGCAATTGCAAACCAATGTAAATTATTAATGGCTCTTTCCATCTCGTTGATTGTCACACAAAGTGGGCGTGTTGGGTAAAATCCAAGTAATATTTTCAAAGCTTTTCCTAATATTTACTTAGGTCCATCTTCTTCGGCCGCCAGACAAAGGGGCATCTTCTTTCGCAGCGAATTCGGTTTTTTATGTCATTCGCAGGAATTTAAAGTCAAAAAGACCATTATCCTCTGATCGTATAGAGTTTGGTTTTATTGTACGCAGACCTCTTTATGGATGTTTCATTCATTCATTGTGACAATGTCGCAAGAAATGTTTTGTAAACACAAATGTGCCGCTTGAGAAAGTATTTAACGCATAAATCAATAATTATTATACATTACATTTATTTGCCTTTCGATTCCACTGGCCAGATATTTTATTTTGTCTATTGTTATTCGAAACGTGCGAAGAAAAAAATAATTCTATTATTTAATGAAAAGGAAAAACATACAATAGGATATTTTTTAATTGTTTCACTAATTATGTATATTATTATTGTATTCCACAATGAGAAGCATATGATCTACTAATGGAACATCTCAACATAACCAATATACGAGAACTGGTAGTTATCATATCGTTATCTATATACCCCGTTTTTGTGCGGAAAGTAACACAAACGTCAAACTTTGTAGACTGTGGAAAAAATCATAAACCGTTTGAAAAGTCAAGGTATAGAAGTGTACGCTTGAGGATTCAAACCCGTGAACCCGAAACCGAATCGAACAATCACCCTAGATTACAGAATTTGCTTGTTTATGATGTTGCTAAATTAGTTTTAGTTTTCATTAATAAGCGAGTAAGTTATGCTGTTGAAAACTATACCAAGAATAGTAAGTAGTGATGGAACTATTTTCATTTTATTTTAAAAATATAGTATTAGAAATTACTTGCATACAGATGTTTCTGATAATTCTTGGTGGAAAATCAGTACACTGTAAAAATAAAATACAATTTTATTCAATGATTAAAAGCGACTTCGCTTAGTGAAGAAGATTATTGGTTATTTCGAATACAACTTATTATTAAACTACATATATATATATATATATATATATATATATATGCATACTACTATCTATATTGATATCGATAAGAATTACTAATGTTTAATACCTATGTACCATATATCGAATCTCAAAATAACCATTTAACGCTATAAAGAAATGCGTCCACATAATAAATCACTTGGCACACCCTATAAACGTCTTGTAATGAATACGTCTTTACACATTCGAAGATTTTCAAAAATGTAGTCAGGATTCGCATACCTGGGAAAAAAACTGATTTATGATAAATACAATAAAAAAACTGAACCACGAGAAGAAAATATCACACAGACAGTTTCTCCGTTCACTGCGAATTAAACATATTTATACATTCTGCAGTATGCGTATTCTTCTTTGGTGATGTGTTTTATTTGAAAGTTGGCGACCAACATACTGGTATTTAGAAAGAATCTTAAAGTTAATTTCAATTATTGTTCCTCGTTGTCTTCTGCTATTCTAGTGCTGTAGTATTTTCGTTAACCCAAACTTGCTTGTCTTGATCACGGTTAATATTATTTACCTTCGGCCTTGCCCACCTCTTCTAGAATGTGGTATTTAGAGTGGTATTGGAGATTTAGAGCACAGTAGTATATTAAGCTGATTTGATTTGACTAAGTTCGTTTGTTAGGCATACGTAGTAAAAGAACTGTTTCTCCTGAATCTCGGAATACACGGTTTCAGTTTCTTTTTCAAATCTTACATGTAAAATACGCAAGGAATCTAAACACAGAACCAAGAAAATCATAACAATACGTCTGTATAATATGTAATTGTAAGCATATACATTTAATAATGTGATAGGGCCTTCACGAAGTCCACACATTTAAGCTTCTGTATGTCCATGAAACGCACCGCGCGCCGCGGGATGTAGTGCGGTGAGCTTTTCAATACCAACTCCAAGAGCTTTCATTCGAAGCGATCTCCTCACCTGGGCAAACTGTATCACGATTTTTTGAGAACTTACCCAAATGTCTTTCTTTGCTTTTTTGCAAAAAAATAAATAAAATAATCTTTTTATTCATCGCACAGCTGTATTGTGCTGTCAGTTCACCTTTTTTATTCGTAATAAAATTAAGTCATGAATGGGTGAATGTTTGTATTGTATTATTAGTATAGATGACTATGTTATTGTTATGTGTCTAAATAAACAATGATATTAAGTGGTATCTGTGTATTGGGACTTTCATTTTATAAGCTGTGTCGTCATAACAACGTAAGCTACCGCATATAAATGTTAAATTTGAATCATAAAAAATGTTGTTGAAAGTATCAGAAGTTTATTTTTGAATACTGAAATTTGTACATATATCATAAAGATAAACAAAAGAAAAATAAAATGGCTACTCATAAAAAAATCATCTTAACAGTTGATGTGTTGAAACGCAAAAGTTGTAACCCAGTAAACAGTTATTTTTAGTTGTGACATTGTGTAGGTGTAGGAGGAGAGTTTTCTATCGAAAGTATTAATCATGAGCAGCATTCATTGACAAATAAAAGCCAACAATTTTAATGTGCCTTCCTCACACTTTGACTTCTATATTTCGCCAACATGAATAGGCGTAGAAATACCAAACAATGGCATTCAAAAGCGAATAGAATTACGTGTGAAATACTTGCTTCTACTTACTGAGTTTTACAAAAACTACAAAGGTATAAATTTTCAGTATTGGTTTGAAATAAAATTTGATATATCGTTTATGGGCTAGCATAGGTTTGTCACTATATTACTAAGATTCGAATAATTACATTTAATCATAACTCACATTCAATTTTTAATAGATTGGTAGGTATATTTGATTGAGGTTTAAGGGGTCGAGAATACATTATTTAATATATAGATTATAGAACGCGGCAAAGCGTTGAGTTAAAAGCTGGTTTACAATCGCAATTTTTAGTCTTACAACATAAAAAGGGCAAAAGGAAGCAGAATTTTTAAAAAAAATATTGATATAGGATTTGATCCCAGCATACCATTTACATCCTGTGTGGATTTGTAACTTTCTGTTTTCACGGAGTGGCGTTGTTGGCCTCAAGTCTATTTAACGTTTTAAGATTTATCTAAAAAAAAATGGGAGAATTTTACTGCATGTATATTATTTTATTATTCTATTTAAAGTCATGTTTTCATCACTGATTAATCCTTTATACTTTATATTAATGAAATAAAATCCGGTGGCTAAGACTTCGTTGAAAAAATAAGGTCTGTTTTATGATCAGAGAACTAAATTACGAGAACTGTCAAATTTTATAGTGTTCTTTTGGATAAAGCTGTTTCTGAAATTCATGACCCGACCCGGCTATTTATACGCATAGTGGTGTTGATGATTTAGTTACGTGCTACTCCGGCGCTCCAGGTGATTGCATACTAAAGTTTTTTGATAGCCTAAACAAGAGAACAAGAAAAAGCAGTTGAATGGCTGAAAGAATATTTGCGCGTACCCCAGAAGTGTAGACAATGTGATTGGATTTATCCGATGATATCTGAAAATAAGTTTATATTCATAATTATTTAATTAATTTTCTTCTTGTTTTGCGTATCCTAAGTATCGACTCCGTATGCGGAGTGTGTACCATACTCTGCCACCCACTTTGCAAGACATTGGAAATAAGCTTTAATCATTGGAATAGTTCGTTTGTCATCAGTATTGCTTTTATACGAATGTACAAATTACCAAACAAGAGTATTATGTTAATGTAAAAAGTACCAATCTATTTGTATCACGGTAGAAACAAACGTAAACCGTGAATCGAACGGGGGTAGGTCTTAACTAAGCATAAGTTACGAGTCGCGCCATATCGACGCTTTATGGCCAACTTTACTTATACGGCCGTCACCCCAAGTCTTTATAGATGGCGCAACCGTCACGTACAGAGACTCATTGGAAAAAAGTTCATTTGACTGTTAATTTAATGCAATGTACAGAAACCAATTTTCATCATAATAATGCATAATAATAATTGTAGTAAGACAAAGATCTTCAGCATATCGTCAAATCTTCTGGCAAATAAAATGTAGGTACAAGGTGCAAGTAAGTATTTTTAATAAGACTACTGTTTCCTGCAAATGATAATCTAGGATACGTTATCAAGAAAAAGTCATCATTACATATAAAACGTATAAATGTCAAACATTTTTTATGTGCTTTGAAAAGTATCCCTATTTATTAAAACGTTGCTATTGTAACGCTAAGAAGCAAATACTAGTTTTGAATAAATAATGAATGTTTAATGTTTGTGTGGTCAATGACATAGGCATGATTTCACACTGCCTTTTGCTAAATGACAAAGGCTTAAAGGTCTTAAAAATGGAAAATTGGCTTGAATTTTGACAAAATAACTACAATGCATATGACGCATATTCAAGAAAAGGGACCAATCAAATCAATGCTGCTGAATTAATAAATTTCATAATATCAAATTTTTAAAAATATATTTTTATGCTAATCTTGTTTCGACTCTCCTACACATATCAATTTTAGACCTAACGCCCTTATCCTTTCACATACAGTGTTAATAATTAACAGTAAAAATATCTCCAAATTATTACTTTTAAGGATTGATTGCCTATGAATGTAGTTATAAGATTCGTATTTCTGGATATTTTTGACATTTAATTTCAATGGATTTGTGTGTTTTGCCAGACGGAAGACCTTTAAAATATACTATCTTAGTACTTTTTGGATCTCTAAGCATACTCTTATTCGTACATAATATCGTCGTTGTTCTGAAAGAAGACTAACTGAAAAATACTTGTTTCGAATAATTGGACTTTGAAGATTTTCAAATGTTTGAAATGCCATACCTTTTTCATTTAGTTCGTACAAAAAACTGTTTTTAAGTAAAAGTTTGATTAATAAAAATAAGTATGGTCTTTCTTGAGGTAAAGTTTGAAATAAGGAAAATTTTGGTTAACTAACTCAATGTGTCATTATTTCGATTTAGTATTTTCTTCTAGAACAGTGACGATATGTACTAGCAAATATGATACGAGAATTATAAATGTAAAATTAGCTTTTGATTAATTATCTTGTACCTCTAATATAAAGAGATTTATAATGATACGGTAAAAATGACATATACAGCTAACATGAGTTGAAATTGACCGTGAATTAAAACATAATGGTTGACATAAAAAATAAGTTTTAGTCGATACATTTAAATGTGTTTGTCTCTAAACAAGAGCTTGAAAGAAACGTAAAATCTTAGCAACAATCCAGCACTGGTTCCCGTAATCCCGGCGTATTGCCGTAAACGTAAAACCCAAAAACTTCCCGACGGGGCAACCCGTTCGGCGCGGGGCTGAGCTGTAAAATAAAATCGGAATTTTATGCTCCAATAAGGCGGGAGCTGATAAAGATAAGCGACAGGCCGTGGGCCGCGCGGGGAACCAAACTTCTGCCACTCGACAACCAAACTAAAGAACCAAACCGATCTGAAATAGTGATGGGTTGAATGGGCACTGAATATATCGATACTGATAAAAATAACGATTAATTATCACATGTCCACATACAAATGTATGCCTTCATATTTGTGAAAATATTTTTTCAATTTATTAAAGATAATTATTTTGATGAGAGACGATGATACAGGCAGAGGTTCACAGGTAACAAAAAGGACAGATTTAGATTGAACAACAAATGGAAAATTTAAGTATTACGATAAAGCTTCTAGCATCGATATTTTAAGTTGTATGTATAATTATAATACCAATACATATGTGAATATAATATATCTCGTTCTGATAATTGAAAACGAACATTGCTTGACTACGATTCTACATTATGTACTTACTGATAAAATAAACTGCTGTTTTTTACCTACTGGTATAATACTGAGTTATTAGAGATAGATAATTGTAATCCAAGAATTTCATTGTACACTTACCTCAACTTTGTAACTCGAATTCTCCCAGTAGGTATATATTGTAAATTATCATGTCAACCGTCAGTACCATAGTGATGCATATGATAACAATAATTGAAAAAAAGTTATTTTTATTTCAGAAATGTTTGCCAGTTAGAATTTAGATAATGTTTCACCGTTAACACGCTGACTGCTAACGGAATCACTTTGCAAGCTAATATGACGCGTGGCCCATGCCGTGGGTACATTACGACATTATAAAAGATTTCATAAAAATAATGTGTCTTTGAAATATACGATTAAATTTTTTTTTATATAGAATTTAGACAGTTGGTTTATAATGTTTTTGAGCACACACATATTTGATTAGAGCTCTTTACTTCATTATGATTGACAATCATTATTAAACTATTATTTATTATCTCTTCAAAAAATATATAATTGGCTTTAAAAACCACTACTTGGGGTATTCATTATCGTTCTTGAAATCTGGAAAGATTTTGATGTGATATTTTGTCGTTACAAATTATGACAAATACTATTCGAATATCAAAGAGTCAAAAAAGGGCTGAATATATTCGGATATTGAATATTCGAGCTGGAATCCCTAATATTGAAAGTTGATCAACTAGTCGTTGTAAAATACGTGGTGTTCTAACTTTACAGATTTAAAAAAAAAATATCGCACTTACCTCGATTACCATGAATGGCAATTTTTGATGCACACAATAAGCTCGTTTCTTTTTCATGGAAGCGGTATTTGAAAAACGGATCGTTATTTTTAATCCCACCTCTAAACGAAACCGAATAACCAGGCCGGTCGGTGCGGCGCGGTGTACCGCCTTAACGACCGGCCTAGCCAGGCCTCACGAATCGGGGGTCTCGATTTCTATCGCACGATCCAATAAAGAGGATTTTGTAGGGAATTGAAATTGGGTGGCACGAGGATATTTGTAAGGTCGGAGAATAGTTTATTTGCTTTATTGCCCGGCAAATCTGACGCCGGGGGAGGGTTCACACGTTACTGTGTTTTCTAGAAGAGTTTTATATCGATTTCCCTGGTTATATGGATTGGTTTATGACGGCAATTTACGAATGCGTAAAGTCAACGTGTATTGAATTTTGTGAGTGAGTTAAATGGCAATCAGCACGGCAGTGTGCAGTTCTGATTCAAAAATAAAGTTTTATGATCTGAATCCTCAAGCAACGTAGTTCAGTAAAAGTTTTTAAGTGCCTGCCGCAGTAATGTATAAAGTAATTCATGACACTGAAATATCGCTTTGTAAAATTATATAAATGTTTTTAAGTTGCTTGCGTTTTATATAATTGTATATAAAATTCCGCTATCAATGTGGAGTATACGGACTTCTCAAGTAGCAGTGAGATATTTCAACACGCCATGGTTAATGATATAAAATTAAATTAACATAGCATAGTCAATCATTCAACCATACCTTTTTAGGGAACTCAGATATAGAAATAAGAGGTTAGTTAATTTTTTCCATGTCCGCTCCCAACATGGAGTATATGATCTCCTAATGGAAGTATATCAACAAAATAACTGTTTGTTACTCAGTTGCTTACCCTCTCTTTTTTCGAAGATAGTAGGGATAGAAGGATAGGGCTATGACAGAACTAATGGTAAGCTAATCGCTCTCGCTATGCCCCGTGGGGATCGAATGGTTGGGATCGAATGGTTGGGAGTGGAAGGTTTTAGACATCACAACCACTCAGACTACGAACAGAAATTCATAAATCGATTGAAAGATCAATTTATGAAACTGTCCGCACCGGGAATTCAACCCGAGACATCCGTAGCCGTAGCCAACGACGTTACCAACTGCGCCACGGACGCCGACAATTCAGTTAGTTAATTGGTTACACTTAAAGTAAACGTTATCTTTCTCTCCGTTTCTAGCAAGTAAAGGAGGAACAGTTGAACATCATATCGAAGAAGTTATGGTTGATACTTTGATTACAAATTCAAATCGAAACATATTTTTGTCAGGAGATATATGATCCTCGTATCGCTAATGACGTCATGAGTATAATAAGCTATTTGAAAATAAAATCTAAATGAGAAATTTAATCGAATAGTACTACCGGATTGTAATGGAACGTCTCAACACGTCAGCTTAATCAGCCATACATGTTTTAGTGTGCATTCTTTTGCGCTGTATTTCGAAGAATAAAGATTTTTTTAAGCACATATTAAAAAAACTAAGCACATATTAAAAAAACATTACTTGAATCAATGTGATAATATATTGGATGAGTTAAATAATGACGAGGAAAATTATGGACATTTTTGATTGGATAATGATATCTATATTCACACACAATATAGGCAATACATAAACACTTCAAGAAAACGGATAGAAATGCCGATGTCATAAAATATCGTATGGACCAATACAAAAGACACGAAAATAGTAAAACTGTCACAAAACTTAAATCCTTGAAATATTTAACTGTATCAGGAATTATACAATTATCTATTATTATTAAAATTACGGTAAATATAACGTTTCAAATTTAATTTTACTGGTCACAACAATAAAAATGAAAGTTGTGAAAGCAAAGGGTTGAAAAATACGGTACTTAAATGAAATGAAACTGTGAAAGGAGTAAAGAAACGGTAAAAATTTGCCCTTCGCTTTTGTATAAATATAATATAGCACAAACAGGTTGCCATAAAAATACTTTCTTTGGGAGACCATTTCTCTTTCCTGGTTTATTAAAAGGGTTATTTTCAAGGTAAAAATGCATTTTTAAATGTTTATTTTTATTGGTTAAAAATTATTCTACATTTGACGTGTAAATTGACTCACAAAAAAGGAAAAGATCAAAAGATACTTCGTTTTCTCATACACTTCAATTTTTTTTCTCTCTCATCTCAGCAGCTTCTGTAGAAGGGAAATACTGCATTTTCATGAGTCATTAGTATCTTCATGGATGAGATGTATAAGCAGGTTTTTTAATACCTTTATTTACCCACTGAAACTATGCCTGGAGTCTGCGAAGCAGTCTCTCAGTTTACTTACAACTTTTTTTATTTCTAGGGTTGGTACAGACGCAACAAAGATTTTCGCGCGTGCATCATAGCTATGTTTTGTATTAATAGAGATTCTGTCAACCGAAGTCTTTAAATGGGTGAAAAATAAGAAAACCTTCTTAAGAATACTGATTTTGGGTGTTCAGTTAACAAAAGTCTTCAATTATTATATGGTATCGTTCGTTATTTGATATTAAATTAGAATAGTTTATTTTAAATTGTCCAGTTTTTAACTGACTTTCGAGAGTAGCTCGAATTCGAACCCATGGTAGCTTGCGTGCACAATCTATAGTTTACTTTATATTAAGTCATTACCTGCAGGCTGCAGCATCGATTTACTTTAGTTAATTAAGAAGCGGAGCGATGCCAGTTGCTGATGATGATGAGTATTTTTATAATCAATATATAAGCACATTTTATTGTTCGTCACAGGAACAAACATTGAATCGATGATATCACATTCTTATTTATCTCCAAAAGAAATCTGTTAATTATTTTTCAACAGAAACCATTACCGAAAGTTGAAATATCGTCACTCGTTCATGTCGTTAGCGAACGACAGTATAATTTATTTTTGGTTCCCTTATCTTTCTTTTTATAAAGTGCCACATTTCATATTTGGACTTAGGTCATTAATTATTATCGAGGTAAACATATATAACACATTTTGCAGACTGACAAATCATCATCTTTGAAATGAAATATCGTTTGAATGATAATTTATTTATTTTACGAATTTTAAGTAAAATCTGCAAGGTATTTCAAATTCATAGAACAGTAAAAGACCGATCGACCTTTCTCGAATTCATCGCTTTTATTTGAAGGGTCCTTAAAAAACGATGAATCAGGGCTCAACTGTAGACGTTGTTGTTGTGAGATAGAGGAAATATGTACGTATTTAAAATTATTGCAAAGTTATATATAACAATGTCGCGTTTAAAAGTACAGTTATAGTAGGTATGTAATTTAAAATAACAGAGAAAGATTGGGAAACCTGTATTTTTTCTACCGTGGCATGCCGTATCGACTTTGTATATTTTAAAATTCGAAAATAATTATTTTAGACTGCAACTGTTTATAAAATCTCCATTGGTAGTTGTAGAAATTGATGATTGCATCTTGAATCTAAGCACAGTTGAATTACAAATTGGGTTTGAATCGAATACGGCATGTTTTTCGCTCTTTTATAAAACCATCGTTTTGAGATTGAAATGCTTTACAAATATTATTTTTTTAAATTATTCTATCTATGATAAGAATTGAATATTTAAAAAAGTTAATATATTCTATGGTATAATGTTTGATGACAAATAGTAAATTTATTTTGCATTCTTTGAATCGTATAAAAATACATATTCACTTCGAAATGCAAAAAATACGAAACATATTAAAATAGTATCGTTCGACAAATAATAATAATAATGTTCTATCCCACGAACTATAAGTGGATTACTACATTTTGTTGTTCGTTGAGCGTTATATTAATTTACATATAAAGAAAAATAATATATAATGATGTCAGCTTATGTTTTTTTCTTATGGCTACTTTTAAAGTTATTATGTTTAAATGTTGAAATTTTAGACAACGAATATACGAAAGTTTTTATGTTTTTAAGCATATAATGTGAAAGATTGTGTATTACATATCTGTTGAAAATATCTGCATCAAAAAGTTGCATAAAAGCTCATTAAATTGACCGAAGGACCATTGTTAAAAAAAGAGATTAATGGCTTCCGTAAAATTCCGAAAAGTACAACTTTTCAAACCAGCGACAGAAGCGATTGCTGATTATGAAAAGATACTACAGTTTTTGTAATAAAATCCTCAGGTAGTATTAGAAGGCAGATACTACTTTATAATAACGATTTATGTGTTGTTGTATACTATCGGTGTATACTAGCGATATCTAGGATTGGATTATTGTGCAATGAGTTTGTCTTGGCTGAAGACCTTTTGTAAGTAGCTTGGTTAACATTATGAGCATCTTGTACGACATTAATGTTATACGAGTAAGATCAAAAACAATATAATAAAATAAACATATTTAATTCTCTAAATCGAATCAATTTTTTTTTTACCTATGCTTATATTGTCTTTGTTTTATACATCCAATTTAAATTTTAAAAACAATTATGATAAATATAATAGTCGAACATATAAATATATGTTTTGACTAGTAAAAGTCAATATGTTTCCTTTTTCCACATATTCTGTTTTAAATAAGAATACGATATCTGTTTAACTATATTTAAAAAAAAAAATTATATCCGCTCCCTACTCAGAGTATATTGCTAGCACACGGTGCCTCCAAGATTCTCTGAACCCTGTCAGTCTCCTTGCTTCCTCCCTGGTCATCACAGCTTCCCTTAGATCCACCGAGTACATCGTATGGATTTTCCAGGACGACGGAAAAGATACAGGCAGCACTCAGGCTCCCCTGGTGCATCCGCAGCACATGTGAAAAATGCAATACGAAAGACATAATGAGAAGTATCATACGACATAAAAAAAATATAAAATAAATTCTTTGAATAAGTATCGTAAACTTAATTTGAAAAATAAGTCTTCTGGGGATAGCTCGACGCATCGAAAGCTTTGTTAAACGTTCCCTTATTAGCACTCACTGCGATGTCTCAATTGCGTACGAAAAAAATGTTAAAAGAATAGTTTTGTGGAAAATATGGTCAAAATTTGCGGTGAAACCTAGTGTTGCCATTAATTATATTGAAGACAGACAATAAGAGCGGCTGACAACTTCAGTAAAAAAACTCTTTGTTGAAATTGCAATAAAAAAATCTTATCGCCTTTGTCTTTGCAACTGGTGCTTTGTATCTTAACATAGTTGACATATTATACCCTGTTACCAATCCATTTAAAAAAAGTTTACCTTATGTAACATTTATCGTTCAGTGCGTTGGACACGGCTACCGTGTCCATACTGCTCATGCCAAGTCACCTGGATAAGACACGTCACACGTCAGTGACACGTGTTTTGGGGAAATGAAGAAATTAACAAGTCTAGGGTGATTAAATTATTAACAATTTTTGATTTTTAAGTTATAACGATTCAAAAATTGGCAAAATATTGGGAATTTATTACATGAGATATTTCATATACAGTGAACGTGTTAATACCTGATTATTAAAAAATTTTCTTAGAAATCAACAATAATTTTCATAAGTCAAATAAAAGAATTGCTTGTTACTTAGTTTCTCAACCTCTCCTTTTTGGAGATAGTATGGCTTACTAGATAAGTCTAATAATAATGGTAAGCTAATCGCTCTCGCTACATCTCATTTTAAGGATCGGATGTGTGGGAGGAAATTATACATCACAGACATCCATCCCTCCGAATAAAAAACCATGAATCGATCGAAAAATCCATAGCTTCCGTGCTGAGATTTGAGCTCATTTATGACATTCACCACCCGGTCATAGATCCAACAAAGATTACAAATATTCCTGAAAAGACTATAAAAATATTGATTCATATTTATGTACCTATGTGTATATATGTGAACTGGAAACAGTTAATTATGCTCTATTCATTCACAGGTAGCAGACGATGCTGCTGACAATAATGATATAAAGCGATGAAGAGCAAAAACCAATAAGCCCACATTTTGTCAAAATCCAACAAAAAATATGTTTATATATTATACTAGTGAGTACCCGGTATGCGTTGCAATACCACTCAAAGAAAGAAAGGGTTTGTGTTTTAATTGTCTACATGGGCTGAAATTTTATAAAATTACCCGGTCCCCAGCCCGAGTCCGAGTCTCAATATCACATTTGTTTCCCGAACCCGACCCCAAACCCAGATGCATTTTTCTCATCCAGAAAAAAGCCCGATTAATTTTTTAATATAGTAATTCATTTATACTTTTCAAACAGCATATGTCACTGTTTCTATATTTCCAACGAAATTCAAAGCACAAGTGAAATAAATTATTTAAGTTATGAAAACTATTGCCTTATGACTGGCTCATGACTTGAACATCGAAATATTTTTCTTAAATTTGAATTTCTTACCCAAACCCGTGCAGACCTATAAGATGTTAAAGATTCTGTGTACATTTCATACAAAATGAAAACTTGTCAAGGTTTTTCCGAGATGTTTTTAGATTTTAATTTTTTTTCTTCAGAAAGCTTCACGGGTGTGCCTTTAACACCTCCCCAAAGTTTCATCAAAATTGGATAAATGGTAAAGGAATGCATACAGGACAAACAAACCTTCATTTTTATATATTATTAGGAGCCTATTAAAAATGCTTTGATTTGAAATGCCACTCATCCCATGTGCTCCCGTTCCCGATCCTAGTACGTTATCTGACGCGTGAGCAAGCCCGTTCCCGTTTTTTCCCGAATTTTTTTCACAGGAACCTTTCCCGGCATGATCACAATAAGTCCTTCCTGAAAGTTTCGTCGCGATCGGTTGAGTAGTTTAGGAGCCTATAAGATCCGGACAAACCAAAAAACCAACAAACAGACATTCATTTATATATATATATATAGATAAGTCATTTCACGCAATATGTAATGACAAATAACTTGCAAAGACCTGACAAAAGTATGAGAGAAAAAATGTTTAAAACTTTTAATTACATCGATAATCCGATATGTATAATAGTTCCAATCAAATGTTCATATGTCAACTGCATGACTGCTAATAATATATAAACTTTTCGTAATTGTAAATACAATACAATGGAAAACTAAAAATGTTGTGTGAAACACTAAAACGTCGTTTACTAGTTATATTGCAAAGTGGACATATCGGTTTTGCTTTTAAACGCCTCATATAATAGTGTAAGTTTTGGGCATACAGATAAAAAAAACGACCAATAGAGGATTACATTCCCCGTTCGCTGTCCAAAAAATCCCCATTGATCATAATTTGACGGAGAAATGTCATTTTTTGCATCAGTATTTTCCGTATGTTCGAATTCAAATAGGTAGATTGTCACTCGCCGCGTATCGAATATCCAATATGACTCGGTGCGGTACGGTATGCATTTTTTTTTAGATTATTCAACATGTTTTTTGATTTACTGGTTATAATAAGCGAATTCTCGAACGAAAATTGCTGCCATTGTTTGATGTATGTTATATTTTCGATTAGGCTGGATTTTGACATTTGTTAACGGTAAAATAATATATACGGAGGAATGAACAATATCTAAATATATATATCTTACTTTACAAGGTACGAAAATCACCATTGTTAAAACGATGTTTTTATCGAATTATCAATGATAATAATTTAACATTTGTTTAAAAATACTATAAAACCATTTACAAATAAATATGTTCACGTTTACGACAACGTTCGTCACATTTTTATTTCTCTGTCATGAATGGTAACACAAAAAAAACTATACTTTTTTTCTACTAAACTACATGGAACCTGCAAAGCGATCTATTAGTTTCTTGGTTAATTTATTAGTTGGGGGACATACTGTGGTGTTTACATGCTTTTCGCACATGTTGTCTAGCTAAAGTACACACTCTCGAAAGAAATATTCAGTAAAATCAAGGAAAAGAACACAATTGATAAAACACCTTGCAAATACTGACTGTTACAATCAATAAACAGAAGTGTTCAAAAAAGTTAAATAACAGATATTTCAAACTATGATTTTAAGTTTAATTATTTTCTGACTTCTCCAGTCCCTAAGTGTCTTTCGAAAGAGATTAAAGCGATTAAGCACAAGATACGAAGTTATACACACGATGTGTTCTTTAACCTCTTTTGGGGTATCTGTTTTTATTTCTAAATTTTCAGAATATGTAAACAATAGTTCTGGAACGCTATTATCATAATATGAATGTTAACAAAGGAATATTTAATTAAATTTGAAATGTTGAGATTTTGTACATTTCCATGTAATTTGTCACTAACGACCCAGTGTTTCACATTTAGGCATCCTCAGGCATTCGGGCACACGAATGAACTCGAACTGACCAGTAACGAACTGTCAGTTCGAGTCAATTCATGTGCCTGAAGATTCCGAAAGGCGAAACCCGGATCGTTAGTGACGAAATACTTGGAAATGTACAAAATCTCAAACATTCAAATTTGATAATGAAATTCCATCAAGCACCCTCAGTCAATATTTTGAATTATAAAGAAATATTTGGAATCATTTTGTTAATAAAACAAAAACTGGTCATAAATAAAAAGTAGAAATCTCTTGACAAAATATGGTGCTGTTATCAACTGTGGACTATAAATTTAAACAGATTTAGTGCATTGATTTTTTTGTAGAAGTGAGCTACGTGTGGAATATATGATTACAAAATCCTGATAACATTATGGTGTTGTAAAAAACCTTTAATGAATCTTAAAATTTAAATATGTATGTAATTGTTTTTTAAAAAAGATATTTCGCAATAAATCCACGATTACTTTTAAATCGACCCAACTATTTCGTACAGGATTGATTTTCAGTGGTGTAATTTCATAAAAGCAAACAAAAACAGCTCTTATTTTAGAATAAAATAATTTACCAGTATGTCAATAATTTGAAAATGCGAATAAAAAAATAAAACACACCTGAGTAAGTGGTCAAATATATAATACATAAATCTATCTACGGGAGCAGCTATTTTGTATTCCATTCGGAAGCTTAAAGCTTTGCAGCGGTGCTGGCATTTGGATTGAATGCTCTAAATTTGATGACAGACAGGTTGTGCAACAAAAAGAGAGCATTTGCAATGAATAGACGCGTAACAAAGACTTCTGGAAACGGAAAACCGAAACTAATACAATAATTCTATAGGAAGGCTCGCTAAATGGCCAACAATTGGTAAAGCAAACATGGCCGATTGTGTTTTCTACAATGCATCTTTCAATGGATGTATTTGGATATTTATTTTCTTATGGCTACTTGAGTTCTTCAACTGGGCGTTTGTGATATTTCTTATTAATTTTTAGTAATATCTCCATACGAACAAGGAAAAAAAATATTTTTGATAATATTATACTTAATGTGACACATTATTTTATTTAAGACTTTACGGAGTTTACTGGACACTAAAATATTATAAAAATAAAACTGGCTATTCGTAACGAAATATAATAATATGAATTATGAATAATGTATAAATATTTTTTTTTATTTATGGCTAAAACCGATAAAACCTGTAACTCCTACATTCTTATCTACCATGATTAAAAGTATTTATATACTAAAATTACCAGGAGACAATGCGGACTATTAATTACTTTTAAGGTGTTAACTGTCAATTCTTGGTGGAAAGACATCATATTTTAAAAAATAAAACACAATTTGTTTGTACTACTTCCACATATTTATAATGATCAGGACCGGTTTTGACCGGCGGACTATTAATATCGCAGATAGATTGAGTGTGTTGTGTTGTGCTTCGCAGAAAATGTAAAGACAGATAAATCAAGAGAAATGTGTGTTGTAATAAGCAAAAATATTATGTTTGTTTATTTAATTAGTTTTAAAAAGGATGAAAATCAGAAATGATAAGATTTCTTAAAATACCTTCAAATCGAATAAATTTTTTCAGTGTATTCAAATAAATGTTCCGGAATTAACGAAATAACAATTTTACGAACCACCTGTACAAGTTTGAAATAAATAAAGATAGCGAGATCAATCTCTATAATAAGACTGTTATAAAAGAAGAAATATTTTGGGATAAATAAAATTAATTTTGATATTACTTACAGAATTTATAAAGCCTAGTGTGGGATACCGGAAAGCAACATCCTGCCAATTTGTTAAAAGTAAAAAAGTCTTGCAATATTTTGACGAAAGCGACAGCTTCTTATATATATATATATATTAAGAAATTTAGTAAATCCCTACCTTTATATGTTTGATAAAGAGTTTGTAACACGATATATTGATAGTATAATAATTATGTTGTTACGCTGTACAATTATATTTCAACTATTATTGATTAAATACTGATCAAATAATTAACTTATTTAAAAACAACCACATTTATTAAATAATCTAACAGTAACAACCATACCTCTGTTTTTTAGTGGTAAAAGCTGCACCCAAGCGATCAGGTCGAATCCTGGCCAGGTCAACAACATAATTAGGTTATTTTAATCTAATATTTGAGAACGTGGCAAGGGTGTTTGTGATGTTTTTTCTTATCGAGTTGGTCTCGTGTAAATTTGAAAATTCACATCGTTTTGATTTCATGTTATTTAAAAAAATATATCTGGTTCCTTGGGTATTGTTTGCTGTAATGAATTTCTACTTAAAAAATTTAAATTAGACGGCGATAAAAGCTACGTAATTAGCATAAATCCTAAAATTTGGTCATAGATATGCTTATCTTATTTTTTGCTGTATGAGCAATTTATCTGAGTCAACGGTGCTCAGTACTGTAAGCTTTGCGAGGACCTTGGACAGGGATGGGGTTTCCTGTGTAAACCTGCGAACAACGTTCATTAACAAAATAATGTATATTACATGCAGTTATTAGTATAAAATATCTATTATAATAAGGTTATTAAAATTGAAAACGTTCCCCGTCTTGAGTATTCGAGAGGGAGTATTGCTTGTCATATTTACTTTATTCACTATTTTAATGACAATGATATATCATAACAGTGTTCCCCAACATTTTTACACCTACGGATCGGTAAAAAAAGGAAAAAATTTTCGCGGACTTGTAATACTGAAATAAAATTGATTTTTTATGTAATATATTTAAATCTTATATTGTGACAGGTGGACATAACTATTACTAACAAATATACATACACCAGTCTGATAGAATTAAAATTTAACAAAAACATTGGGGTTCAATAACTAAAAATACAAGTAAACGTGCAGATGAAAAAAGTTCTATATTTAATATTTTCGAATGGCGACTTTCTTGAAAATTTTTCATACTGTTGCGGCCCGGCGGAAAGTCTCTGCAGCCCAGCACTGGGCCGTCGACCACTGGTTGAGGAACACTGTATTACAATACATGAGTGATTTAAATTCATGTTCATGATATAGATAATTTTCAAAATATTAGCACACAGGAAAGATTTCGGGGAATCAAAGTTGTAGTTTCGCCACTCATCTGTCAAAGTATCTAAGTGTTACTATAAAAGTCCAGTCGAAGAAAATATTTGATACATAACAAATTATTTCAACGTAACTCAATGAATGTACAAATTTAATTCATAATCGAGGCACTGTAAGTAGTTTAAAAAAATCTATTCAGTATTATTATTGTCTTTAGTGAAAATAAGAACACCTCAAACGGTTAAGTCAGATAGAAGAATCCCGAAAACACATTAAATAAACTGTGTGCTTATTTAACTTTTGACACCGGTGAGATTTAGAAGTGCAATTATTTTTTAAGTGGCCATTAGAAAAGCTACCGCGTATCCACGCAACGGTGAATAAAAATAGTTTTCAAGTGGAAACAAAGGTCCCACCCAACAACTATTTGCCGCCATAAAATTTTATGTGTGTTTAGAAAATTAGGTTTATTTTAGGTCGGCTCCCGTGAAATGGCATGTTCACATTGCGTGCTGTTTTTATATTTATAATATTAATAAAGTCACTGTTTCAAAAAAATAATTCCAGTAGTTATTTATTAATAATAAAACGTGACTTTGAACGTAGAATAATTTTTTTCTGAATCATAAATAAATCAAGGTAATGTTAGTTTGATAAATATCATTTCTAAAAAAATAATATCGCAACCCAAACATGTAAAGCATAGATCGGTAATGCGTCTACATATCGACACTCCCTACGTATAATCCCGTATCTGCAAACATACGATTTTATCAGTTGAGCATAACATAAGATCAGTTGATAATGCTCGTGATGAGCGAAACCGGCCCGGAAGTAGTACAAACAAATTGTGTTTTAGTTTTTGAAATAAGATTTTACATTTCAAAGATTCATTCATATGCAAAGTAACGACTGTGTGTATATTCTTCAAAATTGTATTAGTGCTGTTATTTTAATTATAATTTTCTTTGTTGTTTGATGTCTACCTATATAACTGTGTATAAAGTGTGTAGGCAACGAAAATACAAAATAAATAATATAAACATATTTTGCATTTACGTCATTATACATAGGCAGTGTCGATATCATGTTTCTGTATGAGATAGCTGATTGCCGGTCTTTGAAATGAATTGAATAAGAATTACAATTTTTTGAAACTAAGTTTATTGTGATGAAATTCGGAAAAGATTCTAAAAAAAAGTTATTTAGCTAATTTTATTTTAAAATGTTTTAGAGCAGCTGGAGCTTGATAAAATTAATGTAAAATTTCGGTACGTTTGTTTAATTTTTATTTACTAGATATGCTTGTTACTCAGTTGCTCAACCTCTCTTTTTTTCGAGGAGAGTAGGATAGTAGGATAGAGCTAGGACAAAACTAGTGATTGGGTAATTGCTCTCGCTATGCCCCTTTTTTAGAATCGAATGGGTGGGAGGGAATTTTAGACATCGCAAAAATCCATAAATCGATTGAAAAATCCAGATATGAAACTGTCCGCACCAGGATTCCTGTGATATCCGTAACCCCGTTGACCACTGTACCACGGACCCAAAAAAAATGTTTATAGGCATGTTGAAAAGATTACAATGTTTTTGGGTAACAAATGATTAATACTTGATGAAATAAACAGTTTAAAAACTACCACTGACATATTGTTTAAATATTATGTGCCAAATCATTGAAATCGGGACACAAAGTTTTCACCCAGTAAATTCTCTATGTGACATTTAACAACTTATAAAAGATAGTGCTATTTCGTATATGGGTAACTAACTTACTAACGCAAGTGTTTTAGTTGGACTTGCCGATAGTCTCCGTGTCAAGAAAAGAATAGGAAAAATTTGGTCGACGAAAATCAAAAATAGCACACTACAACATCATTAGTGTGTATTGTGGAAGAATGATACATGTGTATAAAAATGGCTCTTAATATCTTTGCTATTGAAAAATTAAATATATAAATGTTATAGCAAATTAAATAAGTCAGTTAGATTTACAATGTAATTCAATAAGAAGAAGAAAGCCGCAAAAACGACCATTAATTAAGATGAATAGATGAAACTATAACAATTTCAGTGCCTATTCGTTAAGATATGTTTCAATGAAGAGATGGAATTTATTCTTCCAGAAGTGGGTTGATGATGATTATTTTCATTAAAATTATTATTTCTTGTATACAGCATAAAATTATTATGATTTATATATTGTTTACATAATAAATTTACATTTTATTAACACCCATCTATAGATATAATAAGAAGAGGTGTATAATGCAATTTTTATTTGGTTTCTTTTTATGCGAATATAATAATTGTTTATAAACTTTAGAAAGTGAACTACTCTCGTTGTTTTTAAAATTTCAATATGTAGGCACGATTATCAATTTTCCTTTTACGTTGAAATTTATTTTAAAACTAACTTCAATTATTACCGAACCCGAGCCCTTCATCTAGCCGTATCATTCATTTTCTCGTATATTGCTTCTCATCTTGAAGACAAACTGAACATTAAAAGAATAATAGAGCTGTTAAAAGTGTTCGTTAATAACACACGTTTAGCATACATTATCTTTTAAAAGGTTATGTAGACGCCGCTTTATTTAAAAGTTTAGAAACGCGTGCTAAAGTACCTAATGATGCAAGAGCTTTTGGGAAAGTGGTGATGATTGGAAGCATATTCTATTTACTCCAGGAGTTGCCAACGTAACAACATAATTTTAATCACAAACTTTTATTTAGAAATCTTGAAATTTTAAATATTTATCTGAACACAGTCTGATTATGTAGCCTTATCCAATTCCAATATCGATGTAATTCATATAGTATCCATAGGCGGTCACCAGAATGTGATAAATTAAAAGTATTTCTTCCTGGCAGATTATAACAAGATATTTAAAGTCTATAATCATCAATTAATTAAATGAATACGTATTTGGTAACTTTTAAAGATTTTTGAATTCCCACAATTCTTCTGGTTGGAAGAAAATGATAATACTGATTTGCATGACAACTATTTTAACTAACTATCTTACCATGAATATAATCTGTTTTTGTTTAAGTAAGAGCTTACAAAATTAGGTAAATATTATAAATTTTGTTAAGGACTATTTTGTATATTTGTAAAAGTCTTTTCTCACAATTTACAAAACAGCAATCAGAACCAATATTGTCCCAATTGTTGTGTGGACAGAAGGTAATAGCATATAGACACTAACTCGAAAAGGTATAAGATCCCATTCTGCGCTATTAAATCACAGAATACAATGGAGTATAGTCCATAATTACTGCCTAATAATTTCCAATGGATATGATGAATCGTTAGAACAACGACGTTTGGTTTTTTTTAATCGCTTCAAAACGTATCTTGAATTTATTAACCTCGTAACAAATATTGAAAAACTAACAAGATCGAAAAACTCCCACGAGCTTGTGATTTAATTTTATTGCTCAAAATTGAAAGTAATTAGTTCCACGTGATTAAAATTATAACTATTATTAGCCACAATAAACCTCCAGGAAGATGTAATTTATTAAAATAAAATTTTTAAATTTTGAGAGTGCTCATTTTTTATGGTTTTACAATTGAAGGCATGTCATTGAAAAAATGAGTATCTCTGAGCAATGAGAATCTATTATTTCAGGGAATTATTTTTGTTTATTTAATATTATCTTTCAATCGTAAAGTTACAATAATATGCTTTATCTTAACTTTTTTTTTACAATGTTTTGCTGTGTATACAAAAAATATTTGATTCGTTAATGATATAGATTGAAGATAAAATAGGAGACTGCTTCAGTACTATCTTGCTAATCCTAATAATTAAAATTTTTACACGACACAAATGTGGAAATTAGGGGAATAAAACGCAAATTAAAGAATTTGTTTAAATAAAGTTTGATATGGTTTCCAAAAAATATAACGATTTAGTCTAGAAGAACTAAATGAATAGTTCAGGGCTTAAAGATGTTTGTGAAACACCTAAAACAACTGTGACATTTTCACATTTCGAGCTAGATTTTATCAAATAAACACAATTTTGTTAAAAGTCCATTTGCAATATTTTTCATATTAATATACGTCACTGTCACAGGAACGTGACCTTACCCTTTGTTTTTGAATTCAGTATTAATGAGTCATTCATTTTTATACAGTCCTGTTTACATTGGAATTAATTATTTTTCTCGGTTAATAGTTTAAGCGATCTTATGAAATCAGAATTAATCTTCATTTATGTGATGGAATTACATATTTGAGATTTTAATATACATAAACATGATCTACTAAACACATTCTATCAATTCTTTCCGCCTAAAGAGTGGTCTGTGTGTCGCATAGGTTTGGCATCGTCAGTGTAATTTTTTCGTAAAACAAAAATCACAGCGGTAACGGCGAACGCTTGCCATAAAAATTCACCGCCTCTTTTTTTCCCGACTGTTAAAATGATTCATCAATTAGTCTCAGTCAAGGGTGGTTATTAGAGAGCATTGAGTGACAGAAAGAGTAGGTTTGTACTTGATGAATGATTACGGCATTGATAGACAGCAGGAAGGCAGTTTGTAATGCTAGATTAGATTTATTAGTTCAACGCTGCAGGTCTTTGTGACTGTAACCAAAAAGTGATGGAATTTCTAAGAAAATAAAATCTAATTACACATTTATTTGCTAAATTTTAAGCTTGTAACAAAATAAAAAAAATTTCAAATATTCAATCGTCTTAGTATTCGCTAAAATTAATGGCTAAACATAATATCTACCTTCAATAGCTAATTGAATTATAAGAACTAATGTCCGATAAACGATTAGAAGATGATAACAAAAAAAGTTTGTTGGAAAAAGACCAGTTCTATGAATAGTATTATAACTTATAATCATAAGACGATGTAAAAGATTTTGAAACGAAAAATATCTCAATTTAATTCAGAATGCATATAATCTACTCTTTAATAAAAAGTTTTTTCCATGTCCGCTCCCAACGTGGAGCATATGACCTCTTGATGGAGGTATCTCAACAAGATTTTTTCTACGAGAATTGCTTGTTATTCTTTTTAATGGATTCGGCTGTAACTTTGTGGAAGTTCATTTTTAATATAAAATTGATAACTTAGTTATTCGACTTGAATAACTAATCGACTTAATTCGGAATGACTAAGTTATCAATTTTAATTTGATAGTATGCTTGTTATTCAGTACTCAACCTCTCTTTTTCAAAGAAAGTAGGTATGGAAGGATAGGGCTAGGACAGGACTAGTGGTTAGTTATTCGCTCTCGCTACTCCCTGTGAGGATCGGATGGGTGGGAGGGAGTTTTAGACGTCACAAACACTTAGACTCGTCACAAGACTACGAATAGAAATCCATAAATTGATTGAAAGATCAATTTATGAAAACTGTCCCCACCGGAAATTGAGCCCGAGACATCCGTAACCGTAGCCAACGACGCCAAACAACTACGCCACGGAAACCGACGGATTAATAATAGAGTAGATAAACTACATTGTCGGATGAACAGTTTAATTTTCATTTTAGGTGGAATCTCATCCGCGACATACATACCACTTATCTACTTTTTGTATTGCATTGCTTGTATTATGAATAATAATTATAATACAAAAAACTGTGTAAGTTCGTGCTTTATTTGAAAAGAAACATGGGCGTTTGAAATTTTTTAATAATATTCGAACAAGTTTCCCAAATTCTAACTTGCGTGTTGTCATTTTCCGTGTTAAATTTTAGTAGATTAACTCTGTTGTTTTGCCTCTCTAAGCTGCTTTGAGTATAAGCTTCCACCGATAAATCTTGAACGGCAGTTGTCTTTGAGAATAGCATCGTTGAAAATTCTATCGGGAATTATGTACCCATTTGTATCGGTTAAGCTTCCCTACAAGTGATTAGCATGTGACGTCTACCACAGAGATTTTCTCGTAAATAAAGTATTTTTGGATTGAAAACAGAAATTTTTTATTTAAGGAACATTTTTATGGCATTTAAAGCTTTATTTATAAAACTTTTGTTTTTGAATATACGTGAAATATAATTTTTTTAATTAAAACTTGTATGTATTTGATAGACATGAACTTCCTCAAATACATATTAAATGTTTGACGATAGAAAGTTTTCAAATTATGTATATTGCTCAACTTTTTTCAATAAAAATTACGTACACAAAGATTATTTTTTAAAATCGTATATAATACATTCACCACTTAGCGAGTGAACTGTATATTCAATTGGTTTTGATTTTTTTTACAACGTTCTTGGGTATTTTTTCAACTCGGTTGCATAGTCTTTGAAGCCTATACTCGACATTTTTCAATTAAATTACAAAAATTTAACCAAAGTCATGGTTATACATTATAAGTAAAATATTATTTTCTTTTATATCTGTGGTATATATTATGACAGTAAGGTTGAGAGGCTGACTTACATCTAGTTCTCGTTAAACAACTTCTGCTGAGATCCTCCATTAGGAGTTAATTTGTTTTAAAAATGGGGAGCAAACATGACTAACAAAATACTCATTGTTAATTTTGACAAATATTATATCTCTATAATGTTTGAATATAAAATGTATTACTCTATTGGTAGAATCTGCCGAAGATAGAGAGAATGTGTATGTGTTGGTCAAGTGACTCCCTCTTTAAAATTCAAGTAAGACGAGTTGGCGGAATCTCCGAATAGACTAGGGAGGTAAATGTTATGGTAAGGGTAGCATGAAGGGATGCAAGTCGGGTCAGTTGAGATCCGGTCAGCCAATTTGTGTGGTATTCAACTTAGAGGTGACCACTTCTCTGTCTAGTTTACTTACTGAAGTTCACATACTTCAATAACGAGCAGAGGCAAAAAAATGGCAATGGAATAATTGACAAAGTTTTAAAAAAAGTGAATTTAGCTTTACGCCTTGGAATATATCTTTCCATCAATGTGATTTTTATTTTTCATCATATTCCGATAATTAAAATACAAAATTGTGGTTACTTTTTTTGCGACAACCTGCATAATGAAACCCATCTTATTGTTTGTTGCGTTACCTCTTTCCTATTTCAAGTGTGTCACTTAGGTTGAAAATCTTAAGAATTCTAGTTCTAGCAGTAGCTAAATCAATAAACTGCGTGTATAATAATAGAATAAGCTATAAAACAAGTATTTGCATTTTAAAATACCATTTTAAACAAGACATGATTCTTTCTGAAACAGATAATATATTTACTTTACTGAATGTCAGTGATGATAGGTAATCCACTTTAAAGATAAAAAATGAATTTATCCGCTTATTACAGAGGAATCTTTACAAAAGCATGTTTAGAAGGTAACTAGAGAATAGATTATATTCTATAATATGTCACATGCGGAGAAGTGGGTGAACCTTTTGAAGAACATCTTCTCATGAATTGATTCACGTTAAGATCTTAATCGCATCCCAATGCTTGAATGGACCATTTGTATCGTAATGCCAATGGAAAAAGATCTTTTCTATACAGATTGGTTGTATAAATTATTCAATTTATGTATGCACGAAGATATCCGGCCTTTTATTTGTGATGGTGTGTAATGTGAAGTGCTGTTTTAGGTTGTTGAAGAAAGTACGTGTATATCAAAAATAGAAGCGATGATCTGCAAACAATATTTTAAGTTTTCATATTTTTTATCGAATTGATTTTCATTAAGACACATTACAAAAAATATTGTATTGTATACTTTTTTACTAGGAAAACTAAAGGATATTTACTTCATGCAGCTGATTACAAAAGACATCGCAAACTTTTAAATTCATATAAATATGCGCGGATTGGTGATTTTGATGGCGATAAATTGATGGAACATATCGAAACGTGTTGGAGGTAAAAATAGATTCTGCATATTAATATATTACTTATTCAGACTAGTGACTATTTAAAGCAGTGTTACCCAATATTTGTACACCTGCGGACCGGTAAATAATGGAAAAATTTTTGCGCAATAAAAATGGATTTTTATTAATGTTTTTTAAATCTTATGTTGCGACAGATAGACATAACTATAACTAACAAATATACATATGTAATTCTTGGAAAGGATTTTGCATCTGGGTTCAATATCCAAGAGTAAATATTTGCGTTCTCCCTAAGTTTACCTGAGAAGATTTGTGACGGTTGATTCTGAGAAAATCAGCGACCATCGTGTCGTATCATCCTACCAATTATTATTATATAACAATAACTAAAAATACAAGTACCGGTGAAAAAATCCTATATTTAATATTTTTGCATGGCGAATTTTTTGAAAATTAGCATACTGTCGTGGCCCAGCGGAAAGTCTCTGCGGCCCGGCACTGGGCCGTGGATGACCGGTTGGAGAACACTGATTTAAAGGATAAGAGGTTAATTAAAGATTTTTTGGAATGCCAACGATTTAGTTCTTAAGACATAATTTTTTTCTTATCTTAAACTGCTCTCCAGAAACTATGTGACATAAATTATTTCTTCTTTCTTTCCGCACATAGAATTATCATTTAGTATTTGTTTAAATAATTTAATGATAATGATGTTATCTCTAGAAGACCGAATGGTGAAAGTTTTTCCGTTCTAAAAATAACATCATGGGTGTACGAATATCATAGGTTATTTAAGACATCGACTGAGGGTGCTTGATGGAATTTCAATATCAAATTTGGATTATTGAGATTTTGTACACTTCCATGTATTTTGTCACTAACGACCCGGGTTTCGCCTTTCGGCATCTTCAGGCATTCGAGCGCACGAATGGACTCGAATGCTCGAAGATGCTAAAAGGCGAAACGCGGGTCGTTGGTGACAAAATACATGGAAGTGTACAAAATCTCAATAATCCAAATTTCATAGGTAATTGTCGCTTTTGCTATTTTTCTCATAAAAACAAAAATAACATACTTAACTAACAAACAAACACAAATGAATCACCTCTACGGAAATCATTACGAAAACTATATAAATTTTACTTATTATTACGAATTGAATAAATTTGCTTTTCAACTCAGTTAAATTTCCTAAAAGAACTTGAAATGTAATTATTGTATTGAGTGGGCTTATAATGGTTTAATCGCATCTTTTTTAGTATCTGGTTAGTGCATTAGCAAGTAAAATACATATTCGTTTAAGGATTATTATGGCAATGTCGTGATGCTGATACAGTTAACTATTGAAAATACTTTACAATCCTTGTAAAACGACCTAAATTTATATTTTATATATCCCATTCAATCAATACATATACCATTCATGTTGTCGATAGATGTATTACATGAAAATGGTGGATTGGTAATGGTAGTGCATCATTGCTTACCAAATCCAGTGAGAATTTATTTCAAAAAACTATAATGTAAAAAAATGATTTCATGGCAAAGAAACAAAAAGTGTTGTTATATCAAATGACTCGATCAAGCTCTTGGGATTTTTAAGCTTATTTAAAAATAAAAGTGAAAATGGGTCAGGTTCGTTACATTTCGATGAAAGCTCTGCAATTTGTCCATTAGATACATTGTCGCTAAAATATCAAACGCATTTGTGTCGCTCGACGGTATCGGTTTACTAGATGCGCCGATAAACAAACTAAATGCAGGTAGTCAGTGAAACTAAGCGAACCATGTCCACGTTGCGCAAACATGAGATTCAACTGTTTATCACAAATGAATTTTTGTTGAAAATATGTTATTAAAATATTAATTTCTAATAAAAAAATGTGTGTATGTATATATAACATTCACCGGAGAGTACCAGACCAATACCATATTAAGACGTTTTTATAAAATAATATTCTCGTAAGTACTATCATAGCAAATTTTTCTTCCTATACATTTTGCATCAAATTTGAGAAAACATATTTTTTTATAAAGTGGTCAACGTCGTTGGCTTCTGATTACGGTGTTCACCGGCTAGAATCCCAGAACGTTCAGTTTCATAGATTATTTTTTCCGCTTGAAGGTATAGCTATAGATTTTTGTAATGTCTAAAATTTGTTCCTCCCATCCGAAAATTAACACCAAAACATCAGTATTTTGCATTTTAAAAACTGGTATTTCGGTATTGAATTGCCAAAATACCGGGATCCCGGTTTCTGTAATACCGGTATTGAAGTCCCTATAATTGACCATTTTTCTAGATGGAGTAAAATAAAGTTTTCATTTCGTTAGTTTGTCGAGTGAGCACGACTTTATTGCAAATTTATTTCACAAAGCACCAACCATGGTGACGAACGTTTTCTGTTCCCCGCCAATCCGGACATGGGAAACACTTCTTTTGTAAGCGGAGACCTAATCGAATGGCGCATCGTTGCACTGCGCTGCACTATCAGCAATGCATTTTGTGAAATTCTATACTGCGTGGAAAGTGGATGATGATATATTGTCACTGATAAACATTTAGCTACATCGTTTGAGTGGAACTCAGGATTCGTAATATTTTTGATCAACTACAACAAAAATACAACTGAAATAAAATTGTTTTAAAATGGGTTATAAATAATTGCACTTTGTGTTAGGTAGTATTCACTTGGTACACTTTAACTTTTGTTTCGATAGTTTGCACTTTGTGTAAGCTAGTATTCACTTGGTACACTTGAACTTTTATTTCGATAGTTTGCACTTTGTATAAGATAGTATTAATTTAGTACACTAAAACTTTGATTTTAATAGTTTTCACTTATAAACGGATTCTTTTAACAAAGTACCACAGACTAATTTTGATAGCTTGACTTTGAAACGGATTATTTTAATTTTGTATGTCATGGACATTGAAATAAATTATTTTAACATATTGCATGTCCACTTAGAACCCTGCTTCTTCATAAATATCACTCCTATAATATACTAGTGAATAAATTCTAATGAGTGAAGCAAAGACAATACAAGCGGCCTAATATAGAATTGCGACAAGTAAACTAGTCTATGTGAATATTATCTAAACAAAATTGCATTTAATTGTAAGCCATTTAAAATCTATCTTGCATAATCAATGTTTATTTCCCAACAGAGCGAATTACTGTTCATTATTGTTTTTAATGACTATTACAGTCAAAATAAATTAAAATTATTTCACAAATCATGAAAGTGAAATAGTAATTTTGTGCTGAATTTATTTGATAATTAGGTAATAAATAATTGACAACAGCAATATCGGGATATGGATTTAATGTTATTAATTCCAGAAAGCATGACATTAAAATTTGTTGGTGTATGCCTCAAATTGTATATTAAAAAACACTTCAGTAAAATACAAATAAATGATTGAAAAAATCTTTATTTTTTATAATGATCTAAATCTTTGCCATGTATGTAGAAGTAATAACTTGTGTTAATTCTGGTATAGAATTTATCGCTAGACGATTGATCGCAGCATTAATTGGAACTAATAGAATTTTGATTGTAGTCGGAATAGAAAAACGATATCGTTCTATATCAATATTTTAACATAATTTATTCATTATGTGCTGGTGATAATAAATATGTATTCTCAACAAACAAATCCGTAATATATATTGTTCGCAATCATTTTTTTCTACAACAGTTTTTCGTGAACTTTTTACATATTATGAAAAACGTTATTCACAACATTCATTAAGTTAGCGTGTCTTGTAAAAAATATACATTTAGTAGAAATAAACCGATTTGAAATGCCTATTTTGTGTGTTTTTAATAAGCAAAAATTCTTAAACTATCGGAAAACTAAACATAGATTCTAAATCTGTAATAGTGGTATTTGTCTATTTAAGTCTGGTAATGTTGGGCTCGCCTTGGTAAGCCTTTGTAGTAGTAAACAAATGCATAATTCCTTCTGAGGGCAACAGCGCCTGTGTGTTTGTTTGATTATGTTATATGCTTTTATACTTGGCATGTATTAAAAGAAGTTGTCAAGCGAAAGTCTGCATTACTATAAAAAATGTCATCGGAGGCTGCGAAAAAATTTAAGGATAACGAATATTTTTTTTTCATATTTGAATCGAAAGCTATTTCTTTGAGATATTAAATTCATTAAAAAATTCACTCTATTGACATAGATTTGACAAGTTTTTGGAATTCATTTTTCAGTATTAAATTAGTTATAATATAATCCTTAATGAAACGAAACAAAATTTCAAGAAAACACGGTATTGAAAAAGTCTTGCATCTATTTGGTGAGTAACTATTTCAATTTTTGGTCAGTAAATTTAATAAATGGTCAGTAAGCATTATGAATGGCCAGTTAATAAAGTGAATGGTCCCATATTACATTAAACGTTCTGATATTTATACAAAACTGTCAGTTTTTTAACTAAACCTAAACTAACCTGACTATTTGGTAGTTATTTACTGACCATTTATTAGTTCTTACTGACCATTTATAGAATTAGTTACTGACCAAATAATTAGTTTTTAACACTTCAATAGTTAAAATGTTTAAACATCCACAATTATTCGGATGGTGTATCGCGATGAATTTCTATCAAAGAACAATGAGCTTTAAATAAAATTAGTGGCGAACTGGCTCTAAAAATATTGGTTGCCAGGAGTTAATGGGGGCCCACCCAAGGGAGGCCCATCCGAGAATGAGAGAGACCCCCTACCCTATATACTAATTCCTATGTACTGTACTAGTAATCAATTGATAATTACAAAAATTCACATGTTACAAACAGCTAAAACAGACATAAAATTAAAAACACGTAAAATGAAATAGTTAAAAAGTTATTTGATTTTACTGATTTTTCCTCTACTTGGCATCGGGCAACCCGGCGTGTATGGCCTGTCAACCACTGATAAAATACGTTATAATTTATTTTAATGACCATTATTTAAGATATGGAAAATATAAAATGATAAAATTAGAATAAGTTCTGTGTTACTCTTTCTCTATCGCATATTCTACTATTTATCAAATCATGTCTTCATATTTCGCCAAACTGTGATTTGAGTAATATGTGATGTTTATCTCATTTTTTCCATTTTTTATGTTTTTTTTAATTGTGAAAAACATTAGCACAACAAATTGACGATAAATAATATTACTTAATGTAAGAAAACCTAAAACTTTCAGTTTTGAATGTATTGATTGTTTGTTACTGATATAGCAATTGCTGGATCCGTGACGTGGTTTGATTCGGTTACGGATGTACAGGGCTCAAATCCCGGTATGGACAGTTTTATAAATTGAATTTTCAATCGATTTCTATTCGTATTCATCGATGTTATGTTAAAAATTCTCTCCCACCCATCCAATCCAAAAAAAGAGGCTTAGTGAGAGCGATTAGCTAACCACTATTTCTGACCTAGACGTATTCTTCTATCCCTTGTTATCTTCGAAAAATAGAGGTTTAGCAACTGAGTAACAAGTAGTCCTCGTAGAAAAACTTTTCTTGAGATACCTCCATTAGGATTGCATATACTTCACATTGGGAGCGGACATAAAAATAGCAATTGAATTATTTTACGTGTTTTCTCTTGTACACATAAAGCGATAACAATAGTTAATGCTTTACCATATCGAATAGAATTTTTATTCACTATATTATTACTTATTCTGGTGATATAGTCAACCAATTATTTAATAGTCAAATTTGGTGGCTTATCACTCGGGGCGGTAAATGAATACGCGATCAAAAATAGACGGTCACCGTTGTCTTGGCAACCTCTGACGTATGTTAAACTTATGGGAGAGGGGCGATAGTCCCCCGATTAAAGTTAATCCTGTCTATTATGGGTACACGCAACTGCTGGGGTCACCGTGCCCCCTCACAATCGCATGGACCTATTCCTTCACTCTTACATAGAAATATTCATATCTACAAAGATTAGTATGTCGATGAATATAGATTTAAGATGAACTGATTCTTTTGAATCGGTAGCCGATGATTGGAAGTATCTACCGATACGATACGGTATTTTCCAGAATCAAGGAATGTAAAGAATAACATTGTTGTTATAATTATGAAGTATCTAAACCCGTGTTTCATGGTTTATGTTAGATATCGTGGGTTTGTTTCATAACTATAAATAAGTAAAATACCACAAGTTAGTATTTCATTGTTGAGAATCAACCGGTAAGGGTTAGTCTTAATCCAAAGCACTAAAAGTAAGCAATTTAGTTATTTGAATCAGGTTTATGTTCAAAATGAAATATTCTGAAAGCACGTACATGTTGTCCCAAAATACTATCTGTCTTGTTCACTTAATCTTAGGTGTGTCATAAATATTCCGATTTCTGAAAAAATGAGAATTGAAGAACTCCTTAACAACAGTAGGCATACAAATATGTTCGTTTGTAATGGGATTTTTTTAATTACGAGCTGTATATTACATATGTATCTTTATCGCACAACCTAATTTCGGCATGAGTAAGAAGGATACAAGAGCATGCGCCGCATGCCCTTGCATCTCGCTTGCACCTTCACTTTTCATGTGATTGAGCGAGAGAGAGATAAAACCACCGCACGCGCCTGATATATATATATATATATATCTGGACTACAGTTTAAATTAAAAAAAAAATACATTTGTATCCCAATTTTCAAGTAATTGAATAAATAGATATATATGTACAAGAAAAGTTTTATATATATTTGAAATATGTTACAATAATTTAAACAATTTTTGATTGAGAATTTTTTGCTTAGATTATGAAGCCAGTTAAACATTACAAGGGAATCCTTACATTACATTAAAAAAGGTATGTGAAATTTTTTTAATGTTTTTTTATAAAAAATGAAAAACCTTGAATATTTAAAATAAAACTACAGTGATTATCTCTCTACGTTGTTAAGTTTTTTTGGAAATCTTTCTGGAAAAATATCTACTATTGAAATATTCCTTATCTCTATTTCGGGTGTATGGAATATTATTTGGTAAAAACAATGAATATTCCAATAAAATAAGTTTTTCTAATAATTTTAATACATATTTGTGAAATAGTTTAGGTTAACTGCACCCATGTCGAACATTGTGTATGAGCGGCTTGCTTTATGTTACACGTGATTGAAAGAAAAGAAGGGGTGGAGTAGAGGGCAAACTACTGCAGAGGGGGGCTTTGTCTCTCCTCGTTTCATTTCCCATACAAAATACAAAACAATATATTTGTACAATAGACGGCCCCTGCTTGCATTATTCGAATTTCAATAAGTAAGCATCCGAAAATAGTGCGCGAGATGAAGATTACCGGTAGGTAGATATGGGTTTACAACTGAAATCAATGCATGAACGACATGCATAATTTTATACTGTATAATAGTAACTCTGTTTGTTTATTTAAAACAACATAAATAAATTATAGCAGCAAAAATATTTTGCCAAGCTAATTTGATGGCATTGATAAACTTATTCCATAAGGGATACCGTACTGAAGAGCAAGTCAATTATTGATTGAGGAATTTGGAATGTGTCTGGAAAGACCTTTGACGATTTAGTCGTAATTACTCAATGCAAATTAATTATTGAGAGCAATACACACACATATGGAGAAAATATACCTACGGATAGTTCTTTAACACTATAATACTTTCAAAAGCAATCTCAAAAAAGGAATAAATAACAATACGGTCAATCTAGTTAAGTTTGGCCCACTTCTGAGAGCTATTGTATTTTATGATTCGTCATTACATTTATGTGTATTAATGTTCTACATAGAAATGAACTAATGCCTTAAGATGAAATTTAGTCAACATTAATAGATTTATGTTATAATTAAAATCTAAATATAGATAAAATAAGGTGGGCAACATTTTCATCTAAATCGGGTAGCTTTGGTCCACGATTATAAATAATCACTGTAATTACTCTAAATTTAGTGATTTTAAAGGCTTTCATATATTGATTGAATTGGGTTTTATTTGGTAAAATTCCATTATAATAGGATAAAATAACAAAGTATTCAGTTCTACAAAATTTTCGTGAAGCCGAAATAGCTATCAACTATCTGATAAAAACTTTGTAGAACTAAATGCATTCATATATACTGTACATACTTGAGATTGGGAAAACATATACAGCATTTAGTTAACAGATTAGTAATACAAATTGAAAATATGGCTATTCCAATTTATTTCAAGAAAAGTTTTTAAATTGTGTTTTATCATTACAAGCTGAGAGATTACAAATTCAACAATAAAACAAAATATGCTGCACACTATTCCATATTTTTACCACCAGGGGCTCAATACCTTTGCTTAACTGAAAAATATTAATATGGCGTTAGTATTATCATGGCATTATAACAGCATCTTTTTCCATGTAGTGGGCCAATCTTAGACCGATGGGCATACTTACCCAAATTGATGGTAATAGAATTAAAGATAACCAACATAAAAGAATGAAAGAATTATTTTTTTAGTCTCAAATATTGTGTGTGTTTTTATTTATACATTTCTATTTGGGTATATGGGGTTGTTACAGAAAATACAGCAAAATTTTCCAGGTCATATATGAGCGAATAAAACGTAAGTAATGTGATATTTACAAGTACAATAAAATGTTATTAGGATGTTTGCATAATAATTTAGGGTTGCTAAATATTACCGAAAGGTTTATGAAGTGTATCTGTATCCAATCGAAAGACTGTATTACACGGGATATCAGTGCGAGAATTCTGAAAAGAAATATTTTTTAGAATACATCGAAAAATGTTATGAAAGTAATAATGAAAACACAAACAACAACATTGATCAAAAGAGATTTTGCAAATTTAAAATAAAAATCCTAATTAACATGTCATACAATTCTTGTAAAATATATGTTAATTAGAAGTATCGATTTATCATTTATTTTTCTCTCTCACCCATCCGATCCCAAAAACGGGGCGTAGCGAGAGCGACTAGCTAACCACTACTCTTATTCTAGCCCTATCCATCTATCCCTACACTCTCCGAAAAAAGAAACATTCAGCAACTGACTGACAAGCAGTTCTGGTAAAAATCTTCTGTTGAAATACCTCAATTAGGAACCCATATGCTCCACGTGTGGAGCGAACATGGTAAAAAAATCAATTATAATTTATTTGAAATGTCAAAATTATAGTCATTAAAAAAATGCTATAGCAGTGAAACCTCTATATTTGTGATATGATTCCATATTCGTCACTTCCATAACACAATATATGGTCGAAGAGTATCACCCAAATGTTGTCACTGTCAACCAAAATATAAATGGATTTAACGATAATGTGATTGACTACTTTAGGAAGATTTAAAAAAAATAAACAGAAACTGTCAACATTGGACCAGTTATTTTATAAATCAAATGCTTCTGAATCATCGGATAATCTAACCACATCACCGGAATTGGAATTGGAGTTGGAATGTGATATTATAATTTATAGTGACATTCCTTTTAAAAAAAAGATTTCCTTCTCTTCCCCCTCTCTACAATACTACACTCAATACAATACCACTCTACAATAAAGATAAACCATTCTTTTAACCACCTTTTTAGTCATTTGTGTAATCAGAAAAGTTGTTTCTATATTCGTCAGATTCCATATTCGCTAAATGGATTTATGACGAATAAACATGGACTTATTATACGAAACTTGGATTAATACAGTGTAATACGAGCTTTTTGAAATTGTCGGTGCGTGGCTAAGCAGCCTGTGAGTGTGAAATATGAAATAAAGACATTTAACGGTGTGTGCATTTGCATAATTTTGCACAACTATGAATATCAATCACCAAGCGTTTTATGAGTTACTTCGAGTTAGACACAGGTTACTCATAATCTCAATGATGTGTATTCGTTTTTTTTCATTTTTTAAAAAATATATTAGAGTAGGTAGTTAATGTATGAATGATACCATTTTTTAAACAAAAAATATTTATAATAATTTAAATCACAACGTACTGGGCAAATCGGTAGTTTATGTAAAAGGAATGTAAAAAAAATGTATTCATTTACAAAACGACCGCAATAGCTCCGCTGAATTTATTTAATAATCAAAGGTATATGTCATAGTTCCTGTGAAACCATAATACACTTGGGCCTCGTATAACACGGTTTTGATATAGCACGGTTGATGAATTGTGACATATTTTTTACAACACCCTTTATATAAGAAGGTTTCATAATTTTTTTTTATAGAAAATGATCTTATGGTGGAAAAAAAAACTGAAGTTCAAGAAGGGATTACAAAAGATCTTGACGAAATACGTAAAGATATATACGCTAAAAGCAATCAATCGCTTATTACAGAATTTTTAAAGCCTAAATCCAAAAATATTAACGAGTCCTCCGTTAATGAGAACTCACAACCGATCTCGAAAAAGATTCGAATATATAGAATTGTAAGTGATAGCGATGATGGATGAATAATCTTGTATAATCTCTAATAAAGTTTGTTTTCAATAAATACGTAAATGTATATTTTTTCGATTGTTTATTAAAAAAAAAATGATATTACTAAATTAAATATTTTTTTGGAACGCATACCTTAATTTTGTATGAACTTCTAGCCTCGTATAACACGGATTTGTATTACATGACGTTTTTGTGGAACCATATGAGACCCAAGTGTATTATGCTATTTATACCTTGTAGCGATGAAGTTTTACCAAGGAATATGCTGCATCTAAAAATGCCATTGCGATCAATGTCAATCACATTTTTAAAAAACGTTATCAAGTAGATTTGTTGTCGGCCATTAAAATAATTTAAAAAAAAAGATTAATCTTTTCATTATATTGAAATACTTACAGCACAATTTTGAAATAAAATACATTATGATTTAAATAAATTATAAAAAAAATATCACGTTTTCACTCAATCACCATCATGGGAAAACGTTGTTATTATACAAGTTCATTATCCACTTTGTCAAAAATCATCACATTAAATTAGAACTTCTCGTTAAGATGTGATGTCACTGTCATATTTCTATTTATTATTTCTAAATGAACTAAAAATAAATCATAGACTGGCATATTGCTGCATGAAGTCTAAACGCTTCATTTTCTACGGTTGAAATGAACAATATCGGTTGATCGTTTTTGCATCGCTAAAACACAGTTTGGCAAAATCCCCAAAATCGGTTTTCGTTAATTATTTTTCATCCGGCGCTCCGTATTTTTTCCTCACTCACACTCGCAAATCACGCACCCTCGGGAAGTTCACATATTGTATTGTAAGTATGTAGGTAGCAGCACGGTGGACATAAATAAACCTCACAATTCTGGAATTGTTGAGGTTATCGAAGATATGAATTTAATAAATGAAGCGGACTTTATTTACTCATGGAATTATGTTGTAAAATTAAAGATTGTACCAAATAAACACTTTATTTTCTGTGGCAATTAGAGATTTTTTAGTACTGCAAAAATGCACACAACTAAGTTTTCAAGTGTAACATACAGTGATTTAAGAATTATGTGAAATGTATAAAAACTGTATTGTTTATTATATTATTGTCCTTTGAGAGCCTAACCTCTAACCTCTAATCACATCTTCATCTAATTAGAAGTCATTCACTTAAAAATGTTAAATTTAATTTGCGAAGAAACAAACGATAGTGAGTTCACTTCATGACTTCCAACTTATAAATAAAAAATCGTTAAAGGATTATTTATTTTTATATTAAAATAGGTTATGCATAAACTTTCCATTTTTTCTGATCACCCTACGGCCTACATTACAATGTGTTATATGTGTAAGTGAGTATTGTAAATTTGTATTGAAAGTTTTGTTTTGTATTGTGTAAGTGCACTTTTCATATAAATTTGTACTGTGGGTATATACCTCAGTACTGCATATCAGTATTATGCGTGAACCATAGAATAACGCGTATTAAAGTTATATTGACATTTATAATTTTATGCCTGCTGTAAATATTCATCCTGATAATTTTAAATTTATATTTTCTAATAGGTATTCGTCACTAATTAATACATTTTGTTTACTATTTACGGAATTATTAATATTCACCAAAACAAATCAACTTAGTTAAACAACGTCAGACTGATAAAATTAAATCAAACAAATCATACAGTTCTGACAAAAAACATAATTCCGAAAAAAACTACTTTTTTGTATTTATACCAAAATGTTCCTTTTTTCAAGATTTAAAAGAAGAAATATTTTTTTTCTCAAACATATATATATATATATATATGCCAAAAACACAAAGAATCGTAAAAATAATGTATTCTTAGTGAATAAAAAAATCTCGTCAGATTCACCCACATTTATTTGTCTACAATTATTGTTTTTACAATATTTGAACGATGCATTTTTAAATTGTATATTTTATGTGATTGATACACAAACAGTATTTAGCGTTGGCTTATTAAATACCAGTATTTTCGACATAAATCTTTTTACTATTTTACATTGTCGTTGAAAAATTATCTCTTAAGATATTTCATTACTAAATTCCTGCTGTAAAATGATTTATTATTTACGAAATATGAATGAAAAAAAAACTCATAATAAGCAAGAGGTTAGTTGATTGTAGGAAAGTGTTAATTGTTGGGGGTTAGGGAATGTAGTATGGCACTATCTCATTGATTCGAAACTAAACCTGCATGAAAAATTAATGTATGTTTTAGTAATCGGATAATGCTTTTGAAAATTCTGCGGAGTTAAGTCAGATGTTATTTAATGATGTTGATGATTTATAAATAATGAATGACAACAACAATGTCATCAGCGACATCACATATACTTCGTCATAGCTAGGGATCGCAATACTGGTATAATCGAAACCGGGATCCCGTTGTTTTGGTACTGAAAAATTCCCTGAATTTTTGAAGTGCAATACAATTTATTACGGTACAATCAATTATTCAATAAATTTGAGTTATTCAGATTTTGTACACTTCCATGTATTTTGTCACTAACGACCCGGGTTCCGCCTTTCGGCATATTCAGGCATTCGAGCGCACGAATGAACTCGAACTGACTTCGTGCGAATGCCTGAAGATGCTGAAAAGCGAAACCAGGGTCGTTAGTGACAAATACATGGAAGTGTACAAAATCTCAATAACTCAAATTTTATATTGAAATTCCATCAAGCACCCTCAGTCGATGTCTAAAATTATTTAATAACTGTTCGTCCGACAATCGTTGAATCTGAAAAGGCTTTTTCCTCAGTTGGACTTGCACGAATATCAGATCAAGATTAACAGATTCTAGCATTGATGAACAAACCATTTCGAGGTCATAATTATAACTAAAATAAGCTATATCTACATTTATGGCATTCATGAAAATCATCTTATCATTCTTATTATATAGTAGACCCCCGATAACAAGATTGCCGACAACTCGTTTTTCATTCAAATTTGCGACAATACTCCTGCGCCGCATGAACATCCATTGATTTTGTATGTAAGTATGGTAGCACAGATAGCCTCCTTCCAGATAGCTCACCTCTTATCTACCGAGTTATCGGGGAGTCTTCTGTGTTTTTTTTTTAATGCGATGAACTTGTTTGTATCACACTGAAGATCATGTTTCCTCAATGATACATTAAGTCTACAATAAATATTTATAATATACAGTGACAATAAGAAATATTAAATGCTTTATATATTATAACATATACAGATAAATGTAATACTAGTGTAAAGGGAAAACATCCAGTACTAATTATTGCCTCCAGTATTGCCATCCGAATTGGCCGTAATTATATTTTGGATTTTTTTTTCCAGCTTTGTAATACCGGTATTGATATATTCTTTAGGCACTGCAATCCTAGTCACATCTGCTGCACAGCACAATAATTTGGGCTTACAACGGAGATTTAAAGAGTCGATCACATCACCAGTGGGGAGGTTTTAAGGCGTGCTAATTAGTCTTTTAGCAAAGCAGAAGAGCTACATATGCATTGATCCCATTTAACTGCTCATTATGCAAGGAAAATTAGAGAGCAGCATATATTTGGTAAAAGAGGTTCGCCAGTCTATAAAATCTGCGTAATAGGATCGATGTCCAAGGTGTTGGTTGCCTTATACTAGATTTTAAGGACAGAGACACATATAATAATTTGGTAACCAACCTTGAATACTAAACAAATAAAATATAAACTGCATAAAAAATAATGTTACGTAGATCACAAAACTGTAACAATTTTAAAGCCAAGAAATTATTAGAACAAAATACGAAAACATTATGATAAAAATCTTGTTTACTAAATCGTTGTTGCTGTTATTGTTGATGTTTGATTTTATTCCATGGCTTGATTAAATTATTGCTAATGCCAAACACGTAGGTCGATAAGCTAAGCCATTAGACCACTATATAGCAAAGTATTGATGAGACTTTTATTAAATAGATAATTTACAAAAAATATTTTCTTCCATATTAAAATACCAATCGGCGATTTATAGTGAATTAGACTGTATTTGAAGACATTAGAATTTATTATTCGCCGTGGCCAAATGGTACTACTCTAAAGTCTAACCCAACTTTTTTTCTCTATTCACCCAACTGACTGACTGAGGCTTTAATCGCTTTTAACACTACTCAATATTTTAAGAAAGGTATTGTGAATAATAATAAATCACAAAATCTCTTCCTCTAAAATTTTCTATCCTCTCTGAAAAGAGAAGCCGAGTAACTGATTCACAACCAGTTTTTGTTAAATAGCTTCTCCTGTGTTACTCAGTTCCATCCAATAAATGTTGTCGCCAAATTTCAACTGATTATTTATGGTTTGAAATCTTTGATAGCATTATTATTTAATTTAAGTGGTATAATGATAAATTTTAAAATTAAATCCAGTCATTACGTTATCTAAATGGTAAGCATACATATTAAAGTTGTTCATATGGACCACTGGCGATTTTTTTATGCAGGGATTTTACCGACCCCCGCATCCGGTGCATCACATCGAAGCACAATAGCGTGTACGCTATAGTTTGAAGCCCGCAACTTTTTCGCGGCATCCGCTGTCGATAACTGCGGCCTGTGGGGGTGAAAAACCGACGGATAGGGGGTGCTGCATTGCTGTCAAGTTCGCTTGTTAAAAAGGTTTAAAAATGGCTATGTAACGGTGTTCATACGATACGGTTAATGTTTCTTTATTTGAGCTTTGCGCAATTCAATAAATTGTTTATAAGGATATTTTGTAGGTAGAAACTTACGATAAATAATGCATTTAATTTATGATGTAAACCAATTAAACTATCAAAGAATACTCTCTAAAATTTTGATTACTTTAGATGTGCACCATTCATTCTCATCAAATTTATAATATAATGTAAGCAGTAAACATACAAAAGGTGTTGTATAAATAACATTCATTGATCGAAAAATACATACAGTAAGATAATTTAGTAGGTCAAAATTGTCATATTTAGGTTTTGACTTATTTTTCAATCCATATCGTTTTGCATAATTTACTAATTTATTGAAATTAAGATTCTTATTCAAAAAAACTCCTACGACCAAAGACACTAACTAAATTTCTTATAACTAGATCAAAAAAAACTGCTCTAAAATAATTGTGTTTACGATAATAAAATAATCTAAAATTTTACATGATTAAGTTTACTAAATGGTACTTATTTTATATCTTTTTTCCAGAACGACTATATACTCTATAAAATGTTAACCGATCAGATGAGCAATACATTTATGTTTATAAATATTTGTGAATATGTTGTTTGTTTGTCATGAGTCGGAGCCACAGTTTGCGAGTCATCGAGGCAGTGGGTGGCTGTGGGAAAAAGAACCGAGGGTAGGTGGAATTGATCCGATACACTTTGTACGGTGTAGGTACGCGACCCCGGAAAAATATTTGTCGATGAGCATGCAGTCGCGATGCGAGACGAATGCGCTTTTGGGTGGGTTCGTTAGCGACCGGCCGAATAATGTCGAAAGTTCGATGTCGAATCGTCCGCGGACGTGAAAATGCGAAAGATTTTTGGACTTTGATTTGCAACGGCACATTTATCAATCATCGGTTTCGATGAATTTGCATGAACGTTTTTTATTGCAAAGCAAAGGGTAATTTTTGTCATTTCCGGATTTTCATATTTGATGGATTCGGTATCTGCAGGAACAGGAATAGAACATATACAAATTTTACATAAACCGCCAATTGTTTGACGGAAGTGTAAATGGCATTTTTTATAAATGAGTTTACTCTTATATTATCAAAATATATAAAATGGATAATAACCAGTAAGAAATCTAATCGATTCCAATATAAAAGGATTTTGATGATTGGTTAAGCCCTCCGCTATTGATTTTAGATTGAAGCATTTAATTTAGTATTATTTAAGGCTATGGACCTGAATGGCCTTCCGCGACAACTAAGCGTTAAAGCCATAAGACTACTCTGTCTATAGAGTACTTAATATACCAAAAAATATTTGCCCCATTTAATTTATTTTAATATTATAAAAAAAACAAACATCATTCATTATATTTTTTCTATATGAACCGTTTTCAGGATTGTTCGTTTAAAAAGGTGTGAACAATAAAAATACCTATACATTTAGATACAAATCAAAAGATTGATTAAAAAAAAATATCTACGAAATATTTCCATTCAGGTATTCCCTTGACCATACACCAAGTAGGATGAATGACCAAATGAAGGATGAATTACCACTCGGTTACGAGACCGAAATTGATAATTATTTATAGAATGTTGTAGACTTCGAAGACACTAATTCGCCTTCGAATTGCATTGATTTCATTCTGAATTTCAATGGGTGTCAAAAAATGTGTATTTTTCGTTGCCAAGCGACCGGTGTCGGGGTTTGCGTGAATGGAAACGCATGCAAATAGTTGTTAGTGCAATTTGGGGAGATGTGGAGATGATGCATCTCGCTGCACGCGCCGATCGGATTCACTCCCCCCCTTTAGAAAAATCCCTCTCCCATCGATGCGTTCCCTCCCGTTGGCATCGTCCCTGGAGAAATGTTTTTTGGGAAAAACGGTCGACCTCATAATGGGGCTAGTATATGCAACTTCGATCGGCATGTTTTTAACTTTGATTTTGTATCACTGTAATTTAATGTTTTGTTTCACACCAGATAAGTACCTAGTGGTATATTTGTTTGAGCGGTGAATATAAATTCCTTATAAAGAGTCCTAAAAATGAGATGTTTGATTTTCTTTTCATATGAAATAAATGAGTAGAAGAGGTAGTTGTTAAAAATCCAACTTTTCCTGTTAGCCCTTGAAACGGAGTGGAAAAAATTTCGTATACCGATCAGAGATTTCAGTGTGATTTCCCAACTGGATCAAATTGAAAATGTTAATTAAAAATTCAAGTCATAGGTGATTATTGATCTCGACCGTATTTTTTCTCCGTAGTTCAGTTTATCTTAATTCTTTTGGGTTAAAAAATATCAGACATGGTGTATAGGCAATTATGGTTAGTTGGCAACATTTTACAAAAACTTAACTATATATATTAAGTAATGAAAAAAATAAACTTATTAAATTATTAATTGGAATTTTATAAATTATTTTATAATACATTGTCAAAACTGTATTCCAATAAAATAATAATGATAAATTTAAATCAAACAAAAGTCACCCATGACAAAACATTTCGTGCTTATGAGCAGTTGTCAATAATAAATAACCGGTTGTTAGTCGTCACAAAGCAGAAATTCACGGGCGCTTCACTACTCATTCCCCACGTCGGTTTGGGTACACCCAAAGCTTGCTTCGGTTAACCCTGTCTGCCCCGGCAAACCAGACCCGACCCTAAATTTACAAGAAAAGGGGTCTTGTTCAATAGAAAACTAGAGGGTTAATCCTATATGATCTCGGCTGTACTATATTCGGACAAAGTACTGTATGAAAATCGCGCAATGCCGGAGCATTCAAACGGTCCTATAAATGCCGGCGCGTTGGTATCATAATCAATTATGGGCTAGATTTGGTTTAGCCCGGTACGTTTGGGGTAAATACGGCTCATACACCAAAGCGGGAGGTTTTGGGTAGCCTCTATGGCCAGAGTTTTACCACACCAAGTATGGGGAAAGAGAAAAGGAGCTTGTTAAATAGTTTGCCGACTCTTTTGCACGCTGGGGATAATGCGAATTCATTTGTTAATGACGTAATTGATACTTGCTTGCCGGTAATGTGAAATTCTACTCAGTATCTATCGCACGTAGTGCTCATTTAAACACAATATATTCATTTATTGTGTTTTTATTTTTCAATTATTACATGTACATACATAAAATCGCTGCATAGCTTTTTCGCAACGGAATATTTTAATCACTTTTAAGGTGTTAACTGTCAATTCTTGGTGGAAAGACATTATATTTAAAAAAATTAAACACAATTCATTTGTACTACTTCCACATATTTATAATGATCAGGACCGGTTTCGCTCATCACGAGCATTATCAACTGATGAGCTAAACCGGTCCTGATCATTATAAATATGTGGAAGTAGTACAAATGAATTGTGTTTTATTAAAAAAAAAAAAATGGAATATTTTAAGGAACACTTAACTTTAATGAATAGAGTATTTGTGAAATAAAATTCTCCAGAAAATTCTACATAATCAAATCTTGGCTAAAAGGGGAGTTTCAATTTTGTAAAATAATTATTTATTATAGTGATTTTAGATGAAAAAGATATTGATATATAATATAATTAATATTCCATATTTTTATAACACTCGTGAATCTAGGATACTTATGTAATCAACAACTAGGTTAATACTTTTGTTTAATATATATAGTCAATTAAATAATATCGATACTATTCTATAGAAATAGTATAAATATAAATTGTGGAATATATTTAATTGCATCTCATCTTTTTAATAAATATGACGAGTTGAATTTGAGTCTAAATTGAATATTTTTTCTGTGTACTTGGAATGTAGTATAAGTGGATTTTGACAACTTAATAAGATATTTTAAGGCTCATGTATCATGTATCATTAAATACACGGAAAATAAGAAAGATGAAACTTACCATAGGCGCAAAGTATTAAGGCAATGTGTACTTTTTTACTTTTCATATAACAATCTCGAGAAAAAGGTTTCATATAATGGTTAATCGCTGGACAAATCTCATAATCCAGTTTTAATCAATCTGTCTTGTGATAACAAAAGATATTTTGTTGTCTTGCAGAAAAAAATGACCTAGTGCATTTTTCACGTAGGTGGAATAAATCACCAATTGACGTCATAAGATCATAAGAGTTTTCAAGAAAAATTGTGTAATTTGTATATCAAAAGTCTAAATCAGAAATATAAATGCAATATGAAGAGTTTTTGTATTGATTAAAAATGTTCAAATGGTTATTTTGAACATTTTACTATTTTACACTTGGTCACTTTCTCCTGTGTGACGATGATTTGAGAGTTGGCATGATTGAATAGATTGTTGAGCAAAACGTTATGATCTACTTAAGAAAGCTGGTACCATAATATATAGACCTATATGCAGAAGTGAATCAAAGATAGTTGACATACCAAATAGATTATAGAATAATATTAAATACAATCTTTAAAATGAATACTTTCCTATGAGTTTCATACTAATGGTAAGAGGTTAGGACATAAAAATGAATAAAACAGTAACATAAATCGAATACATTACACAACTTTTAGGCATGTTATGTCAAATGACACTTTATCGCACATGTTTTTTATTTCATTTTGCAAGTTCGGCTGTTCCGAGCTCCGCAGCGTGCCTCTAATGTGGAAAACTATTTCATTCCGAAATCGGGGGGTGCGTTGACACTTCCAATAAAATATATTATAAATGATGTCGCAGTATTGCCGCGTCTCCCCTTTGATAATAATTTGGCATTGTTCCCCGTTCGGCGAGGAGGGGGCAGAGAAGGGGAGGCTGGGACGAGTGTGTGAAATGCGTTCGAAAAAAATTAAATAGGGGGCGAAGGGCTTCTACCCTTTGTAATAACTTTTGAGGGGGTATCGGATTTATTGATTTTTGCAGTACGAGTAATTCGAGATAATGCTTAAGTATCGCAAAAGACTAGACGAGATCAAAACAAAGTGGAGTAAATGCTCTTTTTATTGCACAATTTAAAGTCAGGACGGCACGACTTATATAAAAAGATATAAAATATAAACACGTAATATTATAATTAGTATGTAAAGCATAGTATAGTTTCATTCGAATAATTGTTTTGAATATTTACACAATTATATTAATTAAGCCATGTTGAATAGACATAAAAAAATTATTTGAAATAGACTTCAGTTTCAGCACTATTAGGAACCATTGAAAATAATATTTCTGAGACTCGAAAGATGATATTCCTTTCGAAATTTAAATCACATGTTAGAATAATTATACTTTTGCTGGCAAATACATAAAGCTAATTTTTACAAATCAAAACTGATTAGAAGCTACAAATTAGGATATATTCTAATGTAATCCATAGATAAAACATAAATTCATTCCTCAAAACATGGTTTAATCATTAAGAGAGACCGAAGAATACGACTTGGATGTTTGATTTGAAGATGTGTACTCAATTATCCTAATATTCTATTGAATGTATTGTACGTCAATTCGTAATGATAATTCACAAATTTCATGTTAAAAATACGAAAGATTGAATATGGGGCCATCAAAATATGAATGCGGACTAGTCACAATAAGTACTCGCTGTATTTTGGCCATATTACAAATGAATATGTGTGTAAAATAATATCGGGTCCGTCTTTGGTTACGTGTGCATCAGGTGAAAATCCGGACAAGTACGGAGAGTTTATAATCCGTATATTTGGAATATTTAATTTCGTTTGTATATAATTTGTTTGATTATCCGTAAATGCTTGTCACAGTTCTTGAATCAATTGATTGATATACCTTGTAATTATTATCATTCAATTTTATGTAAATAGCATTGTTATGATTAATATTTATCAGGTGATAGTGCTCGCGATGAGCTAAACCTTCCCTGATAATTATAAACATCTGGAAGTAGTGCAAAACAAATTATATTTTATTAAAATAATAAAATGCAACATGTAGGGATAACATTACTTCAATATAAAAATGGTTAAAATATGTGTGCGCGTGTTTGTTAGTTAATTGACTTTTCACAATAATCTACGTAGAAGAACGTTTGAACATCCATGTAGTTACTCTATTTGAAAACAATACAGTTTTTGTATTAGTACTATGTTTGATTGTTTACAAATTGAAACTTCATGGTCGTCTGTCGCGTGTCCAACATTTATCATCCACCAAGGTCTCGTAAAAAAATAACAGCACCTTGTAATTAAGCTCTCCCTCTGTCCTTCAAGGAAAAGTGTTCGAACAAAGAAGAACCGGTGTTTTCACTTGCATTATGCTTGTGACAATTAAGTCTGGCAATTTACGTGGTATTCGAGAACTTTTTGCGCTGTTTTTAAATAATCTATTCAATTATGTATCTATTTAGATAGGACGGTATTAAACGAGTTCTCGATAATAGTTATATTTGAGTCCATATTGTTCATCTAGAAAAAACAGGGTTCAATATAGATAAAATACACGCTATTAATTACTACCAATACTAAATATAAAAAAATGAGCTATATGAGAGTAGAGTAAAAACCGTGGTGAACATATTGTATTAATTTAATAATTTAATATTCACGAGAAGGTTTATGCAAATTTAGTAGAGGAAAGTTAACTGCTGACAATAGATCTCACAAAATTATAACACTAAAATTGGAAATGAGTTTAATGGCATATGCTTCCCATCATGTGCTGAGTATTATTAATGGTCGTTGACTTATCTTCGCTTATAGATAATAATAGATGTACTACATATTTTATTCATAGATAGTGGTAAATTCACTTAGTTGTAGAGTCGATTTTCGGTGAGATTAAAAAATGTTTCAAGGTAACTTTTCAGTTGCTCGTACGATCAATTGTTTTTTGTACACGCATGTTATCACTTTTTAAAAGAAAACTTATTTTAGTTTAGAAAGAACATCATAATTCACAATATGGCAGTGTTAATGGTGTCGAACGCCTGATGACTGAAATTGCACATTTATGAATGTTCAGTTCACCCTGTAGTTAGTAAGATAATAGTAGCATTTAATTTGGTAGTGACAAGTGGATGCATTTAAATTTATGGTAGTGATTCTGTACCGTAACTTCGTTTGAATGGCTTACCTCATTTGCCGAGTATTTTAGGTTGAAAAAAAAAACGGTGAAATTCTTACTGTTTATTTTGAATAGACAAAAGAAGACGGGAGCCTTTCTAGAAATTGGGTTAATTAGTCTGACAACTTGAGTTTCATTTTCAGTTTTTTCCTAAGAAAACGAAAACTTTACAAAAACAAAGTCAAGGAATTCCTTAATCATGTGCAATTTATACAAAATACTGACGGAAATATCGCACCATATCGTTTTCGCACCCAATTTATAACTTCATTATTCTACATCAATAGATAATTTCAACAAAAAATTTAAATTTTCTTTTTATTAATCACTACTAAAATATATCTCAAAACTTGCCATAAAAGTACAACAGAATAAAGAAAAAATGATGGATGGATACAAGTATATAGAGCAGTGGTTCTGACAGAAAATTTCCATTGAACTGTCTCTATCCATTTTTAAATCGATCGACAACGCTAACCGCCCTGTTTAACAAAGTTATAACATTTTTCATTATTTACTATTTTTAAAAGTAATGCAGTAAGTAACAAACAACTCGCAATGTGATATATATATATATATATATATTTCTAACTATTCTATATAATATATACACATTGCAAAAAAATAGAAATTATAGGTTTATTGCTTGTACAATGGGACAAATAATAATAACATGACACTGAAGTCTACTGAATAAATTTCTACAAAATCTACTCAAACTAAAACAATAAAAATTGCACTCATCTGAATTGACTTAAGTTCTCGTGGAATACTTTAACACTCGAAGCAATACCATTGAATATTGTTATAGTTCTTCCAAGTTGCATCATCACGAATGGTTCTCCATTGGTAAATTCTTAAGCCGAATTATAAAAGGTGAAATTTATTTTACAGTTAATTTTTATATAATTGTGTGTTGAATGAAGAAATAGCTTCAATAAAAATCAAATAGGCTTAATTTTGCAGTTAAATTTATAATTTGGCCGATATGCTAATTATTATTCTAGTATTTTTGTAGTAGGAATGAGTACTTAAGAAGTTGTAGATAAAGTAAGAAAGGATTCATCAAGCGAAGATTATATACTTGGTTGTGCTAAACTATTATAACAGACAATTTATACTTAGATCGGGAATCAAATAAATATTTTGTATACAATTAGTGTATTGAATGTTTTGTATTTTATACGTTTTACATCACAAAATAAATTCAGTCTTGACGTAAAATTGAAATAGAATTAAATGAAACATGCGGACTACAAAAATATTCTCGGAAGAACTAGGTTTTTATGAGTTTGTGTAGCAAAAACTTAGCAGGTTAACCAAAACCAGCTAGTAGCCGAGCGACGTGGACTGACCGATATTTTAGAACAATGCATGATTTATGATGTAAGTGCGACGGATCATAAACGACTTCGCTGCACTTGTCAAGTCAAAATTTTAAAATATATGGATGTATAAAATATTGTCCTTTGGCTAATTTGTAAATGCCGGCTATTCTACATTATACGGACGTATAATATATTTTGCGAAAGCTTCTGCAGAAGCTCCGATAACGACGGCAATATGAAAACCCTTGTTATATTGTAGTATTGTTTATATATTTTATTGCTGCAAAAATGAGACTCATGCCAATTTTAAAATTCTAATAATATTTTCTAAATATTATAACTACTTTTAAGACATGAAGGTTTGTATTTAAAAATATGTAGGTACTCCTGCGGTTATAAAAAACGTTTAATTTTGATTATTGAAGGATAACTAATGAGTTAAAGTTGAATAAGTTCACTTTGCAACCGTAGAATAAGTACTATAAACTGTTACTACCCAGCTTCACCCAGGATAGAGGGCGCTAATATTTAAACATTGGCGTTATTTTGGTGAAAAGTACTGTTAAAGGTCAGATGTTGACAATATATCCATGGACCGTACCGCATTTAACACACAAAATAATATACTATCCATAAATTATAATAATAATGTTATAATTTGAACAGGATAAAATAACAAAGTATTTAGTTCTACAAAATTTTTATCAGGTCGTTAATAGCTATTTCGGCTTTACGCCATCGTCAGAACTATCCTATAGTAAAGCTGAAATAGCTAAGAAGTACCTGATAAAAATTTTGTAAAACTAAATACTTTGTTATTTTATCCTATTATAATGGAGTTCTACCAAGTAAATTCCAATTCAATAAATTATAATTTGGATGTTCAAAATAGTACAGTGACCTCGAAATGGCTGCCATAGTGACATATGCAAATTTCACTTCGCTGTTGTTCACCATTTGGGAGGAGCTCTTACGACAGACATACAGACAGATTTATACATGTATTTTTCCACTACATATCATAGATGACATCCCACCAAGAATCGATGGCTTACAATCTAAGCCTTACATTGACTTTATACATCACTGGTCCTGTCTACATATTATTTTTTAAAAAAGATACCTATACGACAAGTCGCATATAAATTGGTATAAATAATGTAATAATGAGTGATATTTTCGATGGATTCGGCGGTAACTTTGTGGAAATTAATACAATAGTGGATCAATTGAATAAATTGACATTTAATGACAGTGAAGCGACGTAAACTGTTTTTAGGTCATCAGATTGACTTTATTCGTGTCATAAATGACAACCTATGGAAACATAATAAACATGATTCAAATAAATACTATTTCATCGTTATTTCAAATAGGTACCTATACTATTAATCGTAAGGATTTTTCAAGATTTTTTTAAAGATTTTTTAAGATATTGATTAAGATCTGAATGAGTTTATGTTATGTTGATGTCATAATTCATATTAATGCTATATTAAATTTTACATTCTTTTAAAAAAAATATTCATTCATGTGAAAATGACGGTATTGTGAAAAATCTGATATTTGATATTTATCTATACTGTAAGGCAGCGGTTTCCAATCTTAATGCTACAACGCCTCCCCCGTCCGCGTCTCCTTACCAATTTTTTCAATCGATATAATAATATGGACATGTGTTAAATAATATTTTATATAAAAAACTGAAATATAATTAAAAAAACAATAACAAAATTTTGCTACGACATATAAGTACATGCAGTGGCGTAGCTAGAGGTTTTGCCGCACCTCCGCGTACCATTTTTCCTCCAAAAATGCATTTACAATAGTGTTGGATTAAAGGTATCTTAAAAACTACTTACTATTTATTTTAAATTATAAACCATCACGCTATAGAAAATTGCGTAAAATTTTTATGTGTAATCATAATTTCTTGAAAAATATGTACAATTGTTTTACAATTTGTCATTTACAAATGTTCTGCTTAATATAAATATTCCCGCGATTAATAGTCCAGCAGACTTGTTGCTCACTGTCGATGTTAAATAGTTTTTTTATTAATTTCAAGCAAAAAATTATAATTCAGCATCAGCATGTTCACAACAATTTTTTATTTATGTCTCGACATTTAGGCTTCATGATTATCCTTAGATTATTTTTATATGCTTATTACCTACGAAATCTTCAAAAATGCTGCCTCCAAGAGTATATTTTTGTCAATGAATAAAATAAACATTCCTTCACTAAATTTTTGCCACTGGATTGCGGTATGAAGTTTTGTTTATTTGTAGATATATTGGTATGAAAACTATTTTTTAATTTTGGTGCCTCCCCTGGCAATAGTCCGCGTCTCCACTGTTGGAAACCAGTACTGTAAGAGTAAAAATGATCACAAAGTAACAGTCATATATACGATTTTTCATTTAACACTGTGTGGAATGCATTATCATCATTCTGGAAAAGCATTACTTGAAAATCATATGGGGTGAGGCGACAGTGAACTGCTAACCGGTAGTCCTATCTTCGATGTTCGAAGAGAGGTGAAGCGACTGAGTAACAAGCAGTTATCGTAGAATCTCTTCTGTTGAGGTAACTTCCATTATAAAGTGGATATTAATATAATAACCTTTGAGCGATGAATGTATGTAAACCAGCAATAGTTGTAGGGTTCTTATTAACAATTCACCTACAATATTTCTACTTCTCTATGTTTTTGATAAAGGTGAAAAATTATTTTTTTGCTAAGCCTTGAACGATATTTATGTGTGTTAGCGTTTTTGTAAATGTTTTTTTATTATTATTGAGTCGGCTACTCAAGCTACTGTAATACAATAGATAAAGTTTCGCTACTTCTCAAATTATATCATAAAATCAATTTATTATTTAAATATTTTTTTACTTCGATAGCAATGTTTTTGACTTGTTTAGTTTAAATAAAGGACTTTATGTTTGGAGCCTGCATTGTTCAGAAACAAAACAATACAACTAGAAAGTTTACAAGTCGAACAGAAAAATAGCTATTGTGACGGTTTTATAATTATTGCACGCAATAAAACATTGCTTTACAAATCCAATTTTGTGAACAAAGATGTTTTGCTTTGCTTTTTAAGAAGCGCTGATGTGCGCACAGTAGGAAGGAGTCGTCGTCTTCTTGTAATTTTTTTAAATATTCTTTCAATGAAACAAAACGATTTTGTGCGTTCGCTGAAAATCTATGGCATACAACTTAAGAAGTCTGATTATGTTGAATGCGGTGAGAATAATGCACTTTTCAGGGAAAACAAAACATTCTTGGAAGGTAATTTAGGAAGCGCGTGCCTGTTCTTTTCAGATATTTTTTTATCATGTTCATAAAACTGTAACACAATTACACAATTGTATTTATATAGTCATCTCTATTCTTATGGTCTTGCTTATCATTGTTGATAGTTAGTGGTTGAGCGATCTCTATAACACTATATATAAGATATATCTTATTCCATATTATCACAGGCCGACTTATACAGACGAGATCAATATAAATAACAACGGAGAGAATCCTCCCTGGTCCTCGAAGATCCTCCAAGACAACTAGAACTGGCATATATCATGACGTTCCCTATAATGTTGTAGTTCATTTTTAAATAATATATATACTACATTTTGTACTATCAGCGGAGTTCGTAACTTGACTTGGCTTGTCAGCGTTCGTGGCGCAGTTGGTTGCGTCACTGGCTACGGTTACGGATGTCTCGGGCTCAAATCCCTGTGCGAACGGTTTTCATAAATTGATCTCTCAAACGATTTATGGATTTCTGTTCGTAGTCTGAGTGTTTGTGATGTTTAAAAAAATTCCCTACCACCCATCCGATCCTCACGGGGTGTAGCGATAGCGATTAACTAACCACTAGTCCTGTCATATCATCCTGTCATAGGCCCTATCCTTCCATCCCGACTCTATTTAAAAAAAGAGAGATTGAGCAACTGAGTAACAAGCAGTTCTCATAGAAAAATTTTGTTGAGATACCTCCATTAGGAGGCCATATGCTCCACGTTGGGAGTGGACAAGGATTGAAAGAAAAGTAGCTTGACTGCAAAATTTAAACCGATTAAAAATTTCACGTGTGGTTTATTTGAGAGTCCCACTTTCCTTTAATTGTAATTAAGTGTAGAGCAATAAATGAATAAAGAAACCTTCTGATCATTACATATAAAATAAAATCGATGAAACGTAAATAATTACATAGGCATGTTTTATATTAAACGCTAAATAAAACCTATATACCATAGCAGGAGTTTTTACCGAATTTACATGTCTGTATACTAAAAATATTCACAGTTTTATCATTTCACTGTAAGCGAATGCAGCTGTATCAGGTCACCAATATGAAGTCTTGATTTACATCCATATGTACTTAAATTCACATTTGACAAACTATTAAGTGTATACATTGGAGTGAATATGCTGTCAAAACGCATTAGAATTTATGCCATATATTATGCTTAGTACAAATATTGTAATATTTTTTGTACTGGAAGTCGCTTTGAATTTTGACACAGTGCCTTAAATTCTGGTAACTTATTCAATTTGTAGAACAAAAGAGATTTGAGTGAAGCATTCTTTTGTACGAAAACAGACAATTGGTTACCAGTTAATACCAACAATGACAGAATAACAGTAGATAGGTATTTTAAATATCAAAATGTGTTAAACATGTTGTTATTTCGAAAACTCAACTGTAATGTCACAGTTTAAGCCCTCTTCGACCATTCTATGGTCTGTATATCATACTATCTCGTAAAATTTTCAGTATATTTATGTAAATTTATAGATTCTATTTTAAAACAATAGATTCTTGGAGATGTTTAAAGCGTTGAGTTTATATTTATAATCATTAATAACGGAACACCAACTGAGTGGTCGATACCTGCTTTACACATTATTATGCGGTTTGTTATTTATAATAGTTGTCTAACTACAGAATTATGACAGGAAATTTTTTTAAAAACCAATCTTGTACAGAAAAGGCTATGGTAAAACTCCTGATGTATCTATATGGCATCCAAAACTTGCAGAAAATATTATTTTGAATACACGACTACTTGGGAAAACATTGCGCGTCATTCTAAATTCACCTTTAAGTATATAAAAAAATAAATATTATGGAACCAAGTGACAATAAAATTGGTGCTCGTCAATTCCTACGGTTGACTGACTGCACTAGAAAGTAAATATATACATCATCATAATAGAAACCGGGCTAAGAAAATTCTGTTAGATGTGAAAATCATAATCTTTATTACATAAACTTTTACACATCTTCAGAACATCGTGGGAAATTGCACGTAGAAAATTAAAGCATAGTAAGTTAGTTAAGAGCACTTAAATATAAACATAAAAACGTGGTTATATTTTGTATCTCCACAGAAAATTTTGCTCAAGCGGTAGTTGAATGTGAATTAGAAGACACTGTGCTGAGACATAGAGAATTGTAAGCTAATGCGTTATACTTTTATGTACATTGTAATAATATCACTGTAGGAGATCGCTGTTTTTAGGAACTTCATGGTCATAAAAGAATTAACCCAAATTCTCAAATCAGTAGTTCTAAGAAAAAGAAAAGCTTCGAATACTAACTATATGCATAACGTTTTTGGAATTTATAATTAAACTGAATGTCCTTTCTGAAACTTTAGACTGAAGTGCGATTTCAAATTCTATAGGGATATTTTTTAAAAACATCCAATAAGCTGTCATTTTAACAGAAAGGTATCCATTTTTTACAGTGCCCGTAAAAATTGTATACCAATAAATTAAACAGTCGCATTTAGAAAAATTCATGTCATTCACTTTATTGATGTTTTGTTTGTATAAATTACCGCACTCTTTTCCCCCGGGAAGATCTAAGTAAGTAGCTACTTTTTCACCCCTCCTTGTTAAATTAGCCGGCAGGAAGCAAGACATTAAAGTCAAGATTATACAGTGGCGTGCGTAAACAAGAACCATTTTTTTAAACTTTACATTTATTATAACGTTTAAATGTATGCAGTATCTTAGTTGTTATATTACCTATACACGTTTTTTGCTAGCTACAGTGATTGAATTACATATTATAAATAAAAACATGCGCACATAAGTTAGTTTAGGTTGAAATTTTGTTGTGTCATTCATAATTGTAAACAACGTATTATTTAATTTGCATCTATGGCATAAAAATTTAAAAAAATCGACTTTTAAACATTTTTGCAGCTGAAAAACATAGGAAATATAGATGAATTTTAATTCTGATTTTTTCACCGATTGTATTTACCGATGCAAGAATGGATCTACAAAAACAAATAAATTTTGCTTCCTTATTTTTTCAAATTAATAACAGTCCATTATTTTCTAAACTTGACAACTACTATAATACTATGAGTAAAAGAATGTTTTGCATATTGAAATATTTTAAGTCTTGAGGAGTGAAACAGGTTGCCATATATTATACAATCTCTTTTAATAGAGCTTATACTTAAACTAGTATTCCGTGTTTGTATTTTGCATAAAATTAATGCACCATGTGAGTTTTGGGCTAATCACGATTCACGTTGAGATAATATTGTAAAAATTTAATTGAAGATCCAATTTCATTAAATTATTTTTTGTGTCAACATTTTAAAGACAAGAAATAAGAAAATGTAGAAATGTTTAATTAAATAATTAAACTTGTATATTATTCAGTGTCTTTCACTATTGAGAGTTGCAAAACAACGCCACTGTAACGAGGTTTGTCTGAGGGAAAGAAGAAAAGAATTGGAAGAAAACGAACGGTATTTGTAAATTGACACGAAGCTATTGAGGGTGGAGTAAAGAAATGGAGAAATATCTTAGCTATAAAATATTCAATACTATGGATTTATTTAACCTTCTGATGTTCTTGTCACATGGTGTAGTCATAGTGGTCACTTCTTTAATAACTATATGCAGACTGTTTATATATATATGGACATTGTATATATGAAAGGTATTGAGGTATTGATTCGATTCATTCAACTAGAAACATAACCGTAATTTAAAAAAAAATAGATGCAGCAGAATTGCATCAGTCTCGGCGGTAGTTACTGCAAGTAAATGTCCTGAACGAAGTTAAGTGATTTATCAAGCATAGTTTTATGTTTAAATTTAACTTAATTCTGAAATATTCAAAATAGTCATTTTCAAATTTGTAAAGAAAATATCTAATAATGGATGAGCTCAGTTAGTCTGAGCAATTAAACTTGTTTTCGTTGATTGAATCTATTCCTCAATATAATGATTTCATTAAAATGAATACTTTTATTTTCGATATAATGTCAAAATGAGAATATTGCTGGATAGCGAATCCTGAAAATGTTTACTTCAATTTTCATAGAAGTAACTAAATTATACGAATTATTTGTGTATACCGTATTCCCTCGATTATAACACCCACGTTAAGTATTTTAGAATCTTTGAATTCGTAGTGCGTCTTATAGTCGATGACGTCTGACAATCGTTTTTCAAAAATGCAAAATAAGATATTTTCTGAGAAGCCTGGAAATACAATGATTTAGTAAAATCAGACACTGAAAACGATGAAGTTTCAGATCGATGCTATGAACGTCCATAATATTATACTCAAGTTTAGTGGTTTATCTGCCTTCATGGTTAAAATATTTTTTATTTTGGTATAAAAAATAAGGGTGCGTCTTATAATCTATAGCATCTTATAGTCACATTATAATTTTAAAAAAAATTAAATTACGCAAGTAAAAAAAGAACTTTAAATAAGAAATAGACTCAACCCGACAGTGGAGATGTTTGATAAGTGACTAGCTAAAAAAAGATTAGACAGAATTCTATTTCCCTCGGAATGACTCATTCTGAATACTCCCCCTGTACTTCCGTAAAGGAAGTAACCAAACTGTTAAGACGCAAACCACCCTCTCTGAAGAAGTTGTGATTTTAATAAGCTTAAACACTTAAGTGTTGAGTTTTGTAGAAGAAAAGAAATCAGTAATATTAGTGGAGACTTATTTTTATTATTTACACGTTCGTCTTGCTTTCAATTTGACTAAAAGAAAGAATAACTTCTTAAAAAAAATACCAAACACGGAAATAAATTATTGTATTCATGCAAATACATTTTGGTGAACATTTAAAATTGAAAATTAATGTCATAAATGAGAAATCTCGAAAACATTAGATTCAATAAATTTATCACTTTTGAGATGTAAACTGTCAATTCTTGGAGGAAAGGCATTATATTTGAAAAATAAAGCACAATTTGTTTTATACTACTTTAATTTAGATTATCTGTTTGTGTTTCAAAAGGTCAATAGATCTTGCCTGTCAATAATAAGCTCATTATGTGTTAATATATTCTTATTTAAGAATTTGTATTCTGTGAAATAAAATTGAAAGCGTTCGTGAAACATATTTGTAATCATGATACTATATTTTCTAACTCTTTTTACCCTTTACCTAATTTCATCGTATGGTGATTATTTCTTGCCAATAGTTAATTTGAATTTGTCACTAATGTTTTTGACTGTGTTAGAGATGTACAAACCAATTCACTTAGAGGTTTTTTTAAAATTTGAAACATGTTCTGAGGAATTCCTCGGTCTATATATTGTTCATGCAAATTTTTTGGATGTAAAAAATAAGACATAGAAAATTCTTATCACGTGTTGTGGCACCGCATTCACCTCAAACAAAATTGAGTAAAAGTATTTCACGTGAAAAACTCCAACATAAAAGTTTGCGCCTTTTTAAAAGATAAAGCTTATTGAAAATGCAAGGCGAGCTTTGAAGGTAAGTGTCTTGAATGGAAAATATTTGTATAGTTGAGTTTTTATTGAATACAGCATGTTTTTAGTTAAAATCATTCGCAGTAAATTTTTACATGAAAGTAAGCAATATCTATTCTAAATATTTTCAACAAGGATACCCGATGGTATTTGATGGAATATTAATTTAGTATTTTTATAAATATTTTTAAAAATAATGAGTCTTTATTATAGCTGCATGCCTCTAAGAACTTAGAGAAACACTCACCGATTGATCTTGAATTCAAATCTATAAGAAAATGTTACAAATAATCAAATGTCGATGATTTTAAATTCGAAGCCTGTTCATAAGAAAACACACTATCTAAAAGAAATCATTTGAACGAATTTGTTAACCAATATTTGTTTGAATTGTAGTAAAATTATATCATATTTTATTATACAATTTAAGAATTATTGTATTGAAGGTAGTGCTAGTATCGCCAATCGTCAGTAAAATAAATGAATAAAATATTAATAAAAAAACGTATTGCTTTTTAAAAACATGCTATATCACAGGTTTACTGATGAAAATAATATAAATTTCGGAATGTTTCAAAATATTTTTCTCACGTATAAAAATGTGAAGGTTTTACGGTTGGCAGAAAACAACTTTATTTCATTATTGAAGGTACTGCAGTGAGAAACAGATTGTATAAAATAAAAAAATCAGTATCTCGCTGAAAGAAGTAATCTGAAAATTAGTTATTCATTATTATTTGAATAAGACAAATACTTTTCGTTGCCTATTATTGTCATACGTTCCAAAATAGGTCGTGTTCTGTAAAAAATGCGTCTAACTTAATGAATTTGTGAAAATTAGTTACCTGCCAATACCTTTTGCAATGCCCCAAAAGCGACTGACAAGTGCCTAATATAAACCAAGCCATCGTAGAATTGTGATTTTGAGTAACTTCCGGTATTAAGCGTCCTGCTTGCTCAATGCCTGTTTTCAGGCGTTGCTAGGATGACAATAAGTCATTATTTACAAAGTAGGTAAAAAAGCCAAAATAAGTAAAGATTGCTTTTATTCGTATACTATTGTTTTTATGTATTATTTGAAAATTTATTTCGGTAAATACATTCTCATTACTATTTTATATTTTTAATTATTTTTAGTTAATTCTTGGTGAAAAAACATTATACTTTTAAAATAAAACACAATTTGTTTGTACTACTTCCACAAATATGAATCAGTACAAAAATCTTGTGTTTTATTTAAAAAAAACAACAGATATCAGTTCTTGTTTCCAGTGATTTCTTTCACCTGATCGCTTCATTTAATTGCCGCACACCTCCATCCTCTTTTACATATCAGGTAATTCTTTTGTAGATTTAATATATGTAAAGTGCATATTGAAATGCATAAACGTGAAGCAAGATAAAATACTTTTTATAAGCGTTAATTCTCTGTTCCATTCATGGTTTTCTCAGTAATTGTTTGCAACAGAAAAAAATTATTAGGTAATTCATATCATTTAAATTGTATCACGCATTTATACATTAGTTGTGTATATTTTCATTTTCTTGATACATTTATATAGTGTATAAGTTAAATAGCGAGGAATAAGAAACGACACCTCGTAAGTGTCAAAATAACAATTTTACAGAAGAAGGAAAAAACTCGCATGCATACCGTGTGTTCGATATGAAAGCAGATGTCGATTATCACATTTTTAAGAGTTTGATATTTTCTTAAGAATTTTCAGCTTTTGTCAGTAGATTTAGATACTGCCAATATATTCAGAATGCAGAAAAAAAACATATTTTGAACAAAATATCACTTACGAAGTGTAGTTTCTTAGCCCTCAATATTATATTATAATATGTAACTTATACCATAGGTCAAGATATCGTGCTCTTGATGAAGATAAGATGATGAAGATATATTTAAAATAAGAATTAGTAGATCTATCAAAATTATGTAATAAGTCAATGCATATGTGTACGTTAAATAAATACATTCATGTATAAGTTGTTTTTCAAAACTACTGCATTCATAAAGACAGTTGCAGTCACTTTCTTATTTCAGTTTTAGCCGTTTTTGGGGGAACGCATGGACACCCTCAGCGTCAGCGGCGTCGAAACATACAAGTAGTGAAGCGCATATCGGGCGTTCGTTAGCGCACCGGACCAGACCGGTCTCGACCCCGGACCCCCCGACAGGCCGCTCATTAAGTTACGGAAGCTGGCTATGCAGACCAATTTCCCTTGTCCCGTGGCAATTAGTTTGACGGTGGAAGTTTGGTGTGCTCAGTGCCTACCCTTTCTTTGCATCGATTTGAATCATCCCCACGTCAGTCAGTTCAATAAGAAAATATTAGTTTGCACAAAATCTATCATACAATCCATGAAATAGATCAAATTGAATATGAAAATATGAGAAAAGTCAGAATATGAAAGCGGCATTGAAAATTACAGTCAAAAGACTCCGATGAACAATAGTTTTATAGATTGTCAAAATGGTCGTAATCACGAGGATGACGATATCTCGTTATTAATTATTTTGAAGATATGATTGCTTACGTCAACAGACCACGTGAAAAAAAATATCAAATGGGTACATAATAATACAAAAGTAAATATATGATTAGCAAAAAATGACAAGTTCAAAAACATAAAAATCTGTAAACACGGTAAACTGCATCATACTGAATTTTATAGCAGTGAACGTAGTCGTGGCTTAATTTTTAAAGATTTTTATTGAAATCGTTCAATGCAATAAAACTATGCATCAATGTAATTTATCTTGCGTCCGTCGCGCAACGGTCAACGTCGTTGGCTTTGGTTAAGGATGTCTCGGGTCCAGGTCCCGGTACGGAACATTTCACAAATTGATTTTTCAATAGATTTTAGGATTTATGTTAGTATTCATGGTGTAATGCCATCTCATACATCCGATCCTAAAACGGCGCGATAAACTAACTATTAGTCTAGTGCAAGCCCCTAATCCTTCTATCATTTTTTTTTCTCCCCTTTTTTTTCCATGTCCGCTCCCAATGTGGAGCATATGGTCTCCTAATGGAGGTATCTAGACAGAATTTTTTCTACGAGAACTGCTTGTCACTCAGTTGCTCAACCTCTCTTTTCTTTTTCGAAGAGAGTAGGGATAGAAGGATAGGGCGGCTATGACAGAACTAGTGGTTAGCTAATCGCTCTCTTTACGCCCCGTGAGGATAAGATTGGTGGGAGGGAGGACTCAGACTACGAACAGAAATCCATAAATCGATCGAAAAATCAATCTATGAAAAACCGTCCGCACCGGGAATTGAACCCGAGACATCCGTAACCGTAGCCAGCGACGAAACCAACTGCGCCACGGACGCCGACCCTATCATTACTCTCTTCAAAAAAGAGAGATTGAGCAGCTGAGTAAAAAGCAGTTTTCGTTGAAACAAATCTGTTGAGATTCCTCCATTAGTATGCCATATGCTTCATATCGGGAGGGGACACGGTAAAAAAAAATTTGATGGTGCTGCTACCCAAATTAAGTATTCTGTAAAAATTTGGAACAGGGATTTCGGAAGATTTTTTCAATGAAAACACATTTAAGCTAACACGTTAATTATAATCAGTCTGGAAGACAATAATAAACGGAAAAATAAACGAGGATATAAAAAAAAAATTATAATTTGTTTAATTCGAATAATGAGAAGGAATTGGGGGATGATATTAACACTTAAGGAGAGGATATCATATTTGCATAAAATAAAATATTTCTGTAAGTGTATAAGTGTGTATAAATTAATATAATTTCGATTAAACTGGATGACTATAAATTTATGCGATTAATTTCCACCTCGGTCTTTAATACACTTACTTTAATATCTTTGGGCTTTTGAAGTGCAGCCATTAAAGGAGCGTATTATAGTGTCAAAATGTCTTCGAATGAAATTGGGTGCACTATATGGCAAGTGGGGTAGTTTCTTGACGACATCAAACTTGGTAAATTAACGGTTTCCAGAGGGTTATAAAACGGCAGTGTGGTAATATTGCTACCGAGAATGGAAAGGCTAACACTATGAAGTTGGTAATTTTGTCATGAGATTAAGTAGTTAAATGTGTAAGCCTATTAAATACTCGATATAATTATTATTTTAAAAATAGAAAATACCCTTTATCATTGAAGGTTATTGATATTAAGGTAAAAGATAAATAATTTTTCATTGGTATGTATGTACACGTTTAGTGAATTTACAATGATATATGAGTTAATCTTTTTATCAACAATATAATATATAATAAAAAACATTTTTTTCTACTAATTCTACATTTCTACGAGCAGCAGATAATTCTTGGGATGAGCAAAATCAGTCCTGATCATTATAAAAAAAATATAGCAACGGCACAAAAAATAATCGTACCGCATACTAATAATAACCTGTATAAATGAGTCAATACAATTTATCAACAACTCAACACTTTCAAACAAAGATAGAACGCTACAAATTAAACTTTCGTCGACGGACGTTCTGAGTTTCTGAAAATCATTATTTAACGTTAATGAAAATTAAAAATCTGATTTTAATATTTTTTCAAGCTGAAAAACTTACAATGTTTTATTATTTTCACCTATACCTGTAGGTATGAAATTATCTCATGACCTAAGCGTCCGCGGTGTTTATAACCAATACACACAGTTCTGAGGAGACGCAAAATTCCGAGGCAAACAAACAACATCAGTCCGTCAGTATGGAAACTAAAGAAAAGTTACTTTAGACATTCAGTATTTTAATTTCAATACCGTCATCGATGATGATACACAATGATAGTAACGTAACACACAGTAATCTATTATAATTTTTGGGTAAGTTTACTATGACGGTAGCCCCTAGCATCACGTGGAGTATATACATAGTGTAGCAATTTTTATAGTTTTGATTTATAGCGTACTCGTTTATTGCTAGCTATCTATTCCAAATCAATAAAGCGTATAAAGGAAATGTAGCCCTATATTGGCTCGCCGCTGAAAGATATTTCTGTAGAAAAATTCAGTAGCTTTTGCTGGTTTATTGCTTGGTAGAAGAAATATTTTATGGTGGCAAGTTACTTTGCGTTGAAAATAAATGCCGACAATTACAGGCAAGGTTTTTATGATGCCAGGTCAACCCGAAACCATATGGACGTAATAAAATAAGACTTTTGAAAATATGGTGCCGTGCCATAAATGGGCCAGACCATTTTTTCCACGCTCAAAGAAAGTTTTCACCGAGAGACGGTGGCGGCATGGGCGTTTGATTCTCGAAGAAAAGATTTTTATGGCATGTTGAAAAATGTTACCAATATAAGATAACCTAAGAGGAAATTGTAAAATACCAATTTATTTCATAAATATCTAGCCGATATTTGAGAATTTTTTCTGTCATGGATAGGTTTTTAATAGTTTGATGTTTTCTAATCCTTTTAAATGAAATATGCAAAATATTTTCTTCGAGTACCTAATCATTTAATTCTAATTGTAATGAATTTATAGAATACTGAACCACAGTCACCTTTTTTTACTTTCAAGACAATCAAAACTATGATAATTTAGTCAATATTAATGATTTATGTAAAATATTCTTTTTAAGCCAAACGTAAAGTTATAATATATCTGGTAAATCCACTCCCTATCGATAGCCATATCCATTTGGCTATCACACGGTTCCTCCAAGATTCTCAGTCCTCACAAGTCTTCTTGCTTCCTTCCAGGTCATTCCAGCGTCGCGTAACTTCGTCAAGTACTATGGTAGTCATCAACGGGCTTCCAGGGCGACAGAATCCACCCGATTGGTACAAGAGACTGGCAGGATTCAGGTTCCCCTAGGGCATCCGTAGCACATGTTCAAGCCAGGTCTATCGTCACTTTTATTTTATTTTGGACGTAATAAGCGGTTTGCCAGTCCTATCTCTTGCCTTCGAGTTGTTGAGAGTCGGTTAACCTGTGCTTTAGTGATGTGCCATGACTCGCAACCGTAAAGCAGCACCGTCAGATTACATGTGTTGAATAGGTGGCACTTAGTTCTGAGTGTTCTGTTCGCATTGAGTTGAAGGTTGCTCCAGTTATCCCTATTCGGATTGCGAGCTCTTTTCGAGGGTTGCTATCTCCGGTGATGTGTACCCCCAAGTACCTGAAGCCGTCGACTCTCTCGATGTCTTGCCCCACGCTCGTCAGAGGGTAGTCTGGGTCCCTACAGAAACTGTTGCAGGGCACATTGGTTTTACTCGCATTGACTTTGAGACTAATGCGATACGAGTTGCTCTGTAGCTTGTCCATTGTTTCGTGAATACATAGGAGAGTATAAACACAGTAATATACTAATCATTCTCTCAACGACCATTTTTCATGCTCAAATAATCGGCGGTGGGCGAAAGAATAAAATAGTCATGCATTTGAAGATTTAGAAATGAATGTATGAGATTTTTATTGGAGGATTCGAACTCCTTTCCACACAAGCAAGTTAGAAAAAACGCCAATAGCATTGACCAGCTTTCTGCAAAGTTGTATTTTGAAATAAGAACTTATAAATTGTATTATATAGTTTTCGATTAACCCCGATTGGAAACCAAATATTTTTTTCAATTTGTATACCTGTGGTAATACTTATGTTTATGCAAAATAGAATCCTTAGAAGTGGAGGCAGGCAATAGAATGCTTCAGATGTTTGCTACGTAAAACATCTTCGAAACATAACTGAAGAGTCAATTATGACGAGAGCTTTCTTATTTATTTGGTAACAAGCGGCATCTTCCTCCCGCGAGCCCTCTCAACTTTACAAGGCTTTGGAGAAATAATAATATTAAAGTACCTTCTTATTCAATCTCAAAAGGAAACACAACAAGGCTTCATTTTAACCTATTAATTAAAATACGATTAGTAACAATTATCTTTCCTTAGTGGTATACAAATTAAAATCATTTCAATGTAAAATTATTCTATTTTCGGTGGATTCAGCGGTAACTTCAGACTTACTGAATTAGGCTGTTGTTTTTTCTTTATTAATATTTCAACGAAAATTTTAGTGACATACGTGCCCATGTTTTATTTTTTTATACTTCTGTCCATCCATATATGACGCTATATGACGTCACCTTCTAAAGGGGGGTACATCTCAATGTGATTATATTACACGAAGGGGTTTGAGAAATGGGTAGTAATAGACAAACTGACGTTACAAATACATTAAAATATATACTATAATGTACTATTTTTTTGCCATTTTTCATCAATAATGCCAACAAAAGTGTTTTTTGAATTTCATTATTATATCGTATATATATATACAATTCATGGGGGAAGTTCAACTACGGGGATGAAAGATTAAATTAAAAAATTAGTCAATCACAAATTGAAGATTCTAAAAAAATCTTTAAATCGTCCAACGACATCTTTGGATGACCCCCTTTTTATTTCATTCGATAGTGAACAAAAATAAAATACTTAAAGTAATTTTAGGTATTATTTGAGAAGACATTCCATACATTATGTATAAATAAGGTTATATTACTTCATTACTGGACGCAATTGGGTAAATTATTATTGTGAGAATTTAAGCCAAAATTAGAACTAATAGGATAAAATATCAAAGCATTTAGTTCTACAAAAATTTATTAGTTAGTTGGTAGCTATTTTGGCTTAACGCCGTTGTCAGAACACTTCATATCATAATATTTGTTGATTTTTTTATATAAACCATATCCGCTTCCAATTCGGAGCATATGGCCATCACGCAGTTCCTCCAAGCTTCTCTGTCCCCCGCCAGTCTCTTCGTTTCCTCCCAGGTTATCCCAGCGTCCCGTAGCTCCACCGAATACATCCTATGGATGGTCATCAGCGGCCTTTCAGGGCGACGGAATCCATCTGGTTGGCAGAAGAGACTTGGTTCTGACCGAGTACAACCGTGAGTCCCAGACTTTCCGCATTGAGTTAAAAGTTGCTCCAGCTATCCCTAATCGGATTGCGAGCTCTTTACGTGGATTGCCATCTCCCGTGATGTGTACGCCCAAGTACCTAAAGCCGTCGACTCTCTCGATGTCTTGCCCCGCGCTTGTCAGAGGGTAGTCTGGGTCTGGACAGAAACTGTTGCAGAGCACATTGGTTTTACTCGCATTGACTTTGAGACCAATGCGATACGAGTTGCTCTGCAGCCTGTCCATTGTTTCCTGAATACCCTCGACAGATTTGTCAAATATGACAGTGTCGTCAGCATACTCGAGGTCGCATAGCCTCAGATTGGGGGCAACGGCTAAACCTCGGTCGGGTGGAATTGACTTCCTCAGGTTTAAAATTATGATATTTGAATGCATGAGAATATTATTTATCTCTTCTAAACAGTAAATATAGCTAAGCTAAAATAAGTTTAAGTATAGTTCTGATGATGGCTTAAAACCGAAATAGGTATCAACTCCCTAATAAAATTATGTAAAACTAAATACTTTGATATTATATCCTATTATAATGGAGATCTACGAAATAAATGCCAATTCAATCAATAACATTAGAACTACTTCTACCACTAATATGATATTGATAATCTAATTTATATTTAAATATTTATAGTGTTGTACTCAATTAATTTCAGGTATAATAATTATTTTCGGCTCTGTGGCGCAGTTGGTAACGTCATTGGCTACGGGTTCAATTCCCGGTGAGGACGGTTTTCGTAAATTGATCTTTCGATCGATTTATGGATTTCTGTTCGTAGTCTGAGTGTTTGTGATGTCTAAAACTCCCTCATAGGGCTTAGTGAGAGCGATTAGCTTACCACTAGTCCCGTCCTAGCCCTACCTTTCTCTTTTCGAAAAAGAGAGGTTAAGCAACTGAGTAGTAAGCAGTTCTCATAGAAAAATTCTATTGAGATACCTAAATTAAGAGACCATATGCTCCACGTTGGGAGGTGATATGGAAAGAAATTAAATAATTCTACCCTAATGTCCCTAAGTACCCAATTATCTATTTTCGAAAATGATGATTTTGATTATTTACGAAAATGATTATCAATATTTCCTTGTAAATTTATTCTTTATTATTTTAAGTATGTATTCAACACTAATTTTTTTTTATTTTTTATAATTCAACTATTATGAAGTTTTGTTTAATGGATAGTGTATATTTTTGATTTAATTATTTCTTGGGTAAATTGAATAAAACCATTTGTACGAAAACTGTAATAAAAGATCGTTTTAAATATAAACTAAACTTTCTAAATCACTGGATTTTTAGTTCCTCAATTTAAGATTTATGTTATCTACATACAGTATTACTCAAATAGAAATAAAGTAAATACTAAAAGTCTACGCTTATTTAAAAATAATAAAAAAACACCAATCTCTGTAAATAATAAATATGGTAATGAAATAGTGAGGACGTGGTCATTTGATGTCGGGTCGGTATGCATCCAAAATCATTTGTGGTTGAATATTTCTCACCCCCGTTTTTACATTGTAAAGTTATTTTTCCCCAGTCGCAATATAAAATCGAGAGAAAGATTGCACTTTTTGTCTACTCAACTTGGGTACAAATAATATTTGTTTATTGAGATGTGTAAAACCATGCCGACCACTGAAATAAAATCGAGTATCCTTTCAACTAGCCGCTTTGTGATAGTCGTAAACTAAATTATACACGTACCGCGACTTTCTAATTTTCAAAATATTAAAGAAATTTAGGGTAGCTTCCTGAAAGCTTTTTTATATGGGTGCAAGAGATAATAAAAGTTTTTAATGGTTTATGTTACTTTTAAATAAAAAATCTTAAAAAATATCTGTCTTATCACTAAACTCTGTTTTTTGAGCCAACAAGTAGGCTCGAACCTAATTTTTATTTTTAAACATATATTTTATACTGCGTTACCCTCACTTGGTGGTAGGAACAAATTATTTAGAGCGGTAACCGGACTAAGCAGAACAATTCGAAGATGGTGTTTTTGTCCTATCTATTATATATGTCTCGGGTTCGATTCCCGGTGCGGACGATTTTCATAGATTGAACTTTCAATCGATTTATGGATTTCTGTTCGTAGTCTGATTCCTCCCTCCCACCCATCCCATCCTCATGGGGCGTAGCGAGCGCGATTAGCTAACCACTAGTCCTGTCATAGCCCTATCCTTCTATCCCTACTTTCTTAAAAAAAAAAAGAGAGGTTGAACAACTGAGTAACAAGCAGTTCTCATAGAAAAATTCTGTCAAGATACCTCCATTAGGATACCATATGCTCCACATTGGGAGTGGACATGGAAAAAAATAAATGATTATAGATATGAGTGACTTCTCATCGAGTTTATCACGTATGATTTTTCAATTTTCAAAATTTTTGGCGAATTAGATATTTTTTCCAAACAAATTTTAAAATATGTTAAAGAAAGTGGCTTGTATTATATAAAATAAACAGTATGACTATTTCCAAATATTTGTGTTTAATAGTTGCGAGTCATGGCACCTCACAAAGGCACAGGGTAACCGTATACTGTACTTTGAAAACAGATGTTTGCGGCGAATACTAGGGGTACGGTGGTTTGATTTTGTCAGGAACTCGGAGGTAAGAGAACGAACGGACCAGCCTCTTATTACGTCCAAAATAAAAAAGCGACGATGGACCTGGCTTGGACACGTGCTGCGGATGCCCCAGGGGAGCCTGAATCTTGCCTGTCTCTTCTACCAACTAGATGGATTCCGTCGCCCCGGTATCCGATGACCATCCATAGGATGTATTCGGCGGAGCTACGGGACCCTGGGATGACCTGGGAGGAAACGAGGAGACTGGCGAGGGACAGTGAAGATTGAAGGAACCGCGTGATGGCCATATACTCAGAATAGGGAGCGGATATGGTTTAAAAAAATTAAATATTAGAGTTCATTATACTTTTTCGTTTTTATAAATTACTTTATATTATATTATATATGCAAATTATTAAACATACTTTTTTATTTATTATATGTTCAATAAATAACAGATACCATATACATATTCGGCGTCCGTGGCGCAGTTGGTTTCATCGCTGGCTACGGTTACGGATGTCTCGGGTTCAATTCCCGGTGCGGACGGTTTTCATAGATTGATCTTTCAATCGATTTATGGATTTCTGTTCGTAGTCTGAGTCCTCCCTCCCACCAATCCCATCCTCACGGGGCGTAACGAGAGCGATTAGCTAACCACTAGTCCTGTCATAGCCCTATCCTTCTATCCCTACTCTCTTCGAAAAAGAAAAGAGAGGTTGAGCAACTGAGTGACGAGCAGTTCTCGTAGAAAGAATTCTGTCAAGATACCTCCATTAGGAGACCATATGCTCCACATTGGGAGCGGATATGATATACAAAAAAATATACATATTATTTTCAAATTTTTCTGTTTTTTTCTGTTCTTTTTAATCATGGAAGCATTTAGAACAGATATTTTGCACGAAAGGTCTAAAATTTTTCAACAAACAAATATTTTTGAACATTTTGTAATAAAACAATATAAAGTAAGATTAAAAAGAAGGAATAATGAATGTTATGCTCTAATGAAATATGTCAATATGTTTAACAAACGATACGCGGATTCGCTGTAATTCGATAGCTGGAGCAACCTTCAACTCAATGCGGAAAGTCTGGAACTCACGGTTGTACTCGGTCAGAGCCAAGTGCCACATGTTCAACGCATGCATTCTGACGGTGCTGCTTTACGGTTGCGAGTCATGGCACTTATTTGACGGATGACATGGCGGATATTTGGGGTAAGGTGGTTTGGCTTTGTCAGGAAGTCGGAGGAAAGACAGAAGACGAACCAGCCTTTATTACGTCCAAAATAAAAAAAAAACGACGATGGATCTGGCTTGGACATGTGCTGCGAATGCCTTGGGGGAGCCTGAATCCTGGATGGCTATTCTACCAACCGGGTGGATTCCGTTGCCCTGGAAGGCGGCTGACGACCGTCCATACGATGTACTTAGCGGAGTTATGCGACGCTGAGATGACCTGGGAAGAAGCAAGAAGACTGGTAGGGGACAGAGAATCTTAGCGGAACCATGGTGTCATGTATAGAAAAGAGAAAGAGATAAGGGCGTCGATAAACAAGTGAAGTTAGTAAAGATAGATCAGATAGATTAATTTTACGTTAAGATTTAAAAGTTAGAATAGATGAAGCAAAATGCTTAACACCACTTCGCACTGTAAGCTGTCGTCAATTAATTAAAAAAAACTAGCTCGTCAATAAGCAAGAAATCGCGACAATAATCCTCAAGGCGTGGTTTGTACGTACCCTTCTGCACTTAACAGAGATGACATGACTAAAAATATGCCCTAAATAAAAATGTTGATAATGGTGAATAGAACACGGTTATTTAATAAACTATGAATAAAAGAATGGGCGCCAGTCTGAGAACATAGTTTCAGACAAAAATTAGTATTAAATAATAAAACTAAAATAATATGACTGGTACGAATTACATCTTAATACAAAAATGAATGACCACAAATACAAAACTCAAATAGAAAGTTAAAGTAATCACGTGTCTAAAAAAAGAATGATTCTACATTTAAAGGTTGCAATATGTACAACATATGGAATGACCAAAGGTCAATTTAATTCATTAAAATAACAAAAACAAAATATATTAATTTGATACTGATAAAGATGTTGCAGCTCCATCAGGATCGGATGACATCCATCAGTGCGCTTGCTCGGTTGGGTAGTCCTTGGAGGACCCCTCCACGGTTGAACGCCAGACCTGAAGTGTCTGTTAAATCCTCTTCTTTCTTTGAGCTTACTTTTGCATTTATTTTTTTAAGCGATATCATTGGTTTTGTTTTGTTTATTATGGCACGACTTGATTGGTCAAGCCGCGTTGCCGTAATAAAGATAATTCTTCGTCCATTTTAATAGTTAGATAAAAATTCGTAACGTACATTACAGTGCGATGGGCATATGCTCCGTATAGGGAACGGATATGGTTATTTTTTTAAATTTGGATTATTGAGATTTTGTACACTTCGACCCGTTAGTGACAAAATACATGGAAGTGAACAAAATCTCAATAATCCAAATTTGATATTGAAATCCCATCAAGCACCCTCAGTCGATGTCTTAAATTATCGATATGGTTATAATTTTTTTAACTCTTTCGTATCCGTATCCGAAGATAATAGTTGAGAAACTGAATTTAAAAACCCCATTATAAGTTTAATGCTTGACATTGTGAACGGAAATGACAAAATCAGTAGTAATTAGTTTTTAGTAATGATATTAAATAATGTTATGTACCAATCATTACAAAATGAAAATATATGGTTGTTTATAATAAATTAATAGCAATATAATCATGTGAAACTGCATGTAGTATACACGATGTAGTGTTGGAGTCTTCCTTTTTGTGATAGTCGATGATCCGGGGACGATGGGGGGGATCTTTAATATAGACTAGCAATTTGAGCACAGTCCAGCAGAAGCAGCAGCAGGCGACGCTTAAGTCCCGGCCATCAAACAGCCGGACGTAAATCTCGCTTTATTGATTCGCCGTAAAGTCGATGGAGTGCGCTAATAACGAACTAACTTTCCGGTCGTGAATAACCGGTAAAATCACAGTCGCGCTCTCAACATTATGTGCTCGCTCGCATGTTTGTACTAGACTGAATGATGGCAGCTGGATCATATGAGGCTGTGTAAACCGTAGGGCATAACAATACACAACTGGTTTTAATTAATATCCACATGTGCCGATATCTTGAAAGGTATTACATTTTATCTTCAAACACTACAAGAATAAGATAGAATAAAAAACCTATTAATTTTTTTTAATGTTGTGGCAGTCTCTTTATTTATTACACCCACCCATTTCTTGAACCTTATCTATTATTGGAAAAATATGTAATGGTATAAGTTAAATATAGTGTTGGTTCAAAAACAATATTTGCTAATATTGGCCCACTTCATGGAAAAGTCTTGGCATTATGCTGTTATATTACCATGATAATACTTATGCCATATGAATATTTTTTATCTAAGCAAAGGTATTGGGTAGACCCTGGTGGTAAATTGGTTTTATTCTTGAATTTGTAAGCCGTCAGTTTGGAATGTTAAAACACAATTTAAAAACTTATCTTGAAATAAATTGGATAAGCCATATTTTCAATTTGTTTTACTAGTCTGTAAACCAAATGCTGTATATTTTTCCCCATATCAATTATGTACACAATATAAGAAAGCATAAAGAAAAGTGACCAAAACTTTAAAATCACTGAATTTATGGTAATTATAGTGAAAATTTGTATCGTAGGCCAAAGTTACCCGGTTTACAATGCAAACTTTGACCCGCTTGTTTTATCTATATTTATATATCGTCGTTGTTTTAGAAGAAGACACTAACTGGAAAATAATAGTTTTGAGTAATTGGACTTTGAAGTTTATCAAATGCTTGAAATGTCATACGTTTTTCATTTTGTTTGTTTGTGTAAAATTGTTTTCAAGTAAAAGTATAATTTATAACAATTAGTGAGTTATAGTAGTTTTCATAAGGTAGTATTTAAAATAAGGAACATTTTAGTATAACTAACCCAATATGTCATTCGATTTAGTGTTTTCTTTTAGAAAAACGACGATATATATTATAACAATAAATCTATTTCTGTTGATTAAATTTTCTTTTTAAGGTATTAGTACATTTCAATGTAGAACAATACCACACATAAATGCAATGGCGAACCATAAAATACAAAAAACCCTCAGAACTGGGTCAAAGTTACCCAGATTAAAAAAATATATGATAACACTATTATGTACAATAATAAACCCAAATTAGCTAAATGATTCTGATCAACAGAACATAATTAATAAAAAGAGTCATATATGATGGGAAAAATTGAAAAATAAATTACGAATATTATCATATTGTGCAGATCAAGAATCAAATATTTTTAGAAACTTTTTGAATTATTACTGGTGTATTTGACTAAATTTACATTATATTTCTAAAACAACTTTACAGATTTTATGATTGTCAACGTGTATGTTAATGGTGGACGTTTTACCGCTCATAAATATCAACATCAATTACCATGTCAAAGGGCACAACTATATAAATATAGAAAATAAAAATAGCTCCCCTTTGGAATATACATAGATATCATTATATGACACAGTGCAGTTATAAATACCGTTAAAATTAACCCAATTAACATCGAATGGTTAGTTAGTTAATGTTTGTGAACAGATGACATACGTAATGTGTGTCAAATTAGTATACCCACTTTAACATAATATGGTTAGTTAGGTTAATGTTTGTGAACATTTTTGGCTTGTGTTGGATATGTTGTCAAATAAGGCAACATTAAAATAATAAATTTCAGCATGATAAAGTAACAAATCACAGTATTTTTGTTTGTATATTGATCAATATATACTTACACCCTTGTATGATATATTATCATCCTATGCATTTCCTTTAAAGAAGTGCCCTTTAGAATTAATTTAGCATTTTTATAAAATGTCTAAAATATTAGAACAAGTGAACAATTTATTTATCTGATAGTGAGAAGGTATTCACACACAATGGCAGCTAAAACCGCATCGAGAGCAGACAATAATTACGACACCCCTTTCCACCTTCATAATTAGATTAGACAAACCTCATACCCTGTCCTTCGGTGACTGCTGACTCCAGCCCGTTGGCTGGAATTAGTCGGAATTAACTTTTTAAATGAGGAAACCGAGGAAAGATCGAAATATGGCACGGGTTTTTTAAATGTGAATGGTATGTAAAATAACGCGTTTTTCAAAATGCTCTAATAAATATAAAACATATCGTAATTTAAGAAAAATAATGTTATGTTGAAAGACGTGTTGAGTAAATCTTGTGTTGAATATTTTTGTGCTCAATGAATAATTAAGCATTACTTTGTTAAAGCATCGATTGAGAAATAAATGCAAAAAATCTATTTATAAGATGCAACTGAATAAATTCCTTGCAATCTTTCATATACCTTCTACTATTTTTTAAATAATTTATCTGAAAAACTGAGAATATTTTGACTCAGTCTTCATCATATTGAATGTCATTAATTGTTTAAAACTGTTCGACGCATATACTACTTATGAAAGGTACATGATAATTCGTTGTAAGTCTTAACAGAGTAAAACGTTTTATATTACATAAACGTACTCATACAAGCGTTCAAATTATGTCTTTATTTAAGTATACTTTAGTGCATAAGTGCCAAGTTTTGGATAAGTGCTCCTAAGACACTCCTGGCAATTATTTAAAAGACCTTACTACGGCTGTATTATGGGATACGTTCTGTTAGTTCTGTATAGCCATAGCGGGTACAAAGTGAGTATTTTAGAAAGATAAATTCAGTCGAGTTAATGAACGTTTTGAACGTGAGATCGCATTAGGTATTATATTTTTTAATAGTTTTAAAATGTAATTTTTTTGCTTCTTTAATTTCTGTCTACAACAATCCAGATAATATGCGCCGAATTAACGAATCATTTTTTTTGCCGTACAGTATATAAAAGATCAAACTAGTAGTTACCTATCAGACTTATCAACCAACGGTGCAGACTTCAAAGCCCTCTACGCTGAGCAATCAACTAACCAAATCAGTCCTAATCCAACAATGGCCGTATTAACGCTGCCCTGCATCAACTATTCAAGTTACATACCATGTCTACCTTTCATAGGTACCTCCTGAGTTACAAACACCTATTAAAAGACCCTCTCATTAACAAGCACCCCTAAGTAACTGAATCAAAATCTTCATCACTTTACAAAGGTTCGATATCATCTTGATTTTTCCATCTGTATTGCGGCGTCGTTCAATTATCTTGAAATTATTATATGTTTAATAATAACGTTTAATGAAATCTTCGATCACTCTAAATAAAATGTGGTATCAATGCGATGCGACTAAAATATATAATAAGTGATAGCCAACTTCCTGGGTTTTTGGTGAGGCAAAGTAAACTATTCGAGAACCCAACTGTGTTTCGCACTCTATACATTTCCTTGGTTGTCAGTACGCTTGAATAAGGATCTATTATCTGGAATCCATATAAAAATTCCTATAAATTGAAATTGGAGCGAATTCACAAGAAATTTCTACGATATTTCTATTGCAATAAAATAAATTTTTTTTCACCTTAATAGTTCCCTAAAAGAGTAATAAGATTTCTTTTAGGAATGCTATCTTTTCGCTCACTTGAAGCACAAAAATCGTTTTCGATTCTAAAGTATTTCTCTTTTCTTCTTCGAGGACGAGTTTATAATACTGAAATTCTCATGACTATTACATGCTCCTAATTTTTATCTACTTGGCCGAAACCATATCAAAGCAATTTTTATTCATAAAACTTGTTCTTCGCGTCGGTCATTTGAGTCACCAGTTGCAAGAGCCGTTCGACTGATCAATACATCGCCCAGAGAGTTGGATATTTTCAGCACTAAACTTTGGGTATTGTTCGCTTAATATTTTTTCCTTATAAAATAATAATGTCCTGTTCTCTTTGTATTATATAATTTTAAAAATGATTTTATTTTTACGATTGTTTTTATTATTGTACTGTTTTTATTATTGCGTAAATGCATGGCGCATTGGCGTCAGCTGTAATGCCAAACATTTTAATTTTTTAAATTATAAATATCTCCAACACTAGCGCGCACATCGTGTAACTGCGCAACGAGATGTAATTGTCACAACGCTAAACATAATTAAATTGTTTTTCTACATTACTGTGATATCAGCAGGTAATACAGGAATAATTTTATTATAATAATTACATGGTTTTTGTCTGAAATGCACAATTAAGTTTTGATTTATTTGTTTTTTTTTAAATTTTTTTACATATATTTAATTGAAACTAAATAGGCAATAACTATAATACAAAAAAACTTATTGTTATTCGAAGAATAAAGAATGCTAATAATTTTGAAATATTGGTAGTGGAAAGCAAATAAATGGCTAATTAGTATAATACTTTTTTAAATACCACCAAAACCTTTTCCTTTTAATTGTAATTGAATCAAAGTCTTCCTTTTTTTTAATGGATTCGGAAGTAACTTTGTGGAAATTAGTTTTCAAATCAAAATTGATAACTCTGTTATTCCATTGGTTCTGGTATAAATGAGTTTCATAGGTTATTATAAATAAAAATCTCACGCGTTAGTTGAAGATGCTTCTCAAAGATGCGAAAAACGTGTCACAACTGTTACTAGTTGTGACTCAAAACTAGTAACACAACCAATGAAATTACAAAATTATTAATTTTAATTTTACATTTGAGTTAATAATTTTTGTTATTTTTTTATTCATATGAATTTTTCCGTTTTCGCTTAGTAAGGTTGGGTAGTACTTAGTAGTCAGACAGCTTAAAGATGCTTCTTAAAGAGGCGAAACGCGTCACGTTAGTGATAAACCACGTGGAATAACTAAGTTTTCAATTTTAATTTTGTATTAAAAATGAACTTCCACGAAGTTACCGCCGAATCCATAGAAAATAAAGTACTTAGCTTATTTCATAGTGTTGTAATATAGAACGTCTAATGGAAGAGTGGAAATGAATGATATGAAAGTCAAATTTGCGAACATTTTGAAAGTCACACATAAAAAACGCAAAATCAAAAGACTAAAATCAAAGTCGATTCACGTTGAAGCTTCCATTAAACTGAAAGCCCTTTTTATCCGTAATCATATAAATCCCCCATAACCTTGGTTTTATAACCATCGGACGGAAATTTGCCACCCTTTATGTCCTGGCCAGTCCCGTCCGAAATAACGTGTGTAAGGCGGTCTGTTCTGCCCCAAAAGGGGTGTTTTTCACCCACATGTTACCCTGAGAGATATTACGGCTCACGTTCAACTACTACATAGTAATAATGCTACTAGGCTAGTGATTTATAAGTGCAGTTTTATTTTTCCTCGAATACGAATAAAAATAATAATTGCAATCAACATAAATGATTTAATGTTTTATACTTTTTAAGAGTCGATTCATTCATTTTACTTGGTACGTACAAAATAATTAGCACCAACAGGAAATGGTGATCAGATGTTAATATATTATAAAAATCAGAATTACATTTTTAAATAATAAAATATAATATCAAATATAGGAAATGAAAAGTTGAGACCTATGTCATATATTATATTGATAAGAACAGTTATTAGTTTTTGAAATTTGCATGAAAGGTTACTTTCTATAATACTGGTCGCAAGAATATTGGCAACGTCTCAATAGATTTAATTGTTAGTTTAGTTTTTTAAAAGCGTTTGAGTAGTTAAGTGAGTTGGACTTTATCAATCACAATATTAAACATAACAACAGATGTCACTAAAAAAGGATTCAGCTTTAATCGTGTCCTTAAGTTATGTATAAAAATTAATACCATATATGACATGAAACATAACTTTTATTAGCGTTCTGTTGATAATCATTTAATATTTATGCTGGCTTTTTATGCTTAAATACTGTAAATAAAATTTGTTGTTGTTGTATAGTAAGTTTGAGTGATAATTAGTTAAATATTACAATATGATTTAACGGTCATTTCATATATAGGCACCACATATACATAAATTATGAATTAATGTAGAATAAAATCTGGTAGACATTAATCCAGCCGGATATTTTTGACAGCTGATGATGGTGATATTGTCAATCACATTTTTAACAAACGCTTTTCCAAGACGACGAATTTTATTGTGAAACGGGAATATTATAGGGCACTAAAACACACGCTATTAAACATATAAGCATGCATGGAATATATTGCCCACATCCCATTCCACAGGTTCAACTCCCCAAGGCTTGGCATGACCAAAGTGGACTCCACAAAGTGTTCGACCATCCGAAAAATTCGATGATATGTGATACCCCTGGAGCTTAGCTTCAGCTGACTCCCCCCTAAAATACTCTCCCACCCCTATTTTCAATATGGTGAAGCTTGACCCTCCACCTCTTTGACCGCTCTCCACATTCAGTTGTATCGATCAACCTGTTTGCGAAATCTGGTTAATGACAAAATCCCGCTCGATGAACTTGATGAATTCAGATTGAAAGCTTTGTCATATTACATTTTTTAATGCTCTGAAAATTATTCGAACCTGCTGACTGAATAAATAAGTTTGTTAAATCATATCTATTTCCAATGTGGAGTTAATACATAAACAATGATTTTAACTGCTTTTAGCAGAGTGGTCAAAGTCGTTGACTTTGGTTACGGTACTCACAGGCTTCTGATCTCAGTACAGACAGTTTTATAAATTTATTAATAAATTTGTGTTCGAAGTTATGAATGCTTGTAATGTCTCAAATTCCCTTTCTCCTACCCATACGGTCTTAAAAACGAATCGTAGTGGCAGTGGCAGATTATATATATATTCAGTATTGCGCTAGCCATGTATCTTCGAAAAATGGGAGGTTAAGAACTGAGTATCAAGTAGTTTTCGTAGAAAAACGTCTCTGGAGATAAGTTCCACATAATTTAGAATTTGAAAAAGTTAACAATATATCACTGTTGACTGGATTAAAATCTTTTCATTAACATTTAATTAAAAATTAAAATAATCTACTGCTTAAAATGGAATATTATTTTCTATTGTTGACAATGTCATTAGGATATCAGTTTGGCTAGGTATTTGAAACATAAAACATATGTTTGCCGCACGATGTATATTAAATGGCTTTTTAATAATTGTAATGTTTGCTATAGTTAACTCGAAGTCAATTATTATTTTTCGAGGGCTTTAGATTTAACCCTACATGCATTAACGCGTCAATCTTTTTACGTTATTATCCAACCGAGATTTATTTCATAAAGCTCTCAAAATACAAAAGTAGCTTTTTATAAAAGCTTCACCAAAAAGCTATCCGAACACTTGGCGGGGCGTAATAAAGGGTGGCGTCATACTTTGCGTTCGCAATTGAAATTGTTTCCCCGCCTCCGACGCGTTGAGGTAAGGCGCGACACATGTGACGCCGCGACGCCCCACCAACGCCCTACCGACGCCCCCGGCACCTCATTTACTCCAAGCCGACTTCTCACCCTTTGACGTACAGCTACCGTGTTTATGATAAACTTTGAACATTTTGGTTACGTTCCTGCTTTACCCCTCTACATTAATGATTCTTAAAAGTTTTCAAACAAGTTATTTTGTCACTTAACAGCTTGTCTGTAAAACTAAAAAATAAAATGTCAAACGGCAGATGTTATCGTTTTGGAAGAGAAACTCTTGATTACTCTAAAATGGTAAATATAAAATATAAAAAAATATTATTTTCACTTGTTAAAGACAAACTAACACCACTTATACTATATATTCTGAGTAACATTTTTTTGTCAGTTGCTTCAGTAAAGGATACTAGCAATTTATTCTCTCGTAAGCTGAAATTTGTATAACGACGCAAACAAGAAAGGTAGTTTACCGCTTAAGAAAAAATTCAACAAAAATAACGATAAACGTTTAGTATCCGGAAGACCGGATGATGACAAAGTAAATGTATTCATAATGGATGAAATGTCTTAATTTAAATGATAAGACGAAAAACAGGAAAGGGTCTATTAAATTGTGTTCAATTTTTAACAATCATGTTAATGTAGTAGTTGAGCAATTTTTAATCAGTAGTTGACCATGTCTACTCAGAAGGTTACATGACAACTTTTCATCAGAGTTACCTCAGAGCTTCCTGTTAGACCACTTTTGGTTGAATCAAGTAGCGAATGCTTACATTTACTGATATTCTTAACAATTCTCTTAAGAAATTCAAATGAAACACCCACTACATGAAGTGTTGTTTTCAAATGACCGCTGTGACATAAATATGGTGTTGTGTTAGTTCCTCGATCTGACCAAAGATAGTTTCACTTGTCTGAACTCTACAATTTAGAGTAATTCCGCGTCTGTTTCTTATTTTGGGTACTTTTATTGAAAAAAGGTCAACTACTGGTACATTTATTGTAGTTAGTATTGAAAAAATATTAATTTTATTATGTAAATATTTTTTATAGGTTACTAACGTTTGTTCATCGATGTAGACTTTCTTGTTTGTGACGATTAGTATTCATTAATTTCAAATCAACGGCTTTCATACGATAATTGTTGAAGCAAAATTATGCCATTTCTTTCACTTGATCCTTATCGACCCTCCACATTTCCTGTGGACTCTCATTTTCAATGTAGTCACATTTATTTTTAGTAAGTCCAAAACGCTCTTAATTGTTCTGATTTATGCGCTTGAATCATTCATATATACTTTCTGATTAATGCTCATTTAAAAAGTTTCATAAGATATACATGGGTCATGAAACATTCCACATTCCACATTCCTTTGACGGCTACTGTTTTATTAAATTTTGTGGGTGTTTCAGTGATCTAACAATTTTGCTTGCAGTGTTTATTTATTATTGCTCTTCAAAATATGCACAATAATGACACCATACTATCGTTCCCGCTCTGTAAAAGAACTTTTTTCTTACTTTAACGTATTTGTAGTGAAAGGATCCCCTTTTCAAGCTCGTCCGTTCAACTGCACAAATTCATTGAAACTAATATGCGAAGACTTACATTTATTGTGACAGTTGTAATTATATTAACAATATGTACGTACTACATTTTTAACTCTATGATTAATAAGAAAAAAGATATTCAGCGTCGGTTTAGTCACAACTAGTAGATATTTTTAAATTAAAGTTTTGTAGCCAGATCGATTATGACATTATCTGTGAAAAGGTATAAGTATTGCAATACGGTTTACATTGTTTTAAGTTGAATTATGGATAGGTATTTAAGGACTCCTTGACGACTCGTCGGAAGTAGTTACCTATGTATGACAGCTTATGACAATGAATAATTTTGAAAGCGTTACCCATGAAAAATATAATTTGATAATTGGCCAGGAGAGTAGTCGAAGACCGGTCCGTCACCGTCTAATTGCGAGGGGCATAGCACCGCGTTTCACGCTCCGCTGAGCATGTGAGGCTATTGTGCCAGTTCATTGTGTCGCGCCGGCCAGTAAACAAATGCGTCGAGTGCAGTTGCCGCGAGACACATTATTATGATATGAGGATAGTACAACTAATGAAAGGTGAGCAAGAATTTATCTTGCCATCTACGTTTTGCTGTAATGTAGTCAAGAAACGTTCATCCATATCGTTGCTCTGAAATTTGTTTCGAAAATCTGCAGTTTATTTATGTCAAACGAATAACATTCATAATAAACAAAAATCTTATTTTTAATCCTAGATTCGATAGAACTAGTATACATTCTTTTGTGAGACTGAGATTTGACCTATTCAAAAACCATTCTGAAAGTGACGATATCTTTAAAAAATACAGAATTAAGATAACTTTCATCACTTTTAAATCATCTTCTCATGAGTTTTATCTAAATTAATTAACAATATTCACAATGCTTTTGTTATACTCTCAGCCAACTGAAAACTTTTTCTTATATGTTCCAACAGTTGCCGGAGAACTATTTAAATAATAGAATGAAATGGAATTTAAATTTGACTAATAAAAATGAATTTTAAACTATTATCTGATAGTAGCGTACAAACAATAATGAAGTCGTCTCTCGTTGATTCCCAAATCCCAACTGAAGTCATACTGTTATAAGCTATGCGATTCAACTGGACATAAACTGAATTAATCACTTTTAAGGTGTAAACCAGAAATATAAAAAAAAAACAGTTTTTGTACTAATTCCACATTTTTTATATTGATCAGGACTGCCTTCGTTGAATCAGTTGAAAATGTAATTCTATCCAAGTGTACTCATTAATTGCTGTTGTCAACCGTTCTAAGCATATCCACAACTGAAAACGAGGTGTTCAGTTAGCGACAGTAAATAAATCAGCAGCAGTAATTAATTATTGCTGATATCATGGTTTTTTAAGCCTACCTGTAAAGGAAAGTTGAGAGACTAACTGAATAGTTATGAATTATATTGCGTCAAATAATATTATATTATCTGATTGCTTTTTAAATCTCTTATATTAAAATACTTTCAGTGCGACTATGTATTTCGACAAGGAGCGGACATTGTTATATATATTATAATATATTCGATAATTATTTCATAAAACTTTTGGCACATGAATGTCTGAATTCTTGGTGAAGTATAAATATAATTATTCATGATTTTAAACAGTGTATGGACAATTCGTAGTAAAACGTTCGCGTATCTTATAAATAATTATTCAGATGGTATTATTATTAAGAAAATATTTTCTGCCATGATTCAAATTATGGTAAGGAGTGAGGAGCGAGAAGAAACAGTTTGGAAATACAAGTTATTATTGAAATGCGAAATAGTTTTCATTATAATTTATTTTTGATAAATATCTATATTTTGGATTTATAAGTATTTATTTTATACAATGTCTAACCGATAAATTTACATTTTATGAATAAATTCACTGAAGTCATATGTATATAAAGAACGAGTTTTCACTTTGTACTATTAACATATTTACATGTTATAATGGTTGCCAACATATTCAAAAATTCACTGTGAAATACTGCTGGTAACATTACAGATTACCACATAAGATTTTCATACACGATTTTGTAAAGTTTGCATTTTTTTATACACGATTATTGAATTTGCAAGATATAGTATGAAGGATGAAAGCCATAATCATGATAAATCAATTTTTTTTTAAATATGTTTTTAATAACAAATTATGTAAAATCGTATTCAATTATTATCTGTCTCTAATAAAGAAGTCTAGATTAAAAATTGTGTTTGATATTTAAAAAATATTTTTCTAACACCATTAATGTGAGAATAATTAAAATTACAGTAACACAGAGAACATTTATATTGTCGAAGTTAATAAAAACACATCTTAAACATAAGAAAGTAAATAAAAATTGTAATGGCAGTACAATTTTATAAGTTGCTGTAATCAAGAAAAACCGTAAATAATATTTTTAAGTCAAACGTTTCAGAACTTGAAAAAGATTCTTTGTCATTTAATATTTCTGGTAAAAAGAAGTCCTACAGCTTTGAAAATGTTACAATTCTATTGAAATGGATCAATAAAGCAGGTCATATTTTTGTGCGTGATAATGGAAGCATCCTCGCCCATAAACACACAATCCATAAAAAAAACTTTTTCTGATTTTTCATGGACATGCATATTTTAAAACTTTTCTGTTAACATATTGGTATAACATTTAAGTGTTCTCTGAATGTTTGTTTGACGTAAGAAATATAAAGTTTAGATTGCCTCTTTTGAGCTCTGCATGACGTGACTGAGAAATTAAATGAGAAATAAATTGCGGCTGCTGATTGGAAGAAAACCATGTAACTTGTAACATGTGGAAATGAATAACTGATTTTAATTTTTGTAACTATGTTTTAAACGAAAAAAACTCTTCAAAAACAGTTCTACGGATATTATTATTATTTACGAAATTATTAATGAGTTAAATATTCATATAGTTTGTCAATTTTACTCATCAAAATTTATTAAAACTTAAACCACTGTTTACAGAAACATTGCAAATACATATACGTATGTTATGACTTTTCAGCGAATTATCGAAGCTTTAATTATGAACGACATGCAGACTTTACGGGGAGTCGGCAGTTCAAACGAATTTAGTTTTTCGCGTGCAAAATATCTTACTGCAATTAGGGTGAAATTTGCGGGATAATAAAAATATGAATTGGGGCGTTTTGCCAACTGCGAATGTAGCTGTCCACTCAACTCGAATATAAACGAAGTACTTTGCAGATTATTTATTTTATCTCTGGCTGCAGCGCTTGTGTTTTCATGAATATATATAAAAATCTCTCTATAAATAATCAGTAATCTGTGGAAAGTGTTGAGTTATGATATACATCATGGAATTAAAGGATTTACCGGAAATGATGGAGAGCGATCGTCTGTTTTTGTTTTTCATATTTACATAATATATCTATTCACGTCACAAAGACATTAAAACATAAAATTTATTTTGTGTATTTGAAGGATAGATCTTTTTTAACGTAAAATATAATCTGAAAGAATACATGTTTTTCAGTAAACATAATTGCATTTTGAATTATACATATTTACAAAGATTACTAGAAATAATTTATTTTAACGTGTCCAGACAAATATTTTTACGCTATGCAGTGTCAATTGAAATACTTCACGTATATATATGTCACTTTGTCTTTTAAATGTACTCTATGATATCACGGTATAATTTACTATTTATTATTGTTAATTGCTTAATACGGTCTCCAAACGGATTTTTGCGCTGAAACTGTTGCACTATTCAATTTGGTGGATGTCGGACTAACTGAACATCCTCTCGTCCTCACTAATGGCGCTTTTAGCTCGTTTCTTCCATTCCGAGGCTTATCCTGTACTGTTGAATCAGGATGTTGAATTTCTCTTAAATCTAACTTTTGCTTCCTCTTTAATTCTCGTAATTCAAGACTCGCTGGTCTGGCAGGATGAAAAGCTGACTTGACAACTTCTATTGTTTCGTCATCTGAATCATCGCTGTTCGAATTCAACTCATTTGTAGAGTTTATTTCTGAGCTCATTTTGTTGGAATGTTCTGGACTTTTCGATATCATCATTGGAGGACTAACACTTTGCCGACTACTGGTAGGTGACAATCTCACGCTGAGTGCGTCGGCTGATGATACACTACTCTGGACGCTTCTTCCAAGATTCGCGAAGTCGTACGGGCTCATACCATTCTTCATGGCGATGTCTGGATGTAAAGATTTCATCGCGAGGTCGGTGGGGTGTGGCGCGAATGGTAAGAGGCCGGCAGGAGGTAGGAAGGCACCGGGTGGAGGCAGCAGCGATGGGTTGATGCCGTTCGATGCCAGCGAGAAGAAATCGGATCCTGGAATTACTGGGGAATTCCCTGGCAAACTTGCTCCTGGCGAACCTTAAAAAAAGAAAAAAAGTTTTAAAATAGTCTGCATTAGAATAATAATGAAAACTTTAATAAAAAGTTGTGTTATTCTTTCTCGCATAATTTATTGTATATCACTTAATACACATGATCCAAGGTATGATGAAATCATACAAACGAAATACAATGTATAGTTTTAATCGTCCGGCTCCGTGGTGCAGTAGTTGACGGCGTTGGCTACGGCTGCGCTCTGGGTTTAAGTCCCGGAACTCACAGTTTCATAAATTGATTTGTAAATTTATGTTCGTTGGCATGAATAATTGATCCTAGAAACAGTGCGTTGCAAGAGCGATTAGCTAACAACTAATCATGCTTTAGCATTATCCTTCTATAACTACTCTCTTAAAAAAAGAGTAACAAGCAGTTCATCCATTAGGAGGCCATATTCTCCACAATGAGAGCGGATATGGTAAAAAAAAATATTGTAGTACAAGATGACTTTAAGAAAACACCTTGTTTAATAGTTTTCAAATGCGTAAAATACGGAACGAGTTTTATTATAGTTTTCACATATTGGTAGATAAATTTTCAAACTGTCAATTTTACTGTACATTTTATTTAATTATATATTATGAATAACGTTATTAATTATCAACATATTGTTAGATTTTTGATAAAATTGCATAAGGAATATAAACCTTGCATTTGCATATGCATGTGAAAACTCGTAACCGGTGTCCCGTCTACCTAGCCGCAGTGAAAAACAGATCGCATTGAATCCGCGCCCCAATACAAAAACCATGATGCGGCTGACCATTGTCCGACACTATGCATAATCTATAAGCAGTTTGTACGACTCGACGAGCAATTGAAAGAAAAAACCCGAAATGAAAAAACTCGGCCAACTAAACCGTGTTAGTGTGGTTGGACTATGTCAATCCGAATGTTTCATTCAGTTATATGGGAACCAAAAACGAAACTGGTATAGGACGAGATGATACTATGCCACGATAATATGTAATAATTCAATAATCTAAATGTTAAAATAAAAATGTATATATTACATATGTTAAATATGTTACAATAATAAAAATAAAACACCTATGAATGCGATAATATTTTTCGATAATAGATCATAAGGCAAACGTGTAATAAATCGTATCTCTTGAATGACAATTCATTTTAAGCATTAGCAACTATTTAAAGTTGAGTTTTTTGCTTTCGTGATATGCCGTTGTCTTCATATTTTTTTGGAAAATGTTGCATAACATAATAGTATATATATCGTCAGTATGGTAGCAGAAGACGTTACGTCAAAAACCCTTTATTTTGAGATAATTGACTATTAAGAAAATCATGAAAATTGTGTCTTTCTATTAACATATTAAACCATTATACATTATACATTAAACTAACTTTAAAAGTAATATTAATAACTGTGACCGAAATTGACTTAATTAATATTGACTTAAAAAATACATGGAATATGGCTGAGCATCTTTTTTCATAACATCGCCCGTCCTAAAATCTATCGTACTGCATTCATAACTCAAAACAGCCGATTTTCGGCTTATCGCATTCTGCCACTATGTCAGTGATATATATACAGAGAACTAAAATAACAAATTTGAATTGAATTAATTTATTTTCAGGTGGTATTTATATCCAAATCGACTATATTGATTAAAAATGAATGTTTTGAATTTTTTGAACGTTTCAACAGAGAAAACAGAATGTATTTATTATTATTGTGGACCGTGCTGATTGATAGAAGTTTCATGGATTAATTAAATTTAATTTTACGACTTTACGTAACTTTTAATGGGAAAAATATGGGAACATAATGTTATTCACATTAGCGTACCCAAAACCATGTAACAAATATCACAATAAAATTATTGCAGTTACAATTTAAAGGATTGTCACAAATACATCGATGACTGTACTCAATATGTTGGTATAGGAAAATCCGATTCAACTGATTGTATGGACTTGTATAGAGCCAGACTGGCACCGTGTTTCCGACGACAATCAGTGAAGTTTGCGGTCATCGGCAGAAAGGGTGAAAATGGAAAATTTACAGGTGAAAATCTATCGAATTGACAAAGAGCATAAAAGTTATCCGATAAACAGTTCACGCTATATTCACTAATTTCCGATGGTTGTTTCGTCACGATTGAAAATGGTTATATTGTTGATAACTATTTTTTACTGAATATTAAATAGAAAAAAATAATAATTAATTTGCCAAAATAATTGAAGATACAATTGCAATAATAACAGTGAAATTAAAGAATGATAGCTATAATATAGATGTACCAATTTACCTTGGCCGCTAGCGAGGGTGCCACCATCGCGTTAGGAATGTTGCCATTCTCAACCTGAATTGAAATTTTAATAAATTCCAAAACTGATATTTTAGCAATGGTTATTAAAAGTAGACGAGATATTTACTTTGCATAAAATAGCAATTGGAGAAATTTATTCTAGGCTGATAATTCTAGTTCAAAATTCTGCGGCGGCGAAGTTGGTTGGTAATACTATGTCGGTAATATTTTTTTTTGTTTTGAAAAACAAGATTTTAAGAAATGAATAATTGTACTACAAAACTAGTTTTTTACGTTATGATATTTCATTTGGTGCTGTAACTCTCATAAATTTTTTAATATTAAAATATTTTTTTGAATTAGTTCGTTCTAATAAATGGCAGTTGGGTCTGGGGTTAAAGCGATAGTGAGATATTGGTGTTACTACATTTTGAAAGCGCAATAAATCATGAGTGCATCATCCAAGCTTCAACAGGATCAAGGAATATTCAAATCGAGGCGGCCTACCCTCGCAAACATCCCCCGCGACAATCTGTTAATCCTGCACAGGCCGATGATGACGTGCCCCAAGTGAAAGTTCCTCACTGATCGCGCAACAATTATGCACCCTTACCTACATCCCTCACAAATCTAGGTACCCGTGTACCTAGTTGCGCCCTAAGGCCATCACTTGGGGTAGGCTAATATGCAACTCTTCGTAGGGAGAGATTTAGCTACGAGTTTTTGCTACAATGCACTTTTCAAACGCTTTGACAAAATACTTCGGAAGTGCATGGAGTAGATACATCTCCTCATAACATTAAGTTAAACTATATATTTTAAGCCCAGATCTTTTTTCTAATAATTATTGAATATAACCATGATAAATGCATAAATGAATAAAGCTATATTGTCAGATTATAATGAGACTAACTGTATCAATAATGACTTAAATGATAAATACTTTAGAAAGCTAACTGTTATTTTAAATTATTTCTGATGTCAATTTAAAGTTGATATTTTTTTTAATTAATAGTATTTCCAGTTTTTTCAACAGACACGATAAGAAAGTTTTTTGTTTTTTGGACGAAAGATTTTTCTTCATTAATATAGAACCAAAAAATACGACAGTTCGAACATGTTTCATAATCTTTAAAAATGTTTAGTAGCCTTCTTATAAAAAACTAGTATAACCTTACCCGTCATAGATGACGGTATTGAAATTGAAATACTGAATATCTTCAGTAGCTAGTACGTCGGAACTGTTTGTGCATTGTTTATACCGTGAACGCTTACGTCGTGAGACAATTTCATACCTACATGTGATATGTGATAATAATAAAGTGTCTACAAAGAGGTCTGAGCTATTATATATAAGATGATGCCCAAAGTGAAATATTTGATGACATAGAAATTGTCGGCGTCCGTGGCGCAGTTGGTAGCGGCGCTGGCTACGGTTACGGATGTCTCGGGTTCAATTCCAAATGCGGACGGTTTTCATAGATTGACCTTTCAATTGATTTATAGATTTCTGTTCGTAGTCTCAGTCCTCCCTTCCACCCATCCCATCCTCACGGGGAGAAGCGAGAGCGATTAACTAACCACTAGTCCTGTCCTAGCCCTATCCTTCTGTCCCTACTCTCTTCGAGAAAAGAGGGGTTAAGCAACTGAGTAACAAGCAGTTCTCCTAGAAAAATTCTGTTAGTAGACCTCCATTAGGAGACCAAATGATAAACATTGGGAGCGGACATGGAAAAAAAAATGAATAAAAATATATATTGAACCTTGTTTGTTTTTCGTCAACAAAATGTGGGTTAAAAGTAAAATATTCTAGACAGATTCTTGTTTATGTAGCAGGAATCATTGAATAGAGTAAAGAGCATGCAACAGCTTCCCTCGGTGGTATGGGAAACACAACCTCCCCTCTGTTAGGGTGAGGAGTGAGTCACCGACTGTTATTTCACTTGCCCATTATGGTTCGTAGTACTTAAGTATTCTCAAAAAGAATACATGCAATCGTAAAAAAGCTAACCAAATGAGTGTATGATGCTACTGCAAAATCGGGTTTTATTCTTTCTATTTGAAAGATGTTGGTGCAAATTTCAAGTAGGCATTAAAATATACATATTTATTTAATGAGATAAAATATGTGTATTTAATTACTTAAATGAAAAAATAGCGCGTTTGATTTGGAGACATTTCGATTTACTCACAACATATTCGAAAAGCAAAAGGTGCTTTATATGATGAGAAAAAATAATATTAAATATCCTTTTTTATTGTAATGCAAAATATGTTATTTAGTGTATCAAAAAAATATCAATAGAAACAAGGTCTAGATACGTTTCCGCAACAGATCAGATATAAATTAAGGACCCTCCGAAGTTAAAATAAAGTTTACAATTTTTATTTAAAATTGATTTTAATGTCAAACTTACATCATAGTATTAATAATGTTGTTATCAGTATTAAAACTAACTAACCTAGTGCTAGTTATTAAACATAATTTTTGATACAGTTATTACAATAAATGTGCAATCGAAGTGTTGAATAATAATTATGTCAACGTTTTTAAACAATATTTTAATAAATTTATTTAATATCGTGAAGGTGTTTCAATAGAAAATTATTATCAACACGAAAATACACATCTTCTAATATGAACTGAAACATAATACATAGACTCGCAAAAACCCGTGTCATAGAGTCCAAGAGCTCTACGCCAAAGGGGTTTCGTGTTTTATAAAGACAGTGCAGCGTAGAGCACAGAACAGCATAGAGAAAAAGCTTCAGGCTGACCATTCTCTTTCGACCTTTCCGAGCTTTTTTGTTCCGGCCGTCTCTATGGCAGCGTTCTCTGACCACTTTAAGCGCATATAAAGCATACAAGCTGATTTTATTTTACGTTATCATTCCAAAATGATTTTCAGTGTTTATTTCTTATTATGGATTGGATAAGCATATATTCTAATTAACTTTTTTCAATATAAGATTCTAGTTACGTAGTTGCTATGGTATTAAACAAAACATCAGAAATCATCGTTGAAAGATATTAATACAAACGTGTGTCTTTTATAATGTTTAGAAATCATTCAATGAGATACTGCTTACTGTTAATAGGAACGTTATGCTTATTTTGAAAGCAACCTTAATCATAACTGCGAGATATAAATTTACGATTTTAATATTCATGTACAATTATTTGTTATGTTTAAGTTTTGTATTGATATAACAACAGCATGGCTTTGAAGTATGTTTTAAGTTGGTATCCATTAATTGGAAATAATCCAATAGTACCGGGAGACCAGTAATATACTTATAACAGTCGTTTGAAGGTTGAAAATGCAGTAGAAATCTTTGACGGATAACTTTATTGGCGTTAAACCCTTCGAGCGTTAACATATGGTAAACGTAAACACTATTGCCCATCTATCCCAATATTTGCCCCATCTCTTGATGAATATCGTTGGCTTCACTTAATTTCGGTTAAAAAAGATATTTACGTCAGTTTTGCACCAACAAATTTTTAAAGTCAATCTTTTTTAACCGAAATTGAGTGCAGACAACGATATTCAGCGAGAGATGGGGCGAATACTGTGAAAGATTTGCAATGGTGTTTACTGTGATCATACGTTCACGCTCGTCTCTGAAGGGTTAATATTTGATTTATTAATAGAAAAAACTTCTAGTGGAACTAGGTGTGAATAAACACCCAGAAATAGATAAAGTAAACTAAGCGATATCCAGTAAATATCTAATTAAATCATCCTGTATCAATTGAATAAGAGTGTACTGTTATATGTGCGGAAGGAGGTGTGGGTCGCACGAGTTCCAGGAGGAGGGGACTCACGTTTCAATACCTGTGTGAAACGAATGGAAAAAAGGAGTAAAAAACGAACGAATAGCCTCTGGTCAGTTGCTCTCTGCGCCCGGATAATGCACACCAGACTTGAGGTAGAGAACCCGCGGAACAGCCACTATGCATAATATTACACTTTGCTGAGGTGCACTGTTTCCTTTTAATCCAGTGTTCTGAATATCAATTTTCGTTCGAATGATTGGTTTACATGTATATGATTGCCATACGATCAAATAGATCTACATTTGAAAAAGGAAATAAAATATTTTAATCTATTCCTAGACAAAAAATATTCTGAAGTTTATATACTATTTACATTCATTGAATCCAATAATAAGTATGTTTTCATTTCTAAATTGTATTTTGTTAAGGTAATGTAATTCAGTGAGAGGTCTTCAGGTCAAAGAAGATTGATTGATACTGAAGAAATAATGAAAGATGACAATGAATTTTTGTTATTAATAAAAAATTGATATAGAACCAAATGTCAAAATTTTTGAATAAAATAAAAAAAGAAAAACCTATGTTTAATTTAAATAACAAGGAAATTTGAAATTCGATTCTTCTATTATTGAAGTAATGGTGAATATAGAGGAAAGAAAGTGGAAATTTGAATAACTTATTGGTTAAAGTCGATTCAAGTTACTGTTGATTATTGAATTCACGATAAAGTTGCCTAATCATTAAAGGATGTTAGAACGATGGAAGGAAATTCTGATGACGGTCGTCGGTGAGAGGAGATGGGGGCAGTTGGTCCAGAGGGTAAGCGCAAAATGAAAAAGTCGTGTCCGACCCCCGGCTACTACCGCTGCCGGGAAGTGTTTCGCTTTACACTTGTACCCACTTGTGCCCCTTTGTGTGAGAGATGTGAGTTATGAGCGGCGAGGTCTACACTCACACACAATCGATAGCCCCCACTTCCCCCTTAGGTCTCATTTATTATTTTGTTTCATGTTGCTTGAACATGCAGATCCTGTTTTCAGATTTTTAATGCACAGATAAAGGGGAAAATTTCCCATGTTTACCGCAGACCTTTGGGTTAATTGCGAATTGAAATAAATACGAGAGCAATAAAAATTCGTAATGAACGCTTTAATACTACAGGATTATTTCCGACGCTAATAATACAAATTAAACGAAACTATTGTGTTGGTTTTGCGGATACGTTGCTATAAATTAATAAAAAACATATGATCAAATATTGTATGTACAGAATTTAGCCCTTATCTGAAAATTGATATACACAAACTATACTTTTTGATATCTCGAAAAATCTGCCACGGCTTAAAGAGATGTGTAATAATATAGCTTTTTCAAATATGTCGCAGAGTATTCTTACCTTTGATTAGTGATGGATGTAATGGTGCTCCGGGTGGGCGAATGTGTAATGGAGGTTGTCTGAAATATTCTGGAAGGTAAGCAGCATTCAGATATGCTGCATCAAGCCAACCAGGAGGCAGCAGGAAGGGGTTGAAGGCACCGGGGTGCCCATATCCAAAATCTGAGGGAAAAAACACTAGTACAGGTTAAATAATGTTATGGAAAATCAAAACAATAAGAGATATGCACCAGTTCAAATTGATGGTCAAGTTTTAATTTATATACAAAATGAGAAAATAACCGGAATCCATTCGTCGTTAATAAAATCAAAAACTGAACTAAAGTAAATTCATAAACAAGGAATCGATTTTTTCATGCTTTATATAACATAGAAACGAATTAATTATTCTCAAATATATATTAACTTTTTTGATACTATTTTACAAGTAACTCGTTAGTATCATGAATTTATTGCAAAACAACGCAATCGAGAGACCAACATCACGCAAAGTAAACCAAGAATGTGCGTATAAAAGACCGGCGCGTCGAAAAAAAGAACTACAGAGAAGATTTTGTAAACAAAGTTTAACTGCAGACTTCCAGTGTTTAAACTTTAAACATGGCGCTTGTAAAACAGCGCCGAGAGGCGAGAAGACTCTGGCGGTGTCTTTTTGAAACCGATCGCTCAGTTTGTTTGTTTTATCAATCCGCGTTTAAACGTCTTCATTATCGCCCGCGATTTTCCTCATCTAAATTATCTTTCTAGCTAAATTCGAAGAAATCGATCGCTGTATATTTTTAATTGTATCTAATATGATCATGAATTTTACAAGTTCCAAAATATATTCGATTCTATATGAAACCTCAATAGAGCTGTGCTCATGTCATAAAAAATAGCAAAATGTATAGTAAATAAGTGATCGTTATAATGTTAAAGTTTGCAAATATTTTTTTTATAAAATAAGTCAGATATAAAAATAGAATCTGAGGGCTAAATAATGGTTTTTACATGTTCGTTTTTAACTGGAGATTACCTTAGATACGTTCTAGTTATTAACAACTAAACCAATCAAGATTGTATTTTTCCAATTAAAAATCGCTCATACCTCAAAATTCTTTGAACAGATCGTAACAGTTGGTGCAAATGTTTATTTATCGCCCGATTTTACTACTGTTTTCATAGCAAACGTCTGCACCTTAAAGTTTTTGTCATTTTTAGTGGTTAGCGAAGAATGTAATAAACAAGTTGCTGATTTCAAATAATCGTCCACTAAACAGAAACATCAGAATGTCTTAAAAAAAAGAAATACATAATATATCGGAAACAACGATATTTTCAATACGAGCTATTAGATATCGATAAGAATTATCGTGACTTAACTAAACGTTTATAAAATATGGTAATAAAAAATGATTTTTTGAGTTACGGAACTGGACTCGTGAGGCAGTGGCCAGTGAGAAAATAAAATGGGTACGTTACATTACACTGCAAGTGTGAAAGCTCACCCAGTCTGCCAGCTTTGGCGGTTCACATCAAAGGAAGGCAATGTGTTCAGTTCGACAATCACGCGACGCATCATCGGCGACAAATAAACACACTACGCTACTCAAAGATACTGATACTGAAAGCCAAGTAGTTATTGCTCATCAACTGAGTCTCACACATGGTGCATAATTTGAGACAGTGGTGTGGTTTATATGTATTTTGCACTCGTTTTGTATTTAAATCTTATTGGTCACTCTGTGTGCCATCTTTGATAATAAACATAGACGTATTGTGACGTTGGTAGTCTTAGTTAGCAGATATGAATCGATATACAGATTTAATTCTGAAAATGGAGATACAAAGCTGGATGCAAAATTTTTAATATTTATCAACATTACTTTAACAATACAAATATAACTGGACCAAATTTGAAGACGAATAATGCAACCCAAAAAATATGATTTCTTTGATACAGATGCTGTGCTCTCTATAAGAATAAATCTGCATACTTTGAGATTGAATGATGATTCAATTGAAATTGAAAATATCCCTGCACCCATGCAGTTTTCTTGAAATGTTATTAGCAATAATCGAGGCGTATTAACATAAAAAATAACATTAGAGATGGAGACTCAAGGAACTATGACGCTAACGCGCCTTAGAACTTTACGCTCCGTCAAGTTGTTATCCAAAAAAATATTTCTTTTGGCGTGCGACATTTTAAAATATATGTATCGTACGCCACTTATTTAAGACGTTATAAATTCGAGTATCTGGTGGCCATCATGGAAATTATACTTGTGATATCCGTAGTAGACTTGTTTTAGCGTATAATTTTATTACGGCTATAAACTTCACAGATCGCGAACTAAGTGCCGTATCGTGTATGATTTAATATTTTGCTATACGAAAGATACCGATCACTCATTAAGTTAACTATGAAAAAAAGTGTACGTGTATGACAAAACAACAGTTTCATATATGTATAATCCTTCAATATATTTCAATATGTATGTGTTAAAAGCATAGGTTAGTAAATACTATTTTTATATTAAAAAAAGCATACTCTATTGAAAGACGTTCGGAAGCTTTTAATTTCACAAAAATAAATGCAATTTGTGTTGTGATGTAGGTATTAAAAAACCATTGACTCCGTAAAATAATTCAATATGAAATAAATCCTTCACATGAAGTCACTTATATGCTCTGCGAGCGTGGCAGATGTAAGCAATGGGCTGCCATCAGAGGTCGTAGCAAAAAGTTTTGGCAGGCGAGAGGGAATCGAAAGCTCGCTCTCATATAGGGAGACTTATAAATCTGGTTGGCTTAAATGACGGGAGTCTAAACTGGCGACCGTTTTGGGAAATTTCAAAGCGAAAATAAAAGAAGAAATAATACCTAATATCAGAATCTTCAAAACATTCGTCGTTTACATTAATGTGATGTTTTTATTACAAATAATATATAGATATAAAGTCCATTATACTAAGATTGGTGACGAACTTATAAGGCAGTGGCGTATTGCAGATTACTCTTAATTACTCACTTGTTACAGCACTGTTACTTATATTAATAATATAAAAAACATAACTAAGTATTGTTTTTAGTTTGTAATTCAGGTAGAATTAGTCAATAATTGCGTATTCACTGGAAGGTTTTACTTATGAAGTTTTTAGCCCAGTTGTCAAACCCTTTTTTTCACAGATTTTATTGCAATAAATAATTATAAACGAATGGTTATGAAAACTGATTTTTGAATATTTTCTCATGTCCTTATAATTGTAATGTGTATTGAATTATGAAAAGATTATGACAATGAGTAAAATGAACTTAAAATACTTTTCTTACTGAATTCGATGACTGAGCAAAATTAGTATGAAATAAAAATTAAAATGAAAAAATCAGACGTCGGGAAATGTATTCAAAAATTAATTAAATAGTATTAAATATCTGTGTACCCTTTTCGCTTGAATTGAACTTGTTACTGCGAGCAGGGCTAAGTGAACTTAATAGACAGTATGAACGATGACAAAAGTGATTAATTACTAATGATTTATGAATAAACTGTTATTTAAAATGTTTCATATTGGTTGGACGCAATATATATCATAGGGAATAATAATTTGGGCTGCGGGCATTTTAATCGGTTGGTTATGATCGTAAAGCACAGTTATAACTAATTCGTAACTACTTGGCTTAAATAAACACTACTGAGATAATTTAGGTGACTTTTTATGAAATGGTTTATTAGTGTGATAGTGCAACAGCTGAGAGCTATTTTTTCAACGCAAAAGCCAAGTCTTTTTTATCATGTCGTGTCCCATCGTTATTTCTTCTTTCATAAATAATCGTATTTCTAAATAAACTTCACCAAATAATTGCTTTTATCCAGTGCATTCGATTGATTTTTCAGCAGCAATGATTTAAATAAACACATAATCAATGTAAAATCATTCCTACGGAAATCGTATTATATACGATGTAGGCAAAACTAACAGAATATTATTTGCCAACTTTGTGAAAATAATATTAAATTAACGACATTGGTTAGTATATTCATAGCTAGATTGACTTTTAGAATATCCTAACTCTAATGTTGAAAGGTTCACAAAATTTATTGCCAACAGCACCCGAAAAATATTTGAAATGTCTAGAATTGTAATAAAAAATTTATTTGAAGCCACAAATAAATCCGAGCAACACGGAATGCTAAATGTTAATTAATTGATAGGAAACGAGTGTAGCAAACGATTTATTATGTATCAAGTTAAATTAAAAACGCTATTGTGGTCGTTTTGATCTCGTAAACACGCGGAATTGTTGGCAAACAGGTCCGCCATACTAAATCGCGCTAGAAGTCTCAATTTTAGCAAAGATATGCCCGGCGCCTATTCTTTATTGTATAATTATACAAATAATTGTAAATGAAGTATTATTTTTTTTTCAATGATCGATGTTAACAACATAACCATTGTTGAACAAACGTTACATACATATAGATCAGGCGCGTGCGGTGGCTTTATCTCTTTCTCGCTCAATCACATGAAAAGTGAAGGTGTAAGCGAGATGTAAGGGCATGCGGCGCATGCTCTTGTATCCTTTATACTCATACACTAATTAGGTTGTGCGATAAAGATAGTGATAAATTCACCGCACGCCGATGGTATAGATATATTCATGAAATGTTTCGGACCTTCTAAATTGTACCGTGAAATGTGGACACCTTCATATCCGAGTATATTTCTATATTGTCGAGATAATAATAAAAATTTTCGTGAAATTTATGGCATAAGGAGTTTGTATATTATATACATGTTTTAACATTAGTTAAAAGAGAATGTTTTAACATTAGTTAATAGAGAAAAATTTGCTTAAGCCGACAGCTTTATTTTGATAATTTATAATTAGTAAATGGGAAATGTTGTTGTGTATCTAATGAATAAATACATTTTCATTTCTTGTAATCATATGATGATCAGACTAAAATGATGACTACTTCCTTTTCTATTTAAATCCAAGATGGGCCAAAATAATCTTTATCACCCGATGCATGAGACATTTCAGTCGGCAAGACGCGTTGCCGTCTTTCGCTCCCGGGTCGGATATTTTTGTGTTTTACTGTCGGAATTTTCAAATAAACACACGCTGCCTGACCGCATCCGCGCACCGCATATAACCAAAAGTCCGCAAAGCTGAGTCGAACGTACAGGGCGCCAGCGATAATACCATGATAACTTTATAATTGTTTAGATCTTGCACATCGTGCCATGGCTAAAAGTGAAAATCGTTATGCCTAATTTTAAAATGTTTAAGCCAGGAATGAAATATATGGTAGGGAATAGGGGGCTACGGTCTTTTAATATATAATATCGACGATGTTTTGGCCAATTGATGTAACCCTCAAAATTGAAATTGTCCAGGAGAGAGTAAAAACTGTTTTTATCGAAAACGGATGGTATGTTGCGTTATGAATCTTTGAAATGCACTCTTGTAAATTCTCATGTTTGTAGATACGGGACTATACGTAGGGAGTGTCGATATAATAGTGGCTTACATCAAGTGGCCTGGTCAGAGTTTTTAAACGTAAAACCAATTTAAATTATGTTCCCCTTCCAAAAAGTGGTCAATTTATTTTCCTAATTTACATAATTTGACCAAGACCTGCTCTGTCGTCTTTAAAATGAGATCCAATCACTTATTCATTATCGTATTTTTTGAGGATTACATCAATTGGCCAAAACACCGTCGATATATAGAAAATGTAAGATACCTAATTGCTGCTCTTTGAAAGATATTTAATAAGAATTCATTCTTTTGTTATACTGATTAATTCAATCTTATTTGACGAGTTCGTTTGTATTTGGTTTGACCACTTTGCACCAACGAACAAAAAAGGTGTCAAATCAAAAATCGATTAATTACAATATACGTGTATATGCTTGTATGCATAACTATAGCATACAGCATAGCATCGCACTCTACCCGTGTCTGGGTATCATGCGCATTGAATGAATGTTGAGAGGTTGCAGTAATACCTGGCATGTCATATACTGACATTTGATAATTTCTTCAGAGAATTGAGCTACGATGTCAGATGTAGAAGTGTAATGAATAAATTAGTCGGATAGTATCAAAAGTAGATATATCCAGTATTTAAATTTTCGAGATAAACACGAAAAATGTTTTGTTGGCGTTTTTGAGTTTTTTAATGTTTTAAATTTGTATGAGCGGTCATATTGTGATATCACTTAGGGTAGCTCTGTGATTGGTCGAATGTATGATTTACCAAACCGTTCACTTCTGTTTTCAAAGCTGTTAAACGTTCTGATTTTTGTAGCAAGCGGTATTTCTTTTACATTTTTATACCACATGTACATGATTTTGACCCCAAAGTTTTATTTATAGTCATACAGTATGACCTGTAGAATAGTGTGGCAGCATTAGTTCAATTTCGACAAATATGGGACAGATCTACTTTTGATACTATACGACTCAAATAAAGGATTTCAAATTAATATTATCGATAAATATTTTGGTATCACGCCATAGCTTGGAACATGTTTATCTCTCATTTTCTGCTTTTAATACTAATACCGAAGAGAGACAATATATCAACATAATATCTTACCGAATCTGTATATATATATAGTGTTCTAAAATAAACGCACTTAGATCGAATTGGTGGCGGTTTTCTACAATAAGTTTCAATAGAGTATGAACCTATACCTCTGTCTTCTGTTAAAGGGAAGGCTAAAAGGCATTGTCGCTAATGCTCAATTAATAAATATTGTCCCAAGCTTACGGACAGAGTAATAGGTAAGTGCCGACTGGTACTGCAGGATTCATAAATATCCCCTCGTCAGCGGCGAAAAAGTAAACATAGATAAATTTGGATTGTAAAGTAATGCGACGTGGAAACGAAAATTTAGATAAAAACGGTTCGACTAAAAGTATTCGTGTATTTTTAAATTGATGTTGCTGAACTTGAATATTTTACTTAACAGTAAGAATATTTTGTTTTATTCTTAATGAACACTTTACTAAATTAATAATTGAGGTACCCAGATGTTAGAATTTCTTTTCAGCCGACAAGAGAATTGAGTGTTGAAATGTTTTTAGTGTGAGTAATTGAATATAATATCTTCCTACTTTTTCCAAAAGATATGAAAGAAAACATACCATATTCATTATATATTGGGTGTTTCAAACACAATAAGGAAAAACACGGATGTATCTAGACAAGAATTATAAGGCTTATACATATTTCTGCTTCACGCCATCATCGCAACTAGGTATCCGGTTTTAAATGGTGCTAGGGTTAAATAGCTACTATCGGAATTGGAATTTGTCGGTTTCCGTGGCGCAGTTGGTAGCGTCGTTGGCTACGGTTACGGATGTCTATAGGTCAATTCTCGGTGCGGACAGTTTCATATATTGATCTCTCAATCGATTTCTGTTCGTAGTCATGAATGTTTGTGACGTCTAAAACTTCCTTCCACCCATCCGATTCTCAAAAACGGGGCGTAGCGAGAGCGATTAGCTAACCACTAGTCCTATCCTAGCCCCATCCTCGATCTATTCGAAAAAAAGAAAGGTTGAGCAACTGAGTAACAAGAAGTTCTCACAGAAAATGTCTGTCATTAGGAGGCCATATGCTCCACGTCGAGAACGGATATGGAAAAAAAATCGAAATTATCTTACAATTTTTATCATTGGAACTAAACAATTTGATATATTTTTTGCTTACTTTAATGGAGTTCTACCAAGTTATTGCCAATTCAATATTAGTAACATTAATTATAATAACTTTCATTCTGAGAATTGCAAGTAAAAATTTGACGTCGAACAGACTTTCTAGTTTAACCGTACAAACAAAGTTTTTATCTATAAATAAGTAGTACTCAGATAAAAAAAACAATATTCATTATTAATTCCGAACAATTTTAGTTATAATTAATTCGAGAAGTTCGTCTTATAAGCGATGAGTTGCAATTATTTTTAATAAAGTATAGTCGCAGATAACAATGTTCAATTATTCAACAGATACTCGAATATCTATTTGCGTAATTACTTCCGTAATAGTAACATACACACAAAATTAAGTCAATTTATCGCATAGGTATTCCCACTATGTTAATAGGGTTTGATAAAAACCATACCCGCAAAGTCAACATTGTTATTAACCTAACATGATTATTAAAAAATATATTCAACGCAAATAAAACATCTATAAACAAAAAAGTCTAGCCGAAATCTAGATACAACCGCTGCTATAAAAAGATAACAGTTAAATAGATTACATAGTGAGTTACTTATTACACATACATGCATACATTTTATAACTTAAGTCACTGAGTCAATTGGAAGCTAATTAGGAAGTCCTAGCCGAATTTCATAATTAAAAATCAATATTTAATGTGCTTTTAATTAGATAGTTAGCTAGCAAACAGTGACTTGATAATATTTTGCTTCATGTAGCTTGGTAATACAGTATTATTTGAAATACCTCAGCATTCTATAAAGATAATCTATAAACAATCAAGTAAAATATTTTTGTGGGTATATAAGATATTAAGCATTCTGTTATTTAGTGGAGACTTGAGGATCCGATCTATTACAATCAGCCATATGTATAATAAATGCTAAATTCAGCAGAATAATTATTAGCATAATATCTTACGAATTAATACAAATTAAGATTGATAACAGAGAATAAAATAATTCAGGTAACTTAATGACCAAGAAAAATATAATAGATGACATGTCAAAGTTTCAATGTAATATACAAATGAAGCAGTGGTGGCTCGAGATATTGTTCTAAAAAATAGATACATTTTCACTTATGTTAAAAGATCCTTTAGAAATCACTACTGCTATCAAATGTATTGACATGTTAAGAAATATGAAAGAAAAAGTTATGCACATACTTTGTTTCGTTCTTGGTTCTCTGGGTCCATCAACGGTAACTTTGATAGCTTTGATGTAACTCGCGACTTGATGAGGAAACGTACTGATAGTGATGGTCAACGAAAAGGATTTTCCTCGCCCACTTCTTCCAACAAACCGCAAGTCATTGAATTTAGCAACCTGGTTCTTCATAACAGCGGTACAATTTCTAAGTTCAGCCATGGAATTCTCGTCATTTCCAGCTTTGATGGTGACCATAGTCCCATCTTGCACATCATCCAAAGCAACTACTTTAAAAGCCAGAGGTAAGCTCTTGTTCGACCGCCAGTGTGTTGGGAGTGCGGAACAAAGAACAGCAGGAGACCCGGTCTGGACCAGCTCTCCATGACTCTGCTGGTAGTATTCCTGAACATGGGCGTACATGTCGGCCATCGTGGCACCACCTTGCCCTGCTGGGAGATGCATTGGCCACAGCCCGGTTTTAAACAAAATTATTAACAACTAATTTATTTTCTGCACTTCACATAAACACGATTTCTTTATTGTTTAATACTTTGAAAAATGTCGCAACAAAAAATTTTCAAATAGTTATTATAAACTGTTCATTCCACTTTCACTGTTTTAAGTTTTTAAACGTAACGTAAGAGTTTGTCTATAAGTGGGTTATTAAAAAAAATATATGTTTGAAAAAGAGTGCACAGAACTCCTTAAGAGTTTACTAAGCACGTGTACACTTCAAAGAGATTCCGATTACGGGTGGTCATCTGCTTTCCCGCTTTACACTCGTCTCGCGACCGGCGCCGAAAAGCCACGAAGACGCCGTCAAAACTCCTCGGCGCAGAAGCGGCCGAATTAAACTTCAGAAAGTTTTCGTTAAACAACCCCTACGAAGAAAGGCAAGCATGCGCGATCAAGCGAGACGTGAAAGACTTAGTGCGATCTTTCACTTTAAATTAAATTTGTAAACGCACGCGAAAAACTTTATGACAAGAAAACTTTAAGGAATCGCCTTTCAAGACATGCTCTCTCCTTCGAGCCCCAATTTCGACTGATGACTGTGACAGAACTTTTTCCGATGGTCAATATTTTGTGTGTACGGAGTTAACCCCACCCCGCGGCTTCTCCCTCTGCGGTGAAGGCATCTCGTAAAAACCGGCGCGCCAGACCGAGATGCGAGACGCCTTGGTCCCTATGCGGGGCCGCGCGGCAAACAGAGATAGCGACAATTCTTGGTGTAGCTTTTTAAAAAATCCAACGTGCGAAAGGGAGCTTGGAGGTGTTCGCGTCCGCGTTCTGTGAGGGGGAATGGGACGGGTGAATTTTTTTGAAAACCGAGGCTGTGATGTATCGGTGTGAGCTTGAGGTAATTGTGTTCCACGCGCGACAGGGACATCGCACGTCAGACTCAGCAGGCGAGAGAGGGTGAGGAATATCGGGAAACCGCTTGTGGCTCAGAAAGTATGGAACGAATTTCCCCCATAAAATATGGGATTACAAACTTTTCATTTTATCATGCGAGTTCCGAATTAATTTTGACAATTTTGTTTGCGTATTAAGGCAAAACAAAATCAAATAATAATTATTCATGAAGCTTTTGATGGTTATGTGAAGGTTTGAGTAATTAATATATAATATGTATATCTGCGATCGGATTAAAACTTATAAATAGCTCATTAAAAAATCATTTTAACCATGAATATCTAAAAATATTATACATTAAATAAAGATTATAAACTGATAAAAAAACTTTAAATCATGCACCGAGGCCTTCCAGTCCTCACGCTTATACTTTTTTTTATTGATAAAATTTGACTAAAAACTCTATGGCGATATTGTTTATCTGTGGTATATTAGTTAATGAATAAAAAAAAAGTAAAAAGGACACATGCATAAATTTTTTATTGTCGATATCAAAACTAAGATGGAAGATAATTTGTTTTTTTTTATATGGATATTTTTTCATTACTTTTTCTATATTTTTTTATTTACCAATGGTTTCCCATCACCTCAAAATTATCGGGAGCTGCAAATACTTTACAAAACGTAATCATTTGTTGAATCTATCTATAAATATAAATCATGTGTTTTATTAAAAATATGTATACATAATATTTTTATCAACATTAAATACTGAGTAGGTAAAAATTTCTTGTCAGGTTTATTATTTTACCTGTCTATATGAACAAATTGCTTCATGTGATATTTTTAAGTGTTTAATATTTTGAAACCTCTGTCATGGAAATGAAGTTGTCTTTCAGTGGCGCGTAACTTTTTTTTATTCCAATTAATTGAGTTCGTTAAATTTGACGATCAATATGCAATGTCAGGCATTCTCTGCTCACAAAAAATACTTGAGTGCAATTTTCATAATATCGAGCACTATGAATTAGGATTTGTCTTTCCCATGAAAGTATTAGGCTGCAAATAAAAAAATAAACATTTTAAAAAATGAGCCTTAGCATTATTTCAATTTCATTTCGATTGCACTTAGTACCTCATGTGTTTGAAAGTTTGTTTAAAACATTTGTTTTTTTATTAATACCATATATATCTGCAAAGGAAAAGAAAACAAAATTATTGCTTCACAAATAATATAAAAAAGCAATAATTATTTTTAATTTCAGATTGAATAAATATGACGAGTAATTAATAAGGTTAATAATGAGCATCAATCCTTGATGAGAAGACATTATAAAAAACACATTATTTATCGTCGGTGTCCTGGAAGAAAACACTAAATCGACTTACTGATTTCAAACTCTACCGTATGGAAGAACACACTTATTTTTATAAATTACCGTTTTACTTAGAAACAGTTTTGTACAAACAAACAAAATGAAAAAGGTATAGCATTTCAAACATTTGACAAACGTCAAAATCCAATTACTCAGAAATAGTATTTTTCAGTTAGTGTCTTCTTCCAGAACAACGACGATATTTACAATAGAATATCTACCACAATTTGTATTTAAACATTAAAAATAAGTTTGCTGAGGAAATGGAAACTTATCAAGTGCTGGATATGTTAAATACATAATAAATATATTGTATAGGTGTTCTTTAAATGCAATGAAAAGTCAATTCATATCTTTAAGATTTCGATAGTTGATGTGTATGATTAAGCTTTTGCTTTAAAATCGGTATAATCGCAAAAATTAATAAAAGTATTAAAGTTGCTATGTAGGAATATGAAAAATATTAAAAATCATAATTTTACTGTAAATAAATGAGTGAGACTTTATTAATGTGTAAACTATCGAGAAAATCATCCTGGAAGAATATCGATTCTATATTTAGACTAATAAATATTTATATTCAGCCCGGGGATCAACTGTTTACCTGTTGCGAAAAATTTACTCATGTACCTACCGAATAATGGTCGAGTTTTAACAAACTGAGGTACGTCAGATAACGTGGTGGGGTGAGGGGGGTATTTATAAATCATAATTAATCTATGGTCCTTTAAGTAAATGGAATTACTTTTAACAACATTTAGAATATTAATTCATATAAATACGAATTACTGTTAATGATTTAAAAGAATTTCGTAAATACATTTTATATTAAAAGCAATTCGTAGTCAATATAAGTCTACTTAATCATAGTTTAAATTCGATTTAAAATATATTACGGTATTAGATTTATGAATAGGTACCTGTTATAGTATTTGTGGATGTTTGTACCTGAGAATATATAAGTGATCCATTTAAACAACCTTATACTGTATTTATAACAAAATTCAAATACTAAACGAGATATTAAAAACAAATAGCACACCAAGTTTTCTGTATAATTTTTGCCGTACCGATTTTAGATTTATGAAAATATTTTTTTTCCATGAAAGTATACAATTTTTTTTAACTATAAAGACTTTCAGTCACTTCTTTCGTCATAAATATGACTAGTAGAGGACGTAACTAAATCTGAATCGCTTAATTATTTCTCAAGAAACACATTTTTTTGTTATTATTATCTATTGTTGATAGGTATACCTACTTAGCTAATGTTCCATCTTGCCTATGACACTGATTTGAAGTTTTACATAGGCACGTTGAAATTGAAATATATATCATGAATTTTGGATTATTGAGATTTTATACACTTTCGGCATCTTCAGGCATTCGTGTGCTCGAATGCCTGAAGATGCCGAAAGGCGAAACCCGGGTCGTTAGTGACAAAATACATGGAAGTGTACGAATTCTCAATAATCCAAATTTGATATTGAAATTTCATCAAGCACCCTCAGTCGATGTCTTAAATTATATATCATGAATGTTTGCATCGTGTGTATTTAATTATATTATAATATTGTACATTAAACGGGATCTTTGCAAAATTTTGCAGATGTATTTATATGAAAAGAACGCTTAAATTCAGAGGATTTAAAAGTATTTATATATATTGAAAATCTATTAACTTAATAGTTCAATAACTGTTCTATGAAATGATATTGAAGCTACAATGAATTATTCAACAGAATTATCTGTAGATAATGGATAAGGAAGATGTCAAAATTAATTACCAATCCATTCTTACTAGATGATATTACAAAGTATAGTATTTATTTAATGTTTTAGATATGTTAAAAGAAAGGTTGCATAAATGGTTAAAATAAATAATGTATTTAGAATATCGTATTGTATAATTGGCACCTATTATATACTTACAATCTATTTACACACTGGTAAGAATTTCCAAAAAGTTTACTTTTACCATATCGATATTATTTTAAGAATCTTTGTCTAATCAAAATATAAAATTAATTAAAGTATCTGTGTTCGTTCAACCTCCTTCCCTTACTTCCGCCTTCCTATTGAGCATATTAAACCCTTTAATAAGGGTGCTGTGTTTGTTAAACTGTGAGATCATCGTAACACAAAAATTTAAAATAAGGTTAATAATAAATAAGACCAGGAAAGGATTCTTGCCAAATTATGTGTTTATGTTAATTGAAAAAAAAGGAAATTTAGTGGTTATAGTGATGATGTACGGATACAAATATCTATCGTAAGCATGAGTAGAATTATATTTTTGTATCAGAAATATTTTTGCTGTTGTTTGCAATGCAAATATTAGACGACTGGACGCAAAACTTTCAAATGACATCATACTTGCGTAATTGGTAACCAATACTTAGTAGGAATAATGGAAAATTGTTAAAACGGTTTTTATGAAAATTGTATGTTAGATAAATAGAGAACTAAGTCTATAAATATAAATTAATGTTAGTTGTTGATACAGGGTATACATATTTAATTTATTTATTATTAATGTTACGAATAAAGAGGTCATTAGTCAGAATGTTTAGGTTTCAATTTAAACTATCAATATTAATTGATAGTAAATTATCTATGAAACTTTATTTTCATTTTGAATCCAATAGATATATTATAAAACTTTTGCGCTGGTCCGATTAATCGGTAATGTTACACATGGTAGGAAAATCAAAACTCACACTATCATAATAGCCTAACGCACACACAAACACAAATACTATCACGCAATCCTCTCGTCACAAACCGTTTCGCGGCTTGGTCGCGTCACGCTACGCTCGTAAAAACAAAAAAAGGAAAAACCTAACGAGGCCTGAGAGAGACGCAGCTACACGACGCCCGTACAAAAAGCTCCGGCGCGAAAGAGACAACGCTCCCAGCGCGGGTGCGGAAAGAGTCAGTTTGGGGTTTGGCCAATGGCGTACGCGGTTTTAGTTTACCCCCGCCACTGTCAAACCCTCTGTGGGTGTTTGACTGGGCGGGGGCGGGTGTCAGACGGCTTCTGTACCCTCAGAAAAGTGGACGTATTTTCTTTCAGCGCTTAAAGCTCGCAAAAACGGAAATACATTACGTAATAAACCGCTTCATATCTAATATAGTAAATACGCTTCAACTGAAAAAAACTCTTTCGTTTATTAACTAGATGTAATGAATGCACTAAAGTAAGAGGATCGCTTCTTCATTAAAAATTTAAAATTGATATGAATACTTATAATAAAGACATTGTTATTAGAATCGTAATAAGTACTATGCTCTTATTTGCTGTAAAACTTTACTTAGGTGGAAGAATAAAACTCCCCCATTTCATCAAAAAAATCAAGTAAAGTTGTCAGCTTACATGATTTTTGGTAAGTATGGTACAAGATTTTTGAATAATGTACTGTTTAAAAACATGCTAAATTATAAAGTAGGGCAAATATAATCCTAATACATCGATGGCAACCTTTTTTAAAAGGTCCAGGAATTATTTAATCATTCGGGCTTAAAAAAATATTTAAATTAGTATATTAAGTATACCTGGACCTATATATTTAATATTCGATTTGTGAATGCATATACTTCGAGGTAAATAACTGAGCAAACGAATGAAACTTCAGATCATTACGATATGATTGGCGTAGGTATCCAACTGGAGGTAGCCAAGTCGACTAATATCCATAATGGATTACAGCATTATCAGTACTGGGTTGGGCAAAAAGTTTAATGATGTTGGTTGGGGTCCCCCATCTAAGGATATGACCGTATAGATGTGGCAGAATTTGGATCAAGGAAAAAAGCTACATAATTGCAATGCCAGAAAGCAACGGGAAACCATTAGGATTACCAATCCTTTGAATGATGGTTACCAACCTTCAATAGTACGAAGAGAGGACGAATATAGATCTACAAGATATTTGAACAAAAAGCTTTCGTTGAAATTAAGAAGCAATACGTTAAAACGTTTTTTTCGTCTACGTTAGTTAACATAAATTGCATACTCACAAATACGAATGAATTTCCGAGCACGATATAGGTAATCTGCCACGTATGAATTTTGTTCAATTTCAATTGTTTCAAACGTAAATAGTAATTCCAAACATAAATTATTTGTAAAATCGTCGGTTGATATTTATAGGTAGAGGAAAGGTTTTTAATATTATTTACGCTGTATTACATATAGAAATAAATATAAAATAAATAATATAATCAGGAATTGCGGTAGCTTTGGAAAGTAAGAAGCCATTTGTGTATTCTATTCCGAAATTGTTTATTGCTTACATGTTTAGTCAATACTTCTTTTATAGCCATCCGCTTTGAGATCGCCGCTTTCAAAGACAGGTTTTTTCAAAATGCACCCATAGAAAATGTGCATAGAGGCAATTAACTTATAAAACTTTATTGATGTACAGTAGCAAGCCGCTTTTTTTGCAAAGAGAAAAGGATCATAATATTTTGTTCTAAATTCCTCCTGCTTGAAATATTGGTCGATCTTTGAAAATGTACGTACCTGAAATACTGGACTATATAAATAGCTCATAACGCGTTACGTTGAAATTTTTTGTGAAGTCATCCCTAATTTGGAAATGTTTTTATTTAAAAAAAATGTTTTAATAAAATGATTGTTATATGTTTGTGTGTGTATGGATGGAATTTACATCAGCCCATGGGATTTCTCGTATGTTCCAGCATCAGATCAGAAAGAAGGGCTAAATCATTTCATCGATCAGGAATTTAATTATAAAAGCTAATTTTGAATTATTGAGATTTTGTACACTTCCATGTATTTTGTCACTAACGACCCGGGTTTCGCCTTTCGGCATCTTCAGGCGGAACCCGGGTCGTTAGTGACAAAATACATGGAAGTGTACGAAATCTCAATAGTTCAAATTTGATATTGAAGTTCCGTCAAACACCCTCAGTAGATGTCTTAAAATATAAAAGTTAATATTGTATAGAAGTTAATATCTTCCTAGAAAAATAACAATCAGTCAAAATAACAATTTACAGATTGTAAATTTGAGTTGATTTATAGGTATTGATACCTCAGTTTGGCCTGCAAGATTCAAAGAAGAGACTGTTATATAGAACTATCTTCTTTTTGGTTTTAGCGGAGTTGGAATCCTGAGTCATGCGATGAAACGCAAAATAAATATGATGCAAAACAATACCACAAGTGGAATTGATTTTATTATTGGAAGCAGTATTGTATTAAGTATTTGTACTAATCAAATCGAGTAATGCATGTATCAATTAAATGCAAATACAGAACAAGAATGTAAATGTATCACTGATAATCAAATCCAACATCTACATGAAGTGAACTAAACTTAAAAGAAGTCGTTCGCTTTCCAACTATTCCGACATTATCTTAGATTCCATAATCATAGAATATTCCAGGACTACATATAAATGTTTTATATAAACACATGAGTAAGTTTTTCAAAAAAAAAAAAAAACACTAATAGAATGGAGTTTTATTTTTTAAAATATAACGTCTTTTCAAAAACGATTGACAGTTGACACCTTAAGTGACATGCGTAAGCATGGACGTGGTTAATCCAAGTCGTCTGTTCAGTGTACTACTCTATTCAAAATTATGTATTCTGTAATATCTTTATCTAAGTACGAATATTTCTCATTAAAAGATTAGTGTGTATCTGCTTTAGGTGAATAATATGAGTCTGGTGTGAATTTCCTATACGGTCGGTCGTATTAATTTTCTTCGTAGATAATAAAGAAAAAAGCTTTTGGCGAGAGAGTGTATTCAGTGATAAAAACCAAACTCAGCGCTGATCTTTATCTCTCGCGTCACTCGATGAGAAGCTCTGCAGAAGCATTGCCGTGCAATCCTACGAAACATGCTATAAATAAATATTTTTATAGAACAATCAATTTTGAAAAAATAGCGTATTAACGATTGAAAACAATTGAATATGTCGATAATTTTCAAGATAATCCACGTAGGTTTTACATTAACGTGTGTACTTAATCGATATACATCGTGAGTTAATTTTATCAATCTAGCGGTAAACAATTTTATTTTCCAAATATAATACAAAGCGTATATCGTCGCTGTTCTGGAAGATAACCCTAAATCGATAAAATTACATATTGAGTTAGTTATACCAAAATGTTTAATAACTCTTTGAATATACATTGAACTTTGAAATATACACTGATATTGTCCAATCATGTTATTTATTTATTTTATTTATTGTAAATTTAAAAAAATTGAATGCATGGCATTATAGCTGACGCCAATGCGCCATGCATTCCACAAACATAATAACAGTAACAACAATAATAATAATTATTGAAAACAGTGCTACTAATAAAAACAATATTGAAAATAAAAACATTTTTTTTAAATTACTAAATAATAAAAAAAAGACATTATTAATTTAAAAGGACAAAATATTTAGTAAACAATACCCATAGTTTAGTGTTGAAAATATCCAGCTCTCTAGGCAGTGCATTAATCATCCGAATGGCTCTGGCAACTGGTGACTCGAATGACCGACGCGAAGAACAAGTTTTAAGAATAAAAACTGTCTGGATATGGTTTCGGCCACGTAGATAACAATTAGGAGCATGTAAATTAATAGACATGAGAATTTCAGGATTATAAACTCGTCCCTGAAGAAGAAGAGAGAAATGCTTGAGAATCGAAAACGATCTTCGTGCTTCAGGAGAGTGAAAAGATAACATTCCTAAAAGAAATTTAGTTGGGTAATACTCTTTTAGGGAACTATTAAAAGGAAAATATTTAAATTTTTGGAAATAGAAATATCGTAGAAAATTTCTTATGAACTCGCTCCAATTTCAACTTGTAGGAATTTTCATATGGACTCCAAATAATAGATCCATATTCAAGCGTACTGAGAACCAAGGAAATGTATAGAGTGCGAAACACAATTGGGTTTTCGAATGGTTTACTTTGCCTAACTATAAACCCAAGAAGTTTGCTAGCACGCAAAGTAACGGAATTAATATGTGAATGAAATGTGAAAGAAGAGTCAAACGTTATACCGAGATCAACAATTTCAGATAAACGCTGTAAAGTATTATTCGATATCACATAGTTATATTTAAAAGGCAATCTTGAGCGAGAGAAAGAAATGCAAAAGCATTTCGAAAAGTTGAAGTCAAGTTTGTTTTTTATAGACCAATTTAAAATCGAGTCTATATTATGTTGCAGAATAGTACAATCAGACTCCTTCTTGATAGTTAAAAACAGTTTTAGGTCATCTGCAAAGAGCAGATACTTTATTCCACTCATGCTTTCCACAATATCATTAATAAAAATAAGAAATAAAATTGGACCGAGATTCGATCCCTGTGGTACCCCAGAATATGTTGGAAAAATATTTGATGCGCATCCAGCGTATTCAACATATTGTCGTCGTTTTGACAAATAAGAAACAAAAAATTTAATTAACTTATTTGAGCTTCCTATAGCACTTAATTTATTTATCAGAATATCGTGATCGACACTATCAAATGCTTTCGAAATATCCGTGTAAATAACATCAACCTGACAATGGGAATCCAAAGATTTTGATATATATTCACTATACACCATTAGATTGGTGATAGTTGAGCGCACTGATCTAAAACCATGTTGGGAATCAGTTAACTGACAGTCAACATGCATATAGATATATCTATGTAGCATTGATTCAAAAAGTTTAGCCGGTGCTGATAAAATTGCTACGGGCCTAAAATTTGTTATCTCTGACAGAGAGCTTTTTTATGGACCGGTCTTATACGAGTCAAACTCCAGCATTCGGGAAAAGTGGAGGTACTTAAACTTAAATTGAACAGATACATTAGAGGGGCACTTAAAAAAAGTTTGCAGCCTTTAAGTAACCATGGAGGAATACCATCAGGACCCACTGAAGATTTTGGGTACAGACGCGAGAAAGCGTAACGCATATCGGACTCATCAAAATAGTTGATATTAAGAGTGGGCCAAGAAGAATGCGTGTACTCGGATTCTGAGTGAATAAGTTTTGGAGGAATCTTTGAGTAAACCGACCTGAAATGTTGCGCGAAACCCTCAGAAATAGGTCCGTAACCATTCAGTACACTGCCGTTAAGAAACATGGATGAGAGCTGAGCAGAAGAGTCACGTATATTACGGACATAAGTCCAGAAAGCTTTTGGGTCTGAATTTATATTCATACCAATCCGGTTAATGTATGTTTTATAATCGTGATTAATGAGTTCGTGCACTCTATTGCGCAACTCTGAAAAAATAATATAATCTCTCTGACATTTAGAGCGTTTCCACTTTTTATGGCATTTATATTTTAAGTTTATACATGTAATTACTTTTTGGAAAACCATTTTGGATACCCACGCTTAATGGCTGAGTACACATTCAAATCAAAATTTTTATTAAAAACATCATAAATGTTATACATCATGTTATACGACGTAGATTAGATATGAGTACAATAGATTGTTTTGATTGTAAAGTTATTTTTTAAAATTGGTTAGCATTAAAATAATTCGAATGTATTCTTTTTTTTTTGATTTAATATCTGGAATGCCACTGAGTCATCATCGCCGTCCCTCCACCCATACGTCGTTTCCGCCGCTCGAAGCGTAGCCGGATGTTTCTATCCATACAGGAAAATAAAAGAAAACACACGGAGAAAAATAATGTTGTTGATGTAGATACCAACGCCATGTTAACCTCAGTCTCCCCGTAGGTGGCCATTTTTCAATACATGTACATAAATGATTAAGGCGTAGGTATGTTGAATAGTTCAATAAATTATGAATGAATAGGATTAGGTCGTTAATATCAGTTCGAACTCTACATTTCTATTCTAATTAAATTATAAATCCAATGAAACTGCTTCGATATCTAAAACTAATAGACATCATATTTTCTATAGATTCGGCAGTAACTTTGTAGAAATTCATTTTTATTCTACTGAATTTGTCACTAACGTGATGCGTTTCTTCTCTTTAAGAAGCATCTTCTGAACTATATCGCAAGGTTATTTATTTCTAAGGTAAACAATGATTCTAATTCTTAAATAAAAAATGAAGGGTATGGTGGGTTTATTTCGTTCTACTGGACGTGGGGAGGGGGTAAGATATTAATAATGATAGTACTAATTACTATAACACTTCTAATTACTTGTGTTTGTACGTGAAAGTCCTAAAAGACATAGCTTATACTGATAGTTTTCTACACACAAAACCTCTTTCATACGATAATTATATTTTTATAATCAACAAAAAATTATATACTATCGAAAAGAAGTTACATTGTGAACATTTTTTATCAATTTACTTACCTGTTCAATTGTAAAATCATATACATTAAATTTTTAGCACAGTTAGATCTAAGATGCTTCACTAAGAAACGAAACAAAACATAATGACAAACAAAATGGCCAATAGATATTAATTTCCGTAAATAACCCACTAAATTAAAAGTTTTATAATATTCATTTTTTGTCTTCAGTTTCCAAATAATTAATTAGATATTTACCTATGCATGCGTTAAATATACTTATATAAAAGATCAAACTTTAAAAAAGCAAGGTATTCATTGAAAATAAACCTACCCATGTATATTATGCTTTCAAAAGGAAAGCTTTTTCAATATCACAGAATTTATTCAAGAATTATTTTGAATATTTTTGACGAAATAACAGTGAAGCGCATTATTTACTTTTTGACGAGCGATAAATCTTCAGCTGTTATGATGCGGATAAGTGCTGAAGAAATCTATAGCAAATTCTTTCGGAAAAAAAGTTAATTCGATAGAATTATATTTCAACAGTGATTGGCTACTGGGTGAAGGTTACTTCTCATTTCTTCCATCGATAAAAAAATCAATTTATATGCCCATTCTGGGATTCGAAGCCATGGTATGTCAATTGTACTTGAGCAAATAGGGCTGTAGGTACCTGACATGATCGCAACTCATCCACATTTATTTATTCTAATGTATACGAAGGGTTTTTATTAATTATTTCCGCTCCAATATGGAGCATATATACTACTAATGAAGCTTATTTCACTAGAAGTTGTTCTACGAGAACTGCTTATTATTCATTCGCTCAGCTTATTTTTCGAAAAAGTAAGGATATTACTAGAAAAAGACTAATGGTGAAATAATCGCTTGACCGTCACCCCATTTTTAGGATCCGATAGGAGATAGGGAGTTGACCAAAAAATCATTTATAAAACAGTCCGTACTGGGATTGGAACCTTTTAATACCACGACAGATGTCAATGACATTGCACACTCAGCAATATTCTCGGTGAAAAAATTTAGTTGCATGTAATTTAGCTGTATGTAATGTTATGTTTAACGTGTAAGGGACTTATGAAGATAAATTAATACAATTTTTCCTCCTTGTAAATCACCACGGCACTGGATATCATGCACATCCATTTGTTAAAAGTCATCTCGTCTCATCACCTCTCGATTTTAATACACATCTCAACTGAATGAGCCCAGCTCTTCGACTCTTGAGCTCTTCCATCTGTGTATTACTTCCTTGTTCATCGTAGCAGAAGCGCGGAAGCTCCATTGTTGAAGAGAGTGCAAAGGGAACTGAACTACAAAACGCATTATAACAGAGGTAACCCATTCAAGCCGGAAACAATGGTACGAAAAACGCGAGCACTGGTTTTAATGAAAAAAATGGTACGTGATGTGTTTTCAATGGAAAAGTGATGCGAAGTAATTCTTATGCAAACAAAAAGCTTTTTTTGTTTTCGAATATTTGCAATGTCAAAACATTACTAAAACATAAAAATCTTAAAATTCGCATTATAAGTACAAGTGTAATGAACATAGAATGATCGTCATTTTTTTCTTAAACAATTACAATAATATTATTTTTCAGAACTTTATTTTATTTATCATAGTCGGGCAACGTACCTAAAAATACGTTAAAACTGATTTTCTATGTGAGATAATTGAGTACATGTACTTTAAGTAAAGTTCACTCCATTCAATTGCTACAAAGGTGCAATCAAATTTAAATATAAGCAGTGGCGTAGCTAATGTTTGAGCCGCCCGGGGCGGTCCTTGAATTTGCCGCCCACCACTTTTTAAAAAAAAATTTTACCACAACGACGGAAAATATTGCACCGCAGACAGAAATTTTTTTGAAGAATAAATATAATTTCTTGAAAAACACTATATTTTTACAATCCTGGCAAATTTTATGTTTAATATTAATATTGATTTTATATTGACAATAACTTGATCTTTTTATTTTATTCACAATTTTGCCGCAAAAGATTGCGTCACAGACAAATTTTTTTTATGTATAAATAAAATTTCTTGAAAAATATGTACTATATTTTTACAGTTCTGTCATTTAAAAATGTTATATTTAACATTAAATTTGTAGAGAGTCGCAGGTTTGTTTTTCAATTATGACAAAAAAATCAGTTAAATAAATTTTATATTTATTATTAATATGGAAATATAAAATGATTTATCTACAATACATTAATTGGAATATATTTTACATAAAAACGAATTCAAAATTGTGAATTGATTTAGAACAAGATATTTAGTAGATTTTATTAATATTACATTTAAAAAAAAATATTTTTCCTTGCTTTGATCTTAGCAAAATCACCAGCAACATTATCAAAATCTATTTTATTTGCCAGTGAAAGTATTTTTTAAATCGCGACTTGCTCACTGTTAACATAAAATAGTTTTTTTATTCATTTAGTTTTCGAAAAACTTCTTTCATAGCTAGTAGCACAATTGCAAGGAAATAAATTAAAAGCATTTCAATATTTGCGACATTAAAGCTTCATGACTATTCTTAGATCTTTCAGAAAAGAAATAAATTAAAGTTTCAGTGAATCACAAGGCATAACAATTCTTATTTGTTTATTATCTACATAATTTTCGACTCATTTTCAAAAATGCCGCCCCTAGAAAATTGTATTTTGTCAGCGAGTCACAGATTAAAGAGAAGAAAACATGATGAATGGAACATAACTTGCATCGATTATAAAAATATATATTTTTTAGCGTCGAAATTTTCTATTTATCTTCGAAAATGCCGCCCCCTAAAGAGTGTCTCCCCCCCCCTTGCTACCCTGGTGAATAGAAATAGATAAGATATTCGCGCTGTTGCATTTGATTTGTGTAATAGATATATAAAAAATTAACACATTACCTGGCGTTTAAATGCCATCCTTTTACCGTTATCAATCAATAACCATATTTACGAGAGGCATTTACTTTCCCTGAATTTGCAAAAATATATAAACATCTTTTTTTGTAGTGAATTGCAAAAAAATACAGGCTGGCAGTGTTTGCCCTCCTCCCTTAAACAAACTGAAATGTTGTCCCTGTAAGCGATTAATTGTAACTGTAGTTGAAATAATAAGAGACGTAGTTGAATTATTTAAAATATGAACAATAGATTTAGACTGTGTTAAAAATAGCAATTTACCACGTATGAAATAACGTTTTGATATTTATAAACAGCGTGTAGCAATAAAATAATATCTTGAATCAAAAAGTGTCAACGCAGAGCGTTGTCAACAATGATGTCCAGCTGCTCTATTTTGAAAACTTACCACTTGTAATTCCAATAAACCGTAACTTTCGGGGAAATATCCTCAAGGACCCTTATCAAATGTTACACAATACTGGCACAAAAGGACGGAGCGGCACGCTGTAAAAATATGCACCTAAATTTATAACGGAAGATGGATTGGATTATTTATGGTAAAGCAAATCACTCAACTGTTGTAATTCAGGACTCGAATTATTTGTTGAAATTACTGGTATTTTTATTTTATATAATTACCTAACAATATTATATGCAAGTAATTAAAATGTATTTAATGGCAGAATCATTCATTTTTATTTCGGTAGAAATAAGTTTTTGCCTAATAGCCATACCAATAAAAGGTTATTACTGGCATATTCAAATATAACTTCAATGATAATTGTATGAAAAAGTATTGATGATAAATGAAATAAATGTCCATTAAAGTTGGAATTTTGTACATTTCCATTTATCTCGTCACTTACGATTCGGATTTCGCCTTTCGGCATCTTCAGGCATTCGAGCAGACGCATGGACTCGAATCAGTTAGATTTCATTCGTGTGCTCGAATGCCTGAAGATGCCGAAAGGCGAAACCAGCGTCGTTAGTGGCGAAATATATGGAAATTTACAAAATCTCAACAATTCACTTTTCTTATTACTTATAGTACTCTCGGGCTTCACATTTCCAAAATGATGCACTGGAGTACAATCATTATGATAGTAGCAATAATATTAAAATGCGTCTACTTGAAAAGAGGTGTAGATGTCTAAATAAAAATTGAATGTGGTTCAAGATGAAATAGTAATATTGGTTAGTAAATCTTTTTACAGTAAATTTACTGCTATGCAAATAAAGTTTTGCCAGTCATATCCTAACCAATGCTTGCCTTTTCCGTTTACACCCACAAGGTAAATTGTCTGCTTTATATCAAGTAGATAACATTGAATAAACTGATTCATTTAAATTAAATTAATTATTATAAATGATCCAGCCGAAGACCACGACCATTAACGTAAGGCGACTTAAGCTTCTCCGTATATATTGCCAGGAAGACTTTAATGAGCTGCAGCTCAAGTTATTCTCATTTTTTTAAGGATACAAGATAATATATGAAGTCTGCCTGTACGGTACACTTACTAATTAAATCATTCCTTGGTTGGACTGCTTATTAATCTTATTTAAAACAATCTCACATATTAGCTAAATTGCTACATACATATAAAAGATTAAAATAATTTGTAACACCCCTATACCTATTTATTATTCGAGATCTCTTAAAAATTCAAGGTTCGTTGGATAATCCATTCTTGAAAAAGATGGTGCCTGCGGCATCAACACATTTTATTATGACTGCCACCTGGTTCTATCAGCGTAAGCACGTGTGAACGACCGTGCTACGTGTGTGCGGAAGGTTCCCTTACAAAGGAAATGATATGTTTTTATTCCCAATATTTAAATATTTTACGAAGATTCATTAATTAACGTTTGTAATAGAGGAATTAAATGTTTTAAAAAATGAAACACGATTTGTTTTGTACTACTTCCACATCAGGTCTGGTTTCGCTCATCGTTAGCATTCTCATCAGCTTATAATACTCTGTAAAAATACCACATGCTTCACATTGAGAGGGCGTAGTTAAAAAACATACTTATATGTAAATAAGTACGCCACATTTAAACTGATAACTATCGATGTTGCTGAGAATAACGAAAAATTAATTTTTAAATATTTCGATGAAGGGATACTTCAATGAATATTTTCCTTTTTTAGTATTCAGTAATATGTTTTTTTTCCTTTTATCAGTAAATGTAAACGTTAAATAATCGTTTAGTGGTGAATCTTTACCGCTGTAAAATAGTGAACATTAACTGAAAATATAAATCGATTCTCATGGCTGTTAAACAAAACGCGTTTCACATTTCACGCACCTGTGAATGAAAGCGTTTTGGAGTTGCGACAGACACATGAGTGATGCTTAAACAGCGAGTAAAAACAAAAAGCTCAATACACATATAATTATTATGCCTCCTCCTCAGCGAAACGTAAAAAACATACCTACACGGTTTCATAACATCACGTTGCAAAGTCATGATGGCTTAAATCATTACAAATATTATTGAAATTTATAATGTCTTGATTTATCTCTATACCTGTACCACGTCACATACACATACTATCATTTAGGATACTTAGGCGTGAAACAAACACTTCAAATCGACTGCCCTCTTAGGTTTATTATTACTGATTCGGTTTGTTCGCACGTTGCACAACGGAATAAATAATTGGTCAGTTATTGATAAACCAGTGATAGTGTGAAAAATTTGCTGTATATAAAAAAGAAGTCTGAATTAAAAAAACTATCGATTATCTTTATGTCAAAAATAATCTCTTTATGACTGTAGTTTTAGTTTTTTTGAAAATATATAGAATAATAGATTTTTACTATCCATTTCACCATTTTTTAAATGTGATAAATTAAGTAAATATGTCATTGTGTTTTTTTTCTGATACTATTTGAGTTCAAGATATAAACATCCATATATATAAAAATTAAAGTATGTTTTTTGTTTGTTTTCAATGCATTTTTTTACCATTCATCCGATTTCGATAAAACCTGTGAAGGTTTCTGAAAAAAAAAACTAAAATCTAAAAAAATAATCAAATACGTACATACACTGACATCTTGGAAAAACCTTCTGATTTATTCGGGTAAGCACACGGAAAATTGTTGTGAATCCCAAATGGGTCTGCACGGACCCAGGCTTGGTCCTTGCAGACTTCATATTTTATACTGCAGGCATTTAATTTTCAGAACAATACTATGCTTGCTAAGGCAACACTATTCATTACTGAAATAATTTATTTTTCATGTGTTATGAATTTCGCTGGAAATATGGTAACAATAAGATAAATTGTTTGAAGAGTACATATGAATTTCTATATTGAAAAAGTCGGGTTTTTTTCGGGCTGAAAAAATCTGGTTTTCGGGTTTGGTTCCGGTAAAAATTGTGATATTGAAGCTCGGGCTGGGCCTGAAGATGTCGGACTCAGACAGGGTAATTTTATAAATTTTCGACCCGTGCGGATCTCTAATCCAAAAGTATTTCAATAAACAGAATTTAAAACTCAAACACTTTATTTCTTTGAGTGGCATTGCAACGCATGACGGGTACTCACTAGTATTTTATAAAAATAAAACAAAAAACGTATCCCACCATATAAATCATTTGAAATGACAATTTCAGACTTACGACACTATTTTACAGATTTTTTTATTCGGAAGAGAGTTAAAGATCGACGATTATACTAATAATAGTAATAATATCCAAAATGTATTTACCTAGATCACCTCAGCTGTGCAGCGGTTAAAGAATGGGAAGGCGCCGGGTGTGGACGGTATACACCCAGAGTTTCTCATGTACGGCCTGGAGGCACTCTTGCAGCCCTTGCACCTACTTCTAAGTAAGGTGTGGGAGCAGGAGCGCTGTCCGAGGGACTGGGTAAACGGTGAGGTCATCACCATTCACAAAAAAGGTGACCCACTCTGCTGCGACAATTACCGGGGCATAACGCTGCTCAGCGTGCCTGGCAAGGTTTTGGCGCAGATAGTCTTGGCGAGAATAAGGATTCCAGTAATGTGTATCCTCAGGGAAAACCAGGCCGGTTTCTTACCTGGCCGATCCTGTGCGGACCAGATTCATAATCTCAGATGCCTTCTCCAGCAAAGCAACGAATTCAACAGCTCGCTGGCGTGTTACTTCGTTGATTACGAGAAGGCCTTTGATAGTCCGCACCGGCCCTCCCTATGGGACATATTAAAACTGTACGGAATCCCAACCAAGATTATCGCCATCATCAAATGCATGCACGAGGGCAGTGAATGCTGTGTCAGAATCGGCGACGTAACGACAGAATGGTTTGGGGTCTCAACCGGGGTCAGACAGGGCTGTGTTCTGGCTCCGTTTCTCTTTATAATAATCTTCGACTTCATCCTGAGGAAGTCAATTCCACCCGACCGAGGTTTAACCGTTGCCTCCAATCTGAGGCTATGCGACCTCGAGTATGCTGACGACGCTGTAATATTTGATAAATCTGTCAAGGGTATTCAGAAAACAATGGACAGGCTGCAGAGCAACTCGTATCGTATTGGTCTCAAAGTCAATGCGAGTAAAACCAATGTGCTCTGCAACAGTTTCTGTCCAGACCCAGACTACCCTCTGACGAGCGCGGGGCAAGACATCGAGAGAGTCGAAGGCTTTAGGTACTTGGGGGTGCACATCACGGGAGATGGCAATCCGCGTAAAGAGCTCGCAATCCGATTAGGGATAGCTGGAGCAACTTTTAACTCAATGCGGAAAGTCTGGGACTCACGGTTGTACTCGGTCAGAACCAAGTGCCACTTATTCAACGCATGCATCCTGACAGTGGTGCTTTACGGTTGCGAGTCATGGCACCTCACCAAGGCACAGGGTAACCGTATACTGTGCTTTGAAAACAGATGTTTGCGGCGAATACTAGGGGTACGGTGGTTTGATTTTGTCAGGAACTCGGAGGTAAGAGAGCGGACGGACCAGCCTCTTATTACGTCCAAAATAAAAAAGCGACGATGGACCTGGCTTGGACACGTGCTGCGAATGCCCCAGGGGAGCCTGAATCCTGCCTGTCTCTTCTACCAACCAGGTGGATTCCGTCGCCCTGGAAGGCCGCTGATGACCATCCATAGGATGTATTCGGCGGAGCTACGGGACGCTGGGATGACCTGGGAGGAGGCGAGGAGGCTGGCGGGAGACAGAGTAGCTTGGAGGAACCGCGTGATGGCCATATGCTCCGAATAGGGAGCGGATATGGTTAAAAAAAAAATTTACCGCACTGTAAACTAAGAGACGTTTTATGTTGTTTGATGATGTGAAAAAAAGAATTAATTAAATTATCCAATTCAAAACACTAAATTAATAACTGTAGTCTATTTTTATTATCATATATAGAACCGTACGAAGATCAATTGTGCCCTTATGGGAATGTATAATCGACAACAATGACAGCCAAGTTGCGTGTTTTACAAGCGTTAAAAGCGGGTAAAACGAAAAAGGTTAAAACAATGTGCCGCAATAAAAGATTTTTTATCGCCACTTATACAGTTCGTTTATTTCTGATAACGACAAAATCGATACCGAGTAAACATTGTTTTTCACATAAAATATCAATGCTCATCATTCAGTGTGGAATGGTCATAATAATTAGTATGTTATTCTGCATGCGCTAGAAAAATAAATATTCAATTTTTAAAAACAATATAGAAGAGAATATATGAAAAAATATACTGATATGATTTTAAAAGCAGATGAGGTAGAAAGCCAAAAAAACTTGCTGAGACAGGAAAACGAAAACGTACAAAATACCGTATGATTTCTTGGTTAGAATTTTATCTAATAATGAATCTTGTTGCGTATCAATTGATTTTGTTTTTGCGTCCTAAAATAATATCGAATTGGGATATCGTAGCAATTAATTATTTATTGAGTAGGGTCGCCTGTAAAAATATCGACCACCGGATATCCGCTGGACTCGTAGGTAATTATGAAATAAGCACGCGCTGCAAGAGATGCAAGCCGTAAATTTTTAGAAAAAGTTTTCACGTCTGAGCTAAACAAACAATTTTAAATTATTGCCAAGGTTCCTATTTCATATTCAAGTTACGTCATTTTATAAACTATAAGATTCGGTTTCTCCATTATAAGAAAAATAATTTTATGAAAATTGATATCTATTGTCAGTATACGTTTGTTGAATAGAATACAAAAATTATTGAAGTATGTAGCATATTTTTACGTGAAGTTGTAACAGCGAGATAATTGTTAAACCAACTATTATTACATTTTATGTGATAAGGGATAAATGTTAGTCATTTTTTAGAGCTTTATTATTTATTATCTACCAATATAAACTATTAGTGTTTGTGAATTAACTACACTTACTATTTCTCTTATTAGTATACTCGTAATAAAAGCAATTCATTTTTTAATATGTTGTTGCTTGTTATATATTGAAGAATAAACATCACTTAAGAAATTTGGCGAACGACAAAAAAATATTTAATATATTTATTTTATTTTGACATTAAACAAAAACGCTTATTATGAAATTTTTTTTCTTAATAGAAAATCAAGAAAATATACCAGATGCGGCTCCATCGCCGAATCAATAATATTTTGGGACACAAATATCATGATGTGAACGTAATTATCCTCTCTTTTTCTGAGTGTATGTGATTTTAAAATGATTTTTGGATGGATTTGTTTTCATCTTTATTTTACTATCCAATTAATTGTGATAAAATATTAATCCAGCGATTTATGAAAACTGTATATTGAATTTAAACATATTAACGGTCTGCCTTCATATTATAGAATAACGGCTGTAAAAATTGAATACGTTAAATTGTAGTAATATTATAATTCACTAGCCCACCTCAAAAGATGGCGTATGCGGAAGTAGGTCATATAAAATAATTGCCCTTTAATAGCTTTTTTACGATCTATCATAATCAATCACCTAGCAACCAAAATTTCAGGTATTGGAAACATTTCATTGTCAGTAATATGGAATACAATTAAAAATGTAGTAAGTACTATCAAAGCTATTAAAGATGTTTACATAATTTAAACACAAATTAATGAATATACATAGACAAGGATATTTTAATTATTAAGATAAAATAGTACTTAATTGCAAAACATATACATTCAATTTTTAATTTGAGATGCTTTCCATATACAATTTTCCTTTTAATTAAAATATACAGATTCGGCAAATGTTACAACACTTAAATCATATAGCTCAATAACCTAGTGCAATATAAATTTCATACAAATTTGTATAAATAGTTATACTAATTAATCATATTTATTTGAAATCTCTTTTTATGGTATAACGAGAATTAATTACTGTTATCGATAAACATAATCGATGCAGTATGTTAATTAATCAAAAGAAATGATTTTTGTATACCATATTGGGGTTATAATTGTACACATTAATTTAGTTCACTTATAAAGAATACTTGTTTGATATGAATGCATACTGTTTGTTTTGAATTTATTTTAACTGTACAGTGTTTTGGTTTGATGCTTTTTATGTGATTTGGCTGTTTACTGAACTGTCTATGAACTGTTTTATTATTATGATATATTTATTATCATGTCACATAGCATGGGTCTCTTGTTATTTAAATATTTATTATATGATCTCTTTATGAAATAAGTAGTGACGTTTTTTGTTTTTAAAAAAATTATACATTAATACATATTATAAGTCAGAAATGAAAAGTATGTTTTAGATTAGAAGTAAAAATTTGTAATTTCACAAAATCAGTAAAATATTTTGAAAATAATATTTTTAAATGTTTATTATACCTTTTCTCGTATTGCATAATGTGAATAATATTAGGGAAAGATAAAAACAAATGCCCACGCTTTTTATTATGTATAATGGCTTTATTACCAATGTGTGGTAGACTATTTGGGTAAAATGCCCCTTTTAAAATATTATAAAACCATTCCAAGTTTTAACATCATGTTATTTCTAAGCAAGTGTTCGATGTGAATTCTAAATAATATATCGGAAGGTTAATGTATATCATAATCTGTCAGGTGAAAATAAAATAATGTACAAAAAATATGGCAGGTTGAACTAAAATTACTAATCTAAGATATATACTCTTAGGGATACATAGAACCTCTCAAAAGGGCTTTCATCACTGGCGTCGAAAACCGTAAAGCTGTATACATATTTTATTTTGTTCGTCAAACTTTAAATGCTATTTTTTTCCTCACTAAATGTTTTGTTTCTCTTCTCACTAAATTCTTTTATCATTTTCTGTTTTTTCACTGAACATAAATAATATGTATGTATGTGGTCCATGGTGCAGTGGTCAACGTCGTTCACTACAGTTATGGTTGTCACTTGTTCAAGTCCCAGAACGGACATTTTCATAAATTGATTCTTCAATCGATTTATGGATTTCTGTTTGTAGGCATAGTTCTGATGTCTAAGAATCCCTTCCCACCCAACATCGAATTTAAAAAACAGGGCGTAGCGAGAACGATTAGCTAACAACTATTTCTGTACTTCTATCCCTTCTTTTTAGAAAGACAACTTCTGTTGAGATAACGCTCAATGCATTTGACAACAAGAATATAGCCAAAAACAGATTGAGGGAACAAATATAATTATTTTTAAGGTGTTAACTGTCAATTCTTGGTGGAAAGACATTATATTTTAAAAAATAAAACACAATTCATTTGTACTACTTCCAAATATTTATAATGATCAGGACCGGCTTCGCTCATCACGAGCATTATCATCAGTTGATAATGCTCGTGATGAGTGAATCCGGTCCTGATCATTATAAATATATGGAAGTAGTACAAATGAATTGTGTTTTATTTTTTAAAATATAATTATCATCAAATTTCATCGCTGAATTTGTCCACATCTCTAGGCAATGCATTCATCTGGCTGTATAAATCTGGCTCAGAGAAGTTTAATAGGATACGTTTTTAATTTAATTAAAAGCTGGCTGATAACAGCATAATTCTAAGTTTACTTACAACTTTTCCAAAAGCAAACAATTGAAAATAAGTTTGTTAACGAATTTTGATAAGCAAACAAGTTATTCCAGTCATTAAATATTACTTATAACTTATAATATAGTTCTACTAGCATTTACGATCCGACTTCGTCTGGGAAACTTCATATAAACGTTGGCGTTATTTTGTTGCTAGGACTGCTAGGTAATTTTGAAAGTTGAAAATATCACCATCGTCCGTACCTAATTTGACACCCACAAGGTCATCAATTACTAATATTGTTAAAAAATTTTTTTTTGAAAATATTGTGGTCTACCATACCTCACGTTAACACCCACGTAATATAGTCAATCAAGTAACATTAATGTTAAAAATTGAAAGTCAAAGGTTGATAGTCGAAAATAGCACAATTGGCATAGAAATGGCAGCCAGAATTAAATATGTAAATTTCACGTCGTTACTATACACCGCTTGAGATGAGTTCTTGTAACAGTCGGATATACAGACAGGTAGAGATAGTTATACTAGGAAATGACTCATCGCTAAACAAAACAAACTTATATTACACGTAATTGAGATAAACCCATTTTATAGTTTTACAACTCATAAATTACTGTTTTTCTCAATTTCTCACAATATGTGCCTTACATAAAAAAATTGTTCCATTATTTAAATGAAATACGCAATCTGTGCTATATTTATGCATATTGCCATAATGCAAAAATTGTGAGTTACGTCACAGTCACAATAATTAGTATTAGTTTTTTACAATTCTAAAACTACCCGCCACCTATGAAGTTGGTTTCGTCTAATGAACTTATAAACTACAAAAAAAAAATACAGCAGTGTTTCGATAAAACAAAAGCATACCCTTTGATAGACGGAACTAACCTTTCGGTTGCCTTATGGCGGTAAAGCATTAATTGTATTGTCTTTTACATTTCACGGTTAATGTCTTGAAACAAATAAATTATCCGTTTGCCCTACATAATAAAATGAAATAAAAATTAAAGGACCGTTTACCTTTCCGCTCAATGGCACTAATTTTTCTGTCAACATTTATTGTTGCGTTAAAAATGTTTATACATTTTAATACCACTGAGAATTTCAGATCAAATTAAAAATAATGGTATTTTAATTATTTCAATGAATATTGGCAGGCATAAAAGCTATCATAACTAATTAATTTACAGGCAATGTAGTAGATATATTTCAAAAGAGAAAACAAATATAAATTTTATTTTTATAATGTGTTTGTGAAGTAACTAGCTTTAGCACTCTAAGCATTAATTACTTAATGTTATATTAAACAAAAGTGCAACTTAAACTATATGTAAAACGATATATACATCAAAGCATACATAACGTTATATTACAAATAAAGTTGCATCTTGACTAAGCTCTATTATATGAACAGTATTGATAGAAATAAAATACGAACTTAGCGAATTTGATCAAAACAAAAACCAAACGTTAATAAAGCCGTATTCTCGCTGAATAAACAGCTTCGATGGCACCCTTAAACCAAAATTTCAATTCCACTTTATGCGTTTCTAAACAGTTACAGACACAAAACACCCAAATCCCATCAAGCTGATAAAGGAAGCTACTAAAAAGTTCCCTGTATCTTTGTTTGCTACAACTCGCTGTGGGAGATGACTTCCTTCCTCTGATGTTCATTCTTCTACTCTTGGGGTGTGGTAAGGAAAAAAATAGTGCTAGTTACGTAGAGTGGAATCTAGGATCCGGAAATGTTTTTTTCATAATAGCTATCGATAAAATTGAATAATTATTGTGAAAGCGTGTAAATGCATCGATCTTTTAAATTAATAATTTAAATTTTTCCAATAAAAAACAAAAAATAGCCAGGTAAAACTGGTGGATTAAATAACTCTAAAATAATGAAATATCAACATAAATATTACGTAATAAATAGATGGTATAAGAAAGACAGTTTTCTTTACCAATGGAAGAATAAATAATTAAGTTCATTTAATTATTGTTTTTAGTTTTATTTATTGCGTAAAATGATTTTTGAAGTATTTTATATATTAATGCAAAATATACTGTTTAAATATATATTGTTGGGAAAACAATAGATGTTGTATCCGTACATGAATCGGGAGTTGAGTAAAAAGTGTGAGGAGGGTGTTATCTGACAACGCTTGGCACGGGCAATTGAGTCCACTGATAGGATCTCGTCTTACCCAACTTCGATTCTACTTGGCGGAGTACTTTTTTACGACAAAAAGAAGACATGCTCGCGGAACTGTTACGATACTATTCATCAAAACATATATATTTTTATGTAATAAGATATTGAAACGACCGTTTTGCTTAAAAAATATAAATACTGTTATCGGAGAGATGAAAAGTTTTTCCAAAATTTAATAAAACTTTAGCAAATTTAGAACAGAAAATAACGATATGTTTTTGTGTACGAATCGTATGAAGATAAGAATCTCTTTCGCCTTACTTATTTACTTAGTTAGTCAATGGCTTGATATATTATTATTATCATAGAATCAATTGCAAGAATAAAAATAAAAGTCAAATCAATATAAATTTTCTTTAATTTTATTCATTCATTTCGTAAAAAAGTCATCCGTACCAATAAGTAATGAAATTGTATGCGAAAAATAAAAAATTTATACGTAAAATGTATCTTTCGTATAAAACTACGCACCTATTAGGTTATATATCACACATAATTTTTAACCGTTTTAAGACGTGGGATATCTACATTTTTTGTGTTCGGTCGAAATTGTTTTCTGAATAAATATTTTTAATTTTGAAGTCTTTTCAACTTCGGAAACTAGACATTTAAAATGCATGTTGTAATAATTTATTGTTCATCAAATTTAAATGGCCAAAATTTGGAAGATTGTCACATATTTTTGGCTACATAATATGATAATAAAATATTAAACTCGTTATTCTGCTTGATTGATCGTCGAACCGGTTTCATGTGATCAGACTAGATTTGCCGATACGTCACCGATTTCAGATTCTGAAACCTCCACATATGATCTTCCCATGCCAATGGAAAAATTTGGATTACAATAAAAGCTTTTGAAATATTTACACACATTTCACGTTTTTCACATTTTTCACATTTTTCTTTCACCTGTTACTTTACACTGTAACCTCTGTGTAATTGGAAAAACTTATAGCATCTTCCTTACTTTACTACATTATTTAAAAATCTTTTTTTCGCTTGTATCTATAGTGTTAGTATCTCATGTTATTTTGTGCCCTGGTTTAAATCGGTTTGATATTAATTAATAGGTCCATTTACCGCGGTTATGTCACTACTCGAACTGTATATTACTTACTGTAATTGGTTGTCTTATTTATCATATAAATATTAAATAAAAATGGCTTATAAATTCAGTTTATTATATTTTATTTAAATAACTCATTAAAGATCATATAAATAAATATCCATACGGGCCATACGCACACACGTATATTGTATATATATATGACTACTAAGCTGTCTAAGTTACACGAATAAGAGAAATAGTAACATTATAAATAATTATTGATAAAAAGTATATTTATTTGATCGCCGTAGTCAAGGCATTGTGTTCTATGCCTTCCATAGTAGCACCATTCTACAAGCAAGGGCTTGAATCCTTGATTCGAAATTTGAGTACATTTATTTATCACAGTGTTTTCAAAAGGTAAACTGTAGTGCTATAATCCTCGCCCTGAATTTATATTGTAATTTGGGTTATTGAGATTTTGTACACTTCCATGTATTTTGTCACTAACGACCCGGGTTTCGCCTTTCGGCATCTTCAGGCATTCGAGCACACGAATGGACTCGAACTGAGAGACAGTAAACAGTGTCTAACGTTTATATAGAAGATACAAATGCGACAAATATTATTTACGAGGTAAGATATTATACGTCTGAGAGTCACACTGATACCTGAGTTAAAATTTCGGGAATCTCCCTAATCCTTATTTTGTAAACACCATATTAACAGAGTGGCGAATTGCCGCTTTTCAACTTCTTTTAGAAATACCAGTGATTTTACAATTATAATAGTATTGTGGGTTTTGACGGGATGTAATTCGACGAATGGGTAAATATATACAATCATTCCACATTCAGTGACATCTGTTAAGTGTTTCAACGTATTGGATATAATAGCGGAGAATTAGGAAGGTTCAGCTGCTCATTCAAAATTGGCAAGGAATTTAACTGGGCTCTTTTAATTTCCAAAATTTCTTGATACAATAATTTATGATCCCCCATGTTTTTATGCAACAGTTTAACCCCATCATCTGCATTAAACGTATGGTTCTCCATTAGCAAGTGATTTGCGAATGTCGAAGTTTCTTTTTTTAATCTAAAGGCAGCTAAATGTTCTGATACCCTTATATCTAATGTACGTGTGGTTTTACCCACATAGAAATGTTGGCAATCATTGCATTGTAATTTATAAATACCAGATTTGTTCTTAAAGTTTACTCTATCTTTATTGTTAATAAGTAATTTGCCTAGAGAGTTTTTGCAATAGAACGCCGGTCTAACACTTTCAGCGAGTTGTTTTTTAATTTTAATGCTTGTGCAACCTAAATAACTAATTCTATGCCAGATTCTAGGGTGGTCTATATCTTTAGACAAGTTCCCGAAATATAGCATCTTTTCTGCTAATTTACGTTGTTTTTTTGATACAAGACTATCTATAAGAGACGCCTCATAGCCATTATTAATGGCAATTTGTTTAATAATGTTTAGTTCGTTTTCAAAATTAAATTTATTTAGAGGTATAGTCACTAATCTGTGAACCTGAGAATGGAAAGCAGCCAATTTATATGAGAAAGGATGGTCTGAGTTAAAATCGATGACAGAATCTGAAAACGTCGATTTTCGATAAATTTTAAATTCCATCAAGCACGCTCAGTCGATGTCTTAAATTATATTGTAATGTTAGCGATTAGTAACTAATTAGTCCTCACCATGACTTCTTCGTCAATCCTTATCCTTTCAGAAAAAGGAGAAAGAGTGACTGATTTACAGCAAGTCCTCATGATATATAAACTATGTAAGTTGAAACAGTTAGAAAAACATTTTTAGCGATCTCAGTTGAATCGTCATTAAAATTGAATACAAAGTATATAATAGATACAGATGATGAATACCGCAATTGATATCATCAAAGATTTTTGTTACAATATAAAATCATAAAATAATCAGGTAGATAATTTGATTGTGTTTGTGATTATTATACGATTTTTCATTGGGTATAGCATACGCCCTGGTGTTATTTGGCTTTGCGACGCTCGGTTATCTTTCGCAGACGCCCGCGCTTCGGGAAATCGGCGCACCACCTCGACCCCGACGCCCAACACCCCCATCTCCCAACACCCTTAACCCGACAATCCAAAATCCAACCGAGCCTGAGCGTTGTTTTTGGTGAAGCGACGCAGTGACGTTCTTGATTATTGTCGTTCAGTGAGAATCAAGTTAAAAGTATTTGAATTGTATTGAGACATCTATGGTTTCAGCAGAAGATGCTTCATATTAAACCGTTGGCCATCTGTACACGTGCATCCATATTCGAAGAATTCGGTATTAAAGAACGTGTCTCATGTATTTGCACAAATGTTATACAGTTCTTCCTTCACATTAAAAGGATTCAAGTACACAGGTAATGTCATCAAGGGTGGCGCTGTCTTGTGTCTTCTAGATGTATTGTAAAAATTGCAAGCAAATCAACTGAACTCTCACTGATGAAAACAATTGGAATAGCACAAGGTTGTTTCAGATGAAGAGAGATTATCGGCGAATTATTTAATAGCGATGACAGCCATTCTAATTAATGACGCAATTGACAAGAATGTACTGTTTGATGATAGCTATGATTTTTTGTCCTTAGCATCGTATTATATACGATCAAAGTTTTTGTTATTTATCTATTATCTTTTGTAAAAGATTTCGTTAATGCTATGTTATCGTTGACAAATAAAAGATGACCACAAACAATAATATATAATAGTTACAGCAGTGAAATATATTTTCAATCGAAAGGTAAATAGATAAAGGAATGATTGAAATAAATTTAGGTAAAGTTATCAAATCAACAATTTCATTATTAAGGTTATCCGAGAATAGTAACCTGGGGGGAGACATACGATGGGAATATTCAAAACTTTTTCTCTTATATTCTACATTAGTTTATTTGTTATATAAAGGTTTTTGTAATGACAGTCAAAGAAAAGAAATGTTCAGCCATTTTCATTCAAGATTTTATTAAAAATAATGACTTTAGAAAACATATCCATTAAGTATTATTAAATTTATGCCTAGGTGAAAAAAACATTATACTTTCACAGCTGTATCCAGTGTATTGTGTTTATATACTAAGATACTCGTTCTGCAGATAAGACACCGTGATTTTTCTACAATGGAAAAAATATGCTAATATATTTTTATGAGATCACCCCTCGTATGGGGCGCCACTCTTGGTGTTGTGCGAAGTAGGTGGGAGCTCGGAGGCGGAATCAGCAACCCCCGCGCTTCCTTTGCTCTCCTCGCTTTCCGTCGATCGGATCGCGATCGGAGCTATTCCGCAAAGAATATCCGCAAGCCGAAATGATACGGTGAACCGATGCGGTATCCATTTTTGTCGAGCGACGCAGGAATCTTCAACACAGTCATTTTTATAAGTAATTATTTTTGAAATAATTACCCCTTGACAAGAATTGGATACATTGTTAAAAAAATACCATATTGCTCACTTATTACGGAATATTATATATTTCGTAGACATCAGTATGTATTTGGCGTTATTGTATAGTTTATAAGTAGACGAGGTGGCATTTCTTTATAAAGTGAGAATGTGAGATATTTACTAAACCACAACAAACATTCCCTAACTGAGAAAACCATAAAAAGTATATAAAATGCATATTTTACTCTAAGCTAGAGGCAAAAAATATACGTGGATCATTGGATTTGGCGGTTACCATGTTGAAATCTATTTTCAATATAAAAAAAATCTACACTGACTACTTAGATTAAAATGGTAAGAAACGGAAAAACAAAACTACAAATTTTGTTTTCGTTTTAAAAACTAAGTAATTCAAAATGTTATCATTAGATATATTATCCACATCAGTTTTTTCGTTTTACATGATTGCTTTCAGTGACATCTTGGAAATATTATAGAACTTTAAATGTCCATATTACTGAACTGTAAAGATACAATATTTTTTATTAATATAACTAAAAACCAATTTACTCAAGAAAGTTTAAATTAAATCAAAAATAATATACAATTCAAATACAATTTGGTTTGAGAACTCATCTACAAAAATTGTTTTAAAACATTTAAACAAACTTTAAATGTCGCCCAGAATGAAAAAAATTTCCTCCATCCCCCTGGATACCTCGAGCGTACCCATAACGGCGACTGCATTCCCTCGTTGGATTGCTATGTTTATTCGCTGTCTAAGGTATTCACTTGAGTGGCACTCACCAGTCCTGTCCGTCAACCTTTGACTAATTTCCGCCACCGTCCTCAAAGCAACGGGTCCCCAGGGACCGAACGTCTCAAAACCCAAATGGACTTCTGTCCAATGAAATTTTCGACAGACCGACGATTCTGCGGATTTATTCACGTGAGATGCTGCAATTGTATCCACCAAAGTGGCATCCCAGACCATGCATCGTCCCTCTCCAGGGTATCATCGTAATGCCGTCGGGTCTCCTGCCATCCTGGCGGCAAAAACCCAGAGGTTCCAGTCTCGATGGGACCCCTGATGAAACCAGAGAGCGGCAGATCAGGTCCTTAATAGCAGAGTGACGAATATGTCTTCCAGCGCTCTTCTGACAGCTCAATCCGTGCCGCCCCATGCGGTTCACCAACCTCCCACAGGTGTACTTGTGCTCGTGACACAATGCTGAACTAAGTCGGAGAGCAACCGAAATTCGCAAGGCATCATCGCTCAGAAGAGTTCCGAGACTGGGTGATGGAAGAGCATTTAGCAACAACCCCGACTCTTTCGGCGAAGCTGCCATGAACTGAGCAGTCTCCGTAGGATCACTGAGAGATAAAAGTATTTCTTTTTTCTTAATTTAAATTATCGATTTCAATATTTTTATTGGAAGAGTGAGAGTAATAAAAATTCTATACCAAAATTATTGATGTTATTCAACTTGAGGTTTTTTTCCTGGGAAACCAGATGCATTTTATAAAGCAGTAGTGCTCTACTGGAACAAGTATTTAATTATGATTTTTTTTCCATTTACATATGCATATATCCTTTAAATAAGAACACATTATTCGTGATTGCAGAATGTAGGTGTATGTTTAAGTATATTATATGTAATGTCAAATTAAGCTTTTGATAACTAAATTAAATTAATTTTCAGGGTACGGGGCTGTGGTTTCTTTCGCAGATTTTGTGAATTTTCGTTGAATGAAAAAGTTCGGAAAGCACTGTAAATCATGTTTACTACATGTATCTTTGTCTGTATTCATAAATTTGACAAAAATTTGGTCATATTATATCTATATATTTAAAGATAAAGTATACTCTGTCTGAATCATTTAGATATATAGGTATATTATACTTACTGTAAGAGAAACAATTGGAAATTGTATTATTATGCAAAATAATTTGCATGTAGCTAAGATTTAACCGGTTAACGTTTTTAATATAAGATATATTACATGATGATATCATTAACGTTATTTTTGTTCGTGTACTCTGTTCTTTAGTGAGTCAAAAATAGTAAAATAATTAAATTAAAAAAAAAACACAGTTGTCAGTTAAAAATCACTGGAAAGCTATAAAATACCTCCTGTTAGTAAAAAGTAGCACGAAGAGCATTTCGTCTTCAGAATGGCACACATCTTGCCAACTTTATTGCTCACGAAAACCATCTATTATATAAGTAACTTGAAACTTTGTCTTCCAAAATGATTCTTTTTATTACTTTTCAATTCAGCGCAGATACTATTTAAATTTGAAATCATATACTTAACATAAGTATTGTTTACTTTTTTAGAAACATTTTAAAGTCTACAACAAAGTAAAAAAGTAACTACACAAATGCTACAATCAAATGTATGTATAACTTATTGACCATGTTCGTATTTTTTTTTCAAACAATAATTATTATAAATAAGAATGATTCTTCTGTCATGTATTTCAAAATTCGAATTTTACTTTCCATAAACGTATTTAAAAAGAACCAACAAAAACAAAAGACAGTCTGTAACAGTTTCGACATTACAAAACGAATAAACAATTTCAAAGGTGAATATCTGTTAATATAACACATAAAATAAGTTATTATATAAGTTCTCTTTTCCCTCTGTGTATGATGTTAAATATTTCTCAATGAATATAAATATATTCAGTACTGGAGGAATCAGAAGCAAATTTTTTAATAGTTTAAAATACCTATGATAAATAATTTTCTTTCCTTCAGCTTGTCTCCGTCGACTGTTGATCATATACAAATACTGTGCACTTACACACCTACTGTTTCTCGAGAGATATCAAAGTATATTATATTTAACCTATGGTAAATATAATTATTATTTGATTTTCAAATTTGGATTATTGAGATTTTGTACACTTCCATGTATTTTGTCACTAACGACCCGGGTTTCGCCTTTCGGCATCTTCAGGCATTCGAGCACACGGATGGACTCGAACTGAGAGACAGTAAACAGTGTCTAACGTTTATATAGAAGATACAAATGCGACAAATATTATTTACGAGGTAAGATATTATACGTCTGAGAGCCACACTGATACCTGAGTTAAAATTTCGGGAATCTGCCTAATCCTTATTTTGTAAACACCATATTAACAGAGTGGCGAATTGCCACTTTTCAACTTCTTTTAGAAATACCAGTGATTTTACAATTATAATAGTATTGTGGGTTTTGACGGGATGTAATTCGACGAATGGGTGATGGGAACCCCATCATCCGGTTAAACTGTTGCATAAAAACATGGGGGATCATAAATTATTTTATCAAGAAATTTTGGAAATTAATAGAGCCCAGTTAAACTCCTTGCCAATCTTGAATGAGCAGCTGAACCTTCCTAATTCTCCGCTATTATATCCGATACGTTGAAACACCTAACAGATGTCACTAAATGTGGAATGATTGTATATATTTACCCATTCGTCGAATTACATCCCGTCAAAACCCACAATACTATTATAATTGTAAAATCACTGGTATTTCTAAAAGAAGTTGAAAAGCGGCAATTCGCCACTCTGTTAAGGTGTTTACAAAATAAGGATTAGGGAGATTCCCGAAATTTTAACTCAGGTATCAGTGTGGCTCTCAGACGTATAATATCTTACCTCGTAAATAATATTTGTCGCATTTGTATCTTCTATATAAACGTTAGACACTGTTTACTGTCTCTCAGTTCGATTCCATCCGTGTGCTCGAATGCCTGAAGATGCCGAAAGGCGAAACCCGGGTCGTTAGTGACAAAATACATGGAAGTGTACAAAATCTCAATAATCCAAATTTGATATTGAAATTCCATCAAGCACCCTCAGTCGATGTCTTAAATTATGTCTTAAATTATTATTTGATTTGACAAAAACTATACAAAAACGAAAAAATACGCTCATGTGACATTTATTTATCTTGTGTGAGGAAATTTTATCTTAAATACGTGCTATTGTGGTATTTATTGTGAAAAAAATTGCAGTATAAAGCAATTAGCTAAGAACAAGGTCTGTCCAAAACTAATCCCGTTATCCTTGCAAACTTAAACGGACATTGAAGGAAAGACTTCTAACTGGTTCTCGGTAAGAATATCATAATTTTGTGTAATTCATTTGAAATCTACATGCCTAAAATTTTGAGCATATGGTCTCCTAATGGAGGTATCTCAGAAATTTTCTATGAGAAATGTTTGTTACTCAGTTGCTCAACCTCTCTTTATCGTAGAGAGTAGGGGTAGAAGGATAAGGTTAGGACAAGACTAGTGGTTATCTAATCGCTCTCGCTACGTCCGGTGAGGATCGGATGGGTGTGTGAGGAGGGAGTTTTAGACAACACAGACTATCAAACAGAAATCCATAAATCGATTGAATTATCAATTTATGAAGACTGTCCGCACCGGGAATTAAACTCGAGACATCCGTAGCCAAAGACCACGACGCCACCAACTGCGCCACGAACGCTGACAAATTTGGTTCATACATGATTAGAAAATATAGCAACGCATTATGTGTAGACATTTTGAACGATTCATATGGGTGTAATAGAGAACTAATGATTTAACAATTGTTGTATATTAAGGATTTTATAAATTACATAATATCCTAATTTTAATTTACTCATTATTAAGATTGCGTGGCTATTCTTCACTTGAAAGGTAGTTTCAAAGTATATTGTAATTTCTTACATTGGTATGACTGGCTTTGTGATGAGTGAAAAACCGTTTATTATTGTAGAAAAATCAATCGCAGTGTGCTTAATAAAAGACTATACGAACTCAATATTACTACTTACTGATTTTTTATTTGTTCCGTATAAGTAAATAACGATTATAAGATGCTTATCGATATACGAAATAGATAACCTTTTGTATAAATATATATAATATAGAGTGAGTACTTAGATCAGCGTTAATCTAACGTCAATTTGAAGTTCCGGTGCAGATTACGAGGGCACGGTGTCGTTGTGTCTGGCAGGCTGCACACTGCTGGACTCATTTTAAACTGCCTACGTCACTACAAAGTGACAACCTGTAATTAACTTCATGGCGGACAACTGATGCTAAGCTCATGTTAGATAGTAAGAGCGAGGGTCATAAAAGCCATCAAAGGGAAATTCAAGTACATTTATAATTTAAAAATGTATATTAAACAGCTGAAAACAAGAAAAATTAAAAACTAAATTCTAAGCCTTGTGTATACACTATAAATTGTAAATCAATAGTGAACTTGGACACTAGACTAGACACAACATTCTGCCGAGAAGAATAAAACATAGTTTGGTTTTTTTATAATCTAAAAAATAGTACGAACGCATTGCAGTAATTGGTTAAAAACAGCATAACTCTTTCGTCTACTCTCGGTTATGACACACAATAATTAATTGAATTGCTTTTTTTTGTTTCCAATGTATTATAAAATCACTTTTAATATGTTAACTGTGAGTGTGTGGAAAGGTTTATGTATATTTATAAAAATAAAAATACTTACTCTATTACTAACTACCAACTTACTTATACTACGTGTCTTACACCTATTTTATTCGATAATCAAATGTATACAATTTAATACACGTTTTGTGTGGGCTACACACAATACTTTGTGTGTGTGTGTGTGTGTGTGTGTGTTACGTCCTTTTGGCTTTCCACAGTTGATATAGGATACATATTAAATATCGTTAGGAGCAAATGGTGCTATGTACTCCCATATTCAAGTTATTATTATTCATTCAAGTAATAAGCGATATTATACAAACATAGCAATTCACTCATTTTAAAATTTCCCGCGTGTTCCCCGTAAAAAAAATATTGCATCAAGCGATGATTCACACAATGCTACCTCGTATTCCGCGCCAGAAAAAATACTAATAATAATACGTCGAGGCGGTGCAATTTTGGTTCAGCGCTCCCTAAGTGGAAGGGATTCCGTAGGAAACTTTTTTTTTTGTGACGTCATCTGTGTCACACATTCGACTTTCATACGAAGTTTTTAGTTATTCAGGATCATTGCACCAGTATTGCCGAATTATGACGACTGTTCCCGAAGTATTCAAACTCGCAGAGACCTGTCGCATATGTTTAGTTCGTGCGACGAAAGGCCCTCTAGTGTATTGAGCCTGCCACAAAGAAACGCATACCATCAAATTTATTTACTTTCTTTAACATACGTCTAATATTTACGTGCTTCAATAATGAATAGTGCATATTCTGTCTCATACATTAAAGAAAATCGTCGGGATTTTTCGAAAAGGCTGGAAATTAAAGCAGCAGGTCGTCCTATGCCAAGCTTAAATTTATTTCAGAAGTGTACGCTTAATAATAAAGTGTTTACTCGGAAATTTAATGTAGAAACGTATAAAAAAACACCATGGCTATGTGGCTGTACTAGTTTTAATACAGTATTCTGTTTTCCGTGTCTGTTGTTTGGAGGTGAATCTAACTGGACTGAGAGTGGAATTAAGGACCTGGTTCACCTATCATTCAAAATAAAGAAACACGGTAGCTCTCAAAATCACATTTTAAATGAATGCAACTTGCGGTATTGGGATCGTTAGATATTCGTTCCCAATTGGATGCTGGGTATCGTGCGTCAGTGAAACAAATTAATGAGCGTGTAGATAAAAATCGATATATTTTATCAAGGTTAATTGACTGTGTGAAGTTCTGTGGTGCATTTGAATTAGCTTTAAGGGGACACGATGAAACTGCAGATTCCCATAATCCAGGTGTCTATCGAGGGCTTATTGATTTCGTCTCAGAGATTGACATCGCAATGAAACAGCACTTAGAGAGCAGCAGTGTTTTCAAGGGAACTTCAAAAACAATTCAAAATGACATTTTAGATTCAATTTTGGAGGTGTGTCGCAACGAAATTAAAAATGAAATATCGCAGAGCAAATATATCGCTATCCAGGCGGACGAAACAACTGACATAGCCACTACGCAACAACTCGTTTTGGTAATACGGTACGAATTGCGCGGGAAGATACATGAACGTTTCTGGAAATTTATTATCCCAAAAGATCATACTGCGGTAGGTATTGCATCTGAAATTTTGAAGGAACTGGAATTTCTCGACATTAAACCAGCACAATTAATCGGGCAGAGTTATGATGGTGCAGCAGTGATGAGTGGGCGATTAGGTGGTGTGCAGGCTTTGATAAAAGCTTCGTATCCATACGCACATTTCATACATTGTTATGCACATCAATTGAATTTGATAATGGAGAGAAGTGCTTCAGCCAACACTATGGTTCGGAACTTTTTGCAAATTTACGATCTTTTCCATCATTTTTTTCGAGATCTGCGAAGAGAGCTGACATTTTAAAAGAAATAGTTCATAGAAGAATACCTTCAGCACCAATAACTAGGTGGAATTTTAATATAAGAACAGTGACTGTCGTGCACACTTATCGCGAGCAGTTGAAAGAGTGTATGGAGCACATCTTAGAAACCGTAAATTTAGACGCTGATACCATCAATCAAGCTGGAATGCTGTTTCGATATTTAAACGAAGATCATTTCAATTACTGGCTAGATTTCTTTGCAAAAGTTATGCCACACTGTGATATACTTTTTATGCAACTTCAATCTAGGTCGAAAGATGTTTTGGAGATAAATAAGAATATCGAAAGTTTTACGCGTTCTATTCAGAATATCCGAGAAAATACCCAAATGTCACTAGTCCAACCTACAAAAAGACGTAGACCAAATGACTTACCCCATTATGTCATTTGTAATGAAGTATGCGATACTTTAGTGAATCAAACGAAAGATCGTTTCGCATACCATGATCATTTAGTAGCAGCTAAATTGTTTTTTAGCGAAAAATTTTCGGATTATCACAAAAGTTTTCCTTTAGCGGACTTTAATATTGCAACATCAACTTACGATTTCATTGACAAACTAAAGCTTAAAAATGAATTAACTGTCATATACAGTAGGGAAGATTTTTACGTCACCGATGGAGCATTGTCCATACTTCAACTTTTTACAAACAATAATTTAATCGAAGTATTTAGTGAAAGTGTTAAGTTATTACAGATTATTTGTACAATACCGATGACTTCAGTGGAAAGTGAGCGTTGTTTCTCAACATTAAAAAGGATCAAGTCATTTTTGAGAAATACCATGACTCAAGACAGACTAAATGCTCTTGCGATGTTAAGTGTAGAGAAACAATTGGTATCGTCAATATCGGATTTTAATGTTCGTGTTATTGAAGTGTTTTCAAAATCCAAGAATCGGAGGATGGATTTCTTGTATAAATAGGTGAGTCTTTTTTGATTCTATTGATTAGGAAACAGGGTGTTCGATCGTGGGTATTAAGATTGTGGGGCACCATTACGAAGGTTCAAACTGATATCCCATACCTACTTACATAGGTACTCACTGTTCATTTTCAAACATTATCTTCGGTGGAGTATTTTTAATTCACTATTTTTATTTAAATAATGATTAATTTCTAACATTCAGTTGGACAACAAGTAAAATAATAATTTTATGAGTTTTACTTTTAAAATTAATTTCTACTTATTAAAATTAGTAATTTGAATCCATCAAATATTTCTGTATACCAAAGGACATCCTGTCTGTGAGAATATATCCAACATCTACATTAGGAAATCCTTAATATAGAACTGAAATTTATAATGATTCAACTTTGATACTATTGCCATATTTATGTTTTATTCAAAGTACGTAAAGTTACTCTACGTTTATGATTTAAAAAAAACTATTGCCAATATCATCATATTATTTTTACTATTTGAGGTGTATTCAATACTAAACCGTATCGAAAGAACGATCATACCTTTTTGCATCCCATATCTAATTATCGATCCGAATCTGCACACCGTGAATACTCTTGTAATACTAACCCATATCCCATAATATAATGCATGTTTGATATGTCCATTGTGCTGGTGATGGCATAATAGAATTACCCTAGATCGATAGCTGAGATGGGAAGCCGAGACCCATTGTGTCGGCTAGTAATTTTGCTCCACTAAGCCAAAAGACCGTCTTGGAATATTTATCCCGGTTGCACATTTGGCTGTTTGATCATCAAAAAAGCGTGCGACGCCATTGTACATCGTCACTGGGCATAAATAAACGGACGCCTTTCAGAATATGCAACGTTTCACAAAAAATGCGATGAAAGGAAAACATCTGAATGAAGATAAGTACTATAATATTTATGTACTCACTTACTAAAATATTAAACGAAGTTAGGTATCTGATAAGCAGTTTACAGTTTTTAATTTTTTACTATGTCTCACCAATAAATATCAGTTTCAGATCGTATTTTCAATTATTATAATAATCAGGTATGAACCAAAAATGTGGTATAAACTTATAATACAATTAATTACATAGACAGGTTTTATTGATTTGAAAATCAAATTTCTGAATGATTAAAAATGACATAGTTTTAAATTTAATTTTAGAATTATGAAAATATCCACAATTCTACATAACGTTCATTAGGTATCACTTAGCGAGGGAAGTTTGAAATTTTAATGAAAATGCTCACTCGCTAAGCGAAATCAGTCCCGATCGTCATATACAATTGTAGAGCTATAGCTTTATATATTTTCTTGTGATAATTTCATTGTTCAACACATTCAGTATCGCAAATTATTTATTTTCATTTAAATCCTGGAATTATGCATAATCCCACACAATTCCTCGCTGTTCTTTTTGCTCAGGGTGTACCAATGCGTCCGGCGAGCAAATAAATACAAACGGCGCTGTATTTGTAAAAAGGATAATTTGATTATTTATCGGTGAGCGGGCACAGGGCACAGGCCGCGCATAATTCAATACGACCCGATACAAAAAAAGAGGTGGTCCGCAAAATGAATCCATGTCCGGCAATATTTGTGCGTCGATGTCTGGTCACTGGTTAACTAAAGAGCGACCTACCAGCGTTGAGCGAATCATAGATAGATTTTCAATAAAACTTATTTGTAAGCCACAGTATTTATTTGAATTGTTTCAAAGTTTGCTCGGGACAAAGAGACTTTATTTCCATATAAGCTTCAATACAACTTATTTACAAAAAATATTTTTTACAGTATCTACTGTCCGCCATAAAAGTGAGTTAACGGGAAAAGACATATCCAGAGGAATGATACGCAAACAGTTATTTTAACCTCGCAAATGATATTCTTTCTTAATACTGTTCATGATAACACTATTAAGCAATAGAATATTCTGTTTCCATAAGCTGTCTTTATAACTATGAAAGCAACATTATAACCATCGGTCATTTTGATTTTGGCGAGTAATAATCAATACACATGCGCTCTATTTGTCATTTCCTGTACATTTTTCATTGGGTGTATTCCCACTATAATTATTTTTTATTTCATATATATATACGTTTACACAATCATTTATAACTATTACAATTACTAGCAACTGGCACTTTGTAGAAAACTCGCATTCTCAGTTTCCTCTCTCTCCGCAGCCTTTTAAATCATGTGCGACATATTATATAATATTAATTTTTCTGTGTGACGATTTATTTTATCACTTTAAATAAACAGGCGCAGAGTGCCCAAATTGACTACAATTTTAGCCAAAATATATTGTCGATTTTCTATTCGGTTCGTAATTTTTATATTGTAAACTTTGAAACACAAAAATTATTTTTTTTTGTAGTTAGCGTTGAATGAAAAAATACATCATCTTTACTATAAAACACAAACTACATGTAGAAATCAGTATGTCTGCCGATTACAAGAACGATTTTTCCCATTACATTCTGGCCGTCATTTCTAAGTCAACTGTGCTACTTTCAACTCTCAACTTTTTTTAATTTAAGACATCGACTGAGGGTGCTTGATGGAATTTCAATATCAAATTTGGATTATTGAGATTTTGTACACTTGACTGACTATCTGCCAGTTCGAGTCCATTAGGGTGCTCGAATGCCTGAAGATGCCGAAAGGCGAAACCCGGGTCGTTAGTGACAAAATACATGGAAGTGTACAAAATCTCAATAATCCAAAATCTCAACTTTTTACTTTTAAACTTTAACTGATAACGCTATATTTTTGATGTCTTAATAAATAGCAAATAGTTGCTTAGCAACCGCTTCATACTGAAATAATCGGCCATGTTATCATTACAACTGAATCTGTGTTGAATTTTCTTAGCGACTATATATTAATATGTTATGACATAAATGTCACGAATAATACCTTTTAATATGAATCGTAAAAATTGTAATAAATCAAAAGATTGAGGGCAAAATTATTCACATTTAAAACTCGTAACAGTGAAATCCTCATTTCGTGAGTTTTAGAAGAAGTATGCTCAAAAGGAAGAAAAAACTGTTAAATGAACTAACATAAGCGACCCCTATCTTGGGTGAAGCCGGGTAAAAACACTAGTAATATTATAAAGCCTTCACCTATTGTGAATAAATGCTAGAACAATTGGCATATAAGTATTATAAACTGTATGTATTAAATGCGTTAAAATGTCAAATTTCGATTTACCATTGTAAATAGTATCAATCTATCTGCATTTACAAAAGTAAATAATATGTAACAGATGAGCTCTATGCATTTTAACATAATTTTAATTAATTTAAGCAGAAGTAAAATTTTCAAATATAATAAACATTGGAAATGGAAAGTTATTGAAAATAGTTGCATCCATATTTAAAATGATTTAAAACAATCCCTATCTGAAATTGCTTTGATTAAAAAATTAATTGTTCTTTTTTGTCAATTGTAATTGTTCTTTGTGTTTGATGAATTATCGGACTTAACTAATCTAGGTTGATGTTTTTATGAAATTATAAACAAAAAAAAAATACATTTTTGTATCTTTGCATCATATATGAAAATTTAAGAAATCTTTGAATTATAATACCCTACATTTGAAGAGTATTTGCGTACCAACATTGGTTACGAATTATTTGAATAGTTACATGCTAGTATATTGAGATATCAAGAAGAATTATTGTAACGTTGCAGAAAATTTAACAACAAAAAAGGTAGCAGCACTCTTTTGAGAATCCAACATTCTTGGATGAATAGGTATGTCAATATTCAAATATGCGCATTATTCTGAATATGTACTCATATTATAATAAATAAGTGTTTAAATATCTTAAATACTATTATATATAATAGCTGAGACCGCTCTGTGGGCATTTCACACACCACATGTAGGTATGAAATTTTCTCATAACCTAAGCGTTCGCGGTATATATATAAAATGAAATGTTATGAAATGCACACACAGTTCCGACGTACTAGCTACTTTAAACATTCAGTATTTAAATTTCAATACCATCATCTATGACGGGTACCGTTATACTATTTCTATAATAGTACCCCGTTACTCATTTTTGCGAATAGGTAAGATCTCTTTTCGAAAAATAAAACTTGAGCAACTAAGTAACAAGCAGTTCTCGTCGAAATAGTTTTGTTGATATCTCAATTAGGAGTACATATGCTCCACACTGGAAGCAGGCATGGTAAAAAAATGTGAAATAATGAAGAAGGAGAAAAATATATATGCAAAGTATCGTTAAAAAGCAATGCAAAACGAAAAATCCCACCTTAATCTTATTGCACAATATTTTAAAGGTAACTTTTTGAATTCTCAGTGCCAATGAATAAGCAAAAATTTATTACCATTGTTAAACAATAATTTATGGTTAAAAACTTTCCCATTTCTGAAGTATCGTACTGAAATAACTAGTTACGCCACTCGCTACGATGAGCAGACTACGTACCATTCAAATAATCTTTGAGAACTTGACGTTGGAAAACTCTGCACATTATAATTTATAATAGTTTCAGGTATCTACAAAAATATTTCAATTAGATTAATAATCATGCATTTTTTCGAAATAATTCCTAAATCTTAATCTGACCTGTGAAAAATAACTAAAGCAACCCGTGTAGTCAAGTGTCTGTTCATGTGACAGATTTTTTATACATTGAATTCGACAACGTTTGGTAGATACGTTGTTCATACCCTATCGACCTGTCTATGTATTATAACAAGCGTTGGCAATAATGGTTAGCAGAAAATATAAGGTACGCCATAAAAATATGGTTGCTTTTCTGAAAGGTACAGAACAATCATTTTGACTATTACCGCTTGGGTGTAAACTTTTTTTTACCGGTCCTCTGCTAATCCGAGAGTTTACATCGCAGATTTTTTATAAAATGTTTTTTTAATGAAAGGGTTCGTTATGATTAAAAAACAAGGCAATTGTTAGTCTGCCGCTGAATATCCGATTTTTATCATTCATCGACGAGGTATGTAATTAGAATGAATTTTATTATTTTTTTTTCAAAAAAACACACGAAAGTTTTTTTGATGCTTCTTATAATATTTACATAATATTTTTATTGTTTGTTTGGAAAACATTTAAGCTTCTCGATAATTTGTAATTAGTTAAATCAAGTACTGGTGTTAATATTGCTAAAATGAAGTTTAAGATGTGTTACTATCTAATAACTCCATTAACTATTTGATATTGGCACTTTGAAGATCACAATAAGTTATTATTCTATATTATAAGATTACCATATTTTTGAATTTCTTATTTTCTTTTTTGTTATGTTATTAATTCATGGAATACATTAATGTAAATATGGAATGAACTGGGAGTTAATTCTATACTCGTTAGTTTAAATTTATTTTTGGGCGTGCGAAGTAAAATATTTATTGAATATTAAAACTAAAGAATAACATAAAAGAAACTTATTTTATAATATATTTATATAATCGTAATATGTATTACTGATTTAAGACTCTTATAGACAGATATCTTCTTATCCAAGGCGATTGGTCCTGCTACTTGAGTGCGAGAAAACTGCCACCTTAGTTTATCAAACCTTTTGTTTAATTGCAAATAGGTTATATAGAATCGACTGGAATAGAGAATAAGGCCAAGGATCAAAATGGGCTCTTACGATGCTGATAATTAAGAATGGATCAATAATGATAGCCGAATCAGATAGAACGACAGAGTCGCGAAGCCCTTGGTTGGGTCACCCACATTTGTTAACAAGTGTATGCAGTAAATCTGATATATTATATAATGAAGGTTGAAGTCCCACCCATGGACAATACGATACATTATTTATGAATATTCTAATTAAAGAAGCGAAACAGGTTAAGTAATAAAATTAGTCAATTTAATGTTTTTATTGGTATGATGAAATTTATTTCGATGTCGTATTAGAGTTTATGGACTACGGTTTGAAAAATAAAACGAGACTTCATCGTTAGCAATACTATTTTTAAGCTGAATTTAATAGAATGCTACTCATGAAAATGAAAGTGGATAATTTTTATATACAAAATGCAATCAATTTCATTCAACGGTTTAGAGATGACTTAAGATAATTAATTGGCTAAAATCTAAAGATTTATATACGGTGCTAATATGTAAAATATACTAAATTAAAGTCAAAGTTTGTGTTTGCTTAGCGTCATTTTATATATCACGTAACCTACATAATACTTATGCCTCGTTGAGAAATGCACAACTTACTTTGTACCTATTGTGTGTCACTTTTATTAATCGTGGCTCCCCCATAAATCAAATAAACTTTTTCATGGAGTGTGTGCAAACATTTTTGGTTGTCCATTCTTGCGTGGATAATAAATGACGAAGCCCTTCCGAGCCCTTTCTATTTCACTGAATTGTAATAGAAATACGTTAAATTAAATAAAAAATCTTTACACCTTTAGCTTTTACAGCGAAAATATTTTGCCATGTGCTATAGGCGAATTAGAGTGGTAATTCTGTAGTCACTTAATTTATTGTATTTTGGTAAAACACCTTTTTACGCTTGATTCAACTCTCACCGAACATATGTTTGGGTATTAAAGAATTTATATTATATTCGTTTATTTAGTGTTAAAATAGCTAAAGGTACCATACAGTTAAAAGTATTTTGATAATAAAAATATTTTATTGAAGTATCGATATACGTCGGGTCCATGGTGCAATGATCAAGGCCGTCAGCTTTGGTTACGGATGTCTCGGGTTCAAATCCCGGTACGGACAGTTTCATAAATTGATTTTTTCGATTGATTCATGGATTTCTGTCTGTTTGGGGGCATAAATGTTTGTTTTTTCTAAAATCCACTCCCACCAATTAGATCCTATAAACGAGGCGTAGCGAGAGTGAAAAGCTAACCACTAGTCATGTTCTAGGCCTAACCTTTTATTCCTACTCTCTTCAAAAAAGAGAGGTTGAGGAACTGAGTAACAGCCAGTTCTCGAAAAAAACTTCTGTTGAGATACCTCTATTAGGAGGCTATTTGCTCCACACAGGGAGCGGACATGGTAAAGAAACTGATGTGTAATTATTTCTAATTTTCGAAGAAAAAATATCAAGAATCCCACTTACTTTAATAATAATTAGAGAAATGCCAATTATATTTGCTGCTTAGATTAATAAAATAAAATATATTTATATTACCATTTAATGGTAAACTTCAGTTCTCCGCTTATTTTAGTAAATTAACCATTGTCACTAGATTCCACAGTTACTAAATTATTGTAGTACTTATAATAACACTTTCCCAACTATTTATGTTGAAATCACACTGCTAAACAATACATTAAGGCTAACTATTTTTTCGTACGATTAAATTAATTTGAGTTTATAAGGAAAGCGAATTTTTCTTCGATTATTTTTTAGTTTCTACTTCAATGCACAACAGTCAAAATCAAAACCGTTGCTGAATTTTTAAGTTCACGATACCTGTACTGCGCATCGAAGATATTTATCTTTTTCGATGAAAATCGTTGTTTATTCTTTTACTAAAATTACTTTCCTGGCGTTTTAAAATGAGTATATCGACTGTGGAAAGGAAAAGAACGCAACACACACCAAAAAATATTGTGTTAATACCTTATATTTATATTTAAAAAAAAAACAATTTAAATAGTTTAATATATGTACGGCTACAAATAATAAATAAGTTTTAAAAAGAGTTTTTAAATTATTAAATTTGAATTGTTGAGATTATTTTGTACATTTCCATGTATTTTGTCACTAACTCAGATGTCTTTAATTATTATTTGAAACACAGATCACATGCATGCTTTCACGTAAAAGATTACAATTTTTTTTATTTATTTTTATAAAAAGAAAAATAAATAGTATTTGAATCTTTTATGTTAAAATTTGTTTATATATTAAAAAAATAGGCATATTTTTCGAGACGCAACAATCTCACCAGTGGCATCTAGCGGTGGATGGACCATGCTCATATTCGTAGCTTTTGAATAAAGCTTTCCCATCACCTCGTCGGTAAAACAGCTTTCCACGGGAACAAAATAATTCTTGTTGGTAAAAATAACACTTGAAATTAACTCTGCCTAAAGTATACGCTACTGAAATAGTGTTTTAGAATTGGATGAATTTAATGGTATATATTCGATTTATGTAAGATTTTTTGATTCAGTAGTATTTCCGATCAATATTTTAAACGTTAATTGGACATTTAATTTAGTATGCATATGTTTACCTTTAGCCGATACATATAAATTAATTGTAAAAATTACAAATCAAGAGTTGCATGTTATGATTTTACAATTAATTAATTTTCCGTACATGTATTTGATTGTAATTTAAAAAATAAAAATAATATTATATTTAGAAGTACAAATCATAGCGCATTTGATAAGCCTTAGTAGGTAAGGTGTAGAGGTAGAGCAACATAAAGCTACTTAAAAACAATAAAATGTTTCCTATTATTGAATTACTATAACTTAAAAACATTTGCAGATGCTACTTTTGATGGCACTGCAATGCGAAACATTGTCGAATGTTTTATGGCTAAGAAATAAAAATAAAAATAAAGAAATTATTTTTTAAACAACATTTTACTATTTCATTAATTCCTTAATAATTGAGGGTCTGCTTCATTGTATTTGGATGCGAAAATTATTTAAAAATCATTTTTGAACAAAAAAAATGGCAGGTAAAGATTTTATTCAAGGTGACGGTAAAGCTTCAGTTTTGGTGACAGTGATCTATCAATAAGTAAAAATGTTACCAAGCATTTCAGTTGAAACCGTTGAAGATGTCTACTCTTTAAGTCTGTGAGACTTAAGTCTTCAGAGTGTATATAAAGTTAGGGCGTCAGTCACATTTTAGTGTGTTCTATATATATATTTTTTTAAAATAAAATTGCTTATTTCAACTTTATGTTTTAATTTAAACAATTTATTAAATATGAATGTAAAGATAATGTTTGAAGCCACCATTTATTTTTTCTAAATTGAACAAAGTCTCATTTAACAGTTGCTATTCCGAAAAACAATAAATAATGAATGCCTTCATACTTCAAGGTCAAACCAGTCCAAGAGTGCTCAGTTATTTTGAAGTAATTTGTTGGATGAACAGACAATATAAGTTAATATTTCACGTATCACTTTGCCACAATCCAGTGGAACGGGTGGAGAAAGAATTTTTTATTCAACACGTGGAGTCAGGGTTGCCAGATTTCCAAAATCACAGATCGGGACGTTTACTATTTAGAACGATCAAAAAAAAAAAAAATGAAAGAAAAAATACGTCATTTTAAATAAATTATAATATATCTAAATAAGTACATATGCATCATACAGAAGCGAAAATATTAAAAATAATCAAATAGTAATCCGCAAGAATCACAGTTATTAACCCTTCCGCATCCATGGTGTAACAAGGAGTTTCTTCGGTTTTTAAATGTTTAAATTATCTGTGAAATGGGTCATACAAAAAACTGAAAATTTTGCTATTTGTAAATCAAATAGTTCTACATGTAATTGAAAATTAAAAATACATTATAGTTTAAGTCTTATATGTATAATTAATCATAATTTGAAAAACTCATCAATTTTAGTATAGAAAAATACAAAATTATAGTATAGTAACAATCCGATATGCACAGCATATCATATGAAACCGTTTTTTTCAACCGGCACCAAGACACGTCTCGAGCTTATTCTGCTATGAACAATTTAGAGTCTTGTGTCTTTCGATAATTTCGCATAGTTTCATATGTATTTCAGGTTTCGCACACAAAATATGATGCAAAATAATTACTTAATACTATTTACATCAAACCATATTTCACTTTATAAATGCGTTTATATGACAAAATCCACACGGTAACGAAATGTGACTGCATGAGATCCGAAGGGATTTTTTTAGCATGAAAGCGGGAAGGTTAAAGTATATTGATTAGGTACAAGAGTTACATTTTGATTTAAATGCAAAACTTTGTACAATAATAACAGTTTTATTAAAAATATTTTTCCGAGCTTTTAGTTTCTTTAATATGTTCGCCATCTTTGCTCGATGAAAATTTGGCGAGCTTATTTAATAATATACGTAAATTTTTGTAGATATACAAATTTTGTTAACTCGGGATTTTCAGAGGCAATGCGAAACTCGGGGTTTGTCCGTTGAACTCGGGACAGTCCCGTTCAAATTGGGACGTCTGGGAACCATGCCTAGAGTTCGAATATTAAAATCAGTCGTAAGCCAAGCTAGTAGCATAATGCAAGTAAGATAGTAATTATAAGTATTTCATTTTCAACAGTAGTTCGTTCTCATACTGTCTCAATTGGCTCGATCTCAATCAACATCATTCTGTAACATTTAAAAGCTAAACTTACGATGTTTAGTTTGGAATTTCTAGTAAAAGTTCAAATAACTTGATTTAAAATGTTCATTGCTAAAACCTTGAGAACCTACATAATATATCATTTCGTTTGTAAGGAAAAGAAGGCAACAGCTGTTGTGGCACCCGTCAAATGGTCTCCCACAATCCACACAAGTAGGAAATATGACTTTCTTTGTGTGTGGGCTGGCCTTCCCTGTCAGATACCACGTGTGAGGCTCGCGTTATATTTGTTATTTTTGCGCGGGATTCCAAAGTTGAAAGCGACTTCCGGCAAGCTGGCAAACCTGGCGGTCGCTTCCGAGAGCGGACACAGATGGCTACTTTTGCCTACCCCACTTCGTGCATACTGTTAAATAAAAAATATGTAATAACATTATAATAATAATAAACCATGCTTTGCAGATTTGTGATGGCTATGAATACATTTTGAATAATATCATGTTTTATGCTATAGTGAGTGATGCCTAATATAATTATTTTACTGAGTGACGTCACAACATATATTCATTGAATGCACTTCTTCTTATTCAAATAGTTTATTTCATAAAAAAATCTTACTATTTATATTATTTTCGGCGTCCGTGGCGCAGTTGGTAGCGTCGTTGGCTACTGTTACGGATGTTTCGGATTGAATTCCCGGTGCGGATGGTTTTCGTAAATTGATCTTTCAATCGATTTATGGATTTCTGTTCGTAGTCTGAGTGTTTGTGATGTCTAAAACTCCCTCCCACCCATCTGATCCTCACGGAGCGTAGCGAGAGCGATTAACTAACCACTAGTCTTGTCCTATCCCTATCCATCTATCCCTACTCTCTTAGAAAAAAGAGAGGTTGAGCAGCTGAGTAACAAGCAGTTCTCATAGAAAAAATCTGTCAAGATACCTAGATTAGGGGACCATATACTCCACATTGGGAGAGGACATGGAAAAAATTATTTTATTAACCACCAATATTTATAAGTGCTGGTTCCATGATGAAGTGTTAAGCTCTCTAGGTATTTTGTCTTTCTCTACTCCCCAAATGAATATTCATACTTCCATATTTTTTTTACACCATATGTGCTCCCAATGTGTATGAACACCAAACGGAAGGATCTCAAGAGAAGTTTGGAGACGGATTGTTACTCAGTTGTTGAATCTCCCTTTTTCTAATAGAGTAAGAATAGAATTATATTGCTAGGACAGGACTACTGGTTAGTTAATCGCTCTTGCTACGCCCAGTTTTTAGGATCAGATAGATCAAGGATGCCTATCCAGTCGATCGCGATCGACCTGTCGATCCCAAAGCAAAATTTGGTCGATCCCGAAAACTTCCGTGAATTTAGAAAAAAATATGTTATTTTCTATAAATGAAATATATGTATATATTATATACAATAAAAATAATAAAATTTAATTATTGAGATTTTGTACACTTCCATGTATTTTGTCACTAACGACCCGGGTTTCGCCAGGAATTCGAGCGCACGAATGGACTCGAATTGAATGCCTGAAGATGCAGAAAGGCAGAACCCGGGTCGTTAGTGACAAAATACATGGAAGTGTACAAAATCTCAATAATTCAAATTTGATATTGAAATTCCATCAATCACCCTCAGTCGATGGCTTAAATTATAAAAAATAATAATAAATGGTATGTTTAAAATATACGAAAATACTAAATTTTAATTATTTTGTAAGCACATACTTATCTAATAATATTTCGAATTTCAAATAAACATTTTTAAGTTTAAGGAAAAACCTTAAATAAAATTTCCTAGAAGAATCATATTAGAAGTCGATCCCGAGAAAATTTTAAATTGAAAAGTAGCTCCCAAGAAAAAAAATTTTGGGCATCCTTGGGATACGTGGAAGAGATTTTTTTTTATACATTTATGACTTGAATTGTAGGTACTTACTGACAAGATTCCTATTCGAAGGCGATATTCACAAAATTCAAGTAAAACGTTTATCCTTAAACTGAAAAGGATTAGATTATGTCTAGTCTTGGGAATTAAGGTTTTGAGGAAATACTCCAATATATTTTATACCTTACTTATGGGGGTGTCATCATGTATTGAATAATATATTTTGAAAATGTGCTAAGATTCTAACTGGTATGTTGGACCATTAGGGATTTTCTCGAAGGATAGTTTCGTTCGTAAAATGCAAGATGGCAACCAAATACAATTGTTTGAAACGAAAGAATTACAAAGGTACATACTTTGGAATGCGAATGTATAAATGAATTTAAAAAAACGAAAGAAAGAAGAATAAAGTAGAACGAAAGCGCACTCAGCCACGGTGACTGAATAATTATCAGCACAATGGTAACAAAGAATGCATAATAAGACTTTTTCTTTGAGAAGTTCAGACTTTCAAGTCCTGTTTATCGATTCAAGTTGGAAAATTGAATCACGTTGAATTCTTTTTAACTAACTGGTTTCAAGATTCCCAAGTCAGAGTTTTATTGTTTCGTATTTGATTTTAGTTATTTGAATGAGGGACTTGTAGAAATAAGAGCTACGTTTACTTAACAATAACTAGAAATACATATATATACACATAGATAGAACATTGGTTGACAAACTTGAACTACTAATGAAATATACACATATTAGATAAACGGATTTGGTAAAGTCATGTGTTAAAGTTACAATTTTCTTTTAACAAGATCGTTTTTTATTCAGTTTGATTCTAAATATTATAATGATTTGATATTGTTTTTAAAAATAGTCTTCATAGAACCGCCACTGTATCCAAACGGTAGGACCTCCGCTTAACCATATGAATGTTTTAAGTTCAATACATAGCAAGATCAATTATAATTTTAACATTTGAGATCTTTGGCATGGGTGTTTCTGACATCTTTTCTCCATGAGCATATATCTTGAGTGACTAAAACTATATTTTTATCATTTTTCATAATGCAATAAACATACAATTTATAATAAATTAAATTGAATGTTTTAGAATTAGAAATTCAGAATTTTCGTGTACATATATCATTAAAATATGTTTAAACCAGTGTTGTTCTATTAATACATTGTATATTATTGAACCATATTAATAATTGTTATTTATTTCCAAATTAAAAATATTAATATCCTTCTATAAGCTAGTAAATAGAAAGGTATCATGTCCAGCTAGCATAGAACACGTCCGTTTCGAGTAGAAGTAGGGGTTTTTGTTCTGCGCCATTACCGCTAGGTGACTCGGAAAATGATTGTCGCTGTAAAGTTAGCAAATGATCCCTGGCGTTCCACTTCGTTTACTTATGTACCAGGTCATATGTCATTCGTATATTATGGCTATACTATCATTGTTGTAGTTCAATCTAATATAAGAACCAGCCGCTTCTAAAAGGGTTGATTTTGTGACCATCATTGGAAGTCTTATTTCTTGTTCATTAGTGGATCCTTCCCAATGGATTTTCAACATATTTGTGCCTCATATGAGTAGTTTCGCAGAATTTCTTCTCATGGCAAGCTATATTCGTGCAATATACCGGCGGATGAATTTTGATAACGTTTAGAGCATTTGAATTATTGAGATTTTGTACAATTCCATGTATTTTGTCACTCACGACTCGGGTTTCGCCTTTCGGCATCTTCATGCTTTCAAGCAGACGAATGGACTCGAATTGACAGATAGTAAACAGTCTCCCTGAAAATTCAAGTCCATTCGTGTGCTCGAAAGCCTGAAGATGCCGAAAGGCGAATCCCGGGTCGTTTATGACAAAATACATGAAAATGTACAAAATCTCAATAATGCCAATTTGATACTGAAATTTCATCAAGCACCCTCAGTCGATGTCTTAAAGTTTAGATCATTGGTTTTCAAACTACTTTTTGAGAAACAGACCAGATTGAATCATTCAAAACTTGGGGAGCCGGACGTCAAATGAAGTCACATTGGAGTCCAGTTAGAATATCAATTTACAATAATTTGTTTATTCTAATTTATATGAATTGCGAGAGTAACTACAATAAAATACCCCAAAGAGAGAAATCACTACTAATCCTAACTTGAATATTTTCGATTGGGGTTATTATTTAAATATTTCTATTGTCATATATTTCCTGCTCTACTTTCTTAGAATTTCAGTAAATTTTCGAGTAAAAGGAAAATCCGGTCGCCTCCAACAATACATTTTATAATTAACGTCTTTTACTTTAGATCCACTACCTGATAGTCTTATCCCAATTGATGAATGGAAATAAATAGTTGTTGTGAATTCACGACCAGATTATGAAATTTTATAAAATCAATACTTCCTGTATGTTAAAAAATAAAGCACAATTTGTTTGTACTACTTTCACATGTTTATAATGATCAGGACCGGTTTTGCTCAACACGAGCATTATCAGCTGATAGAAATACAAACATAACAGGCCTATTTATATAAAATTGAGTGTTAAAAATTACGGTATATAAAACAATTGGTTCATGAACTAAGACAAGAAATTACTGGTTATCAAACAAATTATACCTGATAAAATTTTTTTTGCTCAGTTAATGGAATTTTAATGTAGCTATATTTTTGATTTCAGATTAGTATTTATTGATCTGTAAGAGGTCCTTAAAATTTTAATTGTAGACTGTTTTATTTGGTTTATGTATAATTTGTTTGAAAATTAGTAATATCTTGTCTTAGTTCATGAACCAATTGTTTTATATACCTTCATTTATAACACTCAGTTTTATATAAATTGGCCTGTTATGTTTGTATTTTTATCAGTTGATAATGCTGGTGATGAGCGAAACCGGTCCTGATCATTATAAAAATGTGGAAATAGTACAAAAAAATTGTATTTTATTTTTTGAAATATAATGTCTTTCCATCAAGAATTGACAGTTAACACCTTAAAAGTGATTTCTTGTAGGAAAAGTTTATACACAAAAATCGGAAATTTTCGGCGTGCCGTACTTTAGTGACCGCTGGTTTAGAGGATGGCATATCTTACCGATTTCTATTTAGCTTGATTGCCATAAGTCATTATATATCCCAGTTTAGTTTTCGCTTCTTATCCTTCCCAATTGTTAAGCAAAACGTAAACAATTATGTATACAAGGGGTTCCGTAAAAAAAACGCTATTGATAATTAATAATATTTATATAATGATTATTTTGGGCGAAAAATCATCTTGTTATTAGCGGTGATCACCCGATGTTTTGAAAACATTGCTAGTTAGGTACAGTAGAGTCATATCTGTATTAATTGTGTCTTATTATTTCATAATTTTACATAGAATAAATTAATATTTTGTACAACGGTATAATAGCACAGTGACTAAAAAATCGCAATTTTATTCAGTTATTGAATATGTTTCTTGTCAAATGATGATATCACTGGAGATTTTATTATGGAGCTTCAAACTCATATATAAGTTTATAATTTCATTTACCCCGAAGCAGCTTTTCCCTCATATGAATTATGAGTTATTTTATTGTTAAATTACGTTTTATTCTGGCATCATCGCTAGTGCCGCAGCATTCTTAAAAAATAGTCTAACCAAGGAGACATGACATACTATAATTATATACATGAAGAGCGATATAAAATTGTGTGTCTAACTGAGCATGCTTTATAATTTGTGTATATGCGTCTAAGTAAATTACAAGACTTATTGCCACAATTGCTATTTTTATTTAAGGATTCCAACCTATATTGAATTATTGTTATATATCCGGTTAGTTTATTAATCTCAGAAGAGAGTATTAATTAAGTTGAAAACCATTAAAAGGTCTACAGATAAATTAACAATTCTGTTTACTGTTAAACCATTGACGAAATATATGAAAACGGTTTACGGTATATATCTCATATTTTTTCATAAAAATGACAAGATCAATTCGCTTTTATAGTGAGAATTTTAAGCTGATAGAAATCCTCACTAGCTAAAAAACTGGTTCTGTTTATGAAATATTAATTATGGAATAGATGCGATATACGTATTGTTTCATTTGACTTTCATTTGGTTTTAAGATTTTACTTTTCCTACGACTGTCCAATATTTGCATTAACTAGGTGTTTCAAATTGAAGGTGGAAAGCTAAAATTAATTTGTATTTTAGCATAATCCTGAGACACCTGAAATTCAGAGCATGTATGTTTTCATTCTTTGATAATTTGCTTTATATTTTCGGATGTGTCTCAAGTTGAGCTCCATGCCAGTAAGTCTAGAGTTATGTTTATTTTTGAGAAGTGACATTTGAGTACACAAATGATGAAAATCGAGAGGTCGTGAATATCGAATATTGTAATACGAGAAGGACTTCATTTTTAATAGATTTCATCGCTCAGGTTGCGTGAGTAAATTAACACTAACAATTAAACACAGTCAAAAGGGGTAATTATTCAATTCCTTTTATTCTGGCGCATCTTATGTGATGTTATATTCATATATTGTATTCTTCCCTTATGAACGTATTTCTATGTCTTCGCTTATTGCAACCATTGTAAACAATTTGTATCTTGCGAGACTCTTTGCAGGGAGTAAAAGTAAATTTGCTCTGAAAGGGTGATAATAAAGTGTATTTACGTTTAATAACGATGCGATATATTCTTATGACTTATGATCTTATATGATGTTATAATCTTTAACAATTCGTCAAATAATATACTTGTTTATATGTTATATACGCCTTCTTTAACTACAAGTTGCTATCTAACAATATACTACTTGGGATTATCATAGTGTCATTAGCTTGATGAATACACGTTTAAATTTTTTTAAACCTCGCATAAGACTTAACATCAAAATGATTTTCATCGTAAAAATAATTTTCTTAGATGCTTCTTGGTTATAATTTTATATTAGCATCGTGAATTATTTGTTCTTTCAAAGTACAGAACCAGTCTGACAATGAAATATCATTGAAAAGAGCTTTTGCAATGTTCAACTGATGTCGGATGTCAATATATTCCATATGGACAAGAGTGAGTTCAAACAGTTTTTATGTTTTGATAAAGATGTTATCGGATCTTAATTGGCTAATATTTTTCTTCACATTGCTAAGGCAACATACGATTTTTATGTTTTTGTAATGTGTTTATAATATATTAAATAAATTAAATTGGAAATTGACACTAACGAATCGTTATTTTCGCAAAGCCCATATACGTAAGAATGGAAGATTTTACAGTGCATTGTTATTGTTTATATATATCCGACATTTGAAACCAACGTAAATTTCAATACTGTGTAATACAATAATCTATTTGAAATGATTTTTATACGAGCGTGAATTCAATTTCCATTGACCATGGCAAAAATAAATATATATATATATATAATTTGTAACTTTTAATTCTAATTATACAGTGAGATATATTTAGTTACAGCTACTATGCAGGAATATTCAAGCATTTAACCTAAGCCCCGCAGTCTTAGTGAACGTAGTGTGGTCACCAAGATGCCGCTAATAAGTCGCCCCATTATTACGACCCAAATTTTCAAAGCATTCTAAGCTCGCGTTGTTTGTTTTCAGGAAGCTGACCCTTTGGTATTTAGTCTTTCATCCTATGCGTCCAGAAACCACCCCTGCGACTTTAATGCGATCGTAAATTTCGGCATAAATCTTCACCATTTTATTAATGGCGATTATCAAGAGTAATTTGTTTTATTCTATATCATTTAAGATATAATTTAAGACATCGACTGAGGGTGCTTGATGGAATTTCAATATCAAATTTGAGTTATTGAGATTTTGTACACTTCCATGTATTTTGTCACTAACGACCCGGGCCTGAAGATGCCGAAAGGCGAAACCCGGGTCGTTAGTGACAAAATACATGAAAGTGTACAAAATCTCAATAACTCTAAAAAATATTCTATATAAATGACTCTGATAAAATGCAGGAAATTCTTCATTCAGGTATGTATATATTTAACTTACATATTAGAATTTAAAGGAAGATGAGTCTAGAAATTCACAACGGTACAGAAGAAGATTCAATGAAAGTAATTAGGGGTATAGTGGTGCCACAGCGCGTTTCGACACTTATGTAAACATACCACATCAATACTGGAAATACAAACATAATACGTACCTAGTTTAGTATTTATAATATTTTCAAATGGTGGATTCTGATAAATATTAAATGAATTATCTTAGCATTTTTAAAAATCATAGATAAAATCATAATCTGGAATTTACTTCTTCAGGAGCTGAGAACTTCCTTCCTTCTCAAATTGAAGTTTCAGTACATTAATTTTGAAAAAAAAAACTTTGCTATAATATTTTGCAATTCTTTTATTCTATACTAGTGAGTACCCGGCATGCGCTGCAATGCCACTCAAAGAAAGAAAGGGTTTGTGTTTTAATTCTGTTTATTGAACTGCTTTTGGATTAGAGGTCTGCACAGGCCGAAATTTCATAGACTTACCCGGTTCGAGCCCATCATCTTCAGGTCTGGCCCGATCCAAACCCGAGTTTCAATATCACACTTGTTATAACACAATATTTTTGTTTTTCGTCTGGTGCGTACACGAATAAATCAGAACGTTTTTCCTAGATGTCGCTGTATGTACGTATTTGATTCTTTTTTTCAATTTTAGATTTCAAATTTTTTTTCTTTAGAACCCTTCACGGGTGCGTGCACAACAACTCACCGAAGTTTCATCGAAATCGTATGAATGGTAAAGGAACGCGTAAAGGAAAAACAAACATTTATTTTATATAATATTTTCCGGCATGATCACAATAAGTCCTTCCTGAAAGTTTCGTCGCGATCGGTTGAGTAGTTTAGGAGCCTATAAGATCCGGACAAACCAAAAAACCAACAAACCAACAAACAGACATTCATTTATATATATATATATATATGAGCTGAGTACTTTCTTACATTTCGCAATACACATGTAGGCACATAAATATTGCGAGTCTCTGATGCGGCTCTGCCCTTTCGTCTACTCCTTTTAACCCTTCTCATGGCAGGGCTTTAAAGACCACAAATTTATCGACAAAGGGAAGACGTCGGCCAAATGAGGTATTAGTGTTGTAAGAAAATTTCGCCTTTTCCTCATTGAACTTTGGTCGAACTTAATGCGTTATTTATTATTGCAGTACCAAGCGTAGTGGAAAGTTTCTTCATAGCAATAGAGATTTATTTGATTGGTTGTACATATACATAAATTTATTTAGAAATTTCATAGAAAAAAAATATTTTTCTATATAATTAGCTTTTGAATAGGTATTTTATAAAATACATGTTGATTAGTTCATATATTGTTTAGTACATACGTACGCATTTTTAGTAACTTTTAATAAATATTTATAAAGAAAATATATTAATCTTGATTCTTTGTTTTATATTAGGAAATATTTTAAGGATAACAATCCACGATGCAAATTCTTAGGAACTAAAATATTAATAAATTTTAAATCGACTATGGAAAGGCAAAAAGACGTAACCCACATAAAAAAATATTAAATATTACTCACATAAAATGCGCTAATACACTATATTTATATATATTATATGATATATCGACTGTAGAAAGGCAAAAGAATCTAGCTCTACGTATTTTCAAAATATTTTTTTTCCATAACCACAGTGTAATTGTATACTATACAATTTAAATTTAATACACATTTTGTGTGGGCTATTCACAATATTTTTCGTGTGTGGGTTACGTCCTTATGCCTTTTCAAAATCGATGTCTTTGTCGATGAATCAAAATTATGTAGCAAGCAAGACAATATTCATTTCATACATCCAGACCATAATTTGTTAGCCATATTGAATTATACACGTGGATGATAAACGTACAGCTTAAATATAGTTCTGAACTGTACAGCACTTTCAGAGCACCCTATGTTTGAAGATGAATTATCCGTCGTATGTTACTGATTGATATTGCTTACTGGGTAGTACAAAAACTACGAGATAAAGTGTTATATTTTGCTGTGTAGCTACATAATATCGAATACTAAAAGTTTCCTAGATATTTTAAGTTGATATCAGCCTAGACTTTAATATACAATAATATTATGTGACTTAGTCGACCAACCACATAATTTGTGCGAGATAGTTTAAACAATTATGTACTGCTCAAGGAATGATTTGTAATGGATACACCGCACGCATGCAGGCTATATTTTTCATACATTTTATTAATGTTATAATTGAAGACAGGCGGTCATCTTATACATGATATTTATGCAACATCATAAGAAAAAATTAACCAAATAAAAAAAAATGTATAATTAAAAGCGTTCTTGTATTGCACAATTTATATTTAATTTACCCACCTTAGTGTCAATAAATCAAATGGTTGCAGTGGTAGTACCATGCTCTCAGCTCATAAACTAAAGATTTGCCTTTGCCTTAAAACATGGGGTCATTCCGAAAGTAAACGATGCAAAGGGCAGCGGGTGCTTTCAAGTGAAAATGACATTATCCAGGACGTGCGTAGAAAGGAGCCAATATAAAAATATTTTCATTAGATGAAAAGTCAATATCGTGTAAATTGATAGACGTTAAAATGTTCTTAGCAATGGCTGTATTTTGCTTGCTCTTTATATTAAAGGAAGTGTTTTATCACCAGGTCCGCCATGAGAAGGCTATAAAGATAGGATGACAATTATAAAGAAGCTGTTTGCTGCGATGATTGTCGGTGAAGAAATCAAGAGTTATATGTGAAATATTTATTATACAACAGCTTGCAAAATGTGTTAAAATCGAGTAAAAGTAAAATGTAGCAATGCGGAAAACACTTTTTTATAGTTATACTTATTTATTGGCTGCCATAAAATTTTAATCACATTAATGCAAATTAAAAAGGGACTTCTTTAGACACGAGTGAAGTTTTAACAAAAGAGCGTTCCTGTTCAAACTTTCAAAAATGAAAATGAAGTGAATGATATGCAATCAGATCTTTTCGTGAACCTATTCTTAAAAGTACAATATTATGAAAAGGTAGGCACGTATGCACCAAACGGAGAATTTAATTTTTTGAGCGATGTGATACAAGTAGTTTAGTAACAACAATTTTACACTATAATTGGATATGTAGGCATTGCGTTTTATCACTAAAATATTATTATTTAATTATTTCACGAAGAAAATATTTTAATCTAAAGTTGCTTATTGTAGGTCGGTGGAATGAAATTATTTGAAAATGTTGAATTAATTTTAAAAAGTTTTTTACTTAATTGGAATGCCACTGGAGACAACCCTTCCGGTACGAATTGCATAGTGAGGAGTGACCACTCTCACCCCCGGCCATGGGTCAACTCGGTGCATCTGCTTATTGAAGGGTTAAAGAAAATGTATACCAATAGCCCGGCGCGATTTTGGCTTTCAACTTACATTTAAAAAAATCAATGTATAAAAAAAGATCAACATAAACACGATTTACTGATTTAAGCATGAATGTTTCGTAAGTGTATGACAAACGACTCTTGGCAGTTCTTCGATTGTTAGTTTTTTTTAATTAAACAAGGCATTTTAGTTTTAATACATTCTTTTAGAAAATTTTATTGGATTACACTTTGTTGCATACTGTATTAATTATGGTCGTATGTTTTCACTTTAGCTTTGTATGTAGATCATTTTAATTGGTTTAATAATATATTTATGATTTGTATGTATAATGAGGTGTCATCAGTGTGAGATCAAAGTCATATAAAAAGCATATAAAGTTTTTTGAAAACACATTTTACTGTTTGAATGAAGCTGCGATTAATATTAGATTGTTCAATACCGAATTATGCAATATATGTTGCATTTGATAAATATTATTGCTATAACAACTACAACAACAAAGACGAACAATAATTGTTGAATTTAATAGACAATAATGACATTAATATAATTTACAAACAACAGAAAATTTTGTATTTATATTTGAAAATACGTATGATGGAAAACGATTTTCAGTTATTAGAACCGTCCAAAGATGTATCCCTTTTTACTTAATGGGAATTGCGTGTGTTTTTTGCTTCTCCAAGAGGAAGTGGTGACAAAGGACGAGAGTTGTACCCGAGGGCTAGGCATTATGTGGACTGTACATATATTACGATCGCTGTACATTACGCTGGGTATACAGTTAACGCTCATATATTCTGCATAAAAAGCTCATACATAAAAGAACAAAACATACAAAAGCGCTGCCTCTGGAACTTATGTGATAGTATCAAATGAAAGCGATTGGAATATTAGTAGATATCAATTAAAATGATTTTAGTAAGTATTTTAACTATACACATTCTGCAAGTATTTTAGTTTGAAACTTTTCAAAAATGGAATTAGGAAGTAGTTAGTTAGTTTTCTATTCTTAGTTTATGGGTACAAAATATACGCTATTTTATATGTCATGTAATAAGCGTGGCATAGCACACTAGTACTAATTATAAATAAGCATATAAAAAAGAATATTTCAATTATATTACATTTGCCAATCAACTATGATATAATTATGAAATGAAAATTAATTAGATTCAACATAACAAGGGAATTGAGCTTTCTCCAATGCAATATTAATCATTACGAAACATTTTTGCATTTTTTTTTGTATAACGTGACTATATGAATTCCTTTCCACCAATTCTATCCTAAAACGAGGTCTAATGAGAGCAATTAGCTGACAACTAGTCCTGTATTTACTCTATCCTTATATCTTCAATCTTTTCAAGAAAAGAAAACCTGAGTGACTGATTGAATAAGTACCAAGCAGCTGCATGTTCCACATTGACAGCGTAAATGATAAAAAAAACTATGCACGTGTTATTCCTAAAAAACTTGCGAGGAATTTCATTGAAGCCATTTCATGAAAATGTGTTTACGCCTATCTATTAACCGTTACAGCGCGAGCCGGTTTCGCACAAATTTATTTTCAGTCAATTGATCTGTTAAGACTCTCACTAAAGGTAAAAATATTTTGATCAATTTCAACAGTAAAAAATGGAAAATTTTGTGAAATATATATTAGTTATCGCACTTTGAAAAATATATTTCCTTGTGTTCTACTTTACATTTTCATGATCTGTTGTCTAGTTTCTCTGCCTAAAAGTTCGAAATATTTTTTAAAGTGTTCCCATCTAGTTTGGCCGGAAATAAGAGATAAAGTCTTGGACATCTCTAGTGCGTTCATGGGGTCAAATAAATTTATCAAAATATTTTGCTCATGTTTTCTACATGTTTTAATATGATTATCCTGGCAATAATGATAGTCCTGGTAATAATTGAAAAAAAAATAGGTACATGTAACAAAAATGAGCGGTAAAATAATAATTTTTCTGTTAAATATAAATTGAAGAGTGAATACTGTCATATCATTTTTGTTGATTGTAAAAGCGTATGCGTACCTTATAATGCATATATAGGAACTAGCCGGGATTTAGTAATTAAAGGCCTAAAAGTGTATATATTCATGCCTTTACATGCATAAGTGTGTGTGTACGCACAAACACCTTCCCACGTGTGCGATCCTCTATCTCACTCTCTTTAAAAAGGAAGATATGCATTTTCAAGGGGAACATGAAAGGGTCAAGGCACCACAACGGCTCGTGACATATATTTCTTCGGAGGACCAAAAGCTGATAACCCAGTAAAGCATGGCACATTATGCCTAAATCAAATTTCAAACGGCACTCGACAATAATTAGTTATGTTTAAATAATATTAATAATTTTTTTTAGCAATATAAATACATCATAACAAATTTACATGAAACTTTTGTAAATCGTTATATAATTTGAAAAAATATACATACATGATTATGTTAAAATATTGCGTTTAAAATCTATTAGTACGTGTAAATAAATATAATATTGGAGTGGCGTAATTCCAAAATATGTATAGGTGAAGCAATATACAAATAAAAAACTTAAACTATATGGTAAATTAGAAAGATATACTACAATATTTGTTACATCGTAACGTTGTCGTACTAGAATAAAATTATTAACAAGGTTGAGTTAAATTTATTTCATTCAATTCTTTTCCTACGCCTAGATTATGACAATACTTATTAAAAACTAGCTGTTTTCCATCAATTTTAGAGGAACATTTTAATATTTTATATGAGCTCCTCCACACAGTTAAACATGAATAACGATCATAGTGTTTCCTAAGCCTAAACTTTTTCACACCGATGAACCGAGAACGAGATGTTTTGTATCGTTTAAATATTATAATATAATTAAGTGGTTTGAGATGCCAAAAGATTACACCAGGTTCGTGAGTTACAGAATAATTATAACATAACATCCGTCTCCATTAATGGATGAAATTAATATTATTTTGATATTTGTGCATTTAAATAGAACGTACGAGACGAATATTAAAAATTCTGCAAAGATTAAATTGATCAAAAAAGAAAATAATTAAGAGCAAATGCAATTATTGTAATATGCGAAACTATATTAAAATATATTATTCTCTTCACGTCTTCACCCCTCGACTATGCTCCTACATAGAAGCCGCGATGGATTAGCACAGCCTCCGGTCAGAGGAAAGGAATGGGGGTAGCAAAAAGAAAAGAGAAATAAACGCTGCCCTCAACTACCCTGTTTCATTTGTAATATGAAGGGGTTGGAATCTGATTATACACTGGTCAGCTTTAGGGGTGATTCGGCTACGTGGCAAAATGGTAAAAATATTCCGTTTATAAACTTAAAACTATATCGAGAGAGACAAGAAAATAATATTTAATTATTCCTTCACGGCCCCTTCATGGCCCCTTCTAAATTAATTAACATATCGCTCAGTAAACTGGTCTCAAATATGATATGATACCTTTTAATGATATAAAGCAGTTTTCATTTTGAGCCTAGTAAGTAATCTAGCAACCTACTAAGTAAAAAAGTGTAATTTAAAAATATACATATCCGGAGATATCTGAAAAGCTATGTAGACTTTTAATTATTTGATTAACTTAACATTTTGAATCAACAATGAATAATTATAAAGTGGGATATATGTTATAGCTGCAACTAATAGCAAATGTATAACATTATTTTCTAGTATTAAAAGAGAAATAAAATGTTTCACTAAAAACATAAATTCTATTTATTAAACCAATAAAATACAGAAGACAAATTCTAAAAATGATATTTTATTATTACGATTGGCTTAATCCGGATTAAAGGTTTCAAATTACATTTTTTTTTCTCTAAAAACGTATGTTATAGAAAATTTGGTTTTAAACACGGGTAGGTGCACAAATAGAAATTAATCGGCTTAGAGTTTGGAAAAAAATGCACTAAATTTTACGATTTTCTTAAATTCTAAAAATCGTACATAAGTCTCAATTTTAAATATAAATTTATCAATACCGTTGAATGTGTAAAAAAAACGCGTTATGATATTGGTAATGAATGTAAAAAAGGTCAAGGATCGCCACACGGCCAGCCTAAATAAAAGGTTTGATTTTATGTCTGAGGATAAATATTTATAAATGGTACTGATACTGCTCAAAAGGATTTAGCATTTTTCCCTTTACGTTATCTTATGTTTGTTAAATTTTAAGCAGTGAAATTAAATCGTGCAAATGCCCTTTGTTTGGTTTAAATTTATCGGTGTATAAATTATGAACATTATTATTTCAATACGAATATACTTACCAGCTTTAACAGGAGAAAAATATTTAATTAAGTAGTTGTCATTCTAAACTAATAAATTCGTATGTTTTATATAACTAAACTAACGTTCTATACTGAAAAGTATAGTAAATAACTATTGATAAATATAATAATTTCAAATAGTTTATTTACTAACTTACCGTAAGAGTTAGTTTCTTTTCAGTGAAGTATATTTTGAGGAATGCCTTTGGATTCTACTCTTTCATTTTAATGAATTATAACATTTTAAGTAAATAATAATTATTCCTGTTATTAATTTTGACAAAAAAAAAATTACTTTTAAATTAATTTTATCAAATTCATCGATATTGATCAGTAGAGATTTATCGACTATTTTTAAAAAAAATTTTCTGTTCTAATTATTTACAATTTACTTACGCAATGACCCAGAAACGTTTAATTCATAAATTTATATATAAAGGGACATTGCAAACTATATGTTAATTGCTTTTGCAATTTAAAAAACGATTAAAACGTAGTACAAGAAAATATTAAAAAAACTAGAATTGGAAAAAAACAAGGCAGTCAACTGAGTAAGTTCAAAAAAATCTACTTTAATACAAACAGTACTCATGTTCACGTGGAGTAGGTTGACATCCGAAGCAATACCATTGAATATTATTAAATTTCTACTCAGTGGCATCACCATTGGCAAACCGGTTCTACAATTCATCAGAAACATAAAGCTTAATATTCTCAAGAATAGCAGAGTTCTGATTTGTGTTGTATAAGTCGAAAGAAATATGTGACATATTTGAAAAAGCTATCGCCATATTCTATCCATTAATCAGAACTATGGTTGTTTGTGGGCATTTTCATTAATTCAGATTACAAATGTTTTTTTCTTACGATAGGTAAAGAAATCAAAATGATAGGATAAAATAACAAAGCATTTGGTTATACAAAATTTTTATTATGTAGTTGATAACTATTTTGGCTTAGCGTAGAGCTAAATGCTTTGTTATTTTATCCTATTATAACGGAGTTCTACCAAGTAAATGCCAATTCAATCAAGAAATCAAAATGCGTTATATTTCCTATTAAATAGGTTTTATTATTGAATGAATAAGGGAGTGCAAAGCACAAAGGACATTTTTTAAACACTGAATGGAAAATATATTTAAAAATATGTTTAAAGCGCTGAAAACAAGTTATATATAAATAACATTTAAATATAGAATAGACAAGGCAAAAAACTGTTGAACTATACATAATGTGCTTACAGCTGTTTTTACCACGGTAGCATTATCAGAGAATTGAAGATGACTGTTTATTACAATGTATAATAACTACTTGTAAAAGACTAAGATCTAAAAGATTCAATACAAAGGTCGAATAATATTAGTAATACTGAAGAATTCGTTCTCTAATTTTCGATTGACTGATAAAATCAGTTTTCAAAAAATATTTAGCCATTATGAAAGCGTACACTAATTTTACTCGCTACAAACTTTGAATGCTTAGTTAAATTTACTCAGTAAACTTTATATACTAAATAAACGTTGAGATCGTAGATCGTACCGATGATAATCGTGCCGTTGGCGAACACATCGCTCGCAAATTCTGCCTAACTTGAACCAAATCTATAATATGTCTACGGCGAGTGGAGTGGTAGAGCATCCTAAGCATTGTAGCCGTGGAGTCACACCTACGTCCGACTATGGAACCCATTGTTCTAGTTAATTTTCATTAGACACCATTGTACCGAGAGAGATGCGCTACGTAGCGCACAGTGCCTTGGGAAAGGAAACCATTAAGGAGGGTGCGAGTAAATGGAATTAGCTACATACTCTTGAATTATTTTTATTGTATATACGACAATACAACGTCAAAGCTAATTTTCTTATTTCAAAACATATTATTCCTTATTTATAATAATACTTAACACCAACTTTGCTTGTCTACTTATAATTTTTGACCGATGTAAAGAAACTTCAAACGAAATTATTCATCCTTACTAAGAATACAATCGTCAAAAAAACGTGTAAACAATTGTTCTATATATATTCTATTAGAATAATATAATATAAAGATAAATTCACTTCGGGGCTATGAGGAAAAATAATACTTCTTCATACAATGAAGATAGCTTTGTGTATGTTAAGTTGTTAGAATATGTTATTATGTATTTTTGTTGAAGTACTTCAACAGGAAAACCAGTCGCTCAACCTTCACTTTCCAAAATGATAAAGATAGAAAGTTAGAAGAAATAAGTGTTAACATAACTAGCTGCTAGGTAATTGCTCGTTATTCGCTCTATTATCTGAATTATCTAGAATAAAAAGGGTTGGAAATATCATAGCTATCAATGCCTTTCATCCCAAAACTTATAAATCGATTAAATTTTATTAATTTCAAATATACATTCAAGGATTCCAGCATATTATTGAGAAGAGGCATTAGTACTTGCATTTAATTGTACTTTCTAAATCAAGGATTTTATGTAAGGATGCCTAACCGCAATAAATTACCAATCCATGAGGTGACTATATAACACTCCTCGGAAAAAAAATGATTTTTCGAAACGTTTGCTTGTGAGTTGTAAGAAACCAATAGTTTTAGATGACGCAACTAATCTTTATAATAAAAATATAAATTGACGAATGAATAAGAGTACATTTTTGCCACAATCGATTCATTATCAACGAATAATAAATACTCCACATAAGGCCAACGTAGACTCTCCAGAAATAAATTATTGACTGCAATAATATAAATGAATGAATAAAAGCGTGTTTTGTAAAATTAAAAAAAAATCTGAAAACAACTTACCCCCTAACATAAATGCCACTGATATAAAGCTTCGTAAGGGATGTACGTTTTGTAGGGATGTGTAGAACACGGGACGTTTTGTAGATAGAGCGGCTCGGGTTTGGGTTAGGAAGGATGTTAGCTAGTGAGGAGGAAATTCACAGTAGAGAATGGAGAGCTTGCTCCATAGGGATTGTTCATGGAGTGTCTTCTCCGGATTTGCTTGCAGTTTGGACATTTCTATCGAGTGTGAACTTCGTGATTGTGTTAAAGACTACAACTCCATGACGATTCGTGCAATTATTCATAGTTAGTATTATTTACTTCATATAAACTATTTTAACTATTACGAATACAAACATTAAGGCTTATATAAATTAGGTAATGATCTGGTATTTACAATGCCTAAAATATAGAAACATACATATACCAAAAAAAAAAGCTAAGAAAATAGTGAAACAATATTCAACAATGAAAATGTCGGAATTACAAATAAACTAACGAGACAAAGAGTGTAGGTGTGTGTTGAAATCATAATAGAGTTGAATATACGAAAAACGTCTTGCGTGATTTAAATCATTGAAAATAAACTATATTTGTCGGTTGTTTTTTTTTATTTTGCCTATTTTAAAATACTGAGCTGTTCTATATTATACCAACTAGTAAATAGTCTTTTGGATAAATAAAGATTGAATTATAAATTGTACATCATCCAAGTTATCAAACTCTATCCAACCAAATATATGATAAACAATGTGTCGTTCACATTTTGCTCATATTTAAGGAGAATATATAGTGGAATATCCAGTATTTATATTTTCAAAGGACAATGATTTCTAATTGTAGAATTTTCACCATGGTACAAATTGTCTTTAAGTGTATGCAACCAAGTCAAAATTATGCTGCTGATTAAATCCTGCAAGAAAAGTGTGTAACTAGAGTGGGTGATGGTGGTTTAAAATGTGGCGAATCGTTGAAAATATAGTACAGTTTTCTTTATTATTGATAGAATTTATTTATTGGCTCACAGCAAATCATAGTGGAAATGTATGCTGTTGATATACTCGTTGTGATTCACATATACACTGGAAGCAATAGTTACTTAAACTGTCGATATGAATACTTTATTGTATAAGTAACGGTCGGTTTCTAAGTCATTACAAAATCTTAGATGTATCTAATCTGGTAACTACTGTTTTCTCACATGTTTAATAAATCGATAAATATATTTGAGTATTGGATACTACAAAAAATGTCACGTTCAATCTTCTAAGTTTAAATGAGTTACCTAAGTCGCATAGTTGTAAGTTAGTTTGAACACAAAATTACCAGTGATATAACTAGACGGCGAATTCACTTGGGATCTTAGGGGTATTCGAATAGATTTTTATATTTTTGTTGCTTTTGGATGGTAGGAGGTCGGTACCAAATTATTATAATGTGTACGGGCCGCTATAATTGAATGATGAAGTTTACATGTACGTTAGCAAACCTGCTGACAGAGAAATGATTTTAAATATCCATATATTTCGGACTTTGTTGTAAATTATTATAGTTCCTAAAAAAGTTATTATGCTACTCTTCCAAAGAACAAGGCTAATTGCAGAAGTTAATAATTTTACATGCTGATTAGAATTATTAAAAAAAAACGAAGACAAAATCTCAAGTATAAATTAGAAAGAAGATAGTGAATCAGCGTTTTTATATAATCAGTATCTACTGTTATTTGAAGATAAGTACAAAAAATGTTAATTATGCAGAAGACATTTTAAGCATTCGTTAAGGAAATGAAAATATTTAATTTAACAAAAAGCACTTCTAACGGGATGTAAATTTTCAGTGAGTGACTTCAATCGATCGCTCTGATTAATTAATTAATTTCACATTGTTCATTTTATATCGAAGGCGGTTTCCATCTCTTTCGGCGGGATGGCTTCTTTCTCGACCGCGACGCGTCCTCCTTCTCCTCCACCTCCGCCTCTTCGCACTCTTACTTCGCTCTCTTGGCCTCATCCGCCCGTCGAAATAAGATATCGCCGTTGGAACACGCCACTGCTACCGCGGTCTTCCCAAGGGCTATTTTCGCCAGCCACCCAATACTCGGTAGATAGTTTCAAAGCTAACAGCGAACAAATGCCGCAGTTATCGAGAGCCTGTGTTCTACCGAATCGGTATCAGCTCCCGTCTTTCCGTCCTCCTCCCACTCCTCGCCGCCAGCCGAAAACCCTCTCCCTCACTCGCACTTAAACACGTGTTTATTTGTATGTTTTATCCTTCGGCGGCTTTAAACCCAACCCTCTTCGACCGCAGAATACTCTGGCCTCCTCCGACGCGCATCTCTCTCGTAAATCGGTCCCTCTTTCGCGGCACCTCTTTGCGTTGGATCCCGTTTTAATCGGCAACCGCGGCCGTCTCTTTTTCCCGCGTCAAAGCTACGTATGCGCATCTCTTTCCGGGTTTTTCCTGATATCTATAGTGCTATCTGAACTTCTTGGCGGGCGGGGAAAATGAAAATTCGAACGCGCGCGACCCATATCACTTTTTTAAACACAAACAAAGTTGGTGAAATTTTTGCGCGATCGAATACAACTTTTAAAATAACACCGCATAAATTCAATTCTTACTCTTATCGTTTATAAATTTTACTGAAAACTAAAATGGGCTTTCTTTTAATGCCAAGAAGATCAGGTGGTACGATAAAAGGGTTAACAGGGTGCGAGAGTACGGTGGGCACTGAGGGCATTCCTTTATCGGATAACACACGTGTAGGTTGTATATCTGTCTCTGTCTGGGAGAGGCGGAGTGCGGGGCGGAGCGGGAGTGCGATACATGTGGGATGGGTGACCACACGGTTAGTAGCGCAGCAGCCGGCCGCGATCGCCAGCCCACCGCTTGGTACACCACTCAGTCTCGATTTTTTTCCCGACCAGAGTGGTCACCCACCGGACCGCGATCCACCACGATAATCGAATTTTACCATTTCGAAAAGTTCAGCGATATGTTATGTATGTCGACATCCGACTATACACGGGCCCAATTATTTTTTTATATGTGATTTATAAAAAAATGTTAACTCGATTTTTAAAAAGTTTCTTGTGATTATTTGTGTGTAAATATTTAGTTTCAAAATGATAAAACGATTTTTACACAATTCGCAGCCATATAAAGAATACTGTTAAATTTATTGAAATAAACTGAGCTGCCTATTGTTGCTGGTGACAAGTTCATATTACGAATAAAGACCGGGGAATCCCTTTTGGCAGATATAACATAAGCACTTGCATTTATCGCGTCAGTGAATGTAAATGAATATAAACACGTGACATGATGTGTTTACTATTTTACGTAAATAAAAAAATACGGGTAGAATCGTTTAGAAGGGCTTAACAAAAGAAGCGGCGGAAGTAATATCGTGTGTAGGGTTACGAAACTTTTTAAGACGTTTGTAGTTTTTTTTTTTTAAATTAATGTTTGTCTGTTGAGAATTTTTCCATAGTTATAAAGCAGTTGATGTGTAATTCTATTATAAAGAGTCCATATCTAATAAGGAATATCTACGGCTAATAATGATACAGCTGTCAGTATCGCAATCTGACATACTTGTAATCAGGAGCAATGCAACCGTCGACGCGGGTTCTAGTCCGCACGGGATTGGGAAGCCAATCATTTGACAGTAAACCGTGTATACGTTCGCACGCACCGTCTAAACAATCCGTCTCGATCAATGTGTAAACTTCATAGCGATAACAGTAATCAAATGTATTCACGCGATATACAACAACTGTTTACTAAGCGGTGATAAATTAAGCTTCAGTTAAAAGCTTCCAGATTAGGCACAGACACGAGTTCGAAAGCTCATCATTGTTTCACAGTAGCTTAAATCCGCCGTTAAACAACTTTCTGTCGCCCCATGGACTCGGAATGGAATCCGTGTGTTTCGAAAGGATTTACACCGCTGTAGTGATATTGAGGATTAAATAACACCTCTAAGATGGGACAGTCAGCTGTGTAGAAATACAGTTTGTAAAGATTAAGGGAATACTTATTTATATTAGATGACGTGACTCTTAAAGAATTTGAGTGATATTGGACCATTTTTAAAATGTCTAAATAAAAATATATTAATAACCTTTGCATTAATTGAAGTGTTTGTAAGTCATGTCTGTCATTTGTTGAAAGTGTGTAACAAATAGATACTTAATTAATAAAGTTTGTTTCAGTTGATATTTCGATTTCAGATAAATCTCTTTGCTTATAATTTTTAATTATTTTAATGTTATGATTACAGTTCACAGTTCTTTTCATTGATATTGTATAGCTTTATATTTTAACCGTAAATCAAAAGTCGTAAAAAAGATCAAAAGGCTACTCAATTTTTTTCAAACAGAGGCGATGCAAAACAAGGCGAGTCAAAAACACAAACTCTTCGAACTCAATTAAAAGTTATCGCGCCGTTTCCGGCACGTAAATATCGCTAGGAAAAAACTGTCATCGAACTAGCGAAAAAGTTTCGCGTCAGCCGAGGGGGGGTGTTTCCCTTCGCTTCCGCTGCCACCCCGCGTCGCTCGCCGTTTAAAAATTTTACCCCCACCCCTTCGACGGGCAAAAAACTTTTCATTCACTGAAAAAAAGTGTGGCAAGGCCACGGGGTACATTTTTACGTGACGGCGTGTCAAGTGACGGTCTCCTAGCAACGAACCGTCGCGCGTCGCGATGCCGTAGTACGCCCGGCGTCCATACGTGCGTGGACACTTTTCCTACGTGCTCGGACAATAATTGCAGTGCGTGCATGTTGGGCGGTCACTCGTGCTTACTTTATTGCATTAAGGCAGCAGCTTTGGAGGTAGTCATGTTTGCGTAGAGCAATCATTGGGTTCATTCTCACTTATTGAAAGATAGGGCGGTCCGTTACACCAGAAGTTTATTTATATATTATAGAAAATCTTTCTACAAATTTTAAAAATATGTACTTATAGATCACTGATTACTGATCAGTTTAATATGGTTCCGATACACATTAAATGTGTTATCTTAATGTGTAATAAACTATATATTATAGTTCACATATATAAATAATTATTTATTTTATTTTTACAGTCATAAAAATGTGTAGCTGACGATTTATTTTAAGTATGACTGCGATAAAGAATAACACAAAATAATTGCTGTAGTAAATAGTATACCTAATTTAAAAAGTTTAAATACGGATCTAAGTGTAAAAGGTAACGTCTTTTAATATGAAACTTATTTTTATCTTAAGTTATAACAAAATATATCAAAATTTTACAAACAGTATTTTTTAATTAAAATAAATCACTTAGAAAAGTATAGCAGTGTTTTTTAAAAGCGATGAATTGTGAGTGAATAAATTATAAAGACGTTTTCCAGTTTGACATATTAAGGACTTCTGCTGTTTAATAACCGGTGACGGAGCATTATCCGTGCGACTTGTAATGATAATCAGGATATATTAGAAGACCAGAGCAAGAAACAAAGGTTGCTTTATGTGCACCACGCAGCAGCGGTCGAAGACAGGGGGGAAGATGCATCTCACGACAAATAACAATTCGACGGGGAGCGGAGCGGCAGGCGCCGGCTCTCCCGACGGGGCGACGACACTCCTCCAAGAGACCTACACCAAAATGACCTCCGATATCCTCGCCGAAAGAACACTCGGGGACTTCCTATCCGAGCACCCCGGTGAGCTGGTGCGGACGGGAAGTCCCCATTTTGTCTGCACAGTGCTTCCGCCTCATTGGCGATCGAACAAGACGCTTCCGGTAGCGTTCAAAGTGGTCGCGTTGGGCGACGTTGGTGATGGAACCGTAGTGACAGTGCGCGCAGGAAACGATGAAAACTACTGCGCTGAGCTGAGAAATTCTACCGCCGTTATGAAAAATCAGGTGGCGAAGTTCAACGACTTGAGATTTGTCGGAAGGAGTGGACGAGGTGAGTAAAGACTGCTTCTCAAAATATGAATATAATTCTATATTTAATGTTGCACTAAACTAATAAACAATCTTATCCATATATTTTAAACATTACCTTGTTATCTTTTTTACACAATTGATTGACAAATAAAACTTGTATTGAAAAAGCAAAATTACCGTCAAGAATGTGTGAAAGAATGTGTTCCTTAAATCATGTAAATCATGAAATCCATCCATCATATATTGTTTTAATTTTAAAATGTAAAAAACTCATTTCTGTTGGTCATGCAGAAACTCACAAACGGTGAGCCTTAACGTCATCGAATTTATTTAGTTAGTGTGGTTGAAGAAGTTGGACGAAGGTAACTATTTTCATCTCGTTACGTTCTTCCCTTCCACAGCTATGGATTGAAGAAAATTAATTGAGAATATAAATTCCAGGTGAAGTGGGGTGGTAACGCTAATTATTATCAAGCTAGATATTGTACCTAGTGCTCATATTTAATTTAGTTTCATATATTATTATTTAAATCATACATTTTAAATGAATGTTTGGCGATTCAACGTGCCTAGAATGTAAATTTTATAATAATTCCAACTACAGCCTCATATCGGAGTGTTAAAGCTTAATGATTTTTCAGAGTTATAATAGAAGCTTAATTCCACAACTTAAATTTTTTATTGGTGTACTTTAATTAAGATTAATGTAGGTGAAGGGAGACTAAAGTCCATCTGAAAAAATCAAACCCCAGGATGCTGTGATAATGATTATAATATGAAACAAAAATTGAAAGCTTTGGTATTACTCTGGTTGCTTGACTAGATGTGACACGTGTTTCACCTCTCTGAGTGGCATCTTCAGATTCGATGAAAGAATAACATTCATAATGATTTTGTTTTATTAATGAAGTTATAATTTTATTACTTTAATTGGCTTTTTTATAATGAAAAGAAAATAATGTTCTTTTATTAGACTGTTTGTAAAAAAAGACAAATTGCAAGTTAGTATTCAAATCTAACGTTTGGTATTTTAGGAGCTATAAGCTTTGTATGCTTGACTTAAGATATTATATTGATTCTTATAAAAAGATGTTGTATTCATAGGTTATTTAGGTTTTATTGTATATCATTTAACAGAATACAAGTAGGGTAATTGCAAACTAATTCCAATCTTTACGCTTTGTTTGTAAAGATGCTTATAGGAAGAGGTAAAAACACCACAGAAATTCATCAAGAAATCAAAAGCATTAGGAAGTTACCACTCGGTTAAAGTGTTAGGCACTATTTCAATTTATTGTTTTACATTTTTTTCTAATTCATTTGTAATTTCAATATTGTCGATTGCAGATATTTTTTACTTTGGAAATCAATAACATTAGTAAATGTTATGTTTTCAGAAGTAGTATTCCGTAAATAATTTTACATCGAATGAATAAGATGTTATATAAAAATTTTACTATCCTGATAATTATAAATCTGATAATTGTAAACCTGATTTTTAAGATTTATTATTCAATTAGTTATTATTGCGGACACAATGTACATAAAAAAGTGGACGCAGTAGAGAATGTTTTTACTTATTAAGCTGAAAAACATATAATATAAGCTAAAACTATCGCAGCAAAAAGAGTCAATAAGTTTAAAAGAAAATATTCATAAAATTAATCGAATGGTCATCATATACATGGTCTTGAGGTCATTGTTTATTTTATATTTCTGTGTTGGGTTGACACTACATATTTTATTACCGCTAGATGAGACCAGCCTATATTTTTCCAATATGAAAACATTATAACCAACATAATATAGAATGACCAATGATATTACCATTGGTTATTCTACATATATAATTTATTATTCTTTTTAAACTGAACAGTTATAATAACTGATAATGATGTAAGAGGAAAATGATTCTTAGTTAGTCTGAAGATGCTTCTTAAAAAGGCAAAACGCGTAACGTTAGTGACAAAACCAGTGGAATAACAAAGATACCAATTTTAATTTTATATTATATGAAAAACGGTTTTTCTGTTTTTTTAGATTTGGATTCTAGAAGTTGAATATTTCTTTTTTTAACTAATTCGGTGTCACATTTAGATCATACTACACTTTTAAAGTCTTAAAAATATGATTGAAGTATTTCCGTTCTTGATTGTTTTAAACCTAATTATCAAATTAAAGTAACTTCATTTCATTAAATTTTGTGATCAAGGTTTAATGAAATAGTCGAAGACATTTTGAAGCGGTAAATCGTGACTGAAGCATACAATTGGCACTAAAATATTGAAGTCATTATGTATTTTGAGAAGCCTATTTTACAACTATTTTTTTTACTTCATGTCTTTTTGTTTCTTTTTTTATTGTTCTTTTAGCATTTTTTACTACTACTAATGTTTTATAAAATCATAAATATTTGATACTATCGGTACTGAAATTGACAAAAAACATCTATGGAATTGTCAGGGAAGTATGTAGTATCTCGTAAAAATTTCCGTGTATTACTCCTTAATGAAAATCCTTACTACAGCAATTCGTAAATCTGTGGCCATTACGGTTGAAAATTTAACGATTTTCCGTTTTGAGTGGATTTCCTGTATCGTGGTGATTTTATTAGCTTAAGTTTTGACCTGCGTACAGGATATTACATTCAATCGATATTATAATAATGACCTACCTACCGAGAAGACAAAACAGACGAAAGTAAACAAAACCCCCGGAAAATGTAACGCGGGCGGTTGCGGCAGGGGCAATTTCGGTTTTAGGGTCCTGAGGCGGTCCGCCGATAGTTAGAGGTTTCGGTCACCTCTCGGCCGCCAGACCCGGACTAGCGTAGGTACAAGTCGGGTCAGTAGTTTTAGCCGGGGTCGGTCATATCGCTGAGGCCATCTGCGGGCGGACAATGGGCGGGGTAGGGACTCCGGCCACACCGCCACGGTTAACCGAGCAAGCCGTCCGGCCGCATGCGGCTAGCGGCTGGACCTCGACGGTGTTTACCGCCGCCGCTGAACTCGAGGGTTACCTGTGCCTCTGACGTCTCAATAGTCTTCGCGAGAGCCTAAGCCTTAAGGAAAGATGGTGACTTTCACAAAAAATAATTGGTTTTGTATCGGTAAAACAATACAATTTATGATTCGCGACTCCCGTTCTCACGTTCACTTGATCATAATAAATTTAATTAAGTGTCTCATATTTCAATAAGATGACAGTGTTCAATCATTCAAGACAAAGTCACATTCATATTATTTACTAAACAAAATATATCATTCTAGTGTCATATAGAAATTTCAAATGTAATTCTTTATTTTATTTACTTTATCAATCAATTAATTTATACTCATCGATTTCGCTGAAGAAAACGCTGTTTTTACAGCGACACATTTGAGTAAAATTGAACTTTTAAAGTAGAGATTGTATAATAGTATTAAATGATTATAACGAAGCTGCTTTATAATAATATTTTACATATTCAATACATGAATTATGCAAAAAAATATACATTTCCACATTTCATTTTTGATCGGTTTATTCAAATATTGTGAAAAAAGATGAATTCATATTAAGCAAAGGATTAATGAGGTGCTACTATAAATTGTGTAAACGTACTGTTTTCATATTTGGCATGCACCTGAACGTGTGAACGTGGGATAAAAATATTATTCATACAGTCATAATCATCGGATTTTTGAAAATTAATATGTTTAAATGGCTCTTAGAGTAAGAGGAAATTAAGCTACTTATTTATAAAAAGAAGATTTTTAAAGTGGTAAAAGTTCGGTAAAAATTCCGGGCCTGTAGCCAAGTAAACATCTCTCCTCCTGTCTTGTGAGTTATTCCTATTCGGTTGTGGAGACCACATTATCAAGTACTCGAAATGATGCTTTCATGAGTTGTTGTTTCAATCGATTTATGGTTTTTTGTTCAAAATTATGGTTGTATAAGAAGCTAATATTCTCTTTAACCCGATTGATTCTAAGGAGTTGGTCGTTGGGCGAGTGATTAAATCATTTCTAATGGTTTCCTACTTCGACTCTAAACTTATCTGAAAATCAGAGTTTTTACTTTTGAATAACAAACAGTCCTGGTAAAAAATTTATTCTCGATGTATTCGACGGTAACTTTCGGTAAATTTATTTTATATACAAAATTAAAATTGATAATTTATTCTCCATTATGATTATGAATCCATGTGCTCTACATTGTAAATGGAAATATTTTCTACTTAATAGCTTTAAACATAATTATTTATATCAATTGTTCTTTTTTTGTTACTTTTTTAAATCGGTTTATGTGTTGCACTCGTTTCCCCAAATACCTTAAAGTAAGTCAGTTATACAGTATTTAACATATATAAGTTGGCAATATTGGCACTTTACTTCCCGTTTCAAGAAACTCGAAAACTTTTTAGTGTCCTCCTTTCATCGACTTGTAAAACTTTTCCAAGTGAGTACATAGGTGACACTTAAAGTGCTGCTGTGAAATGACTATGAAAACTTTCTATGAAAGCACTTCGTTTTATTTTTATGAACGAGTATTTCTAATTGCAAAATACAAAGTTTATCACACGGTAAGCTAACAAGCAGGAGTAAAACATTTTATATTTTTTTCATTACTAATTTATTTCAAGGGTGGTACATAGTAAGTTTTTATATCGTTTTGCCGAGTGTATCCTAGCTTAATACTGACATAGTAAAGAATCTTTAAGCTAATAGTTGAATAAAAATGAAATAATAAATGCTCAATTCTTATCAGCAATTTTCGTTGTATGTTTTGAAACTTAAAGCGTTTCTATTACATAAATTCAATACTCAAATTTGGATTATTGAGATTTTGTACACTTCCATGTATTTTGTCACTAAAGACCCGGGTTTCGCCTTTCGGCATCTTCAGGCATTCGTGTGCTCGAATGCCTGAAGATGCCGAAAGGCGAAACCCGGGTCGTTAGTGACAAAATACATGGAAGTGTACAAAATCTCAATAATCCAAATTTGATATTGAAATTCCATCAAGCACCCTCAGTCGATGTCTTAAATTATTAAATTCAATACTGTTTTTCGTACCATATCTGATGTGTATAAATTTTAGTTACGCGTTGAAATATGTAATGTTTTTTTTAAATGTAACACTGATCAATAAATATATAATATTTACCCTTTTGCACCTTTTAACCTTTTAAAATGTCCAAGAACTATTTACAGTTTTGTGTTTTTTTAAATACCGCTGCAGATTTGAAGATTTTATTTCTGATTTATTGTAAAATTTGTACAGATAAAATGCTGATGTTTGGATTTTTACAAACATGAAGTTGATTTGTGAGGTAAGTATCTTATAATATTGTAATTTCCTGCGTAATATATAACATTCAATACAATAAATAATTCGTCATAAAACGAAAACACACTTCAAAATGGGTGAGGACTACTGTTGAGTACACTTTATTATAAATATACCTATAAATCTAGCGATGGTTAGAAGAGTTGGTACGTTCCTTAAAATGTGTGAACACAAAAAAATTGGTTGTTCTGTTTTAAATGGTAGTACAAAATAATCTAAATCTAAGATTAGACGTTCGAAGTGTTTCTCATAGATTCGTTATTGAAATTTTAATATTTCTGCTGTACAAAGGTCTCAGATAAAGCTTTGTGTGATTTATATTATTATAATATCGTAGAGGTCAACTCGTAGGCAATCAGTGTCTCCTCCTTTTGCCGTCGTAGGCCTGTCGTAGCGACACAGCGGGCGTGCGTCTGACACCTGTCAACACAATTATATACCGCCATACAGTTCACCTATCAACGCTCAACTGATATCTACTCAATTACTCTATCGATTACAACGTCGCCATGCGGTCGCCAAGTGGAGATTTTGACAGGTGCTCCAATATTGCCTCGATCGGGTAATTACATCTACAGAATTGTGACGATGTCTTTTTATTGAAAAAAATGTATTACGGTTTTCGTTCAAGCATACGACATTCTTTCATAAGATTAACCCATACAAGTGTTGAAATACAAAAAAATGAGTAAGATTGTCAACTAATTATTGTCAACAAACACGCGACAATTCTTTTAAAATGAGAAGTGATGAAGTGCTAGTGGCTGGTGATAATATAAAGTATAAAGTGATGTTTAAGTACTGAGCACTATAAATTAGCCCACTTAAACGCAAATGAATGAAGATTTATTGAGTAAAACAGCGCTTACCTCAGACTATAAAGCAATGGTAATGTTAATAAGTGACAGGTGATTTTCTGCTTTGAAATGCAACTTCAGTTTTTCATTTGAAATCACTTCTGTTTTACTATGTCCGTTTCATTTTACTATATAATTCATTCATATTGGTCACAAAATGTATTCTTTATAGCCCTGGCTATACAGAACACAGCGGATCTAGACTGAGTAAAAAGGAGGTCAATAAACATCCCTGGGATTGTGCAGCAGCAATCACCAGAAATATTCCTAGGCGCATAGGAGCACGTTATACACGGCTACGATGTGGAAAGTACTGGTCGAGGCGAGGATAGCTTCTCGAGCCAGGATACTGCGGTGTAGAAGGGCATGTAAATCTACTACAATAGCCTCCCAAGAAGACCTACAATATGAGATGAGTAGAGGTAGCGACCCTCACCGGTGAGGAAAACAACTTTGAAGAAGAAGAAGGTCATAGAATATATTATTTATACTTGATTAACGTTATGTCTTTCTGGCATTAGTGATAAGTGAGCTGATAAGTAAGTTGATTGATGTTTCAACCCATAAACAAATTCGTATCCAATGGCATTAATGCATGTGAAGTTTTCAAATCTTTTTACTACCAGTAGCAGAGAGAGACAGTCCTTCAATTCATATAATGTTGTATTTAAAATAAAATTCACTGCATTTGATAATGTAAAAGCACACTTACGTATTAGGGCTCTAGGATCATAACTCAGAATCGCCGTCAATGCTTTTTTTTTGTAAAATCAAGAAAAACCGTCTTCATGCTATTGTTATAAATGCATAGTTTGATACAAATAAAACTATGGAACGGACGCATATACCATGATATGTAAACAAACACTGGTGGTCATAACAGTACAATGTTGCACTCTTATTGACTGAAAGGACATTATTAGTTTAGAAAATTATAGAGCTTTAGCGAATACGAGTTTTGAAAATGAACAACATTTTCACATTCATTTTAGAGTTGGTAAGTTTAGAAAGATAATTTATAATTAAAATGATAGTTGTGAACACAAAAAACAGTGTGGCATTCATATCTAATTTTTTGCATATGCTGAAGCCTATGAGTTATGATACTAAACCCCAAATATGTAAATTGAAATAATTTAAAACAAAACCATTTCTCGAACTAAATTTTTTGAATTATGTCATTCATTTTTTGTCAAATATTTAAGATTATTGAAATTTGAATTATTGAGATTTTGTACATTTCTATGTATTTTGTCACTAACGACCCAGGCAGTCGAGTACACAAATGGACCTTCAGGTGTCTTAAATTATGATTCTTGAAATATTATGTCATACTTTAAGATAGCTGAGCAATTAAATTTATATCTAGCTTATAAAATAAGTAAAAAATAAAAGATGTATAAAGTCAAAAGACAAAATACGTTTCGTGTTTCGCGCTTTCTTGTGCGTAAAATTCCTTTGGAATATGTATTCCTCTCAATAAATATAGATGCATGTTTGTAGAATTTTCAGTCAAAAGTACGCAGGCTCAAGAAATTCCTTATACATTCTTCTATTTGAAGACAAAACTCGGCGAGGTAGTTAGGTATTCGACTTCTCCAATATGTTTTTACCGGCTTAATTTCAGAAGTTTACAGTTATGTCACGTCTTGGCAATATATTTTGGTAACATATTATGAGTAATAAGTAAAACAATTCATAATTATTAAGCTAAAGACATGCGTCACAAAAAAAACACAAAATCGTCGCATTATATCAGTGATTGTAAATATGGAAATAAACAGATAATTCATATTTTTAATAAATTTATTCGATGTAGTCGTTCGTAGCTATTCGATGTACCCTCAGTCGATGTCTTAAATTTATTCGAATATATTATAATTAATTGAATATTAAAAGCAAGCCCATAAGGAATATAAATACATTTTTTTCAGAAAATTTACGTTATGCAAGAGCAATGTTTTGTTTATTAATTTCTCTTTTTGTTTCCGTGGCTAAAAAAATGTTAAGACTTTCTCATTAGAACGAATGTGACCTTATTTTCATTTAATTCAAATGATTATTTCCCATCATAAAAAATATAGTTTGAAAATCAGTATCAGTATTTAAACTACTAATAAAATCTAAAAAACTATATTAAATGTTGATTCTTTAAATAAAACATATAAATGTTGGTGCGCTTGTTGGTGGCTAATTTTATAAACATATCTTTTTTTTTAATGTGTAATATATTTAAATCATTTCACAAATAATCTTACTTCGAAAAAAATCTTGAAAATATTGCAATATTATGACAATGAAATTTGTAAACGTTATTACTTAGATACAGCTTAAACTAATGTAAATATATCATTAATTTCAATACATTTTACAGCTCGAAAAATATACATATACCTAAAATCATTTGTCCAGTAGCAAATAATATCCCCTTCATTTGAATAAGCCGTTCAAAAGCTCACCTTTTCTTTATTTGATAATCTCTAAAGGAAATCGTATTAACTCGTTCAGTTGGGAGTTTAATTTATAGATGGGTTTAAGTGATCACAAGTAGATCTACTAATCGCATTGAGAAGGCATTTATATACACTAGTCATTCTATTTCATATCGGAGTATCTAGTAGTATTATGTATTCAATTGTAATACACAATATAATATATAGATAGACAATACTTTAAATTTTATTTACTATGACGATAAAGTATTTTTGTAATGTTGGTTAAATTAAATTATATATTTTTTTATCAATAATGATTTGCTAGATGCATAATTTACGTAAAATGCATTCTTAAAATATTTTTCAATGCTTTACACTGATTTGAAAGTACACAATCTTAATTGAGTAGTATAAAGTGAAAACTATTACAACATTAATTTGTGTAACACGTTTTAAATAATATAGAAGCATTCGTTAAGTGGACCGAACAAAAAAATAAACGCATGCAGGTAAATTAAAATGTTAACAACGTTATAAATAAAAAAGTTGATAAATAATAAATTTGAGAAAAAATATCAATATTTTACATGTTTTTATTTTCCTGATTTTGTGTAATTTGAATAAATAACAAAAAGAGCCTTTCCGAAATATTGTATGGAACTCGAAACTTTTGAATCAAGATTTTATATAATACGGAACCTATCTTCGTGTTATAGAAGAGTGAATACTGTATGTGATGGTCAGCTTTGAGTGGGGAACCCTAGTGAATTTTTCTGTGTTCGACTGCTTTATTTCATCAATAATCTAGGAGGTTTCTGAAATTTACAAATCGAAGTTAAGTAATTGTTTAAGTATAATCTGACCTGAAATTTGTGCATATAAATAATTAGCTTAGGTTTGCAAATACTCATTGCAATTTTGAGAAAGTAGATTTTACATTGGTACGAATTTTATTTCTTCTTTGAATAGATTCAATTAATAATCAAATGAATCAATGTGCAATAAGGTGTCAACAAATCTATTAACAATTCATTCGCTCCTTTCTCGCCTTCCAATCAATTGAAAGATTTAGGCAGTTTCCAATGGGTAGTATGTAGTAGTGCCTAGAGCCGTATGCCATGCATAATAATATTATCAGCTGTAGAAATGTTCCCATTCGTATTCCACCTTTTGACACCCCTTTCTTCCTCCAACTTCTCACTATAAATTCCAGCTGACATTTGTGCGTCGGCACATAAATGAAATATTTAACACTGGGCTTAACGGGAATATCGAACTTTCAAGCCATGCGCCAGTTTATTTCGTTATAATTGTTTTTTTTTTCAAAACCATTTACGTATTTTATGCGTATTGTGATATTCTAAGATTTTGAACGCCCACTGCTTTTACTTTTCATAATCTTGCAACAGTAAATATAGTAAAATAAAATAACGTATTAAATAAATATGAAGTGATATTTTTTTTATTGATTAAATTGGCATTTACTTGGTAGAACTCCATTCTAATAGGATAAAATATCAAAGCATTTAGTTCTACAAGATTTTATTTTGTAGTTGATAGCTATTTCGGCTTAACGCCATCGTCAGAACTATACTTAAACTTATTTTAGCTTAGCTATATATACTGTTTAGAAGAAATAGACAATATTATGTCATCTCATTTATTTAAAATTAAATTTTTCAAAGTACTAATTGTGTTTTTACAAAATGAGCTTACGTGGTGCTATCACTTTATCATTAAAATAAATGCATTGATATTTTATTAATTATGCTTAATTACTTGAGATTCTTATAATATTTAAAGTAAAGATGATGAATAAATTTTTGTTTGGTTATTAAAAAGATTATTGTCTTTATTATATCAATTCATTTTCAGTTGTTCTAAAAGATTAAATCTAAGGCTCTTGTCATATAAATGTAGATTTTTTATTGTACACCACTACAGTACTTTGTTTGGGAAATTTATTACTGAGCTCATGAATACTTCTATGTAAAGATAATTTTACAGTGTGTTTATCAATGTGTAGACAAGCAATAAATTATGCAGTATCTCTATGATACTTGGTTGATGGCAATATAGGTCAAGTTGACCCTGTGTGCTGCTCCACTTTTTCAGTCATATATGCAGATCATCCGATTTGCCGTCTCCTTCTGGATTTCCTATGATAACACATGCGAAAGTCGTCATAAAAACGAAGTAGCTAATATTCTTATTCAAGCATAAAGTTTTAATTTGTGTAGATTGTTGAATATTTTTTTAATAAGTTACACATTTTTTCACGATATTTTTTAATCATTTTTCAAGTACTGCAGGATTTTTTACAATACATTGAATAAACAGAAAATTTATCGCTGCATATTGACGCACAAGTCATTTAATAAGAGACACTTAGAGTTGATACATCCTTGTTTAGCGAGGAAATGCCTCGCACCGTTGCCGATTTCTCAATTGATACCCCCGCACTGGCAAACAGAATCCCTTCTTACGAATACGTATCAACTGACTTGTATCTCAAGTAAAACAGGTCGTACTGGGCTCAAGAATCTTTGTAGTGGGTCGAAAGGGTGGTTTAAGTGGGATATATTCCAATAGAGAGGATAGATTTACCCAAAATGATCACTCGAGCAAGTAAATTAGCCCACGTATCATGCATGAAATGGAAAACAATTCAGAAAGTTTGTTTGTAATTAATTATTCATATGTGAAACATTAAAAATAATTAATATATACAAAATTTATCAACTTATGACATTAAACTAATTAACTTATACAAATCCAAATGTTGCATTCACAAGAAGACCTACGAACTCATCAAAAAGAACACTAATAAACTTCAGGATAATATTCGTCTAAACCACTATTTCAACTGTATGGTAACCGTTAATACTATTATTCATCTTGCCTTGTTAAAATCAACTAGTGATAATAATATCTATTGGTAGTATTCAATTTTGTTCGAATTGCAGATGTGTATTATTAAATTATTGGTATTAACATGTACATAAAAACAGTAATAAGTTCTAGTAAAATGGCCATCAGTCAACAGTACATATTGGGAATAAATCAATAATAATAGATATTTTGAATTTAAGTATTCTCTAAACATTGCCCTTTAATGATTACAAATTATTACAATATTGTTAATTAATATATTATAGAACATAATAAATAATTGATGACTCCTTATATTATATAAATCATAGAATTAATTGTCGTTATCTTACTTTATTTTATATTGTTTGGGAAAGTGAATGAAACATAAATGATTGACTATAGACATAAATTAAAAAAACATGTTTTGCTGAAATCTTACAACCTATTCTGAGGGATACATATTTTGAACATCTTTAAATTTTACAACTCTATTTATTTTTGTTGTTAGTTATTTACTATCATAACGTAATTATTATAAAATTGAAAACGGTTACTATAATGAAAATACTACCCATATTAGGTTGTGATATTATTATTTGACAGTTTTAAATACTTTATTTAACATCAAATAAACAAATTTTCGGTGTATATTTTTCGTTTGTTTAATACATTGGTTAATTTTAAAAGCATTGTAGATGGCTGCAAAATGCGTGCTTTGCTGTTTTGGTAATATTTAATGCACCGTGCGAGTGACGGTAAACAAACAAAATTTCGTTATTTCATGCTGAATACATCGTTAATTAAACACAAAATAAATGTATGAATGACATATTTAATTAACGGAAAATGTTTAAATTGAAGCAACAATACGGTTGAGCTTTTTTTCCTGACAAAACGTAATTTTCTTTTTTCGCAAATAGTAACAAACATTTGGAAAAGGTAATCATTAAGTTTTTATTGATTGATTTGGTAGATCCTCATTGAAATAGGTACAATTAATGCTACTTTAATGATTGAAAAAGAAAAGATGAGAAGTCTGTTGTAAACATATGATATGGATATTTCAGTAACTAAAATTAACAAAATATACTTAAATAATAAAGATATTTTATAGGTCATTATTCAGATAACATTCTTAATACAAACGTTATGTAAATCTTAGATTATAGGTGTAAAGAGAAAACATATGAAACATATCATTAGTAAATTATAAGTCAATTTTAGAGTTGAAAAGTTCTTTGTCACACCTTATTAATAGTATGAATAATAAAAACAATATCGTGAAATCGACAAGAAGGATGATAAATATAAAAACAGCTGATTGTATTAATTGAACTGAATTAAATATTGCGAATGAAAGGATAATTAGTATCCTTATATGGAATAAAAATTAATTGTATATTTATGACGACACACTTAAAAGTGTGAAATCAATCGTGTAATAATAATAATGCGTGAAGAGCTTTTGTAATAATTAGCTGTGAGATTAATATGACGTATTGTCATCATCACGTTCAAAACATTTTAGTTCACTTCCGAAACGGGTCGTCAATTTTTGATTGATAGCTAAAGCGCACAAACACATTGCGATTTTTTTTGTTGATCAGAAGTGAGTTAGTTGAATAAAAAGGGGTTTCCCATTCCTCATTTACGTATGTTCACGCTGTTCGGGACTTTTGGGGCAGCCACCGTTTTTCGGCTTTGGTGGGCTCTTTATTTTCATTTCTGGTTTTTTCGGTTAGCATTTTCGTGCGGTGGCTGGCGGCGGTGTAATTATACCATCAGGGTTGTCAAAGGTGAGAATGGAAGCTAGACATTTTTACTATAAGTAAGATACAATTTTGATTTAAACTTGAACACAGTGTTTTTGTATTAAAATGTAGCACTAGAAAAGTAGAAAATAAGCACACATTGCTGAATTACTAGGCCATTCGTTTTTCAATAATGTTGGTAGTTACTTATTTTCAATCTACTGAATATCACAAAATAAAAGAAGTGACAGATCATCTATCACTGAAAAATAATGTCGCTTTATTTGTTTACAAATGACATTAGATTGCAATGTATGTTTTATTCTTAATGATCGTATAATCATATATGATCACAGGGTACATAAGATTGCTTCATTTTATTTCAAAGATCGGCAATTAGCTTTTCCACACAGTAAATATGATACGAAATATTTTTTAGACACGTTGCCTATACACAATGAAAAATTCAACTTCTTAAATCATTACTAGGCGACATCGATCAAATGCTCTATCAATACATCATCTAGCGTCCTTTACTTTTTTCTATCACGTGTCATGTCAAGTACCTATTTTTATCGTAAGTGTTGCATACGCTCGCAATATTGTGTGATAGGTTGTTCTTGTGGGTTAGATATTACGACATAAGATAATATTGAAATTATTCCTATTATTGTTCATTTATTCAAATATTTTATTATTTTTTCAAAAACTTTTGTATGTATAGTTGTATAAATAAACGATTGTGCTTTTACACAAAAATAGTGGTGTATTGGAATGTATTCAGAGCAAGGAGGATTTTTATTATGTTACGTCAAATTTTTATATTATTTTATTAATTCAGTGGCTTGAAAATCGATTAAAAAATGAATAAAACCAAAATCACTTGAAATGTTATAACTTTTAAATTTTCAATTAATATTAATACGACAAAAGACTTAATCAATGAAAAGACATATTGTTTTGTACATATTCTCCTCTTTAATATGAAGGTAAAGTTGATGAATCTTTACAAAAAAGCTTTTTTAACAATTTAGGTAAATCTTGTATTATGTCGTATATTATACAAAAAATCATGCGTTTATGTGAGAGTAGAAATGTCAAACACCTGAAAGATAGATTTAATTGTGTTTGTATACCCCTTTATGTCTCGTAAAAGTATGCTTATCAATATAAAATGGCGGGTTGTTTTGGCGGCGAACGGAACAGGATTCGAATTTGGAATGGTTCCCTGAGGGAAACTCTCGATGTTTATTTTTTTGTTTAATAACCTACATTCTGTATGAATATTTACAATTTGATACCATATAAAAGATTATTATTTTGAATTCAAAATATCAGGTAATGATTTTGACATCATTTATGTGAAAGTGTAAAATATTTTTATTATCTTATTTATGCAATTAAAATTCGTTTTTATGATAAATAAAATTTTCACGAATTGGAAAATATTAATGAAATGTATCAACAATGCAAAATTCTGTTACATACCTCAAACTGTTTCCTTTCTTTTGTTCCTAAATATATTAAATAAAGGATACTATATTTATTAAAAAATACCAAAAATTTTGTTAGTTCTATATCGATAATAATTAATGTTCAATACGATTTGAAGCTGGTTTGAGTAAAACATTGAATATTTATAACTTTGATATCGACAATTAATCGACATAATTAAATGCAACGAAAAGTGGCATACAACTTTATATTCCACAACAATTAATAATTAAGGGTTTGAATCAACAAATATTACGAGTATAATAACAAAGTTTTCAATTTTAATTTACTATTTACTGTCTATACTTGGGAAAATTACAAAACGAAAAATAGAGATTTAATATGATTAATATTTAGTCAGAAATCAATTTGAATAGGCTTTCAAAAAAGTATACTATAAAGTTAAAATTCAACAAACAAATTATGAACCACTTATTATATTTCGATTTGCAAATTCATTCCAGATCGCTTTTTTGTGTATGTAAATATATATGTATTAGTATTTTTACACGGCTTCGCCCATGATAGTGGTCGCTTATATAAGGTCATTTAGTCGTTGGCTAGCTAATGTTGATTTTGGTTGAATGTTGAATATATCATCGAGGACCGTACTTAATGTAACACTAAAAAAATGAAGTCCATCAATTAACAATAATGTCAAAAGATGAATGTTGAAAAAAGCACAGTTGACTTAGAAGTGGTAGCCATTGCGAATTTTACGACGCTGCTGTTCACCGTTTGGGAAAATTTTACGTGAAATTTCATCCCAGAATAGTACTTTACCCTCCTGCAGCGCTTTGGCTTTTGTCACTTCCTTTCTTAGTGTTGCAAACAGACATTTTGTTATGTAATAAGTGAATCGGGATTTGCAACATTGAATGTACTGTTCGTCCACCAGTCATCAGCGTTGCAGCAATACCCGAAGTTGTTACAGCGGCTGCAATATTCTTTACGCCTCTAATTCTAGCAAACAATACATTGCTGACGAGGAAAGTTTTCCGGTTGCTCCCAGTGCATCGATAAAAATTACCCAACCTTCAGTCTTGTTATGGCGCCGCAGAACTTCTCGATAGATAATTTGTTGACCTGCATTTAACAATGGCTTCTGTAGCGCCACAAAATGGGGAAAACGACATGGGAAGCAGTTCTTTTGACCGACAAACATACAGACATATAAACAGATTTATACACATCTTAGTAAAGATGGTGAATGGATGAAACCGGACAGGAAAAAAGCGGCAGGAAAAAAGCAGACGCAGAAAAAAGCGGACATGGAAAAAACCGGACGTGGAAAAAAACATAATTTGACAAAACAATCTTGTAGTGTCTCTTTTACTATTTTATAAAAATAAAATAATTACTTTAAATTTTACAGTATTTAATTCATTAAACTTTGAACCTTTTTACAATTACTTGTGGACTATATTTTATGTCGTTGTTTATGTTTTGCTTACTGTAATGCTTTATTTGTAATAATGATTCTGTACATAATACATCAAAACATTGTCTATGAATAAAAGAAACCAATGAAAATACCTGCACAGTTTCACGAAAAGAGAACAATCAGAAATCTCTGCCAGAGGCCGATGACTGATCCCTCGTGTAATCGGTCTTTTTAAAATTGAAAACAAACCACTCGCCCCAATGAAATGGACATGGAGATTTGTGGCGCTTTGTCTGTTTGCTAATTGAAATGTCTCCTGCTGTTGAGCCGTGTTTTATAAACGAGTGCATTTTCACAGACATCAAATTCAACCACTTTTTACATGTTTAATAATGTCACTGACAGATAGCTGAAATCGTGACATTTGATTTTGTTGAATAAACGTAATATTTCAGATACTTTCAAATACAACAAGGCATAATCGAGAAGTTATTTTATTACAAATGAGTTTAAAAGATATTTTAATGTTTGTAATCTTCACTTAATTATTTCCTATAATGATTATTAAGAGATGGTTAACAATTTAGACCACATTGACGTTTGTTTAAAAAACAGAACATAGATGGATTAATTGTTTGGAAACACAGTTATAACTTTTTAATGCAATGATTTATTTAAATTGATAATAGTGAATATTTGATGCACTGATTTTTTATTTATTAAAACCATGATACATCGTGAATATACAAGATAAGCTAAAACAAGGTAAATATTATTATTTTGTTAACATTATTAGTGAAGATAAACCAAAATATTTTAGGCGTACGGCTATTTTATGTTTTTTAAAATGTTGGCTTTTCATGTAGGCGAAAAAACATAAACAATTCCGATTCATAATTTTCTTTTAACAATATTTTATGGCATATTACACAAAATCAGTCTGGCTGATAATATCAGACTCTTTAAACAAATCTATACAACTTTTGTCTTCAAATATGGAAGCTTTTTACCAAAAAATCTGAACGTTTAAAAGTTGACGTAGCATAGCTGGTCTGAAAAAGTTCAGAAACTCTTTCTCGTATCTAAATAGTTTTGTTAAAATGTACATTAAAATAGAATCAAAATTTCTACATACCATTAATTAAAAAATTTTACATATCTATTCATTAAGAATCATATTGATATGTAGTCTATAAAAATAATACTACATAAGAAATCATGGCTGCTCTTTCAATATCAGCATTTAGATAATTACTTTTAAAGTGTTAACTGTTAATTCTTGGTAGATAGGCATTATATTTTACAAATAAAACACAATTTGTTTGTACTACTTCCACATATTTATAATGATCATCATGTGGAAGCTATTTAAGCATTATGTGTGCAAATACAATCATAACAGGGCTATTTATAGAATATTTAATGTTAACAATTACAAGGTATATAAAACCAGGCCACCAATTCATGAACCAACTGATTTTTATTCCTCGTAATTGTTAATATAATCATTATAAGCCTGTATAAGCAAGTAGTATAAACTTTGTGTTTTATTTTCATAATTTAGATAATTTCTACTGAAAATGTTTCTTGATTTATTTATTGATAGGGTGAATTATAAAACTGTATACCTGTTGTATCATGAATGAGCAAAACAGTCTAAAATCTCTTTACGAATATTGACCGCGATGTTTCAATAACGAAAACACACAATTATAACGAGGAGCTGTTCATTAAATAATAATAAACATATCAGAATTGTCAGTTTCCTGACTGTCAGTCAAGTATAAATAAATAGCAATAGCCATAAATATTTTTAATTAAAACCTCAAGATGACAAAATTAAAAATCACGAACAATAATACACCAGTTTTACTTTTTTCTTTGGATTCCAGCGCTATTCTTTCTTAAAGTGCTATCATATTTCAATAAATTTTATAGGAAAAGCAATATTATATGTATACATCGGTTGAGTATATAACAAAATTCGTCTTGATCTACCTCTTTGTCTGTAACGAACAGTACAACACAGCATGCATTCACACACACACCACCTTCATATTAGCCGAATTATGTTAATGTTAACAGGTGGAACTTTCAATTGGTAGTTTAATACTATATAGCAAATAATAATTCAACATAATGAGTTAATACAATAGCCTGCAGAACTATATAAAAAAGATTTATCATTTAATAAGTATGATTGTAATCGTGTGTGCATATGAGTTTTAAAAGTATTTGTTTATTTATTTTTAGTAAAAGATGCTTCTGAACTTGATTTTGTATTACCAGAAACAAATCACTGGTTACTTATGACTTTGAGATAGGTAGGTATCTAATCAATGGCAGGGAAAGACGTTTCGCCGCGGAAGCCTGTACCAGTTACAGATAGGGGAGGAAATTTTCTGTTTTGGAATCTATACAATAATTCTGATTTTGATATTTACAATTCCATATATTATTAATATTAATAGTAAACCGTATTTTTAATACTGTGAAATAATAAAATTAGTAATGGCTTTTTTATCAATACTGTATAATATACCTAATGTAAAATAATATTATTATATTAAATGAATAAAAAATCCAGAAAGCACACTAACTTGATACTAATGATGATACTAATTCTTTGCATAGTAATTTATTTCTAGTGTGATTTATTTGATAAATTATATATATATTATGTCTGTCGACATTTTGAAATGAAATAAAAAAGCAAAAAATAACCATTTTAAATAAATTATTGTAACGATAAAATACGTTTCATCATTACATTATACAACTCAAAATAAAAGTTAAAGAAAAGAAATGTGTTATCATGTTTAAAATTTTCCAACTATTTAGTTACTGTAACAAACATAAAACTCGTAAAGAAGACAATTCATTAAATCATATTTCATGACAGCTCATTGTTGCTGTCTGAGATAATCTTTGAATTAAATCGACAGGGTGTTTATGACGTTAATTACCTACGTAGAATAGGCACAATGCGCGCAGTATACAGAACTTTTGATTATTACGTGCAAATGACACATTTTCTCGTATTGTGAAGTTTTCATCGCAAATATCCGTTATGACACGCGTTTCGTCCCTTTAAAGCTGACAGACACGAACCAACATTTTTATTGTCTTTCAAAATGATAGCACCTTTCAACCCCCAGCTTTGCGTGTATTCGCACCCTCGCGTTAACCGAAACACTTAAAAAATATAAGAGAAATCGAGGGAAAAACTTGGGTATTTCGTGTAAAAGTAGCATGGGGTAAACTTTGGGTAGCCACATATTTAAGATGTGCTTACTTTTACCTGGGGGTATAAAAATAATCCAGAGCCATGTATCAAGCTATTTAGCTACATTTAATTGAGTTGATTTTTTCGTAGAATCTAAATTATATACCGGGTGTCGTCAAAAATGTATCCATACTTGAATAATTAGTAACTTACTGAATTTCCTTATTTTTTCCGACACCCTGAATATCATATATAATAAAAATTCAAATTATTTTATCCATTAAATAATAAGTGAGAAATTAACGTAGCTAATTGTAAATTGAATAGTTCTGACGGTGGCGTGATGTTGAAATTACTATCAACTATTTGTATTAATTTGGCATTAAATACTGTTTGCTACCATATTATAATAGAGTGAAAGTAAATAGAAATTCAATCAATAAATAAATTTAGTTTTTAAGTAGCAAATAAAGCTTATCAAATTTGAATTGCTTAGCAATAAAACATACAGATATTGAGAATTAAAGATTATGTAAAAAAATAGGGATGTAAATATCACAATTTTGGTATTTACAAAATAAATCATTTTTTATTGATGTAGTACATCTATTATCGTAATAATTAAATAAACTTCTGTATAATTAATTTACGATGAGGGTTTTTGATTTAAAAAATGAAGTATCTGATTTGTTCCTTGTTTTCAGGAAAGTCATTCACGTTGACGATAACGGTTTCAACGACGCCTCCCCAAGTCACCACTTATAATAAAGCTATCAAAGTAACCGTGGATGGTCCAAGGGAACCGAGATCGAAAACAAGTAAGTGTATGATGTAATCATAGTAGATTGATACTATTTGGATTGATTGTTGGTCTTATTGATAATGATTTTGTTTTACAAAACGTACATTTAAAATACTTGACAATTGTCAGTAAATAAAATAAGAATATAATTTTAAGACTTTTATTGAAATAATAAATTTCAATGATTTTATATTTACTTACTTATATTTTTTAACTGAATATTACATTTGAAATGATTATATACAGGGTTTCCAATCCCGTGATTCGGGATACCAGTCAATTAGTGAATGCTGTAATCCCGGGATTGTCTAAATATCAATCCGGGAATTCATGATTTACTGTAAATGTTTTAAAATAATTCATATTACAAATTAAATACTTAATGATTGACTACAACGTGTACCTCAATTTGTTAATATTTATAATTTTTTATAATACCTACATGTATTGTAGTGTCACTCCTTCTCATATTTCGTAATATTACCTACCATAGACAGGACCAGATAATTTTGTAGTTTTTTTTAAATTATTTAAAAATAACTATTGTCTATAAATATACTCTCAGTAAATAAAAAAACCATTCCCATTCCCAAAAAAATATACATAATTATATTATATTCATTCCAATTGAAGCGATAATGAAAAAAAAATATATTTTAAGTATCATGTTAAATGACTAATCTCAGAATCCTGGGATTCTGGAATAAAAAAATTGTCAATTCCGAAATTCCGTGGTCATAAAAATGGTCCGGGATTGGATGCACTAATTACATGGTCGTTTAGTTTAAATACTTAATAAATGGATATCGTCGTATCATATATAATATAATAATCTAATTTAAAATACTTATTAATAAAAAAGCATTTTTATGTTTACTAATTTAAAAATAAAAAGAACCATATTTAAAAGTTTCCTGGTCTGTAGAATGCTAAGTAGAATCATACTTTTGACAGTTATAAAACTTCACTCTTTCCATCAAATGTATGATTGTTCCATAAAATAGCTTGTTAAAAAGTGTTTATGGCATTTTTTTATAAAACAGAGCATTTAAAATCATGAGAAGATTAGACGTTTTAGTAACATTTAATATTGGAAAATAATAAGGGTAAAAATCAAGCATAGATAGAATGAAAGTTCTATGAGATTTTTATGTGCGAGTGTGTTTGTAATGAGAAGAGTTTCTTATTAGTTAAAAGGCGCCGTGTGTTATGGATGAAGATCTACAAGTACAAGATTTACAACATCAAAATAAACATCACACTAATTTGATGATGTTGTCCGTCAGCGTTTGTCTAAACACCAAAATAAAAGTATACATTAACAGCGTGAGCCCTTGTCTATTCACTAAACGGTTGTCTATCTTAACCCCAGCGTTTAATCATAACAAACAACAAGCAGAAGAAAGACATCTTAAAATTTCTAGGGTTATTAAAAGGGAAACGTTTTTCAAACACCGACGGCTTCTTTGTCTGGCGCTTCCTCAAACAATACCAAAATAACAAGCGGTGTCGTTTGAAATTGAAGGGTGAAAAAATTGATATTGCATGCATTTCATTACATTAGAAATCATCATGAATACTTATTTTTTATACTGTTAGTTATCTCAATAAATGGCAATTATACTTTCGATCATTAAAATTCACAGCAAATTATTATTTGTAAAGTTTAACTGTTACTTTTTTTACTTCAAACGCACGAAACATTTTTATACGATTTTATCAAAGTTCACATTGTGTTTATTTCTTATTTTTTTACTACAACCCTTGCAAAATAGTGATCTTTTTTTTGATTGAAAAATCATGCAGTGATCAATAACCATTGTGAGCAATCATCGATCCGATTTTCACGACAAGAAACGTATAAAAGTATAACAGAACAATAAATTAAAAAAACGTTATTTTGATTTTAAATTTTGTGAAAACTTTTTTATCACTTCCAAATATTACATAAACTATCGTAGTTTGATTATTTTAGACAATCAACAGAATGCTTTATAAGGTCAAACTTTTTCTATTTCAATTTTTTTTTCTACGTACAATTTTATTAATAAAATAAGATAATATTTCACTAGCTTATCAATATTTAAAGTAATCATGAACCGAAAATAATAATATAATTTACTCAAAGAGGTACGTACACAGGCGAAGCCTTTGAAAATTATATACATATCCTAAGCTATTGTTAATTATTTGAGTCGTTCTTACACGTTTACCAGGGAGTTTCAAAAGTAAAATTTATAATATTTTCTGTCACATGGTGTCTACAACACAACTGTTACCCCACCCATGCTCCCGTTCCTCTTAGCGTGTGATTCTGACCATATGGCTAGAACTAAGCGCAGACTTCGACGTCCTACAACTTGGCTAACGCCTCCAAAGAGACAAGGGGCCGCGATGACTTCTTGTACCTTAAACAATCCCAAAAAAGTAAAATTATACGATAATTTAATAAATATTTATTGTTAGATATCTTACTCTAAGATTGTGTTTCTTGAAAGAAAATAAAACCTACTGCACTGTTGGTTTCACAGATCGTCATCAAGAACAATATTATAATTGTCCTATGAAATCTTAACATTGATTTTGATTGTGATTGTTAAAACAGTTGAATAAAAGAATAAAATAATATTATATTTCACCGACAATTTTTAGGCCATACCCGATGTGTGATCATATTGGAGCATTTCATTGAATATAAGTGAGTTATAATTTAAGACATCAACTGAGGGTGCTTGATGGAATTTCAATATCAAATTTGGATTATTGAGATTTTGTACACTTCCATGTATTTTGGAAGTGTACAAAATCTCAATAATCCAAATTTGATAAGTGAGTTAATTAAATTTTCTTTTCACAAAACAGTGAAAAGATATAACTTTGTAGCTAGGTTATCACTCGAGGTAAAAATTGTTTTCAGAACACGTTGACGGTAAGGATTAAAACCTAAATAATTTATTCCTTTGAATACAAATCAATGTAAAAAAGATTCCAGTTGAGAATTCGATCCCTAAGCTGCGCAACCGAGTAAGATGAAAGCTCATAAGCGTTGACCAAACATATGTGATAGTAATTTCATTGCATTTTCACTTTTAAAATCACAGTGCATTTACTTTAATGATGAATTAATAATACCACGTAAGCTTTTTTTACAAAAACACAATTAGTACGTTAAATACTTTAATTTTAAATAAACTTTATGATGTTGGAATAAGTGAGGTGACATAATAATTCGACGGCGTTTTGGACAATTGATGTAACCCTCAAAAATACAAACATAAGTTGATGATTGGACTCCATTTTAAAGACGACAGAGCAGGTATTGGCCAAATGATGTAATTTAGAAAAATAAATTGACCACTTTTTGGAACGAAAACATCATCTTATATTGGTTTTAGGTTTAAGAATTCTGACTCTGCCACTTGATATAAGCCACTAACATATCAACACTCCCTACGTATAGTCTCGCATCTGCAAACATGAGATTTTACAGGAGTGCATTTCAAAGATTCACAACGCAACTCACCATATAATGTTTTCGATGAAAACAATTTTTACTTTCTCCTCTTTCTTCTAAAAAGTGTATATAGCTAACCTAAAATAAGTTTAAGTTTAGTTATGACGATAGCGTTAAGCCGAAACAGCTATCAACTACCCAATAAAAATGTGTAAAACTAAATAATTTGATATTTTACCCGATTATAATGGATTTCTACCAAGTAAATGCCAATTCAATCAATAGTATCAGTTTTCTTTACAGATCTATCCTTATTAAAAACAATTGATTTATTCATTGGGCGTCGCAAATTCGACGTTTTCATAAAAGATTTTTGTGTTCAATCAATTCACTATATTTATAAAAAAATACGACTTAAAATATTTAGTATGATAACAATTTTCAATGAACCAAATATTCAAAAAATACAATTCGATGAGAATGTGAAGTGTAATTCAATTTCATGATAATAGACCAAAACTAAACATCCTTGACTTGTATTTCAAATATTGTTGACAGTTTAAAATACAATACTAAATTTGCAAATAGGTCTAACGGGGCTTTGTCTCCAGGCGGTTGTATAATTCTTGTATGCCATCAAATCGATGGGTGGTTCATAAAATTTGCATGGTGTTGATAAAATTAAATATTGTACAAACAAAACGATGCCTTCTTTGCATTGTTACGATAAGATATAAAGTAATGTCAAAATTGCTTCGTATGGCTTAATTTGTTGTAAATATGTTATAGTTCCAAACAAAATTGATTCATTAAAAGTTCCCGAATTAAAAGGGGCGCTGCAGCTGTCCTACGTCTCGTCCCTTGAGAAATTGGGTACCTTACTTTCACGTACTACCTCCCATTACACGTGGACATTGAAAAAGCACTCCCACACAATGGCAGATGCCTACAAAGTACAGACGTTATGTGAAACACAGCAATTACCAATACACTTTCGTGCCAAGTTGGAATTAGAAACTGTCATTTGCAGAGTATGGAGCTAGCAGGGTGTGGGCTAATGGCGTGCCCATTCGGGATTTAGGGACAAATTTGCGATGATTCCCACTAACTTAATAAAAACATATTAATTTTTCGTTACAATTTGTTTTTAACGACCATAGAAAATAAACATGTCCATTGTTCAGGAGAATACGATTAATAATATCTTATTAAAAATTTTCGTTAAAATTAAAAAAAAGTTCGAGAATATTTCATGACAATAAATTATTAAATTTCACACAACATTTTATTAAGTACAACTCGAGAAAACGGTTACGTGATACTAAGTTAGCCATTAAAGAACTTAAAAATAATTAAATGGATATGTTTCTTCTTGGCTATAATGGAATTTTGCCAAGTCTTAATACTAACTAAAAATATTTAACGTTGAAAATTATCCGTAATGTATTTATCTTTGTAAAACATTTCATGTAGTTGGCCTTTTTCTCTTTTATAATGACCGTTTCTGTTAAAAAAATTTATTAAGCTAATATTTATTTTTATTTATTGAATCAGTGGAAATCCTCAAAACATAATACAAATAAAAATGAAAATACAGAAATCATGTCTCAAAAACATATAATTAAGATGAAATATTAAATGATAAGATGGAATGAGAGATCTAAAATCCTGTGTCCATGAAAAGAGCCTGGTGAGGTGACTGGCACACAACCAACCATCAATATCATGACTATAATCTATGAGTAAAGGAAGACGTAAACGGTTTTCAAAATTCTGACCATAAGAACTTTATGTATTATTGTCAAGCACACAAGCAATGATTCCACAGCGCAACTGGTATCGGGCGCGCTAATAAAAAAATGTTAATGTGTAAACAGCTCTTGATGCGCATTTTTAGGTTAGAGGACGTACAATTTTTCGGTTCCATGATTTAACAGGAAAGAACAGAACAGGGAAAAACAGAACAATTTGAAAATAATACTTTAATAAATATTGTACCGTTGTTTTGAATTGTCGTTATCTCTGATTTTGTACAGCAATAACTACCGTATAAGCAATGGCAATGCGTATATTTTTATGTATTAATTATAATTTATTCAAAACAACGGTACAATATTTACTAAAGTTATGTAACTTATAAAAAGTATAATAAACTCTAATATGCAATTAGAATGTGTTTATTTTAGATATTAAAGACAAATATTTGCAAATGACATTTTTTTTAATATTTTAAAATTTGTTAAAAAAAATATATGATTCGCCAAAAATTTTGAAAATCGGAAAATCATACGAGATAAACATGAGGAGTCACTCATGTCTATATTCATAAATTTTAAATTTAAAACATCTCGATTGCTGATCCAATTAAATATATTATTTATTTATTATATGTTCAATAAATAATAGATACGACAACACTATTGTTTTCAAATTGTTCTTTTTTTTCCTGTTCTGTTTAGTCCGGTTAATCAATTTTTCAGGTGGCAGGAATGAATCAGAATAATCAATGTACAATTTGTCAATATGTTGAATATAACATTTTAGATACGAAATTGTATGTTTTCACACAGTTTTATCTTTTATTTTTATAATCAGTAACGAGTTAAACTCAGATAAAATTGTAAAATCTATTTCATTAACTTTTTTTTATGGTGTGTATTATTTTTTACAGTAGACGAAGATTCGAAGTGAATATACTTATATGGAAACGACAAAAGTGAAATGTAGATTTAATTTGTTGTTTCCATAATGATAAAGATGTATATATTCAATTACAATATAAGACAAGGATATGATATTGTAAAGAATAAAACATTGTTATTATGTAAATATCAATAAAAAAAAATAGTATGTTTTTATCACATATTATATTATCAATTCAACAAATATATTTTTAATGGACTGGTAAAATTGTGTAAATATTTGTATTATACAGTTTGCCATACGAAAATATCTTCCTACTATTCTGCATCTTAAAAAATGTAATTTATTTTAAAATTATAACTTTGAAATATCGTAACATAATCAACATTAACAATTCAGACTGGCTTTTCTATAAAGACTGGTACACACCATTGTACATATTTAAATGAAAACATTGTCTTCCATATACCATATGTTTTTTTTCAATAATAAATGTATTAGTTGTAATATTTTAAATTAGAAACCATACAATTGTAGAATATTGTAATGATACATGATTATATTATTCGATAGTTTAATAATTGTGGTTAATTCATCTATCGAAATTCTGGATGCATCCAAATCTGACTAGTTTACTGTTATCCTACTAATGAAGCAAATGAAGTAGGCCACTGCGGAAGGGTGTGAGAATTGGTTGAGATGTCAAAGTGATGCTAGGAATAAGGAAACTGAGACAAGTTGGACAGACATGTTTTATCGTAAAAATATATATAAACTGACATAGCAATCAATAAAATTAAATACACCGTATTACATATTAGATAAAGTATCAATTCAATGAAAGATATCATTTAAATTTAATCGACGAATTAATTCAAGCTTAAATGTATTTTTATAAAGTAAATACTAGCGATAGCTATTCCGTACCATTTTGAATAATATCATTTTTTCATTTAGTCAGTAGCAACTTTCTTTTTACACTTCAATCTTATATATAAGCCCAGACCGCTCTGTAGACGTTTTATTACTATCACATGTAGGTATGAAATTTTCTCATGACATAAGCGCTCTCGGTATATATAAATTAAAATGTTATGACATTCAGTATTTCAATTTTAATACGGTCATGTATGACGGGTACGGTTATACTAGTATAGAAATAAAACTTATTTTACTTGGTAAATACCAGAAAACTAGATAATATATTTTCAATTGTATACTAAATACATTACTGCTTGGAAATATATTGCCATCACATTTATTACCATTGAAATGTTTTCTTTTTATTTTATAAAAAAATTAAACAAATAATAACATGTAATAATAGTTGAATCATTTAAGGTAGTATAACTTTTACACTAAAACAGTCAATGAGGAACCGATCAAGTATTTTTGCATTTCGATTTAATCGATTTGTAATTAATTTTAATTGCAGCGCCATTCAAAACATAGGGGGCATGCGCGATATTAATATATTTGTTCAAGAGGCATTTAACCCTTTCAACCATTATTGGGGGTGGGCGTTGAGGCAATGGGCCCTAAACAGTGGCAGAGAGCTAAATCAAAACAGAGTTTCCTATATTGTTAATATCAATGAGTCTACTATTTTCCAACTAAATATTTTTAGGGAATAAAAAGTTTTTTTTTATTACATAGATAAAATCTGATTTTAAATAAAACATGTAAACATATTAACCTAGTTGTTATAAAATCAATAGTGATCAAAGTTCGTTACTCCCAAAATACCGAAATCAAAATCGATATTGACACTTGAAAATGATCATGAAATAATATTATTAAGAACTGTTTTAAGGAAATTTCTTTTCCAGCTTACTTTATATGATGAATTATATTTACTTAAAAATATGCGGAAGGTGAAATATTTAATGAAAGGACTCCAGTGTTTTCAATGGAAAACAAAATGTTGCAAGAACACCACTGCTTCTAAGCGGGTGGACGAGTCTCCCATGCGCAGCGCACGTTTGATGAGGGTAGTCCGATGGGGTAGCCCTTTTAGAATAGATATTTCAAACAAACCGGACCGTTAATATTGAATAGTTTCTAGGAGCATATTTGCATACCTTGCACTGGGCGATAAAGTGCTTTGTTGCCAAGTTTATACATCATTCTATTTGCATTTTCACGAGAGAAAGTGGTGGCACTGTATATTGATTGAATTTTTCTACCCGAAGTGTTTACATGGTCGATTCATTTATTTTTTATGCTACTATCACTACACTTCAATTTAATTAAGCTACTGAATTTTATTATCAGAAACTAATATGTTTTTGTTTAACGGAAAGTATTACAAAATACTGAAAACGTGACTACGCTAAGAAAAGATTTTGTAATATGTAAGGCTATGGAAAAAAATAAAAATTGGAAAGTTGAAAAAATCATTTACAAATATGTTTGCCAATGTCAACAGCTGGGAATATATTTTCTTTGTAAAAATTGATCGAAGTGTTTTTTTTGCGTTGTTTGACTTCATTTAATAGCCATACAAACACGATGTTATATTTTAGTCAACATCGTACGTATTCTTAGTGTAATTTTATAGCCTTACGCTCACGAGATATTAAGCTATTTTTGATGCCATTATTCAGTGGAAGAGAAGACCACCCGGTAGCAAGACCATCGCTGGCCCTCATAAACAGCCATCAATTGGACCACTCGTAACTGATCTATTAATTGTTATTTTTTACTCATCCGTCCAATGAAAAATAAAACACTGTTACACATAAATTTACCGTCATACAATCACAATATACGTATACACTACGAAACGGAAAAGATTTTGAATTTTTTGTAGTACTTTTGACAGATAATATGGTACTTTAATAATTTATTAAATTATCAATATTTCTGGTACGTAGTTATAAATATCAGATAATAAAATAAAATATTATAAATACAATCATCTATTGTAATTTATATTTCCTGATTGTATTGTACAATTAATTCAATTATATCAATAACTAAATTAATTAAATTATCAATAACTATCAATAACATATCAATAACTAAACTAGTTAAATTATCTAAAGAAAATATATGTCTAATAATTTGCATGTAAATCTTTATTTAATTAATAATGTTAAATCCAGAAGAAGTCATTGATTATGATAAAGATAAAGTTCATTACCAAAGATATGGAGTCTTTTTAAAATGTTGTGACTCAGTACAAAGTTGGCTGATTCTTGACGACCCTGACTCCGCTTAAAATATCATAAATGAAAACTCAGACTTCACAGTACCGCTCATTACAATGAAGTCAAACTATTTCAATCAATACTTTCTTGATGTGAGATAGAATCAACATCTCTATAACATTAAAGCGTATACCAAATAATATGTTTGTTTGTTTAAACACGAATATTAAATAAGCAACAGTGTTTTTGGATTATAAAAGAGATACGCGTTATTTTTACAGCTATAAACATTTATCAATACCTATTTGATGTGATCTTATTATGTTATTAAAAGAAAAAACTAAAAGGCATATGTGTTGATACAAGCCGACTCTTCTCCAGATGCAATATTAATATTTTACAACTCATATTTCGTTCCGAAACACAATAATAAGTATCATAATTTCATAAACTCATAAATGTTTGATCATTCCCAGAAAAAATATTGTTCACATTCTAAAATAATGTTTGAATAAATGAATCTTATTTCATTCTCTTATAATATATTGATGTTTTTTTTTTTATAATTTACTGTTTTAGAATTTAAATTTTTGCTAAAATATTTTCACATAGAACAAAGTGTAGTATTACTTATAATTTATTTATTTTGAGTGATATTCAACAAATAAGATATTAAGTGAATATAATTTTATCATGGCCAGTCAACAGACTGATCACATCCATATTCAAAAGCTTAGTATATTAAAAGTGCAAGATCATTGTGAAAATAAGATGCGAAAGACTTTACAGACATCAAATGAAAGTTTAACTGCACTATATACTCTGTCAAACAGTAGTATTTTTTTATTTTGAAATGCCATATATCGACTAGGAAGTATGAACCAAAAAAATTCAATATTTTTAGTGTAAGGTTTTTCTTTCATTATTTTTCATTAAAGATAGTCCCATTTTAAATAATGATTATTTTGAAATAGTCGATTAAAACAGCCATCCTGTTACATAATCATATGATACTGAATATTATAATAACTTGAGAGATCTAAACCATAATTATTGATAACGATTAAATATTAATATTACTGCAAAATGATAATAAAAGTGAATAATATGACTAAAAATATGCTGAAAAAACCGAACCGAAGTCATAAAAAGATGACTGTTGTTTTAGGTGATAAAATTATAATTCGAAAAAATATAAGTAAATAGCCACATATTTGTACCTTTAAATATCCATATAGAGTAAAACTATAGGACTCTGTATGAATTCCTAATATAAGTTATACTGCAAGCTTTTTCACGATATATTCGATGTATTAATATATACCATGTGATTTATTTCCATTCAGTGAAAGATGTAAATTGCAACCCTTTCTTGGGTAATTAATTAAACAACCAATTCATTATGGAGGCGGCATGGACAGACAAAGGACACATTTCATTATTTAAATTGTGAAGTCTCCTATCCCTAACAAACTTTTGAAAACTATCGTATTCATTTTAGATTGAATATATCGATAAAATAAATAGCTTTCCCGTAAAGTTTATTTAGCAACACTATTTTAAAACCACTTGCAATTATTATAATATTATAATACTATGGTATTATTATCGTTTTGGTTCTTACATTATTCTTATGTACGCAATCAAAATTTCCATTAATACAATCATTATAAAATTAATATTGTGGACCGATAATACTTGGTGAAATGGCATTGCAAAAATAAATATTACATTCAAAATGATGAAAAAATCTGTGCCGTAAATTTTATTTTTAATTAAAAACGAGACCCCTTTTCATCTAGATTGTGAGACTTTTCAATGAATACAATTATTTGGATACGATTAAAATTCCCACTAGCTTAACAAAATCATCTTATGTCTTTATTATTAAAAAAAAAAAACAAATGTCATCTCTTATCATGATCGTATTTTAAAACAAAAAAATATAATATTTACAAGTAGTCAAGTAGTTTTTCCATTATCGTATTTCAATTTCTTGGAAAATTTAAATTGAATTTGATATGAATATGTCAATTTATTTACCGTAAATAAACTGACACTGAAAAAGAAGTCCCTTTATGATTCAAAATAATTTTATATTTAACTTATAATAATGTAAACAAATTGCGTTGATGAACATTAATTATCCTTTTGCACTCGTGGTCGTTAGGAATATCAATTTATTTTATGTCAACAAATTGCCCTTTTTTCGCAACAAATTTTAAAAAATAAAAAATGCGTTGTTTTTTATATGTGTATGATACGTCTCGATCAATTTTTAAAAATATTATAATAATAAATATTGTGTGTTTTATAATATTTCAATAAGATGTTGTTATATCTGTTAAAGAAATAAGCTTTGACTTTTTTTTTCTATAAACTCAATTATTGTAGGGAATTCCATTGGATTTCATTAAGTGCAGGCGGGTTCGAGTTTATTATCCAAAAACGGACACTTTCACTAGGTGCTTAATACCGCTGGCTCATCCTTGTGTTGTCTCGTTAGCCGTTAATTGCGCCCACTGCCACCGGGCACCCACGCCGCGAGCTTTGCGGCAGGGCCAGGTTGGGATTCGCGGCAAGGCTCGGCTTTAACCTCTAAAGTACGCAGTAATAATCATCGAATTGGCCACTGCAGCGAAAAATAGTAAAAAATTCGGCATCAAATGCGTGAGCATTTTTTTTACTTATTTCGCTATTTGTGATATACCGACAAGCTCCGTTTAACACTTTTTTTAACGCTTTAAATAAGCAAAATGCATTTTGGCCAAGGTCTCTAGATGACGATTAAATCCATTCAAGCATTGAACGTCTATTCAAAGAGAACTAAATCATTTTTATATTCAAAAAGAAGATATTCACAAGGAAAGCGTTCAAAAAATAATAAGCCTGAATTAAATTAAAAAATGATGTTGACAATGAAAACGTTATGAACGTGTGTTTATTTGGTCAATATCAGTAAATTATTTTTACAAACTGTCCGTAAAATCTATACTAATAGAAAATTGTTTAATTAATATTGACTGACGTTTATTACTAGTTTATTATTAGTTTTACTGACAACTTTCATAGAGCCAGTTACTGACCGTTTGTTCATTTACTTACTGGCCAAATAATTAGTTGTCGTACAGTAATCACAAGTACCACTAAAGGGTTTTAATGTCCCTCGGTGGTGGTACTAATCAATGTTTCTCCTCACGCGTACTTTGTCGTGATGAATCGGTACACGTATTGTTTTACATCTACCACTACCGAATGCTGCTAGAGTAATACAGCCACATTGTAGCACCGCAACTTAATCATTGATGATTGCTGAATTTAGAAAATACATCAACAGAAACTTTTTCAATTTTCGACATTGAATATCTTGCTTGTTAATATAAATTCTCAAAATAGTATAAAATTATTGGTTCATTACAAAACACCCTGTATTGTGAATACTAAGTGCTAATATGATTTCGGTTACAATATTTTCTTTTCTATATATTTTATTCATATAAAGCTTTATAGATTCATGTTCTTGCAATGACATTTTAATACATAAATTTATTGATCCTCTACCATCGATCATGAATCGTGTATGTTCTGATTATTTAACAGCAATTTTGATCGCAATATAAGAAAGAAATAAAGCTTCTTTAACAGAATTTTAAAAGGAATTCACAACTTTGCTATATACGTACACACATAAGAATCAAATTTTTAAAAGAACTAATAAAAAATATTGAGAATATTTAAAAAAAAATTACAAGAAAGCAAAACAAAAAATGCAGAAACTGTAGCATTATGTTATTTTTTGAAAATATTCAATTCTTAATGAAGTGAATTGATATGTGTCATGAGGTTGATGAGAAAAAAAAGTGGGAAAGAGTTTATGAAACCTGCCACAGACTTGACAGAGATAACATTGGATATTTGTAAGGACTTCATATTGTAAATAAATACTTTATATTTTCTATGTTTTGAATAAACATAAGTTATTAGTGAAATTGTGTTAGAGGAGTTTGAATATTATTTCTTTTTCAAAATATTCATAAGTGTACAAGTTTCCACTGATGTCTCGTGATATAAGCCGCAAAGCTCAGTTCAAATAACACGCCAAAGTTTGATTTTGTGACCCTAGAATGCAATCGCGAACTAGTCATTGCACTTTGCGGAACTTTAATGCATTAATACATGCAACGAAGAAATGCAGTTTGCACAAGAACTTCAGACAAAGTTTAAAGATTTCAAAGCTCCGAAGAAAATTATGCGGCGTCATTTCGTATTTTGCCAAGTATAACAGTAATTGTGAGGTGATTTTGGTTTTTAAGTTGGTTTTTAATCACTTTTAGCTATAGCTTAACAGATAAAAACAAAAAATTGATTCGATTCTATGTTCTTAATAATAAAATATCATGCGCATTAATGTAATTACAGAAAATCTCATTTTGTCGTTATAAACAAATAGATAAGTTGTTATTGTAGTATTATTTTACGAAATCTCTTGAAATTTTGACCTTGCAAACGACTAAGTAAAAAGCAAACCTAAAAAATACTAAAAAATATTTATAGAACATCTTATCATTTACTTGGTAGAGCTCAATGATAAGGTCAAAATGTTTAATTATATAGTTCTACAAGAATTGTAGGATTTCGTTGATAGCTATTTCAGTTTCTCGCCATCGTCAGAATTAACCAAAGCTACAATTCTTGTAGAACTAAATACTATGATATTTTTATATTTTTATTGAAAACTAGTGAGTACCCGGCATGCGTTGCAATGCCACTCAAATGAAAAAAAGATTTGTCTTATAATTCTGTTTATTGAAGTGATTTTGGATACACAATATTTTTTGTTTCCATCCTGTGCGTAGACGAATAAATAAAAAGGTTTTTCCGAGATGTCGCTGTTTCTACATATTTGTTTCTTTTTTTTGGATTTGAGATTTTTTTTCAGACACCTTTACCAAAGTTTCAATGGTCTGAAATCTGATGAATGGTAAAGGAACGCATAGAGGACAAACAAACATTCATTTTTATATATTTAAATATTAAATCAAATAAAAAGTATTATTAATTTTTTTTATAGTTAAGAGAATAGATTTACATTAAACAGTGATAGTAATGATTTTAGGGTATCAGCTATATTTGAGAGCAGTTAGTATTGGACTAATTTTCAGTGTTATCACTTCTAGGACAGCAGCAACAGTTCCACTTCGCTTTTGGACAGAGACCGTTCCACTTTCCACCAGATCCTCTCTCTGGATTTAGGATGCCGCCAATCACCAACTGTCAAAGTAAGTGACAAAAGATTTATCTTAAATATATATATTATATCAAATTTGGATTATTGAGATTTTGTACACTTCCATGTATTTTGTCACTAACGACCCGGGTCGTTAGTGACAAAATACATGGAAGTGTACAAAATCTCAATAATCCAAATTTGATATTGAAATTCCATCAAGCACCCTCAGTCGATGTCTTAAATTATATATATTATATGTTTACTAAATTTCAATACATATGCCACAGAATGCGCAATAAAATTAAGGAGTCATTTTGTGATCCTCACAACTAGATAATTTAATTGATTTCGATATCGAGTACAAAAATGTGGAAATTATTTTTTCTAAATGAATTGGAAGTCGTCTATCGTAATACCATAACGATTGGAAGAAATTTTTAATATCAAACCATTTTATTTTGCAATTCTTGCTTTTTCGTAATGTTTTTGATTTAACAATAATCTATATAGTTCAGCAAGAAAATTCAAACATTTTAATATTGTTTCCACTATACTTACACGTTATACGCCAGAAAAAAATGTTTTACAAACACATTAATGTCTTTGAATACATCAGATAGATAACACTCAAGTAAAGTAATATACAATTTGCTCAAGACCGGAATAGTTTTTCATTTCAATCGTTTTAATGTGTTTGATATTTTCTGTTTGATTTTCTGTATGATTGTTTCTACTATAGCTGTAGTTATAAATCGTTCACTGTGTATCGTGCGCAACTACAGTGCTGTGCTGTGTGTTACAGACATATCTATGAAAGCTATTTATATTTTACAAAAGATGACAATACGACAATGCAAACTTTCACTCAAACACTCTCTCTATGTCTCGTCCATCGTGTGTAAGCAAGTGTTGTGCGTTAAAAATAGAGAAAGATTAATCAAGAAAAATATATTACTGCAATATAAATGATGGCTACAATATAAATTCAGAGTTTGCGAATCATTTTAATTGAAAATAATAACGTGGAAATACTCCTTCGATTAAATAATAAAAGGTATTAAAATGAATAGCTTAGAGTTTTTATAAATTAATAAAACCATTAACAATAATGCGTGATTAGTAAATAATAATTTAAATAGAGCAGGCGGCTCACCATTATTAAATTTATTTCTCTTGGGTTTTTCACCTCCAAGTACCAGTAATTGATTTGTAAATAGTCTATCAGGGTTTATCTTTTACCCTTTCCCCACGTTCACTGGAATGGAATAAAACCCACCCCACCATTTATTTTTAATGTAAGAATTAGAATCATTTTTTACCTTAGAGGTGAATAACCTTGCCGCATGGTTAGTCGGAAGATGCCTTTTAAAGAGGCGAAACGCGTCACGTTACTGATAAACTAAATGGAATAACTAAGTTATCAATTTTAACTTTATATATTATAACTTTCCCTATTGCTCTACATACGTTTAGCTAAAATATAATTTTTTTGGATATCAATTTGATGGAGCGTTAAGTACTAAGGCGTGTTAGCGTCATAGTTCTTTGAGTCTCCTTCATCTCTAACGTTAATTTTTTTTCCACTTCCATCGTTGCAGATAAAATGGAGCGATCGCTTCAGAGCTAAGCAATCCACAATGAAGCCAATTCACGTGGCACCTATTGCATTTATAAAAATATACCTCCCCGCATTCCACATCCACACAGATATACATATATATACAAACGCATACACACATACACATATGCACATGCAATACGCAAGGAAACATCCAGAGGAAAGTCATTTTCTATTATAAGGGGTCGTGTTTATTCAATTTAAACAAAGAAAATCCTTGTTTACACCTATGGGGGTCGTCGAGCAGAACTACTCTAGGTCTAAACCAATTCTTAAGCATTGTCTCATCGTAATTTTTTAGGTAAGAAATCGTTGGGTTATAATGTTTTCCGACATCAGTGTGAAACTTTTGACATTTCGCGAACGAACTCACGAATTGTAGGTACTTTTAAGTCTCTGTGTAGTAACAAGTTACGTACGTACCACGGGGCGTTAAATATTTGTCGCAATGATTTATTTTGAATAATCTGAAGAGTCTCCAGATGCTTGTGGTGATCATAAGCCCATACCGGAGTAGCGTACACCATAATTGGGCGAGTTATTGCTGTATAGAGGAGCAGCTTGCTTTTGAGAGTAAGTTTGCTTCTCGCATTTGACATAAAGCTTAATCTTCCTTTAGCAGCATTAGCTTGACGTTTTTTGATCGCGGTGTGTTTATTAAATTTAAGTTTATAATAGAAACAGATAGCTAAGGTGAGTCCAAGGTGTTTGACTGTTTTGGACCACTTGATCTCTGTATTGTGAATGCGAATGCAATCAAAATTGGGTTTTCTAATGAAGCCCTTAGAAAACATAACTGTCGCGCTCTTTTTAGCATTAATTTTGATTCTCCAGTTGTCACACCAATCCGTTATGGTATTGGCGGCTGATTGGACTTGTGTGACAGCACTTTGCCGGTTACGGGATTTTGCTAAAATAGCAGTATCATCTCCGTACTGAGCTATGTTCGTATCATTTCCCCCGACAAAAGAATGTCATGCGTGTATATGTTATACAATATGGGTCCGAAGACAGAGCCTTTCAGAAGTCCCGCCTGGGTTGACCTTAGTGAGGACCGGGTTCCATCCATTTTGACTTTGAAACGACTCCCTGTCACGAATGAGGTGAGGATCTTTACCAGTGGTAATCCTATGCCAGCCTTTGACATTTTGTATACAAGCCCTTCGGTCCATACCATGTCGAAGGCTTTTGCAATATCTAAGAAGAGGCCAGCAGTAACCTCTTTAAGAATAAATCCACTTGTGATTAACTCTATTACTCGAAGAAGTTGATGGTTTGTCGAGTGATTAGCACGAAAACCGTGTTGAGTGTCTGGAATGATTTTATTTTCGGTTACTACTTCTTGTAGCCTAGTTTTAATCACAAGCACTAGAACTTTGCTCATTGCGGGGGGCAGACTTATTGGCCTATGGTTTACTGGAAGGGTATGATCCTTCCCAGTTTTTGGAATGAGGATAATATCAGCTTCCAACCACCGTGCCGGAAAATACTGTAACCTCAAGCATGCATTTATGATATTTACTAACAAGGTAATTCCCTTTTCCGGTAGATGCTTGAGAGCCTTATTACCAATTGTGTCGTTTCCCAGGGCTTTCTTGTCAGAGAGGTCTTTGATAATTCTTTCCACCTCGGCAAATGAGAAAGGAAGTATAGATTGACAGTCCTCATCTAAGGGTTGAGCTAGTTTTATTTTCGCGGCGGCTTCTATATCTGACGCGTTATTTTTTATGTATAGATTGTGTTGGGTGTGAATTGTCTTTCGAGACTATCCGCGAACACTTCGACTTTGTCACTGATTGTGAATATAGGTCCTTTTGCTCCATGAAGTGGCAACAAAGGGTGCTTTTCTGTCCGGAGAACTTTGGAGAGAGCCCAGTATGGGTCGCTTCCTTTGACGAGTTTACTTAGGTACTCGTCAGAAGCTTCTTTACGGTAGGCTTTCATTGCGAATCGAATTTCTGTTGGCAGTCGGTTAACGCGCTGCTTTACCAAACGGTTAAAAAAATTTTCCACTCTTTTCGTGCACTTAAAATATAATTATTTGAAATGTCACTATAATAAATATTAATATCATTTTTAGTATTGTAACTATTACGTGTTAAAAAATACCTATTTTCATATATTAAATTTGGTTCTCGGACTGGTTTTTAAAACTTTTCGGTATTGGAAAATTAGGATACAAGCAAAATCAATGCTTCAAATATTATAAGCGAAGAAATTACGAATATTGTTATAGCGTTGTATGTGGACGAACATAAATCTTCACTTTGTGGAGGGAAAAGGATTTTGTCGGAGAATGCCGTGAGCTAAGTACAAAGAAGAAAGTTTCTCTTAAAGCGGCAATGCTTTGTATTGAAATTTAATTAATAATCAAGTCTGTGGGGCGCGCCATGAGTGTGTTGCCTTCCTTGACTATAATGAGATCGCAGAGGGGAACTTCATATTATAAAAAGGGTGTTTTCCTTAGATATTTCAAAAAGATCCTTTGTAAAAGGTGTGGCTGCAGCTGAGACGTTAAATAAAAATATCCAATATATTTAAAAAATAAAACAGATTTGTAGATTTTTATATTGGATATTCCGCATTTTTTTATTCGCTATTCTACCAAGAATTGACAGTTAACAACTTAGAAATGACTGAAATTTAATATAATTGTGTTACTGCAAGTAATTAGTTGATAATGCTTGTGATGAGCGAAACCGGCCCTTGTAATTATAAACATGTGGAAGTAGTACAAACAGATTGCGTTTTTTTTAAATACTGTAAATATATTATAGTTATTAAAGATATACCTTATTTTTACCTTTACTTTATCAAATCTTCGTTAATACAAAAACGTATTTAAAAAATATTCATCTTTAAATTTTTCTAGCTTTATGACCAGACATCGTACGTAATTAAGGGGCTGATTTTACTTTGTTGTATTTGTAAGGATGGATATTAATAAATAATGTAATTGTGCTTATAATTAGCCAGGCATGGTTGTTTACCATTGTAATATTTATATCCGACATACGTAAGGACTTTCTGTTTATATGCATATAAGATTATTGTAGAAAAAGTCTCATTGAATATTTAAATATGATTTTTTCAATTCAAATACGCTAATAAAGTAGATTAAATGAACCTCAAATTGACTACAAAATTTGTTATTTTTCGAAGACCATTTTGAATAATTAAAATCTTTATTCAGTTAATGATTATAGATCATCTTTTCCAATCTATAGGACTCATTGTAGGCCAATCACTCTACGTCTTTGTCAAGGAGTACGTTGCGCTGCCTGGCTTGAAAATATATTATTAAAAGTTTTTGTTCAATCAACGAATGATATAATGTATTTTGAATAATACAAAAAACAACTTGTAGAAAGCAAATTTCGTGTAATGAAAAATTACGTATTTTCCATCTCATTTGATGAAATAATTTAAAAAAAGGTGTGACTCATTATGTTTCAAGTCACGCATTTCTTAATCTTTAAATGGTATAAAAATGAACGAACGATTACAAATGAAATAATGTTTATCTCTTTCATAGAAAACTACCCGTCACGTGGAAAATTGTGAAATGCCAAAACGAGCGCGTCGTTAAAACGAAACGTTATGAAAAAAATATCTATAAAATATCTCGATGTAAGCACTCTACGCTGCCGGTGGGCGGGCAATATAAATAGGCAATAAAAAAGCTGCCGGCGGGCGGTCGTACAAAGCCAAAATATCCACGAAAAAGCCCCAAAATAACTTAACTGCATCACCGGCGAAACAAAAACAGCGGGAAAATAAAAAAAAGCACGAGGCGACGGAAGCAGTACAGCGGGACCGGGCGCGGCGGCCGATACCGAAAAATAAAACCGGCCGCGGTCGATGCAAAATGAGTGCTGGAAAAAGTGCACAATACTAAATCAACGGTGACTGTTTTACATACCAAATGAAAATTTGAAATTAGATCGTAAAGATTCACTCGAGTTAATTGGGCTGCTCCCGAATATACAAGTTCATATTACTTACACTTATAATTACTTAACAATTTTCCATCGATCTTTAAGGGTTTTTTGTTTATCAATGAGGAAAGAAATGAGTTTCATGATCATATGGATAAATGACAGCTAACGTTTTTTTTATGATGATATAATTAATATAATAAAATACTTTTCCTATTCTATAAATTATTGACTGAATGAGATACAAAATAAACCAAACATAAAACATGCAACTGTCAAAAAAAAAACAAATATAATGCATATGTGTAAAATTATCACCAATCATAATATATTATTTGTAGAATTTCAAAAGCATCATATATTTAATTTGTTAGTGCTAAACATCAAGAAAATTGGTAGTACATTTTGGTACATTGGTAGTACATTTGTGTTTTTATATATATATGCTAATTAAATAAAGTCATTTTAAAATACTTATTAATGACGGTACGTTACTTCAAGTATGTCCTCTAAACAAAAGCAAGGTGAACAAATAATATAGATTGTCACCTTTCACTATGCATCGCACTGAGTTAATACAATTTACTACTTCGTACGATCGCAATTACATTCATATAAAAATAAATATTCAAGTAAAAAAAGATATTCAAATTTTATTAAAATAATGATAAATTATTAACTTTAACTACATATGCTTAATTTATGTGACATAAAAAATATACCGATTGACCCCGACGTGATTTGAACACGCAACCTTCTGATCTGGAGTCAGACGCGCTACCGTTGCGCCACGGAGTCACATAATCATTACGCTACTTTTAAACTTCTATTGCCAAGTACCTGTTGTTTGTGTCTAAAATAAAACAATAATTTACAAAGACATTATTTTCAACTTATCTTATCAACACTGATTATCTGAGATACTCTTGTTAACAAATAATGTTTACAATGCAAGTCATAAATAATAACAGTTGGTAATATTGTATATATATAGTATTTTTTTTTATTTGTTTAACAATAATTAATTTTGTAAATTGATGATTAGATCCCTACTGAAAGGATTGAATAATGATTGAAGCAGTAAAAGATGATAAATTTGTGACAGAAGATAGCAAAGTTCAAAAAAAAATTGGATACATTTTTCGAATCGTTAGGAAAATAAATAAACCGTGTTTTACTGACGAGTGAATAATATTGAGCCTCCTTGTTCCATTGATTTGAAACAGTTGATGTTTGAAAATGACGTGTTTATTAATATAATTATACTACTGTAAATTAAAAAATAAATATTTTTATAGGGTAGTCCCTATTATAAACATTATTGGAATTTGAGATATTAAGCTACGACCACTATCAGTAACAGTAAAGTAAATATATAGTGTTGTAATGACAAGAGATACTACTTACTAACACAAATATATAGTTACGCAAGAATTTATTTTCAGTCAATTGATCTGTTAGAACGCTCACTATGGCTAAAAATAGATCAATTTCAACAGTAAAAAATGGAATATGATGTGTAATATATATTAGTTATTTCAAACACATCAAAAAGGAAACTAAAGCAGTCGCATTCTTGCTAAAATAAATCGAAGAATATGAAGAAGCTGAAAAATATTTAATCTATGACTTTGCAAGCAAAATGGCTGCGGCCAGTCTTCATATACACCGCCAACACGCACACAAGCAAGCGCGTAGCCGCATAAGGATTAATACATATGGTTGAAATTCGAAATACTGAAATATGGAGAGCTCTTTTCAAAAATATACTTCCTTGTGTTCTACTTGACATTTTCACAATCTGTTGCATAATTTCTCTACCAAAACGATTGAACTATTTTTAAAGCATATGTTCAAAAGTATTTCCTTCTAATTTAGCCGGAATACGAGATAAAATCTTGGACATGTAAACTTGTCCATCGCGTTCATCGGTTTAAGTCGTCTGTGTTAACCAATTCTTATTGGAAAGGCATTATATTTTAAAAATAAAACAAAAAGTGTCTCTACTACTTCCACATGTTTATAATGATATCAGTTGATAATGCTTGTGATAAGCGAAACCGGCCCTGATCATTATAAACATGTGGAAGTAGTACAAACAAATTGCGTTTTATTTTTAAAATATATTTTTATAAATATTACCTGACCTCACACGGCAAACACGGAGTTAACATTAGGTCACTTAGGGAATGATGTTATTTTGGTGCTAGGTAATCTTGAAAGTTGAAAATATCACCGTGGACCGTACCTCGTGTAACCCTCGCAAAATATTGTCCATCAAAATTCTGAATAGGCTGACATTTGACATGCAATACGCTGCGTATAAATGACAAAACCTGTGCAAAATGGAGAAAACAATTCGTTTAAAAAAAGAGTCATTATGCATAGCTATCTATAATATTTACATGACTTATGGCTATCAATACATTTAACAAAAATAGTGTCATAAATGTGGCATCAGATTTTAAAAGAATAACAAATCGAGTATCGAGTACAAGCCTTGGACGACTATGAATTAATTGTTGACATAGTGAGACTTCACTTCAGAACCGTAAGTGTATTGAACGTCGTGATTCTATAATGCTTGGTAAGTTTGATAACGGCATTTACATGTCATGCAATACCATTGAAAATTAAATCAACATATTTTCCATTCTTGATATGAGCAATTTTCACGATTTAAAGTTTTGATTTCACATCCCGCGTAAGAAGACGCTGTATTTGTCAATGAAAAAAAAGAACCAGCAAAATAGACAACGCAATAGACGTAAAAAACACAAAAAACAGAAATGATGAATAAACGAGAAGAACACGCTGTGGAGGTAAAATGTTGATGAAGCATTTTACTCAACTCTTGCTGCATTTTCTCCCGTTCAGCCAGCGTCGTGCTGTAAATCTCAATTAAGAAGCTCTAAGAAGTGACGCTCGTAAAATTTTGAATCATTTTTGAACTGGATGGTTTACTAATAATCAACTGCAAGTGATAAGTTTTCTTAATGTACCGAATCCATTTGTCGCTAAAGATAATTTGATTTAAAAAATATTTTCGTAAATGCTCAAAACAAAAATTTAAGATTTGCTCCAATTTTAAACAATATCTATATATTCCTCTCTAATGAGAATTTTGATTACTTAACACCGATAATCAATTATTTTCCTTATTTAAAGCCTTCAGTCAACAAAATCTTTAATCAGATATTACTTAGCTAGAGGACATGAGGGGAAAAATAAATATAGATTTAGTCTGTACTCACCTTAAACATAAAAATTGCCAGAGAACTGAGATTGTTTCAATAAATAAATATAGGTAAGAAAAAAACCATCGATGATCGTCAATCAAACTGGCAAATAGTTTGATGCAAAGTAAACTTACTCCAAGTACTCGACAGCCGTGTTTGGGATGACCAACCAAAAGGATTAAGAGTGGCAGTTTGAAATGCGTTTGCTCTCGTTCATTCTGAGGTAATGTACGTCCTGCACTCTGCAGTACGGCGGTAGAGTTAATCTGGCGGGCGTCGGTCGTAGCGGCGACGCGGTCCGCCGCATAATCCCGCGGGGTGCGTCGCCAGTCGTCGCTCTCCGCTCGCCACCGGTCAAAAACTTTTGTCGCGATGCAAAAGCCTTCTAAACGGACGTCGCGTGCATCCCTTTTTATACCAGTGCTGGATGATAGCCAAATCGACGGATGCTTGGAACTTTACGGTTAATCCATTTATCTAGAACAGTATATAATGTAGCCAGATAAAAAATTTAATATTTTGTCACACCAACCATTCGTGAAAGACTATTTTCATAACAAAACAAGTATTGAATAAAACATCAATGGGATGAAAAAAATATTAAAATAATCGTTTGATTGATGATCACCTATAATTCAACTAGTTATCGTGGAACTCAAATATATTTCAGAACTGAACATTCTCAATATGCCATAAATTTGTTTATGGTATTACTAACATTGGAACTAGAATTGTCAGTCAAGAATAAATTTCTCCAATTTCCATTTTATGAAAAGTAAATATCTTTTCTTCTTTTAATAACCGTCGCTAAAATATCAGTTATAGAATTTATTGAAATTTCAATTCTGCTTGAATATGGCAACACTTCTAACGCAACGGTGGCATTCAAACTGGATACCAAGTTAAATTGGTACATCTATAGTTTTCCCATTATAACAGGTTGAATAGCTAGTTCTCAAAAGAGAGAAAATCGTGTCACTTATAGATACAGAAAATGGTCTTTACACAATGATATATTTTTATATTGAATATTAATATCCGTGAAGAAACCGAATGAATAATATTGATAACACAATATTTTTTAAAGATTGTACTACCATATGTGTTTTAATGTGTTAACTGTCAATTTTTGGTGGAAAGACATTATATTTTAAAAAATAAAACACAATTCATTTGTATTGATTTGTAAGAGGTCCATAACATTTAAATTGTAGACTATTTTATTTGATTTATGTATAATTTGTTTGATAATCAGTAATTTCTTGTCTTATTTTATGAACCATCTGTTTTATATACCTTAATTATAACACTCAATTTTATATAAATAGGCCTGTTATGTTTTGTATTTTTATCATTTGATAATGCTCGAGATGAGCAAAACCGGTCCTGATCATTAAAAAACATGTGGAAGTAGTACAAATGAATTGTGTTTTATTTTTTAAAATATAATAATAATGGTTTAATTTTTTGACATTTTCTGACGATTACCTTCAATTGAAACCAACATTTGAAACAGTATGTGTGAATATACAAATGTTTAATGACATCTTCAAGCTCTGGAAATAGTGCAAACAAATTGAATTATATGTTTTATATTAAACTTAAAAAATATATGAGAATTGACAATTACATCAGAATTTTTGTACATAAGAATTGTATATTATATATTTAACACTTCGAATTAATTTAATTGTCCGTTTTAAATCGATAAAATTATCAAAACATTATTCAACTATTGACCCCGACGTGATTTGAACACGCAACCTTCTGATCTGGAGTCAGACGCGCTACCGTTGCGCCACGGAGTCGATGTGAAATGGTAATGAAAATTATTTTATATTTCAAACTTTTGACAAATGCTATGATAAAAATATTTCCAAAAAATTCTCCCCGGCGGGGAATCGAACCCCGGTCTCCCGCGTGACAGGCGGGGATACTTACCACTATACTACCGAGGACATGCTAATGCTTTAAGTAATTTAATACTTGCCAATGCCAACAAGCATGGTATTGTATTTATATATTTAACTGACCTACTGTTATGTGTCATAATAATCAAGTATTTTTGATCGATGTGAAAAATGCTAATCTCTGATATGACAAACAGTTAAAATTATCAATGACTAGTGAGTACCCGGCATGCGTTGCAATTCCACTCAAAGAAAGAAAGGGTTTGTGTTTTAATTCTGTTTATTGAACTGCTTTTGGATTAGAGGTCTGCACAGGCCGAAATTTCATAGACTTACCCGGTTCGAGCCCATCATCTTCAGGTTTGGCCCGACCCGAACCCGAGTTTCAATATCACACTTGTTATAACACAATATTTTTGTTTTTCGTCTGGTGCGTACAAAAATAGATCAGAAGGTTTTTCCTAGATGTCGCTGTACGTACGTATTTGATTCTTTTTTTCAATTTTAGATTTTCAATTTTTTTTCTTCAGAACCCTTCACGGGTGTGTGCACAACAACTCACCGAAGTTTCATCGAAATCGTATAAATGGTAAAGGAACGCGTAAAGGACAAACAGACATTCATTTTTATATATATAGATATAGATTTCCCGGCATGATCGCAATAAGTCCTTCCTGAAAGTTTCGTCGCGATCGGTTGAGTAGTTTAGGAGCCTATAAGATCCGGACAAACCAACAAACAGACATTCATTTTTATATATATAGATAATGATATATAACAAGTAAGTTTGGTTAAGATGTATCCAGCGGAAAGTATATAATATCTAATTTGAACAATGTAATTGAATAATTACAATATACTATATTAGTCTTGGCTTGTCTGTAGTCAGTACACAACATGTGTATCAAGCGCATTGATCGATAAATATTAATCCCAACAGTAATTATAAAGATTTTTCTAATTTACGTGAATTTATTAGGAAACAATGATACTTTCGATTTTTTACAAATTTATTAAATTAAATAAATTATATCCACAATTATGTCTGTATTAATATGAAATAACAGTAATTTAAGATAGTGGCGAAGGGTGCTTCGTGGAATTTCAAATACATCAATCTATAAAATACAAAAGTGTTTAAACATCACATGATTTTACGGGGTTGCATATGGTTGGGTGTGAAATAAAAACTACACATGAATACAAACACTGGTTTGCACTTAGGCTAAAATCCGTTGAAAGGATTTATCTCTTTATAGCCTTCGAATTAAAGACCTACTATTTTAATAGTTCTAACAATTATTTAAAGCTATGACAAAATTTAATAAAAATCGACGATTGCAACAAAATATTGACTAAATAATAATTTACATTCACTCTTTGTTCATCACAATTAATTCGTTTTCAAATTCATTTAAAATTTTACAATAACGTTATGCCATCTATAACTCATCATATTTTTGTCACAATTAAGTTTTCACTGTATGCTTAGAGAATAATTTATATTATAAGAATCACGTTTAAGTATAATGTCATTAACATAAAGATGCAGACTCATTTTTCATATTATTTGTAGTATCAATGGAGAATCCTTGCTGGATCTTCAATATCACATTTGAGTCATGCAAATTTTGTATTCTTCTACATCATTTATCACCAAAGATGTTATTTCGCCTTTATTCATCTTCTGTCATTCAAGGACACAGATAACTAGAATTTACTGTCAGTTAGAGTTTGAAACATAATTTAAATAATTCGCGTACAACATTTTAACGGTTCAACTATTTTCCGCTGTTGTTAAAAAAATAAAAAAAAACATTATACGACTGATCAAAGAATATTTAGAGTATCCTTTATTTAGCTACAAGTTATGTTTCTAACAAAAAATAAGATGAAATCTTTTTTTCAGATATGCCGCAATTCGGCTTAAGTTCCGGTAATTCTCATTGGGGCTACGGAGGAACGGGAGCTTACTCACCTTACCTTGCCGGTGGAGGGTTGTCCTCCTGCGCCGCCCCTTCAGCCCCACAGTTCAACACACCATCCCTAGCTTTTGCTGGAGTCCCAACCGAGCAGCCATCAAACACTGGACAAGACTTTACAGGGAACACTAGTGAGTACGAAGGACTTTCCACGACTTCTTTTATATCTCAATGCATCAATATGTACCATTATCGTTTATTCTCTATTAACTCATTTACTGAATGAAAAACAGTTTCAACTGTTAACTTGAATTCAGAAACTATCTCATTAAAATGTGTAAATGTTCGTTTTTTATTATCTTCAAATCGTCGCTATTCTGTAACAAAACACTAAATCGAAAAAATGACATATTGTGTGAGTTATACCAAAATGTTTCTTATTTCAAACTCAACGGTATAAAAGAACACACTTTTTATAAATTATGCTTTTACTTAAAAACAACTTTTTGCAAACAAATAAAATGAAAAAGCTATAGCATTTCAAACATTTGACAAATCTCAATATCCAATTACTCAAAACTAGTATTTTTCAATTAGAGTCTTCTTCCAGAACAACGACGAAATCAAATATTTAATTTATAAAATGCCATCAATGTTCAATTAGTCATCACCATGATTCAAAAATATGATTTTATACGGTAAAAAAATAAAACATTATTATCAGCTAGTGGTAATAAAATTTTAATTTAACACAGCAAGAGGTTCGTAACAAGTTTGTCATATTCTTACCAATGTTATATAACTGGACTGTATTCATTCTAGTAATAAAACATTGGTCAAGCGATTGATTTTCAGTTATTCTTTATTTATTTCATAGCAATATTGAGACTGAAAAACAATTTTTTGGTATTATAAAATATTACATGTTTTTTTTGTTGTTTTATAAAATCGTCAAGCCATAATATGAGCCGCGCTTATATGACAAAAGCCGCAGTCAAAAACATTCACCATAGTCGGGAGTCAGGAGAGGATTTTGCTGAAAACGATTTTATATAAATGTACGCCATATAAATTTGTTCGCTGATCACACATCGTGCGCATCAAACACGCCACCGCCGCTCATAGTTACTAGCCCATAGCTACTTCCTCTCGTATCCCTAACCAAATATGGACAAACATAAATGCAGTTACTGTAATATACACCGCGGCGCAAAAAAATAGCGAAAAAACGATCCGTAAATCTCTGTTTTAATAATTATGTCTTCTACTAGTTAGAAACGTCGTTTTTTGATCCTCAAACAATATGAATATCATTTGAATTTATCAGATATCATAGAATTTTAGTCTTGTTTCACATAATATATGATTTTTTCGGTATTATTTCATATCAAAATAAAAGTTATAGATTCTATTTAAGATAAAGCCAAGAATGTATTGACAATACAAGAAGGTCATGCGCTCAAATCATAGATTCAATTTTAAGTCATGGTTATGGAGAAGCTTAATAAAATTTCTTAATAGAATAACTAAGTTATGAATTTTAATTTTATATTAAAAATAAAATTCCACAAAGTTACCGCTGAATCCATAGAAAGTATTAATAATATTTCGTTTATATTTATAATTTCATTGTCAACCCCACGTAACGGTCAGTTATAAATAATGTAAAATGTAAGTGTACCTTAATTTAAACATTCAATAGGACCACGTGAGATAAAGAAATGAAATGACTTAATTGTACCCACCCTAGCAATAAATAAGCGGGAAAACAGTACTGAAAAAAGTATTAATGAATGTTACTCATTGGTCATAGTGTCTAATACACACACAATTGACAGTTACTGGGGTTGTATTTGCTTCGGAAAATATGATGCCATATCCGCATATTCAGAGAATTGCAACGGATTCGAGTGGCGAGTCTAGTAGATTTATCTATTTGCCATACCTCGATCGACCTATCAATCAATTTGATAGGCAATATTTTATCAGAACGATCGTCATCGGGGAAAAACGAAAAACTCGCCAGGATATTAACGACATACAGGTTGCTTCTTACATTTATTGAAAGTATTTTGTAGACAAATATACTTATTATCAGAACGTTTTGTAAACATTCATGATAACGTATCATTATGTTATTATAATGATAAGTAAATACCTGGTTCAATTATTTAATTCACTTTTGTATGTAATATGCGTTGCTTTATATACATCATCAGCCTTAAGTTTACGTTATCTCATTACTTCATATATAATACTTCCACAAAGATAACCGTTAAATTGTGTATATTATCAGATTAAATTAGTTAATTTTAAAAATTAACCACAGTTATAATGTATATTTTCTAGACAGTAAAATGTGATAATATAAAGATTACTGTGTACAATGTGTTAAAGTTAAAGCTATCGTTAAAAAACAAAGCAATCTTTATTGAAATTTTATTCGAGTGTATTTAAAAAATTTAGTATTATCAGTTAAGACTATAAACCCATTGACTAACAAAAATCTTACAATGAGCGTTTTAATGCTATTTTTGAGCATATTTAATCAAAATCTCATGCTCGAAAAACAACTTCAATATCTAATAATGACTTTTAAGGTGAACTGTCAATTCTTGGTGGAAAGACATTATATTTTAAAAAATAAAACACAATTCATTTGTACTACTTCCACATATTTATAATGATCAGAACCGGTTTCGCTCACGAGCATTATCAACTGATCATCAGTTGATAATGCTCGTGAGCTTTTTTTAAATCTAATAATGATGTATAACAATATTATGCTTTTGTTTCATTTTATATAATATCTATAATTTCTGCATACTACGTTATAAAGATAGCTATATTTCGGGGTCGTAGTGACACAAGAGCAAAATTACATAAATATTGAACAGAGAAAAATTACAAATTAGTTATTTGAAACGTATGTATGAATATTACGATTAAATTTTTATGTTCACCTTAGTGAAATTGTAGTTAATGTGTTACAAACTTTGAATTTTCTGCTGACTACAATAATTTTGTTGTTTTAATGTCAACACAATATTTGAGTGTTTGTGAAAGAAACGACGGTACTAATAAAAAACATTCAAATCCCGGTTTCAAACATAATCAAATGAAATAACACATTAACCTTTAAGTACCTACTACAATTCGAGTTTACGATTAAGGTTATCATAAGTTTTTTGGAAAATTTAAATATTGGGATATACTTGCTAATAATTCTGCTTTTAGATATTCAACGATTCACAAAGTGATACGACTTGATTTGCAAAAAATCACATGTCTAGTAAATTATAGTCGTTGCACAAATCTTAATATCGAGAAGCTCTAGACCTAACATGCGGGCAAGGGTCCTCTGAATTTATGCTTAGACCTAATGACTAACTGGCACTGTTTACAAAATAAATACGTATGCAAACGATGTTATCTCTTCTGATATAACTAGTAGATGTCAGATAATAAAACGCTTGGTCGATAATGATATTGCATTTATTTATGATAATGTAAAGATTAATTTGGCGATATCAAAAATGGATCATCCTGCATTTCTCTGTTATCTGGAATATGCATCAAAATTATGTGGGTCGATCAGGGTGCATTTTTAGGGGCTTTTTTGTCCAGTGCTGCAACTAATCATTGTTCGACGAGGACGTATTTATTTTGCAGCGAGCGGATGCGTTTTGGTATTTGATTGCGGGTTTTTTATGATTGAACAGAGCTATATAATGTTTAATTGATATAAATGTGGTTAAATATGGCAGATATTATTAAAAAAATGTTGTGGGAGATAATATCATCTATTCGTATTTCATTTATATTGTGTGTATTTTGTAACAAAACGAACACATAGGTAATTAATATAACATACAGAAAACTCTTTGTTTAATTTTTAACAGTGAATGTCGTTAACTAATAATATTTACCTTATAGAGTCACAAATAATTTAATTGTATGTTTTTAGAAATTTCTAAAGACGCTTTGTATGCAATACTATTTCTTGATCATTAAATATATATTCAACAATTAAACTCATGACATACGTAATAATGCCATTTGATACCAATATGGATTATTATCATACAGAGAAAATTACACATATATACTTTTTATCATTTTGGTGGATTTCAGCCCAAAATTTTATAAATATAACTAATATTTTATTTTTGTTACACAGTTTTACCCGACACCACTGCATCAGAACTCGATCAGCACTTATCGGGGTTGGTGAGTACGCCACCTTCCCACAATCACTCTTCGACTACTTCGAGCCTCCTAGTACCGCGGTATCCTAACAACAACGCCGGAGACTTCAGTTTATCAGCTGGACCTAGATCTCTCAGCGATAACAGCTCCCAAGCGGAATCGCCTGTCCAGGACGATCTTCTCACTTCAAACACATCCTCAAACCTCGGTATCACTCACCTCGGCAACGCGAACGCGGCGAATTTCCCGTCGCTGATGAGCGGCCACCAAAACTCCGGCTCCGGATATTCGACGGGAAATTGTAATAACTCACTGTATCCCGTTTTACCCGCTAGCCTTTTGTATAGCCAGCTGTACACAGCTGCAAACCAGACGCATAATTTTCACCCTCTTCATTCGAATTCAATACACTCAACGCAGAATCATCACAATGATTTGCAATCGATGATGGACCAGATAACCTCGACAACTAACAACCATAGACAACAGCATATGGGATTAAGTCAAAATAGTGTTGGAACTGATTTGTTAGGTGGAAGCTCTTGTGCTGCTGCTGTAGCAAGAGTTGGCGAAGATGTGAGAGGCGGTGGACTTGGAGGCCCTAGAGGTCAACCGCAAAACGATGGAAATGCAGTTGTTTGGAGACCTTACTAAACATAATTTGTGACATAAAATAAACAATAGTTGAATGTTATAACATAAACAACAATATTATAAAGTTATCCATAACGTTTTGTGGTAAAATCAGTTAACTTTGTTAATTGTCATTTGGTTGACATCTGATGGACTTGATCTCGTGAAATTTATTGTGTATAAAATTATTTATGTACAGTATGATTGTTTATTTTTAATATTTATCTGCACAACGATATCGACGATCTTGTCAAAAGGAAATTGCATTAATTATACGTAATAAAATATTAGGTGTATTATAAAAAGTCCATAGGTTCGTACTAATTCGCTAAAACAAAAGAAAATATGTGGTTTAAGCGGTTATTATAATATAGTAAATGATGTTGTAAGTATATAATTCCATAAAAGCAAAATAAAGTAAAGCGTCATACCTCTTTTGAATATAAAAGAATAATACATTGATATTTTTGTTAATTGATTATTTTCAGTTTTAATATGACAGTATTGTCTTAATTCATGTATAATATTAGTTCAGTAATTTTGTGAATGATCTAAATCAACTGATATAAATTAAGAGTAGTCATAATCAAGAAACGAATATAGGCAAATTTTTGTGTATACTGTAAATGAAATATGAAGAAATTGTTGTAGATAAATGAGAAGATATATCATAATACTTATATTAATTTGATTTTTAAAAACTGTTTTTTTATTCATAAATATTTATGTTGATTTTCAATTATTATTTTTATACTGCATCATTATTCAGTTGTAAAATTCTACATTTGAAATAAAAAGGGGTTAAAAAACCGAAGGAACAATTTTCTGTTTTCGACAAATTTAAAAACGTTCATGTGTTGATAAATTTCATACGCGCCTAAGTCACACTTACACAATTTTAAATAACAAAAATTCAGAGTCTATAAGGATTTTTCTTGAGTAAATATAACGAAGTATTGCAGAAAGTGTCTTACCCACTGCAAAAGGACACGGATCATTCTGAAAAAAAAACCAAGACTTAATTTTATTATTTGGGTTACATTTTAAATAAACTTTTGAAAAAAAATTGTTCAACCTAACTTTTCAACGAAAAAAACAGACTTTTGTTTAATTGTTCTAAACTCAAAATATTCCCCTGCTTATATAGAAATTGAATCGATCGCAATCAAAATCTCAAAAAAAAATAATTATGGTGGAATTAGGTGCGTATGTTATTTATCGACTCACATTATGGTTTATTTATAATAATATTTAATCAGCGCCGATTTCAGTCAGAGAGTGAACAGTTTTAAGTGATTTCAGACCAAACAAAGCTGGTCGAGGATCATTTTTAAAAAACCTAAAATATTTACTGCAAAATGTTTATTTTCAAACTGTTAATATCTCATCATCATGATTGTCAGTTAAAATAGACCAAGTAATGAAGTAAAAATAAAACTAGAACTAAATAGAATGTTTTGCCATTTTGTGAAAGCAGTATAGAAAAATATTTGAATATGAATTACTTTCCATTGAAGAAATTTTGTGTGTAAATTCAATTAAATCTTTATAAAATTGTGAGTCCATTGTATTTTTAAAAATTGGTACTTCTTAGAAGGTACATAGTATAATTCTTGTAATTATTTATTAGAAAAATCGACTAGTACTTAGCAGCAGAAACCAAAGTATGACCTCAATTTTGTAGAATAACGTTTCATTTATAATATTAAAAATTGATTCTATTCACGACATTTATTTGAATATTAAGTTTGTGCTCAAAATTAATTTTGAAATTTTTTCGTTCATGTTATTTAAATAAGCTATTTAGATGAAACTTTAATTGTTTATTACAATTTTATGTTCTCTTATAAAAAGATGAAACGATGTGCAATATTTATTATTATAATTATGATTATGAAATAAGAAAAGTGCAATAAATTTGTTTTATATCGTTATCTGAATGCACTGTTTTATTATTATTAAAATACTTACGTTGAATTTCTTCATTAAAAATAATTAATTTTTATTTGAAAAAATAAAATATTTATAAAGGATGCTTTTTATTTATTTGTCGAATACATGATGTGGAAATGGAAAGAATAATTAGACATTATAATTACTGATTCAAGAGGTAAGTTCATTTGGAAGACGAAAAATTGTTTTATTGTATAAATAACTTATTACATCACTACAAAATATCAAATTTCGTTTGCAAGATCTTTATCATCTTTCCTTAAATTACGTCAAATCTCTATACAAATTTCTTTTGAAAGTTACAAGTAAGACAATTCTGCCAGGAAAAATCAATTTTAATATAAGATACACACTTGAGAAGAATTTTTCGTGAAAAAATTATTTAAATCGTATTGGTGTATCCTCTATTCTCTTCACCACAAAACATCAGCGTTAATAAGAAAATAAAGGTATAGCTTCACAAAATGGGCGACAACCTACAAAAAAGAATGTTTGAGCATCATTGAAAAAAAAAACTACAAGCCAATATTAATGATATAAATGAATTTAAAACATCCATCTAAATAAAACAGTAGGTACTTTCATAAAACCAGTGAAACGTTAAATTATTGCGGATCACAAAATGTACCTCTGAATGTATCGACATTAATTTTCTCGTCTGCATCATCACTACACCCCTCTTTTATCAGTGGCGTCGGTGCAAATAATAATGAACACACACGAAATATAATTAATATACACGTTAATTATTCATGACCAAAAATATTAATGAAAAAATATTCAACTGTAGTAGTAAAACTACATTTCTACGCCTCCAAAGCTTATGTAATCTCGATTTTTCTAAAATGTGTTTTCATTTTTTTCTAAAGCTAGTCTTGCAAATACTATTAGAGTACGTGAAACACATCATTTTGAATACCATGATTCTCATACAACGATTATTATTTATAAGTACAACGAATTTTCCTATGGGTGTTCTGTTTTTCTATTTCATTCATTTATTTTCCGCCTGTCATATCATTTAAGTTTTATCAGCTTTTTCTATTTCATCTTTATTATTTGAATTTCAAATATTAATATTCATCCTTCTTTTTTAAATCGGAAATATTAATATAAAAAATAGTAGAATTACCACAGATTTGTAAATTGTTTTACAACAAATACTAAACAATGTTAACATCTATTTTAGGCATCATAACTATCGAATTTCTTCCATAGTATATGATCTTATATAACAACAAGCTCAACTATAATAATTATAGATCAATAGTTTACGTTAAATAATTCTCCCTTTAATGTGTATTCAATGTTTTAATAGAAGATTTTTTAAACTTAGTTGTTGTTTTAGATAAATCACATTTAAATTAAACTAAATACACATTTAATATCATTTACTGTAATCCTGGCCAAACATTATTACAATTTTTAAAATAACAATGTCTGTTATATAAACCTATTTCGGAGAAAGGATATGATCCTCGTAGACCCTCAATAGCTGAAAATATTCAGTAGCTAACGAAACCGATCATGTTTTAAATGATAATTGTAGAATATGTGTGATACATAGTTGATTTTATAAGTAAATTTAATATATCTAAGTGAGTTGATATATTTTTTTATCTCTTATAGTTTAATATAATACATAAACGAGAGAAAATCCGTTTGTGTATAATTTTGACAATGTTGTTTTATGAAACTATAATGCCATGTAAAAACCGATTCACAAACACATAATTTCATATATAAAATTGTTGGTCTTCTTGTGATGATTTTTTAAATACTGGCATATAGTTCATTAAAAACATAAAGTAATTTATCGCTTTTTAGTTGGTTAGGAAGAGAACTTCTACGACCGAACATTATCAAAAACATTATAGTTCCGTGAGATTACGAAATTCACTAGAAATGGATTTGAAGGCCAAACAGAATGAAACAGATCGATGTTGGAAAATAATTATAAAATAGTATCTAAAATTTGCAAACATGCTTTTAAAATCTAGGCACAAATTATGTGATTAAAATGACTCGTATTAATGTTATGAGTGAACAGGCTTAGTATTGCAATGAAAAATATAAGTAAGTATCTATGAAATAGAATTCCGTCTTACGAGCCAATAAGACGTCACAAATAAAATAGCCAAATAGTTTAACCGAATGCCCAGAGTAAATACTTCGAAGTATCAGTTCCGTATGAAGAAAATTGCTTATTTATTATTTAATTATGCTATGCTGTCTCATTGCAGGTGAGTTTATGTAATGTTAACTATTCTTAAATAAGAAAGTATTTTTTATACATCCAACTGCTATTTAAAGGGTATTAGAGAATTCCTTTATTGACATATCATCGTTGTTCTGGAAGAAGACACTAACAGAAAAATACTATTTTTGAGTAATTGGGAATTGAGGCTTTGTCAATGCTATAGATTTTTCATTTTATTTGTTTGCACAAAGTTGTTTTAAGTAAAAGTATAATTTGTAAAAATAAGTGTGTTATTTCATACGGTAGAGTTTGAAATAAGAAACATTTTGGTATAACTAACACAATATATCATTATTTCGATTTAGTGTTTTCTTCCAGAACATCGACATATACCCATTTGTATAAAAGCGTACTGTAACTGAAAAAGATAGTGGTTTTTGAACAAGTTATCGAATACAGTAAACGATTCTGACCAAGAGATAATTGAACCGGACATAGGAATGTGCAAAAACAACTTCTATTATAAAAATAGGAAATTCACGAGCATTATCCGCCAATCTTCAGATAATCAATTGTATAGTTGCTTTTTATTATAGGACTGGAATGATTATACATTTATCAAGTTTACTGAATTAAATGAAATGGTTATATTAATTATTTAAAATAAAAAAACCAATACACTAGCAATAGGCAACGTTGGCTTAACTATTACGCATACTATATTATAAAACGGTGATTAAATGTTTTCTTAAAATTAAGTAGTTCATTTCACTTAGATTAAAATATCACTGATGAAAATTCAATAGTTGTCGCAACAATGAAAGCAAAATGAATAAAAGTAAACGAAATTATAATACCGATACATGATTTTTTGTATGTGGTCAGTTTTTACCATTGTAACCTTCACCGGAGCAACAGATTTTTTCTGTTTTTTTTTTCAAAGTTTTTTTTTCCCTTTTTTCATTCGCCCCCTATCGTTGAATCACACAAATGACGTGTTGTGGAGACAGGCCATTGGCGTAGCCGTAATCATTGTGGAATATCAAATAAATGGTCATCGTGTGAAATTTTGAATTGTTTTTACCTGTACAAGTAGATAAAAAATGTACACTACATTAGTGTTGGTAGAAATATATTTCACTATGTGCACTATTGCACGAAAATAAAACCCTTTATTGAATTATTTTTAAAAAGTAATCTTGTCATAACAGTCAATGCGCTGAATATTTTAATTGTCAATTCACTCTAACTAGATAAAAAAAGAACTCTAGGAGAAAAGACAGCAGATACCGTAATCTAAAATTAAAAATCTTTAGGTACAGACAATTACAAAGGCTGACATGCAAAATCGCGAGTGGCAGTTTAGTTAAATTAGGAAATACTATTTAGAGAATATTGTATACTACCTGAGAATTATATGCTGTAAAATTCTAAACTTCTCTTTCCTAATAAAAACTCTTGATGACATGAAATATAACTATGTTCTTGGATATAAATTCATTAGTATTTCATGATGATGAATAAAAATAACTATTGAAGAAAACTCGGAATTGCAAATTGGGTCCGCCAATGAAAAATCGAATACAAAATGCATTGAGTTGCAATATACGCATTTGGCTGGACAGTGCGTGCACAATTTTCTATGCAGGTATTACAGGTTATATGCACTTCTATCTGTACTTCCACATGACCGGCACAGTACACCCGCTATGTGCACTTTTCCCCGCTAGCATCCGTTAATTATTTACCCACTGGAAATCATTGTTTAGTCTTGCTGCACTCGATTGTATTTTTTTCATTACATGCCTATTGACTGAAAAAAAATAGACTTCAATGATTTTTAGACTTAGTTATTTCGCATATTATATAACGGCATTAAAGTTTTCAATTTATAGGGGATTCAGTTAGGTATACTGAAATTAAGTACAATACACTGCGATTGTTGATAGTAATCAAATATTAGGTTTAGTAATATCATAATTCGTGATAACTTGTTAGTTAAAATATTACTTATATTTAAAAACCTTTCACTTTAATTATTGTGTCTTATTTAAATATTGGTCTTGTCAAGTGATCTCATTCTAGAGCCTCTAATGATCTAATTTTCAAAAAACCAAATATCCACGCGTGAAAATACTGCGTTAATCGATCCTCGTTAAAATGTCTACTGTTGCAGAATGATATTGTGAGTCTTGTGTGTTTCATTTGAGGTTGGACATGGTTGACAAAAATACGTTCATGTTTGTAGGTAATTTGGGATTTTTTAGTTGTATGAATAATAAAAAAACTGTATACGGTAAATACCCTTAATTTTTATTTAACAATATTACCAATCTCGCTCAAATAGAAAGCATTCTCAACAGATCAGCGTATTTTCATGTCAGGTAAACAGTAAAGCATATGTGAAAATGTTTTGATGCCAGTGTTTACAAAATGAAGTATTTTCTACATTTTATCACTTGAAATATAATAAATATTACATTTTTTATTTTGTAATAGTTCCTTCCCAGCAATTTTGAGTTGTTAACGTTGAGTATTAATATTTCGTCTCTACACCGAGAATAATTTCTTTCTTAGTCAGCTGTAAGAAATAAATTACCATTTCGAAGATAAAAAATTCTGAACATAGTAGAATATTATTGTACATTCGTGATCACTCTTTATTTAAATCCACCCATTACTATTCGGAATTGGTTATATCACATTAATATTGAATATTATATTTGTGTAAACTATGTAATTCAAAAGTGGCAATATAGATGTTGTATTTACAGTATCTAGTTAAGAATGTAATTTACCCATATTATAATTTTGTATTTATTCTGAAGTAGATACTCAGCAGTCTAGCATTCTAAATATTTATTCCTGTCACATTGTGAACGCGTTCCGTCCAAAGCTTGGCACATGTTTCATTTGAAATAAATGAATACAGGTAGGTGACTTACAGAACATTGACTGAGTGTGTTATTTAAAATGGTTATGAATATTTGTCTATTCTGGTAGATAGACTAGGTAGATGTATTTCAGAAACACTGTTTTACTTTAAAAGTAAAACAAATAACAGCTGAATTTTAGCTCGATTGAGATTTATTTGGATTTGTCTATTTTCGCAGTAAATATCTCACGTACCTTGTAACTTTATTCAGTATATCTATAAATCTATATAATTTATTGATTAAAGCGGCGTCTATTTGGTAAAAAATCATTATACAAGGAAAGAGCTTTTGGCATCTAAAAGGTTGTAATCTATGATTAAAAACTTTTTCCTCTCGATGGAAAAATACTGAAATAGCTATTTCTAATTCTTATTTCTTGTATAACTAATCGAATTACTGCCTTTACCTTGTAATTGTATATGTTAATATATAGTTGAGTTTTAAATGCTGCTAGTGTAGATTTGAATTCTTAATCATTGATTATATATTTTAAAAAATAAAACACAATTCATTTGTACTACTTCCACATATTTATAATGATCAGGACCGGTTTCGCTCATCACGAGCATTATCAACTGATAAAAATACAAACATAACAGGCTTATTTATATAAAATTGAGTGTAAAAATGAAGGTATATAAAACTGATGGTTCATGAACTGAGACAAGAAAATACTGATTAACAAGCAAAATCTACATAAATCAAATGAAAGAGTCTACAATTAAAATATTATGGACCTCTTGCAAATCATTAAATACTAATCTGAAATCACAAATATAGCTACATTAAAAGTCCATTTAGCTGAACAAAATGACGTTACTAATATAATATAAAATAATGACTCAGGGAAATTATAAGTAAAAATTAATGAACCATTAATGAATCGGATATAACTTGTATTATATTATAATTTGTATTATACCTGTAAGGTTATTTTTAACTTTTAAGAATTGATTCTGTCTCTGTAATTTTTATTTTTCAGATATTAAAATTTATTGGATACTCATAGCTGCTCTGCTTTCTCCACTTAAGATGGCTGTTTATTATTCATATTAATTACATACTTAATATTTGATTATTTTTAAATGGTTCATTTATTTTTACTTATAATTTCCCTGAGTCATTATTTTAAATTATATTAGTAACGTCATTAATAATTTTGCTTGTTAATCAGTATTTTCTTGTCTCAGTTCATGAACCATCAGTTTTATATACCTTCATTTTTACACTCAATTTTATATAAATAAGCCTGTTATGCTTGTATTTTTATCAGTTGATAATGCTCGTGATGAGCAAAACCGGTCCTGATCATTATAAATATGTGGAAGTAGTACAAATGAATTGTGTTTTATTTTTTAAAATATAATGTCTTTCCACCAAGAATTGACAGTTAACACCTTAAAAGTCATTGATTATATAATTGAAAAACTATCAGCAATACAAGAATAGAGATTTCTCGGACCTCTGTTGAACTGACGGAATTAATTGGCGCTACAAAACAATCAGGTTTATGACCTACGTTTCAACCATTGTCCAGACTTTATCAGGATACACTACACCTGCCACTATTTTTGACCAAGTCTGTCAGTGTTTAAAGGTGGCTATTAAATGGTTGATTTCCTGCCTTATTAATCTCGCAGTTCACGTAGAGATCAAAAACTCAGCATGTAATATTATGTCATGACAGATTTAAAAATTGTTCATACATTTGTATTTATAGTATTTATGAAGAAACAGTAAGAATTAAACATAACATTATTTATATACATTAAATTATGACAAACAAGCATAAATGAAGATATATTATGTTTATTCAAGGAAACATAAAATAAAATACTATTACTTGAGTCGCAATAAATATAAGTTAAATAGTTTTAAGAAAATGCCCATATATTTTTTTCTGTAAAATAAAAAGTTTGAACATTCATTTTTCTTATAATAAATGAAAGAATGAATAAATTGACATGATATTATTTTTAATAAGCTGTCTTTCTACTCTCGTGAATTGTAATTTATGTACTGATAGTGATTATAACTGCACATAGAGTTTGCAGGTAGCGCTTTCACCCCAATGCAAATATGCAATAATCCATTTTATGTTGCAGTTCGCACCCCGCGAATGTGTTATAAAATATTTTGTATGCTAAAGGGTAAATTGTCGATGGCTGCATAACGTGCATACATATACACGCCAACCTGCTTGATTGTTTGTAAGTGTTCGCCGAAAATACAATTCAATCAATAATATTGATGGGCACAGTTATTAACTGCACACAGTTACAACAAAACATATCCGTATATTTCAATACAGCATCAGAAAATAATTTCACTCAAATTAAAATATAATTATTTATATAATAAAAGCTTTCGGGTTCAGCAATATTATATTTACAATATAAAATCGGAATGTTGTATTTTAAATATTATTATTTTTTTGATTCCCTCCCACCCATCCGATCCTAAAAACGAGGTGTAGCGAAAGCGATTAGCTAACCATTGGTCTTCTCCATTAGAAAACGTCTGTTGAGATACTTCCATTAGGAGACCACATTGGGAGTGGACACGATAAAAATATCTCGAATCAAGTGAATCTCCAGAAATGTATTTTTTTCGGATTTTTAAAAATATTCCATTGGTGGTCGAGACTGTCGAGTATGGCATGAAAAAAGAAGATTACTTGTTTAAACAGTTATGGTATGATGCAGTGATTACAGTTTCAAAAATATACTTTAATTCTCCTTTGCCAAGACTATAGTCTGTAGCATAATTTCTTCATTCTGCTTGATGTGACTCTGTACTGCATTGCAGGTCAACACTGCCAAATGATATATATCTCTGGTAACGGTTAGCAGCATCATGAGTCTAACATCTGGGGTGAGGATACGTGGTATCGGATGGGGCAAATACTGTATAACTGTAGGCAAAGATGGACAATTAAAAAGATTGCTGATAGTCACGATATCACTATGAGCAATTTCCGTGATAATTTTTGTCCATCTATAACTTGAATCAACTATGAAAATTGTAGATGGTTGGATTCTCTTCATTATATTAATTTATGGAACTGAGAATTTACCTTGTTTCTCCGTTTGGTATTCATTTGACTTGCAATAAATATTATCAGAAGATGTTATTAACAGTAATAACTATGAAACTTCAGCAAACTATGGACGTGTGTTTTCGCTCAGTGGTAAAAAAATATCAATTACTTCGTATTAGTATTTAATAATTATAAAGTTTCAATAAACTTGAATATCATTTATATCTTCATATTAAACATTTTTATGACGTACAAGCATCTAATCTTGGTAGAAAAACTAACAATTGTCTTCCGGCGAGCAGTTTAAAATGTTAACTCGTTAAGGAAGACTAGTCCAGATAATATTTTAAGTTCAGGTTTGTGAAATGAATGCATACAAAATAATTATCAGATCTCTTATGATGTATTTAATAAAACTCAAAGTTTATATTTGATTATACGAAATGTGCTGATATTTGAATAAGAACCTCTCATTTTACCCGTAACATTATCTGCAAGTAAATAAATGGGAGAAATTATAATTCTTACAAATTATTTATCTTTGATGTCAAAATTGTGGAGGAAAATAATTCAGCAAAACTCCCATTATTATAAGGTGAAAGCTTCCAATTATACATCCACACATGAATCACATAATTAAAAACGTCATCAGTCTTTGAACTTGCACCCTTCTTGATAGGCAGTTAAATATCTCTGAGCTAATGAACTACATTATTGTGCACGCCTAGACGTTTCATATACAGGCATGCTTACAGTGGACAGGGCTATGAAAAACTTATTGCTTTGATGCAAGAGTTTTTAGTATTACAATTATACGAAGAATTCACTGATATTTATTAATTGGCATACAGTTCATTCGTTTAAAAGATTTCCTGTTTTGTTTTCCTAAAGTATGGTTTTTATTCAGTTCATGTGTCTGTCGATCACAAGGCGTAATAAGGTTAACGGCTGACATTTATTAAAACAAAACAACTGATATTGGTTACAAGTTACAACTACATTGATTCCAATACAACATAATGTTCAAACCATTTTACACAAACTGATAAACTATTTAACTGATAATAAGCTCGTTGAGGAAAGACATCACAAGCACCTTCGATATTTTAGATCGTATTCCAAATTAAAACAGCATTTGATATTTCACTTTGCCAGAAATCATTCTTGTAATTACTGATCGAAACGAAGTATTTTCCACTAGGCTATCTATGCTAATGATTATGAAATATTCGTTAAATGTGCATTAAAAAAAGCATGTAGCTGTTTGTTGATAATTATTGTCATTCCTTTTTCGCACATTGCTAATTGTGAAGAAATATTAAATCCACCTTGACCGTATTGTTGAAACTTCATTTAAAAAAATTCCTTATATTCGTCAGCATCTTACTTGCAGCATATTCCAAATAATATAGATTGGATATAATCGGAAATAAAATAAATTGTTAGTAACACTAAACTTTTAATAAATCAAACATAGTGAATTTATATTTAAGATATGAATTCAATAAGGTTTTTTCTAAAATTGGATCGTCACTGCATACTTTTTTCTTAAATATTGTTTATATATGTGAAAGCATGCGAAAGTTATTTTTATCAGTAGAATAAATTCACAGCCCTAGAGACAATACATAGTCCGAGAAGTAATAAGCACAATACACACGTGAGTCGAACAAAACATTTCACGAAATAGTCTTGAGAGTGTCTACAGTACAGAATAGAGTCGGCACACAGACGTAACGAGGACCTAATGTCAGCTAAATGAATATAAACAAATTTAGTCACAGAATTCGTTCGACATGTTTCTTTGAATTGTCAATTAGTCAGAGACAAAGGACACCTAGCGCCACCTCGCCGCCTACCGAATTGCCGCCCAAGCTCGCCCACCTGCTTTTGCTTCAACCCCCACATGCCGAGGAGACGGAACCGCCGTAATGATAGACTTTCATGGGCGGAGAATGTTTACGCTTTAAAACTTTTCATTATTTACGAAAAAAATTTAATGGTAAATTGCGTGATGGTAGCTGGATTGTGGGTATGTAGATCAGTACACCCGTCAACCGTTTTCCTTTTTGCTGTAAACATCGATTATTTGCACCGTATTCAGCATATGTTTAGTTTATTCTCTTCCAGGAAAGAGAAATTTTACTTGTTGAAATAAAAAAAGCTAAACATAGTTGGCTTCTCGAGTGCAGCTATATTCAGAGCCCATAATAATTATTAAATATTTGAAATATCCTTCTACAGTACCACAAACCACGTTACACATTTAATCCTAACTACAAAAGTTCAATGTACAATGTTTGTTTTAAGATATGTATGACCAAAAATTTCCCATGAATTAAAACTTTTGAAGGAAGAACGCGGCTTGAAAATCAAATAAACATACAGACTCCATGGGCGGATTATCCGATTTGCGGATTATCCGTCGATGAATTTAATTTTTAAAATTCCCACGCTTTCGTAAACATGAAGCTCGCTTTCATTTTTACGCGTCTTGTAAGTGCACGTGTTCACGCGTACAAATCAAAATCACAAAGTTTTCTTAATAAGTAATGAGTATTAAATATGTAAAAATAATTGTCTGCTTTAGAAATGTACAATTTGTGAAATATTAAAAAGAAAAAACAGTAGTTTGAATTATCTGTGCCGCCTCTCCTCACCATTAGGAGGCATAATCGAACGTCTACTGTACATTTTTTGCGGATGCACTCTCTATTTCCAGACACCTCACTTTATCATTTTTTTCTCTTCATTCAATAACTGTATTGTGCCAGTAGTTCGACACATGAGCTATGATTGCTCCCCCTCCGGATATGTATGATAATGAAATGTTAAATTTAATAATAAATTTTATAAGAATAAGAAGTTATAGTTGAGTATGTAATAATATTGACAAGGTGTCGTTAAGCATATTGAAATTTAAAGATTAGTGACATTCGAGGCGTCCCTGGTAACAAGTTAAAGGGATGGATGGAAACGAATGTAGAGGGATAGAGGTGACACTGTACAAATGAAGCTTTACAATTACATACAACCTCTCCACCTTGCGTAACCATTCGTAACTTGAAACGGGTGGATACTTACTTACCTGCACTTACATACCTGGAGACAAAATAAAGTTAAGGATGATATATATGTGTACACATACAAAACAATGGCATCTTCTCAGACATAAAATATGAAAATATATGTTATTAATTTCTTGGAAAATAGTGAAGTGAAATATCAAGCTATTGTGTTGCTTTATGAAAATATTATAATTGCTGTTTATTTTCTTAAAAATAGACGCAATAACAAAGGTAAACATGTTACATATAAAACTAGGCACACAAAATACAGAAATGTACGAAAAAAATGTGCTACAAAATGTAATATGAAACTTTTTTATAATAATTGTGAGTGTTATTTTTATTGCCATACAACTGTGTGATATAAGAGAAGCTCATTTGTATTCAATACTATTTTTAATTTTAAATATAAGTTATTAAAATATCAAACTAAAACGTACGACAGTTATGAAAATCTTTTGAGTTATATACCACAAATGATTCAATTGTAGGGAAGCATTATATCGAGAACCTATAACGAAAAACTTCAACATCTCAAATATTCAAAATGTGTTCATATTTGATAAAAACTATCTTTTCTTATTTTAAGCTTCCTTCTAAAATTATAGTTCAAAGAGTTGAGTTTTTTGTGTTTTAGACAAAAGATGTTATGATCTTAACCATATGATAGAATACATATTTAATAAGAGTGACTAAACCCTTCTAAATAAAATTTATTCATTGCATTATTTTAGTAGTTTACCGAATGATTGAATTTCACAAGAATTGGACGATTTAAAACAAATACATAATGTTAATAAATTAAATTGCAGTTTTGTAATTATTATTAACAATAAAAACACAATAAAGTATTTGCCATAAAAATATCCGTAATCACCATAAAAACTGAATTAAGCTTTGAGTACATCGTATCACTTTGAATTAGAATCGTAGCCCATTCTGGAGAATATTAAAGTTTCGTAATTAATGAAACAATTCGCATGCGTTATCGTCATAAGAGATGACAATTGAACGCATGTTTTCTTAGCACAGTCATAACCTGAGATGAGTTTCGTGCTATTATATTATGACCCTACTTGCTCTTGATTAACTAACTTTATATCCAACCCACAAATTATGCATCTAATCGTATTTACCTTGACTTAAGTTAAGTAATGCCTTCAAAATGTTGATGAAAGTGGATGAATATTTGAATAGATATAGCTCACTCATAATAAAATTCCATAAGCACACGTGCCCATCTTGAGATATAAATATGTACTTCCACGATAAACTTTACATTTCCATTTTATATTACATGTTAAATAAATTAGAAGGTCTTTATATTATTAAAAATAGTTATTAATCCGAAATATAAACTACACTATTATTAATTTCATGTCTCTTTTTATCTAAGCTTCTTTTATTTATAAATAGTGAGTACCAGGCAATATTTGCAACAGTTGCAATACCTCTCAAAGAAAGATTGTGTTTTAATTCTGTTTATTGAAATGCTTTTGGGCTAGAGGTCTGCATGGGCCGAAAATTTATAAAATTACCCCGTCCGATACCGACGTCCGGCCCGAGCCTGAACCTCAATATTACACTTGTATCACCGAACCGTAAACCCGGCATAATTTTTTTTCAGCCCGAAAAAAGCCCAATTTTTTCAACACAGAAATTAATTTATACTTTTCAAAGAATATATCTTATTGTAACCATATTTCCAACGAAATTTATAACACATGTGAAATAAATTATTTCAATTCAGAATAGTATTGCTTTATGACTGACCCATGACCCGAACATAGTCTGAAATATTTTTCCGAAAATTAAATTCCTGTCACTGTATGTACGTATTTGATTCTTTTTATACATATTTTTGCAACACTCAATTATCAGTACAATAATTATATAACTAAAACTTTTCGTAAAAATATTAAATATTAATTTGTAATAGCCACTGCCAATGTGAAGTGTTTTTCAGCATATTTGATGGATCATCCCAAAATGATTTTGGATACACAATAATTTTACTTGTGCGCACACGAAGAAATCAGAAGGTTTTTCCGAGATGTCGCTCTTTGTACGTATTTGATTCTTTTTTTTAGATTTTTTAGAGTTCAGAAAAAAAAATTCAGAAGCCTTCACGGGTGTGCTTACGACAACACCCCAAAGTTTCATCGAAATCGGATGAATGATATAGGAACGCATAGAAGACAAACAAACATACATTCATTTTTATATATTGTATAATATATAGATATATCACAGTTGGACAGAACCGTGTCAATTGGTCTGTAGAGACATTTGTTTTGTGTTTTAATAATATTAAACCACTGAGAATTAAACCTGCGATAGCTTTAGAAACGTCAAGGGGATTACTACCAGTGAAAGCATATATCTAATTTGATTTAATTAATTTGATGTAATATTCGTGATTCCAGTACTTTATCTCCGGGTCAATAGTGACAAAACGTATGGAAATGTAGAAAATTTGATATTAAAAATCCATCAAACACCCTCAGTTGTTATCTGAAAATATTTGTATAAATATATGTATGTCTCTATATATATAGTACGATGAGGACGGTAAAAAGAAATTCTATTACACACTTTAAAAAAGTGCTATAATTGATCTATGTGTAGCATAATTTGTTACAAGTTACAACGATAGAGTTTTTGAAATGAGTAACATAAGAAAATTTTCAAGTATAGTATTTATTTTAATACATGTGGAAGTTTATCAAATGAATATGAAAATGCAAAGATAAGTGCTGAGACATAAATGTTTTCAATTGATATTATATTAGGGTAAGAAATACAAGTTTAAATTATGAGTAACGAAGAATCGGCATACCCAAGTGTCATATGCCACGCAGTAGCCATGGTGACAAACCTAATTGGTTTATCGGAGCCGATATTCACCCCTTGATCTTTTGCTTGAAATAAATAGAAACAACTGCTTATGGATACCATTTCGGTGTAACATAGAGCTCATTTTACTCCGTATAGAAACACTGCAATCGATAAGTATACTGCTGTAGAAATATGGAAAAATGTTTCATTGAAGATTGTTTCAACGGTAAATAACATATTTATATTAATCACTGGAATGATGCCAACTACCGATTCTCGGTGGTTTTTAAAATCATTAATGAAATGAATTACTGCATTTATTCATAATTTTATTCTATAATCAGAACCGATCATGTCAAGAAAGTGAGCTTCAGGTTAAAATATTCTCGCGGTGAATGAAACCAATCACTTTACGAAATTATGGAATACGTATAAGATTTTTTTTGTTTTTACAGATTGAAACTTTATTTGAAATGAAAGATGTCGAAAAAGACAATATTTTCTCTTAACACATGTATTTTCTCATAATTTATCTAACGATCGTGAAAATGAACACTCGCTTAACAATCTAAGCCCTAATCATATTAAAAAAAAATTGGCATATTCACAATATAAAAATGAAATTAATTAATTATGATATAAAATTAAAATTGATAAATTTGTTATCCCACTGGATCAGTTACTAAATGTGACAAGCATCTTTAGACCGAAGATGATTCTTAAAAGGGCGAATCACGTGTCAAATTTAATAAGACATTCATTGGAATAAAAAAGTTATCAACATTATTTTTTTTATTAAAAATTTTTTTAGACATAGTTACCGCCGAATAATTCGAAAATAATTAATTGTATATCAAAATTTAAATGTATAAAAAGTGAAAAGTATAATGCAAATTCAAAGATAATATTTATTATTATTTAACTGTTTCTGCAAAACAAAAGTACTTTATGAAATGCTATAAAAAAGCAATCGTATTGATGCACAGCTTTCTAAAGGAGGATCAACTAAATCCCCAAGTCAAGCAGGCTTAGCTTGTGTTAACAAATACCTAACCAGTCATATAAAATGATAAAGCCTCTCTAGCGTATGTCCTCATAAAAGTGCACTCGAAAAATACGTTTGTAAAATCCGCTCCTGGGGGGTCGCAAGTGTTTGTAATAGCGGTCATTCCAGCAATAACAATTGCCGTAAATCCAGGACCACTCTACGGTTGTTGTACTGTGAACCAAACATAAAATATAGGTATCTCCACGAAGTATGATGTATAAATTCAAACTATTAAATGCATATTTCATTTTTCACAGCTAGAATTTTAAAAAAATACGTTTCATTTCTTACAGCCACTGAGGTATTCGTCATAGCGTCATAATTGTTGACTCTAATATTTTTCTTTTCTATGAAATTTATATGATCAACTAGCTTTGATTACCAGCTTGACCACTCATTAACTTGGCATTATTTTCGTCATAGTCCTTTAGTACAATAATTATACAAATAAAACTTTTTGTAAAAATATTACAATTTAATTTATAATTGCCAGTGTCAATGTGTAGCATTTTTTAGCATATTTGCTGGAGCATCTTATAATAGTTTGTATAAAGAGAACTGGTCGTTCAATTTCTCTCAGAGAGAATGAGGTAAAGAAACGATCTGTTAATAGCAAACTGCTCTCCAATCGTTTCAGGAACAGAAAAAAATGAAAACAACAAAGACATCCATATCTTTGGACGCATATCCATAAATCGGAATTAAAAACAATTGTATAAAAGTGTTCATTCGGGAATCTTAGCCATACCAATCCAACTAAGTACTCATGATATATTTATATTAAAACGAAAGCGTTTTTCACTCAGCTACGGACAGGAAACTAACCTTATAAATTTTTAATCAGAGAATATGACCACAGAAATCGTCATATGTTTTTTAGTGTACATTGTGAAACGCTTTAAATTTCAAAAATACATACTAAAATTAAAAGAAAATAATTGACACATAAATCTATGATAGCATTGCGATCAAAAGCAGTTATTTTTGTAAACTTTCCAGGAAATTGATACAATAACCATCCGACTTGAAAACGGACGCTTTGTGAATTTGTTAACGACGTTTGAATAAATTTGATAAAAAGAATTTCATATTATTTTAATTACTTTTTTTTCTCCATGTTCTGTGGAGCATGTGGTCTCCTAATGGAGGTATCTCAACAGAATTTTTCGATGAGAACTGTTTGTTACTCAGTTGCTCAACCTCTCTTTATCGAAAAGAGTAGGGATAAGATGATAGAGTTAGGACAGGACTAGTGGTTAGCTAATTGCTCTCGCTACGCCCCGTGAGGATCGGATGGGTAGGTGAGGAATGATTTTTAGACAATACAAACACTCAGGCTACGAATAGAAATAAATAAATGGATTGACATCCGTAACCATAGTCCACGACTCTACCAACTGCGCCACGGACACTGACATTTTTTTTTAAAATTACTACCGACTTTTAACAGTTAAGCAGGCAATAGCTCAATTTTCTCGGCTGAGAGCACTTTTTTGTACTTATGTATAATTTTTGTACCGCCATTACTTATTTAAATTAATGGGCCCGAAAATCAGAAACCAAAGCATTGAAATTATTATTTTTTTAATTTAGAAATTCTGCTCCGACAATAATTTCAGTAGAAAAATATGCCATTTTTAAATTAGCATATATGATTAGGATACTTCAATACAATTGTAAAATTATTCAATGAAAATATTTGTTACTTTTCAAAGATGATTAAATATAGCATGAATTTTTGGATATAAATGCAAATAAACTAATAACAAACTATACATACATGCCTACGTAAATGATTAAAATCAATTCAATATTAATTACAATTTACATGTATTATATAAAGACTTTTGTTTAGATCATATTCACTTTCATAAAAATAGTTTTCACATATAAAAAATACATTCCACAAAAAACAAATTCTTTCACTAAATATAAAGTGTTCCCACATAATAAAATATATTTTAACATTGAAGAAATATATTACATAGAAAATATCTTCACATAGATTAAATTGTTTTCACTCAATATAAATACTCACTCTTTGAAATCGATAGTTGCACGAATCTGTGATGAAATAAAAATACTTGTCGCAACTCTACCTTATATTAGGCCTCTTCTATTTTCTTTGCTCCACGCATTTGAATACATTACACAAACTAAACCCAACATAACCTAATACAACTTAACTCACTTTGGTAAAATAAACCATGACTAAGTGGAAACTGTTAAACTCGATGTTTGAGTGTAATTAGTTATTACTACTTAATCTAAAGTGCAAACTATCGATATAAAATTTCAAGTGTACCAAGTGAATACTATCTAACACAAAGTGCAATTATTTATAACCCTTGTATAAATCACATATTGTGTTTATGCATTAAAGAAAAAATACAAAATAGCAAAATGAATATTCTGAGCAGTACGTATGAGTTAAAGAATTTTAAAAATATTACTTGGATAACGATGGTATCTTGGATAACAAAGAAATCAATTTTTGAAAAAGCAGCTAATCTTTCATTGCTCTGAATATTCATTTTACCAGAAGCGTTTTTTTCCTTTATGGCGACCTAAGAGGTTGGAAAAATTAATGAAAAAATGTTTATGCAACATTGAATACTAAGAATAATACAATCTTCTATACAAAAATCAATGTTTTTTTGTTCATATCTTATGCACTGCCATACCGTTTATTCGATTCCAATAAAACTTTGTGTCAAGTTATTGCTTGCACTTGCGCGAAGGCTATAGGCATAGTACAATTAGCTTTCAGCAGGTCTTATCTCTATATGTAAAAATGAATTTCTGTTTATTTTTCCTCTATGCGTTCCTTTACCATTCATCCGATCGCGATGAAACTTTGGTGAGTTGTTGTGAAAGTTTCTGAAGAAACAAATTTAGAATCTAAAAAGCATCAAATACGTACAAACAGTGACATCTCGGCAAAAAACCCTCTGATATATTCGTGTACGCACCAGATGGAAAACATAAAATATTGTGTATCCAAAATACAAAACCACTTCAGTAAACAGAATTAAAACACAAACTCTTTATTTTTTGAGTGGCATTGCAACGCATGCCGGGTACTCACTAGTCATTTATAAATAATAGTAAACACTTGCATTTTTGCCATCAATGTTTCTTATGAAATTTTTTCAAACAATATTAAAACTGTGATATAAACGAACTTTTGAATCGAAATTGGTTAGCCTTATAATTAGAAAAGCCATGATATTTTAGGTTGAAGTAATAATTAGTAATATATAAACTGTAATGTATCAATAATTTTGTATTCACTATCCAGCGGGACCTTTAGGGTCTCTGTATTGTACGATTTTGTAATGATATAATTAGGTTGTTTGCAGAGGCTTGTACAAAACATTGTTAGACTACCCATCAGGCTAATTAATTTGATTTTAATTTTGTGAATGGAGAATAATCCAGGACGGGATAGGGTGGTAGCGGCTAGTTAGATAGCTAAACATAAACTCATGCAGGTAATGTGAGTGCAACTTAAAATGGATGCATAAATTTAATTGCCTGGAAAATTGCTTCGGATTTTGAACACGGGGAAAATGACAAAACGCGTTTAAATATGTTGCAGGATAAACATTTTTGCCTAACAAATTATTTTGGTAACAATGAAAGGAACTATGGCTTTACTATTTTATAAAAATGCGACTGAGATTACATAACATGGCTCTTAAATATATACACATATATATATAATGCATAAAAACAGTCTTGTTGCACGAAATGAAATCGATGTTGCAAGAGATGAAATCATCGATGAAACTTCGGCCTTTCAAATATTAAGCACACAATAAATATTAAAAACATTAGTCGACAATTGAAGACTGACATCTCAAAAACGTACTAAGTACGAAATACGATTTTAAGATAGTCAAATTTTTATGAATTCTATCAATTTTAAGTGATATTAGATATCTTAATAATGTCTAGTGGGTTCTATCGAAGCACAAACATTACTCGTTACTAAGTATGTGCATTAAAGAAAAAGTGCTTAGAGTTTTAAGCAGAATGAAAACCTGGGATTCCAAAATAGAAGTAACGTTTACTTTAATAATATAAAATACCAAAACTGAAAAATAATCAATTATTTCTGTAAAATATCAGTAACGAGTAGGTAAGTATGAAACGTGACATAATAAAAAAACGGAATTTAGTATCGACAAGACGTAAAATATTTTTATCCAATATTATAATTAATGAAAAATACATTTGTAAATATCCTGAGATTTTTAATCAAATGAAACCCATTTAGGAATAAATTTTAATAATAATAGTACCCTATTTGATAACGCATCTCTCACACCTCGGCCTCCCTATCTATAGAAACAGTTAACTTAAAACAAGAATAACAATTAAACAGAGGATGGAAATCAGCATGAAGCAATAAGCCTGCCAAGTCATTTATCTCCTTCAGGGTCGGGCAATACTCTGGCGAGTTTCACCAGGAGGCATCTTCCCATCTTCGCCAGAACTAAGACAAAGGGAATCGCTCCCAAGAGAGGAATACTTTGCTGAGTACTTTGGCAGTCTAATGTATTACTTACCGTATATACTTGTATTTATGCAGAGCCCCACACGTCGAACGCGTATTTAGTTAAGTTGGAACATTCATTCCGAATTATATTTCTCTAGAAGAGTTTTTACTCGGAGAACACATAATTCAACTCACTTGGAATATATTTTAGCAATACATATTGCAAATGAATAATTATTTTTCAAAAAAAAAATATGTATATATATTTTGTACTAGAATGTTTACTTAATGACATACCTTACTACTAAAGACTATATTGAATTATATTTATCGATCACTTCAATGAGGTTTGTCAATTTATATTGGAAAGTTAGCATATGTATAAAATATAAACACAGCCTTTAGTACGAAGGAGTGTTTATCAGTTGAAAATATACACGAATTGAGTAAAAACGGTCCTGAACAATATTGAAAAATGTGAAATAAGCACTACAAATGCGATACAATATTGAACGAGCTTTAATGCTCTCTTTTATATACAGCCGTTTTCCACCCTCTGCTGATTGAAAGGCTCTCACCCTCAATATAAATATATCGGTCGTTGGTTCTTCCCAACTACATACAAAATTATGTTGATATATATAGTTATTTTAAACTAGAAACTATTACCAGGTGGCAGTGCTACCTGTCAGAATTCGCTCAATACGCTTGATGCACAGACAGAGAGGGTGTATGTGATGTGCGTTAAATCAATTTCTCTCTCTCGATTCTTTACAGATACAACCAGATAATTTAAGAAAAATAAATATATTGTATTTAATACTATCGGTTAATGAGTGTTTAAAAGCATAGTTAATCTTACCAAATGCGTTGCGTGAGACATTGATTGAAAAAGTGAGACATCTAACGCATGAATTCGTGTTACATAAAAATGGAATTTTATTTCAAATTTGAATTGTTCAATTTTTGTACATTTCCATACGTTTTGTCACTAACGACCAGGGCTTCGCTTTTCGGCTTCTTCGGGCATTCACGGATCTTCATTCGGCACCTACGTCCACGGGTGAACTCGAACTGAAAGTAAGAAAATAGTTTGTATCGTTTGTATATAAGACAAATAAATCTCCAAGTCTAGGAACTACATTGATATTAGAATTTACTTTAAGAATGATTTGCTAATGACATTCTACTTTGATTGGGGAAAAAATTGCATTAAAAATTTAAAGGATTTTGCAATTGTAGGTGGTCATAGCAACCAATTATCATTAAAATGTTAAATTGTTATGTTTTATATACGAATAAATAATTAAAGTATTTTTTTTAATAAAGATGTTTGTACATTTGTTTGCAAAAAATGATAGACAATACGAAATAATCATAGAAACAACCATTGAACTGTACAGTATAACACCTCCTCACAATATCCATTTAAAATTCTTTATCCTCTTTAAGAACCCTATTCTAAATCTGTGAGCGTTCGAGATTAATTTAGGGCAAAATCGTGAAAAGTGACTGTGACTGGGAACGGATGAAGTATTCTTATCAACGAAGAAAACCTTCCTCTTGTTGGTACAATAACAGTGAAGTGCAAAAGATAATTTAAAAAAATATTAAGAACTAAAGTAATTTTTGAAAAAATTATATCAGTTATTTTCAATGCTGGGCGGAAATGAATTATTGGAGGAACTAGATTCGAACTGGATCAAAACTGTTTTGAATTCATGGTGGATTAATATTTTAAGATATAGCGACTTCAAAGTAAGAAGTTATATGACAGTTATATGTTGAAAAAATCATGTTTTAAAATAATCAACTCTTAAGAAAATTATGAAATTTAAGTTTTTCTATTTACATACCTTAACCATTATTTATTAAACTAATCACTTTATGAGATTCGTCAATCATTTACGAATTCGAAATTATTACTGATTATTTTTCATTGTGATAATAATTACAGCTTTTTTTCCACTAATAACTGTGAACGAAATTTACTTAATTCATATACATAAAAATACATAGAATATGTCTGAACGTGTCTTTTCAAACGACAGACCGTCCTAAAATCTATCATACTGCATTCATAACTCAAAACAGCCGATTTATGACTTATCGCCTTGTGCAACTATACCCACGATATTATGTATTTTTTTACGATATCCACTTCCATTGTGTGGCATATCATGATGTATTTCAATAGGTTTTCTTGACGAAACGTAATTTTAAGTCGGTCGTTCAACCTCTCTCTTTGAAAACGGAAATGAATTCAAAAAACTTGAACAAGAAATTGAAAATATTGTTTTGTAAATTAATGAAAACAATAGATTCAGTTAAAAGGCTGCAAGTATCCCTCATCTGGTATAACACAAAAAAATTCTGCGTTTTGTTCTTGAAACTTTCTCATAATATTCAATAAGTTTTCAGTTTCTGTGTGCGATAAAAAAGATTCAATACGAATATTATCACAAAGATAGCCAGCCATACTATCTCGCTATTTAGAAACAATCACGGAATTCAAGAAAGTGTTCATCTTAGAATTCTACATCGCAACGCCACTGTAAGGGGACGCGGGGTTAATCATGCCCAACGACCACAGAACGGCCCCCGAGGGTGTTAAAAGTCTTAGCGCTGCCGGGTATTAATTACCCTCTTTGCCAGAATAAGAGAACATTCCCAAGGAGTACTGGGAAACTTGTAAAGTAAGCTAACAGGATTTGACTGTTTGCTAAATTTTTCGGTGAGCGAACGCTAAGTCGGTCATTGCATGGTTGATGTTGAATGAACCTAAACAGTTAATCATCATTAGTTTACCCTACTTACTATTCTTATGCCGGGCGTTTAACCGAGTGGTCAACATCGTTGGCTTCGGTCACGTTGCTCATGGGCCCGAATCTCATTACGGACAGCTCCGTAAATTGATTTTTCAATCGAAACATCTTTATTATGCAATAATACAATCACACATAAGAGTATGTACATTTTACCAAGTATTATGGTAGCTAATTTTGTCCATAGCAGCTGTTGTCAATAATTTACAAAACGTAATTTTAGAATTAATTTTCAAATTCAGATAACGAAATTAACTAAGAAAACATGATTGCGTTAAATCTAAAAACATTATTATAAATTTCTAAGATTTGTTTCTACTTAAACACGTTTCAGTGTTTGAGTTGTTTTGTATTTCAATATATAATTTATAATTAAGAATATTTACGTCTTTTTGTGGTTGTCGAGTACTAAATTATATTTTATTTCGATTTTTTTATTGAACTATTTTATATTTGTCGACTCCTGAGGGTAAAGTATAAATAAAAAGCATACTTCTGTCCAGCGAGGTTCACTGGAAAGAACAGTAGCGTAGCAAGAAATATTAAGCCCCGATTGAAAAATCATAAAAGGACCCCTCAATATTCAAAAATTCTTTGCTTTAATATTGGAAACCATGATTGTTTGACCGTCTATAAAATAATGTTCAATTATTCATCTATTGTTTCTGAAAGAACATAGAAAAAGGAATGATTAGTTGCTATGATTATAAGTTTTCAATTGATACCTTTTTATTATGTATTATATTGGATTTATATAACATTGGTTTAGCGACTTTTGTTCGACTGGGTCCCGATGCTTTACATGGTTCTTTGATGCAATAGTTACGTCACGAATATAGGAATCGAGGGAAATTCGATAAAAAGTTGCGTTCAATAGTTAATATATTATTAATTACCACACCACGATTACAAAACACCGCATGCACATAAAATATTTCCTTATTTTTCGTTATTTTCTCAATTGTCGTATTTTACTTTCTGTTCGAATGTGCGGTGGTTTTCGTTACATTAAGGTTTCGTAACTTCATACTTACATATCTCAGTGTATGAAGAAGGAGGTCAATTCATCATAAACCACCTACATCCGAAACATTCTACTGTATGCAAATAATGTAAATGAAATAAAATAATATTTATCAAAGAATGCATTTCGACGGTGTTTTGGCCAATCGATATAGCCCTCAAAAAATACGAAAATGAGTTAATGATTAGATATCATTTTAAAGACGATAGGGCAGGTCTCAGCCAAATGATGTAAATTAGAAAAATAAATTCACCACTTTTTGGAATGGAAACATCATTTTACATTGGTTTTAGGGTTAAAAATTCTGACCCACCCACTTTATGTAAGCCACTATTATATTGAGACTCCCTATTTGTTTAAGAAAATTTACAGGAGTGCATTTTAAAGATTCATAACACAACTCACCATATAATGTTTTCGATAAAAACAGTTTTTACTCTCTCCTGAATAATTTCAATTTTGAGAGTCACATCAATTGACCAAAACACCGTCCATTATATTATTTAGATCGACCAATTTTCAGGCTTCATTAAAACGTTTTAATTTCCGAAACCACATTTGATATATTATCTATGATCTCATTTCTTACAATTAAAATTGTGTTAGAAAATCACTTATTGATAAATTTATATATTAAAGCTTTGTTTATAAACATCTTAATAGTACGAAAACTATCTAACTATTATATGATACGACAAAGTATGTATGAAAATTAATAAAACTATCAGTGTTGTATAAGTTAACTATAAAATATTCCATATGTGGTATTACGTAACCAAATAATATTGTTTCTAACATGAAGCCACAGCAACCGCAGTAACAAAAAAAAAATCCGGCAGTGCCATCTTTTGCTGCAAGATAAATTTATTTTTCCAAGACGTTGGTAAGTTAGCGCCGGCGTCTTACTTGCGGAAAGCAAAAGAAGCTTCACAATTTTTCCAACAGTTGTTTGCTGAGAAAGAAACTCTCACTTCTCAGAATACTTAAATGTATATAACAGGGGTGGCTTTTGCACTTGCGCGAAGAAGGAACTCGGACCAATACCAAAGCGACAGAAAATATCGTTTTCGTTCTAGCAAAATAGGCTGTATTTAACGTGTACATTGAACATATTATTCCATTAAATATTCCAGTAACATAAGCTTCTTTTGTTTTGTATTAAGATTTATTTCAAAGAGAACAGCTATATAGCAATATCTTGTATCTTTCCATACAAAATTTTGTGTCTTATGAGGTATTTTCTGTATCTTTCTTCAAGGTTTATTTGTGTTGGGTAGCGTCGAGTGTACCCTTTATACAGAGGGGTGTGAGAAGAAACGGTAAGAGTGTTCTTCGGAGACGTTCACATTTCTTAAAGATGTAAGAAAACGGTGACCTTTTTGTATTAAAAACAAGAAGGAAGTTTGCGTATTTTTGCCGAGAGTGCGCTGTTTGTATAGAAAATTGCAACATTTATACAGTAGAAAAAAAATATTTTTAATCAAAATATTCTTACAACTACAAAGTGTAATATTTTTTTTTATATTATTTGAAAAAATACATCTTAGTTCAATAAAATTTATATTTGCTGAAATGCACCAACTTCATCCAATGTATTATATTATTAAGTATTTTTTATTAAAATTATCTGAATTCAGCTTCAAAGATTAACATTTCGATAAATACGGAAGTTATTTTTTTGTTTTATATCATTTTTAATTTAAATAAATAAGGCAGAATAAACTGCGAATCAATAAAACTGAGCTCTGTTAATAGTTTTTCATTTTAAATGAATCCAAATATAATTCATAAAGCATTATTCATTTTAAACCAATAGGAAAAATCTAAGTGAGAATAGTTACATTATGTTTTCTTCGAATTGGAAGGATTTGTACATTATATTTTTGTGCATATACAAGGAACTGTATTTAGCAAACCACAAGTGATAATTCCATATTAACCACAGTAAACATACACAAACGGTTTTACGTGGCCAATGAAAAGCGTTATATAACAAATATTTCCAAACGCCTCCAACTAGAATCTAAATGTAAATGTCCAACCCTCGTATATTGCGTTTAGACGCGTGACCTATATATACAGAAAAATCTTACCAACCACAAAACGGTAATATGCGGTTAACCACAAAAGCCACAGGCAATAACAGAATGCATAAACTCATCAAATGACCAATAAGAATCATTCCCTCCGACCGACGCCCGCCAATAGCGTCGCCTGAAAAAATCGGGCGTCTAAAAACGAGTATACATCATTATACGTCGGCATCTATATGCGTCGATCTTATAAACCGCAAATGGTGATGTTCGGTTAACCACAAGGGCAGGTGATCGACCAATGGCAGGGTTGCTTTCCGACCGCGGTCCCGCCTTTTTTGACCGCAAACCAACCGCGAGGCAAGACGCCGCTTGTGCGCCGCGACGCGACATTTTAACGATCACCACCCTAGGGCCTCACCCCAAAAAAAGCCAGCGACAAAAATACGGTGACATAATATATGTAGATGCATCATAAATTGTTTTCATTCCAAAAACAGTTCAAATAGTTGTAATACAGAATGGAGTGGATGGGCAAAGTTTGTAATTAAATAGAAATATCAATCCTATATATGAAATTTTCGTCATCGTGAATTATTTTCACACACAACTAAGTTTTAGCGCTCATAGTTCTATGGAAACGTGTAAAAAAGATTTTTTGCTGATTTTAAACCTATTTTACAAATAACATAATTATGGTTTACTATAAGAATGATAATATTTTAAATTTGAATTATTGAGATTTTTTACACTTCCATGTATTTTGTCACTAACGACCCGGGTCTCGCCTTTTAGCATCTTCAGGCATTCAAGCGCACGAATGGACTCGTCAGTTCGAGTCCATTCGTGCATTCGAATGCCTGAAGATGCCGAAAAACGAAACCCGGGTCGTTAATGACAAAATACATGGAAGTGTAAAAAATCTCAATTATTCAAATTTGATATTGAAATTCCATCAAGCACCCTGAGTCGATGTCTTAAATTAGATAATATTTTAGTTTCGAATCGTCTTACATATATAATGAATGAATAACTATATTAAAATAAAAATACCTGCGTCGAATACATGCATTCAATTGTTATCTGAAATATTATACATGATTTATACTAGCTATGGCTATAATATATGTACTATGTACGGTTATATATATGTTTAGTTTGAAAAGTTTTTAATTTATATGTATTCACAAAAGCTATAATGTATCAGTATGTAAGCATATTCAGCCCTTGTAAGCAAAACAAAACGTTTGTTACTTGTTGTTTTCTTAGAAGAGAGCTTTTAACGTTGGTCCAAAATAATTCAATATTTATTTGCTCGTATAAATTTAATACATATTAATAAAAAAATATTTTTATTATGATACGAAAACTATTTTTTTCTTTTCTTCATTGGGATATTTATTTTTATTCGCGTAATGTAGATCATAATAAACCTATTAAAGCCAAGCACAATTTCATAATTTAAAATATTCTACAAATGTTCATGTCAATATTTGTAGAATCGGCATTTAATGCTGATTATTTAAAAATGGGGAGAAAGAAACGAATAATTATTTTAATCACGACTTTAAAGAGGTAGAGGCTGTACAGAGTGGAGACCAAAACAACCCCTGCTTGTATATTTTTACATCCCCCATAGCACCGGCCGGTTAGCCAAACAGATATGCCAGGAATTCTTACTGCCGACTATCGTCAGTGGGGTGGGATTAATTGTGAGGGGTATGCTAAAATTAGAACCCAAAGATTGTTTTAATAAAAATATTCACAATTTTTCGTAATGAATAAACCACGACTATAATTAGTAACACCAAAAGAAAAATAAAAATGTTATCAATTTTAATTTCACATCAAAAATAAGTTTCCACTAAGATACCACTTAATCTATAGAAAATATAAGATATCGACTGAGAGCGCTTGATGGAATTTCAATTTAGAATTTGAATCATTCAAATTTGAAAATATAAAAGTATTATGTTTAGGTATGTTATTATTGATCGTTTCTGAATACAACATTTCAAGCAATGTGGGTGGGTAACCCTTTTTTATGTAAGTCCTTCATCATATCCAACTGAAAACCACTTAAAGCTTTCGTCTTCCTTGGATGTGTGGTGAAGAATTTGATACCCAGGACAGAAACTTTACAACATCACTTTTCTAAATCTATGTGGATATGAATAATGTTTACGTTCTTTTCCATCCAAATTATCGCATATGATTACTTATTACTAGTTCTAACATAAGCATACCTATCTATCTTTGCCCTTTTATGAGTGTAGAGGTTGTATGCCTGACTTACAATCATACAATATTTTATAGCAGGCACAAAAAGTGCATTTTCTACTAAAAGTTTTTCAAAGCACTATGAGGATATTAAATGTACTGTGAAGTTAATTAATTGTATTGATTAATTGACAAAAATACTCAGTGCGATTTACTTAAATTAATTTAATTTTCCATGCCACTGTCTAATAATTTTCTATCTATGTACGGCTATCTTTGCATACTAGCCCAAAATGGTCACCCCAACTTTGTATAAGATCCTATTGAACATATTTAGGGATGGCAGTTTGCACATGAAGGCGACATACATTAAAAACAAATCTCTTTCTTTTTTAGCTCAATTCACATTTATTGATTTATAATGGTTTGAAAGATGATGAAGCGAAGATACTGAAATAATCATGTGAAAATGTAAATAGGATTTTTTGCGGCATATTTCATGCAAAATCCAACTACCTAGTTAATACTCTTAAGGTCACAAAAATCGATTCATCAAACAAAAGCTCGCTTAATTTATTGTTGTATGTGGTTAATCACTTTTATATAGTGCGTATGAATTGCAACACAATGAAATCAGTTTTAAAGAGATGAAGGTAATCGCTATTTAAAAAAAAAATGGAATTTATTAATCTAGACATTTATTCTAACATACCAGAGCCGCTGAGTCAGTAAACATGCTACCGAAGGTTTTTAGAGTTTTAAGTAAATCCCGAATAACTTCTATGTGTAGTATGATAGTTTTAAGTATAATTATGTTATGTTATGTCTTCCGGTGTAAAAAAAAGTAAAATAATCTTTTACACTGTCGTTTTTTTAAACACGTCAACCGTGTAAAACGAGGATCAAGATCGTGTAAAAAATGACATTAATAAGTTTGGCACAATTTGGAATTTCAAACGAGGACGAAATAGGAAGAAATTTTAGACTTGAAATTTTAAAAATTGATAGATATGTTGATAGAGCACATACGTACATTAAAAACTTATTTTGTGAAAAATCGCCAGAAGCATGTTGAGCCACTCTGTGAATCATGTAACTCCTTTCTCAAACCTGTCAACAAGAATATTTAAAAAAAATATTTGGATTTAATACTTCTATTTTATGTATTTGTAATCCTTCTAGTTCAGTTAAAAACTCAGCTATATTTATATTGTCATTGACATCTCTGAAAAAAATTTGAACTCTTGAATAATATATTATATATTGTGACAAAATTAAATAAGAAAAATATCATATTCACTCTTGCTCTTGAATATCACAAACAGTACATAACAAATCAATAATGTAATTAAAATTAGTTTTTAAAGATATATACTTTTTTTAAATTTTCTTATGGGAAATTAATTTAACTATATATGAAAAGATATTTTAAGCATTTTTCAGCCGTAGTAAAAATTGTACATTAATATTCTTTAATAAATATCACCCCTAGCATTCAGTAGGCGACTATCCCATTCCACAAGGGGGTGTTATTTATAAGTATGGCGTCTCCCATCCACGTCGAATGGCTGCGATGGTAACACCCTTAATTAAAAACTGCCACTCGTATTTATTTTTTTATCTTTCCACGCACTCCCGCATCTAAAATTCTAACAAAGCAATGCACCCCCCTCATAGGCAAGACTTGAATCGATTATTAAAGTATTTTATACTTTAATGGGACTTTACAAAAAGTTCAATGACAGTTTGGTGTTTTATGCGTTTTAGTTATAACTGGTAAAATATAGTCATAAATTCAATTATAAGTCAATGGCTTGTATTTTAAAATAAAATTATACCATAACATTCTCCTATCCTTTAAATAAAAATGGTTCTCAAAACAATTACTTTAAATATGTATGCAAACATTACAAACGTTTTATCAAGGTTAATAATAGCAAACAAATTTAAAGCATTTGTTTTTAAAATCATTACTCATCACTTAATCGTAAACATTTATTAACATATTATTAAGCATTATATTTACAAGAACTATATTCCAAAGTTTACTTTATACAATAAGTTTCAATCAATAATTACTAACTTCATATGGAAGGCGTATAAATTGCAATACCTCACATTATAAATTATTATCACTGATTTAAAAACATAATATTTCTGCTCTTCAAGGCTCTTCAAGCATTATTGCCTCCCGTGTCTTAGATATTATAGTGCCTCCAACTAATGTCACTAATAGTAACCTAATTCTTATAACATTTAACTAAAATCAGTTGATAATGCTCGCGATAAGTGAAACAAGTCTTGTTAATTTCATTTGATCCTGATAAAATTGTATTGTATTATTAGTAATAAAACACGTTTTTCATTTTGATAAATAACTCTACCAAGGATTTCAAAATAAAGAAGAGTAGAGTCTACATCATACAAATGATTAATGAAACCAGTATGTAAAAACTTTCTGTCTTATTTGAAAAATGAAAACAAATCGTCACCTGCCATCTTTATGAGTATTTTTACTATTACTAAACTGAAGGCTCATTGTGACTATAATAAAAGTATTGGCACAAATCAAAACAATCATTGAATGAGTAAATACATATTTAATCTATCATTTAAAAATGTTTCTTTAGACGTTGACAATCTAGTTCGGTGACCTCCTTGTTATTTTTTATATTTGTATAATTTTTAAAGTTCGCAATATACTGTCGTAAAAACAATGAATTGGCTATTTGTTTTTTTTAATTGTTTATTATTTGAATTCAATTTATTGCAAATAATATCGAAGAATATTACATGTTTGTATCAGTATTTTATATTTAGATACAATTAAAATTAAATATATGTAAACCCATGTGTGTGTGTATATCCTAATGTAGTTATATTCGTACTTTCGTCTTGCGATACCTATCTAAAAAGCCGTGTAAAAAGGAAAGCAGCACCCTATGGGTACATGCTTTACCGACCGCTGGTCATATAAATCTGAAAGGAAATGTAGAATACGTAAAAATGTGTCCGGAGAACAGAAATGCTAAAAAGCTCTCATTGTAATTCAGAATTCTAAAGCTCGGTGGATTAGTGAGTGTTTTCTCATCTCAGTGTTACTCCTGTTATATAAACAGTATCTTAAACTGACATAATTTTATGGCATTAAGATTTTTTATGACAAGTTGCATTAATTTCTTGTTTAAGTGATTAAGCCTTAAATAAAAAATAAAAAATATTGATCATTGAGGGTGTTTGATAAAAGCTCTATGTTCAACTGAGTTTACTATTTTCGTAATTATCAAGAGAATGGAAGCTTTACGAATTCAATCCCGTTAAACAGGAAAAATATTTAATTATACCATTTTAGATTGATTGATTTTCAAATTATGGCTAAAAATACTACCACACTGGCCTAGGCTAAATTATCAAATGAGTTAACCTAAATATTTTCATATATGCATGTACGATACTTTAAATTATATCGTTACATTACTTTTCATTTGTTGAATAAGTAAAACACAGACATGTTTTTATCAATTATATAAAGAAAAACTACGTTTGTTTATTAAGATAGGAAAAACACATGTAAACTACAATTTAAAGCATGCCTATCCTTAAAAAGAACTTTCAAAGTGATGGACAATATTATTGTTAGTAAAAAAGTTAAAATTATGGGCGAGTTATTATCAGACCATAATATTAGTCACGATGACGTTGTTAATAGCCGGTTCTTGCTGAAAAGGCGTTTTTTATTTTAAAAATCAAAACACAGTATCAATTATAGTAAGTATTCTACAATATTTGAGCATTTTTAACCAATAAAAAGATGACATTGAAAAGGACTTATAATGTGAATTAATATATTATATAATAAATTATTTATGACTCATTAAACGATAATATTATGAAATGCATTTAGGAATTTAACGATTTATAAATCTATATTCTTATAATGTTCAAAATAGTTTGGATAAATATACTCATTTAAAAATCAAGCTAGGTGTAAATTATATAATACATGAAAAAATTAATCCATAGATAACGACGGCAATATGGTCTATTTTTATTCCTTTATATCCATTAGTTAAGTCATTATTCATTGCTCTAAGCAATTTTATTGTAATAATTTTCCATTTAAACGAAAATCAAAAATTTACACCATAAAATTATAGTTAAAATTCGTTTCAATTTTTAAATGGTTTTTTAGTTATATTAAGTATAAAAGCGTGAAGAAATCAATACCATAATATTCACCGTTTTCCATGGCTATGAAAGTAACAGCTTACTGGATATGGAGAAAAGAATAGCTTTGTAGATAAGACAAAATATTATTTATTACTTATAGACGATGAATAAAAATCTCTACTTTACTGTAAATGGGGTTGGAATATATATGTGATTGCAAGAGTTACTACTGAGTGGGTACAAACGAAAAGGAAAATTTTAGATTCTGTAAGCCTGTTCGGTAAAAATCCCAAAATATTTCTTATATTGTTTAGGGAAATTTTGGGCTCCGAACATAATAATAATGTAATTAAAAAAAAGTATTTTTAAAATGATTTTCCACAAAGTTTCCGTCAAACTTGGAAAATAATTGATGAATTTTTTAAGTGCTTATGATCTCGTTAATAATAATTTCCTCAAAACATTTCATTAGAAATATACATTTTATTAATTTTTTAAATATTACTATTATATATTATATTTAAAATTTTAAATATGCTTTTAAGACAACGTTTATACATATATATTTATATATATCAAATTTGGATTATTGAGATTTTGTACACTTCCATGTATTTTGTCACTAATGAGTGGACTCGAACTGACAGTTCGAGTCCACTCGTGCGCTCGAATGCCTGAAGATGCCGAAAGGCAAAAGTGACAAAATACATGGAAGTGTACAAAATCTCAATAATCCACATTTGATATTGAAATTCCATCAAGCACCCTCAGTCTATGTCTTAAATTATATATATATATATTATACAATATGGGAGTGGCGACCGGTATACTATAAAGATACCATGTTGACGTCACAGCGTGGTTACTCTCTTTGGCTTACATCTAAGTCAGTTAGTTACGTGGTTAAGGTTATACAAATTCATGATTTTTCAACCAATTTATATACAAATGTTTGTATTTTCATTACTTTTCACTTCTAATCCATCCTATCCGATTGTAAAATACAGAGAGTATGGAGAGTGATCAAACTACAAGTTGTTGAACAGGTAAAAATATTGTAAGACACTTTTTCCATATGCTCCACATTGACAGTGGAGGTTGTCTTTTTATAAATGCTAAAACAAGAGGGCAAGCTTCTGTAAGCCTAAGTGTTTTGTTTCATTTTTATTATGTATTTTTATAATTTCATCAATACAATATTTTTAATCACTAGAAAATAGTGTGATAAAGTCATAAAATTGAAAAAAAATCTTGCCGAGCAAAATAGTTCTCTTCTCTAAAAAATTTATGAAAAACTTTAGGAAAAATGTCTTCCTTTTTGGTGATATAAAACGCTATCTTGGTGTATGTGTGGCGCAAGGCGAGAGTTGGGTGACGCCACACGGTGGAAGAAAAGTTTTTTTTCAGACCGGGAGCATATTTTATGTAAAATACGGAGGTGTTAAAAGAGAAACCGATATCTTCTTCAGAGCTTATCACTCACGAAAATGAAAAAGAAACTTTATTAAGTATATCCGGCTCTTTAATCTGCAATCTGGTTAACTCCGTTTTTTTCAGGACACAGAATAACCGTAGTAATTTATACATCACAAGTAGTTTAACAATCAAAAACAGGCTTTGTTATTTTTATTAATATGTAAAAAAGTGATTATGGCAGCGAAAACAATTTAGTGATTACTAATCCTGATCTAACCCATCCTTCTATTCTTCATCTTTATGAAATAAGAGATGTTGAACGACTAAATAACAGGTATGTTCTAGTATGATGAGTTCACACGTTCCACTTTGGGAGTGAAAATGGTTAAAAAAAAGTGTTTTAAAATGCCATAAAAATATATTGTATTATTACAAGATGATTTCACGAGTGAGTTTCTCCGATGTGACTTTGTACACCCCTTTGTAATATTTCATATTCTACTTTCGTCGAACTTGTTTCCTTGCATAATACAATTTTTTATATTAACCCACCCTTCGTTGACACTATCACGAGGAAAATACGATATTATATTATGAAAAAAAAATGAAAAAATTCTTTTATATTATATTGAATGCGATATTTTTAAGGAATATGAGCATGCTATTGTTTTTCAATATAAATTAATACAATATTAAAAAGAATTTATTTGACAACAAAATGGAATAGTTAAGAAATTGATATCAATGATGATTTGAGGAATATTCATCACCAGCAATATTCGTGTGTTTCTTTCAACTTAGATTCATATTTTGCGTGTTTGCTCGCATGCTATGTTCGTTAGTTGCTAATACATTGCATATTTTTATTCTTTCGTTTTTTCATCAGTGGCAACATCAGTGTGAAAGTGATTTTTTGCTGACACCAGTAGCATAAAAATGAAACGAGGTCGATTTTATCACTGAAAGAGATCGGTACAAAATGTAAATAAAATAAGACAAAAAATGCTACAAGTTTTCCTTGCAGTCTATTTTACATTTACATCGTTGTCAGTCTCTTTCAAAACGCACTTTTTTGGGTTTTATTGCATCATATTTTATTTAGAAATTGAAATCATAAACAAGAACATACAGAAAAAAATTTGGTAGCTTTTTAACATATGATTATTATCGTATTCTTATTTTGTGTTTTAAATTATTTAAATGAATTCACAATAAAATTATTTAAAATTTTAAAAACAAAAAAACTGATACAATTATTTCAATTATCTTATCTTTTTTTTAATGTTGGTGGATAATTCACACAGACATCAAGCACCGTCTTGGGTCTAACCCCGTTTAAACAATGCCATATTTAAAACCATAAACACTTCCAAAGAAAACTGCCGAGAATTATATTTAAGTGTTAGAAATTCCTTCCGCGAGATGAAGGGGTGTATTCGAAAATGCTTCCCCGAGGGGTAATAAGACTAATTAATGATACTCTACTAACGTTCATTAGCAAGATCCGCGGGCCAGGGAGGGTTAATGTTCGTTTCGCATATCATTTTGATAATTGTGAAGAACCTATAAACCAGTGGTACTCACTTTTCTTTCATGAGATATAATTTAATCTACTAAAACCGTGCCTCTATCTAACTGAATGCCGAAAATGGAGTTAAGTTGTCATATTTTTTTTAAAAAATCTCTACATTTTGTTTGCATTTATTTTAGCGAGTGAAGCTCTTTATATTTTTTTCGATAACTTTATGACAAAAAAATAATCTGGAAATCAGAGTTCTACATAGATCGCTATATATATTGTGGGCAGATCTGTTATGGAATTATTCAATGATTCATAATTAACTACTGAGTAAATTAATATTATTTATCTATACGATATATTCGTATTCCATATTCTCTTTATATATATATATATATATATATATATACGAAGTGCAACATAAGTAAAAAAATCCAGATTTTTTCATGTAAAATCAAACCAGACATCTTGAAGAAAAATCTTCTATATAAATATTAGATTTGGTACTTAAGTACTACCTTCACCATTCGAGGCTTTAGATTTTTGGAAGTAGATTATTATTCCTGAATTTTGCTGACATATTTATATACAACTAAAGCAACAATCCTAGAGAATTTTTTTTTTACAAATTAGCCATTCTATATTCTATACTTCTTTTACAGTCTTTAACATAAAATAAAAATTAATATTTTTCAATCACGTTCGTCTATTTTGCCGCTTATATTAAAAATTATTCAAGTTATTACGTATATTCTAGTATATACATATAATAAATACTGTATATGTTACGTTTATCATGAAGACTGCCATATCCCCCTTCTTTATAAACTTGCGAAGGAACATGTTTTAAGATAACATTACTGTTTGGAGGTGAAATTAAATCCGGTCGAAGGAAGTTATAAAATGGCAACGTAATAAATAATTTAAATGAAAGTTCCATTAAAATATTTCTTATCTTACGAAAGACCATGTATTTATATATAATTATAAATACACGTTTTTTGCTAGAAATGAGATTATATCCCACTCAAGATGAATTTGCTTCATTGAATTGGCATGTATTTTCGATTGAAACTTCATTTAGATTTAATTTATCTTGTTCTTCAAGATTTTCAAATGCTATCTACATCTATTTCGGGAACACGCCACGTCAGGACAATGCGTAAACAAATATTTAATTGCTTATGTTTTATGTTTATATCCTAGACGAGATCGAACTTATATCAATGAATTCATATAATTTTAACCTTTTATGGTGCTAACTGTCAATTCTTGAAGGAAAAGCATTATATTTTAGAAATAAAACACAATTTTCTTGTACTACTTCCACATGTTTATAATGATCAGGACCGGTTTCGCGCATCACGAGCATTAACAGCTGTTGATATCATTATAACGGTCGTTATAAACATGTGGAATTAGTACAAAGAAATTGTGTTTTATTTTTAAAATACGATATTTTGTTTTATTTTAAATGTTATTTATCTTATATGATAACTACATTTCAAGTTGTTTTATGTATGGTTTAATAAATTTAGTTGCTTAGACAGTTGAGCCCTGAATATTTTTTTTGAGTCAGCTTTGTGATGATTAAAATCATGCAATGTCATAAAAACAATGCTGTTAAGACTCAATAGGTTAACTGATAACCCATTGAGTCTTAACAGCGTGACCATTTTAACCGTTAACATGTAACCATCACATGAATGCTGTTAACTGTTATTCTCGATGAAAAGACGTTGTATTTTTATTTTATAAAAGTAAAAAGTACGTATTCAACATTTTTAATGGGACGTTTAATATCAGTGTAAACTGAAAATGCTGACACTTTAAGCAAGAATGATTAACGCCATAATTTAAAAAGATGGAATACGTTGCATAAATGGAACTTTATTTGTATTAAACTAAAGTGAAATGATTATATAAATTAAGAGAGCTTAATTTATTGTTTTAGAAGAGTGAAGAATGATAGTTAAAAAGAGCATTTTCGATGAGAAAAATTACTGAATGTTTTTATGTTAGCAGATTGGCTTCGGTTTGATGCTGTTATTAGTGGATTGCGTTTTATGAGCTATATTCGTATTTTTTCTCGCCGTCTAGGGAATGGCGGGCTGAAACTCCGTTTAACATCTCGCCCAATAAACATACCAAACATGTTCTAAGCGAGCGGCGTACAATCATATGAATAATAAAGCTCTTTTGTGCCGCTTCTCCATACACACCGCTCAGTGCTCTTGTTGCCCGCGTCTCCCCTTTACGGCGGATCTCGCAGATTGAAATCTGAGTTACGTTCGACATGTTTACATATTTCCTTTGGTTTGGCCCCACTTTCCCCTTCTGAGATCCACACTCAAAATTTGCACACATACTAACGTATCGCTTTATGAAGCTACATGTTATTATATAGTTTTACTAACCATACAAGAGCTATCGGTCAATCAACAGAATTCGTCATTGTTTTGGCAAAAGAATTATATTGTAAATTGGTTTTTAGTATTGTTTAAGTACAATACAATTAAACAATGGATTGTTTGAAATATCAACTAAACGATTCAAATTTAACAAAATATCAAAACCATTTTTTTTGACATTTTTTATATTTTGACAGATTTTTTTATTTATTCAATAAATGTTAAAAAAAGTTAAATTTACATTTATAAATACAATAAATATGACAAATTTTTGTAACATTTGCAAGTGGACAGTTTTAAAACAAATGAAAAATATTACTCGCTTAATGGAACTAGGTTTGGCTATAAATTAAGTAATATTTATACTATTATAATAAATGCGTAATGTTTATAATTTATTATGTCATTCCATCAATTTTTATCGGTTAAAAATAGTGTTTAGAATGAACAGTATTTCAAAGAAAACCTTCTGATTTGAATATCTAAAAATATGACTAAACTGAATTTCGCAAGATTAAAGACGATATTTAATTGCACTTATTGGAATATATAATTTTAGTTGCAAAATTTTTTTTAAATTTCTATATAGCTCAAGAAAATTTATAAAGACAACACATTGGAAGAATTACAATATGTAAATTTGTGATATAAATTATAAATTGTTGATAACACATCGTAGACATATCAACCGGATTTAGCTATAAAACGTGTATTTTGTATATGGACATACGTGTATCGTATTGCTAGGGAAAGGCATACGTTGCATAAATATTTGATGAAGCCTTTTTAGAGTCCAAAGTCGATGTTTTATTTGCCGTCGAAAGCAAAACCTTCTACGTACTTCTCCAGAGCTTTCGCTTAAATTTTTTGTGTTACGACTTTAAAGTAGATACTCGAAAAGTGTCACATTATTTTTGAAAGCCTCTAAATTATACTCTTTTTGACCTTGTAAACAATCACAGGTACTTTTTTTTAGAAATAAAGAGACAACTTTTGCAATCGTCAATTTATAAATGTGGATAAGACATATATTATGTAGAAGAATAAAGGTGTGCAATATCTAAACATTGGTATGTTTTTATGAACATAATATTTAATATTTATTTGCGTATACATACAAATGTTGACACATTATTTATAAAATTTGATACACCTATTTCAATGAGTAGTTAATTAGTGATTTATAAAAAATCAGTTAGTAGTTCATAGATATGATAATAATGTTTTCTTCTTGAACAAATCGTGTTTCCTACTACTATTTAATATTTATTTCGGCAGACATTATGCTACTAAATAAATAAACGCAGAATAATAATATTGACTGTAGATTTGTACTTGCGATTTTCTATCTAATCAATTTAAAAACTTTTAACAACCCTCACAAATTGTGTGTTGTAAGTAGGAAAGAAAATGCTGATTTAAAGACTTGAAAACTCCTAAATCAGGGAAAGAAATACTGGAGCGAGTTTTCTAACATACTAATTCCTTTACAGGGGGCACAGGTAACGTACTTACTCAAGGAACGGTCAATTAGGATGGAATGTCTTATTTTATTTTTTATAGGTAGGTGTATTATACATATTCTGCTATTTTAAGTGTAGTAAAGTTAGTTATTTAAATTTTTTGATACAACTTTATTTAGGAATATATTTGTATATTTTTTACATCAATAAAAATATGTAAGATAATACATACAACTTATCTCAATAAATATAAAACATGACGTTAAAAAGAGCAGATAAAAACATAGAGAGAAAAAAGGAACAAATTCATGAGCTCACATAAGAACTATTTCAGTCGGTAAGTTGACATAAAAAATAAGTTTTCCCCATATTCTCTGTAAATTTATCAACACAAATAAGTAATATATTAACAAATTATTATTCTACCACAATTAGTGACTATCTAAGATTTTTAATACATATTTTACTACTTATAGCGATATGATGTTTTTTTGCTTATCAATGGCTCTAAATAACGGCACAGTATTCCACAAATAACTATTTTTTATCCTATAACTGATAGTTATATTTTATGTAGAAATTCACGCTACCCATTAGATACTCTAGCGATATTTTTTTAAATTGATGTATATGAAAATACGTCAGTTTATAGCTAAGGATTCGAGCAACTAAGCGGCAGCATGGAATCTTTGTGCGTTAACAAGTGAGATATGTGATTAAAATATCAGAATAATATAGTACTTGAAACCTATATTATTTGCATTATTAAAGTTAATGTAAAGTATTTGAGGAAAGTTTTGGAAACTACGCATACTATAATAAATATTACATATATTTTTTATTCAAGAATTAAACATTATATTGAGAGATACGAGAATATTTAATACCATTAATTTTCACCTCGTCGTTTCCATTCTGAGCAGTATTTCAAAGGGTGTAAGACTTCTTTAAATCCTCGTGAAACTCATTGGCAAGCCGACCCAAGGTCTTCCGCCCCCATCAGATACGTTATCTTAAATACCCGCCTAATCTTACAGAGGCTTCCTTGAATACATTAACGGTTGCTCAGCTAAAGCCCAGTCGGATACAAAGAAGGTTGAATGGAATGAGAAATAGGAGAGTGATCTTTGGCGGGCTGAGCCGGGTGGCGATATCACCACAAGCTTCTGCTCTAATGCAGCTAAGTGCCTCTCTTTGAAGTTTACGAGAAAATCTAAGAAGATAAAAATGTATCTGACATTTGTATACAACTGAGGTTTTGAAATAAGTTTGTCGATCATGGCTTTTGAGTACGAAAATCAGTATTTTCTATATTTATTCGAAAAAGAGAATTGAATATAACATAACTGATGACGCCAATTCATCTGTATAGTAAAAAAATATTATTCTTCATAATTCCCTATTAAAAATATATGTATGAATTTATAAATAAAACAGACGATGTTATATATAATTTATGAAATATATTTTTAAGAAACCACGCTCTCCATCTCTCTGGGCAGTACAAAATCAAACCGTATTTACAACTGTTTTCAAATGTATACGTAAAATAAAATTAACCTTGACATTCGTAAATCTTTTTCTACTGTCCTTTAAAAAAGAGTTGCTCTTTTTTGTAATCACTAAACTGAAAATACACGATTATGTAAATGTTATAAATATTGCCGTTTGAAGAACGACATAAGTCAATATAAAGACCGTCTGGTTAACATGCAAAATATATAATAATATATAAACAGATCTCTTATTATTGATTCTCATTGAATTTTACCCTGCTTTGGTTTGAATACATATTTTGTAAAAAGCAATCAAATACATCAGGAAAACGTTTTTCTCGAATAAATAAATTTACCCGATGATAAATTATATCGAAATATATTAGAATTATTTATTTAGCATTCGTAGTTTCTATAAATTTGACGATATGAGAAAACTGAGATTCTCAAATACTTGTGTACGTAACCTTTAAAAATTGAATTCAATTTTCGCGTAATCAATGGCGGAAGATAGAGAATCTTAGATGAACCGTTTGATGGCCATATGCTCCGAGTAGGGTACGGATATGGATAAAAAGTTTATGCAACGCCAAGACAACTTTTGGCTTACTTACATACAGTATTTTGTAATTAATTCAAACGTTGTTTTACAAATGTAAATGTAGCTAATAAACACATAAATAAAAACTCTATATCAATTTAATTTTAACATAAAAATATACAAATTTATTGTGTGTATAAATATCATACTTCTGCTAATATTTTACTTCAAATACAATACTTTCGTGGCTGAAATTCAATAATTTTAATAAAAACGTCAAATAAAACACAAAAAATGTTAAAAAAAACAAATTCCAATATAGCTTTCAGAAGAAAATGAAAACATTTTAATAATAGAAATATAAACTAAAAGAATACGTAATAAACAAAATGTGGCGCTGTATAAAGATGAATAAAAAAAACATTTACTCCTGTTGCCAGATACACACAAAAACAAAGGTGAATTCAAAAAAAATAATGAAAAGCAAAACCCTTATTTAACCGTAAAATAAAATAATTTCCTTCGCAAATTGGGGTGCCACACAACCAGCCGGCCTTATGTACGTGACCGTATGTAATGAGCTTCTAGCAACGTGCGTAGCCCAACCCCTTAAAGAGCTTTTCGTGAAAATATACAACTGGGGTATTTCAACTCTTTCACATTAACGAAAGCATTTCTTATCAGAGAAGGATATACACAATCAACTATTTAAATCACAAAAAAATAATTTATTCATTTTAAAATCCAATTTATTGATTGGATTGTCGTTTACTTGGAACAACTCTTATAATAATATACAAAACATATAGAAATGTACAAAATTTGAAAAATTAAAATATATAAATAAATTCCATCAATTACCCTCAGTCGATGTCTTAAATTATTTTTCTTTTTAATTTAATTTTCCATAAACACAACTGAGAAGAATTTCTTACAAGGTTCTGCACCTGACCAAAAATTGTAATATTAAAAACCTATACTATCAGGGGAGAAGGCCTTGGTAGAACGTGAGAATTGCTACATGTAGAGTATATATACCGATAGGTTAGGATTATATTATGATTTGAATTGGCATATTTCTCAAACTATAACATAACACTCGTTTATAAGCTATGCTTCTCTGTAACTTTTCTTATGAATATGCTTGTAGTAATCGAGTAAAATCGAAATATCCTGGTGACTCATGACAAATTTTAAAAGATAATTATCACTATTCAAACACTATGGTGCATGGAAGATTAAGTAATGGTCTTATCGCAAACTGCAATAAATGTAATTGTTGATAGCATTTGCAATCAAACTTAATTTAAGTTACAGAGGAAGTTAAAATGGCAAAATGTACACTAAGCTCCAATGCAAGTTATTTGGATATATGAATTAATTAAACTATACGTAAAATTTAATAAATGAATAATTTTTTGTTAAGCTCAAAATTATTTGAAATACCTTTAAACGGGTGGCAAATACGAGTAAAAAAATCAAATAAGTCATGTCAGTGGAAGGAGATTTTCTAAATTAATCACTAGCATTTATTTATCTAAGTTTCTTATTTAGTGTTATTTATCCTAACTTGTATGGTTACAATAATTTTATTTAAGAATAGATCGCTGGAAGAATAGAAGCTTGGATGGACCCGTGCGGCCGACGGCCAGTGAAGTAGTATAGCCGTCCGTCCGTGTGTGCGGTAGTCCGGCTCATGTCCGTCTTTATGCTTCTGTTCTAATATTTCCATATCGTCTGAGTTTTCATCTGTATTGATTCTTTCCCCACAGTTGTATTCTAAAATTATTACTTTTAAGGTCTTAACTATCAATTATTAGTAGAAAAGCATTATATTTAAAAAAAATAAAACATAATTTGTTTGTACTACTTCCACGCGTTTATAATGATAAGGACCGGTTTTTCTCAGAACCAGATATCAGTTGATAATGCTGAAAATAAATAAAATCTGTCCTGATCATTATAAACATGTGGAAGTAGTAGAAGAAACTGTGTTTTATTTTTAAAATGTATTTATTAGTCTGAGATGCAAGTAAATGTTATGCTGCTTATCTTTTTAATACATTGAGTCTTCACTATATCACCAATCGCTGATACTGCAAGCGTACATATTACAAACATTACCTATGAAACAAATGTGGATATTTTTAACCCCATTCAGTTAGCTTTGCAAATGCTCAGTCCCTTGAAAGTCGAACAAAACCATGGGCCAGCCCCCGCCCGCCTTCAATGCAAGATTTAATTAAATCCCTGGTCTTGATTTATTGTCGCACCCTCTAACATTGCTTCTGTTCCACATTTTCGCCTCCCTTTTACTCTTTCTCTCGCTTCCTCCCTCGTAACCCTCTGCGCTGCTTCTTCTGAAAGTTTCCTCCAGACATACATATACCAGGAAATGTATTATATTATTAATAATTATAAACAACGAATCGGAGTATCCTTAAACAGCAAACAATGTTGTTTTCGGTGAGAAATAATGCCGGAATGTATTTTTTTATTATTTAATTAACTCTATCTTCTCTATTATTACATTCCGAAGATATTTAAAGTATACTAGTAGAGTACCTGGCATGGGTTGCAATGCCACTCAAAGAAAGCAAAGGGTTGTGTTTTAATTCTCTGCACAAGCTGGAATTTCATAACTTTACCGGGTTCGAGCCAGTCATTTTCAGGCCCAGCCTGGCCCGAGCTCGAGTCTCAATATCACACTTGTTACTCGAGTCTGACCTGAGGCCGAGATTTATTTTTCTCAGCCCAAGAAAAACCAGATTTTTTAAAAATATAGTAATTTCTTTTTACTTTTCAAACAATAAATGCTATTGTTTCTATATTTCCAACGATATTCATAGCACGGGTGAAATTAATTATTTAAGTTATGAATACTATTGCCTTATGGCTGACTCACGACCCGAACAAAGCACAAAATATTTTTCTTAAATCAGAAGGTATTTCCGAGATGTCGCTAATCGTATGTATTTGATTCTTTTTTTTAGATTTTTTTTAAGGTTTTAGATTTTTTTCCTCAGAAACTTTCACGGGTGTGTGCACAACAACTTACCAAAATTTGATCGAAATCGGATGAATGGTAAAGGAATGCAAACAAACAAACATTATTTTTATATAAATAGATGGGTTATCATTGAAGCAAAATAACTATTGTTTTATGTGGCATGGCATTATATATGCCAATAAAGATTAATGAAAGGTTAGATTGAATCTTTCGTTTTATCCATCACCATCGTTCATAAAGTTGTATGCTATTATTGCCAATAATACAAAAGTTGCCTGTTTTGAATATTTATCAACTCTCCATATTTTTAGGAATGATAGTGTCATACGATTGCGAATTGTATCATGAAGACTTTGTGTCAATTTTAACTTCGAATACGTATTGTTTTATCTCGTTGTATAAACAATAAACTGACATTGTAGTTTTCTTCAAATTGATTGTATTATCCGATATTAATGAGTCAGAGGATAACTTGGTTAGTTTCTGTATTTCAAAACTTCCAAACGAATGATATAAACAAGCATTTATTTTTGGAATAATTGAAAATTTACTAATTTTCTATCATCGTAGAAGTACCAAGATATCAGGGATTCAGTTTTTGATATAAATATGTATAAAATTGACTGAAAAATAAAACAGACAAACTCCAGTTATTTTTTACATTATGAAAAAAAATACAAATAACTCGTATACAAATATCGAAGGTCTTCTGACATTCTTTAGATATTTAAATATACACAGAAATTTAATATATTAAACGTAAATTCGTAGTTACGAATTTCGTTTTCAGTTATTAACTTTGTGTTATGAAGATATTAATGGACAATAGAAAAACCATATAAAATGTTTTTTTCACCTTTTTTTATTAGAACGAAGACTGAATGACTTATTAACAGCGATAGAAACAGTATGATAATTAAGTAGGAATACATCTAAAAGAGTTATGTTAAATAAATTAGAATTAATTTGTTGATAATCCGTGTTGTAGACTTATTTATTAGTTAATGATGTTAGAGTTAATTACAATTCCATCTTTTAGAAAGCTCGAAAAAAAATTATGTTGTATTCTTGATAAACTTTTGTTTTATATCAACGAAATGTTTGTTAATATGCATACTAAAACTCTGAGTCGAATTATGTTCGTAGTTGACTTATGAATGTTTATGAATTGATTTACCTAGGAAATTGTTGATCGTATATCATACGTTTTAAAAATATGTATTAAATTTCATTTAGTTTTAATAATAGAGAATCTACCATTTATACTTGTATGCGATAATTTTGTAAGTATGTTATATTTTCAAACACAAATAACGAACGAGATGAATTGCGAGGTTTTAATATAAGAGCTTATTATATGCCTATAAAGAGAACAGTAAGGTTGTATAGCGCCACAGCTAATCCTGTCTGCAGCTCGCTAGGAACTTTGTATTCAAAGAGGTTCTTACAACCAATCCAAACGAAGCTTTCAGAAAATATTAATCAATAAATAAAAATGTATAGACGCGCTTTAAAGTGTAAAAGTATCATTTTGAACATTCTATTATAACAGGATACTAAAACCGATATAGTGGCTCACTGGATCAATGAATGTCTTCTTCAGAATTTCAGGTAACGTCACTGGGTGTCTAATAGAAATTAAAAGAACATTTTTTTATAATTATATCGATGGCTAAACCATAACCTATAATTTAAAATTGTAAAAGAAAATAATTATAAATATTTGTATAGAAAAAAATACAGTTTGTTCAACGCTTGATTTTTAGCGTTGCTGTTTTACAAAAGCAAACCATGGCATTTGGCAAATACTCGTATAAACATTGAAGATAAGATTTACCTTAGATATTCGAAATTAAATACAGAGTTTGACTGCATGAATTTCTCGTGTGTTGGAGAATGAACCGGATCGCTCCTTGTTACCTACCTATGAAGAGACGTTGGAATCCGGCTGGAACACGTGCTGTAAAAGCTTCCGGAGAACCTCAACCCTGCTTATCTGTTCTTCCGACCATTAGTAGCGTCCTGTGTGTTTATTTTTTAATGTCTCTATCCGAATTAAAAATTTTATAAGTGACAAATAAGGGGTATTTGAATAAAAAGTTTTTGTTGCATAAGTGTTGTTGGAATCATACTGCAAATTGGTAAAAGTATAAGTCAACATTATTCAATTACTCCATTTCAGAAAAAGATTAAGATGGGGTAACGAAAGAACAAGTAATTAATCGCCCTCTCTTGGCCCTGTTTTCAGAAACAAATGGGGTTTCACAACAGGAATCAATAAATCAATAGAAATAACCATATGTGAAAATGTACATTTGGGAAACTGGGTAAAATAAAAACCTAATAGAGCTTACCAATCAGGCGCAGAGGCGTCTAATTTTATTCAAGCAAATTTGAACAAGTTAAAAGATCTGTTACATGAAACTTTCACATTAGATCACAGAATGCATCAAATCACTCGATAAAATGAAGGGACCATGATGAAAAATACTATTTTTTAACTTAATGTGAAGTATATGTAGAATCGTAATCAAGCTTATATCAGCAGACGTTTTCTATGAGAACTGATTATAAATCAGTTGCTCAACTTCTACTTTTTCTAAGAGAGTAAGGATAGAAGGATAGGGATAGAGCAAAACTATTTTTAAGGTAATCACTCCCGCTTCATCCCGTTTTTTGAATGGGATGGGTGGGAGCAAATATTTTGCGATATACATCTATGCCTTTCATACAAATTCATAAATAGGTTTATAAATTAATTTATGAAAACGTCTTTACTGGAATGCCCATGAGCACCGCAACGGAACCGAACGACGATGACTACTCGGCTAAAGGCCCATCTTATACTGAAAATTTGTATTTAATTTTTGGCAGCAGTCAAACGCTTCCATTTCTCACTTCCAACGAACTCACTATACAAATTTACAATTCCGTCCTATCATACATTACACTCGTATATCTTAGAATATTATGACCCTTCCTCTCTAGCGCTCGGAGTTTTCCAATGCGGCGTCCTGCTCTGGCGTAAGGTTTCTCGGCAACCGTAGAGGTTAGCCTGAACGGCCTGGTTGACGTTAACGTTTGTGGTAACGTTAAACGGCGTCGCCGGGCGTCTGCGGAGAACTTAAACGACGTCTAACTCCAATTATTATACTCGCGTTTTGTGCTGTTTCATTCCGACGGATACAATTCAACAATTTGTATTGCTGATTCAGAATCAAGTGTCAGAATGAGACATGAGCTCTATGACATTTGATCCATTATAACTTGTGACCTCCGTCACTACAGGAAAATCTCAATAATCTCTCCTACATTCAAAATGATATTTACACCATCCAGACCCATTAAAAATATCTCAGCTTTATGATTTGCTTGAAATGTATTATAGATTTCTATGAATAATTTTGAAATGCCTTGCACACACTGTACTAATGATGATGAGATATTCCATAGGAACAAGTCTTCATCAACATGATCATTATTTGTATTTGTATTTATTTTTTATGTTCAACTTTTTAAAATTTTAAGCCAAGTGCATTCACTATGTCACACTTGATTTTAGTTTTCTTAGATACAGCTTGAGTGACTCACTTATAAGCAGTTTTCGTAAATATGGTCAGTATGCTCCATTAGGATTCCACATCGCCCACACTGTGAGATGACGTTAATGGGAAAATATACCGTTGAATAAGAAGAAAAATTAACTAATTAAAGAAAATTTGTTATTTTGATTCAATTAATCTATGAAAGTTGCAAATATCTTATTTTTTGTAAAATTTAAAATTAATGTCTGAAGGATTCCATTCTGGGTGGCGAAATCTTGACTGCGGAACTGGGTTGGACGAAAGTCCAAGAACGTAGAACACTGCTAGGAGAACGTAACTTTCTATCATTAGATTTGAATCAAATCAACATGAATTTGTCTTCGATAAGTAACACGCTGATTGTGCGTCTTCACAATATGAATCGGCTAAAATTGATTATTGTTTCATCAATTCAGGGATCAAGATTCGTAGGCTTGGCAGACCTCTCATTCTCTACGGCTGAATTGTTAAATATCTATCAATTGTTAATCCTTCTGAAAATGTAACTTGAAAAAATGTCTGTTCTCTGGTCCATAAATATCCCTTTTTCCCAATATATACAGTATACATAACTTTTCACTTTTCCTCAAGTAAAACAAAGTCTGGATCCAATACATTCGTTGATGTTTTAGTTTAAATATTTTTAAGTGGATCGTACAACAAATCTGTTAACCACAGATATATTTCTTATTATCTCTGCGTACTCTATCGAATCGCTGGAGCAATTACAAAGTGTGTTATTTCATATAATACCATACATGGTGTTCTGGAAGAAAAAACTTATCTAAAAAATGACATATTTAATAAGTTTTACGAAAATAAACACACTTATTTTAAAAACATTTTGTTTGTACAAACAAATGAAAAAGGTAGAGAATTTTGAACATTTGACAAACTTCAAAGTCCAATTACTCAAAACTAGTATTTTTCAGTTAGTGTCTTCTTGCAGAACAACGACGATATGTACCTCCCTGGCCAGCTAAAAACACGCAACAGAAAAAGTAATTATAGGTGATTTTTTACAATACATACACAGTTTCTTAATGTTTTGTCAAGTATTAACTCTGAACAACCATATATAAATAAATGTATTATTTTAATTGTTCGTTATTAGTTTGTAATTCAAACGTCAATCTAAATATAGTACGTTATTGTGGTAACAAGCTTAACTGCAAATAATATAAATATTCTATAAACGTATTAACAATCACTTCATTTATAATGCCAATTCATAATAATTATTCTATGTGATATTATGTGTCGCTCCATCATTTTCTCAAACAGTACTTATATAAAATGTATGATTATTTGAAATTCTTAAGTAAGAGTAGTTATATATAAATATACACATATTTTTTTCACGTCCGATCCCAATGTGGAGCATATGGTCTGCTTATGGAGGCATCTTAAGAAAATTTTTCTATGAGAACTAATTCTTACTCAGTTGCACAACCTCTCTTTTTTCGAAGAGAGTAGGAATAGAAGGATATGGCTAGGACAGGACTAGTGGCTAGCTAACCGCTCTCGCCTTTCCCCGTGAGGATAGGATGGTTGGGAGGAAGTTTTAGACATCATAAACACTCAGACTACGAACAGAAATCCATAAATTTTAATCGAAAACCGTCCGCACCGGGAATTGAGCCCGAGACATCCGTAACCGTAGCTAACGACGCTACCAACTGTGCCTCGAACGACGACATATATATAATGAGACAAATGATAAATAATGCTCAATTACATTAATTAAATACCTTTTTAATAATACTGAAAGGCCATTCTCCAGTAGAAGCCATTGACGACCAATTTGCTGCATTGCTGGCAGCAAGTTTTTGTTTATCACTTTGTTTGATAAATGATTGCCCGCTCGCCCTGAGGGTTTATCCGCATTGACTTGTTAGCCCCTCCCCGCGGGAAATATGATTAAAATCCAATGTTCGTGAGCCACTGCCCCTCCACCCTCTATCTTTACTTACGGATATAAATTATGGCTGAAATATATCTAATCAGTGCAGACAACGTACAAGTTAGAAGCGTCCTTCTTGTCCAATTTATTTTTATTGTGCTGATTTTCCATTGCTAAAAATACGTTGAGACTTATATTTTATTAAAATTATACCATTGTATAACAGTACTGGAAGCATTACATAATTTCAGTGTGAAGAGTTGAATCGCAAACACTAAAAATCTCATGAACAAGAGTTTACACTGCAATACATTAATAATTTTTTTATCAAGCAGTAAATTGACAATTGATAAGATATTATTCATGAACCAGATGGATGAAATCAGTATTTTTATTTTCAATTTTTTTATTTATATATTTCTCAGGGAATGCTTTAATAAACTCTTTTATCAAATTTGAGTTATTGAGATTTTGTACACTTCCATGTATTTTGAAATTCGAGCGCACGAATGAACTCGAACTGACACTGACGACTGAGTTCGAGTTCATTCGTGCGCTCATATGCCTGAAGATACCGAAAAGCGAAACCCGGGTCGTTAGTGACAAAATACATGGATGTGTACAAAATCTCAATAACTCATATTTGATATTGAAATTCCAACAAGCACCCTCAGTCGATGTTTTAAAAAAACTCTTTTATATTTGTACATATCGATTTTCTATTGTCGAGAGTTAAGCAATAGGCATTGAAATCTGCCTACTTGTTCTAAGACCCAGAGGATACGGAATATTGTTAAAGACTCAACCTCATATAAATATCCCATAATCTTCCCCTTACTTTAAGTCTCCACAACTTAATCTAAAACTATATACGACTTCAAGAGATCTTGGAATATTGTTCATAACGTGACATTAAATGTTAAAGAAAATAATATATCAATGGCCTAATGTTATAAGCCCGTATCTGATATTTTGATGAAAATGACTTTGTAAACCGTATCTTGTTTTTTTAAAACAGTACAGAGTATTTAAACTTTTCAATGATTTCCAAGTACTCTAACATACTATTGATTTAATACATAGAAGAAAAAAAGTTTAACATACATATTAACGTAAATATTTAGTTTCTTTTAGTCTCCGGTAAAATTTAAAAAAGTCACTTACGGGATTATAACATTAGGCCATCGATATGCTAATCGGAAAAAGTGTCTCATAATGGAGAGACCTGCATCCAGGAGTGGGTCAAAAATGGCCAATACGTACGTATCTTTCTATCAATGTTTAGATGTTAATGAAATTATTAATATTATTTAAAAGGTTTGTTTTAAAAATTTCAGATGAATAAGCATAGTTCATCAGAGTAAATATGTTTTTTTTTGAATATTTATAATAGTGCATGAAATTGTTTGAATAATATTTTTATTAACATTTTTGAGTAGAGTGTATGTATATCTTCTTTCTCACTACATTATCGTGGAATCTCGTAGTCAGCTGACCCCTCATAAATCAAAACAGCACCTCGGTATTGCGGAAGATGTATTGTTCCCTGCTTGACCTATGGAGTGTAAAGAGGGAATAAATGGGAGAAAAAATATCTTCAAGATAAAATATACGCAAACAAAATGTTTTTTTATTCGCGTTTAATCTTTAAAATATTAAAACAAATTTGATAATATTGATCAACTGTTCCGTTTGAATTAGTAAAAAATTTAAACGTCATCATCGTTGTTATCAAAATATATTATTTAAGTTGTTTTGAAAAAATAAATTTAGTGTTTTCATTGATTTTGAAAAATTTCATTTTTTGCTTAAATTGTTGTTGCTTATTACAATCGATTTCTAAAGGTATCGCATTTTTTCAATGTCAGATTATAGCGATATAATATAATACAAAGTATTAGCGACCGTGAAGCGTATAAAACTAGAAGTAAAATTGAAATTTTAGGAAAATCTTTTTCTATGTTCAATTTAAAATAACATATTATTTATTCCATTTCTATAAAATGTGTTTCGCTCCTTCAAATAGCATCACGAAAATGATTCTTATAAACTTTTATGATTTTTGATACAACTTTTTATAAATGTTTCTTTTCAGAATTACCAATGCAATCATATCATTTGTACAACACGCCTACGATTTGTTGTCATATTTAATTTATAGTTCATATTTTGCCGAAAAAAATATATATTTGATGATAAATAATTTCATCGCAATAACTCACAGAGTTAGCCTCCCACTAGATATATCAAAGTTTTCCGGCCTTATAAGGTTTTGTAAGTCGTAACAGGACTGAGGGATAGTTTTGCCCTTACCGACTGAAGATTTATGACGTCGCGTCCCTCTGCCTCCGCTCTTCAACCCCTGCTTTGGCAGTCTTCGGGAATTAGTGGCAAGACTGACATCGCGATCTCCGTTCACATTACTCGCCGGTGTAGAGTTTGTAAACACCTTGTTACTCGTGGGGGGTAAGACTTATAGATACAAGACAAGTTTGAAATTTTCTCTATATGGATGATATTGTCAAATTAAAATACCAATAATAAGCGGTTATTGATTGGCAACGATTTAGCCAGATAAATTAAAAATGAACTTTCACTCACACTATTAAAATCTATTTATTTTGTCCGATTATTACAATCACTAGTATAATAACGATAAATCGTAAATAGCTTTTCAATCTCAGCCGGTTAGAGGATAGTCCAACATGTGAATTCGGCAATAAGATTCAGGATGTTGATCGCATGCTTTGGAAAATCCAGACTTTGACAACGAACGGGAAAAAATTCTCAAGATGAAACGACATCAGTTGGATTTGTCGGCCTCGTCGGTCATCTCCACTTGGTTGCATCCATCCAGGACAACTTATAAGACGTTCAAAACGTTTCAGGACGTCATATGAAAAGCAAATGGAACTCGATTCATACAAAGCTTTTGATAAAATTTTAAACCCGAATAATGTAACTGGTAAAATATTTTTCTGTCTTACAGTACAATGAAGGATATTAAAATGTTTCAACGCATAATTAACTATAAAGAACCGGACTTAATAAACTGTTTTGTTTTTATACGTGGTGACTAAATAATTAAAAAATATTTTGATAATAACTATACGACATACATTACTGGTAAATATGTAAAAAAACAAAACATTTCCACTCATTTAACATAGTTACAAAAGATAATTTTTTACAATTAATAAAAATACTACAAATGTCTATAAAGCCGGACGTTCCGTTTCTCCAAACCCAAAAACCGGCTTTGAAATTCGAACAGTCTCTATAGAGATTTAACAAAACTACTTGTGTTGGATTTAAGAAAACATATAATTTTACATGAAATTAAGAAGAAAAACATTTTCTCCTGTCGTGAAATTGATGTATCTGCACGAGAAAAAATTTGTTGAGAAGCGTGAAATATTTATAGAGTCGTCTTGAGTATTATAACTTTATTGTTTTCTCGTCTTTACTTAAAGTTACTTGTATATTTCTTCAGGGATAAGATAACATATAGATTTTCTTTAAAAATAATGCTTAAATAACACAACTATATAAACTTTTAAGGAGGTATAATCATAATATACCATACTAATTCACTCTATTTGGATGAAGGTGCGCACAATAAGCTCAAGGGGGGCTTTCGGTAACAAACTTGTAAATTATTAAATTGAATTAAATTATTCAAGTTTCTCCACAAGATGCTAAGGGATGAAACCCCGGCGGACCTCTTGGCTGTCTTACTTTCACTTCAAACTTAACGCTTCGAATGACTTTTGCTAATGATCTTGGGATCACGGTGTTCAATTAAGGGATTTTAAGTAGGTCAGTCTGAATCAATGCTATTTTTGAAACAAAAAACACATTAACAAAAAAACAAAAACATTTATATATTGAACTAGTCACAATATCAAAATTAATTAAGCATATCGTTGTCATTGTCGACTGGTTACTGATTTTGCTGACAAAGATTTTTATTTAGTTACTGAAAAAGGTCTTCTTTCTTCACCAAATTACTCCGTTGCAACGTTTCTCCCATGAATATTCTATACATAATACTATGTAACCGTTTGTCCAGCTGTTTTTAATGACTTAACTGACGCTGCTGGTCAGGTTGTAAGCCATAGTGCTTTTTCATGACATTAGTGGTGTCTTACCAGCATCATTTGACTAAAAAGCTGGATCAAAAGACTGTACAATTCATGTGTGCTTATATTCGTATATCTCATATATCATGCAGTCTCACACTTTTTCCGGACGCTATCTGATTTTTGTTTTTAAGTTTATTTTATTTTTGCAATACAATAATAACGATTCTTACGTTCCTTGAAAATCTCATTTGATCCGAATAAATTAAAAATGAATAATTCTTCTTAAGCCCATTACCATATATCACGCGTAACGTATACTATGTGAAGAAGTTTCAAGGTGTACAAGATTCGTTTGATCCCTTAATATAATATTCGTAATTATACACGCCGTCGAGGTATTCCGAACTTGGAAACTTACCATCCCGGAGATCGCTGGCCCAGAAGCAACTTTTGCCATTTTCCCCTTTCTAATATTGCCGTCTTAATGTTAATGAATACACCCGTGGGAGTCGTTCCCTCACCTACTTTATTTACCCTGACTTGGTTAAATTAAGACTTATCTATCTATAATAAAAATGAATATTTTACAACAATTCAGAGTATCAATTTTTGAATCAATGGAACATTAAATAGGTAACCAAAACAAAATAATATTTTAAATTAGTCTATGGACAATATAAACACTTTTCAAGAATTATAAAATTTCATTAGTATTAAATCAAGCAGCTAGTTGAAAATAGTATATGTACTTCAATAAATCAATTTAGCACAAATTAATCAGCAATATATTGAATTCGGTAAAAACGGAAACTTATCTTTATAAATCATTTTAAGTTTGACAAGATCTCTTTATATTAGTTAATTTTTTTTATTAATTTATTTTATTTATTAATGGTTTGCTAAATTTCCATTTTCATTGGATATTTTGAAACATATAGTATCCAAATAAAAAAATTAATGGTTTCGATTATTAACAATATGAATTTTTTCAAATAAATATATAACATCTCATGAAATGTAAAAATAGTCAGATATTTAGTAAATTAACGTTTGCCAGACCATGATTTCAGCTGAGTTAAGAGTATGGTATTTTTACTTACTTTTAAGGTGTTAACTGTCAATTCTTGGTGGTATATTTTAAAAAATAAAACACAATTTATTTCACATATTTATAAATCAGGACGGTTTCGCTCATCACGAGCTTATCAAATTAGTGCTATAGTTCTTACTGTGTTTTTTCAGATGGCTTTTTATTTAAAAATATTTTTTGGATACATATTTAAGATTTTCATAGAGTTAATTAAATTAAAGTATCAAACTCTGAGCAAAGAAAAAAAATTCGAATAATTATTATAACCGAAAAATACTGACAATTCAAAATAAAGATATTTCACTATGTGCTATTTTTGTGCTGCAACGAACGATACGTATCAGCTAAAAGATAAACGTAAGTTGGTTTTTTCAACCCGATACTAAGAAGAAAAATACCAAACACACAGAACCCATTCATGAATCAATACTTGCAGCTGAGACGGTTACAAAGTACATAATATAGGGAAGTCTACATAAGCCACGGTACCTAAAGATACATTATAGCTTGAGCTTTTGTGCTTTTCGCTAGTAATTATTAATTAACCCGGGAGCTTCCAGAGCTTTTACCGGCAGCTTAAAGCGTCTTCCGTACTTAGAGAGGAAAACAGCGGCGCCGCGACGTTCCGAAAGGTTGTCTAATGTACTCCACAGTCAAGAAAAGATATGCGCATATTTTTGTCACCTTATAAAACCTTAAATATCAAACCACATAATCAATGTAATATAAATATACACATCAGGCATACAAGAGCATCGATACAAAGTTTACACGTCTTAAAATTATAATCATTTTTACATAATTTATAAGATAACCATGCTTACTATTCTCTTAATATTCGTTATATAAACAGCAGAAATATTGTTTACAGTGGATACTTGATTATTCGGATCCTGTTTATTCTAAACCGTAATTTTTCAGAATTCTAGTCAATTCCTGCAATTAGGTACAGATACTTCATGTCATTTAACATTTAACGAGTTGAATATATTAACATCTCTTATATTACGACTTTGGGATTGACAGTCCTAATTTTAGATTACATGCCATAATCATTTTCGAAGTTGATTGAATAATTAGGGTTCTACAACGAAACAAAATTCAGAGATAAAAATATATGAAAATAAAATTGATGAATTTTAGACGAAAACAACTGAATCGTTTGGGTCATTATGAAAACGATCTTTATTTATAGTTATAAAGTGTTTTTCGGTCTACTTTTTACAAAAATTATAATGAATTATTTTAATCGACTTCAGATAATAATGTTACTCTTTGAGTTTTATTGAACTATCAAAGTGTGGGTTCATCTGATATACATTGCCAAAATTTGGTGTAAACATCCTACTGTATAATTATGATATAATCACAGGTTTGACAGTGTTAGGGATGATCAGGATTCGAGTTGGTGCATCGCGTACCGCACATTCCAGCCGGGTAGAATATTATAGAGGAGGGGTTTATCAGAGGTGGAAATGTTATCGACGGGGTAGAGGGTGTCACGTCATTATTAACATTCCATCAAAATGTATAACATGATTTACCTTATCGGAATGTCACACTGTATTATCGGGTTGAAGTGTCATGAAAAATCTATATTAAAAATTATTTTAAACAAAATATAATTAGTCAATATAACGTCATGCTAAATGGATAACTTTTATTTACACGTACAATGTCTTTTTTTAAACAACGTGCCACTAAGCTTTTGCTTCGTGCTGTAAAATTGTTTAAATAATATTTTAAGATAATTGTATTTTCAGTGAATGGAACACTCACCTCGTAATCCTCTTAAACCACAATTATATTACTATTTTATTCCTGCATTACACAATATATTAGAATGATTTTTTGTATCATCCTTTAAAAATCAAATTTCGTGATTAACGGTGAATGATAAAACATTTTCAAACGATCATTCAAATTCAAAACAAAATGTTTCTTCAGAAGAATTATTTATATAAGTTAAAATCGTAAATATTTTTTTTTCCATGTCAGCTCCCAATGTGGAGCATATGGTCTCCTAATGGAGGTATCTTAACAGGACTTTTTCTGCGAGAACTGCTTGTTACTCAGTTGCCCAACCTCTCTTTTTTCAAAGAGAGTAGGAATAGAAGGATGTGAATATGAGAGAACTAGTGGTCAGCTAATCGCTCTCGCTACGCCCCGTGAGGATGGGACGAGTGGGAGGGAGGACTCAGGCTACGAACAGAAATCCGTAAATCGATTGAAAGATTAATCTATGAAAACCGTCCGCACCAGGAATCGAACCCGACATATTGTAGCTTAATTTAAATATATAAAAATGTGAAAAACCGAAACAATGCTGAGGTGTTAAGTTTATACGACGTTATCAGCGCACTTAAATCAATCAATATTGAAAGAGATATGTCATGTGCATCGTGTGACTAAACATAAACTGTATTAGAAAAGAATATCACACAATTCGTAACGACGTACGAGGAGAAACAAGTCAAGACTTTGCTGGTTAGATAAAATTGTTGGTCTGTCTTTATGCTGTTGGGACTAAATTAGAATACCTTCATACAGATAAAGAAAGTTTTAGGAGACTTTTCTGGAGGCAAAGATCCATTTCGGGTTTATTTCTAATCAATGAACTCCCTAAAATTTAAAAAAATTTAGAGTTAACTAAAAAAATCGTCAAAATCAATCAAATTTAGAGAAAACTAGGCCACATCATAATAGAATGTAGATTTTTAATCAGGAGAAAAAAGTTTCATTTAAAGCACTCGTAATATAATATAGTTATATAATTTAAGACATCGACTGAGGGTGCTTGATGGAATTGCAATATCAAATTTGGATTATTGAGATTTTGTACACTTCCATGTATTTTGTCACTAACAACCCGGGTTTCGCCTTTCGGCATCTTCAGGCATTCGAGCACACGAATGGACTCGAACTGACAGACAGTAAACAGTGTCTAACTTTTATATAGAAGATACAAATACGACAAATATTATTTACATATTTACTCTTTCGTCGAATTGCATCCCGTCGAACCCCACAATGCTATTATAATTGTAAAATCACTGGTAATTCTAAAAGAAGTTGGAAAGCGGCAATTCGTCACCCTGTTAATGTGTTGTTTACAAAATAAGGATTAAGGTGATTCTTGAAATGTTAACTCAGGTATCAGTGTGGCTCTCAGACGTATAATATTTTACCTCGTAAATAATATTTGTCGTATTTGTATCTTCTATATAAACGTTAGACACTGTTTACTGTCTGTCAGTTCGAGTCCATTCGTGTCCTCGAATGCCTGAAGATGCCGAAAGGCGAAACCCGGGTCGTTAGTGACAAAATAAATGGAAGTGTACAAAATCTCAATAATCCAAATTTTTTATAATATAATTGCTTAAAACATTATTTAAAAGCCATTGAGGAATACATTTTTTGTAACGTTAGTCCATTTTGAATTGTCAGATTGGAATAGATTTTCTATTCATTGCCAAACATTGAAATAACGAACAAATAAACACCATCAAATGTGAGTGGTTTAGATTACTTCAATATTACACAAAATATATTTTTGATATGAAGGCGTACAACATTTTTACGATTGAAATGTAAAATATGAAATACCTAATACGCTAAAATATTCATTTTATTTATGTACTAACGACTTAATATGACAATTAAAATAAAATCAAAATTATTGATTTGTATGCAGCAGATAGCCAAATTAGACAATATCGACATAGAAATGCGTACTTTATATAATATGATATAACATTATTATGAACATGCGATGAATTCAGTGCGACGTCGAGTGTTGCAGGAACTACACCAGAGGTGTGAAAATATTTGCCAGATATTCTGAATATGTGATTAATTTGCGGAAATTTCGAATACATTTTTTGATAGTATTTGTATCAAGGAATGAGGAATTTGATTAAAATATGAGATAAATGCACAAATACTGTGGAATAATAATAAATATATTTAGAAACAATACTTAGTATTTTTTATTAAATCCGAAAGAAGTGAAAGGAGTTTGTTTACGTTTATAATTATTTAAACAGACTAATATATAATCGTACTTTTCTTCGTATAAAGAAAGGATATGATAAAAAAAACTAGAAACACTTTATAATACTTTTAAGCTACATATACACAGATATTTTTACAAGTTACTTAGTATCTCAGCATCTCTTTTTGTTGGTTAGGATAGGACTGATAGTTAGTTAATTACTTTTACTGCGCTTCGTTTTTGCAGTCAGATGGGTAAGAGAGAATGAAAATATTCGAGACGGCCATTGCTTCGAACACATGTCCATAAATCGATTCGAGCCCGCGGATACCATAACCGCATACGTATGTTAATTAATTTCAATCAAATATGCAAACCTCTAGTCATCGATAAGTTGTAAGCATTCCAAAGAGCAATGTTGACTTCTAGCAATAGTTTGTAAACAATAATTATTACATTTCTATTTCTTCAAACATTTTTAAGAACGTTTTTACATGCAATTCAGGCGTGTTATTTCACAAAATGCATTTAATATATATTCATACTTAAAGATACTACCCTAAACTCATTTTTTGAAATAGTCAGAATAAGTTCTTGCCATTTTATCAATAAAATGCGTTTCCTCCAAGGGTTGACAGTTACAACTTAAAAGTGATCAAGTCAATTTTCAAGTAATAAGAAATTTAAACATTTCGTACCCAACTGGAAACGTATCTAGGACATTTTAAATTTGTCAGTTACTATGTCAAGATATTCACGTGACATAAAAGAGTGTTTTATGATAGATTTTTATTTACAAATTCAAAATTTGAATGTTACTCGAATCTCGTAAATTGTCGCAACGGCATAACGTATAACATGTGCTCCGTATATTTTCTAAAAACAAAAAAGAATAGAGAATTCAAAAGGTTCTCTTGTAATAAACGACAAAGGAATATTTTTTGTAATTCACTTTGTTTTATATCGCATTTAAGTGTTCATCCCTTTTCCACTGGAGAGGGGTGACCAAAGTGAGCATACCCTCCGAGAGCCACTCATAACCTTAATTAAAAGCCTCATCTTGTACAGCGGGAATAAAAAAGTTTTCCGGCGCTACCAAATTAAAATTTATAACTCGGGCAGGGGGCAATACATCCGACAACGGTTCGACACTGAATAAACATTCTTATTTCAAACAACACCGCTCTTCTACACGTCTATTTAAAAAAAGGTTTGTATATGTTTGAATCTAAGCTACCATAAAAATTAATCATTAACAAATTATTTTAATTTGGCAAAAATATTATTTTCATGTTTTATTTTAAATGTTCAGTAACTGTGTTGGTATTTTGCCACCATCAGATTTTTTGCTACTCCATTTTACATGATAAAAGTATTTAAAGATTTTAAATTTTAATTTTGAAAGAGAGTCGGATATAAATATGTTGATACATACATTTTAAATTAATATGACAAAGTAAAGTTGAGAAAAACTCAATCGAAATAGCATTCATATGTAATTGTGTCAATACCATGAAAATAATTTTGCATAAGTGCTAGTAAGAAATAAACAAGAAAAGTAATGGAATTATTGTAAATGGAAAATATATTAACGAAAAAAGATACATTGACTTCGGTTGAATTATAAGGAAACATAATTACTATATTTTGATAGAGTGCAAGACATTATTAATATGGTATCTGACAATTGTAGGAGTTTTTATTTTACAATCTATATTATTGGCTACTGATTCTGCTAGAATATGTTTTTTTATCTACAGGAGAGTGTAAATATAGTCTGGAACGAGTGAAGTCAAGTTCCATGTAATGTCTACTTGTTGTTTCTGTACTCATGTCTTGAAACTCTAACTGTTTTTTATTAATTTGTTTAACAATTAATAAAAAAAATTCTTCATTACTCATTCAAAACGTGGTGTTTAGAATTCTTTTAATAACCACTTACCCATATATAACTACAATTTTATGAAAAAAAAAAGGTTTTTAACCCAAAATTAGTACCATTAAAATCCCCATTGTTTGAAATGCGAAATGTGACTGAATTGTTTTTCACGCTGCATTATTTTTTGATTCTTTTTTTGTTCTGATAATTTGTTCCAAGTCCGGCATAAGTTTAGTGATCGTGGGAGGACAGCAGTTGTTTGTACTCCTTCGTCCCTCTCTTCGCTCCACATTCTTTCTCTCACTGCAACAACTAAATCTTATTATACCTACTCCGATTTCCCTCTTTCCAAAGTATCGGCTAAGTCCGAAAGTATTTTCCGATATACCGTAAGGATGAGCGCAAACTACTTACATATTTTTTTATTGCGAGCGTAATCAAATTACTAACAGAAAAATGAACAATATAGAAATGTGAATATTTTAATTTCCAAATTATTACAAATACTTCTAAAGAGCGTGTCTTATTAATTACTACTCCTACGAAAAGTAGACGAATCAATAAATTGTACAGTGTGAAACGATATTTAATATATTTGTTACATAATTACTGGCTTTAATTTGTTTAAAATAAAAAGTTCAATCAGCTTTTGATTATACTACATTTATTCATTTTATTTCACATTTTCTATGGAAACAATGCTGAATCTGAAAACAGAAGATTCATATTAAAGTGTTTATCTTTTCAATATAACCAGAAACATTTTACGTAAGCATAAAAAAATGGTAGTAATAAATAATCTCCAACCGATCTTTTGCGTTGAAAAACATAGAAATTTAATTGAAAATTAAAATAATTATCACCTGAAAACTGCTTTTCAAATATGTGATTTTAGTAGGTATTTTATTATTTGTTACATTTATATTATATTTTGGATTGCAATGCTAACGTCAAAAAACTATGCAATTTCAACATAATTGGTCTTACTGTGACGACACTACAGATGCCATATATAGAACCATTAAGGCCAGTACACCAGAATACGACTACATGCAATACAAAAGTTGTAGCTTATGATTTTCCTTATACGGATCTGCCTCGATCAATCTGACAGTGATTTCCAAGTTCAGTTCCAAAGGCAATAATTCCACTGTAATCGGTAATTACATAACATTAAAAGTTGTATGAGATGATCTCTCATGATTCTGAAAATAGCAGAACCAGAGAGTTAGTATTATCTTAAAATGAATTCTATCATGATTGTCACCACTGTAAGTACAATAAGTTGTTTAGTATAATATTTCATATTGTAAGTATAAGATATATTGTTTACGTATAGCAAATAATGTCTTATTTCAATTAGGTATGTATGTATTCGCCAGCTTTGAAAAACATATGCATAAACTATTGCCTTACAGCTAGTTCTGATAATCTTCATTTATTTGTCTTGCATATCATTATTATTTTTTCTAAAGTGATTGAGGAAATATGTTGTATTTCGTCATAGTATAAACACAAACAACGTTAAATTATTATTCAAATACTATATTTTGACAGTTGAGACTATTATTTTTTTAAATTATTAAATAATTTAAGGTGGAGTAAATCAAATATTGGTATGCACACAGATTTTCCATAAATTAACTTTACGTGAGTCTCGTCGAAAATTCCAAAATCCTAAAATCGATTTGACGTCCGGAGCTTTGCATAGTCCATCTCTACATCCGTTCGAGGTACTTTGGCGGATTTGCCTCTGGTTAGTATTCATGGCGTAGAGAAAGCTCTCTATACCTTCGTCTACGAACGAACTTACATACATAGCGTAGAGCGGCATAGTAAAGCGAGACTTTGAGAATAAGTATCCGATATGGATGAGGGTGGACTGAAGTGTTTGCATAAAGATGTTTTACATGTTATGTCCAGGAAATGGAAAGAGTCTTAACATCTATTTTCGCCGCCTTGGGGTTACATCCTTTATACATTATTTAGGTGTAATACTCTTTTGAATTTCAACAATATAAATCTCAGATGATTCTGAAAAGTAAGTCGCTTTAAGAAAATAATCAGCACACCATTGCAGAACACTAAATATTTTTGTCTCTATTTTTAGATCTTAACACGTTATTTACGCATACGTCTAATACATCATTTATAGCATTTACGATGAAAATATATATTTACAAACAAAAAATAGAATTTTTAACCGGTCTTAAAAGTTTTCTACAAAAATTTTGATTGTGTTAAATTCGTATTTAAAACACATAATTGGACGGCACTTGCTAGGAATATTTACATACAAATTAAAGAATAAGTATTGGGTAATATCAATGATCAGTAAATATTTATTTATAAACATAATATTAATGAGTTGTTTTTAAATATATTTAAAGATTGATGAAGGTTATGAAGAAGTAGTTATAATTACATGTATTTATCATAACAAAAATAGATCGTGAAAATGCCAAACATAGCTCAAATGATGTCAAGCACAAAATCTGCCATTTCTATCAAAGGTGAACCCGGATCAAACCTATTTCTATGTACAAATTGATGATTGGTCTCATCTGTGGCGATCACGTGCTTCTGTTCCCTTGAGTCTTGGAAACATCGAGGATAATCACAATGGAAAAATATTCTTCAGCAAAGACATCTGAAAGTAATGCACAATATAAATTATGTCGGTGGGTAGAATATCATTTTCACAGTAGTATTGTTTGACATATGAATCGATATTCATTGTAGATAATTAATTTTATTTTACAAATGTTATGCCTTTCTACCAAGAATTGACAGTTCAAACAGTGTTGATAATTAAGTTGATGATAACAAACCCATGAATAAAAATATATTTGATCCTATTCCGTATGTTATTTTTTATTAATTAATAAACTTGTGAACAAAGTTGTGTTTCAATGTAACATAACTCAAACATAAAAACGCCATATAATCAATTTAAATTTCATAATGAAAACGTTTTACCAGATAGTACCTACACAATCCAAATCGAAAGAATTGGGTTACCACCATTTAAAGATGTAATAATGCAACAACGTAATTGAAATTGTATGTATTGATATTTTGCTTTCGATTCATTTTTCAGGGGAAAATTTGAACTACAAGAATCATTTTTTTTTAAATAAAATTTAATATTTTCACTCAATTTTCTATGGTATTTACATCAAAATTATTAAATCATTATATTGACTTTAAAAAACAGCACGTTTTTCTCCTTTATGTGCTCGCTTTTAACAATAATAAAGAATTATACGAAGCGATCGAGGAAATTAAATATCTGAGGCAGTTGTTTGTCTAAGCGGAGCATAGACCTGATTATGCTGGATGCTGTTTTCCCGTTGAGATAATCAAGTAGTTTAAAAAGAGAAATAGCTTCCAAAGAGAAGGGGACTGCTTGCAGGATTCGTTAAACGAGCCGCCGGCCGTTATAACGGCGTTGGGCTTTGCCGTTAGTAACGGCGTAGCGCCAGCTGCGACCGTAATGGCCGGTCGCTAAATTAGGGACGTCCCATCCGCCCGCAACAAAACACAAAAACTCTACAAAAAAATAAAACTCTCACATTAAAATATATGCGCATGCATAAAACGAAACATCAAAAATTAAATAAATATCTTTCATTCAAATCTCTAACACAATAATAAACAAGTATTTAGTAGAACTTATTCAGTTAACATTCATGTATCTTTGGAAAATATATTTTGTGTTGCTGTATTTTAATTTAAAAAATACAGAACTTCAACATTTGATGGTATTTTAGAAATCGGATTCCAAATGTATATAATTAATGAGATATAACGTTAGGTATAGGATGGTAATTTAATGTTACGATTATATGGACCTGGAGAGATGTTTACAGTTCGGAACGCGACGACAGAATATCGGTCTTTTCCTATGGTTGTCCATTTATTTTATGTTTTCTGCCTTAACTATCACGTGCATTGATGACTTACTTTTTCAGGGCGTTCACCTTTTCCAGTATGCAGAGTTGGCGTCGTCTATATTGGTCAGCACTTGAATTTGCTGACTGCATTTCTATCGGCGTTAACTTTAATAAATATTATGTTTGATAAGTATTATCTGTAAATTTGCATCGTCTATAGTGATGACTCGCCACAGTATTAATAAGTCATGTACTTAAGGTTAATACTTAAGGATTGCAAAGATTGATTAAAAGTATGGCATATAAAAAATTTGCAAACGTATGTCAAAGATAGAAGTATCAATAACGACGAAGCTTTAAGACACTCTTCTAGTGAACATCATTTCACCATAATAAATACGTTGTATGGAATAAGTTACAATGAAAAGTTAAAACCAATTCTCTTCTTTGGAAGTATAGTGACCTTAAATAGTCTGTAAAATGTCGTATTCATAATGAAATATTGATTTTTGTCACTGAAAAAAACATACCACCCATCCATGTACGTAACAATTTCATACTAAGTTGGTTCAATTCTGTGGGTATAGTTAAATAAAGGAAATCACAATTGATTTATTGAGGCAACTCTTTATTTGTCGATGCTGATAATGTGAGGCAGTATCTGTTATTATAATGCATTTAATTACTTTAAGTGTTTCGAAAATGTAAAATATTTTTGCGATAACCCTAGGAACTATCAGTTCAGTAGTAGACTGTAGTGTGAACCACTCGCTCATGGCTCGGACCCCGCACGTGTTTCCTACACTTGTTAAGAGCAAATTTAGGGATGCTTCCACAATATAACTATCTGTTCATCGTGATAAACTGATTTATGAGATATTTAAATCAATAAACGATGGAATATGAAAGAAATTATTTGTATTGCTTAGCTGTTTACAAATAGTATTTAGTATCTAAGTGATGCGTAAATTGAGAGAGAAAAAAACGATAATATTTATGATATCATAATTTTGTATGCCACATTTTCAATTTGTTTTCGATTATAATTTATTTTATAAGAAGTCTTGATGTACACACACTGATCGTAGATTTCAAATATTAACTTTTATTTTTACCCGATCAAGAACTATTCCATTACCACATCCATCCTTCTACACTAAACTCTTTTATATTTTCTATTCCTAGTTATATTTACCATCTGAAAGTATGTCTGAATCTGTGAAATAAACTCATATATTCCTGGCTATTTTTAACACTATGGTGCGTACAGACTCAGTTTTTATATCCCTTTTCCGCATGCATACAAGTCAAATGTTATATTACTAAAGATCAACTGAAATCTTGAGAGGAGGAAAAACTATTTAGAAAAACTCTTTACGAATACTGATTGTCAGTGCTTAGTAAAGAAAAGTGTTCTAATTGTTATCATAAATTGCTCGTCATGTGGTTTTAAATAATTAGAAGAGTTTACTCTTCTTGCTCAAACTTAATTTCGAGAGTGACTCGGCGGCAATCGCGTATTTTCTATGTATTTTGCCTTTAATTTTGTCTCATATGAAAAAGGAATTAATGAAATTTATTTATAATTTTCCAATTAAAAAAAAACATAGAAATACACAAAAGAAATTATTTTAAAGAATAACATCAAAGCTCTTCATTTATTTGTTATAGAAGAACATATAAACTTCTTGAATTCTTGAATGTATTTTATTAGACCACATTAAAAATGAGTTGTTTTTTGCTTTTTGTTAAAGTAATTGTTTTTGGATGACCTTTGGAATCTAGGCCGATATAAATACTTATTAAAATAATATGTAGCAATACATTTGAATATTTTGTAATTAACTATTACTCGGTAGTGGTCAATAAAAACTTACCTACAACATGTCTTTAAGTAACATGGACGACATTTTCAGTGTTACTATAAAACTGACTAGTGTTAAATGATACAATGTATAATAACGAAAATAAAAGACTTTAATATAATAAACGCGACATATTTCATGTTGAATATTTTATAATGCTCAAAACGCTCATGCCATAAACTAATATCCATCAGTGATAATCTAACTTAACTTACATACTATCATTACCTATTTATATTTCATATGAAAATATAATATCACGCACAGTGATCTCGATTTTATCATGGGTATATCTACTTTGGCATACAACGTTTGAAATAATGGCTTAATCTATATTATTGGCCTGGCTGAGTGAGCTTCCATTAGCAGATTACATTTATACTATAGCGAAAGTTATAGGTACGTAAGTATTTCTATATTACGCACGTTGAATGTTATTTGACTTTAGAAGTGAGATTTTAGCCTTTTTGTGTTGTAATATACATCATTATAATAGAATCTGGTTGATCTTTTACCGCTTTTCATGTTTATAGAATGCATCCGCTTAAATGACGCACTCTTTTCGTGACGTATTATTGAGTAAAAAAAGGTATTTAATATTTTGCCACAAAGTTATAAAAATCAGAATTAATAACGTTTAGAGTTTAATAAATACAGATATAATTTAAAATTACATGGCGATATATCTTGTGCTATCCATGACGTTGCAAATCTTTTGAATTGAATTTCGGCATTCGTTGCTATTTAAGACGATGTCGGCCTGGAAAATGGACCGTGAAAAACTAATGCTTTATTTAAGAATTTACCCATTACAAGAATATTTCGTGATTAAAGTACTGGTTTTTTTATTCACATAGTATCAACGGAAAATAATATTGCTTTATATCTCTAGTTATTCTAAGATTCATAATGTTGTGATATAATTTGAATATTGCAATAAAGGAAGACATAATAACATAATTTTAATACTCTGTATGCTCTACTCCGGATTATAATGTGATCAAACTTTAAAATATTAATCATATTTTATGATAAATTTAGATTTTTTATGTAGTTAAACATCACAATTATTGTAGCTAATAATTCATTTGTTATTCAATCTACCAAAAAGGTGATATCCTTTTCAGATTTATGGACGAACGAATCGGAAATCAAATCAGTAGCATAAGCGGTGGAGAGAGCTCTCAGACTGATCTCGAACGAAACCGGAATATTTGCAGAGATTCATTTACTGTAAACCTTTTACAAGAGAACTTTTCAATTTTAAAAACATTAAAATGTAAATACTGTCTATTTATTGTTTGAAGTTGTGTTTTTTTGTTCTTCACATCAATACAAAGACATGATCTCAAAATGTTGATCAAGGGTGTCTTACTCTATTTCATCGTAAGATAATTTAGTTCTTTTTTCACCCACCAGTCTATCCATAATTTATTTGTTATTGAGTTTTCATAATAGTAAAACTCGTAATATATAAAAAGCTAATGTGCGTTGTTCCCGCATTATTTTTTGTAAATATTTCTGATAAATTTTCAATCCATAATTTTATATTTTGGATGTTAAATTGTACCAGCTGATTAAATGTTGCTATTTCAAAATATTATATTAATCACAGAAAACGATTGGGTATAATAAAAACAGATTTACAGTAAATATTCAATATTTCATTACACATCAAGAGTGGTTTCGATTTATTACAAAGCATCTCAGATGGATTAAATGAAAATTCTTACTGGCTATGTCGGAAACTGGTTGTGACGTGTCAGTAAAAAGTGGATTATGTTCTTACTATTTTTGAGTTATTACAGCTACTCCATTAGAAATTAATTAAATACAAAATTTAAGTACTTTCAAGTAAGGAAAAAATAATTTACGATTTAATTATTTTACGATTTAGCTTTTTTAATAAAGAAAAAATACTTCCAAAGTATGTACCACACCATTTTTCTTAAAATTTTCGTATTAGTTTAATATTTTACCGGTAATTATTGAGCAGTGTTTAATTATTTTATCAATGAAAGTTTTATCTATGTAATATGCACTGAAACTAAGTGACTACCTTGAAGAAACACGTTAGAAGTTACATGTTGGAAGGAAGAGGGTTATTTCAAGGGTTACCGAAACTTATCGAAATTGGTCGATATTGAGGGTTCGCATGTATAAGAATGATTGGCCATTTGAACAAGTGGTCAACATCAACTTTATGTACCATTACAGTTGACTTGCAGTTCAAATTATTACGGAAGAAAAAATATGTATTCGAGATGAAAACTGATGTTACAAAATGATTAGTTAGTCTCGTAAGAAATAATGACGGAAACAAACGGTGACCGTTGTTGAGTCTCTCATTAATGGTATATTTTTGTTATAAATTATCCATGTCATGTAATTTTCGCAACATATTAACATTAGTATTGCTAACAGAAACGCAGATAATAAAACTGCGTTAATTCTTTTTTGTTATATCTGCGTGTGAAAGTAAATGGGCGTTAAGTCAAAAATTGGTACTTTTCAGGAGAGCCAAAACAAGATTTGCATTTGTATGAAGTTTGATGAAAAATGTGATGTTTAAACATGAATTTTACCAATTCTTCAGCATTGATTTGACTCTTCTTTTTTACATTATATGCCATGTGTGTATTGTTGTTATTTTAGAATGTTTAACTAATTTTTCAATTAACTCGATTTTCCTTCGCACATAGATATTATGTTTTAATAAGGGCGTCAAAGAAATTAATAAGGTAATTATATGGCATTACGAGATAATTTTATGTATTTTTCAGATACGTGATTAGAGTACATTACAGGTTGTCTCTAAACATTGGAAACTCACCCCATCAGTTACATAAATTGGATTGACCCCTCATAGAGGGAAAGTTAAGTGGTCATCCGTTACGGTTCAATAAAAAATAAAGCATGCCCATTGAAAAAATGATAGTTACTGGAGACAGGTGGCGTACTTGTATTTTTTGAAAATTATTTTCTACGAGATCGCCTATTTCACTCAAATATTATTTTTTATTTAAATCTTATATTCGATCGATTTTTACTCATTTCCAGATTCATATAACAAATTAAAAATGTATAAAATTTCACGTAAATTTTTATTTGGAAAGCTGGACTTACCTTAAGTGATATCATTTGGCTTCAGCGGTCAATCTCGATATTTTTAATTTGACATTGCATAGTGGTGGTTTAGACTACAGTTGTGAAAAAGTGGTATTTTTCGTTGAGTCGAATGCAAAAAAACGTTTTTTTGTCAAATTCTGATCAAATTTGATTTCAATAAACGTTGTGAAAACAATTTTAAATGATTTCTTATATTAAATCAAAGACCGACAATAAGTTTTCTCAACCAGTAAATCAAATACAATACATTTTTATAGGCGTTACCCACCTTTGAATAATTTGATATGCATCTCAAGTCTTTGTATAAAAAAAATATTATAAGAAAAATTTCACAAAGATCATCTTAAGATTTTTCACCATTAAATACTGTTAACCTTTCCGTTTTCATGCTAAAAAAATCCTTCGGATCTCATGTAGCCACATTTTATTACCGTGTGGGTTTTGTCATATAAACGCATTTATAAAGCGAAATGACAATTTCAAAAAGTGAAATATGGTTGTATTTAGTATTAAGTAATTATTTTACGTCATAGTTTGTGCGTAAAACCTGAAATACATATCAAACTATGCGACATTATCGAAAGACGCAAGAATTGAAGTTCTTCATATCAGAACAAGCTCGAGACGTGTTCGGTGCCGTTTGAAACAAAACGGTTTCAAACGGTACGTCATGTATCTCGGATTGTTACTATACTATACTAATTGTTACTATACTATACTAATTTTTACTATAATATACTTTTGTATTTTTCGATTGTAAAATTGACGAGGTTTTCAAATCATGATTAATTATACATAGAAGACGTAAACTATAATTTATTTTTAATTTTTAATTACATGTAGAACTATTTCTTAGATAATTTAAAGGATTGAAGGCTGGAGTAACTCATCGTTACACCATTAATACGGAAGGGTTAATATAACATTTATGTGTGTAAAAAAGATAATAATAAGTTCACCACATGTCGTTCACCAAATATCGCCAGATCGACAAATTGACGAAAGTTGCTCTTAGTTCTTATTTGTATTGCTTTTGATTTTCAGTCCATTCGACTGGCTGAAATAATTTTTAATAATACCGTACGTTTCTCAGCTCTCTATGGTAGGAAGGTTAATTCTCAAATGTTACTTTTATGAAATAACCTTACAAAGCGATGAAAAAATACATACTTCGGGATGCATCAATCACCCACGAATATATCTACAAAAGAAAATGTACTCTTTATAATTGAAAAGAAGTGAACAGGCAAGTAAGGTTATATTGAAAATTTCATATGTTCGACATTCCCAGGCGCTTAGCTTTATCTGACGCCATTGTCACGATGACGTTGATGAAGCGTGTTTTCTGATCTTGTTTTCTTAGGGAAATGTATATAGTAGATCAACTTTGACCATTTAAATTTTTCATGCAATTATTTTCTGATCATAGTACTAAACTATTATATACCAATATTAAAAAAATACTAACAATAAAAATAAATAACGAAAAAATCTGTTAATGATGATATCATATGCTTCCTTAATTTATATATAGATATTTGTAGTATATACTTTCTAAATCTATATTTACATGTACAAGCAATAGTAGCGAAAGACTAGGTTTTGTGACTTTTTTGATTTCAGTCACTTCTTGACAATTGAACGCATAAAATGTCAAATGTTGAAATACGTCCAATAAATTCCGCCTAAGGAGGAATCGAGTAGATTGTAAAAAAATGTATATAACCTATTTTATCTAAAAAGACATTACAAAAATACAAGAAGAGTATTAATATTTATCAAGTATATTAATATGGCTCTTTCCTTGCACAGCCACCAAAATGAAAATTGCTATCCCACTTTTAAGATTTCAATAAAGTAATGCTAGCGCTTACATAATTATGTTATCTTCTTATTAAAACACTTAACATTAATTATTACAATTTTATCGTGATCATTTTTATTGTTATCTTAATTGTTTGAGATTATAAAACTGATCTAAATTGATCAATATTGCAATTCTTTCTCAAACGATGAAATTATATGAGGAATATGTAATGAAAGATTTATTGAGAAGTAAATAATATCGAAAACATCGTGCTTTTGTTTATGATACTAAGAATAAATAACGCAAAGCTAAGAAAACAAAAAATATTCTAATTCCATAAATACTCTTAAAATATTATAACGACTAATCATTTACTATTTTCAAAGATAACATTTTTCCTTTACGTTCATGATAGATATTTTCCAGGTATCTTTATGTGGAACATCCTCTAATGTATATATGTTTAAATGAAATCGGTAAATGTAGGAGATGTTTTGTAGTTGATACTGGCAAGTATCAAATGGCAGGCCGGAATGAGATGGTGTGACTTGTGATATTTCATTGTTGCCGTTAGCTTAGTCATGATTGAAAGCTTATGTTAAAATACTTACCCACCAGCTTTTTCACTCCCCGAATTCTGTACCTATCCGGGAATAAAAATAATTGCCATTTTTCGATGCAATTAATGCAACTTATCAATACATAATTTATGAATCTATAATTGATATAGCCAATAATTAATCAGCTTCTCAAACAAATGTATTCTGTTTGTTTACCTTATTATAATTAATTTTTCCTGTAGTAATAAAGTACGTGTCAATTTAATATTTTTTGTTTCAATTCACAATACATTCAAAATTATAAAAAAAAACTTTTTCGTATGTCCTAATGCATAATTAATCCCGACAGTTGTAAACCAGTATACATAGTGCTATTTGTAAGTACCTATGAAAAGTAAATTTTTGATTGAATCGAATACATCAAACAAACATTTTCAGTACAAGGTAAGCAAAGCTATATTTATCTAATGGCTTTATTTTATGTGTGGCAAATGTTCATCAGAAACATTTAAAATCGAAACTGTTTCACGTTCAGAGTAGGCTTCGTATACCAGTATGAAAATTCATCCCGCTTACCTAATTGAAACCTTTTTCGCAAAACTTTTATCTTTGCTTTTCCGACTATCCTTTTCACTGTAACATTTATAACAAATAAATTACCAAACTTCCGCGGAGAACATAAAATATTCACATACCAAAAAAGCCGAGCTTTTAATCTTGCCGTACGAATGTGGGACCAAGAAAAAGGAATGTTTGGCATACTCCCGTGGCCTTTGCTCTACCGTATATTTTGCCTGGATATTTGGATAGTACAGGGCTCACACACTTTGTTTATCATAAAAATTTGGAAAGCATAAAGATAATTTAACGAAAATCGAATTAAAATATTTACTGAAGAGTGTTAGAGGCTTATATTCATTAGAAATTATATTTGAGACGACCATAAGTGAGGTAAACGTTGAAGAGTTCGTTTGTTATTTCACAATATACTAAACGCATAACAAAGCAATATGTACTTCTAATGTTATAAATGAAATATTTATTATTACACAATAAGATTAATTTATAGAAAAAACCAAACATTAAATATTTTGTCCCACAAAATGTAAAATAATTAAAATCACTCAATGATTTTATATTTTCTTAATTAATATTTTTATGAAAGAAGTCAAAGAAGATAAAAAAGCTGCCAAAGCAAGTATGGTTTTCTTGATTTGAAAAGAAAACGTTGTGTAATATCTACAATGCAATTACATTAAATCATTAATAAAATATTCCAAGCAACAATATCAACCTCTAAAAATATTCCTTAATATGAATGATATTTTCTTACTACGAAGATGCATCAAAATACACTTTTTCAATGCAATACTTAAGCCTTAAACTAATGTTTGCAACTCAACAAACAGTGAGAAATGATACATGATTAATTTTTATCATCAATTAATATATGACAAGATTTCAAAAAGCAATACATATTTCAAATAAAAAAAAAATACCCATTAGTACTGTTATAACCACCACTGGACAAAGGATGCAGACCGGTTGTTCTTCAAACAAAGCAGCAGCTATTCGTTCACCCAGGGGGTTGGTAAAATGGGTGGCGAAGAATGAGGATAGGGGTGAGGAGGAAAAGGAGGAAGGTTATGTGGAGGTAAAGGGGTGAGAGGAGCACAGCATAAATTAACCGCATGAAAGAGTTCAGAATTTCTACTTTCGGTCGGATGGTTTCTGTGTTCTGAGGAAACAAATTATTTCTAGTACATACTTATTGTTATTATTCATTGAATCATTTTGATTTATATGGTGAAAGATTGTTTATTTTGCATGAATTTAAGGGTTCATTGGTTACGTATAATACATATATGAAAGGTAAAATTAACAAAATATTGTTTATCTAATTAAAATGACTTAACATCATTATCTCTGATTAGTATTTATCCAAATACGTCTAAATCAACAAGATATTTTTTCAACAAAACGACAGTTGATCATCTGAAAATTTTGTACAAAAATGGAAGTTACCATTTCAATATTATATTTTGTTGATTTCGATTAATTTTCTTTCACGAGCCAACGTCATTATAATTTTTTGTGAAATAAAAACAAATACACACATCTATGACTTGACCAAATTCAAACAATTGAAACATTTGGGATTTTATATATTTACATTTTGTCATTCTTAAAGTGCTAACCATATACATTTTTTTTATATTTATATAACTCTTTTCACGTGTAAACACTAGGAGCTCCAACTGATCATCATTCTCAACTATTCGAATATCAAATAGTAAAACTAAAACCATTCAAATATTTTCGAATATTCGTTTAGTTTCTGAAGTATGAAAATACTATTGAAAATCCTAATATATAATTCATAATATGACACTCTATATAAATACACATTCCAACACCGTTCCATTCTATAGCAATATGTAAAAATTGCAACTGCGTCGGAATACTACAACGACATTTATTCAATTGCTGAAATTACGGCATGTTTAAAGGGTTTTTCTTACTCTCGAATCATTCGTCAAACTTAAGTATTATGAAAAGATATTGAAAGCGCTGGGGTGGCTGAAGGCAAAAAACCCCAAATTAATTATTGTTAGTGAAATCAGGAGAAATTGTGATGTGACCTTTCATCAATTTTGTAGAATATTTCATTAAAAATTATAACAAATAGTTGCCATAATATTTGAATAATAATATAAAAAAATCTAAAAAAGATCCGAATATATTCATATATTTGAGTTGGAGTCCCTAGTAAACACCATGTTATAATAGTCAAGTGTTATGAAACCACTATAGGTTTATTTTAAATCATATTCCATAGAGACCTGCAACACTGTGGATTTATAAAAGCTGTAAGTTGTCTACACAAATTTTGTTAAAAAACAGTTTTATTGTCCAAATGTTTCTTAATATTAATAAAATGAAACAAACTGTTGCGGAAACAATCGAATGACGCATTTTTAATGATTAATTATCAATAATTTTTATTTGTAGCCTCTTAAAATCATTATTTGGGAAGATAAACAAATAAAATTCGATTTTGGCCAGTTATAAATTGTATTATTTCTAAACAATCAGTTTTGTATAACAGACATACAACATACAAGCTAATCACAACGGAACATAAAACAATACTTAAATCTCGTATCATGTAGGCTTACGTACTTACACTCAGATAGCATGATAACATGTTATACTGGTTTCATGTGTATACGTAAAATGAAATGATCAATACATGTATTTTTCCTGGGAGACATTTCACGAGAGATAAAGCAAAAACACAAAGGATGTAATAAAAACATATCTAAGTGCACGGAAGAACAAAATGAGTGGGGCCACAAAGTTTTGGTCGTGTTCCGGTTCGCCCCAGTCTCCCCGTTTCGCCCACTTTTATGGCTGTTTTTTATTTGTTCCTATCTCACCCATCTTCCTCTATCTGAAAACATAATTCTTACTGTCTTTTTATTGGCGTAAATCCGGTTACCAAAGAGACATTGTGCAAAAGTACGACAATCTCACTAAAAGGATGTTTATACTAAGATTTTACTTGGTTTATCATTTAATTAACACATACTGTAGAGCATACGTATAATATTAAATAATAAACTTACTTTTTAGATATATTAGTCCGAAATTGTACTAGCAAAATCATCTATTGATTAATGAAAATTGCCAATGCACCAGATATGGATGTAACTTTAAGTAGAATTTTAGCTCGGGATCACAAGTACCCATTTCTTAAATCTCAAATATTACTGTACAAAAAATCTACAATTAAAATCAACCAGCGAGAACTTCAATCCTGATCATTCTGATCTCTAAGTGGAGCTATGGCCACTAAGCTAGCAACAAATGATTCTTGTAATCCTGTTCTTGTATCTGTATAAAGGCTATAGTTAAAAAACTTAAAATGTGTAGTCAACATTTAAAAAATGTGTGCTGTAAACACTTCAATTTATAAACTCCAATTGACCTCTACATAAGATTTATTGTCTTATGACTTTCACTCGATTCTCAAGACTCTTTGAAATAATTTATAATATATTATAAAACATAAAAAAGTCGTATTAAAAATATCCATTTAATTATAACAACATTAAATGTTATATGAAATTTTTATGTGTGAATAAAATTTTTCTTGAAAGCTTCGCTTATCTTAATGAAATCCTACGCTTCTCAAACAGTGAGCATCCTCGTCATCAAACAGCGCATCTCCGCAAACATAATAACGCCACGCACCCCCGCTATGCAATCAATCACCCCCTGGAAGCATCTCGTCATATTGACTGTAGTCTGCCGTCAAACCTTCCGGCAGTTTCGCAAAGAATCTTGTAATTATGCTGAAGATAAGTCAAAGTCACTCATAACGATATTGTCTAGTCCGAGAAATGTGTATCGATCGTGTAAAACGTTTAATATTTTTTGAAGCATTTTTCAGTCGACTACAGCATAGCACCACACTAAAACAGGGTATTTCATTTTGCTGTGTAACAATTTTTTGAATATCTCTTTTTAATCTTTCAAGATAAAGGTATAAAAAAATCGTATTTTTTTAACCATATCCGATTCCAATGTGTAGCATGCAAAATTTTGTTGGATCATCTCAACAGAACTGATTGCAAGACAGTCGCCGAATTTCTCTCATCAGGCGGGTAAAGTTACAGCGGTAGAATAAGAAGAAGACTAGTAGTTAGTTAGTCGTTACATCAATACCAAGATATCAGAATGAGATACGGGCTGAGTAGGGATGTATAAAAATATGAAAGATATCCATAACTGTAAATAAATAAGGCCAGTATTCAAATTAATCATAATTCAATTTTATACATTGAATATAGTTTCATTTAAAGTATTAAAAATTTTACGTTTACACATTCAGCCGCGGATAAAAACATTTATACAGAAAATTCTTTTGTTGTTATTCAGGAGTGTTTTCCTCAAATAAAATAGGTAATAATACTTTTTTATCGATTCCCTTAAATCAATCATACTTTCTTGACAAAAAAAATCATATTTTTATGCTGCCAATATTTGGTTCTTAGTACTCTCCAGCTAATTAGTTAAAATCAAACTATTGACGACTCTAATCGTTGTATGAATAATTTATACAGCTAAAATAGACGCATTTATATTTTAAATGAAAAGATTAATAATAAGCTGTATCTGATTTATAAAGATTCAATAAATAATAAGCAGTGAAAAATTACATCGTACTTCAACAAATTAATTGCATAGTTTTCAATAAGAATCCACTAAGAGTCGAAAGCCTCAGGCCAATATTCTGCATACACTTCCCCGGAAGAGCAGCTTAGTGCAATATGCGATCCCCATTTATAAAAAAATAACAAATTAATAATGAATAGTTTTACAATATCGTCGTCAGGTCGAGAATACTTGTATATTCATAACATACAATGGTGTGCTCAAAAATCATAAAAATAGTAACTTGTTTGTTTTGATATACGACAAACATTTAAAAATAATCTTAAAAAACGGCTGTTATAAAAAGGATATTAGAATTATGCTAAAAACCGTTTTCGTATCACCCATATTTAAAAGTATTTTCATATTCACTCCACACTTACTAGTTTGCTTAAAAAATAAACTCATCCATCAACTTAATTAGTTGTAGCAGATTTTAGTACGCATAAATTAAGTAACATCTTTATTATAAAATTAAAATTGGTAACTTAATTTTTCCACTGGCTGTGCTACCAAATGTGACACATGGTTTTCTTCTTTAAGAAGCATCTTCAGGCTAACTATATCCCAAGATTATTTATTTCTAAAGTAAACAATGATTCTCATTCTATACTTAAAAATGTAGCATAGAATGGGTTTGTTTCCTTCTACTGGACGTAAGAAAGGGTTAAGACACATACTATAATAGTATTAATTACCATAACACTACTAATTACAAGTGTTTGAAAGTGAAAATCGTAAGGGAAATAAATTTAATAGTGGTAAGCCACCTGTCTAATTTAAATTTTTATTTACTAATAATCGATTACTGTTTATGGTTATATTAATTTCTACTGTAAACCGTTCATTCAATATTAATTGTATATTAAAACTGAATTTCCGCAAATTTACCACTGAATCCATTGAAAATATTACTAAAATCTTTTTATACTTCAGAGAGGTACAAAAAAGTTACAAATAATATTCTATTGTATGATTAAACTACTAAAGTCATGAATAGATATTCTAATAATCTAATTAGCTTGAAATATTGGTAGTTAAGGTTGTTTGCAGTAAGCAAACTTGATCCATGTCTTACTATCGATACGATTCGATTGTTTACGCGTGTTGTCAAAGGCAAAGTGATGTGAGGCAAACATATTTGCACCTGCGTTTGACTTCACCTGTTTACCGATCAGACTTGACATGTTGGCAATGTCAATTCAAACACACGCTTCAGGTGTGATCATTTACCGTGTGTCAATGCCAATGTCTCCGACAAGGAGACGACAGATCGTATTTGCTGTTTAATTTCATAATAAAACTACGAATTGGGTCAACATGCGTCAAGGTATTCACTTTAAAGCATACAATTATAAACTTTACTCCACAAATAAATGTGTGTTTCAATGTTTAATCTTTTCAACATTTGAAGTCAGTTTTATTTGGTACTAACGGCAACATTTATTTTTAAATATTTCATTAGTTTTACGAACCCTGTAATTTACCACAGTTATCGAAGATTAGTAATACAAATTGAAAATATGGCTTCATCTAATTCAATTTATTTCAGGATAAGTTTTTAAATTATGTTTTATCATTCTATGCTGACAGCTTACAAATTCAACAACAAAACAAATTGTGTTGCACATTAATTCATTATTTAATTTTTACCACCACTCAATTTCTTCGCTTAACTAAAAAATATTCATATAGCATTAGTATTATCATGGTATTATAACAGCATAATGTCAAACCTTTTTCAATGTAGTAGACCAATCTTAAATCGATGGGCAAACCTACTCAAATTGATGGTATACATCGCTCATAAAATAAGAATTTTTAATTATTAGACAGATAAAAATGAACTTTGTGGTACACAGTTTCTCGACAAAATTATGTTAATAAAAATTAAAAACTATGTAAAAAATACAAAATTTCTGCAGTGCCTTAAATACAGCAGTATCCAAAATAGTTTAATTCTCATTTTAACTTAACAGTCCTAAACTTGGGAATAAATGAACGTAGCGAGTTGAAAATAGTGATATCCGTCTAAATTAGCCAAGTATAATGAGCTAAGGTATATTTTGAGACTATCGATTAACAATTCAAATATTTTTAGATGTAATAAGTTACCTATAATGACAAGCATTGAAAAGAAGTATGAGGTTATTTTTGTAAAATTCTAATTTTGAGTCTGAAAGATTCAAATATGGTCATATATCAGGGTATTTAAATGAGACTTTTTGTATAATAATATCGTAAACATGTAATTAAGTACTAGACAAAATATTAATTTTTGATAAGATTTGCTTATAACGTTATAAGTACATAATATACTTATTTGTTGTACAATTTTATTCTTATATCATATTTGAAGAGCAATTGTTTGTGTTTCAAAGAATTTTATATTTAATGAACCCTCTTAAAGTTTTCCCAGTAGCTCTGATTTTTCTTTGGTGAATTTAACCACTGGCTTGCAATCGTTTTCAAAGAGGTTTATTTAATGTTTAATATTCTTTTTTATTTAATAGTAGTTTCATATCTTCGATTTTTTAATATTTATAAGATTTTGTATTTATTTAATACAACTTTGTTATAATAATTACATTATAAACTCAAAATAGAACATTACAACAATGTAACTGACTGTAAGCTAGTCGCTCAACTTAGGTTAGCATAGACAAATGGGTGAGGACTTTTAGTTATCTAATTAATATCTCTACGCACAGTATTAGGATAGATATAATGGATAAAAAAGACGGAAACATCAAAAACATACATGTCTAATTGATATATCATTTCATAAAAGTTTTTTGCCATTTCGGCAGTCGATCATTAGACCACGCAACCGAATAGAACAAATGGCCACTCGGCTGGTGTAGAATAATATTATCACCTAACTGATCAAACTTTAATACTTTTAGCGAAAATTATAAGGAGTATACTGAAAAATACTCGACTGCGCATTTGAGAAAGAAATGCAAAATATAAATCATAACGAATTGCCGAAGGGTAGTCACGGTACGCATAGCCAGTATCCAGGGAACATCTTTACTCGCCTCCTCAGTCTAACGAATAACGCTCGTTTGCTAACGACGAATCTCGTTACGCCGTTCTTTCTAGCGGAAAGCAAATTATCATGTTTGAAAAGTTTTAAGAAAATAACTTCACTGGCTTTAGAAACCCATGTATTTCACAGTAGCTATCTTTATATTTATTTAGTGTGAATGCTTACCAGGATATTTGCAATAATTTTTTACATCCGGTGAAAGAATAATAAAAAATATTTTTAATGTGCATTTGATTTTTTTAAATAATTATAGTTAAATTGAAACTCATACATCTAAATGACTTTGATTACAAATACTTAAATCAACATGAAATTTTGTAACGTCAAATCGTAGGAAAAACGAAATTACCCTGCGTTAATATTCAATCGCACTACAATATTATTGGTAATATATAGAAATTTATTTATTTTATGAGAACAATTTGCCTTAAAGAGTTATTTTTTTGTTATTAATATCTATCTCTACATCCTGTTTATATGATTTTTTTCCTGTATCTGATTGAGGTATTGTCATACTTCTTTGTTTTTCAAATTTTCAATTCATGGATTTTTATACAAATATATGGACATGTTTGGATGACTTCACCATGTTTTATAGATCTGGATAGAAAGTCGGTAGAGATAAATAAAAACAACATAGATCTATACTTTTAAGGTGTTAACTGTCAATTTTTGGTGGAAGGGGATTCTATTTTAAAAAATAAGTTGATAATACTCGTGATTATCAAAACCGGTCCTGATAATTATAAACATGTGGAAGTAGTGCAAAAAAATGTGTTTTATTTTTTAAAACAGATCTAAACATTTTAATGAAAGTCTATAAATATGTTTGAAAATTAATGTAAAACAGTTTCCGTACGAAGATTCAAACCTTTCAAAGCAATCAAGCACTTGGGTTCAGGTCCGGTTGCTGATTTTAATGTTCAACTTATATAATTCAAAATAAATTTATCTGTAGACGTTATACAACTAATGCACAGTTAATCAAGTATGTCAAAGAATGACTGACGAGATACCTTAACCTTAAACGTAACATATTTATTTCTATAAAATTGCTGTTTTACTATCTAAACTCTACACATTCCATGTTGTAATTTTCCTATTTGCCAAAGTGCTAACGTATTATGAAAATGAATCTCTGGCATTCTTTTAATCTCGCAAAACGAATTACAGGTTCACTCTTGCAAAGCACTAATTCTTTCGCTAAAAGAATAGACCACTCTGGTTAATTTGGTTAAAAGAATTCTTTGGCTTTAGCAAGAGCGTGCTATGCTCACTTGAATGAGCAGGGAATATATAGATGTACTGAAAATTAGTTATTATTAGCATATCTTTAAAGCTTCCCTTTAGTGATACTTCTTTAGATGTTACATCATATACCACAAGTATACTAGACTAACCTAATCTCTTCTTAAATACATTTTATAGGTGTTTAAAAGATTTATTTATATGACTACAAAACAAATCATTTGAATTTAAATGTAAATTATGCAAATTTGATATTATTACTTTCTGTGAAATATTTATAACAAATTTTCCTGAACTTATTTTTTAAACTCTTATTTTAGGACGGTTCTACTGAGCATACTGTACTAAAAAAAATCAGCAGGCATTTTCATTGTGAGTGATAATAATGAAAACTAACGATTATAGACGGTAAAACTCGTGAAAGAAAAATCCCATTACTAAAATCTGGAGGAATCTAAAAATGCTTCAACACAATAGCTTTGTACCCCCCCCTGAATATTTTTTCTTTTGTTTATAAAACACGATTTTATGAAAACAGTAGACTTTATATGAGAATCTAACTTTATTTTTCAAAAAAATACGAAAATAATCGTTGATGATAAGTTTATTATAATTTATATTTCTGATATTACGGCTATATTTCAATCACTGACTGTTTTCAACCACACTCTTGTCGTATTTTTAAGGTTATTATTTCAATCTAGAATTGTCTAAGGTGTAATCTGTATTTTCTATATAGATTCATTTAAAGTTAAAATCGCACCAGTTTTCAAAAGAAATCAAACATTTTAACTGATCACTATGAATAACATAAATCCACTACAATTTTTATATGAAGAATATAGATAAAGTTATGTCTACATTAAAAACCTCATAGTCACGCAAAAAAAAAGATGGTGTGCCAACTAGTGACCACAGATGGACCCATCCATCTATCTTTAACTCTCTTATAGATTTTTTCTGCTGCGATTCTCTATAATAAGTCAATATGCTTCAAGTTAGAAGCCTGCGTGGTTGAAATAAAAATATATAACGTAACATAAAATGTTTCTGTATATAAATAATTGCTTCCATATAAAAACAATATTGATTGCAAGCAACAAGAATGAGCTTTTACAAGATCTTTATTATGCAATATGTTATACTTAGTAAAAATTTCAAATAGGATGGTCTGTTAGTTTTATCATTGACGTATGTACACCTTCTACAGTACCCTCGTACTAAAAACTGAATTTGAAGCTCGTGTACAAGATGTGGTAACCAGATTTCATGGGGTATTTTAATGTTTTCGATACCGTAACATATATATATATATGTGTATACATTTTCCATCTTATTTCACATCATATTTTCTATAAAAATATTTCACAGATTAATTCAATAAATTCTAATTAAAAAAAAAAATATCAAAATAACATATTAGGATTTTCATGTAAATTTTTTGAGCATATTTATGGTTTTGAAGAATTTACGTATTACAATTTTTTAATTAATTAAATGCTATAAATATCTTGCATCTAATTAAAATTAATAACTTAATCGAATGCTCATTTCTCTGAATATGCGTTCTTAAACTGCCATGACGTCATTAAAAATGAAATTCAAACTAAAAATTATTACTGATAAGGCTGCAGATAAAATGTTATCATTCTTAAATAAATATGTTGCAGTGTATACAATGATAAAAGCGCATATTTAGTTAGGAAAGCACTAGAATTTAGCTGATCACTATATCTAAACCTCGATCTCATTACATAATAGTACAGAGTGGGAAGTAGGATGTTTAAACATTACAACTTTTGCGTACGAGTCTTCATTTGGATATCCTAAGATTTCGCCCAGCAACCGAATAAAAAAGTGTGATACTAATGTATATGAAGTACTTGGCTATCGTTGAAAAGTTATAAAAATTCATTAAAACTTAAGTAGCTGTTTTCGCATCGATACATAGATACGTACTTAGTTTTAAAATTTGATTTAAAGATAACATGTTATCACTGAGTAATCCACAAATAACGCGATAAATAATTCCTTGTCTTCCATATAAATAATAATTTACAAAGGGCATAAAATTAATGTTGTAAATAATAACATGTCAATTTTAGTAGAAGTATCTAGAAACAGCATGTAAATTGATGACGTCTGGTCACCGAAGCTTTAAGCAGACGCCATTTTAGCGATGAGCGTCGGCGTCGGTCCGTTCGGAGGGAATCTAATTTGGTTTGGTAGCCTGTGCTCATTTGTTCAAATTACGTCGCGCCCTTGGATACGACAGGAATGGGTCGGACGATATGTTTCGTTTTCGTGTGACACAAGACAAGCCTGAGATACTTACTGTAAACACAGCGTATAATTGTGTGCGATATAAAGTGATGTGGTCTATTTTTTAACGGCTCTCACTTTGTATCATATCAAGGGAAAGAAGAAATAAAACAATATAAGAAGAAAATATTAAATAAATAAACTAATTATGGTCTATTATTCTAAAATCAAAAATGTGTAGCATTTCACTATTATTAGTACAAAACTTAAGTCATATTTAGGATAATGGACATCATTTAATAATACATAATTCTGTCTTTCATATTAATTCAGTTATCATATTAGACAAACATAAAATCTGAGTTACATATTGTGATACGCGTTTTGCTTCTTTAAAGAGCATCTTCAGACTAACCTTAGTAGCGATAGTGTTAGACTAACTACACTTTAGTTCTCCTCAAAGAAGCGAAAATTTGTACCACAGCTAGAGGAATAACAAATATAACAACGTTAATTTCATATTAAAAATGAATTTCCACAAAATTACCACCGAATTCATAAATAAAAAATACTGATCTAAATATTTTCGGATAAGCTATATAACTAGTTAGTAACGTTGTGTAGATAACATTAGTTGAAGCGATATATTTAAAAAGATGTTTGCATAAACATTGAATAATTTTGCTTCTCTTGGGAAGATTTTTGTAGAGAATAATATAATTTTATGATACTATGGTATTACTCGTCGAGGAGGCTTTTACAAGTTGCTTCAGTATGTTAGTTATCATTAATGAAACGTTTTATCGAGCTTTAAAGTGAAATCAAAGCTTGTAGAAATCACTTTCCAATTTCGCATGCTTTGGATTAAGATTAAGGAATGTTTTTGTATTGCGTTTGTAGGAAGTCCCTAACCCAACATTTACACCCTCCGAAACCCTCCGAACCGAAAATTAATGATGGCCTTTATTGAAACTTCAATTTTTTGATTAGGAATTGTGCCTTTAAGATTGGCCGTATTTACACTGAGGGGGAGGAGGGTTGGAATCTGGTAATGAGATTACAGAATTGCCGAGGAAGGTCGCGATAAATAGAATTAAATTCGGGGAGCATTCCTAAAAAACGGGATCTTTTTTTAGAAAGTTGTGTTAACATTTTGAGACGGTAGAGAAATTTGGCATTTATATTTAAAAAAATACATAAATAATTATCAGCTTTTTAACTGTACTATGTAACTATACATTAAGAAATATAAAATATAGTTTAATAAATAAATAAGAGAGATCTAAGCGTTAATTTTTTCAGAAGTGACCGGGAATTATGTTTTTTGAAAAAAAACAACTAATTTTTATTTTTACTTTTTAGAATAAAAATTCTTACTAAAATTATGTGACTTTTGAATAATCCCTTTCTATTTGTGTGTTGTTTTGATGAGTTTATTAATTTTATTCATCTTAAAAATATTAATTAATTGTTTAATCGAACACATAATATAATGATCAAGGTAATATAATATTAGAAGGTAAATCAGTTTGAACAGATTTCCTTGGTGAGCGCTCTACCGAAATTGTTTCACACAAACCGCTTTGGCGCGTATTCTTAAACACCAGGAGTGTTACAACTTTAAAGCATTGTTTTTATACTATCAAACCAAAGCAATAACTACATACATTGAATTACAATATAATTCACATTAAGTTATGCATGCAGTAGTGTATATTAGCGTATTAGTCTTTTAATATTTTATTATGTGCAGTTTTTCATTGTTTTATAATTTCATTTTCAATTATAAATACTAAAAGTTTACATTAATACTTGCTGCTGTAAATTGTGAAAATAATTTATTGGAATATATTTAAAAAGAATATTGTATAAACATAATTATGCAAATACACACCATGGCACTTCCATTTTTAAATTGAGAGCTATGAGTAATATATTACATAAAGAAATCGAATGAAGATTATTGATAAAATCTGCAGTATCAAAACTTACAACACCTTGTATAGCAGAAGGAATAGTTTTTAATTACCATATTTAGTCAAATTTATGGATATGTCACGTCAGTTACTCCATATTCAAAAATCTCTTTCCAATGTATATAAGTGTGAAAATAAAATCACAAGTACCAAATTAATAGAAAATTCAAAAAATATTTTAACCCCTGTGATAATGTAATGTCAATATGACTGTTTATAATAAAACGTAAAAATTTGTAACAACCCTTATGTGATATGGAAGTACCATTAATTACCCTAAATCGATAGCATATCTGTTGTATTGATTGAATTGGCATGTTAGAACTCAATTATTATGTTCTACAAATTTTATATATATATATACTGTTTAAAAGAGACATAATAATATGTTATCTCACGTATTCAAATATTATAACATTTTACTTTTAAGGTGTTAACTGTCAATTCTTGGTGGAAAGGCATTGTATTTTAAAAAATAAAACACAATTCATTTGTACTACTTCCACATGTTTATAATGAATGATCAGGACTGATTTCGGTCATCACGAGCATCATCAGTTGATAATTCTTGTGATGAACTAAACTGGTCCTGATCATTATAAACACGTGAAAGTAGTACAAATGAATTGTCTTTTATTTTTAAAATCATAATATTTATTTAAAATTAAATTATTCAAGGTACTAACTGTGTTTTTGATAAAGTAGCTTAGGAAGTATTATTAATTAATCGTTAAAATACATGGATTGAAATTGTATTGATAATGCTTAATTACTATGTTTCTTATAATGGTTTAAGTAATGGTGATAAATTTATGTTTGTTTGGTCATTATGGAGATTATTATCTTGATTATAACTATCAATTTCCAGCTGTTCCAAGAAATTTAGCCTGAGGCTCTATCACACCGGCATACCGGGGATGAATTATAAGTTATGCTGTGTGATTCTTTGACGATGGCGTTCAGCCGAAATAGCGATCAACTACCTAATAAAATTTTGTAGAACTGAATACTTAGATATGTTATCCCATTATAACTGTTATACCGTGAGGAGATTGAGTCATCTCGGAAGTGATGAAAATCTTTACAAAAAGTTTTACATTCGCTGATTTCCCTAACCCTGCCTGTACATGGTATCCACGCATTCCCTCAAATGTCACCAAATCACCCGCATAGTTTGTGCAGTGTGAGAATTTGCAATCATTTATCAGTGTTTTCGCCGACGGAAAGACAATTTTGCGTTACATAAGTGAAATGCCTGAACAAAAGCTGCGTTTGTACATATAATCAGCAAATAAGCTTTTGGTTAGACCCTTTAAGTCACTTGGTATTTTTGGAGCAGAATAAGCACGTATAATATTTTTCACACATGCAGTACTAATGTTTTTTACCCGGCTTCGCCCAAGATGGTGAACGCTTATATTAGGTTATAAAATTTAGACGTTGGCTAGCTAATGATGAAATTTGAAAATATCACCGTCAACCGTATCTTTTCTATTGATTGAATTGGCATTTACTTGGTAGAAGACCATTATAATCAGGTAAAACAACAAAGTATTCAGTTCTAAAAAGTTGTTGATAGTTATTTCGGCCACCGTAAAGCCGAAATAACTGTCAACTACCTAATGAAAATTGTGTAGAACTAAACACTTTGTTATTTTATCCGATATTTGTTACACCCACAAAATATATTCCACCAATTAATAATAATTTTAAGAGTTGAAATCAGCCAAAATAAAAGATGACAATTTGTCCACCTGCACTCTTGTTATGGTGCCGCAGAACTCTCGATAGACAGCTTGTTGATTTTCATTTAATAATGGTTCCTGCAGAGCAACAAATTGAACATACGATCAGAGTCATTCGATAATTCTCGATGACGATTATTCCAGATGCACACCAAGTTACACGAATTTACCAAACTGACTTTCTGCCACATCACAAATATAAAACTCAATATTTACCACAAATATTTGCGTTTGCGCTATCTCAACTGTCACTTGCGGAATATATTAGTATTGAACTGTTGCTAGGCGACTATTATTATTACTTTTCGCATTCATGGTGGAAGGATAAAACTACAAAGTGAGATGTATCGTTGATATGGAAAATATGTGACGTCACAACGGGCGCATCGTAATTTTGAGTTGTTTGAAAATTTATCGAAAGGCATGATTTGCTTAGTTATCAAAATTGAAATTATTTTGAATTCTATTATAAAATATATATTACGATTATAGTTTATGTAACAGTTATTTTTATATTTTTTGCAAAGTTTTTCTGGTTTCAATCCCTTATTTAAATCTTAATTCTAACATACATCCTAGATCTAAAAAATAATACTTTTACATTTTCAGGAACTAAGATATTATAGCTTTCGTTTAATTGATATTTTTAAAAATGGTCTTCAGTGAAAATTTTACAACCATTATTTATAAAAATACTTTTTCTAATTCTAAAATATTGGATAAGAATTATTAATATTTTGGGAAACCGATGATTTACGCAAAATACGAAAATAATATCAGTATGAAAAAGCCACCATAATATTATTATGACAGATAAAATTTCTTAAAACAAACCATACAGCATATTAGAAATATGGCAACGAATTTTCGTAATATTTCGTTTTTCGCATAATTTATTGGTTTCATTGATTCCAGTGTTTGACTTTTTGCCAATTTCTTACCCGCAATTAAATTTCCTTGAGAATGACATTGTTTTGTCAAAACAGAAAAAGAGTACCATGTTGTAAAGAATATTTACCAAAATAAAATAAAATCCAAATAATATAATGATGTTGGATTTTTCTTAATCTCACTTTACTCACTCAATATATAAAAAAAAATATATGTCATGTCCACTCCTAATGTGAAGCATATGGTCTCTCAATGAAAATATCTCAAAAAGTTTTTCTAATACAACTGCTTGTTACTCAGATGGTCAATCTCTCGTTTTTTTCGAAAAGATCATGGATATACGGATATGAATAGGACAGGAATAATGGTTAGCTTATCACTCTCACTACTCCCCGTTTTAAGGATCGCATGGATGAGAGGAAATTTAATTAAGACATCACAAACACCCATGCCTTGCAACAGAAATCCATGAAAAATCCATAAAAAAAGGATTTGACCCCATGAGCACCGCAACCAAAGTCAACGACGTGAACCACTCGACCACGAATCCGACCCCTAAGGACAATTTTTTGAATTTCCTAAGAAAAGTAAAAAACTTCACATTTTTATTGATTTTTTTTCATGTTCCAGCTCTTACAAGCTTTCATTGCTCATTTCAGTATTGTTATTTATTTTTTATCTTTATAGTTTTGCTTAGACAAGAATGTCTAAATGTTTTATTTTAAACTCTATCACACTATTTATTATATATATATCTTTCTCTTTAAAACCTCAATCAAATATTTATTACCTCTTCAAAACAGTGTCGCAAACAAAATACTTTTGACGTTTAAATATTGGCACGTTATGACGTCTTTAAAAATAAAAATGGTGAGTGTCAATTGTTTTGCAGCTCACCTTGTAGTTTTATCATTGCATTGAAACGTCAAAGATACAGTGTTTTCAGTTTTGGGTTAAAATTTAAATGTTTATAGTTAAAAGTTGAAAATAGCACAGATTAACTAACAATTGCAGCTAGAATGACGTGTGAAAGTTTGACCTCGCTAATGTACGACGTTTGGGAGGAGTTGTTGAGACCGACAGACATACAAACATTCAGATTTCTACATGTATTTTGTGCTATATAGTGTAGATATTAAATTTTAGCGTATTATTGCTTAGATTTGTATTCTCATTATATCTGTTTATTATTAAACATTTCACATATTCCAAGAACCGTAAAATACAAATTATAATAATTTTGTTGAAGGTGCATAATTGGTTAATCAATAAATACATCACTGATACAAAGTGTAAAGCTTGTAACTTTATTGACTTTAATTTGATAGGAAACGTTACTACAATTTCGTTCGTTTTAGTATTAAATCACTTATTCAATCAGAATTTAAATCCGTATTCTTGTACTTGTATCTATTTTTATGTAAGTCTTATAATTTAGTATTTCTAAAGAACAATATTTTTTCATAAGAAAATTTGTGAATGTTATTGACAGTTTTAATGTTGGACCCATTTTGCCAGGTTAGAAGATTTATATCATATATATTATAATCTTGTTTGCGGTGTTTTGAAAGTGATGCGGTTTTCACTATAGGCTGATTAAATGATATGTTAAGATGTTAAATTTAATTTAAAAGATTAAACCATTTTTGCGTCGGTGCTGTAGTATATGTCCATTATGTGACGCCTTCAGAGCTCCCCTGACGCTTCAAATTATCTTGGCGTAGATAAGTATACATCAATATTAATAATTTTATATTGCAGTAGAGATATTCGACATGATAGGTTTCAATTATAACGAAATACTGTGATTAATTAACATTATTAAAATGAATACCGCGTATTGTTAGACGGATATAGAATCTCGATTCACACCGCAAACCCTCGGCATATCTCAACCGGTGATCTCACTTCTCGTCCACTCGCCTCTTGACTACCCACTCCTTCCTTCCTTCCTTGCTGTGGGAGCTGCCACTAATTTCTTCCTTTGAGCAATTAGCAAAGATATTTGTAGGTTTACTGAGGCGGACGAGCTGGCTGCTGCACACACAGACGGAAGCATCTCTTGCTCTTAAGTATATAACCTGGCGTACTGATGATTTCTTCATAGCAGGATTTTATTTTGTCAATTATATTAATTAATTTGTGTAACTGACGTACTGCTTCATGATTATGTTAACCGTACGGCTATTTGATTTAATTATGTATAATTTGTTTTTTCTGAATAATATAATATTAGTTTATAAATTAAAAGTAATAGTTTCTAATGAATTATTTTTATTTTTTATCGTCATTCTGAGTAAAGAATACAAAGATTAAATTAATGTACGTTTGCATGTGATAGTGCGTTTTACAAGTTTTAAATTAATCACCAAAGAGCCAATTTTCTTGTAGATTGTATTTGAGTTTTGCTTATATATGTGGCGATTTAACAGTGTGTCGAAAACAACGTATATAAACAAATTTTGCTCGTGGAGTGAGTATTTTAGCCACGAAATCAGTACTGTGCATATTTAAAAAAATAAATGTTGGGTTTGGTAACCAAACACGCCAATACTGAATGAATTTATTTATGTTCAATTTGAGACAATATCGCTAACTTCACAAAATTATATGCAACGTTTAATTGAATATATTATAGTTGACTTTTAAATTCTATATTTATTTTATTACTAATGGAACAATGTAAAATATTATTTATAGGACAACATGTATAGCTCAAAAGTCTTATAATTTCCACATGTAGACTAATTTAACTAAGCAAGTAAGTGAATAAATCATAAGTTCAATTTAAATCGTTCATGACGCATTGCATTGTACAACTGCCGATGAAAACGTCAATTTAAAAAAAGAATTTCGCGTTTTGCATGTTCATAAACTTTAAACTGATATTTTTTATATATCGATCATTTACTTATAGAAAATAAGGTAAGATGGTTGCTTTATTTAGTAGTAGTAAGGAGAAACCCAAAAGTTTTATAATAATGCACAAAAAGTCCATAAGCACAGCGTACTTAAGATATTTTTTTTCGTTTTAATCAAAATTCTTTTTATACGTAATAAAACAATCCTTAACTCGAAACGTTTCATTGATCATTTAAAATAATATAATAACATTAAAAAAAAGAAGACATAGTGCTGCACTGATATGGCAACCTTATTAAAGGAATCGCTCAGTTGTGAATGTTTCGTTTTGAGACTTATTTGCAGACGAAAAAATTTACAAGTGCAATTACCCAATTGCCTCAAGCCAATTTAAAAACATTACAGAAGAAATTATTTGATCTGTTTTGAAATCACATCAGTATTTTATTTTATGACTTCATTGAGATAATTTTACATTTCGAAATAGAATTTTATAAAAGAATTATTTACGTGTAGTACATGATATTTATTCTACGACCACATAAATTTATGACTCGAAAAATACTTCAAATAGAAAACACAGTCAAATTTCACAGAAATTCTAAGAAATCCAATAATATTTTGAAGAGCATCTTCAAGCAGTTATTAGAAATGTAGCACGTGTTTCGTTTCTGTCAGTATTGCAGATTTTTTGAATTTTCATAAAAAACCGTCCCGGATATTAAATTTTTTACTCATAATTTATTTGTATTTATTATTGAAGAAAAGTTATCTTTATAATTATTTATAGTTAAAATCATTTTTATAAAAAGTGTAGTAAGCGATATAAAATTATCTTAATGCCTATAAAAATTTTGTAAATTCTCTGTAGAAAATCACTTTTTATAAAAATAATAAATAAATTTTAATTCAAATTTGAGTTATTGAGATTTTGTATACTTCCATATATTTTGTCACTAACAAATCTTCAGGCATTCGAGCGCAGGAAATTCTCCACCCTGTTAAAGCGTTGTTTAAAAAATAAGAATTAAGGCGATTCTCGAAATGTTAACTTAGGTATCAGTGTGGATCCTAGACTAATAATATTTTATCTCGTAAATAATATTTTTTCGTATTTGTAACTTCTATATAAACGTTAGACACTGTTTATTGTCTGTCAGTTCGAGTTCATTCGTGCGCTCGAATGCCTGCAGATGCCGAAAGGTGAAACCCGGGTCGTTAGTGACAAAACATATGGAAGTGTACAAAATCTCAATAACTCAAATTTGATATTGAAATTCCATCAAGCACCCTCAGTCGATGTCTTAAATTAAATAAATTTTAGTACTTTATCAACTTAAAACGCTCACAATGAGTGAAACTGGTTCTGACCCTTTAATAAAATTGTGGAATTAGTACAAAACTATGTGTTTTATTTTTATAAAAAAACCTGTTATCTGCAAATGTAATGCATTTAATAATTACATGGACAAGTAGAGAAACAACCTTTTAAATTTAACTGTGAATGGAATACCGTTCAATCGGAGATTATTTGTTTTGTATAAGGACGACTGTGTATGATGACAGTATACGTTTTGTCACTTTTAACGATGTGCTCACTTAAGGACACGCTTTGTGATAAATAATAATGTAAAAATTGCTACTTGAAGTTCTGAAAAGGCTCTGAAGTGCAGAGGAGACACCTGACTGCGTGCCGCGTGTTGGGTAACCATGGGACCGCAGGGGTGGGCGGCTACGACGCTGGGGGCTGGAAAACCAGGCTCCGGCAGAGTGGGAAAAGGCTGCGAGGGTGGCTGGCTTTATATGAATAGGCCCCGGGTGAGGGTGCCAGCTCATTACTGCAATCAGGGCAAGCTGGGATCAAAGTGGGAGGCATTGACTGAATTGGAAAAATATAATTTTATACTGATGTGGGATAATTTTAACTAGTGAAATTTAAACTGTGGGTTTGTTATGTAACCGGCTTTTCATAATGTAATACGAAGGTACATACGCATAAATTAAATATTCAAAGTCTCTGATTTAAATGATTTATCACACTATGTGATTTAATTTTTAAGTACACAGTAACCTTAATCTTAAAAGAAGAAACAGAAAATATTTGAAAATACACATGAACAGACTTTTTTACAAATCATCACTGCTTATTTCAAGTGCGATTTCTAATAAGTGTAGCAAAACATAGAACACAATACAGATTAAATCATTAATTACTTTGGCACATAGCGTATCAAAATTCTTATTTGTGGTATTTTAATTATCAGTTATTAATAAAGTTATACATATTCGTTTGAGTAAAATTAACCATACAATTTTCGAAATGGTTTCTATTTAACCAAAAATGTGATCATCGATTAATCACGTTTGTCTTAAATGTAGATACGAAAATTGTCTATTAAATTTACCACGGAAATAAAAGCTTTACAGATTTTTACATTAATAGTAATTAAATGTCATATTTACTTAAACAATAGTTACACTTACTATTAATTTACCTTTTAGAGAGAAAATTTTTTTTCAATATTAATCTATAAAATATAATTACATACTTTCTTAAACTACCATTTCAATATTTATATTTTACGTAAAGAATTAGAAAAAAAATACAATTTTTTGATAATCAAAGAAGACTTATACATTGCTATAACGAAGATGGTAATAGATTAATGTTACTCTTCACCTTGGAAATATGTATTTGTAATACCCATCATATGTAGGCGGACAATTTCCCACTAAACCGCGAAGTACTTACACAAGGCATGCTTAAATCAAATTTTAACACGGCAAAATTTTAGTAATATAAGCACTATAAATGCTAAACTTTGACTCACGTGAGTGTGTCACATTTTCCAGAAGGAAAAGCAAATTGCCGAAATTTTCAAGCGCTTAGAAAGAGAAAGGTCTACTTGCTCCTTGATAATGATATAGTTCTATCCGCAGCGAGTGAAAGATTTTCGGATATTAAATATTCTTTTAGCCTAAATAAAACACAATCTTTCTCAAATTGAAACATTTGGCGTAACTTAGGTATATAGTACGGCTGTAACTTTCTATATCGCTTTGACTTTTTAAATCTATGAAAGTATTTATCGTTTAGTTGTTGATAAAAAGGTGACACATACTTTCAAGATCATAATATATTTCTTTTTATATAAATCACAAAATAAATACATACATAAATATAATGTTTTGATTTAAATTTGGATTATTGAGATTTTGTACACTTCCATGTATTTTGTCACTAACGAACTGAGTTCGAGTCCATTCGTGTGCTCGAATGCCTGAAGATGCCGAAAGGCGAAACCCGGGTCGTTAGTGACAAAATACATGGAAGTGTACAAAATCTCAATAATCCAAATTTAATATTGAAATTCCATCAAGCACCCTCAGTCGATGTCTTAAATTATAATGTTTTGAATTAAAATATAGACATTTTCTTTTAGAAGCTTCAGTGTTTTCGAAGAAATTCAAGTAAAAGCATCCACTCACATCTATTTATCTTCTAGACACAAAATATGTAGTAAACAAAACTAGTAAACTTATTTCTTATTTACTATTGATAAGAGATTACTATTTTCAAAGGACCAGTTTTATAGTATATAATTAATCTAATAAGTATTCTATAAATTAAAATTAAATGAAATATAGATTTTATATGTCTGCAATAGCTCTTCATAAAATCGATCATTTTGACATTCACAGCTTTGTTTTACTCTCATCATTTTCAGCCGGGGTCGATCTACTGCTAGGTGAAGGCCCCTAGCTTCCTCCACTCTTCTCGGTTCCTAGCTTTGCGCTGCCACGTACTTCTACCGAACCTGACAAGTTCGTTAATCCAGAGGGTTTTGGGGCGCCCCTGAAGTCGCTTAGTGCCCCTCGGATACCACTGAATGACTTGCATTCGTCCAGCGGTTGTCCTATCGCCGTGCGAAATGCACGGCCCACCGCCATTTCATCAATTTGGCGACCTCTATCACATCTCTCACTCTTGTTTGCTTGCTTATCCATTGGTTAAACAATAGAAATTTTTTATATAAGCTTTTAATTCAACACATATTTTTAAAAATTAAAATAAAGTACTGTGCGTCTTTTCCAACGAGTAAAATACAATGAATCTAAATATCCTTATACTTAAAGTAATATATATGTCATATAGCATTAAGCAATACAAAAGTAAGTTAATTTGATGTTGCGTGCACAAATTTGAAATATTTTGCATGGTTACAAAAAATTTAATGAATCGATATAAACGTACTAAAAAAAGTGTTATATGCTCCCGTGATCTGGCGTCGCCATGCACTACAATACATCGCGATTACGTCTGTTTTCAACAACTACGTAAACTAAATATATTACAATTTACAAAATGAGACAATAACGACACTCTTCTTATGCGTAAATAACGAATACTCGAAATAAAAAAATGGTAATAGCTCTCTTTACGTGGGATAATCGTTAAAGTCCATATTCTCGCACACGCTCACCACTTGAACTCTATAATTTCTTACGCTTAGTTGACGGAGACATCTGACACTCTTGTCTTGTGTATCCTCATTTCAAATAAGCAGCCTGATGCTGTTCCCTGCTTCGCACATTTTAGTAGAGCTGGCGTAGACTTGGCTAGAGCGCTACCAAAGTAATACTAAGAATTTGATGTGGAAAGAAATCGGAGGCGTTTAGAATGGTTTCAGTAATCCAAAACTACATATTTACATATTTATGAGTAAACTGAGGCTTCATTGTGGAATTAGTTTTCTCTAGAAAATATTTGGGCTAATTGTACAACTGTAGATTAAATATAAAGCGTTATATGACAGCAAAGATAGACCTCGGCATTTTATTAAGTTCTAAAAATATTTATGATTCATTTTTAATAATTTATCGACATCAATAGACATCGACTGAGGGTGCTTGATGGAATTTGAATTATTGAGATTTTGTACACTTATTTATATTTTGTCTCTATTTTGTCTTTTGTGGATTTCGCCTTTCGGCAACTTCAGACATTCGAGCGCACGAATGAACTCGAACTGACTCAATTCTCAATTGTTATGAACATATGTAACTTGGCTTAACCAATGGTTGTTACAATAGTCATAAAACCAAAATTAATTTAACAGTATTTCTTCATAAATTGCTCATAACTCATAATAAGACTCAATTTACATTTTTTTATTTCTATTTTACTTTCTATAGAATCGATGTGACAAAATTATTACCTAAAGTTTAAAATTTAATATTAGTTGCCATTTTCTTTCTTACATCAACAAATAGTTATATTTATTAATTATTTAATATATTGAAATAGTTAGATTTCTTCTAAAATAAATAAGAATGATTTTGAAATTTTTTCAAGTTAATCACAATCCTATTTGTTAATTTATCTTTTACCTCTTCAAAGAAAGAATGAAAAAAAAATGTTTCATTATGGTAGCATTTGTTTTATTTCATACATTTGATGGTTGTCATAAAAGTCTAATGCAGGGGAGACGAACCTGTGGCCTTATACGGTTTCAAGTGAGGCCTTTTGACTGAAATAAACAAATACATATAGTGCACATACATATGTGTGTTTATTTCTTAAACGCGGCCATATTTTATTTTAATATAGATTAATGGGGTTTTTCGACAGGAAAAGGTTTGTCACCCCTGGTCTAATCCATTGATATCTTTAATAAAATGAAATATGTATTACATATGTGACGTAAAATATCTAATTGTACCCATTATGTCTCATATGGGCTTTTTTATATGAATTACATACAGTACTATTTTATTTTGTAAACATGAAACAGATATAAATTAATGGATAACATATTTTTTCACCGCTAATAAAAGTGTCATTATTTAAAATTATGTTTAATAAGCTTTATATGAGTTAATTGTTATGTATTATGTGAGACATTCTATAACTCAATCAATAAAAAATATTTTATTGCTTATAGACTTAATTACAAATCCTAATCCGTCCCCACAACTCTGCGGGTAGTTGTGTGTCCCCATGGTAACCTCAGTCGGTGAGCGTACAGTCATTCACTCGGGTTTTTCAGTTTTGCCTTCGCAATTTCTATACCGAAAATAGCTCACCTAACTTAAACATTCACGTAGATGTACTGTACCTTCACTTGGTGGAGGTACACTGGCTTTAAATGTTTCGCAAACTTTCTTGAAGGCACAGTTCGCGTGTTGATAGTGTATATTTTGTTTATTTATACAGAAACAATGTGGAGGGCTGTATAGGGAGACGCCACCAGCCGACGCTTTGTACTTAGCGTGGTGAGATGTTGGCGTCCTTTTGCGGAAATTAGAGCAAAAACTTCAAACCTCCAAAAGTATTAATCTACCGAAATATAATATATTAAATTAACAAAAAACTCTTCTATAAAAGTTATATTAATTTTTTTTTAAATAATTTGTTATTATCCAATTGGTCGATGATTAAATAAATGTATATATATATGTATTATAAATGAAATGCTAATTCTCAAAAAAAAAAATTAAAGTATGTCAATTTAACTAATTAATATTTTTATATATTTTTGAGATCTGGAAAAAAATAATTTTATTAAATGTTTTGTTAATTTAGCTGTTGGAAGCTAATTAATAATTTATGTTTAATGTATCTTTATTTTATTTCTTCTTTACAAGCATAATATAAAAAGTGTAACCGTATATCATTATTTGAGTAGGTAATAGAAGTTTTATTATTATTTTGAAGTAGCTATATTAAAGAGAAACTTCTTTGTATTGTAATGATGACAACTTAAATCGAGTATTCTTTTTGCAGTGTTTTGTAAAATGACACCATATAAAATGAAAAAAAACCAATAAGCAGACGTTTATGATTGCAGCTCACATTGACTAAAAAACAAATCAAGATTATTTTTTTAACATGCGCTGATTTTCTTTTGAGCCAAATGCTGATTTCACAGGCTGCTGAAGGCGACTCTTTAATGAAAAACAAAGCGTGAGGGCGCGCCAAGTGACACTAGCCCCCTCCTTCCTTTATTCAACCTCCCCCACCTCCTTGTGTCGTATTTTCACCTCCCTTATTTTGGTTCACCCATCTAACCATTCCACTGGCCTCCCTCGCCGCCTCAGCTTGCTCTCCTTCGCCAAAACTCTTTAAGCTAAGTGATTACTCTAAGAGATTTCTAAATATGACAAAATAATAATTCTTGAGACACCTAGACAAGAATTATACGAATTGTGAAGAATTATGAAGACAATTGTAGCATACATATATTTGATTGAAATACATTAATTGAAAAAAAAAACCTTTCACTCTTAAAGTCATGACTAGTGCAATTAAAGTCCGCTCTCATCTCGTCTCATCATTCAGATTAAAAACAAATCATGACAATTTATACAATTCTATTAGTGAATGTTGTAATGTTATAGCTCTTAAACGATTGGTAAAGTCAATTTTATTTCGGTATCGGTATTTTTAAAAGATGATTTTTAAAAGGATAATATTACAACAAAAATCAATTTATTTCAACAATGAAAACTCAGTTTAATTCTGTATAATATAAATCAAAAAATAAATATAAAATTGTTATTGATCAACAAAACACATTAAGATTTGGTTAAATATTGAACGGTTAATATTTTTTGGAAACATTGGGCCAGTCTCGTATTGATTATATATTTTTTTAATTTTTTAATACTTTTTAGAATAATGAATAAGATCTATCAAGTTTGGTAGATATTGTTATATCTTTCTTTTAAATGTGATCCAAAGTGATTTCCAAATCGGCTAAAATTTAGCATGGATATGTAGTGCCACGGCACCCGGTGCAAGAGGCAACCCCTGTTGATAATGAGATGTAATCAGATATTTTACGGAGGTGACTGCCGACTTAAGAGAAAGCTCGCTTACGTAGAGAACAGATACAGTCAAATCGTGTCAGTGCACGAAACACACATTTTCAAACGAGCTTAAATATAAACACAACAGACTTTTATACTTTATCAGGCTAGACTTTATTATATATATTTAAGACAATTATAACGTATTAAATTGAATATGTTTAATGGTATAATCATGTTAATTATAGCCTTATCAAAATATTTGGAAAAAATATACCCACTTTAAATGACTGAAGTATATAATAATAATAATATATATCACATACTACTGACATAAAATTTTTGGTGATACTAAATTCAATATAGAGAAAGCAAAAAATAAAAACTGATTTTTGTTGCTATTTAAGAAATACTTTTTCAATAATTAATATGCATAAAATGAAAATGATCAAGAACTTAACTTCTTATAGTCAATTTCATAGATAGCGTTTAATTTAAATTATACAATATTGTTTAAAAAATTGTATTTATTTCGACTCGGAATGACTGCTGTTGAATACTAGACTGATTTCGCTTTCCGAGTGTCAGTTGAAGTTTGTGTCAAATGATTTATAGAAAAATAGATATTGTCACGATCTACATTATCGACTGTTGTAAGAACATGTATCTATAGAAAGCGTAATCTCGAACATATATCGCTTAAGCAAATCTTTATTTGACTTTTGTCGTGAGAGGAATTCTTATATTAAATCACAAGGAATTATCTTCTATAAATATAAGTATTAGTTACTTCGTTACATAGCTTAATGTGGTGTAAGTGATTTAGTCGTATCAACGGCAAAAAGTTCGTATAATAATTTATAGTAGTGACGAAAATATTAAATACATGTTTTCTTTGATGGATGTGTGGCAATTCATTTTAATACAAATTAACCACTTATTATTTTACAACCCTGGTCAAATATAGTTACGCAGCAATATAGTCATAATTTTAATTTCGTATTTAAAAAAAAGATCCATAAAGTTTTCAATTTGAATAAAAAAAATAATCGTTATTGCTCGTTTATTTTAAATAGCAATATTCTAATTCAGATACCAAACATTCATTAAATATAACAAAATATAAAAGAGATAAAAAGTAACTACTTTGTGTTCTACGTAACAACTAAAACCACTACAGTCCATCGCAGCAGATGTGTATAGGGTACTTACTGAGCAGTCACTAAGCATAGTCTACGAGTAGCTACGATCTGCGCCTGTTACACCCCCTGCTTAAGAATGGTAAGCGCAATGCGTATCGATTTGGCTTTATCCGGCCACGTTTTATTCAATCTTTGTACATTTAACCGATATTGGTGTTTTACTGAACACGAAAGAGACATCCACTTATTTTCTTCTAAGGTTTTAATATATCAATTTTAAGAATTGATTCTGTCTCTGTAATTTTTGTTTTTCAAATATTAAAAATGTATTGGATACTTATAGCTGCTCTGCTTTCTCCGCTTAAGATGGCTGTTTATTATTCATATTAATTACATATTTAATATTTGATTATTTTTAAATGGTTCACTAATTTTTTCTTATAATTTTCCTGATTCATTATTGTATATTACATTAGTAACGTCATTAAAAATTTTGTTCCGCTAAATGGACTTTTAATGTAGCCATATTTGTGATTTCAGATTAGTATTTAATGATTTGCAAGAGGTCCATAACATTTTAATTGTAGACTCTTTTATTTGATTTATGTATAATTTGTTTGCTAATCAGTATTTTTCTTGTCTCAGTTCATGAACCATCAATTTTATATACCTTCATTTTACACTCAATTTTATATAAATAAGCCTGTTATGTTTGTATTTTTATCAGTTGATAATTCTCGTGATGAGCGAAACCGGTCCTGATCATTATAAATATGTGGAAGTAGTACAAATGAATTGTGTTTTATTTTTAAAAATATAATGTCTTTCCACCAAGAATTGACAGTTAACACCTTAAAAGTGTTTTAATATATATTTTATATCAAATTGCGTGATGTATATTTACAAACATATATCGCAGATGCATGCACTTGTATTGTTAACAAATTTTATAAATACAATTTTGCACGGTAACAGTTAAATCTTTGTTATCCTTCTATATTTTATTGGTCGTTCATTATTTTACTATGTTAAAGTATCTAATCTAGTCTTCATAGTTTACCGGACATGTATCTGAATCGTCAACGCCGTTGACTTCGGTTGTGGTATTCACGGGTTTGAATCCCAGTATGAACAGCTTTATAAATTGACTTTTCAATTTGTATTTGATGGCATAGATATCTTAATTTCCTCGTAACCATACTATCTTAAAAACGAGACGTATGGAAATTTATAAACTGAATAATTTTCCTTTCCTAGCACTATCCTCCTATCGTTGCCCTCTCCGAAAAAGGGTAAGCGACTAAATAAAAACCAGCTCTTGTAAAAACAATTTCTTTTGAGATGCAATATTAAAATAATAATATGCTACAAAATGAGAGCGGATAATGCTGGGGGGGAAGGGGGAAATGTAACATCGACAAATTAAATTAAATTGATGATATTAACAACCAATCATATCAAACAATGTTTATAAACATTTTTTTTTAGATTTAGACAGTAATATTTATTCAGTAGATATCAACTGTGGAAAAGCAAACGGACGTAACCCACACACAAAACGTATATTAAATTTTATAACAACCAATTATTTGGTCAGTATCTAATTCAATTAACGGTCAGTAAATATTAAATAAACGGTCAGTAACAAATGCATAAAACGGTCAATAGAAAAATAAAAAAGGTAAGTGAATATTAAAGATACGGTCAGTAAATATTAAAGGAAGGTTAGGTTAGGTAATGTTAAGTTAAGTTAACTAAGTAAAAAAGATATAATAGTAAATCTGATTTAGGTTATAGACGTGCGCATTCCATTTTGAGTGGTAAACAATTAAACTGCTTTAAAAATGTAGATAAAGAAATATTTATTTTATTTATGATTTCAATAAACATGCACCATTTGCCAAGAAAATAAAGTTTTGGTTAGGTTTAATTTAATAACTGACCATTTTATATAAATTACTGACCGTTTATTTTATTAACTGACCACCTGTACACTGACCATTAATCGAATTAATTACTGATCTTTTTGAATAATAATAAATACAGGCCCATTGTAATTATCGAAAAAAACATTTTGAAAAGACGGAGGGATACGTCCTTTTGACTTTCTACAGTCGATACATATAAATATAGTGTATTAACACGTTTTGTGTGAGTTGTACACAATATTTTTTGGTGTTGGTTACGTTCTTTTGACTTTCTATGGTCGATACATATAAATATACCGTATTAACACGTTTCGTGTGAATTGTAAACAATATTTTTCGGTGTTGGTTACGTTCTTTTGCCTTTCCACAGTCGATATGATACGTGAACAAAATAAAATCGTTTAAGTTTGATGGAAATAAAATATTTATTGAGGTTGTCAAAAAAATATTTTTACAAGCATTTACTGTTTTGGTTGAAAGAGAAACTAAACACAAATTTACAGAACCATGATCAGTAACGGCTTAGTACTAAATAAGGTAACCTAACAATTTTATCGCGACTAAGAAAATCTATTATAAAACAAGTAGCTAAACGCTTGTAAAGGCAGATAAACTTACCCTCAGGCAGTGTTGAGGAGGGCCGCGGGAGTCTGTAAGCGCTAAACACCGTCTCTAAGGTAAACCGATGACGTGAACCCTCGGGGAGGGGTGCCACTATATTGTTTTTGCATACATTTCAAACATTAGACATTATTGTTTTAGCATACATTTTCTCGCTTGACTTGGGGTGAAACGGGGCGAGAGGGAGAATTTCTCCGCCTCCGAACGTTAAGTGTTAAATAAAGGTTTTATGTAAAGAACGGGTGAGTGAAAGGTTTCAGTGCTTTTAGAATAATGATTTGACAGGTTATTAACCGGAGAAATTTGTTTAATTATTTGCCGTGGTGGTAATTATTTTGACAGATATTCATGTCGTATCACAGTCAAATTTGATTGTGATAGGTTAAAATTCGTTACACAACTCCTTCATCCAAGTATTTAAATTAACATGTATTTTCTTTAATTGCGTGACCTTTTTTATAATTAAAATAGTTGTCAAGTAAAACAAGTTCTTGCTATCATTAAATTGATCAATATACTTTAATATACAATAATATTTTGTAATAGTTTCTGCTACATGAATTATTGTTTTTTTTTATACCTGTTTCATTAATCTATACAAATATATATATCAAATTTCTTTTTTATAATTTAGCTTGTTAGAACTGATTCTGGTACCTTTATTTTTTTTTTGTTCAGATCTATTGGATGCTCTTGACCGATCTTCATTCTCCATTTATCATGTCATGTTAAGTGTTAATACTAATTACATATTTAAGATCACTTTTAAGGTGTTAACTGTCAATTCTTGGTGGAAAGACATTATATTTTAAAAAATAAAACACAATTCATTTGTACTACTTCCAAATATTTATAATGATCAGGACCGGTTTCGCTCATCAGGAGCATTACCAACTGATGATAATGACTCAGTGATAAGCGAAACCGTTCCTGATCATTATAAATATGTGGAAGTAGTACAAATGAATTGTGTTTTGTTTTTTAAAACATATTTAAGATTTCATTATTTTTAAGTGATTCATAACGCTCTTTTAAAATTTCTCATTTGCTATTTTTGCTAAAGAATGTATACTGATTATATTTTGCTCAGCTTCATTTTTTATTTCATATAAGTATTTATTGATTCGGAGAAGGTCCTTAACATTTTAATTGTAGACTATTAAATTTCGTTTATATATAATTTGTTTCTTTATCTGTAAATTCTTGTCATAGTTCTTGAAGCAACTGTTTATTTAAACTGATTGAATTGACATTTATTTTGTAGAACTACATTATAATAGGATAAAATATTTAACAAAATTTTTTTTAGGCAGTTAAATCAATACTACCTAATAAAAGTTTGTAGAACTAAATACTTTGATATTTTATAGTACTGTTTTATATACCTTGTAATTCTTGACATTCAATTTTACATAAATAGCCTGATATGATTTAAGTTGATAATGCTCGCGATGGGCGAAACCAGTTCTAATCATTATAAAAATATGGAAGTAGTACAAAAAAATTGTGTTTTATTTAAAAGAATATCATGCCTTTCCACCAAGAATTGACAGTTAACAACTTGAATGTGAATTATTGTTTATTATTAAATGATTTTGAGAATAACAGACAAATTCAAAAACAACTTCGCTTAGACTTTAAAAACGTTATTCAGGGAATTCGAATACTGGTTCATACAACAGCGTCCCAAGTTTTATTGTAAGAATCAAATGGTGTTTACTCTTAGCTACGATAATTTAACAGACAATATGAATTACCTCTCTTTTTCCGAGCGAGCACAAATAGAGAAGAATAGAGATAGAATAGAGATAGGATAGAGCTAGTAGTAAGATAATAGCTCTCGTTACGTCCAGTTAATTTAGGATCTGATAGTATTTAGGAAATTTAGATATCACAGATATCCACGGCTCGCAACAAAAACCCATGTATATATTGAAAAATAAATTTTTGTAAGTGTCCGTACTGCGATTCAAGCCCATAGGCACTACAACTGAAGAAGACCTCATTGACCACTTGGGTGGCCATCCATTCATAAAACATAATTCAACGGTGTTTTGGCCAATTGATGTAACCTTCAAAAAACACAAAAATTGGTTAATGATTGGATCTCATTTTAAAGACGACAGAGCTGGTCTCGGCCAAATGATGTAAATTAGGAAAATAAATTGACCACTTTTTTGGAGGGAAATATCATTTTACATATCGACAATCCCTACGTATAATCCCGTATATAATGTTTTAGGTGAAAACAGTTTTTACTCTCTCCTGAACAATTTCAATTTAGGGTTACATTAATTAGCCAAAACGCCGTCAATGTATATTATATCCTAGTTCATTGGTTCACATTAACATGTTATTTAAATAGGAATTATGTCGATTCAGCGAAAAAGTCTATTTGTAAAATTATCAAAAAAAATGTTCATAGTCATTGAAAAAAGCAAATGCATGTAGTTAATGAAAAAATCAGCCGCAAAAAGTAAAACGCAATAGCCGCAAATGCAACGTTTGGAGGCCTTTTGGCCAATCCTGTAAACACCGCATCATTTGAAAAGCTTTAACGAACTCACCTTACCGATAAAACGTTAAAAAAACTCACACAAAGCTTTGGTGGCGTGGCCGACCGGTCTAGCTTACTGGAAAAACTTCACCATGTACACATTGATCTCTGTGTTATTTCTAACGACTTTTTTAAATAAAACGTACGTCATCACTGATATACGACAAAAAGAACTCGTTCGGACTATTTCGTAGAACGTTTTTTAGCTTGTTTGGATATTTGTTCAAAAGCATATATGGATGCGATGTTAAAATTTCTCATCCCATCCAAACATCGGGACATATCGAGAACAATTAGCTTACTAATAGTTCTTTCCGAGCACCATTCACCGACACGACTGAAAAGCGACTATAAAAGCAAAAGTTCTCTTAAAAATACTTATGTTAAGATGCTCCATATAATAAGCGAACATTGTTGAGAAAAAATATATGGGTTAAAAGAAACTCACCAACTAGATGGTATTGAGAGACGATCAGTTCTTGTCAAAAACTATTAAAATTCTAAATTAAGTATATATGCAAAAAACTAGTAACAAGTATGGTTTAAAAATGAAAGACAGTTGAGAATTCCAGAGCATACTGTTAAGGTAATTATTTAAATCCAATAAATAAATGAACCATATTAAAAGAGCTAATTTAAAATACATTGCTCGAAAATGTTTCCGCTATAAGTGAAACGTTAGTGACAAAATACATGGAAGTGTACAAAATCTCAATAATCCAAATTTTAAGTATTATTTATTACGTACTTTCAAATGACAGAATATTGAGCAATACCATCATGATGTATCGAGCTTTAAATATTCTGCCAGCACAAGTAAAACTATTGCTAAAACAAATAATACACACCGTTATTTTTTAACTTAGATAATTTCGGTTTCTGAAAAAATAATTGCCTATGTTTCATTGCTCTCACATTTTTTCGTTGGTTGTGTTTTTATGACTATATTTTACTGACACGCTCTAACATTGTCGTCACTGTTATTTTTAATTTATATTACGTCATTAAATTATTTTTTATATACTTAATAATGCACGTGATAGTTTTTAAAACGTTTGCCAATTGAAGTAAAATTATGCATAATCTATAAATTACATACGGTAGCACGCTATAAATAAGCAGAATTCAAAATACCTTGGTAATTGGCTGTGTATCCATTATACCAAATGAATAATGAGTAAAAAGCATTAAAAGGTGCTAAATTTTTGATGAGTTCTACTTCAAAACTCAAAACAAATTTATATTGAAAATTTCAGCGTAAAATCGGTTTTACTAATTTAACAAAATATTCAATGTAAAACAGCGCGGCCACTCCGATATATTAATTTGATATCAGTAATGATGTAGATGTAGCTGGGGCCATATTGTGAACGACAAAACCACCCTTGCATCATTACAGATTGCGTAGTGGCATGGAGGAATAATCACATATAATCATAGTCATATTTACGAATCAGTATTTACTACGGATTTAGCGAATACTTCAAATTCATTTTGTTATAAGTATCACATATGTGTCGCTTCTTTGAGAAGCATCACCAGACTTAATGTGTCTTATATCGTTGGAATTTTCACTAGTCTCTTAATGATCGTACGTACTGACCAAAATAGCTTTAACTAATGATAAAATAAACAAATAGAGGTAGAAAGGTAAAATGAAATTACCTTAGCCAGAATCCTCTGTAAATTGTTCAATACCCAACGCTATAGCAACCTTATAAAAGCGATACCGCTAGAATAAAAACTATGAAAGAATAAATTAACTTTTTTTTGTTTAGCAAACCGTCAATACAAAACAGCACCAAAAGAAGACTATTTTCAGAAGTGATCTGGTGAAGAGAGAGGAAAAATCCATCAATAAATTTAATAAGTAGTTGTGAGAAGAATTTGAATTAAAGTCTATAATAAAGATATTAATTTAGTCTAAGGGTGCTTCTCAAGCAAGCAAAAAATGTGTCACACTTAGTTACAAAATAATAAATTAGAATAAAAAAGTAGTAATAAATTTTATTATAATATAATTATGATACACACGCTTGACTTTGTTATATTTCAATCGTACTTACGAGTTTGAGTGGGATTTTTTAAATAAAACGAAATGTCTAATATACATAATAGAATTGTTTATTCAATTTTTATTTTGCCTTATTGTTATCGTTATAATACATGAACACAACAGTCCGATATAATTAACTATACATGATAAATCTATTAACTATTCACAATACACCTTTTTCTATGAAATATGGGTGCGATTTCTTTAATTTTCACAAAACATTTATATTTTTACAGAAAATATTCAAAAATAAATAGTTAAACAAATAAGTATGTTTCGACTGCTATTTCGTGAATGCGATGACAATAATTATAAAAAAAGGAATTGGTTTTTTAAAATAATAGCATAATAAATTTACTGTAATATATCGAACAGTTATAAATAAAAAGACAAATGACAGCAAATTGTATATGTCAAGAAACTAAACATCATCTGTATTTTTAATTAAAATTATAGTTATAATGTGAGTGTAAAAATATATTTCTGATTAAAATATAAAAAAAAACAGTAGAAATATCATTTTTTTTTCTATGCTAAATATAAGGAAGTAGTAACAACATTTGTAAAAAAATCAATACAGTTGTTGTGTATTTTTTTAAATTCATGATTATAAATTACATAAATAGCTATTGCTAAATAATCTATTAACAATTATATTTTACAAAAGCATAAATTATAAAAAAAACAGTTTCTAGAGTTATGTATACATATTTCTATAGAAACGTATTAGATTGTGATGAAAATTTATGGAAAAAGAATCAGCTTAATATGATTTTATTTAGTGATCCGATAAGTAACATTAAATTACTTTATTTAAGTTTCACAATGTTGATAACATAAAATATGATAGCCATATGTTATATTTTATCGTACGTTGATTGCTAAAGTGTTTTTTTACATTTTCTGTGTGAACATGTCACAATTAATGATATTTACATTCAGGTTGTGCTGTACCATTTTTTATGCAATAGGAAATTTTACATGTGAAAAAAACTGAGTATGTACTTATTATCTTAAGTGAATAAACAGTCTAATTTGAATGTACGGACGGTAACTTTGGATATCAAACGGTGTTGTTTTGTAAACTTTAAAAATCTTAGATACTACCTAAAAGAACAACTAAACAATACAAGTTAAAGTAATTTCGTGTAGGTACTCATTTGTATTAATTATATTGTATTCTACTCACACTTATCACGTGATATATTATTTTTAATTTAAATAAATATTTACAAAACGAATAAAATATATCGACAATGTCCTCACAAATACTAACAATTTTCTAACAGCGTATTCTACAGTCTGCTTTTTACACCAAAGTTGACGCACATGTTATTCCTATGGCTCTAACTTACGTAATATCTAACACTTATATTCTTCCACCATTTCGTATTGTATTAAATAAACACATATTCACATTTGTTGAAAGTCATATTACTTTTCAGTGTACACGTTTTTCACTTATATTTTATTTGGCTCATTTTAAGAATTTATCAACAAACAAGCCATCACGCTTTCAATATGGTCTCCACACATCTGAATGCCGTGTAGTGGTGTTACGTTCACTTACAGATTTTGTCCTTCCGCTTAAAGTCAAAGGACTTGCTGATCGTTTGGTAGAACTTACGCTTGATACATCCAAATCGTGCTTACTAGATATTTTCTTTTTACTCAAATTAATTCCGTTGACATTTGTATGTAGTTTACTTCCTTCACTATTACGCAAACCAGATATTTTACTACTATGCTCACCGTTTGCTTTATGTGTAGAATTATCATCATTCTTCGTACTTTCTTGGCTTGAATCTTCAACCCGTATTGTATCTGGCGATGATGAATTCAATCGCGTGTTGGATGGCATTAGTGAAGGATGTCTCATCTGCAACCAAGGCCAATCATATCCCCCTTGGTATAATTGTGAGTAAAGCCATTGGTTCGGTGGTTGTAAAAGTGGTGTATTGAGAAACAGCTGGGCCGCAAGAGCGTTGTTGAAAAGATTTCCTTGCGTGTGACCCACCTGCTGTCCACCATTGTGTAAAAACGCATTGATATCTTGATTTTTGTGATGAAAAAAATTAGTGAGCTCCTGATTTTTCTGTATGAGATCGTGTTTCTTGTTGAACAGCAAACTAAGATCGTCACTTTTTGATTTGAGGACAGTAGTAAAAGCCCCCGGTCGATCATCTGGCAAAGGACTTCCTTTCGAAGATGCGGTGACAGATATTTCATCATCTTGCGGTGAAGAAAGTTGTGATGTTGAGTTTTGAAGATCAATCTGCGGTGATGCTCTTGGACTTGTTGTACTGTGAGGGTTGCAGGATAATACGGTGGAGTTTAAGTTTTCAGGATGAGTAACGTCTGCAAAAAAATAATTACTTTTACAATTGCGCTCCGTAATATATTATAGTTTGTTGTTTTTGTACAAAAAAAGTTATGAATTTTTTAATACTGCAAAACATACCAACGCAAATTATTTATTTGAGAAAAAACTGAATATTTAATTGAAAATAAAAGAATATTAATGTCTATTCCTTATTCATATTATACGTTTTCAATCAATATGAAAAAATAAATAACACGCTATAGATAGCTAACTCTCAATTGGCTTTGAATATTTCATTTTTCGGTATTAAGATATCCCAATAGGATATAGTTATTCTTAACGTGCATACCTCCTTCTAGTCTTGATGATCTTGGAGGGGGTTCAAGGGCGGCAAAGACATAGGGGCTGAAATGTGGCGGGGGCGGTAAAAATGATCCGGCAGGAGCACCATGCCGTGCCAACGCACCCCATTCTGATCCTGGAAGTCCAGCTAGCTGCTGAGCTATACCTGAAAATAAAAACAAAAAATAATCAGTAAACAAAATATTTGTTGTTACCACCACTTCTGTTTTTTTTTAAATACTTAATAATAACTTTATAACTGTACCAATTCCATCACGGGTCAATACTTCAGAAAGAAATGATTTACTGAAGACCATCAATGACAATACAAACGTTTTTCAATGTTGGTTTAGCAATTATTTAATTGTTTTTTAGTGAAATATTAATATTGTAAGTAATACATACATTTTTTTAATTAATTTAAGTTCTATTGTTTATGGATAATCTTTGCCATTGATGTGGTTCGTAACCTCGATATAATTTGGTGCAAAGTTATACAATGGGTAGCATCTATTAACCGGTAGACAAAGTTTTACGAGTTAAATTTACAAAAAATCTCCATTAGTTTGAAAAAGTATGTTTATATGGTGGATATTATTAAAGACATATGAATTTTTTTTAAATATTAATTTCATAAAGATATGTCAAAAATAAAAACTGACTTTTTCAAATAAAAAATATAATAACCTAATTTAAGACATCGACTGAGGGTGCTTGATGGAATTCGTGTGCTTGAATGCCTGAAGATGCCGAAAGGCGAAACCCGGGTCGTTAGTGACAAAATACATGAAAATGTACAAAATCTCAATAATCCAAATTTGATAATAACGTAAATTTTTTAAAGTGTTTATAATTTTTATATAATATTCTACACTTTTTTTGAGGGAACAAAAACCTGCTTTTACGTCTCCTTACTTTGAAAAGTTTTCCAACAAAAAAAATAAGCAATCAACAAAAAAGCTTTGTCTAGGATTAAACTTTTGTATCGGCTTTTGAGAGAAATCGTACTCAAACATAGAAATATGTATATAATACCTGAAAAACAATACTTTTTATCATTATTACTTTATATCATTATGTTAACATTGAAGAGATTATTCAATTTTTTATTTGTGAACGGTTTTCATAAAGCACTAAGCAATACTTCATCCATCGACAATATATTTTGATGAATAAAAATATCGTTGATTGAATGGTTATTTGCTTGGTAGAACTCCATTACACCGAAATAGCTATCAATTACCTGATAAAAATTTTGTAGACCTAAATACTTTGTTATTTTATCCTATAATAAAAATATATATTATATTATATCATAAATATCATATTAAAAAATTAATTTGTATTAGCACAGCTATCAATATTTTCTTATAGATTTTTATCTGTTAAAAATGCTCACATATTGAGTGAAACTGGTTTTAATACTATTAAAAAAACTTAGATTATCCATATTTTATTTCAAAATAAATATAATATCTTTCTTTCAACAATTAATAAGACTCTTTAAATTATTTCATTTTTACAGTTTTTGTTGGATCAGACAATTTAATATGTGAAAAAAATCAAATCGTTCTCATTAACCCAAAAAAAATAATTTAACTATTGACTAAGGGTGCTTGATGGAATTTAAATATCAAATTTTATGAACGATCTCAATGAACGAATTCAAAAAATTTCGAGTCAAAATCAAGAAAAGTCATCGAGGCTGATCTAATTAATAGCTTGCGTTAGAAACACAATAATTAGTAAAATTTAAAAAAGATTCTATGAAATTATACCTAAGCTTAGAATCTATTCTAGATACGTATAATCGTTTTTGTAGCTAAGTTCTGTTAATTTCATATAACAAAACTTTTTGTACTCAATATAGTATAGTATATAAAGTCTTTCGGATATAGAGTAAATGGAATTTAAAAGAACGGAGTTATACCAAAAATAACGCTTTTCTAGCGCCTAGGGTGTGACAACAATAGCGGCAGAGATGTGCCAGGAAGCAATTGTTTTAAGTTTATCATTGAGCGTATTAGACGATTTAACATTTTCTTTTATATCTTGCATCACCCCTTTTTCTATTAACTCTTATAATCGGCGCGTTACCAAGCGACGGAAAGTCTGATAACAGAGAAAAACCCTTCACTCGTTCATCAAACAGCAACGCTTGGCACACCACTTCGATCCCTAAAGCTACTTCTGCCTCTACCATCTCTTTGTATTAAAATATTTCAAGAATGCTTAAGTGGTGTTAATATATACGAGTACTTGCCTACCATAAATTTATTTATAATTGATTTTCTTTAATAATATTATTGAAACGATAAGCAATTTAAGCAAACAAAAACGGCACAACCTAATTCATAATAAACATGGTGTTGTACGAATGATTTGGTATGCACAGTTTATTAATTTGCAGTTCAGAAGGTTGTCAGAACATTTTAATTGAACACTACTATGAATTTGGTAAACACAATTTTTAACGGTATTATTTCACTTTTATACAGTTGAAGAAACCTTTAGAATATGTCTAGTGTCCGATTGTTTAAACAGATAGAATTTGGCCAATACCAGATAGTGTTGACTTATCAGCACTTTAACCCAGTTTACTGCATCCATTTTGATAAAGTATTTATGTAGAAAATATGTTTTTGCAATTTAATTGTATATTTATATTTTACATATAACCTAGTTTAAAATCGTTGATTTACAAATTAAAAGACCAAGCAATATGCACTAATTTAATATTCAAATAAACCAATATACCTATTTATTTTTTGTGAAAACTGTCATTGCTTACATTTGTTTATTTCAATATATCTTCATTATTAATATAAACATTAAAACGTTTTTTACTTACTATGATAATACCATTCATGATGAAATAATAAATTTTCGATACAGCTTCAAAGAACAAAACACAATTTTTTATTCTAATTCCATTTTTTCTGTACAAGAGCAGAACCGGTTTCACTCATAGTGAGCATCATCAACTGAAAACGGTATATATCGTTGTAGAAAAATTAACAGCCTTAAAAATGAGTTGAGAGAGTGATTAATTATAATATTTTTACATCATAATAAACTTGAAGAATACTAAATAAGCTTCTACATTAAAATATGATTACTATATTAGACAATATATGAGATAAGCTATTCAAATCTCATGTGAAATTATAGTATGTCTATGCAAAACGAGAATCTTAATATTCATTATGCAATAAAATTCCCAGCATTTATATGCATATGTTCATATATTCAGATAAATAAACCCGCGAGGTATAAGGCTGGCATGTAAAATATAGTTCAGCCTAGTTAACCCCTGGTTAACTTAATCCTAGAAATTATTTCACTGCCCCCACCCCCGCATTAATCATAGTCTGCTTTAAGACTAAGCATAATCACCTCTCACCCTTTTAACAACTAGAATTAAATAGGATCTTAGCGCAGTGACGTTCTTCATTTGACCTTGTAATTGTTTTTTTTTTTCATATCGTGTATTATATTAAGTGATTGTATGATAACTAATTCTACGAATTTTAAATTTCTGGCCAATTATGAAGCATATCAACTTCTCAGTCCTCCGCAAAGAGGGAGTGTAACCTAGCGACTTACAACGAGTGCTTTTTATACAACTACTGTTGAGTTGCTTCAACTGTTACAGTGGAAATAAAAATCCTAGTCATCATTTTTTATTTGTTAAATACATACGTGTAAACGTAACAATAGTGTACACATTTATGTGATCAAACATTTACGCCATATTCTGCATATTGATAAAAATTGAAAATTTTACAACATATAATAAAAATAAGTTTTTGCTCGCCACTTTAAGAATTGATGGTGTTTTTTTTCAAAAGAAAGCATGTGACTTTTATATTACGAAAGCCATGTTAGTATTGCATTCATTCTATAAAGAATACGCGTTATCAAACTAATATTAATCCACTGATAGTATTGCAAAACATCGTTTACCCTTATCAAATAAGAAGTAAATTATAATTTGAATTGAAAAAATCTTTCAATTTTTAGATTGAAGGAATTAGTCCGTTGTAATTGTGTAATCAAAAACATGGTGGTGCAGTGCCAGATAAGCGCGTCACTGTCATGGCGGGTGTTTTAGCGAATTCTGCGTTGGGGTGAATATGGGTTGAAACCCTTTTAACCCACAGCCTGTAGGCTTAAAATGTGCCTCTTTGTATGCGCGGCCCTGACAAAAGAAATGATAATGTGTTGAAAGAGTGACAATTTTGCGATAATTGGTGATTCGAATCATTTGAGCGATTCTTGCAAATCTCAGCATTTACACTGAACGGACTTAAGCAAGATTCAGTTAAACTGAATCAGAATCTTAAATACTTGTATGATCAAATACGAAATATGTTCAATTAAAACATTAATTTGTCATTAATGAAGATAGTGATATTCAGGAAATAAATCAATCAATAAACTGATTCTTTTATGAATATTTCAATCAGAATCTTTTGATAAAATGAAAAATGTATCATTGTAACAAGTTGATAATTTCGAGAAATCATTCATAGTTAAATGTATTTTTAATAAAATTATTATCTTTAGTACCAAAAAACTTTTATACCTTCACAGCTTTATTTGTCGATGTTTATTCATTTAATTATAAAGTACATAATTTTTATTTAAAAGAGAAAAATAAATCTCAAAGAGCACCTATTAAATATCCGTCACTTAATAATGAATATTAAAATGTATGCCAATTCCTAATACAAGATCGTTTCTGTAGATGTATAATTGTATTTGTTTAAATTAAATAATTGTATATCTTTGTTTAAATATTAATTTAGAGCTTGAATAAACACATCTCACATTATGCTCAACATACGAAAAAAAAATTAAAACTCTACAGGTTAATTTTTAGAAAAATCTAAGGTACATTTTCCCCTCTATCAATGGACGGGTTCATTGGGCTGCCACCCTTTGTTTCCGTTCCCAGACGTCTTTCTTTTTCACCCCTTGACTGATTTCCTCTTCCGCTCTCCGCAGAGGGGACACAATTTTTAAACGCTCAAAGATTTCAAACCATTTCCCGGGAATAAGAAATGGGGTATTTTTTATTCGTCGGGAGTAGCAACTACTGCCGTCTCCGAGTGTCAAGTCATGCGGATTTGGAAGGATTCCCTTTAAGTCACGCCAACCATTTGAGCGGAGATTTTGTGTCGAAAAAATAACAGATAGGGATTAAGGCGGCGCATCTTAGCGGGCTTTGTCTCAGTTAGGAGGATTGGTAATTTCCTAAGTCTTTTTTTCCGAGACTTCGAGGGGGATATCGAAGGATTTTTATGTCGGAAAGGGTTGACTTTGAAAAATTGGAAAGGGTTAGGAACAACATTGTAATGCTCTCTAAGAGATTGTGTTCGAATCTTTGCTAAGTTTTGTGATAATCCTACTGAAGCTTATAAAAAACGATAGGATTTGTAAAAGAAGCTCATCGAACGATAAAACAGTCTATTTTACGGGTTTAAGTCAGGCTTTGAAAAAGTTTTTTTTAAAGTCAATTCTTTAGGTATTGTATGTTAGATTTTTTGTAAAGCTTTATTATTCATACACATTATTTTATGAACGACTGAATCAAATTTATGTAAATAAATTAGATTTTGTATATTTTAAAATGACACAATTATATTAATCCCTTACATTTTTGTAAGTTAGTTTTAGTATGTAAGTATACAATGTTTGTCAAGAATATTTTTTTAAATTATGGTTATCTAATTGTAGTTATATTTGGATCAATCGTACACATACCAAAAGTAAATATTCAGCGTTTTTATATAAATTTTCTTAAAGCAGTGATTTCAATATATTGGTGACATATTGCTGATTTTTTAAAAAAAGCAGTGTTGACTACAGTGTTATAAATCTCCTTAAAAATTGTATTAAGTAGTAGCTCACTGAAGGCCGATATACAGTTCTCAGAGTGACCGCCTTAGTACAGAACCAAACAGTTTACATCCGAGTATGTAATTTATAATGTAAGATTCTTGAAATTCTTACTCCCATATTGAAGAATTTAATTGTTTGTTTTGTAATAAAGACTTGCTGTAGATCTCGATCTTCATAAAAAGTCAACGATAAAATATCGCATAATTATGATAAAGATAGAGTGGTACAAAGATAAGTGGTTGTTAGACAATAATCATTGACAGAGGTGAGTTTTCATTTTGGAACATGTGTGTTGTTTTTTATTGTAAACTAGTTTATACTTCACCGACAAATTCAATTTTCAGATTATCGCAAAAATATTCGTGTAGTTTCATTTCGATAGCGAATAACAACTATCTGAATTAAACCTGCCCTGACAATAAATAAAATTATGACTAAACAGAACTTTTTGAACAAGCTTATATATTATGTATTTATATAATTGTTAATATGAAGCCATGGTAAGCTGAAGTATGTTTACGTCATGTAAGTGTCGCGATTATTTATATTCATAAAATGACAGTTTGATTTCATTTTATTTATGAGGGATGAATTGTCTTGGGTCCACCGCCTTGGCTACCTACCCCCAAAGCCTTTCGCCTCTCGCCGGCGCCACCAGTGTGAAAGACACCTAACTAATGACACCTTTCCTGCTACAAATTGTTACGCTCCAAAAGGCGTACCTACATACAACGTGTTTCACTATACTAACCGATTGCGATGCGACAGTGACTAGGCCGAATAGTTTACTGCGTAAAATCAAATAAAATGTCATTTTGTAAAGATGTTCTGATATTTTAAAAAAGTAATCACACTTTTGATCAGAATCAGTTTCATTCATATAGGAGACATTGATTGAACATTCACTACATTTTTTTAAAAGTTTCCTACAAATTTCATTTTAATATTTCACAAATTTGATGTTATGTCTTTTTTATCAAAGATTTACAGTGAACGCCATTCAAATGCTGAAACTATATACTGATTGAGTATATGACAGTTCATTTATCATATTCTTTACAGTTTTTATAGATGAAAATACTTATTCTCTAAACGAAATCGGTCGTTGTAATATTGTAATATTGTAGAATAACTACTGTAAATTGTGTTTTCTTTTTATACATATATGTTCCATCTACCAAAAATAATTGACAGTTAACATTCAAATGATGATATGTGCATGTTAAAAAACATCATACAAATATGTGTGTTTATTGACTCGACAAGCCGAAAAGTGGTTAAAATTATTGATAAAACACATACATGAAAAATTCTGTATTGCTCGAGTAAAACATTTTGTTTTACCTGTATTTTGTTGCTTCCGCTATCTAGTATAAAATATAAGTGTGAAAGGCTTTTTTATAAATGTAGAAAAGTTTATATTTTGAATTATGTCAGAAAACCACAATACCATATATTGTCACTTCTATAACTTTTCTGAACGGCGTTTTATATTTAATTTTTACGTGTACAAATTTGTAAATCTTGCATACCTCGTTACACGAGAACTGAACAGTTTAGTTACACAGTTTTTATTACTATTTTATTGTAAGTAGTATCGTTCTTAAAATGTTTAAAAAATACTTTAAGTATACTTTATTTTAAATGAAACATATAACATAATAATGATTCTGTGTATCTAAAAAGCAATATTATTTATCCTACCTAGACATGCCATTTCATATTGCGATTTGAAATTGAACGAGCTGTATTCGGTCAAGCAATTAGGTAATGTAATATTGATGATATATAGGGGTTTGTAGGTATACAGCACGCAGAGTTGGGCGCGGCAGGGGTTCCTCAACTCACCCCGTCGAAATAACGACTCGCATGTATGAGTATGTGTTCCCAGTAACTAAGAAGTACAGTCATCAAAATTTTTAGTTTTATGATTCTTTTTAGCGTCAGAACAATAAAGGTTTGATCCCAATATCAATATTATCAGTGGAATCAGCGTAAATATTCAATTCATTTGATTTTTCGAAAGACATTTAGGTTATTAATGGTAATCACCCAACGTTTCTAAGCCGTTATATGTTTCGTTCTCTAGGGTTCTTCTTATCTATTTATGTAATACTATGAAACCAGCTATGTTTACTCAAAGTAATAACTTAATATATAAAATAGTTTTTATGCCTTTTTTTAAATTGATAAAAAATCTAAATATTGTTTTAATATTACAAATCGTGAAAAAGAACCGGATTATTTGGTCATATGATTTGGATATATGAATTGATTTAAATAATGTAAAACGAATTACGAAACATTGTTTTAATGGTATGGAAGAAAAGCTGAAATATTATTTCTCGATGAACTGCATAGGGCAAATTATGATAATCACAATTCAATAAAATAAACAAGATTAACATAATATAATTAACATGAAATGCTAAAATGTATAGCCATAATGTGATTTTCGTAGTCACAAAAGCTTTTTTAAAACAAAAATAAAACTTACCACTTTCAATAAAATTTATCATTTCCTGTATTATTCAATTTCAAATTCGGTGCTCAAAAATACAGTTATTCTACAAATTTAAACATATTTCTTAAAATAATTTATATATACAAAACTTGATTAATTGAATATCAAAAATCAACTTCAAATTTTGCTAACGGTACAAGAAGGTCTAGCTAGACTTTGGCGCAAAGTAAATTTGCCGCTCGCTACGTAAAAGACAAACGCTTTAAGATATATCATAGGCTTAATAAGAAGGCTTTGGCATTTAACAGTTTCACTTTGTCATGTCGAAAGTTTTGGGCCGTGAAAGGGTTAGCTAATCCTGTAGGGAAAACTGCTCTTTGTTCTACTGAACGTGTAAGGAAGGACTCCCGGATAAGACGAAATGTTTGTTTTAGTATATCTCTATTTACTGAATATTTAAAACCACTCTTTATATCATAAACAAAATTATCGTATACTTAATTAAATTATTTCGATTAATTTCTGTACATTTAAAAATAACACAGATTTGATATTTCAATTAAGGATATATAATGTTTAAAAGCACTTTAGGTTTCCATTAAAAACACATGAAATCTTGGGTTTCAGAAGTCATTTCAAAATTACGTCCAATATCTAGTTTATACCAATGACTCAATTTTTAATACAGAAACTATGATAATTAGAACGGTTTTGAGAATTGCTAATTAATAAATCTAGTTATTTAGTATATTTTGTGGTAAAAATGAACATAAAAACTTGGTTCCTTGACATAAATATTTACATTAGTTGAAAAATTCTCCTGGGGACACGATTTGAACTGATACATAAATTATTCTAAACAACCAGCTTCAGCCATCAACGATGGGTTTATAACGATTATCATAATAAATTCATCTTATTACGGACAATGTAATGTGTTTGGTTCCAGATTAATTCAATTTATCATTCAAAAAAATATTGACTAATTTCGCAACGTTAATTAATCATTAACCTTTGTTGTCATGGTAGAATATAATTAGCGTTAAATGATGCCAATTCAGTATTAAATAAACGTCTCTATATATAATATTGAAAAAACAGAAGCGAGTTTACTTTCTGTTATTTTATAGTTAAATTAATAAAATTCTTATGATTCATTTCACAAATATAACTACGCTATCTAATCCTTTGAAATATATTGAAAATATAGCTTAAAAAAATGACGACAGACCCGCCTGTGAAAGAGTAATATCTTAAAAGGGTCATATATATTATATATTCATTAAGTTTACTCGCGCTTCACCGAAGGTAGCGTCTTCAAAGTTGTTAAATTTAAAGCATCGTTAATTTTATGGATACTGTATGAGAAAATTTAATTGTTCGTTTTGTCATCCTACGCATGATTAAAATAATATTAGGTTTTGGATTTATTCGCCTCATTTCCTGAACGAATGCATGGAGATACGAAAGGGTTTTCGGAGTATGCTTTCATTTCTTCGTGAGATGCTCAGAACACTTACATTTTATTAATTAAATCAGTATTCGTGTAGTTGAACTTAATTTTAATATTTAAAATTACTTATTTCCAAAGCTAACTTCGTTATTAATTAAATTGGCACTTACTTGCTAGAACTCCTGAATATAAGAATCTCTTAATAGATGGTTTTAACACTTTAATTTTTCAGTGAATTTATGAATATTTAACCTAGAAAACAACAATTTCATTCCGTGTCAACCAATCCGATCATAACAATGTGACAGAAATCTATTAGCTTTCTTCTATAACATTTTGAATACCACCTTCGAGGTCCATTGTACCTTTATTGAAAAAAGAGGTTGTACTTTTGAATTCCAGTAATTTTAAACGACTTCTATCGAAATGTCATATTAGGAGGTCGTTTGTTCCATATTAAATACGAATGTTTGCAACTGTCACATGTTTGGAGTTGATAGTAAACAATATAAAAATAAAAGTCGCTTGATTTATGAAATTTTACAGTTATTCGATATATATAAACTCTAAATACATTCGAAGTATTGTGATCAATAACAACATACGCATTTTCAATAATACATAACGTAGAGTAAAGCGCATCCTTCAAGACTTAAGTATATACTTATGGGAACAGTATATTGAAATCTTCTCTTTAAAATATAATTCTTATATAAGATGCAGATGATAAGGGTTATTCCAATTTAATGCATTCATATGAACCTAAGTTACAACTTAATTTGATGCTTGGCAATAGGGATCATGAGTCCATTGTGATATAAACGTATATGTAAGACTTTTAATTGAATTACAAGCCCTTTAAAATAACCAGCTATCGTTATTTATTCATAAAATCTATCACATTGAATGATATGTAAGTTTTATTATGAACTGATGACAATAAATTAAGTGAACACTAATGATATGGACTCCTAATAGTGCATCCCAACAGAATATATTTGACGAAAATGGGTTATTATTCAATCACTCGATCTCTCTGTTTGGGTAAAATATAGAAAGAGAGGGTTAAGAAAGGACTAGTAATTAGCACATCGTTATCACTACGCCTCATTTTTGGGATAAGAGAGAATGTAAAATTCATGTTTTTTAATACAAATTTATTAATCGATTTAGTTATTTAAAATAACAACCCGGAGTACGCGAAAGATAAATCATTAACGGTGGGAATACTAGACTTCTTAAAACACGTCTAAAACATGGTGCAAACCTCTGAAAAGCAAAGTCTTCTGTCTTTCAGATAGGTAAAAAGAGAAAATACTATAACAAATTCATAAAATATGGATTTTCGTACGCATAAGATTAAGGTATTCATAAGCCCAAATGTGTAGTGTGTGGGAAAATGCTGTCAAATGCCAGCATGAAACCTTCCTTACTTTTACGGCATCTAAAAAAAATATTAAAATTATAAAAAGAAGGAATGTGGCTTTTTAAACGGTTCGCAGTGCAAAGTTAGAATAGGCCGATTTTGACATCGTACATTCTGCTAGTTACCGTATTGCTATATGTGGTAAATAAAGATCATACTAGTCAATTCAATTTCTCATCGTAAACATCAACCTTTTTTTACAAATCTTCACAAAGTACTGCCTATTGCGCCTGCCCTGCTCACACTGCTTTGTCACACAAATGCTATTTATAAGAGGAATTACATAAAAAAAACAAACATTTTTGCTATACTGACGGTACAATTTAGTGAAATGGGCTGCCAATCGGTATGCAAATCCAAAAAAGGTTGGGAACCGCTGATATAGACCATATTAGAAGTGTGGGAACTGGCTAATTGCAAAATTTTTTTTGTAATTTTCCGTAGCATATAATTGCACATATTGTAGCATTATATAATTTATTTGGATGTTTGAAAATTTGGCAATTGAAAATTGAAGGCGATAAACAATTCATTATGTGGAAAAAATTTCAAACAAATAATTAAAAAAAGATAACTCATTATATCACAAAATATTCAATCAATATAAATACGTTGCAACTGTATGGCCAAATAAGATTTGAATATTTTGTTTTCTTTTAAATTCTTAATATAATACATAAATAGCTGGGCTGTGTATACGCTGATTAAAATAATATTCTGACATCGTTTGTAATGAAGTTTGGGTGTCAGAAATCAATTGATATATTACCCTTTAAATTTTAAATCATAAATTATTGAATAAATTTCCAATCATAACGTTTTTTCAATAAAGATGTTGATTAATATAATTCAAATTGCGCAACTTATTAATTATTCAAATATACTCTCATAGTAATGAAAAGTAATATTATTATATTCACAATTTAAGCAGATTTATTCTAAAAATAGAATAAGCAATTAAAAAAGTATGTCTCAACAGATTTTAAGTGTCAAGATAATCCTTTATTTAACCATTTCTAAAAAGATAGAATGAATCTCAGATAACACGTATAAATAACTTTATTTCAAATTTAGCTTCTGTGTCTTCAAACAAAAAATTCATCGTTTTCATCAACAATTGACAATCATAAAGGAGTATTTTAAAATTTCTTTATTTAACAATTATTTGAGTGTCCTGGACCTTGTTCCCTTATTGCGTCTTTAGACTAGAGAGTTTCCATTGCGTAGAGCAACAGTGAAGCAGCAGGGGTGGGTTAACTTTGGACTTAGTTAGGGAGCCTTATAGGCGTGTTGATATGTTTAGAGGGTGACAGGGGTACAAGACTACCGCCCTTTTGAATCATGATACCAGGCGTTTCAGCCTAACTTAGTTATCGAAAGTGTGAACGAAAGACGGTGCCAACATTACGAAAATGTCAGACGATGCAGTTGAATCTATGTGAAAGTCATCTCTTGAATGTTTGATTAAAGTTTTAAAGATTTTTGTTTATATGCATATTTCGTCTTCTTAGAGAATCACGTACTTATAAAAATCAATAAAAAAAAGTTTCGTTTCCAAGTTGAAATAAAAATAAAATTATAGTCTTTGCATATCGTTATAAATCGGTTCATATTTATGATGTTTCACAGCGTCTTAAAACGAACTAAAACTGTTATAAAAAAAGGGAATATAGTCCCTGTCTACAAACTTTACAAACCAAATCTCTAAATAATTAAAGATAATGAAGAAGAAATCTTCTTGACCAATTTACTCACAACGCCTTACCTTAAAAATGGTTTATTTATCGAGTTTATAAATATTCATTTCAAAGTGCACACATATAAAATATTTACACATTTAAATACAAAAATAATATTTAATATAAATTAATATTTAATATAAATTAAAATATTTAATATAACACCTTAAATTCTTGTTTCCAGAGGTTTTTTGCTAAAATTCATTGACAGTGAATTTAAATATGATCTTATTATGATCACTTTTTTTTATATAACCAACAAAACTTTAAGTAATGATAATTGAAGAGACAATTGTCACAATGAATGTTCACGTTCATCAAAAAACAGCTTCATATACTATGCTAGGTATTTTTTTATTAAATTCCAACAGAAAAGATCTGGCCTAATATTTTAGCGATGGCAGTCTTCGCATAAAGCCGATGAACCAATATATTGTACATCTAGCAATAAAAATGCATATAATAACAATTGTTATGATGTTTCATTTTAATGTGTAATTTAATACATTTTGACAACATACTATGTGCTACAGTAACTAATTCCATTCAGTTGATCGTATGCTAGCCTATTTGAATGTGAAATTCAATTTGTAAATGTACATATGTCAAGCGAATAGGTATTGTTCATTTGTGTAGAGTTCTGCGTGATGCAAAGCACTCAAACAAGTATCAAAACTTTATCAACAAACAGGAAAGTCTAAACCCAGTGTTTATTTGTATTTCCTCCGCAGGAAATGGGAGAGAGAGGTATCGACGCGAGCTTTTATGTTGAAAGCTATAGTTAGTTAAGTTAACCTGCGTGGTTGGATGTCAATCACGTACGGCTGTAAGTTTGTGTGATTGATTAAGGCGATATTTGTACAGGATTTGGAAGCGTGTTTGCTGTTTTCGTGTACTCAGTATTAGTAATACATCTTTGAAGTTAAATTGCTTATTGTAAACAATTGTTATGAGTTCTTGTATACATTTGACGGATATGTTTGATGACATATACAAGAAATAAAAACTTTTCATAACTTAGTAATCACTAAGAAAATTTCAATTCTTTTTAATGATCTATATTAATCTGCCATTACTATTCAAATACCTATTGGCAATTTGATATTGTTATTTCCTTTCATATTCATTAAACTTTTTGGCTTACGACTTCTTTGTTCTTTTAACATTGTTATTTTAGATAATTAACGTTTAGATAAAAGTAAACAATGAAATCCTGCAGAATAAATTACATTCAGGCTTTTTTTGCAATATAAATAATATGTTTACGATACCAAAATAAGTATAAATAAAATTCAATCTCATTGCCAAAACCATCCTTTGAAATTTAAAAAATGAATTTCTTTCAAACCTCTAATCTCTTATATAGTGATTTATTTACTTCTGTTATCATTTTAATTTTTTTTTCGGTGCATATTCTAGGTTTTTCTTAAATAAAATGAAATGTCATATTTTTTTCAAAATAAAAAAACTTACACCTAAAAATAATTACTTTTAAGGTGTTAACTGTCAATTCTTGGTGGAAAGACATTATATTTAAAAAATAATCAGTTGATAATGCTCGTGATGAGCGAAACCGGTCCTGATCATTATAAATATGTGGAAGTAGTACAAACAAATTGTGTTTTATTTTTTAAAAACCTAAAAATAAATTAAAACCTGTATTCATAAACGCGAGCTTTCTCAAATTTAATATCACGCGCCTGTTAATATATATTATGTAATGATTCAAAAGAAGAAATCTTTTATATTCGGTACATACAAACGCAGACAAACGAAAAAAAGCATTTTCATTTCAATAATAATATTGTGTGCGTCTCTTCAATATAAAAAAGTACGATCTTTTTGACACTCAATTCAAAACAGGCAATGGTTTTGAAAACAACACGGCGCTGGTAAATTTACTCTGTCAAGAATTTATTCTTGATATTATTTGCTGTCAAGTAAGTGAGTATATGAAGGGATGTCATACCCACGTGACACCTTGCCAGCGACAATCCAAATGGAAGTGTCAACCCTTGTTTTGGATGACGAAGGAAACAAACGTGCTAGCAAGATTCCTCTGACAAAGTGCAAGAATCATAAGATACCGAACGACGTGATTCTTTGTTTAAGTAACAATATTCTAAAATACAGACTATAACTTCAAGGGAAAGTCATAAACATATTTAATTAAGTTTCGAGCTACGAAAAATACACAAAAAGAAACTTTAAAACAATGATAAAAATACGTTGTATTTAGTTTTCGTAATTTTCGAATAAAACGTGACAGTTTAAAAAAATAGCAGATATGATATTTTATCATCGGCTTAGAGTATAACATTTTGAACAATATAATGGAAATAAAATAAACTATTGATACTTTAAATATCCTAACAAAATCTTAAAAAACTAGTTTTCATGTTTGTTGATCACATAACTTGCGAAGCTTAAATACATGGATTTTTTACTATAACAGTTTACATGCGTTAATATACTCTCCTTTTAAGATGTAGTAAACGAAATGGTACAGTTTGCACTCTTGACAGGTGATATTAATATTGATTAAATCATACATAAATCATGCACGTGAAACGATGGAATTAATGAGTAATAATTATAGTAATAAAATACTGCGGTACTTTGCAAAACTGTCTAGGAAAAAAGAAAAATCGTTTTGAAACTGTAACATAAACTTGAATAAACATTATATAGATGAGAATCATCAATGCCACTTAACTTGTACAATGTACCTGTATCATAATTAGTTATTTAATTGATATATTGATTTATCTATTGATGTAAATAAATGTTTAAAAGAATGGGCTGCTGGCTTAAAGAATACAGAAAACTTACCTGATAATTTAAATGGAAGGCCGCCCATGAGCGGATCGTGGAATCGTGGACCAAAGTGGAACGGATGGAATCCTTGGTGACGAGTCTTCGATCTCGGTTCACGGGGACCGTCAACAGTCACTTTGATCGCTTTGCTGTACGTTGCTATTTGTGGAGGTGTCGTTGATAGAATTATCGTCAATGTAAATGATTTCCCTGTAATACAAAAAAAAATACGATAAAAGTACGATATTTTAATTTACAAAATTGTTTCTTTACAAAATAATAAGCACTATTATTTTGTGAAATGTTTCAGTTGAAATAATTGTGAATAAAAAGTTGTATAGGAAAATAAAATTATAGCATTGAACAAAATGATTTTTGTATTACAATAAAATGAAATTGATATGACAGAATATTCAAACAAATTAAATATAACTATTTACTTGTTTTTTGTGATATACAACTTTATATTGTATAAAAATGTTTAAAAAAATATCAAAAAAGATGTAAAAGAATTTTTTTTTCCTCAGTCAGCTAGCAGATATTATTAAAATTCATGCCTGCCCTGCCCTATGAATACACATTTTAAGGGCTTTATTTGTAGATTTTGAATAATTTTACAGTTTCAAATGTCTCCGGAGGGATAGCCTGCCTTAAATCAAAAGTCTGATATGCACCATTGATTTTTTGAAATGCATTTTTTATGTCGTTTACTCCCCAGAGTAAAAGTGTAAACATGAAATATTTCGGGGCTGAATATGACTCTTGCTTTTATTTTTCATTGGAAGATGTTTCCTCTTGAAATATTTTTAAGTAAATTCAAATGCGTAATAAAGTCCTGAAACGAAAAAAAGCATTTGATACTCTTACCTATAGATAAATAATTTTAAATTTATTTGCACAATGAATGTTCTATAATAATCAAAATAACCAAATACCGAGTAGGAAACCCAAATTTCGCAGAGAAGTTACGGAAATTCGTTGTGTAGGATATAACTAAGACATCATGTTAACAGACGAGCTGGCACCAGAGAAAATTAATACTCCTTCGCTTTTAATTGTAGACCCACATGTGCTAAAAACTAAAACCAGGAATAGTGGTTACACCTTCTGATTTTATCTTATTTCAACTCAACATCAATTTACTCTATTTATATACCATATTCTCTCAATTATAAGAATGATTTTACCTATTTTGGAATATTTGATTTTGGAGTGCATTTTATAATTGATGACGTCTGATAATTGATACAGTCGCTGTTGATAATGCAAAAGAAGATAGTTTCTAGGAAAACTAAACATTATGCTTGGTAAAGTTTCAAAGTACGCACCTACTTTAAATGGTTTATACTGTCATTATATGAATTCATTGTTAAATCAAAAGTTTCGCTATTTTTCATATTTGGTATTTAAAAATAAGCCTCTTATAATCGATAGTGTCTTATAGTCGATGAAATAACATAATAATTCCATCAAACAAAGACTCATTACTACAATGTTTCTAAACAGTCATCAGTATAACAATTATTTATTATATAATGAAAGAAAAATACAAGTGAATGAGTCTTAAATTTTAAAATTAATGAATATACATAAAATAATACTGTCGACAGGTATTCTACCTATCCTGGGTGTGTGCTGTGGATTTAAATTGAAAATTTTTCAGGTTTTATGAACCAAAGATATTGAAAGTGACATTTTCAATTATAGAAACCCTTTCGCTTCGTACGCGAAGGATTGCGTAACCACCGAAAGGGTAAAAAAAAGATGGCCAAATGTCGTGACAGACCCATCTCCGATCGTTCACGTGAAAAAATTTGTACGTGATTCTAAAACAACTGCTGCTTGCTACATTCAAAATATCTATCAAAGTGTTTACCATTAAACAATGGAAGTATGGTAAGTATTATAAGAATCGAATGTTTTTTATTTCGATGGACGTTTTATAATAATTAATATAATGTAATATACCAGTTGCAAGGACTAATAAACTTTTTTATTAGTACAAAACATTTATTTCTAAGACGTCAGTGCGAAATTTTTTTCATCCGGAATTGGATTGACAATTTATGAAACTCATGGTTTTGATTAGAAAAGTTTTTTTTAATAATGTACCCGTTCATTTAATGCAGTGCTTCCCAAACTATAGGCCGTGACCTTCGGGGGACGCAAAATGCATTTTTTTCCTTTACATAATTACGTATTATATTCTTTATATGAGAGAAAATTATTCGTGATTTTATTAAAATTTTGTCTTTGATGTGATTATAGAATGCGAATGTATCACACATAGGATTTGATAACTAAATTAAATTATTTTCGTGGATTATTTTATTGCAAATTTTGTGGGCCGTAGAATGAAAAAGTCTGGGAAGCACTGATTCAATGAAATGAGAAATATCGACATTTTTTGACATCAATATTTAAATGGCAGTACGCGTACACAAACTTCATAATGAATTCGTAGTTCATATTAAAAATTTACTGACAAATTAAAAAAATATAATGCCGAATTTTTTGTTTTCGTTGTAATCTTATAATGTTTGCATTTGTGTTTTCTTGTTTGCAAAATTTATCTAAAGCTTTGTGAACTGCTTGATATCGTAGTGAAAAATAGCTTGTGATATCAGCTCTGCAGTTCACCGCATACAACTGATCTTGCGGAAGGCCATAAGTCAAAACTCTGGGCACGATTCAGCCCAAGAAAATAGCGGAGAGCCGCAACATTTGGCACAACAATGCAGGCTGGGCCTCCGCTTCGCATTGGGGAATGTTTAAATGCAAACTTCTCCCTAATTTTCTTATACACGACCTCCACAGCATGGGTTGCGAACCGAAATGATGTTATAATATTTAGTGATAAATCAACAGTACATGTCTGTCTGTCTTTCCTTATCAAACAAATTAAATCAAATATTTTGCTGCTCACACCACGTTTTAGTATTTTTTAAAGATAATAACAATATTATTAAGACAGTTGACTGAGGTTGCATAATTTGATAAGATTCGATCATGAAATACTATAAATATATTAAGGTGGCCTCAAATACCAGCTTCAGTCACGCGCATATTTTTTCTTGCATTTTTAACATAAATATATTATTGTAACCTGGCCGATCCTGTGCGGACCAGATTCATAATCTCAGATGCCTTCTCCAGCAAAGCAACGAATTCAAAAGCTCGCTGGTGTGTTGCTTCGTTGATTACGAGAAGGCCTTTGATAGTCCGCACCGGCCTTCCCTATGGGACATATTAAAACTGTACGGAATCCCAACCAAGATTATCGCCATCATCAAATGCATGCACGAGGGCAGTGAATGCTGTGTCAGAATCGGCGACGTAATGACAGAATGGTTTGGGGTCTCAACCGGGGTCAGACAGGGCTGTGTTCTGGCTCCGTTCCTCTTTATAATAATCTTCGACTTCATCCTGAGGAAGTCAATTCCACCCGACCGAGGTTTAACCGTTGCCTCCAATCTGAGGCTATGCGACCTCGAGTATGCTGACGACGCTGTAATATTTGATAAATCTGTCGAGGGTATTCAGGAAACAATGGACAGGCTGCAGAGCAACTCGTATCGCATTGGTCTCAAAATCAATGCGAGTAAAACCAATGTGCTCTGCAACAGTTGCTGTCCAGACCCAGACTACCCTCTGACGAGCGCGGGGCAAGACATCGAGAGAGTCGATGGCTTTAGGTACTTGGGGGTACACATCACGGGAGATGCCAATCCGCGTAAAGAGCTCGCAATTCGATTAGGGATAGCTGGAGCAACTTTTAACTCAATGCGGAAAGTCTGGGACTCACGGTTGTACTCGGTCAGAACCAAGTGCCACTTATTCAACGCATGCATCCTGACAGTGTTGCTTTACGGTTGCGAGTCATGGCACCTCACCAAGGCACAGGGTAACCGTATACTGTGCTTTGAAAACAGATGTTTGCGGCGAATACTAGGGGTACGGTGGTTTGATTTTGTCAGGAACTCGGAGGTAAGAGAGCGGACGGACCAGCCTCTTATTACGTCCAAAATAAAAAAGCGACGATGGACCTGGCTTGGACACGTGCTACGGATGCCCTAAGGTAGCCTGAATCCTGCCTGTCTCTTCTACCAACCAGGTGGATTCCGTCGCCCTGGAAGGCCGCTGATGACAATCCATAGGATGTATTCGGCGGAGCTACGGGACGCTGGGATGACCTGGGAGGAGACGAGGAGGCTGATGGGAGACAGAGTAGCTTGGAGGAACCGCGTGATGGCCATATGCTCCGAATAGGGAGCGGATATGGTTTAAAAAAAAATTTGGAGTGAGTGGATATGATGAATGTCACATTATAATTTGTAAAATACTAACATAAATAAAAAAACATTAATAAAAATTTTAATATTTTTTTTATTTTTTACAAAAAGTAATTGCAAATGTGTTCATAAAAATATTAACATAAGATTTTTTTGTCGTTTTTTGAAAGAAATTCTCCACAAATATTAAATTGTTGAGCCAGACTGCAAAGTATCTGCACCCTTAATCCACTCGTAAATAAACGTTGGCCCATTAACTTGCTATGTTGTGCACTTGGTCGCATTTATTTTCATGATCAAAATGTTAAAATCAATATCAGAATTCCTAAAACATTCTTTCTGAAAATTATCAATATGTGCGTAAAAAGAATAAAAAAACTGAACGTTCATATCAAGGAAGCGCTCTGAATACGAATTGTTTAATAATTCGCAAATTTTAATACTATTATCTAAGCTTTTGAATATGTAAAGAAAAATTTCATGAATTATTATATTTTTTTACCTTAAATTAGCTAAAATCGCAATGAAACGAAAAAAGTATTCTCACAATAATTATGCCGATCTATATAACAAACTGAAATATTTATTTTATATTTATTATTGAAATACACACATGACCACAGAATTCGTTTTTACATTAAAATATTAATTCTTTTTACTAAATGAATTTCAATAATAATTAATATGCTTGCCGGTTAAATTTTTCTTAAGACATTTGTTTGGTCAAAAATGATAAATTATTATTTAAATATTATTTCATACTATATTACAAAGATTTACAATAAGTGCAAAATTATTTTGCAGTATTATTGTGTCTTTTAAATAATATGTGCATTAGATGCATTATTTGAAAGTCAACGTAAACGAATATTTTTAAGATACCACACAACATTCATATTACTAATTTCCCCCGTCTCGTCGTATATTTATTTAAATAAGAGAAAATGGTTCCTTATCTCCCTGGAACTGAGCAACAAACCTCTTATTTCCAGCTATACAAATATAGCATGGTAATATAAGTGATCCCAGACGGAGTCCAAAGTGTGGTGAGCACTAAAATTATATTTTGTCGACGAATTAAAAAAATAATATAGTATTCTATATATTATAGGATTATTTAAGAAACAAAATGAAAGCACGTTTATATTGAGTAGCACGTTTATATTGATTGAAATACCACCTTTTTGATATAGTTTCTAATAATGGCTAGAATTCAATATTTTTTAGACATTTAACTTCATGGAATCATTTCAGCGAAGAGAAATTATAGCTAATGAATTTTTAATATTTCATTGTCATCATTTATAGGTAAATTTATGAATCATCTCAGAATTCCAGCTAAATGGTTTTATCAATTGCACGAATGATTGTATGAAAGTCTTTTAAAATTTTTCCCATTATCAAATGTCCTGAAACTTTAAGCACCTGTTCTCCTACTTTAAACCTTGCCCAGGTTACGCAATCAAAAATGTGAACTAGAAGCTGTAAATTATTTAACAAAAAGCATATTTAATACATTGTGTATTAAAAACAATTGTCCTAGACAACCTAGACTAATATTAAAAATATTTTACTGGGTTATAAGTCAAATAATGTCTTAAGCAGAGACAATATTGGAAAATCAACCTCTTTACTCAAGAGATACTCGTAACCATCGCAAAAATACACTTCTTTGATCTCAGGAACAAAAATAAATAGATATTTAGTTTTCCCGATCTTACGCTGGTACCTCCTGGTTTCTTAGTTGAACTCTTACAGCTAGGCTACAAATGACGAACATAATAAACATTTGAAATCTGAGCACTTTTATTGCTAATAACTATGGTGTTATTGGTTTAAGTGTGTTTTATTACAAATTTAAATTCTTTGGTATTTTCGGTAATTATTCGTAATATTTAAGTAACGTTTGGATGACGAATATTTCTATTTCATAAAAATAGATGTTATTTCTGAATGCTTTATTAAAGCTAACTCTAGGAAGTCACATCTTAAAAAATGATTTTTTTATTTCCTTCGCAAAGATTTCTAGAAACCCCTCTCATTTCTCCACAAACGGGCGTTTCCAAGTTACCGCGCCATCATAAAGGCCAGCTCGTAAGGAATTATTCAGCTGTTTGAAATTGAGAGGGCATTATTCCCATGCAACCAGCCGTTACGCACTAACCGGTAAATTCGTACATTTCTTATAAAAGAAAAGAAAATAATATTTGAAATAATAATAAATAAATTTCGTTCATACTATGATCAAACAAAGACTCCATTTAGAAGTATTATGAAACCTTTATAATATTTAAATATTGCCTAAATGTGTATAGTTAACATTATACACACTAATATCAAAAAAATATTATATCATCTACATCCCACTATTGAAGTCTTGCTTTATAGACCGTTCACATACATTTTTTTATTAACCTAACTTTAGCCCAGAGGTACACAAATTTAAAATTTGGTTTACGTGATTCGTACATTAATTTTTAAACGATTTATAAATGTGTTTCCAAATGCATGGATGTCTGCGATGTTGATTTCCGCCCAACGCTCTTCAGAACCAGCGACTAGTTTAATGTATTATAATCTTTTCCTACTTTCATCCATCCGTCCTCTTCTTTGAAAAAAATTTAAAAGCTCAAACCTTGCTCAAACAGATTCTCTTAGACTTAAAAAATCTCACCGATTCTTTCTTTTAGCAAACGCAGACAGATTTATTTATTTGTGTCCCGACACAAACAGAGACCGGTCACTAATTCTTATTACTTTTACGCCAAATGTAATTATTTTTCGTTGAAAGTCGTTTACGGTGAAAGATCTTTAATTAACATTAATATAAATGTCGTTACTACACTTAGATTTGGTGATGAAAAGTTATTTTACTACTGAACTCTTTAATGTATTACGATAGTAGCTATGTTTAGCACCAACCTAATAAATATGTGCAGAGAAAGTACAATAATCATTCCGTTTGGCGTAAAGATATTGAGCATTACTGACCGGGCTCTATTAGTGTCCGGACTCTAATAAATTTGAGAATATGACCGCCGACATGTTTAACTGGACTTATGGCGAATCTAACAGTTTCATCAAGCGATCTTCTGGACATAAGCACATATTCAATATAAAAGTCTTAAACTTTTGTCTTTGAATATCGTAAGTACAATAAAGGATGTTTCACATAAATCATTTAATATTATGTAATGTAGTTTTATATTTAAAAAAATCATTATTTTGAAAATTAAACGTAAATAATTAAACGAACTGAACATCCAATGGAATTTCATGAATACGAAAAAACATTACGAAAATTTATAAAATAATCTTTAACTATGATATTTTCATTGAACGAAAACTATTTTAATACAGTTGCTGAAAACATCTTTTGTTATAAAATATATTTGGTTGACTGTATCATTTTTTTGAAAACTTCCACAGCAAACGGCAATAAGAAGATGAAGCAAACAGCGGCAGAATATTGTTCATATTTTATAAAGCACTTTTGGCTTTTGGTTTCTCGAAACACTTTTGTATTTTAAGAAATTCCTATGAAATTTTTACGAATTCATACGCTTGCCTTGTTCCTGTATATTTTTCATTTCGGTATCGATTTGATATGTTCGTATTGTTTCCGCGAACCTTAAAACTTTACCATTGAAAACATTGAACTCAAACAATATAATATTTTTGCTTTTTGTTATTATTCGCTTTAATAGCAATATTTTATTAATCAATCATCATAAACATCTCCAAAGAATTTATTCACTTGAATAAGACGTCTCTTGTAAGTTTACATGGGACAGACAGGAAGGTCTTCACTAGAGGTATCCAATAACTACAATTGATTATGGCATCGGTTATGATTTTAAAAATCTTCTACTAACCCTAAAACGTTATATGCGAATTACCAAAGTATGGATGTGATACCATCCAAGGATTAGTTCTATTAATGAAATCGACATATGTGTCACTTAGAATAGTAATGGAGTAATTCCAAAATTACGAAAAATGAGCTTATACCTCAAACACGTTCAAAAGATGTTATTTTATTAGTTTAATAATGGTGCGCCTCTATATATACTCCTAATTTCTTTAAAAAACTGTTTCTGTTTTTTTTTTATATTCCCATATTTAACAATATTTTTTACAATAATAAGGAAGTCCCTGCGATATCAGAATAAGAGTGACGTGTCCGGACAGACTTTTTTACTACACTAACGTTTAAGTTCTTCAGTTGATTGAAAAACAGTTATTAATGGTTGTAATTTGATCCTAAGAACATTTTACAAAATCTTGATTTTCTCAAAACGTCAAAACTGGAGTTACACCATTACTATTCTAAGTGACACATATATAATTGCAGATTTTTGTACTTAAATCGATGAAAAAAATTAAATGAATCTCGTCAACTAGTAATGAAACGAAAATTTTTATTAAACATAATTTTTGTGATCGTAAGGTGACGAAGATATATTAAATGTACATTATCAAAGACGATACTATGATTTATATATTAACCAGCCATTTAAAATGTTTGATGACTGATACTGGCATTTAAAAATGATTAAACACCCAGTCCTATTTTTACGCGATTTCACTTTTACGCTATTTTTTTTGGATGGCACCTATCCTTTTTTTACACGATATACTCATTTTTACGTATTACAAGATGTGCTGACTCTATACGAAACAAAGCGAATTTTTGAATCTCCTTGACTTTGCTAAACATCAAAAACTATTTAAAATTGTAATTACCCTAGATTATTTTATTTCTTCACTCCACTCAAAACACTTGTCACTGGTGACGTATCCTAAACATATGACGTAACTTGAGCAGTTATCGGAACTAAAAAGACTAAAGGCACGTTCAAACCACGCTCTTACTTTGCATTTGCCTACATATATTTTCAATTAAAAAAATATACGTTTTTTTGTTTCATTGTAATTAAATTAAAGGTTTATATGTAAATAACAGACTGTACAGGAATTCAAAGAACCAATTTTAGTTTTTCAAGCATTCTTGATACTTACTTATTTACGAGTTAATTTCTGGAACCAATTTATCGCATAAAAAAAAGATTGGTTGTTTATAAAGAAAGTTTTCAAGAAAATTTTAGACATATCAATACACAAATGTTAAAATGATCAATGACCAAAAACAACACAATGAGGATGGTTATTAAAGTTGAATATACCAGAATCACAAATCTAGCCATGGTAGGGAGGGTATGCATATCTATGAACAGGGTTGTGTGCCGACATGTCGTTAAAACATTTGTCAAAAATGTCAGGCACAAGTGCCGACACAAAATAAACTTGGGGGCGGGGGTGCGTTGGAAAAATTCGCATAATACTACACACTGTAAACGTTTAATCCGATACACAATACAATTTCCGCACAACATATTGCGTTAAGCGATCACACATAAATAAATAATACTCATTAAAATCGATGAATTTATTTTAATAAATGCTTACGAGAAGAACATTATGTTTTTTATTATAGATATTTACTACTTCTTTCTACATTTATTATTATTAAAATAAGTAGCCCTATCGGTCAACGACACTTGATGGAAATTCTATGTCAAAATAGAATCATTCATATATAGGTTTTCGCCCTTCGACATCTTCAAGATTTTTGAAACTACTGATGAGCGCAAAATTCCAGACGGAAGACAACTTAATCGCTTTTATATTAATTTGAGGTTTTAACAAATGAAAGTAGACAATGTTTAAGATGTATAATTATATTTATATAATGAGTTGTTTATTATTCAATAAATAAATGGAATAATATTTTTTTCTTAAAACTTGTTCTTCACATCGTTTTTAATAGTGTCTTTTTTTGTTTATTGAATCTCTGTTGTATTAATTGTATATTTTTTTGTTTCTTTTACGGTATACATTTATATGGCGCTTTGGTGCCAGCTATAGGTCTTTAAAAAGTACTTTTCTATCACAATAAATATGTTATGTTATTAAAGATTTTAATTAAGATGGTTAACATATTGCGATATAATTATGAAAAGTTATCATTTTATGTCATGCAAAGGAGAGTTTAATGCTTCTTAATTTAAGCATAGCACCACACCGGTGACCCGAGGGTAAACTTTGAAGGGTACTTCCCTCCCCGTACCTTGTCGGGAAAACGCGTAAAAAGACTGACTTTTCAATATCCCGCTGTCGGCCAATTTGCTCTCAATTCAAGTAATCCTCCTGTTATTCCACTCTGCCCCCTAATAACAATAATTACAAATGAGTGGTTCGATAATTAAAAACGGAAAGAAGTTAACTTCTTGATATAAGGGGGACATTAGTCCAATATAATAAGGGTCCAGTCAGTAATCTTTTAAGAAAATGATTTTATTCCTTATCCAAAGTAAGTTGCTGTTGATTTATTTACCTTGACTACAATTTAAAATGAAGTGTTTATTACTCTTTTAACTATTTTTATCGATAACTGTGCTACATGTGTGACATAACATTACGTTAGATTTCAAGAAAAAACATATTTTAGCTATTAGCACTATACCCTTTTCTACTGAAATAATCATTGAAGTGGAGTGCTATATTTTTAAATTTTGAAAAATTTATTAATACTTTTTTCTTAAACCTTATATGTTTTATTAATATTTTTAAAATAAGAAAACTTTTGCTTTCATACTACTGTTTTACTACGTATTCGTTTCTTAGATATTCATATTGATCTGTAAAAGCTTTATAAAACTCTCGGCCACGCAATTGTCAAAATTAGGTTGCTGAAAAACTCTTAGATTAAAATTTATTATTAGCCTACCTTGAGTATATTAAGTGACATACTCGCAAGACTTCGTTAATTACATTATATTAGTTTAAGTAATGCTCTATCACAGCCCATTCTCTCTACCAGACTTCGCTTATAAGACTTGTTTTTCACAAAAAACTGACTTAAAGCTGCATTTAACACGCTTGTCCTAAAAAGGAAGAAGCTATGAAAAAGAGATTTTTCGTAAAAGTACAGTCACAATTCGAAAATAAAAGTTCGGAACATTTTCCCCTTGAGATCGGTGTCAATGCCCGGATGGTGGGTAAATATAATTTCCTGTTAATTCAAAGGAGGCGAAAAAACGAGGGAAGGTGTTCTCATTTATTATAAAAGATTATTTCTCATTTATACGAACAAAATTTTAAATAAAAATGAATTGGAGGAGCTTTTTTTAGTTATTGACTATTCAACTACTATTACGATTTATTTGAAATTTATTTTAAGCAATACCAGAGAAAAAAATATATCCATATTATATAATTGAAGACATCGACTGAGGGTGCTTGATGGAATTTCAATATTAAATTTGGATTATTGAGATTTTGTACACTTCCATGTATTTAAAATACATGGAAGTGTACAAAATCTCAATAATCCAAATTTAATATCCATATTACATAAAGTAAAATTTTTCTATTCTATGACTATGAACCTAAAATCACTAATTTATTTTGTAATATTTCAAATTTCTATTTTGCAAAAAAAAACATTATAGCTATTAGGTCAAAACAGTTGTTTTCGGTTCCAAAAATATTATTTAGTATTACATAATTATGAGGTAGCTACTTTAGCATCATATCGATGGCGTAATACGTGATAATAAGTGATAATAAGTGATTACTGTGTATTACCTAAGTATTGTGGAAACTAAATACTCGTTTTACTTAATTATAATGAAGTTCTAAATGAACGCCAATTTAATCACTGAATTTATTTGTTGTTTTTGTCTTCATATGACAATGAATTTTATTTAGATTGTTTTATGGCCCAAAAATGTAGTTACTTATAATACAATTTTACGCAAAAGGTTACATTATTCTTGGATCAGTAAACAGAAATGTGTTCCGCAATGAAGTCTAGAGATTTCAGGTAGTAAAAAATACACAAGTCTTGAAAAAATGAACACGGTCGAGGAGAAAATGGGGGCATCGGCGACCCAAAGGGCTCGAATGACGTAGGCAGGAGAAAAATCGCAGCTGGGGCGATTCGCCGTGATGAGGGAGAGCGCAAAGTGGAAAAATGTTAAGATGAACGAGGCCAAATAAATGTGCGTGCGTCGATGAACTCATTTTTGACATTTACGTAAATTTAAACGTAACGAATAATAATTGTTCTTTGTTGACTATGTATAGCTCAAGGTATCCAAAACATGATGAAACTTACTACTTGTAATGATAATTCTGTCGTATTGACCGAGTTTTCATCCAACTCATTTTTGTGGCAAGGGATTTGAATCCCGAAATATAGGTTATGATCCATTGATTCCTCAATCGATTCATGAGTTTGTATTTAAAAACATGCATGTCTGTGATATTTTCATTTTTTTTCCACGTTTCTTATTGTTAAGTAGACTGAGAGAGCGACTAGCTGTCTACTAGTGCTATCCCAAGACAATCGTTTTATCTTACAACTTTTCAAAAGTGCAATTAGGTAACTGATTAATAATTTGTTCACAGATTGTTCGCATATTATAAATTAAAATTATTTTCTTATAAAGTTGTTCTAACTTTAAATTAAAATATCAGAAATGTGTCCTTTGGAATAAGCGGAAAAGATTCTGTTTTCTTCTTTTCGTTTTTATTCTTTATGTTTATTTAAAGAAGGCTTTAAGGATTTGAAAAATTTTCTTAGTGTTAAGCTGTGATGGATTTATTGTTTCTTTATATTAAAATCTTTTTGCATTTGAAATCCGACCCAACTTTAAAAATGGAATACTATGGAAAAATCTTACAAAGTAAATAATCATATCTAGATATATTCTGACGCAGGATCCATTCAGATATGTATCAAAACGTATAAGAATAATAATGGGAAGCACACAAAGTGAAAAGTCGTCGTTTTAACTGTCGAGGAAGGGGACTGCAGTTCATAACGAGGCTTTTTAAAAGTGTAAAGCACAGTCAGGTAACATTATTGTAAAAGAAAGATAATTTTCCAATGATTGATAATAACGCACACAATGTATATTAGATATAACTGTTTTATGGCTGGTAACCATCATAGAGTTTGGTATCGGTTGTCAAAATTTGAAAAAAGAAGAAACTTTGACATCCCATTGGGCATTTAAAATGTACTACATATTAAAATATCTCTTTCTATCTTTGTCTTATCGAAATTATGTTTCTTGTAATATTTATTATCACTCTTTTTTACATTTTATTTTTCATGGGTACTGTTAATCTATTGGCAATATTTTTTCTAAGCCCTTTTAAAATATTAATCAAATACTGAAAGCATTGTACTAGTCAAAAATTAGGGAACTATTTATATCCATTCTTTTAAAGTGAACCGAAAACATATTACAGATGGCTTAAAAGTGACAGCTTATTTAACTATTTTTCGCATAGAATATTTTTAAGAAATCTTTAAAGAAGAATTTTCTTGCAGTTGTAACATAACTTTTATTTATATTGGTTTGTTTTTATTTGTAAATAAATGTATTATTTTTGATTTTTACTTATTATGTGATATTTCTTGATTATTTTATCGTTGGACATTTTACAAATGAAATAAATTGCGCAGTGTGTTCCTGTTTGCTCTCTTTTCCCCCCATTAGGCACTTTTGTTTTAAGGATGTTTCTTTCGTAAGCACCGACAACGTAAATACTGTGGAAAAATAAGCTCCTGACTGCGCCAAGGGGCGTTAGGGTCCATGGTTTATTTCTAAAGCACGAAAGTGGTGTGTGGTGAATTTTTAATAATAACCCAAATGCTTAATGATAAAGTTGTGCGAGTGAGGGAGCTGTAGATGTCAGTCGTATTTTTCTGTTTTCACTTTTTACAATTCTTTTTCTTGCATTTTTAAGCTTATTTATGAGAACAGCGGGCTTTCAGAGATCAAAATAAGTGAGAACTCGATATTTCAGAAAACCTTTTATGCTGGAAACAAGACATAGAAAAATAATCAGCATACCATAATGTATTCTATGACTAAATTATATCATTTAAATCTGCTTTTTTTACGAATAAACTTTATCATTTTCAGGCTCAAAACATTCAAATGTATTTTCACTGGGTAGTTAAAATATTCCATAGAGCAAAGTATTAAATCAAAATTTACTTTATTTAAACACACATTTTGCGTGCACATCATAACATAAGTGAATTTAAATAGTGACATAATAAGCAACCAGCAACATTACCATACCCTTTTTATACTTCACTTTTTTCTTCTATGATATCAATTTAATTTTTTTATTTGAACATGCTGTTTAAATAAAAAAAATCAATAAACAGTGGCAATTTTATGGCATGTTATTTTCTTGAATTGATAATCATTTAAGCTTAGCTTTGAACTTGACACCACGCAGACGGATTACTACGACTTCCTTTATTTTTGCTCACAGATAAATACTTACTGACCGTAAGCATTTTATAAATGTAGGTACCTATGGGATGTCGTAATTTAAATTTAAAAAAAAATCTGTTTAGTTAGGAAATTATACCCATTTGAGTATAATTTATCTCTATATATTTACATCATTCTGTTACAAAAATAGATAGAGATTTTTATATTTTATATTTACCAATCAAAATATGTACACTTTTTCGACGATTTTTGCTCCTAATGTGAAGCATATGGATTTCTAATGTAGCATCTAATATATGTTGTTTTACGAGAACTGGCAGTTATTCAATCGGTTAATCTCTGTTTTTCAGAATAGCTTCGTTTTTAGGATCAAATGGGTGAAAGAGTGCACAGACATTCATAGTAACTAAGTGTGACACTTGTTTCCCCTATTTGAGAAACGTCTTCTCAAAAATGCACTTTAAACAGGGTAAACAAATCTAAAAACACAACTAGTGGATTAAAAAGTCATCAATTTTATTTTTTTATATATAAAGCATTGGCAAAGTTCCCTTATCTATCAAATCACTTTTCTGAAAGTACTGTGTTTTTGAATTAAGACGAAAATTTCTTTCAGACCTACCATTTGGCTAAAGACCAGGTCTCTTTCAATCAATATTTGAAACGCTGCGATTCAGATGATGATTTTTTAATTGATTAACAGATTTGTTTTCAAATACATGGATTTATCTAATTCTTTTCCATCTCTCTAAAAACAGAGCATAACGATAGCGATAGCTAACTACTAGTGCCTTTTTTATCCTTTTATCCTTATTCTTCGAAAAAAAAGACGTTTAGTTACTCAGTAACAAATAGTTCTTGTATAAAAACTTTTATGTAAGATATGCTCGATTAGGAGACCTTTTCTCCGCGTTTCAAGCAAACATGGTAAAGAAATTAACAGACATATTAACTTTAAAAGATTACTTATTGCCGATTATATAAATTGTATTGGATAAGAAGATGTTAAGACTGTTAAGCTTTTGTATAAACATAGTAAGCATAATATATCTCCTAATTTTTAAAACAGAATTCCCTATAGTAGTAAACAATTCCCCTTTTTACAGACGCACAACAAAAAGGGGATAACAATTTGTTAAAAAGTAACCTGAAGCCATATTCCAGCGTACCTTTTTCTCCTGTGATGGGGAGAGACAAAAGACGGTCAATTTTCCGAAGGTGTTCATTACACTTGTGAAGGGGCAACACTAAACTAATTAAACGCCTCGTCAAAACCAACCATATATATTTACCGTAGGTCATGCGATATGGACAACGAACCATCAACAGCTTAAAATTATTTCTAATTGATATTATTTAATAGGGGTTTAATAACACGCAGCGTAACCACATGACATTCAACGAATTCTTGTGGTATCATATTAAGGCAGAAATTAGTATTACAACATTCAATTTTACTGAAATATTTTATTTAACGACAATATATAAATAAATAAACAGAACATAACAAATTCAATATGTGATTTTTATTTCTGGAAATGGAAAAATAGTTTGCATTATTGGTTCAATGGTGGGGAATCTGCCACTCTTGATCGCGGATTTTTGATTTAATTCATTATTTCATTAATTCAAAAAATAGTTTACATAGATTTGTAAGCAAGTGCAATTGAAGCTTCTAGAATGCGACCTTATTTGATTAAAGGCAAATAAATGCGGCATTCCAATATGAAAAGTTTTCCCACTCTTCGTCTAGTTAGATGGAAAAAAGATCTTTTGAGTTATCCTAAGCCAACAGAGTAAAATTGAAGTAGTACAAACCTCTACCGCTTCTTCCAACGAAGCGTAGATCATTGAATTTGGCGACTTGGTTCTTCATAACGGCCGTACAGTTTCTGAGTTCAGCGCAGTAGTTCTCGTCGTTTCCTGCGCGAACCGTCACCACGGTTCCGTCGCCGACGTCGCCCAGCGCAACCACCTTGAACGCCACCGGAAGCGTCTTATTCGATCGCCAGTGGGGTGGAAGTACCGTGCACACCTACACATACAATAGACTATCATACAACACATAAAAGTGAGATCGTTTTAATATGCTTTAACACCATGTCAGCAGTATTATTTCTAATGACTTTCAATATAAAAGAATCATAGTTTAAACATTTTTTCAAGCCCAAAGACTAGAGAGAACACCTTGGTCTAATTTTAAAAATCACCACAGAAAGAAACTAAAATAAAATAACTTAAGATTTTTTGATAATTCCGTTATATTTATCTAAAATTATTCAATAGTATTTAATCAAATTTGATAATTATCAACTATATATCATTAAATCGATGGTGTTTTGGTCAATTGATGTAATTTTCAAAATTGAAATTGTTCAGGAGAGAGTAAAAACTCTTTTTATCGAAAGCATTATATGGTCAGTTTCGTTATGAATCTTTAAAATGCGCTCCTGTAAATTGTCATGTTTACAGATACGTGATTATACGTAGGAAGTGTCTTTACAATAGTAGCTTACATCAAGTGGCCGGGTCAAAATTGTTAAACCTAAAACCAATGTAAAATGATGTTTCCCTACCAAAAGAAGTTAAACATTTTTCTAATTTACATCTTTTCACCGAGACTTGCTCTGTCGTCTTTAAAATGAGATAGAATAATCAACTCATTTTTGCATTTTTTAGGGTTACGTCAATTGGTCAAAACACCATCGAATGTACCCTGTAAGCTTTTGAATAAAATTAGTTCGTCAGACAAAAAAAAATACAATTTATGATGTTGTTATTCCAAATATTTCGTAACTAGTTGTGACAGGTAATGTTTATTTTAAATGCATCTTCAGGTTGAAGATGTATATTTGTGGATTGCAAAGTATTGCTGAGTTCACTACAAATATTCGCTGACGAATTCGGCGGTAAATTTGTGGAAATTCATTTTTAATATAAAATTAAAGTTGATAACTTTGTTATTCCACTGGCTGTTGTATTACATGTGACACGCCGTTCGCTTCTTTAATAAGCATAATTCAGACTAACTATATCGAGGGGCTATTTATTTATAAGGTAAAGAATTATTTTAATTCTCAACTTAAAAATGAAGGGTATGGTGGGATTATCTCTCTCTACTGGACGTTAAAAAGCGTATAATTAAAAAATAGTTTCTTATCGTTTTCTTATAACTTCAAACGTGGAAAATATTAAATGAAAGGAATTATATTTTTTTAAGACGTGCGAATATCGCACATCCTGAACAAAAGTGAAGCAAATCAAAAATTTCTGATTTACGTTTTAAATCTTTCATATGACTCTTTTATTTTGCATATTTATTCTTTCTATAATCTTTCACCTAATGGCCGTCGGTTATGAACTATATATGAGTATGTATTTTTTTTTTTTTGCTCTGGAAGATATTTTTATTCAAATATTGATTGTCATTATAAATATTTAGTTAGGACTAAAATTACACAAATTATAATTACAAACATTCTACCATTGAATACAAATCTTCATCCTCTCATTCACTGGTTGACCGGTTTACCATTTTCAATTCTGTTATGGTTATGATAAGAAAATATAAATGACAACTTATTTTTTCTCCTAAAAACTGAGATTTTTTAACATTGTTCTGCACTTCAGCATAATTTAAATTTCATATGCTGTTTAATCTTGTTGTTGTTAAAAATTTAATTTATTCATAAATGAGAACAGTTAAATCATCACATATGACGTAGAATACATATACATAAATGTAAAATATTTTTTTAAACATTCTTTAAGTTATCACAGTGGTTCATTTGTTTTCTAAATCCATTTCAATCAAAGTGTTCGATTTATAATAATATTTTAATAAATTTAATGGTTCAACCCACCACGTGTGGACACCCTGTCCGGACGAGTTCACCGGGATGCTCTGCCATCAGTCCGTCCAAGGTTCGTTCGGCCAGCAGTTCAGCTGATAGAACCCCGGGCCCGGGACCGCTTTCGGCCCCCGGCCCGCTTGTTGAACTCACTTCACTCGCCAAGTGCATGCTATACCTATCCAAATCACTTTTATTTCACAAAATTCTCACAGCCACTGATTTTTCATTCCACTTGATAATAATATTTTTATTAATTCTATCCAATCCATTCACCATGTTTAGTCAAATGTTTAAGGGCAATTTTTAAAAGTTATAGTATATTAGTTTTTCACATTGTTTTTCTTTCTAAAAAGTTTTTAATGTTCTTCGTTACAACCTAAAAAATAACATTATTTAATCACTATTATACGCTTTCAGTTGTATTGAAAATTAACAGTAGGTGTATTAATGTAATTTACTGTAAGGTTTTATGCGACTTCGAAATCTTCAAAAACTGTAAACCCATATACCTGTAAACTCGTATAGAGATGCCATGTCATATAAAAATGTATAAGCTTATTGATCTTTTTATGTAATGTATAAATGTATATATATATATATCAATCAAACATTCATACCGTATATGGCGAATATTATAGAACCTACGTATATTCTAGATCTTATGATGAAGTTATTTAAATGACTATAAAAGTTTAAAAAATCTTAAATACAAACTATTAAAAATTCTGAATAGACACGGAGTAATTAATAGTTTGAAATTGTTTTTCCGGGAAACGTCATATTATTATAAAATAGAGCAATTGAAATTAGGATTAAGTTTTATAAAAAATGATAAAAAATTTATCGAAATAAGTTATTTCTGTGTTTAAAAATATTTTTATATCACCAAAAGTAAACAAAGCGTCGAGAAAAATTATATAACGCGATAACATCAATCTTGCTTTTTTTAAGTTTATTTAAGATTTAAATAGATAACATTCTTAATAATGTACTTGTGCTACTTTAAATAACACGTCTTTTGCACCTTTGATAGGTATGTCAGACTTAATACATAGTATAAATATCTACATAGCCTTGCTTTTTTTTCACGAGTTTGAATCTCAGTACAGACAGCTTTGACTTTACAGACAATTTATGGTTTTTTTCGCAAGGAGGGATGTATGTGATCTAATTTTCGATAGCGATAAGCAAGCCACTAGTCCTGTATTATCCTTATCCTTACACTCGCAGCAGTTCTCGTAAAACAACTGTAATAGAGATCAGCTCCATTGGGAGTCCAAACGATCCACATTAGGTCCAGAAGAGGTTACAAAAAATGTAACTTACTTTTTTTCCCTAATTATTTAACTAAGGGCTAAAGAAAGTTTTACAATTCTTTCAATATGAAGATCTTTCTAAATGAAGCTTACGACGTATGCATTGTAGAAACACGGAAAATATTTAAAAAGTGATCATTTATACTTTGATGTTGCAAATATTACCTCAAAGTACTCTTCGAATTCATAGTTGGACTTTTAGTAGAATTTATCTAGTATAAAAATTCCGATCATTTTGAATAAATGTTACGTAGGTAGGTATCTAAGTTGGTGTGTGACTAAAATCTCAGCTCATCTGCCAGTATCATACGGACGTAAAGCATTGTACTTATTTTTCTTTCTTCAGATTCCTTTGATCTGTTTGACTGCGCATTCACTTTTATCAATACGTTACAAGCACCAAATTCCAATTTCCCATATGGCAGACTAGCCATAATAAGCTTTATTTCTTTTGCTGAGATCTCGCATCGATTGGGAAAATATGAGACTTACGACGTTTTATGAAATTCGTTCAATTGTAACAATGATTTGACATGACTTACTCGCTGACGTCTTCGCAACTTTGATATCTCTTTGTGGGAGGTTTTTTATCCAAAAATAAATCCGCGTTACTGCTTTATGGTTTCGTGAGGAATATTGCAAATATAAAAGTGATATACATCAAATAAATATCTCGATTCCCCACTTTCAAAATATGACAAGATGTATAACAACAAAAGATATCAAATTTCAGATGAATATTTGTTCAAACCGATTTCATACACAATTATTTATGTGTGCCCATGTTAAACCTATACTTTTTCTAATAGAGTATTCATGAGTGCATTTATGTATCGACCAAAAATATTCAGAAATGCAAAAATAATCTATTTCTACTAAAATTTCTTACTTATATCTTATAACCGGTTTTAAGTGCATCCACATTAAAAAATGTAAACTGATAATTTCTCCATACCAAGTATAGTTTTTTATGATTGACACACAATCTCTCAACAAATAACTATTCGAGGATTTACTCAATATGCTATACACATCATATTATGGATAACAACATTTTTTTTTTCACTACATTATTACAGGAAGTGGAATGTGAATAGTAAATTCTTGTAAGAACTATATTAAATATTTTTAAAAAAATGTACTAATGTAATTTGCACATTTTCTAACTCGTTTATAAAGAAACTCGAGAGGTGAAACTTTTTCTTTGCTGCATTCTCGTTAGATATGCATTTACCCTATGCCCTTTGCACTTTGGCCCCTGTGCTGTACAACATGCACCCTTCCTAGCACGTGGCACGAAAAACAGCTGATTGGTGAAATGAAACGCCCGCACGTGCGTGCAACTTTGCCAAATAATGCACCCGCTGAGTACCGCTGCACGTTCAGTGATTTGCAAACTATTATTAGTATTTACTTTACGAACCGTACTGTGAAAATGCTAGCAAACATGTATCGGTGATAAATATTCAAACTATTTAATTTTGATACGATACTATATTTTTATCATTCGAGAGAAGTGTTTTTTTTTGTTTATGTTATTCTTGAGAAACTAAATTTAATTTAAATTTAAATTATTGAAACATTTACAAAGTAATATTTACTAAAACGTTAAAATAATATTACAAATTATACAAACGGCGAATTATTATTCCACCATAGATAAAAATATAAATAACTGCAAATAGAGTAGGTACAGATATATTCCAAGCTATGGAACAAAAACTAAGATTACATTCAAATTATCTATTTTTCAAAATCTTATTGATGTCTCTGGATTGCGATAATGTCATGAATCGAAACAAGTAATACAATTTTGTAATGAACAAATTACCATGGTTGAAATTTAATCATGTTTTATGATTCATTGCGCATTATATAAATTTTGCTATATGTTATAATAATATTGTTTAGGTTGGCAATATAAATGTATCTACCATCAACAGATATACCAAATATAGATTGTAATGTTTTTATTTTAAAGAAAATGCGTCAGATTAAAACAGGTCGACAATATTTACTATTTTCGTTTTTGCAAATTTCAAAAAATGTAAGCTAATTTTATATTTTACCCAACCACACATTACAAATAAATTAATAATTCATTAAAATGCAACATAAAAACAAAAATCATTTACCATTAATGAACATGTTTGAGAAAATGAAAAACGTCTGTTTTAAATCGATGTAAATTTTGAGAATCAATTGTTAGGGTGTTTTTTAGGGATGAAGCGAATTATGCATGATTCATTCCTTGTTCTCACTCCCTAAGTTTTATATAGCTCAGCCACACATTGTCGAATATTTTTCTCACGAATTAGTTTATGTGTACATTTACAAATATTAAAATAAAAATAATTATCCAATTTATTTATTTTATTGTTTATTACTTTTTATTCCCTGCATTAGTGAAAATTGTTTAATGAAAATTTTATTGAATGTTTTCAGCCGCAATAAGTTTAATGATAATGCTGAGTGAAACAAGTTTTGAAAACATTTGAAATTGCATAGTTAATACTGTGTTTTGTGTTTTATTTTCATGTATATGGTTATTGTCTTTCCACCCAGTTAATAATATTAATACGATTTTAAGTAGCTTCTGAATCTAAGAGACGTGTATCAAAATTATACATTTATTGCATTAATCCAATGTGTTTAACATCACTTAAAACTACTCATCACCACATCAGTGTGGGTCCTAGACCTATTTTATCGTATTTTTATCTTATATATAAACGTTAGACAGTATTTACTGTCTGTCAGTTCGAATTTATTCGTGTCCTCGAATGCCTTAAGATGCTGAAAAGGAAAATGTGCAAAATCTCAACAATTCAAATTCAAAATTAAAAGCACTTATTTATATCTGTAGAATTTATAAAAAAATAATTTATACAGACACTATCCAATGAAATATTATACAATTTTCCATAATGTATTTTATTTGATTTGAAATTTATCGTTTTAATATTATTTCAAAATATTTTGCAGATAAAATCGCGGATTCCGACGGTTCACACCGTATGAAAAACCTATTGTTGTAAGGGTGTAATAGTTAGATATAGTGAGGGAAACCTAGCGATGGATTGCATAGGGGACCCATCGACGCCACTTCCTTTATGCAATTGGATTAACATGTAAAATTACATTAATCTTACTACGGCATTGGCGTGATAATTTTTTTGTAACCGACACCTATCTAATAGTTTTTAAATAAAATCGAAAAAAAACACCTTTTATTAGAGAAACGATTACACGATTAAACACTATGAATTCTATTCAAGGTATATAAAAGTAAGTTATTCAGTTATATTAGATAGTTAGAATTGTTTCACAATATTATATTTCTAATAAGTTTTTAATCTACAGCATCATTTATGTTTTTTGTAAGAAAAATAGTAGCCGTACTATATTTATATTAAGAGACATATAATTAAATTAAAATAATACAGCTATTAATCCCTAATATTATTTCTTAGTATAAGATTATATATTTTATATATCCGTCTTATTCAAGTAAACAAAAATTTTGTCGAAATTTTTTTTAATAAAATTTATTTATATGATATCTACAATAATTATTGAATTTAATTCAATTTTAATAATATTTTTACCATTAATAATTGACTACTTGTGGCTTTTCATAAAAGAAGAGTGTTATGTATACTTTACCGTTCTTTAGATATCTTTTTAATTTAATTTACATATATTTAAAAAAAGCCCACAAATCTTATTATTAAAAAATATATATAATATGAACAAAATGCAAACATTATGTAAAAACATATACAGTATTATTTTAAAAGTTAAAGCTGAGGCCTATGGTTTAAAAAAATATATTATCCCTTTGCCGTTTTAGATAATTTTATAACTTTAAATGTGTAGGCATGTATTTAAATAAAATTTATCACTTGGGAATTAGCGGTACAAACTTTAAAATTGATAAGAATGCGTTGCTTGGAAACAATAACATAGAGGTGGCAAAGTGTTGATAAGAAACCGAAAGCTCGCAGTTACTGCTTACACAAATGATTTAATGCGATAACGGTTGAGTCGCGGTTTTCAATAATGCAGCATACTCGCTAAACTTTCTCTAAACTTTACATACAACTTTCATAATTGTATGAGAAAGCTTAACAGAAAGTGAATCGAGGCATAGTTTAATAATTTCATATCATTAATTTTCATAAATGAATACGACAAAAAAAGATTGTTTTTTATTTGGCTGTTATATTTTTCGAAGAATTTTTTTATTCTTCTAAAAAGTTTTCTGGAATAAAACTGGTGTCAAAAGATTTTTTTACTATAAAATTCAAATTATTTTTATCACTTCTTACCTCTAGCGAAATCAGAAATCTAAATAAAGTTATTTTAAAATACAACACTGTCAAATACGAATGATATCATCTCACGAAAACAAACTTTAACTGTCACTTAAACTGTCAAAATTTTAACGAGTTCCGTCGAACGCGGCGGGAAAATGTTCAAACGTGGAAAAGAAGTTTGGCGCGCGAACGAAAAACCTATAAAGATTTGTGTTGGCAGTGCGTGGCTGGTGGCCGTCGCCGTCGCGGCTCGATCTTAACATCAAAACTGAAAACCTCGTCGCAGAACGAAAGAAGTGAACGTCTCTCCCCAGCGCGGCGAAAGAAACCCGCCATATATTCATTATACTTGGCAACGGGTAGATATGACATTGTCTATGGCCGCGTGCTTATATTGCCTATACTGCGCTACGAGTATAGGATAGGGCGGGAAGCGGGAAAAGTATGAAGGTATACTTTCGTGTGGAAGAAGAAGGCGATAAAACGACCGAAAGAACGTCGTTGGTTGGCCCCAAGACGGGAAGAGGCCGCGGGAGGAGGGGGACGGTGGTCGCTTTCTTTTCTTCAGGGACGTGCGAAGAAGAGAAAAAAAGAAAATTCTTACATTTTATCTCGAGTTTTCAAATAGTTTTTACTATCAGAATTTAAAAAATAAATCGCAAGTGTATGTTGAAAATAAACCCCTTACTCATAACACTCATACATTCCATTCTATTAGTGTGCATTCAGTGGTTTGACTTCCTAAAAAAAGCTTATTATATATTTCAAAATGTCATGAAATTAATGTCTTACTAATTACGTAGCATTTTTTTTTCTTTTTAAAGAAAGTAAGAACTACTGTTGAATATTATTAAAAACACCCTTTTAAAAAAAATTAAAATCAGACAACTTAGAGAAGAGTTAAAACATATTTTTATATTATAAGTATAACAAAATAATATACCATGCATGGAAAAAATAAAATAATAAATATTTATGGATTTACAATATAATACTGATATATTATTATAACTAGATTTATATAAGTGAAAATATTATGAGTTATATTTCATACAGAATACATAAAGAATTCATCGGCTGTTTATGACAATGGTGCACCATAAATTTTGGTAAAATATGGTTTGGTATTTTATTATACGTAAAAAATGCTTTCAATGATCAAAATACTTATTCACGACTGCGCTATAGACGTAAATTATTCAGCTGTTTTATTAAAAATTATAAGTTTGTATAAAGTTCACTTCTGGTTGTTCGTACATCGTGATTGCAGATAACATTACGAAAACGTTAAATCTTTTTTTTAAGAAAAAGACCAGATGACTTTTATTACGAGCTGTGAGAAAAAAATTATTAATTCTATGAATAAATATTATTAAATCCATAGGTACCTCAAATAGTTTAGGCAACGTAACTGTTTTGCACAGCAGTGTAATCAATTAAGTAAAAAAACTGTTTTTTATCTCTACTAAAAATATCAAATTATCGTTTCTCTTTACAATTTTATCTTTATTTATATATTTTTCCAATCATTGTAAACATAAGCATGTCATAATTCAAGATTTGAATTGTTGAGATTTTGTACATTTCCATGTATTTCGTCTCTAACGGCCCAGGTTTCGCCTTTTGGCATCGTCAAACATTCAGATACTCGAATGCTGTTAATGTCAATAGATGAAAACATGTAGCTCGATTTATTTGGCTTCACCTCGAGGTTTATATGACAAAATTATTTAGTAAACACAAATCATTTCCTCATTATCCATTTATGCTTCTATCAAACATTCTTGCAAATTTTGATATTCATATAAAGTTTCATTTATGAAAATATCGGTTTATAATAATATAACGCATAAATTTTGATAAAAACAGGATTTTTAATTCTTATTCAGGTTTATTTCGTTCATAAAAGTGAGACATAAACGCATGGTGTATAAAAATTTCACTAGAATAACAATAGTAAATTATTACTTGGTACATAAATTTTTTAAAGTTTTCACTTGAAACAGCTGCCGTCGTTAAGCATGTAAAATTAATTGCCAAAATTTTTTACTGCGGCTTTTTTGGCAACCGCCCTGGGATGATAGTCTTTGGCCGCGCACACCATCACGCGACCACTACCACATCGCGGGCGGCAAGATGTCCTCCCCCGCCCCTCACCCTCCCGACTCTTCGGATCTCACCTTCCTCCGCCCTCCGGCCCTCAACCAGCGCCGCCTCAAGACGCCAGCCTCGCATAAAACGAGCGATCCCGCATTTTTCTCTTTCTTCCCCGTTCCACTGTGGAACATCTTATTAAGCCAGATTTACCTGGTCAATTCAAAAAGATTTTTTTTTTAATTTGTATGTTCAACGTGGTGAAAAGTTGAATTCTGCTTTTTTTAACAAAGTGTTAATCTGTCAAATTAAAAAATAATAAATACTCATCTAAAGACTTTGCAATACTATTGAGTTTTTATAAAGTTGTTACTTTAAAAATAATTTATAGTAATATCTTACAGATATATTCTTATTATTGATAGTATTAACAGCAATCTAGTTATAAACGGTATACGGAATTGATAGTCCAGAATATTAATGGAAAACAAGAACTACTATGAACAATTCCTATTATAAAATACTTATTTTTCAACCTTTTCAAACAAAATACGAATAAAGTTTTCCTTTTTTTATTTAACATTTGATGTTAAAAAAACAAAACGTACAATCTCAATTTTTGGAAGAATTTTTCATAATTAAATTTTCTAGGGGGCATTATATATTATTTGCTTGGAAAATAACAGGATGTACTCTTTTATTCTTATATTTTATCTTTAATAAGATATGCATTCAGATTTGCATGCATTCTGATTCTTAGATAACTTGCAACTCCTCAAAATCTCGTCATGGAGTAGACGTAGCAGTCGCAGTCGCGGTGCAAATAATTAACCTCGTCGGTCGGCGGTGTGCGGCCGTCTTAAATCCGCCAAGCACCTTCTCAGTGCTGGGTTTTGCGGGGTCGGCGGGGGGTTCTCTGGGCGGAGCCTGTGGCGCCGCGACGCCCGACATCGGCGCACCGAGACACACATTTCCCGGGCCGCAAACCAAGCGCGGAGGTTAGCCGCCACCGCGATCGTTCGCCCAGACAGGGACGGCTAGATTCCGTCCGCGGCCCTGCGACTGCGCGACAACCTTCCGCGCCACTCCACAGCACCGCCGGAGGAGCGCCGAAGACGTCGCTCTGCACAAAGAAAGCTCTCTTAGTACTTCAGAGGTAAGACTTTTTCACCGGTAAGCTACTGCCAGAGATGTGCTCGTACGTGCATTATATGCATTAACATTATTTTCTTCTTTGTGAACATTCACTTTATTTTCTCGATTGTCTTCTTTATGGCCCATTGAATATCACATCTAAAATAAAGCTAAATAAAAACTAACTTTATTTTCCTTCTTCGCTGAAAATTCTGAAACGAACGTCACGGTAAAACCGAATAAACTCATTAGTAGATTTCAATGAAACAAAATCCACACCCAGCAATCTACAGAATCTGTCATCAATGCAAACCTACTGTGTGAAACCGCTCTTAGCTTAGGCTAGTAACCGATTTGTCAATTTAATTTCATTTTCATAATACATTTAATGTAATTATTACGATTATAACTGATCAAGATAAATTACATATATCATTAGCTATAATTATATGTTTACACAAAAATTTTATTTTAAAAAATAAAACACAATTCATTTGTACTACTTCTACATGTTCGTGATGAGCGAAACCGGTCATGATCATTATAAACATGTGAAAGTAGTACAAATGAATTTTTTTTTATTTTTTAAAATACAATATCTTTCCACCAAGAATTGACAGTTAAAACCTGAAAAATTTTATATTTATCGGAGCTTCATTCTGTTCACTTAATTCTGAGCACATTTCAAATTAAGTTTAGTATGATTGCCAGCTTTAAAATTTACCATTAAAATATCGTAAAATACATAAGTAGCTTAACAGAAACAAATACAATTAACGTACATTTTGATTTAGTAGAATTGACAAAAAGATTTCGTACGTGGCTAAATTAAACACTATGCTCAATTCTGTAAAACATTTTTATGAACAGATGATTATTTCCGCAACATTACATTAAAAAACTATACACATAAAAATCACAGTATAACTATATGATTATTTAATTTTTAAAAAGTAAGAAAGCGAGTTCATTTTTACTTAGTGCTTACTTATACATGTAAAGATGAAATCAAAGAAAAACTCTCTAAGCTTAAAATCAACATTTTGAAAAGGTTCTTGTGTTTTTAAAAGTTTCGTATGTAAATATATATAAGTACTAATGGCAGACATCAGTCACACGATTATATGAGAAAGTTTTATTTTCCCTAAAAGCAAATGCCCCCTGCCAAGCAAATTAAGCTTTTGAAACTTCACACATAAAGCTCACTTTTGTATCGAAGGGAGAAGTAATATAGCCTTTATCGGCATCGTCATTAGCGCACACGTTTCCATTTCCACGTTCTGTCGGCTATACAAAACAATATCCATTTCCGTTCTTCAGTGGGTTTAATTTAAAATCCACCTTAAAAGCAGGTGAGACGCGTGAAAGCTCGCTATGTCACCAAATAGAGGTAATATGGCACGTGAATATGAAGTTTCTTTTTATTAGAAATAGATTTTTTTAAATTTATATAATACTTCCTAAAGTAATTTATTCATACATACAAATAATCGGCCTCTAACGTAAGAACTCTCTTCCTGTCGTCTGTCTAGGAGCATCTTAAAAACATCAGAAGGTTCATTCCTGACAAGGTCAAATGCAAAATCCCTAATTTTTTGTCGATCTGGATCGCATATGTTAAAATCTCTTACGTAGTTCAAACATCCATATTTTTCATTTGACCCATTATTATTTACAGAATTTGTATGAATGTGAATTCTTTATCTATCATTTTTCGAGAATTGCTTATAGAAGCTACATAATATAACGTAAAACATTGCCATACGTCATTAGTTAATACTTTTAATTAAAAATTAGCTATAATTTGCAGATTTCAAATGTTATTATGTTACTAGAATAATCGTACCTGTATGTAATGTACCTGATGATGGTATTGAAATTGAAATACTGAATGTCTAAAGTAGCTAGTACGTTGAAACTGTGTGTGCATTGCATTGGTAAGTCTTCGTATAATTATTGTGAGTGTTAGTCAAAGTGAGTGTGCTCTACATATGTATTTATAAATTTGTATAATCCAGTATTCAACTGATATTTTTGCCATAAAATACCAAGCGTTTTCATTCGTGTTTTGACTTAAATGACAACACATTTAGAATTTCCTTATATTAAACGATACTGCGCGTCATTAAAATCAAGAGACGGCTGTCTGTTAAGGGAAGCGCGAGACTAACGCCTGCCTGTCTCTAGAATTTTCCACAACCCTTTATACTTTCCACATTCATCTCTATCTTTACCTTTATATTATGTAATATAAAACTTTTCCTTTATATATTATTAAAAATTAATAAAACCAAATAGTTAGCATGAGAGCATATAATACAGCACATGCTCGTGTCCACTTGGTTTTTGAAATTTATTATACACAAATTTTTTGAACCCTTCATCCTAACTTCCAAAAATAATGTGTATATGATACTTGGCAATATTTCTAATGTAAGTTAACTGTATGAAGAATATAATATGTAGAATACAAGATCTGATATTTAAAAGAAAAAGTTGAAATGGAAAACATTAGTTTTAAATATAATATATCATCACCGAATTAATTTATGTCAATGTTTATTAAGCATCAGAAAAAATATTTTGAAACGCTGATTTTGTACATTACCCTTAGTTATCAATAGTATTTATTTATTTTTTATTGTAAAAGGAAACTTCTTTACATCAAATAAATAGTAGTTTTTGATTTTTTTTTTTTTTATATTACAAGTATAAAACTAAACTTAATGTTCATGTGGTCAGCACCAGGTTTCCCCTTCAAATGATAATTTTTATGTGAAGAAAAAATTCACTGGAACAGTAATATTTAAATGTTTTATTTATGAATTATCAGAATGTAGATACGATATTATATTTATGAAACGAATATATCAAAACACAAAATTATACATTACATTGTAGAATATTCACGGCAAAAAAAGTATTTGAATATAATTAAAGTTTAATTTTTTATTTAGATTGATAACAAATTAAATATGGTAAATATAATGATCCTAAAACTAATCCTTAAATAATTATGAACAAATAAAAGTAGATTTACTTTACTGCATATAAAATATTAATTAATTACAACATCTTGGTTTCATGAACAACTTGAATGTGCATAACACACAGTGTGGTTGTTTCGTATAAGAGTCTTTTGTAAAACGCGTCTAGAAATTCAAGTCTTTAAAGGTTAAATATGCCGATGTTTGTTCTGGCTTTTAAAGGGTTGAAATAAGGGAGCAACATGAATGTGAGAGGTAAATTAAGTCAAAATGTTCAATAAGAATATACAATATGTATGTATATAACATTACAAGTATAACTATACATATATTGCTGGTAGTTTATTGATATTTTTTTTGTTGAACGTATTAAACAACTAACAATTCATTCTCAAAACAGCAATTAGTGAGGGTCAAAACATAATGGTTTTTTTTTAAATAACTTCACGGTTTTTTCATATCCACGACTAATTTGCAATCGTCTTTCAAGCAACTATATGCTGAAATCTCATTTCATTTGTTCGCCAATCTTTCCTGAGAGAAAATCAGGAGTTAAATGGCTTCTGGTGTCCCCAATCGAGTCTTCTTGCCCTCATTTGGCATAAGTTACTTAGAAATAAAATGTAATAATAGTATAGTATAAACTTTAAATCAAGACTCATAGTATTAACAAACTCGTTCCCTAGCAAGATTAATAGTTTCTTTACAAATTAAAATATCACATTAAAAATAAAAGTACATAACACTTCTTGTTGTTTAAATATAATTCACTTGTTCTGCGATCGCGATTCAAATTGTATAAATTCATTAATTTATTAACATTTGCCATTAGAATAAGTGTCCCCTTATCATAGGTAAGAGGGGAATTGGTTTATAGGGTAAGCATAGGGTTAATGCCTTTCCATAAAAGTTTGTTTCCCCCTCAAGATGGGGTAAAATCCCTTTTTTACCTTCCACACTTTCCTAAAAACCCTTTTTACGGCGTTGAAAAAACCTTAGGCTTCAAATTACTAGTGACCATGCAAATAGATACCATAGACGTAGGTACTTAACAATTTAATCAGTAAAATTATTGAAGACATGTCGTATGAATTAACTAACAATAAAATCGTTTCGACAATTATATTAATAATTATTATGACACATGGCCTGTACTTTAATTTAAAAAATGTTTCGTGCTCAAATTATTTTCCATGGTTTTCATCATTCAATTACAATATGCATTCACGTTGGTTAGATTTGATCGATGGCTTTATTTTGTCATCATCAGCTTCCATTGGCCTTTCTGAGAATAGAGCATCTTTAATATCAAAATCTCTAGACTGAAGTTTAGCAAACCAATTCTGCATCTGCAATCGTCTTAATATGTATTCACCATGCACATAATATTATATCTGTTTACACATCATTTTTACCTTTTTGGAAGAAATGTAGCATTTTTTAAAGAAACAGTCCTTTTAACACTCCGTATTAAAATCGATGACAAACTAACAATCTTTCACAAAATGGTATTAACAGCAACTAAATATAAAATGAATTGCTTAAAATATAGTATTTCACGGCAAGTACCTATGTCTACTATGTGAATGAAAATGGAAGAAATTTTTGAAGAAAATACTAGCATATATGAAGCTTAAAATAGAATCACAAAAATGATAAAAGGCATAATGATTTGAAGAATAAAGTATTATAACATGTGATAGCCAAAGATATTTCAAGCAAATATATATTAAATAAAAATTGCAAATATATATATAATAGATTTTTTACCATTATTATTGAAACCAAAATAAAATAATTTTCTACGAAGCGTCTTTGGGTAAGGCATCGCGGCGGCGCCTATGATAGTAACAGTTTTGAAAACGAAAGGGTTGAAAGTGAAAAGGATAAGCTGTAAATGGCATCTATCCCTTAGACATGTTTGTGATTTCTCTTCATACTAAATGTCACAAAGCTGGCTGGCAAAATAAGTAAAAGAATATAATAATAATGATGGCATTTAGGAAAATAAATTTAACGTGTATTATAATGTCACGTTTGAAATATTTCTCTTAATAGATTGATTGTTTACGTCACAATGATAAATAGACATATTGGAACTAATATAATCTTCTCATAAATGTATCACCAGTTTTTAGAATAATACGAAAAGGGAGGATGGTGATTAACTGTTTTTTTTTTTTAAATAACGAGATTAATTGAAAATAAATCATAGATATATTGTATAACAATTTTAAAATGTGTGTAATAATAATTCGATATTGATTCAAAAAACCTCATATTCCAATCCGAGACTTCACGAATTCTAAATGTTGTTTTGATATGTCATTTATTTTGTTACCATTCATTCAAATTGTAGATTCATTTTCATTTTCGGTTTACTATAAGAAAGCATTAAATAATTAAATAACACAAAATTCGACATCTAGTTGACCTTTGTTGTCAAACCGCTGTCGATATTTTTATATTATTTATTTGTAACGCCGATTTTATCTGAGTATACTTGATGTCGTCACATTTGTCGAGAAAATGCCCTGGAATACATTATATTTTCTTAATATGACCTTTTCAAATATGACACGTAGCGAAATCAATAAAACCTTCCTTCAGCCGCATACAAAAGTAATCACCGGCAGCTCCTTACATTCCATGTAAGGATATTGTTCCCAGCGGTGTACTAGTCAAAACCAATCGGCTTTATAGAGCATCGCTGTAAAAAATCACCGCACTTGGCGATCCGACGCCGACAACCACTCGCTGCCAAACTCACCTCGGCCCACGCACTGCCTCTGAAAATATCTTATTCCATAAAAAAAAACAGTATACAGATTGTATTCACAAAAAAATTAAACACACTTTATCAATAAAATAAATACACGGTAACATTGTTTGTTATTTGGATTCGATTGTACCACCACCACTCGATATTTCCCGCCCGTGTTTCATACAGCAATAACGACACACTTTTCGCCCAATGTATAGCTGCTTGACATCGTTCATCTGTTTTATTGTCACTATTTAGAAAACATAAATTTGTTATAATTTAAGACATCGACTGAGGGGTGCTTGATGGAATTTCAATGTCAAATTTGGATTATTGAGATTTTGTACACTTCCATGTATTTTGTCACTAACGACCCGGGTATCGCCTTTCGGCATCTTCAGGCATTCGAGCACACGAATGGACTCGAACTGACTAAATTACTGACTAAAAACTGATTAAATACATGGAAGTGTACAAAATCTCAATAATCCAAATTTGATATTGAAATTCCATCAAGCACCCTCAGTCGATGTCTTAAATTATAGTTTAAACCTATTTTAGACAACTATATCAAACAAAATAATAATAAATTAATGATTGAAATAACGAATAGAATGAAAGGTAAAAGTACAGCAATTCAAAAATGTCCGCTAAATAAGATAAACACTTGCCAGAGTAAAACAAATAATCAATTAAATTATTAATATTAAATATTGCGATAATTTTTCTTACAGCAATGACAAATCATATTTCCGGAAAACAATCACCCCAATTTAATTTCATCACACTTCCTCTTCATAAACGTTTTCCTAGTCGGTCCTAACGGGTCGTTAGTGACAAAATACATGGAAGTGTACAAAATCTCAATAATCCAAATTTGACAAATTTGTTACTTTAAATATTTGGTCAGTTTTGCAGTTTGCTGCGGTCCGTCCTCATACGGGCCCAATAGGCCACGCTGACTTAATCTCAATCAAGGCCAACTTTGTGGCATTCGATAAATTGGCAACGACACATGATGATCGGGATATTCTTGATTCCTCTTTAGCTTCAACGTGGAGTAAATTAAACTTTTCTGACACGGCGGATTATTAAAATACGGATACACACGAGAATATCATTTAAACTGAGTGGCTGAGGAAGTGATACTTTTTTTTCTTTTTCTCTTTATTTCTTTTCTTAAGCACAATAGTGCATGGTTAAAAGATTGGTCCAGTCCAGCTCTGTATTAGGTCAAGAACATGATGAGTAAATTCGTTCATTTTCTTGGTCCTTATTCCGTTATGGAAATTGGCTGCATGCATGAAACGGATAGAGTTTGGGCAACCAACTTTTTGTAATCTTTTTGTGGTGCTTGCGCGGTCAGACTGTGATCAAAAGCAATTAAAGTAGTAAAACAAGAAGACTTTGCAACTCTGTAATATTTACTTAAATCCAATTTATATATTTAAATGTTAAAACAGATAAAGTAAATATATTAATGACTATCAAATGTTATCAAATTAAAACGAATCTAGACAAATCGATTTCACAATCATTTCAGCATGCTGTTATAAAAAAACTTTTGAAACCCTACGATGAAAAATGTATTTTATTTTATCGCTAGACACGAAATAAATCGTAATTGCCTTCATTTCGAAAATTTGGCCATTTAATAAAAAGTGAGCCAGTGTTTTTGTCCTGCGCGCCAAGGGACGCGAGCCTAATGGGCCTGAAAACTACCCTCGGGGAAGCGTTAAACCAACGAGGATCACATACCCATCCCCAAAAAGCACACAGAGATCAAATACTTATGTCACTGTCGATATCCTGACAATCTGATACCTCCACAATCCACCACGCAATGTTGAATTCCAGAAAAACGTAATAATATTTTTACATTGAATGCTTGTTACACTAATACTTACAATTAAACTGAATAATGCGGGTAATATTCGTTCAATAATTTTGAACGAGTTTAATCCTTGTGAAGAAAACTTTACTATAAATAAAAAAGGGAAATATCGCAGTAGCAAAAATATCTTATATATAAAATAGGCCAGACTGCTTTGTAGACGCTTTATTATTATCACATATCACATGTATGTATGAAATCTTTTCATGACATAAGCGTTCGCGGCTTAAACAATGCACACATAGTTCCGACGTATCAGGTACTTTAGACATTCAGTGTTTCAATTTAAATACCGTCATCTATGACGGGTACGGTTATACAGTTTAAAATAGAGTTACAGTAGACTCCCCGAAAACACGGTAGATAAGAGGTGAGCTATCGTGGCTACCATACTCATACAAAATCAGAGGATACGCATGCGGCGCAGGAGTATTTTAACGAGTAATCAAGAAGCAGTCGCAAATTCGGCAATCGTGTTATCGGGGGTCCACTGTGCAAACTAAAAACCTGATCAATATTATACAATTTGTATGGTTTAGTTTCATAAAAAAAAACACTACACCATAAATAAATTTTGTGAAAAATTGATTCTTCATCAAAAAGGGGAAGGGTATGTCAATAATAGATTTAAAGAGTTAATCGTATCAGACGTCGAGAAACTTTTCATGTCGAAAGGCCGCATTCATTTATCTATAATCTTATAAAGCTAACTTCAATTAGATACATTTTCAAATTTTACTGCACTATTTTATAAATGAAATCAAATATAAAATTTATTCAAAAGGCTGCATTTGAGGATCGAGAAGATCGCAGATCCCCACCTCTGTGAAAAATTATAAGCATTCCTGATTTACTGCCATAAATGGTTTTGTGACCGGTAGTAATATCTCATCGTTTAAATGCGATTCCAGCGTTCGTTGACAATATTTGATGAACAAATCATAAGAATATGATTATTATATATTCTAAAACAACGTTTCTAATAATTGTAAAACACGATTCATTTTTACTACTTGCACATAATGTCTTTCCACCAAGAATTGACAGTTAACACCTTAAAAGTGTTTAATAACCGTGTATTAAGGTAAATGTACTGGAAGTTGACCTTGTACCAGTCGTTGACCTTTTTTCAATAAAAATACCCAAAATAAGAAACGTAGACGCGGGATTGCTCTATTGTAGAGTTCAGACAAGTGAAACCATCTTTTGTCGGATTGATGAACTAACACATCACCATATTATATTATGTCATTGGGGTGACATAATGGCCATTTGAAAACAACACACTATACAGTAAGTATTATATTTGAAATTTTTTAAGAGAATTGTTAAGGATATCAGTAAATGTAAGCATATGATACTTGATTCAACAGAGTGGTCTTTCTCTGGCAACTCTGATGAAAGGTTGTCATGAAACCCTCTGATTAGACATGGTCAACTGCTGGAACTTTCAATCTTTTAGATGGTCAACCACTGAACGATTAACATGGTTGTTTAAAATTGAAGACAGTTTTTCTGTAACACACCCTTCCCTACTTTTTGTCTCATCATATTAATTAAAGAATTTGGTCCATCATAAATACACTTGCTTTGTCATCATTTGTAGACCTAAAACGCTAAACTTCCATCGTTATTTTTCTTGAATTTTCCTCTTAAGCGGTCAACCATTGGTACGTTTACCTTATATGTAACCCTTATATTGTATTTGAAATCCAAAAACCTTTGTATTTTTCATTTTATTATATTTTTATTCCTTATATTTATTTTTATATTTCACCTACTTCTTACAAATTTTGCAAACGTTAACATTCGTTAGAAAAAGGCTATAAAGAATTAACGACATGTTTACCTGTATTTTTTGAAAACGTTTTTCTTTTTAAAATGTCTTTAAAAACTGTTGTGTAAGCAGTAAAAATTATCAGCAATAAAAAAACTTTTCAAAAATATTTCCGGATTTACGCATATTCAGTAAGCAGATCTGATACTTGGTCTTGTCAATAACACCTCCCTCCTAGCATCTTAGTCCAAACATCCCTTGGTCCCTCCTTGCTCATTATACATACACGTGTATTACACGTCATGTAATCAGAGTCGATTACACAATTTGTTATTTTCCTCCCCTACGCTAAAAAAAGACTTTTATCAGAGAAGTCACCCCCAACTTTCTTTTTATCCTCAGCCGCGTTTTTCAGTATCGGGTGTTTTTTATTGGCGACAGTAGCCAGGGGTGGGCGAATATTCCGCTTTTCTTTTTTTACGAGCCTTATAAACACGAGTTTCTTAATAAAGAAAAAAGTGCTTCAATCCGTGACAAAACATTTGAATATATAAGCAGTAAAATTAATACTGTCTATCAACTTTGTAATTGTATATTTTATTTTCAAATACAAACTATGGAGATCGAATACCATTTATTTAATTTATACGAGTACCTACTACAATTGATTTAAACTTAAAATCCAGCCAATTAGGTATATTACACCTAACATAATTCAGGTATATTAGGACTTAAATTGCTTTTCCATCTCTGGGATATAGTATGGAACACTCTCCGCAACTTTCAAAATGTGGTGTTGGAGGCACAGGTTTCTTGAAGTTTCTCCACATTGATGAAAATCATCCTTCTGCCTCTTCCTCAATCCTTCTTTGGTCACCCTTAAAAATTAAAAGAATATTAATAATTTTAAAATAAAACCATCACTGACGATGCTAAACATGACTTATCGTACAGGAATCCTTAATGATTTCATTTGTAGTGCAAAAAAACAGTTATAAGGTCACTACCATCAGCAATAAGAAATTTAGACAAAGGTTCATTTAGAAGAATTTGGAAAATTTTCGAAATAAAATGACTATTTATTGTATTTGTACTACATTATTTGTGTTTGTTTAACTACATTTTCCGTTGTCTTGTGGATATTAAATAGTCAAATTTTTGATCATTGAGCTATGTCGTAAACACATAAATTTTACTTATTTATTATAAACACTTATACTATATTATGTTGGCAGCTACATGCATTTTTTGATGATTACTTTTGAAATATCGAACATTCTTCCTTTATTAGTAAGATTCCGCTAAGAATCAATCACAATATGAAATATATTCAATTTTAATAATGTCGCTAGTAGATAAAAAGAAGCAACAGTTTTTCAAAAAACACTTTATTTTCGTTTTCTTAATAAATTTACTTTTTTATTTCTTTAATAGTATACGTATGCTTATAAGTCAGAATTTTAGTTGCGAGTAAACTTAGTTACCAATGTGTTCAAAAATATATTGACAAACTAACCTTAACACAACGTAATATATGACATTTTCATTTAGTGTCAAATGTTTTTTTTTAATATTTTTAACCTCCTTGTAAACGTCAAATTTCGTGGTCATAATATATGACATAATTACATCTTTAATATAAACTAATATGGTGAATTAATAAAAAAAATACCATAGTAAACGACATCGTGTTAAATGATCTTTGACATAATGACATGTAATATGATGATAATTTATTTTAAAATAAAATATGATCATATTTTTAAAAATTGAAAGCTCACTTTGAGTTAGGTACCATATACATAATTTCTTGAATGTTCTCGACCTAGATCATTACGTAAACCCATCATCTGTATTGCATCACATCTATATGATAATAATTTACTACAGACAATCGTCCTTTCATCTCTTCTTTGTATAGTTATTATTACATACGGATTATCTTGTATTATAGTTATCGTAAAACAATAAAACAAGTATTTACATCAACATTCATCTTAAAAAGCAGTAATTTTATATTTGTGTCATGATTTCTTTATCATTTTTTAAATATATTTGTAATCGATGTATGGATTTCTGTCCAAAGTCATGGATGTTTGTGACGTCTAAAATTTCCTCTCACCAATCTGACCCTAAGGCTATGGCGCTAACAATAAAATGCTGAAATGCATGTGGACAGCTCCATGTGGACTTACCTGTACCTCGAAACACGCTACATGGGCACATCCTAAAAGGGTGGCGTAGTAAGGGTGTTCAGCGAAAACCACTAGTCTATTGGAACATTAATACAGAAGTAGCTTATTGAGAACAGATTATAAGTGGGTGCTCACTATTCAGAGGGGGGGGATATAGCATTGAATGATTGGGATAGGAAATAGCATTACCTCTAGTTATTTAATCGCTTTCTCTAGGTTCCGTTTTCAATGAGTGGGTGGGAAAAAATGATAACATAACAGACACCCATAGATTACATCTTTCCCTTACAACCTCCTTTAAAATATATAATAAATATTCACTGAAGTTGATCAGCAACTATTCCACGCAAAGATACCCACAAGTCAAGTCCATATATCCTTGTTTGAGAGCAATAACACGTCTCATTAAAATGTCTTCAGCCACACATTCTGTACAATCAGTAGGTATATTAATTACCTAAAAGATGTTTTTAAAAAATACTGTTTTTATGATTTAAATGATTTAGAATTAAATTTAATCTTGAGGAGATATTGTTTCCATAATTTATTATTCAAGTCTTAAGTTTAACGACCTTATTCTGAATTTTCCTTTTTCTATTACTCAAGAGAAGAAAATTTTTAAATGAACTTCTCTTATTCAATTCATAATTTATGAGGCTTTCTTCAAACGGAAAGAAAAATTCCCCTACCTAAAGCGAAGTCCATTTCCCGTAAAAGTGCTTTGATGTATTTACATATTTGTAATACACAGCGCTTCACTTATGTTTGTAAAGCAAAGTCTTTCCATATAAAAGCATCGAATTTAAAAATTCATTATATAGTCACCCCTAATATGAATTTGTGAGTTCTTTTATTGAAATGACCTCTCTTAACATTTTCTCGTAAACTTGAAAACATATATCATGTCACGTTACATTATTCTGAGTGAAACGATTCTAATTTGAATGTATTTAATGCGTCAATCTAAAATACATTATATAATTTAAGACATCGACTGAGGGTGCTTGATGGAATTTCAATATTAAATTTGGATTATTGAGATTTTGTACACTTCCATGTATTTTGTCACTAACGACCCGGGTTTCGCCTTTCGGCATCTTCAGGCATTCGAGCACACGAATGGACTCGAACTGAGAGACAGTAAACAATGTCTAACGCTTATATAGAAGATAAAAATGCGACAAATATCATTTACGAGGCAATACATTATACGTCTGAGAGCCACACCGATACCTGAGTTAAAAAATTTTCGGAAATCGCCCTAATCCTTATTTTGTAAACACCATATTAACAGAGTGACGAATTGCCGAAGGCGAATTGCCGCTTTTCAACTTCTTTTAGAAATACCAGTGATTTTACAATTATAATAGTATTGTGGGTTTTGACGGGATGTAATTCGACGAATGGGTAAATATATACAATCATTCCACATTTGGTGACATCTGTTAGGTGTTTCAACGTATCGGATATAATAGCGGAGAATTAGGAAGGTTCAGCTGCTCATTCAAGATTGGTAATGAGTTTAACTGGGCTCTATTAATTTCTAAAATTTCCTGATAAAATAATTTATGATCCCCCATCGCAAATCACTTGCTAATGGAGAACCATACGTTTAATGCGGATGATGGGGTTAAACTGTTGCATAAAAACATGGGGGATCATAAATTATTTTATCAGGAAATTTTAGAAATTAATAGAGCCCAGTTAAACTCATTACCAATCTTGAATGAGCAGCTGAACCTTTCTAATTCTCCGCTATTATATCCGATACGTTGAAACACCTAACAGATGTCACCAAATGTGGAATGATTGTATATATTTACCCATTCGTCGAATTACATCCCGTCAAAACCCACAATACTATTATAATTGTAAAATCACTGGTATTTCTAAAAGAAGTTGAAAAGCGGCAATTCGCCTTCGGCAATTCGTCACTCTGTTAATATGGTGTTTACAAAATAAGGATTAGGGCGATTTCCGAAAATTTTTAACTCAGGTATCGGTGTGGCTCTCAGACGTATAATGTATTGCCTCGTAAATGATATTTGTCGCATTTTTATCTTCTATATAAGCGTTAGACACTGTTTACTGTCTCTCAGTTCGAGTCCATTCGTGTGCTCGAATGCCTGAAGATGCCGAAAGGCGAAACCCGGGTCGTTAGTGACAAAATACATGGAAGTGTACAAAATCTCAATAATCCAAATTTAAAATACATTAATTAAATGCCATCATATTAAGTCAGGTGTGTATTTAAACATTGACAGAATTTATTTTTCATTTTTTTCAAAGAGTCGTGTTTTTAGTAGACTTTTATTCCTTTTTTAAGGTAAAACGTTATTAGGGAAAAAGTGTTATGAAGCATCCTTACAAATACCTACTGTGAAGGTTCAGTAATCTAAAGTATTCAATTATTATCAAGAACTGTTCGTAATGTGATTATAAGCTTAATGAGTTTTCTTCGGTTCATAAAATCCTTAATAGATTTTTGAGAGTAACTTTAATTTGTCGAATACAGTATAAAGAAATTATGTTTAAATACGTATTAGTTTAATAGCAGAATATTCACAAGACAACAATCTTCTTGACTTTATATAATGTGTGCTTCTACGCCATAGACTGAAAAAATTGTAGCCCTTTATGTGTAAACTCCTCTCTAAAACCTCTTTTTTCAAAGATTTTGCTCTATTGCAAAGTTATCTTGTGGAAGTTATACTCATTAATCTTCGTATATAATATAATACACCAGTATTTTTGAAGGTAAAGTTATATTTACTAAATTTGACATGCTTATATGGTTTTAACGTAATTTGTTTAGTAGATGTATTGCAAAATATTACTGAAACGTCGATTCTATTAGAATGAATAGATTCTGTTCAAGGTACATAATGTGATATTGATTTATTCTGAAACAACAGTCCCGAAACGTCTCCTGCTTTTCCGCCCATCAACCCTTGCCGATCAGCCGTGGTACACAACAATGCACACTGACGTCACAACCAATCAGAAGAGTAAATGTTGACATAAACACTTCACTGACTACCGTCATGACATGACAAGTGACGATTCCGCTTTTGTAACCTGCGTCTGTGAATATATCGTCACGCAATCAACACACAACTATTAAAATTTGTATTTGGTTTCGTAACGAAAAAACTTAATCGTGTAACCAAAAATGACTGTAATGTTCTACAACATCAATAAATCAATTTAGTTGTCATCAACAATTTCAGATAATGTAAAACATAGGTGGGTAACATGTCTTTAAATTTTTGTTTTTATTTTTTCCTTCGTGAGGCAACTATTTAATTACCGATTTTTAAATAAAGTGGGCAATCATTACAATGATGCCATTTTTTCTCACTAAACGAAAACGATAGTCACATTTATATGCACAAATATACTCACATAATTTATATGCATCATTATGGGCGCCAAAAATTCGTATATCAAACACAAATATAACAAGATAAAAAAAATATCAAACTATTAAATTTCACAAGAATTGACAGCTATGTCTGCATCATGCCATACTGGATAAAGAACTATATCACACTGTATACTCAATGTCTACCGATTTTACCGAGGACTACCGATTACCGACTCCGGCATTTTTGATTGTGTTATAAGATTAAACATTTCTTATACTACATTCCATTAAGACAATACAATATATCGTCGTTATTCTGGAAGAAGACACTAATTGAAAAACACTGCTTTTGAGTAATTGGATTTTGAAGTTTGTTATTTGAAATTCTATATCTTTTTCATTTTGTGTCTTTGTACGAAACTGATTTTAAGTAAAAGTATAGTTTATAAAAATAAGTGTGTTTTTTCATACGGTAGAGATTTAAATAAGGCACATTTTTGTATAACCAACTCAACAAGTAATTGTTTTGATTATGTGTTTTCTTCCAGAACATCGACGATATATTTCAGTATATCAATAAGTTTTTACAAACAACGAATTTATTAAATTATTATCGTGATTATATTTACTACATTCATACAGTAGATGAAATAGTATGTCCTCAGACAGTAAACTACGTAGTCAAATGGCTCGACAGACCAGGTAGCGTAAGAGAGCAAACAAGGGGTCGGGAGATTCGATAGTCAAGAGTTGGTAAGTCACGCGAAATTTGTCTGCCCATATTGCTCGATTGCACCCCCACATTGTCACCTCGAAACGGGGCACCTTCACAAACAATCAAAAAAGTGGAACAAAACTTTCATAAAAATAAACCCTCACTTGACAAATATTTATAATATTTTTTTTAAAGTTGTATCGTCTTTATTTAAATAGGAAAAAAAATCATTTGATAACAAGAGATCAGCATGAGAAGAATTACATACAACTGTGTTCAATATATTATTTATGATCTCGAAATTTGAAAACGGAATTACAAAAATCATAATTAATCCAATCGAGTTTGGACTTTCTGATTAAAAAGCGAGACTTTTACCGCTAGTTGAAACGGTGAAATTTTGTAGTTAATATTATTGATGATATTCCATTAGAAATATCGTACTATCCGTTAATACATTTTAATAAAATCATTGTTTTATATGTTAAGAAAAATCATTTCCATATTTTATTATAGTATAAAATATGCACTTCCATAAAATAATGGGCAGCAAAAATGTAGCACGGTGAATTCTTCTGGATCAAATCAATCGATTATTTAAATAGATAATTAACTATTTCAATAACCTAAAGTTAACTAATTACCCTGGCTGGCATAATAGTCATAGTAGAATTTGTATAGAAAATGGCCTATTTTTCAATCAATTTAAATTATAGGATCTCAGAAATAATAAAATATATATACTCATATTTTAATGTAAGATGATATAATACATAAATACCTTACGATAAATAATAATAAGTGCAGAAAGATCGTTAATTATAGTAAAATTGTATTTTCATTTCCTAACTTAGGCAAAAAATATTTTTTAAAAAAATATTAGAAAAATTACTTTCTTAGCATTTCAATATAATTCTTATTACAAAATCAATACAAAACTCATAAATTTTTGCATATTTAGGTTGATTAATTTTTCACTTTCCTTCCTACAGTAAATTTTCAGTAATTTTTTTGAAGATAGCTTTACAAATCAAAATAAATTACTAACCAAAATACCTTTACAAATCAATAAAATTGATGAAACGATTAAAATTACAATTTTTGTATTTCAAAATAATTTAAGACTCTGAGGGTGCTTGATGGAATTTCAATATCAAATTTGAGTTATTGAGATTTTGTACACTTCCATATATATATATATATATATTTTAAATATATGGAAGTGTACAAAATCTCAATAACTCAAATTTTACAAAATAATTTTAAATGAAATATTAAATCAGCTTCGTAGTCTTAGAAATATACCTACACACTTGATAAGCAATCGCCAAGACTACCTATTTCATGGCGACACTCAGCAAGCTTGTTTATACCATATTTTACCCACCCTGGTTTATTTTATTATTTCAATGCAAAAAAAAACACAAAAATAGGGTGAGATTGTACGGCCTTGTGTCATCTGCCAGCTTCAATATCACCCCTGAATATCTCAGACCTAAAAAGTCATAATTCTCAAAATAACAACCAGGTTTCAAAATGTTTTAGTTCTAGAACAGAAATACCAACACTGCACAGATTCGTGCAAACATAAGACGTTACAGTCTTAGAGTAATATATCCGGAATTCATGGGATAAGGTTATGACTTGAGCTTTTATGAAAGTAAAGACATATGCTCAAAATGTTCGTAAATAGACAGTCGTTGGGATGTTTTGGATTCGAAGTAGATGTCTTAACCTTATATTCTATGAAGAATGCACGGTAAATTTTCAATACATGACTTTATTAGGTGAGCCCCGGTGAATATTAGGCAGAGTAGTTTGATACTTGTCGATCCGTATGGCGGGGGTCGTAAAAAATATGATAGGCGTTTAAGGGAAAAGGTAAACTCCACGGAATTGGGGTGATTCAAAAGACAGTATGATAGGAAAACGTTTATGAAGAGGAAGTGTGATGAAATTGAATTGGGGTGATTGTTTTCCGGAAATATGATTTGTCATTGCTGTAAGCAAAATTATCGCAATATTTAATATTAATAATTTAATTGATTATTCGTTTTACTCTGGCAAGTGTTTATCTTATTTAGCTGATATTTTTGAATTGCTGTACTTTTACATTTCATTCTATTCGTTATTTCAATCATTAATTTATTATTATTTAGTTTGATATAGTTGTCTAAAATAGGTTTAAACTTTAATTTAAGACATCGACTGAGGGTGTTTGATGGAATTTCAATATCAAATTTGGATTATTGAGATTGTGTACACTTCCATGTATTTAATCAGTTTTTAGTCAGTTCGAGTCCATTCGTGCCCTCGAATGCCTGAAGATGCCGAAAGGCGAAACCCGGGTCGTTAGTGACAAAATACATGGAAGTGTACAAAATCTCAATAATCCAAATTTGATAGGTTTAAACATTATAATCATAATGTTTAGTTGGCACAAAAATTACTTTGAAGTTATATCAAAATTAATACCCGGTTATTGAAAAAACGAAGTTGAATTGATACGAACTGGATTCCTTTATTTAAGCTCAGGTGATTTTAATTATTCATATGCCAGTTGCTGCACAATTTTATTTGATTTTCATACCATAAATACAAATTATTTTCTATCCCACTCGTTAAGCTGTCTGCAGGATATTGTATAAATGATTATTGATCAAATATATTATATTAGAGAGTAGCGATGTAGATGCTAGCGTATAAGAGCCGGAAAGTAGAGTTGATTGAGGGGACCAATAGTTTCCCTACCCAGGTCCCACGTCCTCGGAAGTTACCGGTTTCCAACCGATAGTCAAGTCCTTTGGGACTTCCGGTGTGCGTTAAAGGATCCCCAATAAATTTGCCAGACACGATTCTCAATATTGGAGCAAATCAGTAAATTAAAAAAAATATAATATTTTATAAATATTTAAGCATTTAATTCAATAATTTCAAAACAATTGTCTGATAAAGTAATTTATTTTTCTGAGAAAATATTATGAATAATCTTTGTTATCCAAAATGTGTAATACATACGTCAAAATAGTTTTAATTTAAAAATAATGCGTATACTACATGATGGACTAGTCGGCAACTTTGAGGTAATTCAATTTTAACATAAAATTAAAATCGATTTTATTCTCCTGGTGGTGGTCATTCTTACTCACAATTGTATCAATTTAAATTTTGTATAAAAATGCTATATTTTAATAGAAACTAAATCATTGCTTCGTGTTCGTATTTTTCTCCAACTATTAGTTCCAGTTTAGTTAAAATTCTATAATATTGAGCTGCAGAATCTTCACAATATATAAAATAATATTCCAATTTATTTATCTTCTATACCAGAGATCGGCAATCCGCTGCTCGCGCACACCCAAGTGCCTGCGATACATATTGATGGTGACGCCAGCCACTAACAACTTCTTCTTCACACCAAAGTGCGATGGCTAAGTTATGGTAAAATACTTAAGCAATTTTTATATGTACCACTTCGAAAACATTAATTATATCCATTAAAGAAATATGCTTACAGTTTGATGGCAAAACATGGTTACTTTATATTGGTTTTATCACTGATTTAACGTGAAAATTTAACCAAATAAATAGGAGATTGCAAGACAAAGGTGCAGTAAACAATTTGGCACATTTTGAAAAACTGAAAAGTATCGTTGAAAATAGTAGTGAAAAAGGTGACTTTAAATTTCATTTTGCGGAACAATTTGATACACGTCTGGATAAGTTAAGCTTTAGATTTTAGAATTTTTTTTTTTTTTTTTGTAAATTCTTACACCTCTACTACAGGAGGATTTTTCTGCAAATGCTGCACATATTTTTAAATCATTTTAATTAATATATATTGCCCTTCATCATAAGCAAGCCATTTTGAGCCCCCGTCTAGTAAAAATGTTACCGACCTCTGCCATATACAATTTTTTTTTATAATATTCAGTATTTTTTTAATTCAATACTTATTCCAAAATAATCCACAACTAATGTAAGGGAAATAAAATCATTATGAATGCTTAAAATAATGAAACGAATAAACAATTTAAAAATTAGTGAATATTTTCGTTCACTTTTTGAGCGGATTCAAAGAAGTAATAAATTTATTTGACACCAAATATTTTAAGATCATGATCTGTATTTTATTTGATCAAAGAAAAACAAAATAATATGATAAAACCTTCCGATTGATTACTGCTAAATCATCGCAAAAAAATTCACTGTAGCTATTATACAGAATTCAATTTGAATTATTTTATTAGATTCGTAGTTTCTAAAAATTATTTTAGATAAATTATTCCTGAAAATACATCTTTAATAGTTGAATATTATCAGCAAAAAACACTTAAAATTCAAAACACGGACATCCACGCCAGCCATCTTTTATTTCCTTCGGCGGCATCGGTGCACCTACAAAAAGAATCTACTTTTCGAACTTGTCCCTTCCTTGGTCACCTATAAACTTTTACACCTACTTATTGCATGATCAATAAAATCAAATAGCGTATATCCATTTTAAAATATAAATTTAAGAAAAAATCACAACGTTTTGTTCATAACAGAAACATTACAAATAAACGAATGTTGTTACAATTTAAGACATCGACTGAGGGTGCTTGATGAAAATTGAATAGCAAATTTGGATTATTGAGATTTTGTACACTTCCATGTATTTTGTCACTAACGACCCGGGTTTCGCCTTTCGGCATCTTCAGGCATTCGAGCACACGAATGGACTCGAACTGACAGACAGTAAACAGTGTCTAACGTTTATATAGAAGATTCAAATACGGCAAATATTATTTACGAGGTAAGATATTATACGTCTGAGAGCCACACTGATACCTGAGTCAAAATTTCGAGAATCGCCTTAATCCTTATTTTGTAAACACCACATTTACAGAGTGTCGAATTGCCGCTTTCCAACTTCTTATGGAATTACCAGTGGTTTTACAATTATAATAGCATTGTGGGTTTCGACGGGATGCAATTCAAAATACATGGAAGTGTACAAAATCTCAATAATCCAAATTTGAATGTTGTTACATTAGCTCTGCTATTTCATTTATTTCATTTTTACTCGGTAACAATGTTGTGTATAAAATTGTGATGCCAAGTTGACTCTCTCGGTATAAGTATGTTAAACGGTGTTAAATTATTTGATTCTGTAAAATATCAAATTTGAACTGTTAAGATTTTGTACATGTCCATGTATTTCGTCACTTATGACCCGGGTTTCGCCTCTCTTCGAAATCGATGATTTCAATCCTAGTATTATTTTTTGTGTTGATTGATTCAATATTGACAATATCGTTTAACTGATCAATTAATTTAAAAAATATAAAGCCATATGCCTTTTTCTGGTAGATGTCTTTTAAATTGTGATGGCACATTTAAAAAAGGGTTAATGAGTCGCCCATTTCCAATGTTCATCTTGTCCAGTGTTGACCAAAAATGAACTGAGCATGCAATCTTTTTGCCTGTTCAAAGGGGCATATAGCTATTCTATGAACAAATCTATAAGTAGTCTTTTGCGGTCAGTATAAAGGTTTAAAAACAGTGTACAATATCAAAATTCCTCTTGTCTATCTGACAGCCATTTTAAAATATTGGATCGCCTGTCGTGTGACCAGCAAAATATTGTGACTTTAAACATGAAAGTCATCAAGAAATTAATTCATTGTTTATCATTTTATTTCCTCCCCTCCTTTAAAAATAAACGTATGATACCATACCATAACTTCCGTTGTCCCATAGATAATATACCTTGTCCATAAAAAGCATTTCCAAAGTGCATCAAGTCCATATAACAGTACCAAAAGTCATATTGTCCATGACATTTCTTTGAATATTTCAAAAACTGTGTGTGACATCTTTGATTTGGATGCTCATTTGCAAGTTTATATGTGTTCCAATTTGAAAATGTTATTTTTTCAATTTAGAGGTTCCGTACATGTTTTTTTGAATATCTCAAAACAAAACAAGATTGACAAGGGGAACTTTGGAAATGGGCGACTCAAATATGAAGTCCGGTTTGCTTAACGAGTATACCTTAATTAAACACCTAATAAAAATTATCGTCACCTGACCTTTATTAAAACTTAAGAATATATCCTACATTAGTATGTACCCAATTGGAGATTAGGCGTATATTAGAGGTAAAGAGCTCAACCAAATAGCTCTGCATGAGTCTTAAAATGCTAATATGCTATTTAAATTTTTGTTCCTGAATAAATGAAGATGCTGAGTAACAGAATTTTAGCGTTCCCTAAATATTATGATATTGTTAGACAAATAGTAATAAACCCAATCCCACAAATTGTAATTAGCGGGAGACATAATACTGTTTGTCGAGTGAAATATTATATAAATACTATTTTTACAAGTGTTGCGGGCTTAAGAGGCGATAAAACACTGACATGTTTTTATAATGGATTTGAATGTATTATACCTATATGTACATGGAAAATAAAAACGTTTAGTCGACTTTCTGCGTATTAATTTCTTTTTGTGGACCCATATGTCCGTCTAGTCGAAACAGTGGTCAATGAAACCGGGGAAAGTGGGAGCTTCGCTATCTCCATAAGGGTGGTAAGGCAATGGATGGGTAGATATGGGAAGACTGCCCTAGGGTCACTATTAGATTTACAGAGGCACGCTTCTGTCGTAGCTTTCCCATCTCCAACACACTGGTGACACGCAGGCCCGAAATCAAACACTTTCACTTTGTTTAGTTATTTGATGCAAAAAATGTATGCCACAAATAATTCATGATAACAGGCCAACGAATTCTTGGCTTCTTCGCATTTCCAAACGGTCGACATCACTTTGAAAATATTAACTGGTCACACTGATGAGTAGGGACTCCAATCGAATATTCGATATTGAAATATATTCGGCTATTTTTTAATATTCGAATTTTTGATAAAATTTTCAAATATTATGCATTAATATTTCGAAGCAGAAAAATATACTGATTAAGCCATGGGGCTAATTAAAAAATGTCATTGTTTTATGTTTTTTAAATACGTACTTAGCATGTCAGTATTCACAGTATTTCTTGTGGGGAATATTATAATTAATTCTCTGTACACAATATATAAAATTAATATCAGCATTTGCTGTGGCGAAATTTCATTTTTAGCTCTTTCAAAATTATAGTTATGATGTCTATGCAAAACATGACTGACATGACAGTGGAATTTTAAATAGTTCTGAATTATGTCGTTAACATCAGCACTGCAAAATATTATATGCCTTCGTGTCAGAATAATTGAAAGAGTTTAATTAATGACGTCAAAAAATAAATGAGATATTCCTCAACAACAAACAAAACTTAGAACTAAGTTGAAACCTTCGTTGTACTATTGTTTTATATATATATAATACTCACTATGAAATAAATTCTTCAAAATGAAAATGTTCTTTTTCATTTGTAATTTAACGAAAACATATCTTCATACTTCATTTGTTTTTAATTATTCGAATGCTGTTAGATTTTGAAACTTTCTAATTTATTTAACGAATATTCGGAATCCCTAATGGTGAGTTCATATGCCAATGGGACTACGGGGGACATTTCAATGTACCTAATCATATTATATTCTTTTTACATTCTTCGTGTATTTATAATTCTAGTGCACTATACACAAATACGTAATATTTCAATGCTTTTGCATTGTTGCCCATCTGTAGATATATACTGGTCAAAATTAATTACGTATGGACAGTAGGAACACAGCCTCTACAATTACATTGGGTTTTCCTTTAATATTCCTATTCGTTGTTAAATCGCAATAAAGGCTTCACCAGGTAGATTTCGTCAGCAGTCATTCTAGACTGAGCAAACCCACAGTCGTAGATATGATATCAGAGACTTATCTACTGCAGAATGTAAATTATTTTATATAACTTAAAAGGATTTTTTTTAGAAAATATTTCACAACGTTCTATTGTTTGTTTACATATTAGTACATTTTTTTGGCATCCACTAAGCACTATGGTGAATAATAGATATGGGGTTTCAGATACTCTAAATATGAAGTCATTTCTTTACCCTTTATTTTCATTAAAATGATTTTCGTCTAACTATTTTTCACCTCATAAATTAAATCACAAATTAAAAGTAATTTTTGTTAGATTTAGATATTAAATAATGTTCGTAGGTAATTATACTCTTGGGCAGTATATAAACTTCAATTTTGTATTGAATAAATACAACAGACAAACGTATAAAAATGCGGTCCTGGTAGCAAACTATTGCATCTGCGCGCCACCCATTTCAGGTTGTTAAAAACACTCTTAAAGGAATGGAAATGTATCGCTTTACATCCCAGACTTTTCTATCGACCATGGGCAGTGTATTCCAACCGTTATCACATAGCTTTTAAATAGCATTGAGCCGCTAGTTTTTATTTTAGGCATAGTAATTAAGTATCGCGATCCACTCAATGCGCGATGAAAAAATCGTCGATATTCTGGAAGAAGACACTAAGTGGAAAATACTAGTTTTGAGTAGTTGTACTTTGAAGTTTGCTAAATGCTTGTTTGTACAAAACTGTTTTTCAGTAAAAGTATAATTTATAATAATATGTGTGTTCTGTCATATGATAGAATTTGAAATAAATAACGTTTTGTTATAACTAACTCAATTTGTCATTTTTTCGATTTAGTGTTTTCTTCCAGAACAGTAACAAAATCATTTAACTCAATGCATGTCATTCGGTCTTTTTATTTATAAATTATTCTACGCAAGAACATATCGCAATTTAGTAGTTATGGGGGTGTTTTCTCCAGGCAGTTGGAAAATGTACTCTGCAGAAAATATAAAGTTGTAGAAAAGTGTACAAAATAATTTCATATACATACACAACAATTTTAAGCACATGTAAAAAGTTTACCGGTTTGCGGAGTTTGGCGGATTGCGGTTGCCATCAAAAAATAAAAGCCTCGGGAGCTTAGTTTAAGTAACCAAAATGTTGCAGGCAACCAACCCAACACTTATATTGTATTATTTGAGAGTTTTCAGGTTCAATATTATTAGGAATCGATAAACAATAAACCTTTTAAAATATATTCACTATTTTAAAAGTCAGCGACATCTGTATTTAAAAGTGGAATACTTATTTAGTATATACGCAAACCTACATAAACATTACAATATTAAATGATTGGAAGCATGTTACACTATGTTTCCGCCAGAGTATAACGCTAGCAGACCCTGTTTACAAATTGAACTAATATTTTCTAGCTGATTACGATTGGCTAAAAGGTTGGTTTAGAGGTTAAGTGTAGCGTTGTGTCAAAACGTTGTACCTGGGGTGAACGTCAATTTAATGTTTATATTCAAAATTCTAACGTAGATAAGTAAAAAACTATGGCGGTGGTGATAGAAACCACTCTGGGTGATTTAACGGTTGATCTATTTACCGATAAAAGACCGAAAACATGTTTGAATTTTCTGAAACTGTGCAAGCTAAAGTATTACAACTTCAGTCTGTTTCACACCGTGCAGCATGGATTTATCGCTCAAACTGGAGATCCTTCAGGAGAAGGTACTGGCGGGCAATCGGTGTGGGGTATTTTGGAAGGGTCTGATAAGCGGTATTTTGAATGCGAAAAAATGCCACGAATCAAACACACCGAGCCCGGATTACTATCCATGGTTGCATCTCCAGACGGTATGGTGGGCTCTCAGTTTTTCTTTACTTTGGCATCAGACTTAAACTCTTTAGATGCCCAGCACTGCGTAATAGGGGAAGTAACTGAGGGCCATGATATATTGAGACAGATGAATGAGACAATTTGTGATGCCGGGCACAGACCATACCAGGATGTCCGAATTACTCACACAGTCATTCTGGAAGACCCATTCAACGATCCTGTGGGCTTTCAAGAGCCATCTAGATCGCCCTCTCCGTCGGCAGAGAGACTGCAGGGAGGACGTATTGCACCAGATGAAGAGATTGATGAAACAATTGGAAAAACTGAAGAGGAGCTAGCTGAGCTGATTCAAGATAAAGAAGCTAAGGCTCGGGCTACTATCTTAGAAATCGTTGGTGATTTACCGGATGCCGAAATGGCCCCTCCGGAAAATGTTTTGTTCGTATGTAAACTAAATCCTGTGACTACTGATGATGATCTGGAAATAATATTCAGTCGATTTGGTAAGATAGTTTGCTGTGAAGTTATAAGGGATAAAAAGAGTGGAGATTCTCTACAATACGCATTCATTGAATTTGATAACAAAAAGTCATGCGAAGATGCATATCTGAAAATGGATAATGTACTCATAGATGACCGTAGAATACACGTCGACTTCTCACAGTCGGTATCAAAAATAAAGTGGCAAGGCAAAGGAAGGGGTGTTATACATGTAGATGAATCTGATAACAAACCTCTCAATAAATACAACTCTAATGAAAAGAATTCAGAGTATGATAATCGCAACAGTAAAAGAAATCAGTCAAGAGAAAGAGACAACCACAGAGATAGAGACCGTGGAAGAAGGGATAAGCCTGCAAGGTATTCTGATAACGGTCAAAATAACACAGCAGTGAGCAAACATAAAAGAGACATTTCTGAAAAGAAACAATCGCCGGATGAAGATAAAGACTCTTCTCGAAATGAGAATCGACATAGAGATAATTCAAATTCATCAAACAGATACCATAAAGAAGCATCGACGGAACGTCATAGAGAGAGATTTACACAAAGAAAAAATTATGATGAAAGATTGTACGATGTACGAAACAGTAATAATTACCGAATGAGAAGATCTCCGCAGTCTTCGAGAGAACCTCTTTCGCATGATTCCCCGGATCATAGGAGGAATAGGTCACCAAATAATATTAGAAACAAATCACTCGATAAGAGAAGAAATAGATCGCCTGAACAGAAACGAAACACTTCTCCCAGGCATATACGGAACCAATCACCTGAATTTAGACGAAATAGATCAATGTATATTAAGAGAAATCAGTCACCCGATTTTAGAAGAAATTCATCACGAGATCATTTCAAAAATCGTTCACCAGACCGCCGTGATTCTAGAAGAGATAGAACTCCAGAAAAGCGACAGGATAGATCAGTGGAAAGAGAAATTACATCTTTAAATCGTAGAAATAATAGTAGATCTGCTGAAAATCATTACAGGGCAAAGTCTGATTTTAACGATAGTACCGCTTCTACGAGCAAAAACAATCGTGAAAGAATGAACTTGTCTTCAAAAAATGACGAGTTATCTAGCAGCGTAAGTAGTAATCACAACAGGTCCATGTCTAAAGATAATAAACACTCTATGTCAAAAAAATCCGCTTTTTCTAAAAACGGAGCTTCAGATCCGGTAGACGCATCAAATAAAAAGCTTGATTCCAAACAAAAGAGTCAAAAACAGAAATTAAATGATTCAACCACAAATGACAACAAGATCAAGAAAAGGAAAGAATCCAATGAAGAACAAGATAAAAATGAACCATCCAAGAAGAAGAAGAAATCTAATGACAATGAAAAAATGTCATCAAAGAAGAAAAATGGCCACAAAGGGTCTAGCAAAACTAGTAGTACTGACACTAGTTCATCAGACGATGAAGAAAAACAAAAGTCGCATTCTAAAAAAAAAATTTAAAAGAAGAAATATCCTTCTAGTTCATCTGATACAAGCTCATCGAGTAGTTCTAGTGATTCATCTGACTCTAGTGAACCAGAAAAAAAGAAAATGAAAACCAAAAAGCTTATGAAGAAGAAAAAGGGTAAAAAGCAACCGAGTTCATCCAGCAGTTCTTCCTCAGACAGTAGTTCCACAACATCGAGTAGTTCAAACTCTTCATCGGATTCAAGCGACAGTGGTCATGAACGTTCAAGAAAAAAGTCTAAGAATAAGAAATCAGTTCGTGAAAAATTAATAAAGAAAAAGTCAGTAGTAAAAACCAATAAGTGATGAAAAAATGTAGATTCTAAATGCCCAGATTGATATGTTGTTATTTATTGATTATTCAAAAGTGAAATATCACATTCAGTTTGTATAACAACTTATGATTTGCCAGTAAATTGTGTGATAACTTTATCATATTATATACCCTGTAAAATGATGTGTCTTTAAGATTATGTAGTCATGAGAAAACATCTACTAATCATAGTGATTGAAATTTGATGACACAATTAACTCATCAAAACATATCACTACACATCAATCAACCAACTGCAATTATGCAATGACCTATCATGATTATGAAAAATTTAATTTGCCTAAAATTATTTGAATATTTATTGTACTCATGTACTCTTATTTCTTTCAGATATTAACTATTTTACTATTCGTTTCAATATGTTCGTTCCTGATCAGTTATGAAACTATTTTCTTCAAAAAATCTTTGCAAATACTATTTTTTTTTTGCATAATATTCAATTACGAGAATGACCCACAACTAGTATAAGTTGCCGTGTTCATGAATATTCTACTTTTATAATATTTATTATAAATGACATGACTGCGCCTTATACATTACCTGTCTACATTTTGTGTATAAAGTATTGATAAGCTATGTTTATGTAACGTTTATATTCAATAAAATTAATGAATTTTATATTGAAATTTGGCTTGATATGTGCAAATCATAAAGTATTAAGCATTCATTGTACTATATAATTAGAAAGAAGAGTAACAATTCGATGGGCTAGTGACACAAAAATGTATCTATAAAAACTGCATTATTTAGATAAGTACAGGTTGTCCTCGACTTACGACCGAGATACCTTCTTGAACTTTGGTCGTAAGCCGAATCGGTCTTAAGTCGAATTCCATACAAAATATTAAATTAAATATTGTTCGGTTCAGGTTCAGTTTTAGCGGCGTCACTTTCATTTGTGGAAATAAAGCAGCTGCAATCAAAAATTGTACGGATACATTTTAACACGTGTGTACGCGCTTTTTTCAAATCTTATATTGTAGCTGTCAAGCGACGAATCACAATATACATAGAGAACATTGCTCCACCGATCCTCTGTTTTTAGAATTGCATTGAAAATTAAATTATGCTATATAATAAATATTCAAATTTAAAAATGCTGGTACTGATCTTTCATTCCGCATGCATCAACCGTTGGCAATGGTGTTCGGTGATGCAATAAAAAACAAAGTTTTTTTAAATTTTGGTCATAAATCGAGGACTACCTGTATACAAAAATTTTAACTATAGTCGGCTCCACCCATAACATAAAAACATAATTTTCGGCAAGAACTTTGAGTAATGAAATAATTTAAAACATGCATCATGGCTTCAATCAGGGAGGTCATTTCAGCTTTTTTCAGAGGGAGGCAAAAATTGCCAGCAAATTATTTTTTACTTTTATATGTGCAAGCCAGTGCAGCAAGGGATAAATGTATGTTTCTTCAAATTCAGGTGGGGGCAAAAAAAAGAGTTGATATATTTTTGTGTTTATGGTATGTCTTTTGATAGGCTTGAAACAAATGCATTTTTATGAAAATTTGTGTTCATTATTAGTTGTTCTAGTTTTGCTAAAGTCGAATTATAATTAAACTCTAATAAAACCTCTTTTTCTTTCCTGAAAACTTCCCAATAAGCACATATGGTTTTGGGTCACTAACCCATCGAATTTATTACATCTTTATAATACATTTTACTCAAGAATGTTAGAATGCCTTATGTATCATAGAATGAGATATGATTTTATACTTCAATCGCTAGAATGTCATCCCAATAAATAGCGATTCTAAACACAGCTAATTTTAATGGTTGTATATTTTTAACATTTCTCAAATTTATTTTTTTATTGTATTGTGAGATTGTAAATAAAACAAAATATAGGTTTAAAAATCTAAGATTTATTAAGTAGGTTACACTCATGCCAAGCGAAGCCGTCTCATATAATACATATTTTTACATACAACCATTCATTAATCTTTCATTTCAAAATTTTAGTTATTATTGGTCGATATTAATTTGTTTACCATATGGTGCAGCATCATCAGAATATTCAAAAAAAATCTCTTATTTTGAACTTTATCGATGTCATCATATGGAAGTGATACTATATTTATATAATATTTCAATATTGTAAATTAACAATGCTATATATTGTGCCTGCTTAGTCTGTCAAATCTCTGTAGTAAATCTTTTTAAAAGTAATCATCCATACAGAAATGTTCTATTTCTACAAACTTCTTACAAATTTCAGTCTGTTTATGACTCTTCCCACAGAATTAAACAAGTTATACTCCCGCATGTCATTTGTTGAATCACAAACTCTTTTTTTGAATTACTAAATAACATCAATGTTCGCTCCGGATTGGCATATGAGAATACTACCTATAAAGCAAACTTTATACAATCAATTGGACTGACAATCTCGTTCAAGAATGACATTCAGATTGATAGTGTACGGTAGTGATTGAAGGAACGATGGTCGTGTTTCTATACCATGATCAGGATTGTCAATCAGAATGATTCGATCGGATTGTCATTCCGATTAATCGTGCAATGTTCACTTAACACAGGCGTACTTTTAGATCATAATGTATGTATGTGAAATTATTTAATTAATCATGTTTTATAATGTAATTACATAAGTTTTAGCATTTATCTAATAAAAAATAGCTTAATTAATCCCATGTCTTTCATTAAACAAACTCTAAATCATAGGTGTTCAAACTTTTGACTCTCTTGGGCCACATTGGTTGAAGAGTAATTGTTTTGGGCTACACATAAAATATTTAATACAGAAAGTAAATATAATTAATACAACTTTGTTGGCATATATTTTGAATTAAAAAATTAAAACTGCGCAACAAAAAAGTAATGAAATGACTCTGATTTGATAGAAATGGTTACAATTAATATTAATGAATTCCCAAGATGCACCACGGAAATTTTGTTTCTAATTTTACTTTTTGTCAGTTTCTTTCTATAAAATAATTGCTCGTAAAAAAATTGAGTAGCAGTATTACATTTGTAAATTTGGAGGCAACGTAGTAATATCAACTGATAATGAAATCGAAAATATAACCAAATATTGACAACTTTTTGGGCCATGCACCTATCACAACAACACCTACACCTGTCAATATACGCTTGATGCGTCTTGATGAGAGTGTGATGTGCGTTAAAAAACACTTTTGTTCACACACACTGAATGCACGTATGCTGACAGAGAGTGTGTGGAGAGGAGTGCAAGATTTCTCCACAGAAACCAGCTTATTTAATTCTAGAAGTGATTTTAATCTTTCTTAGAACCAAAATTCAAAGAAATTACAGATAATTAATTTCAATCATAATAAAAATAATACTACATAAAGTAGTATTTTATATTTTTAAAAATTCCCTCCCACAACGCACCTCAAGCTTTCGGGGCTAACGAAATTATAACATTGCCACATGCCTAAAACTCAGAAATATTTCGATGTGCAAGTGTCCATTCTTTAATAAATTCGTTATTACCCGGCATTTTACCCGGTTCTTCTCTTGTTTCAGATATGAAAAATGAGGGTGAAACCGCTATTATTGATAATTTTATTTTCCCGCGAATGCATCATTGGCAAAAGCTAAAATTCTCTATCTATTTTGTAGAGTAAATTTTAAAAACACAATGAATTTTAAAAGTATGATAATATCATCTAAACAAAAATTCACTAAAACCTTTAAAATTTCCGACGTTTTTGGTCACCAGTAAAAAGCTTACGAAACGCGCATGATCGAAAAATATTGACAGTTACTTATATAACATATTTGTCTCTTTTTATTATAGTGATTTCGCTTATGACAGAACGAGACACTTTCATATTCGTGTAAATTGGCTTCGTTTATTTTGCCAGCATATTTCTATTTCAGGAAAATATTACTTTCCCTGGATTGTATGCAACCTGTAACACATTGAGCTGAAGCGTGTTGCGTAGTAGACAGGCGTTGGAGAAAAATATGAAAGCTCAACAAATATTTTGGGTTATCTGTTCGGCGTTAATTATAATAGTGAACGGAGCGCCCAAACCTACTGGGGAAAATGCCGCCCATGGGAACAAAGGTACTTTTTCAATTACTTTCAATTAAAAAAACTAGACTCTTCTACCTGGCACACCTGTATGAATTACGCAGGTAATATATACTTCGAATGCTTTTGAATTAATCATCAGGTTTTTGTATATCTTTATCGCAGTGATAGAAAAGAAAACGCCTGCAAGACACATTGAATAACTTGAGTATATTTTGACCTATACATTCAAAACAAATGTTTTTCTTCTTTCGCAAATAAGCCGCTTCGGTGATATTGATCTTGCAACAATTAATTATTAATGTTTACCAAACACATGCACATCATCATTTATCTGTGCAAAAAGTTTCCTTTCTTAACTAACGAAAAAGATTAACCATGCAATCAAAATAATCGCTAAAATTGCTTAAATTCAAATGACGATTCATGTTTTAATTTTAATAATCTGTTATCATTTTTTATATTCCCTTGAATGCAGTCTTGTGCAAACTGCAAATGGGTATTTATGTATGCTCAGCTTTATCATCAAAATAATTTTTGTCATTAGAGAAAAACTTATTTTTTATGGGTACAAAAATAGCACATTTTGTCGGAATGAATATATACTATTTATTATCCATGAAATTGAATTCATCAATCTTCATAACTATAACGTATGTTCAAATATGGTCGTTCATACACTTCTTCTTCATAAACTTATCTTATAATATATACATTTATTATTAGTTCTCAATTAAAATACGCCAGTAAAAATAATACACACTACTTACTTTGACGTGTACTTGTTGTTTTCTTTAACATCAGATCTATTCTGACAAAAATTATTTAAATATCACGTGTGTAAATTGAGATTGATGGCAATGGTTGAGTAGCTAGGTGTGATACGTGTTTTGCCTGTTTGAAATTATCTTCAGACAAACTCTACTACAAGAATATTAGTTAAATGTAATGTAGAGTTATATGTGTCGATTCTAATTTATGCCATAAATTAATAGTTTTTTTTAACTTAATCATACAGATTGCAATAAAATATGAAAATGTAATTGACATGAGGGAAACTGTTTTTATTCAAAATTAAGTTGTTAGAAAACTTACCTTATTTTCAAATGAAACTAGTATGTATGAATACATTATTATGTTATTGTCAACGGACTATTTATAGTGAATATTAAATATTGAAAACAATATTAAATCTAATCATTTTTCAATTCTTACACAATTCCAAAAAAAAAGTTGCAGCATAGTTGATTAACGAATATCATTTTTCATTACATGAAGGTGATTTTTTTATCGTAATGTCTGTAACAGAAAATTTTGATTCCTGAAAATATTTGCTACTTCCTCATCGAGAGGAATAAAAAAATCGTGTTTATACGAGATGGGATGGGACCGCCCTATTTTCTGAGACGCATACGATGCACTAATACAGAATTAAATACATTAAACTATATTACAGAGCTCGAAACGGAAAATTTCACCAACCGAATCTTTCTTACACATAATAAATAATATGCAATAGTTTTTAATGCAATGGTGTACTATTTTCCGTATTTTTCAAAAATTGGCAGGCCGCTCCCGTCCCATCCAAGCCCTGCGTTATTATTATAAATCAATTCAGCAATAAACTTTCGATAAGGCCCTGCTTGAAAAGTCAAACTCCGCCAAAATTTTCATTGAATTAGTTCGTCATCTAAATAAGAATCTCAATGTCTTATACATACGGCTCTATGTCTACTTCTTTTTATAAAATTCTGGATTCAGAAAACATTACCGCATTGAGACAAAGTAACCATATTGAGTAAGAAAAAGTTTTCAGATAGTTCCTAAAGCAACATTAAGAAAATGTATGTTTATAGACCTTGATGAAATAGTGGAAGTTCTTGGCGACTCCGTATCGACTCTTCCACCGTCGGAGAAAGCTGAACTCCCAGAAAACTGGGACCAGACCAAGGATGACTCTCAATCTTTATTCCTCAACAAGAGTGACAAGAATGACCTTGAACCCTACCCGATGGCACTAAGCGACGATGGTAATAATTCATTATTACAATGTTATTTAATATAATTTCATTCAACAAATTTAAGCCATCACGTTTATCTAGAATCCCTACATGGATAAAAATGGTACAGCATTGATGATGAGTTTGACTTTGGAGGGAAAATGATTAATCAAAATAAAATATAATATTTCATCGATTAGTCAATTTAGTTTCGGATTCATTTTCAATAAATATGTGTTTGATTTCAAAAATATATCCAGTGTTTCAACGTAAACAATAGTGTTGAAAAGAAGCTAGTTGCTGGAAAGCTTCTCTATGCCACTATAAAACTTAGCGGTAAAATATCTGTTTTAATTTTTGATCGTCGTATTGGTTGTAACTAATGTCAATCATTCATATTAACTAAGTCATAAACATCAATGTATTTCGATAAAACTATAGTAAATTGTTCCTAAAAGGAATTCAGTTATTATATTAATGTTTTATTTCTCAGCGCTGAACGCGCTGAACATTTGTTTACATCCCTAAGACTTTTTCTAATATTTCCGGCAAAACTAGAAAAAAGCTCTCCTGCATATCATCGCTGTTCTGGAAGAAAACACTCAATCGAAAAATGACATATCGAGTTAGTTATATCAACATGTTCCTTATTTCAAACTCTATCGTGTGGAAGAACACACATGTTTTCAAAAATTACAATTTTACTTAAAAACAGTTTTGTACAAACACACAAAATGAAAAGGTACACCATTTCAAACATTTGACAAACTTCAAAGTGCAATTACTTAAAACTGGTAGTTTTCAGTTAGTCTTCTTCCATAACAACGACGATATATGCTTTAAAAAATAGTTCAAGTCTTTAAATGGAGAAATTAGGCAACATATCATGAAAATGTCTAGTAGAACGCGAGGAAATATATTTTTGAAAAGATCTCTCGATATTAAGTCTTTTGAATTTCAGCTTTGAACTGTCGATACGCAGTTTTAATCGCCAGCTTTATATATTACACATTCTTATGCGTCTACGCGCTTGCTTGTGTGCGTGCTGGCCGTGTATATGAAGCATTTTGTTTGCAAAGTCGTAAGTTAAATATTTTTCAGCTTCTTCATATTATTCGATTTATTTTAGCGACGAGCTTAGTTTACTTCTTGATATATTTGGGATAACAAATATATATTTCATATAATTCTCCATTTTTACTGTTGAAATCGATCTACTTTTAGCCATAGTGAGCGTTTTAACAGATCGATTGATTGAAAATAAATTCGAGCAATAAAGGCTCGTGCTGTAAGGGTTAATAATGAAAATAGATTAAATAATTATATTTATATAAGCTAGTGAGCAATATAACGTTAAAATATTATGTCCAAAAAGACAAATCTAAATATAAAATGTTTGCCATAGACTAGAGCGACTCCAGCCGTTGTTCTCAATTTGCCAGTCGATCACGACGTGTTTTGTAAATTATTTATACTTTTACTTTACATACATTTATTAATATTGTGTAACGTGATGTTAAATATTAAGTCATTTGTACTAATAGCACAGCACTGCAGTTGTTTGCGAAAAGAGAAATAACACGAAAAATGATAGATCTCTTAAATGTTCAATATGACGATGTATCGTATCAAACTGATTTGCACATTTTCAGATATGATTTATCGAAACACCCTGATCGGTTATGAGAAAATCAATTGTTAAGCATTATGCATGTGCTCGCTAGACCTAATGCCAAAATCTCTTCGATATATTCTTCTTTCTTCTTTGAGTATATTCGCTCCCTATGTGGAGCATATGGCCACCACGTGGTGCGTCCATGATTCCGTCACCCGCCCATCGCTTTGCTTCCTTCCATGACATGCCAGAGTCCCTCAGTTCCACCAAGTGCATCCTGTGGATACTACCCGTTGGTCTTTCAATATATTATAAAATACAATTACAATAACTTAAGATTTCGACTGAGCGTGCTTGATGGAATTACAGAATCAAATTTGAATCATTAAAATTTTGTACACTTCCAAGTTATTTCACTAACGATCCGACATTTTCGGGAATTCAAGTGCACGGATGAACTCAAACTGATATCAGTTCTAGTTACAGTATTCTGTTACAGCACTCTCTCGCTCCCTCTTTCTCTCTCTCCGCATACGGAGAGAGAAAGAGGCATTAAGTGAATGCATTAATTGAATGTTGACAGGTGGCACTGCCATTTTATATTTATAGTTCTACTGTGAATTTACTCAAATAATAAAAGTTATGTTAAGCATTATTATCATATTATTTCTACCCATTATAATTACGGCATTTTTAATGATTGTCTTTATCTCACAACCGATTTGTTACTATGAACTTTTCATGTCCGTAAGAAACATTACTTATCATTCGGTAGATTATTTTATTAATGTCACTTTTTTCCGACAATTAAATTTTATTTTCTTGAAAATTACAATTCAGAAATCTTGGCACATTACTGTCTTTACGCTTCATAGATTTTGAATGTCTCCATCGCGTCGTTTACTTTGCTTAACGACAGATTTACATAAAAAAAAAATTGACAATATACCATTGCGAGTATTACGGGAGATTTTCAACGGAAACCACTTTCATACACATCCCCTCCAACAATAAATCTTGTTGTTAGCACTGAAATGAATTGAACTCTCGTTTATTTCGTAAATCTTAATCCAGTTATCCAGTTGTATTAGAATCCAATTATTGTTATTGATACTTAAAACATCAGACAGTAAATTCCTGTTTCCGCATTAACTCGATCTGCCGAATTTCTTATCGAGATATTTACAGAAATTTTCAGCTTCGTTTACAATATCTCGTTAAATTATTAGTATCCTTCTTCGAATGGAATATAATCTGTTTCGATAAGAAATAATATAATATATATTGTCAGTAGGATTCATTAAAGAAACCCAATAACAAAATAAATTGTATTGAAACACCCATAATTAAGAATGATTAAACGTGTTATTTTTTTATAATTTTATCATATTTCATTGTTGAAGACTGGACTGATTTCACTCACAAGTATGCCAGTACAAAAATTTTGAACACAAACATTTTACAATAACATACTTGTCATTCTAATAAATTTATAACTAATAATCGGAATCATGAAGGTGTAGACCACGCTCTTTATTTTTAGATCATAAAAAAATCTTTGCCACATAAATAATCGCGTATTTTAAAAATACCTACAAATTTACATCAAATAATGGTTGAAATATTTGATTGCATTTACTTATTAATAATCATATTCGCGGAATACTTTCATTCGTGAAAATGATATTCCTATATATAAGTGATTTAAATATTAGGCACTTTAAACTACTGATATATAAATATTTAACAAAATTTATAAACGCTACTTAAAATTTTGGTAAGCATACGTAGACGATACATTATAATGATTTCATACTTATCCATTTTTAATAAAAATCACTAAGAATTTTAATGATTCCGGATCTTCTTTTGTCAAAAGTTTCATTTCATTAATAAATTATAGTTAGAATTCCGACGAATCTTTTTTTGTAAATTTAATGACGCTGTTAAAGAAAAAAATACAGATGTTCAATGGATTATACTGCTAAATTTACATAGGTACCATGATTGTATAGGCGTTCATTCAGAAGACAATGAATGCGTCCACTTCACGTTCAGTAATACAAGTGGAATTAACAAAGTTGCGAATTTTAAATTTATATTTCAAACAAAAACACTGTCAAATTAATTTACAAATGTCTGATTAAGTACACTATTGGTGAAAAGTTACTATAACTTATAATCTTAAAATTAATTTGACTGTTGGAATAATGAAGTCGATACATCGATACGTTCATTATTTTACCCTTATATCTATAAGAAAATGTTATTCCTAAACATGAATATTAAATTAGCACTCTTTAAATATACCCACTGAACAAAAGAAAGGTTTATTTATAACAGTATATATTTCATAGCTTCAAGATTGGCATGTCCAATATAAACTATTGTATTGGCAACAATGGCTTGTTATGAGGATTTTCGGGTAGATCGTCAAATACAGGTCTGGGCAAACTTTTTGGTTGAAGAGCCACATTATAAGTTCCAAATGAACGACGGTCAGCAAGTCAAATACTAATTTTATATATTCATATTCACGAGAAAGAAATTTGTACCTAAAAATTTGTGATTATCTAATAACCAACAATGTTACGCCACAAAAATACGCATCGGCTGCACGTCGCATGTGTATGAATAGTATATGTGTAATTGGAAGATAATTCAATTCATGTGGTTAATTTGGATTTTCTCAGATGAGCAGCATTTGTATATGCCTCTCTTTGTCAAAATATTACCATTCTTTCCGTAGAAAAAAAAACATCCAAAAGTATATTGCGTCACAAGCCGATATTACAAAACTATCTGAAAATCGGTAAGCGCACTTTATGTAGGGTGTATCGAGACATAAAATACCCTTTTGAATAATCTGTACAATTTTAGCATATGACGGTCAACCGATACCAGTTGCAAATCAAAGACCTGTGGCCCCACCTCCACCTGCAGCGGGCACCTTAGAGCATGTAGTAATGAGGGCGGAACTGTACGGAGAGCCCCCATCGATGGGACGACAGGCATCCAGGAGGAAGCGCGGAGGAAAATCCCTTCAAACGGCTTCTCACAACAACCAGAATGTTGCTTCCAGGTTTGTCATATTCTCATACTTAAGTGAATTCAAAGAGGAGGGTGTTAATATATTCTATAGTCTTTTCGATATAATCCCTGAAACCTAATATATGATAGATGAAGAGATCAGATCTTAGGTTTAAATAAATTTTAAACATTTTTCTAACATAATTAAAAAATCAGTCTTTTTGTAATAAATATTTTGTTAATAAATCTAGGGATAACTTCATAGTGTAATATTTACATAAACATGTGTAATATTTGCCAGTAAAGCCCTGAACATGAAATCATTCAGTGATTAAAATCTTGATCATTATATATTATCTTCACGTTTTTCTTCAGAAAGAATTTCATGTAAATATCTAATTTAAAAATAATGTAGTGGGCGTAGATTTTTTTTCAAAAATTCATTGAGTTTTTGAGATAAGCTGCTGTCTACCCTATTTTATTATTCTTGACGTAGCCATCACGTTTTACTCACGCGTTGCTAAATTTTAAATGAAGTTAAACAAAAAAACATTGTCTTAGTTGATGTAAATTATAAAAAATAAAGATTTTACTTTCTGGAGAAGCTTAAATATCTCATGGAAAAAAACGAAATCAATGTACCATTCAATATTACCAAATTTCAAATACACATAACTAGCAACTTTTAAACTTGACTGAAGAATCGTTTTATGATAAACCATCAAGTGTATAGTTTGACAGTAACATACTTGTTATAGATTTAAAGTTTAAATAAATGTACGCTAACTTATAGGTTTTCAGCCATCAACAGATTTAAACGCGAGTCGGATTTAAGGTCCGACGAGATTCTGGCTCTTCTTTCGCTTTGGGAAGCTCAACAAAGACGCAATAACGAACCTGCCCCGACTTATTACTCACCAGACAGTTACTACAATCAAGTGGATCCATACGAAGACGATAACTCCGAAGATAGAGACGAACCCGATGAACGTTGGTACGACGAACCCGTCATTCCGAGCAGCCACTTTTCAAGACCATACTACTCCATTCATCCAACGATTCAAAACAAGCCAAGCCACTTTCAATATTCTCATGAATATCCAGAATATATTGCCTCTGAGCCAAGCTATCTGCAAAACTTAGAGTCCATGCGTCGCAAACGACAATGGGCCGGATTCGGGAATAAAAATCGTCAAGCCAAAAGATTCATGGTTGCCAAAAAACGATCGGAACCAAACGCATATTATCTTTCCGCAATGAAAAGTATTAAGCCCCGCGAAGATCTTTATTCTCTGAATGAATTGCTGAAAACATCTCAAGGTGCAAGAGAGCAAGGTTTCCCTATCTCACGTCGCATGATTTTGTAAACATTTATATTATTTCTTTAAATAATAATTTCTTATCAATACACCTCGATTGTTTCCAAAGCTATCTTTAAACTATCTCGATCACTTCTCATATCAATTTTACTAAATTATGATAAGCGTATTGAGATTATTATAGCAAAAATCAGTCTCATACGCATTATAAATTATATATAATAAGAAAATAAGTACTAAGGAAATCTCTCTCATTATAGAATATTTAACAACATACTTAGACAAATTATGGCCACAAGAAATGGTTCACATATCGATGTAAATCTCATTTTATCATTTTTACTAGTAGCATAGAAAATAAAATATAAATACCTATATCCAAAACGTATATTATTAACATGTATTTTTGTCTATTAGATTATTATAAATAATAATACATAGTGGTTGGTATAGTCAAAACTATTATTCTGTGTTACATGAAAAATAATCATCTTTCAGATTATACATTCCAAGAAAATAAATGTTTTAATCAAATTATAATATACATTTATTTAAATTTGTCGATCCATAACCATACATAATATAATGATAATAAAGGTATTTTAAAATATGGCATTTTTATGATTGTTTTTGACTTGCTATTTATTTTATTTAATATCATACTAAAAACTAATGTAGGCGACGCAGAGTAGGAGTAAAGTAAAGAGAGCAATTTAGTATTAATGGTAAGTTCTCAATCGATATCAAAATACAAAAATCTACAGCACCTCCTTGCAAAATCTCAATTGAGTTTGGTTTATTCAGTGGCATTACTAGAAGCTACATACGCTCGTATCACGGGTGCAAGAGGGAAAGTGGCCACAGAAAATAAAGAATTTTTTTTCTATGTATCCCGTAGCTTATGAGCATACAATTTATTGAGCAAGCCAATATTATACTGATGACGCAAGCAAAAGGATTGACCGCGACAGAAGACATTTTCGGAATAATGAATTAAAATCTGTGAATCAAGGCAGTTCAGTAACGAAATTAACCAACAAAATTTTCTGACCGAAAGCTTCTGATATTGAAAACACAGTTTATTTTTCAGAAATTTTCCGTTTTAATTTAATTTTAATTTATAATGGTAGCACAATAGGGGTAGCGAATTTTTATGGTGCTGTAATTGAAATGTAGAGCTAGTCGTCTAAATATCCTTTTTAAATATAAAAAAGTTTAATGAATTTTTAGACTGTAGAAATTGTGTACGGCAAATTTCGGACTACAATAATAATATATTAGGTAAACGAATTAACTAAAATAATTTCGACAGAAAATCTCAAATATATATTAATGAAATCCTTGAATAATGTATAATAATGTAAATACAACCTTGATGTATCGAATACAAAATTGATTAAAACCAATTAACAATTATTTACCTTATCAAATTATTGATAGGTACTAAGCATTATCTCAATATTTCTAGAGTGGTATCTCTACATATCCTGGTTAATAATTGTTCTCGCACTAACAAATTTAATTGTTGGTACGTATATTTTATAATATAATATATTATGAATCTTCCATTAAGTTTTGCTAAAAAAATACTTATTGGAAATACTTATTGGAATACTTATTATTTTTTATATTGTTTTGAAACAAGCATAATGAAATATTATCAAGTACGCCCCTGATCATTATTGACACTACTGAGAAAAACCAGAAAAAGCTTGTATTTAAATATTTACTCAATAAAAATTAACAACAATCATCATGATCATTTAAGTGATGCTAAATTATATCATTTCCAAAATGAAAATCTAATGATTAAACAATCAATTAATATATTCTTAATTATTACACAATATTCGCAAAATTTTCCGAAAGATAGATAGGTAATAAAATATTTTCCATATCAATTTTCTGAGGTGGGTTTCTTATTTTGAAGTGCCTATAATTGGTGGTTTTATAAGACATCAATAGATGTCACTAGACATTCCATTTCATTCTAAACAATATTCGTAGTAACATAACCAAAAAATCGCCGTAAATTTTGGTGATATTTCTTATTTATTTACACAGTAGTAAAGTTTGTTGTTTCCAATGGAGTGTTGGTGATATTATAAACTATATTGTGATGGTGTCCATGACTGATGGCTTCGCAAATACAACATGGACCCGTCATGCAACAAAAGTTCGTTGAAGAAATTGACTATGATGAAATACAAAAAATACGGGTTAGTCTGGTGATCAATTTATTGGCCAATATGTTAATTTACAGTGGTAGTTTTCTCCCATGTTGTTTTAGCTGAATCAAAAGTATCCGCATTAGAAATGTGAACGTTTTGACATATCTGGAAAGATCAAATCCTCGTATGTCATTTCGTGCTGTAAATAAAAATTTTATGACATTCACAGGTGGTGGGAAAAGGAGCTTTTGGTGTAGTGTGGAAGGCACTATGGAGAGATACTCATGTGGCAGTGAAACACATCAATTCAGAGGCAGAACGCAAAGCTTTCAGTGTAGAAGTGAGACAACTGTCAAGAGTGTCACATCCAAACATTGTTAGACTTTATGGAGCCTGCACGAGAGGAGCTCATGTGTGTCTTGTTATGGAGTTTGCAGAAGGGGGCTCTCTATACAATGTACTGCATTGTAATCCCAAACCAAAATATAAAGCAGCACATGCGATGAGTTGGGCTCGACAATGTGCGGAGGTGTGTATCCGTTTCAGTATTCAAAACTATTGTTTTAGTGTCATCCTAATGATATTGTTAATTTTCTTATGACTAAGTCTCCATTTCAAAATTAATGTTCCACAAAGCATTACATAGACAAAACAGCTTAACATCTCATTTAATACAAGTAATTTTCCTTGGGACGATAACTGATTTTTGTAACTATATTGATTGATCCTTATGATATTAATGTTTTTTTTTATCCTTTAATGAAACCATATTTACATTCAATGTCCTTTGAGATTAAAACATTTTAAAAAGGAATCTTCCTGAATTCAGTATATAGTCATATCGCTAACCTCCCATAATTGTCGTGACATCGTGGACACTTCCATCAGTATTTGCTCATGCTAGTCAATTTTAATGTGCAGCTACTATTCAGATTATCATGAAGAGTCAAAGTAAAAGTCTTATTGATAATTTTACTTGAAGCTTGTTGGTAATATATTAACAGCATTTTTGTTAATACATTTAGATTTCATGAATAAATAAATTCATGACATTTTTTTAATGACATGTTCTTACTTAACATCTTATTCTTCATAAGGCTAAAATATTTGTTTGATATTTACAGGGTGTAGCATACTTACATGCGATGAGACCAAAGCCTCTCATCCACCGGGATTTAAAGCCTCCAAATCTACTGCTGGTGATGGGTGGATTGAGACTTAAAATCTGTGACTTTGGTACGGCAGCTGATAAAGCTACATACATGACAAATAATAAAGGCAGTGCTGCTTGGATGGCACCGGAGGTAAAATATACCCTTACCTATCTGCTATAACTGACTGGTTTGTAACCAGTCTCAATTGAAATGTTTTTTATATGGTTGGTAGACATGGTTGAGATTTTTTATTATTTTACTACTAGATAGACAAGGTTACCAATAAAAGAAACATTAAAATGATACTCTCCATTACCTCTTATTTTATCCTGGGTGCTCTTCAGGCTCTATATGCAAAACACCACTCCCTAGATTTGCACGGTTTGCAGAATCAAATAATTACAACCATATTTTCGTTTTATGCAGCTTAAAAAAATAATTTACTCTGCATTGGTGAATAATAAAATATTCTGCTGTTTATAAATTATTATGCTACTGGTAATGTGACAACTCCTATACTCACCATTAATCCCGTAAATAATAATTTAAGAAATGGCTATGATATTGGGAAATCATTTCATCGGTAATGATTTGAATGTTGAAATTATGCCCTGCTTAGCTCATACCAAAAAGATTCCAAAAAATTAAAGATGAAAAAAAGGCAATCCCTGACATTGAACCTTATTAAAATTAAGCCAATATTAGGGAGGTCAAAAAATAGTTCAGAAAAAATTAATACAGGGATGTTAGTTCTAGCAGTTTTAATTTTCAACTGTTAAAAGAAAATGTTTTCCTATTGTCCTATTGATGAAGATACAAAATAAAAAATAGGTTGTATGCTATAAATTTATTGGTACAGTTTTATTTACAATTAATACCCTTTGATTTTTACATTAGACATACTGAATAAAAAATAATATATTTAGAGTCAATCTTTCATTTTATATGACAATGTGTGACTCCATTCACAATAATTTTTGGAGAATCAATCACCCATGTCAATCGATGCAGAGTTAATTAACAAACAAAAGCGTAAAATTGTTTCTTTCACTAAAAATTTTGGGGGTCAGAGTTAATAAAATAAAAGTCAGATTATATAATATTTATAAAATGAAAGTCATCACTCAAATTTAATGATGTATGTAAAACTTTAATAAAGTTGAAAAATACATCAATATCCAGTCGTAGTTGCTATCTACTTTATTATTTATGTATTCATTTTTATGTAATTTCTGTCAGAATGAGAAAAAATCTTGTTGTATCTTAGTTATTCAGTTTCGATTGAATAAATGCAAATCATGCAAACTACTGAAAATACATGTTTTATATACTGTAAAGATAAACATTAGTTTTGTTAGTAAATTGGCATTCTTGATAAAAAGTCGACACTGCCAATATGTATACTATAGAGTAGAAAATACATGTTTAAATCTGTCTGTCTGTCACAAAAACTCCTCCCAAACTCCTGCCATTTATAGATTAACTGTGCTACTTTCAACTTTAAAATTAAAATTTTTAACATTATTATTAAATGATGGACTACATTTTGCGTGTGTTTTCAACTTTTAACATTAATTATCTCAAAATCTAACCAAGATTCTTCAATCTTCGTACCTTAATTGGTATTATTCCTTCCCATCCATCTCCTATCCGATCCTAAAATAGGGGAGTAGAGGCATTGATCAGCCAGCAACCTGTCAATTCTTAGCTCTATCCTTCTATCTTTATCCTCTCTGATAAAACATGTTAAACGAATGAATTACAACCATTTCTTGTAAAATAACTTCTGTTGAAATGCACCATTAAAAGTTCATATATTATGCTCGAAAATGAGAATGAACATGGTATAATATAGTAATAAAATTTTTTTATTTTATTAATGATAAACACTGATGATTAGTTTATTTATGCTGCAATCAATTTAAATTGCTTTAGGGGTGAAAGAAAATTAACAATGTTGACAAATTGGGCATAAATTGAGTTAAACCTATAGGTAATTTAAAATCCCAGCCAAACCTTAAGGTAAAATGACTCACTAGAGTCCTCATCAAAATACGTATAGTTTTAATTAATTTGATAAAAAAAAAACTATTATCTGTTTGTGTTTGTACTAACGTGGAATGAGAGGAATGCGCAAACTTGGTTACCTCAAAATACGAATAGGCAGCAATAAAATGGTTATTTGAAAGCAGCAGGACATGCAGGTTGCAAATGATAACATAGGATATACACAAACAACAAGTCTAAGCATCCTGCGAGAAAAACAAAATGGTGATGGCGCATGAAGGTTAAGGCGCCTATGCAGTTATGCGAGTGTCTCAAACGTCGTGGAAATTGTCCACAGTACAGATGAGATGAAACTAAATCACTTGAAGCTTAGACGAATTTCTAAATGTAACGAGGTTGTGTCGGTACTAACAAAATAATCAGAAATCGTGTTAACATTTGCCCGTTTTATGGTATATGAGAAAACATATATTCAACCTATATCTTCTATCATTTATTCTTTCAGGTATTTGAGGGTTCATCTTATACAGAGAAGTGTGATGTTTTTTCATGGGGTATCATTCTTTGGGAAGTTTTATCGAGAAGAAAACCTTTTGATGAAGTCGGTGGATCCGCATTTAGAATAATGTGGGCTGTGCATACAGGTATATTTGTATTCTCACACTATTTTATTAATACCAATTATGGAACAGAAGCGCTGTTAATTCATGCTCATTGAATTTGTTTATTTTGAGTATGTTTAATGACAAAAACCTAAATTGACTCATATATGCTAATTTTAGATCTAATAATATGACTTTCAATATTGTATTATAATTATATAAATCTATTGAAGGTTGTTTTACAATAGTTTCAAAAATTCTTATATTTATTTTGTATTATTCATTTTCAATATATTTTTACATCAATATTAACTGTTAACCAAACAATATTTAAATTACACTTACTGATGATTCTTGAACATCCCATAACCGACTATGTAATATATTGATTTAAAATTTTTTTTTTCAGGTCAAAGGCCACCTCTTATTGAGAATTGCCCACCTCCTATTGAAAATCTAATGATTCAATGTTGGCAAAAAACTCCTACAGAAAGACCTAGCATGCATCAGGTATTTAAAAACGAAACATCACAATGTTTTCAATAATTGAATTGATTTTTAATAGGTGTTTCAGTGTAGTAAATTCAGTACACTCTCACTTAACCGGAACGAATGGTGAAAATAGCATGCTGTTTAATTCCAAATAATAATAAAAAAACATTGAAAATGTCTAATCATGTCATTGTATTTTTTTACACTTTGACAAATTTTGTTACCGATATTCTTCAAAGCCATTTTTCTGAGCCATTCATTTCTTCTTAGCGTAAAAAATCTTTTGAATGTTTCAAGCATCCCGGTTCAGTAGCACCTGGTCTTTGTTAGTCGACATAGCTGTGTGGGCTTGCATCCTACTTGATTAATGCTTATGGTTTCAATCTCCAATTCTAAACTGTTGTACATTGATTTTTTAATCAATCTATAGGTTTGTATCCAAAGGCATGAATGTCTGATATTTTCATAAATTTTTCAACTATCAAAATTTCAAATCACTTCTTCTCTTGGTGAAAATGTCGTTAACTTTTTGATACTTAAATGAATAAAAGTTTTTAATTAAATATAGTTTAGTTATCATTTAATTGTTTTCCTTTTTATATTATAATATTTGAATGGTCCCCAATGAATAAAACACATATATATAATGAACCAAAAAGACATATATTTTTTCTCTATATGCTGTCCAAAAATTTTATTTTATTTATTCGCAGGTGGTAGAAACCATGACATTGCTCTGTGAATATTTTCCCGGAGCTGACACACCGATCGTCTATGAAGGCAGCTATTCGGAAGATATTTTAAGTGGTGAAAGTGATCTGGGAGACGATACGTTGGACTATCAATACAGTTACAGTGAGACGAGAAGTCCTCAACATCAGGACACCGCAACGTCCACGCAACTTTCGACCCAATCGGAACCTATTCAAACCTTGCCTGCTATGCGAAGGACAAATGTACGTTCTCAAGTTAGGCCTCACAGTTTTGTGGGAACTCAAGTAAATAGACTGCAAACTAATTTGACTCCTTCCACGCACACCCGACCGTTAAGTATAGCCGTCATGCCTCACACCAAATCCCCCTTCGCGATCACCAATAATAGTCGAGCCGGACAGTTGCAAATTCCGGCGCAGTTCAAGAACAATCCTGCATCGCCGCAATCCAGCACTCCGCCTGCCAGTCGCAAAAATGCAAATAAAAGCTCTAATAGATCAATTAACTCTCCCCAGTCGCAAGGAAATTCCAATCGACCCTCTCCCGCTTATCCACCTGACAATTCTGGAATTTTAAGACATCAGAGTCCGTCTGCGAATCAGCAAAATACGCAACACTCTCAACTCCCGTCAGGTCTCGGATCTGCCGATAGATCACCGTCGAATCAGAACCGCTCCGGTGGCAGCACTCCGCAGAACCTTCCTCAGCAGGATCCCAGATATATTAGCAGAAGTCCTGTCTACTTCAATGAGACGAATTCGCCAAGGCGATCTCCTATGATGAATTATAACATCGGAAATATGAATCCTAGACATGTCGACATTGAAGGGTGTTGGAACCGAGACAGGGAAAACAGTAACAGATCGCCCATGAGAAATACGCTTTCTCCTAATCCCAATGCATACTTTAATCCTCAGAATCAAGACAACTGGAACAATAGCCCGGGGGAGCAGACCAACGAAGGTTATTGGAGTAATGTAGCATCGTCCAATGAGGGGGGTGGTTATAATCAAGCTTTCTTCAATGGAAATACCCGAGAACCGACCCGAGGAGGTTTTCTTGCAGTACCAGATCCTAGACTACAAAAACCATTACAAATACACGTAGAACCTGTAAGTTTTTGCTGCGAGAATATAATACATCCATAAATTGATACCACATACTGATTGATAAACGACTTAAATAATTACTGCCTCTATGAATACATTACTTTGACCAAATACTATTCCATTACAGCCTAAAGATTGTCTTTTACAATATTACACAAATCCACCTGTACAAATTGACAACCATTTCTTAAAATTAAGAGAAACTAAAATGGTTTGACAACATTGAAGAAAGATAATTCATCTTGACCATTTAAATAGTGCTAATTGAGTTCATACAATGTTTTAAGCCACAGTGCTACATTATTTGAAGAAAAAATCTCAAATCTTTCATACATTTATTTTATCATTATAGTGATAAAATTCATTTTGTTGTTGCACATACACACTTGACAATTAATTGACATTGTCTCTATCGTGAAAAATAATTCTTATTTTTTATTTATAGTTATCAATTTTATTACCTATTACAACAAACTTATTTCTGCACTCATTTTGGTTGTTGGTTACTACGGAAATATCGTTACATTTCTAAAGGAAAGAATAATTAATGTGTAATGTGCCAGTTTTACAATATTGCTCAAAACCGTATTGGGTGCTTTATTTCAGTCGTTTAATTTCATCACCACATTCACTACCTTTAATGCGGGAATCATTCTCTATCAGATTTGAAACTAGTTAGAGAGAAGACTGCCAAGTATATGAAGTCATTCTTGTGACTCACAAGACATTTCGTGAGATGGCAATCACAATAAAACTGGCCGGTGATGCCTTACTTATCTCTTACACAATAATTATAATTTAAGACCTCAGCATATTATCTGGCAATAGATCTTTTGCAGTGACCATACAAACAATTTTCATTACTATAAACATCAACAATTTTCTGTAATTAAATCAATATGCAAATAATTTGCTACTAAATGATGAAACTTTAACCTTTTGCGTATACTTCTGGATATTTTTCTTATCTTGTCTATCTCTAAACACAGTTGATTTAATTATTATGCATTTCATTTTTAATATCATTTTTTTTATCGTATGCATCTGACAATGTATGCACATCTAATAAATTATTGTGAAGATATTCTACATTGTATTTTCATAATTATTATTTTTTTTTCTCTTATCAAACATTACAAAATAAACATATATTTTAAATGGTCTATAATAATAATTATACTAATGTAAATTCATCTGGTTTCAAATTTCAATTCTTCTTCTATATCAAACTTAGATTATTGAGATTTTGTACACTTCCATGTATTTTGTCACTAACGACCCGGGTTTCGCCTTTCGGCATCTTCAGGCATTCGAGGGCACGAATGGACTCGAACTGACTAAAAACTGATTAAATACATGGAAGTGTACAAAATCTCAATAATCCAAGTTTGATATTGAGGTTCCATCAAGCACCCTCAGTCGATGTCTTAAATTATATCTTCTTCTATATTTGCTATTTTTTTAATGACATGAAAAAAAATGTACATGTACCACATTTTATTTGACGCATTAAGCCTAAACAACGTTAAATTCACAGATTCCTGAAATGTAGCAGTCTCTATTAAACAAAGTTCATATTTTATTATAAAAATATGTAATGTAGCGTGTTTGTGCACTCTGTTGCATTCTGAGAAACTGGCCTAAGAGTGAGACCTATCGTAAGCCCATTCACTTCCTACCCTCTCTAGAGAGAAAGGTCGAATGACTGACTTACAACCGGTTGTCATTCAACAACTTTTGTAAGTATGCACAGAGAGTCCATTTGCTCTACATTGAAAGTAGAAATGGACTAAAAAAAAATTCTCTATGCAATCAACAGAATGTATTTTCTCAGAGCTCAATAGGTTGGTCAACCATCAAGACTAGTTGCGTTTAATTAATGACAGAATCAGTTGCAAATGTATAATATCTTTGCCGAAACTGGACAAGGTGGTTAAATAAAATGTGGAACATGTTCTGGACATAAAAAAACTCACTCTTATCGATCAGATATTTTACAACACTAGCATTTTCTTCAACACACTGGATATGTATATTACGAAATAAATTCACCATACAATTTACCTATGAAAATCATTGAGTTATGATTAATTATATATATAATGCACACCGTTATACAGCAAGTCTCAATATCTCTACACCAAATCAATATTTATACCATTCATATGAAAATATGCAGATGAGTACACTAAAAACATTTCCAATGTAAATTTTATCTTTAATTTTCACTAATTCAAATATGTTTTCCTGTTCTATTAGAATGCTTGGGATTTAAATTCAGGTGACGAGGAAGAACTGAGCGAATGCTTAGAGCTGCGAAACATGGCCGGTTTTGATAAAATTCTCCGACCTCCATTAAAAGGTAAGTTCCTATATGTTTCTGCATATTATTGTTATTCTGTACCTATTATCAATATAAATAGAAAATTGCCACGTACATATTTTTCACACCACAAATTACGAAATGGAATAGATATGTATTAGTTTCACTCGACAAGAAAAGTCAAGCTGTATGTGGAAGCAATGCATTATAATAACTGTGAGTCAAAAATTATATTTCAATTCAAAGAAAGTTTACATGAAATGTTTTAATAATTATGCAGCTCATTTTTGTCATAGAAAAACATTTACAAAATAGCTGACATTTACAAGCAGGTTAAATTCGGGGACTTAGGTACACAAATAGCTGTTTTAAGTTAAATATACCATTCTCAACAAAAAATGCAGGTCTATTAAAGATGAAAATCATACGTACACCATAATAAATAGTAGTTATTATATATTATAGTAAAAGGACGAATGTCTTTTAAATTATGTCAGTAGTAAATTAAGTTAAATTACTCATATCAATATGTTACTTCAACATTAACAAATATTTTTGTATTTTTGCAATATAAAATAAACCTTTTGTAACAATAAAGACTATAAGTAATTTTTCTCAGTTCAATGTTTTGTATTTTCGCTCTTGTGTCCCTACGCCCCCGAATTAGCTCTACATATATTAATCGCTGTAAATCATCAATTCATATTTCTACTGCTGTCGGTAAGTTAATATAATACTTATTGTTGATATTTGTACACCTGATTCTTTTTTCTAATGGGGGCAATATGTGTAAGGCACCACTATGCAAAAAAGGTGCAATGGTTATTGAAATGTGAGATGTAGATTTCATTTCTTTTAACAGTTATGGTTTATAAAAGCAAATGTCTTCGTTTTTATTTATACATAGTAATATTTTAATTAAATGCAAAAAATTCTCTTATTCAGTGTCACTCTCTGACAATAAATAGATATAATGATTATTTTACTCATATTTTTTTATAACTGTGTTAACCCTTTAGGTGGTCTGCAACGATATATCATTTTTGTTTTTATTTTATTTTTATTCAGTAGAAAAATTAATGTCAAACTATGTTATTGAAAATTGAAATAACAAATTTTTGATTTGCAGTTAATCTTAGATATAAAATGGTGTCATTTTGAAATCGCATAATTTAAGAAAAATAATTTTTAAACAATAATTGATATATTCTAATAGGATAAAAAGTATGTAGAACTAAATACTTTGTTATTTCATCCTGTTATAATAGAGTTCTACCAAGTAAATGCCAATTCAATCAATAAATTGATATATTCGTTTCGTTTTCTCAAAATCAATACAAACTATCAATTATATCTATACAGCAGTTTCGTTTTGCATAATGCCAAATCATCAGCATTGATTTGATTTTATCCATACATTTGTAATTAATATGTCATTAACTTTTGACTTATCGTGACATTTGACATATGTATGAACGTTACTATCTTTCAATGTATAATGAACGTTATTTTGGAAAATTTTACACAGGTTGCATATTGATTAAAATTAATTATATGGAATTCAGACCGTTCTTTTCTTATTATGTATTATTTTATTCAATAATTGAATAATAGATTTACTCAAATGGACCATAGACTATATTTTTTTAAGATGCTTCAATACAAAGCAACTTACAATGATATGATTTAGGAATATTACTCCTCTCTATTCAATATAATCCAAAGTATAAGAAAAGATAAATGATAAGCATACATATTATTGTATCCCGTCAAGCTTTCCTCTTTTATGTAAAACAATGCCACTGTTTTTCTAGTTCTTTTTCGCCAATGGCTTTTCTATTTCAAACTAGAGCAGATGCAGCTTGTCTTCGATTTGCAGCTGCATTATACCCTTTAATCAATCTGCCACATTTCACGCTGATGATTATGTTTTTGTCTTTCAATATATTATAGTATATTAGTTTATTGGTATGATTCAAATATTCTCTGGAAATTATTTTTGCATAGCTATTAAAAACTTGCCACTCGTGTAGCCAAATGGTCAACGCTCTTGGGCATTCATCCTATCCACAGGCTCGAATCCCAGTAATTGATTTTTCAACTGCAATCAGGATTGAAAAATATTGGATTTGAAAAAATAAGAAAAGACAATTCATTCTCAGGCCCGGGTAAGGAATTTCATTTTCAGAAAAATATTTCAGACTATGTTCGGGTCATGAGTCAGCCATAAGGCAATACTATTCATAACTTAAATAATTTATTTCACATATGCTATGTATATCGTTGAAAATATGGAAACAATAACATGTAAATTGTTTGAAAAGTATAAATTTAATGAATTTCTATTATTAATTATTGAAAAATCGGGCTTTTTTCGGGCTGAGAAAAATGAATCTGTGTTTCGGGTTGGATTCGGATAACAAGTGTGATATTAAATTTCGGCCCCCACAGACCTCTATGTCAACATTCAATCCTAAAAACGGGACGCAGCAAGAGCGATTAGCTAATTGCTAATTTTTTCCTAGGCCTATCCTATTCCCTCTCCGAAAAATGAAACGTTGAGCGACTGAATAATAACCAGTACCTTAAAAACAACTTCTGTTGAGATACTCCATTAAGATTCCATATGCTCCACATTCGTAGCGGACACGGTTGAAAAAATATCTCGGTTATTCCTCAAATTGTACCATATATATATATTTAGCATTCTATGTTGCTTGATGACATTCATTCAAGAAATTCATTAAATATATTTTCAGTACTGAGGGGGCTCATTCATAAATGACTTCACACGTTTGGGTATTTTTTTATATTCTTAGTGGATATTTGAATGATTGAAATTTATAACAGTTGAAGTAATTTCAATAATTCGTTTTTTACGAGGACGTTCGTTAACTAATCGCTCAGCTTACTTATTTCATACATCAGCTTACTCAGTGTCTTTTGCGAAGACCATTTGATAGCAAATCGTCTTACCTCCCGTTTCAGAGTGGACGGGATAGATTTTACCAGTTTGAGTTTATTAGTTATCCGCTTTCCCTTCTTTATCTTCAGGCTTAGTATATTTACAAGTACATAACTTAAGTCACGAAGCACCAGCCGATTCAAAACGTTCAACAGGATTCTTTAACCTCGTGATATCAAAAACAAATAAAGTTGTGTAAAGCGTTTTTGTAGCAAATCCGAAATTCCGAAACCGAAAACATTTGAAAGTATGTGTTACTTCCTATTTTATTCAATATAGATGGAAAACAATATTTCTTATCGCACTTCATATGGATACAATATCTGGCATTATATTTTCAATACGGTTCTTATAGAAACTCAACCAAAAAGCCGTTGGCAATGGTTTATCACTCGCCACAATTCAAATGATTATTTCGATTTATAAAACAATTTTACGAGTCGCGATTCTGTCGAAACGGCGATTCGCGGAAATGCATTTGGATGCTGGTCGGTATGCCTTGTCGTCATTTGTTCACGTCAACAACTATCAGATCAGAGGGAATTCAAAAACTATATTCGTTCTTCATGCCTATTCGCTCGTATCTTATAAACTGCGTTGCAATCGTTTTTCACTCTCTGAATCTAATAACTAAATAGACCCACATCATGCAATGTCAATACGCAACCGTGTTGCCTTAAGTGAGCAGCTAAATTCTGCAGATAGGTTTCAGTATTCAATTACCTTGTGTCAATATATTTTTTTATTCAACCGTGTCCGGAAAAATAAAGCCTCATGATAAGCTCAGGTATAGTTAAATGAATTCCCGATCTGTCTTGTTTGAAGGAACCAATGGATAAGTCAATTACTTAGCAAATCAATGAACTCAATAAAAGATATTGTTTCGCAAAAAACTATTTAAAGTTAAAGGGTTACTAGATAAACTAGCGTCTATGTGTAACGCAAATTTACAACTTAATTAAACTCTTTCGCACACAGGTGCTTTAAAACTGCGGAAATGTTGAAATTTTAGTTTGTTTTATACTTCAAAATACAATTTAAAACTAAATATATTGTTTTAGTTTTCTCCACATATATCGATATAAAATACAACGGCGGAAGTTTGAATTTTTGGCGTGTAAGATATTGCTGTATTTACTTACATATTCGACATAAAAATCAATCAAAGCGTTTCCGTGGGACATTGCAAGTTTGCCACAGTTTTCTTAGTCGAGTAAAATTATCCACTTAATTAATGGTTGTTGATTTTTTTTTACATTAAAATGGACATGCGATTTTATGAGTACATTACTGTAACCGGTCGTCGCGTATACAATGTTATAATATCGTATAGTTTGTAACATTATTTCTCCTTTGGTGACATTTCGTTCGATTCGCTTATAATAAATGCCATAAATACAATCCACATCGCACACGAATCGGCGATTGGTTATGTTCCGATGATACATTGGCTGACTTATGATATCGCTATGACGGCTGCGGCAACAGAAATAACGCCCAGCTTCGCTCGTAAACAAAAATAAAAAATACAACATAATATTCTCTCGAATGCCGTTCTACGCAAACGTCGCAAGATATGACAGACGCCCTTCCGGAAACGGCGGCCCATCCACCACACCTCACTTTTTCACGGTAATCTTTAATCCCGACAGAATGTATAATTATCCTCACGCATTCGGCCGTGAAATCGCGTTGAAGCTGTTCACCAATAAAATAAGCACCTGCGGAATATTCTATATCATCAGACGAACCCACAAATTGTTTTCTTGATTGAATCAATTACTGCCAACTATTCTATTACTATCCACATTGTCAATATTAGATGATATTCTTTACTAGCTAGTTGAACATTTTTATTGTGAAGGTCGCCAACGGATTTTCATGTCGTAAAAACACAAATATAATTATATTCACGCAAAAAGCGTGCGTCAAAACATCAAAATACATTTTAAATACAATCCTTATATCAAGTTGTTATTTTTTCTTGTTTACAACTCCCCGCTCAAATTATCCTAATAATTACGATGAATAATAACAATGTATATAACATAACATCAACACGGCAAACATTTTTTTATAAACATTCAATAAAATTTCATAAAGGAATAAGTTATTATATTATCTATTATCCGCAAAAAGAATATAATAATGTAATATAGGGGTTAATCTACTTACATACTACTAAAAACATTTTGTAACAGATTTCAACTATGAAGCTTCTTTATGTAAATACGAGTTTCCTGGACGCCTATGCCATAGATCTTTTTCAAATATGATGTATTCAGTAATTGAAATAAAGAATCATGATTGTACGATATTTTGAAATAAGGTGAACGCGACTAATAAAATTGTTTCTCCGTTGCTTGTATGAAATCTTTTCAAATCCTACTCCTCGCAGCTATAATAAAGACGAGTGAAATATTTGAATCCGATTTCCGAATCCCGACTCATTATAAGATTTGTTTTTTTTTTGTATTTTGTATATTATTATGTAAAATTATAATTCAACCTTATTGGCAGTAATCTTATACGATATTTGATTGCCTTGTTCAAAAAATCAGATAATTTACAGAATTGTTTCTTTGAACTATCTTTCAATAACATAAGGTGAGAATAGTAACGAATCAAAAAAATATTTCTCGGCTCTTGCCTGTTTACCTGTTTTATCGTGATATAATTAACCTTGTCATACTGTGAACGACTGCAATAATTACGCCTCGGTAAACGAAGTAGATGTCCGAAGAATTTCGGCCCGGAATAATAATCTACGTTGGTAATTTGTTTACCTCTGAGTTAATTAATTGATTGCGGTGATCGGTGTCGCGTCCCGCCACTGACTTGCGTATCGTTCAATGACAGCGGTGACGCAAACAGAAGAGTCGAAGTGGCGAGTGATGCGCGCGCATTGCGCAGTGACGCTGTCGCTGGCGCCGCTGCAAGCGAAGAGCGTCGCGACGCCCGGCGGTGCAACCAACTACCAGGGCTACCGTAGATCTCGTGTACCAGTATGCCATTGATCATTACTTTTTCTCATACCCATTTTGTCAGTCTACGTAGCGAAGCTGTAAAAAGCTTCAGTTCCATTCCCGTGCAAGCTAAAATTTGTATTTGATATCCAGGCACGGTGTTGTCTTTCTCTGCTAGTTATACTTAAATTTTTCTTCTCACCGACATCGCGTTGATACTTAAATACCTTATTTATTTGAAATAGATGTACAAATATAATATTTAAACTTTAAACCATCAGTATTCGCAATACCTGAATGCATTACACCAATAAAAACCCCCGTTCGATACAATAGTCTTGGACTCCCCAAATTACGGCCCGCAAACATCATACCTTTTGTTTTAAAAAAGTTACACTATAGTAAATCACGGCTTGCCTGACTGTGTGAAACAGTGTGACCCTTGTACCAAAAAGTTTGGAGACTTGCAATAGCTACACTTGACAAAATCTCTATCTGTAATTTCACTCAGCGAGTAATGCTACTTTTAGTTCCATATCCTATGTTGTCATTAAGTATAATTTAGATGTCAACGACTTTTTGAATATTCTTAAGCTTCATTAATAGCCTAATAATCAGCAATAAACATATCTCTTTCAACACTAATACACACATATCTAATTATTTTAAGTATATCGATAACTTTACTGATTGTGTTAGTATTCATAGATACAATAATATGTTCCAATTGAGAATATTGTTGAATGCCATGTTATAATTGTCAGACCTGAAATAGCATTTGTAATCGCATGTTCATATGCCTCTCCTATATCTTATCTTGTGAATGCTACCAGTTTGCTCCTCTCCACTTTGAAAAATAATGAATTCATGAAATGAGGATCCGTCGCATGCCCCATGTATTTGTAGCAACCCGAATTACAGTCCAGTATGGACTTTCTCTTTTTTGTTTTAGTCCGATACATTTATTTCGTCGGCATTTATTCCGTTGTTCTCTACCTCTAATAGCCGACCATTTACACAGGCGCGTTTAGGTGCTTTAAAACTAGAACGTTACGTAAACTCATTTATGGTTTAAAGCACACAAACCACCCGATAATGTATAAATCCGTATATTGAAACATCAGATGCACGATCTAATAGGCCAAGAAATTGAAACGAAACAGGAATATAAAGAACGTTTGAACAGAAAAGATGCCAGATCGAATCGATAGTCTTGTTTCTGAAAAGGAACTTAGCAATTGTGTTTTTAATTAATAAATAAATAAGAATGTATTACGTATTTATATAAAATTTTGAATGATTCATTTTCTTTGGTGCTCGCCAGATTTCAATTTAGCTATTACTTATGTTGACTATTCATATTACCTAAGTTCTCAATTAATATTTTCTTAGCATTATCAGCATGAATAGATTATGTTTGCATATGAAATTTGCTCAAATACTACATAAACTTTAAAGTCGGCGTATTGTAGTGATGGTCGTTCCGTGTTCCTGTCATAACAATTTTAAGGAAAAAAATCATGTACACGTATTTTCATTTAGTTTTTCACGGCGAGTTTTTCACAAAGCATTTCTACGGTCGTTACTCACCACTCGCTTGTAAAATTAAATCGTCAATTTATTTTTATATAAATTTTTTTCTCTTAATCATACCTACGCGATTTGGTCGACTCGTACGAGCGTCATATCTTTATTATCGTAGAAATTTCTCGTGGTGAGAATGCACACTTGGGTATTTAAAGCTTGTTTCTGAGATCATTATTTCCCTCACACTTTTCGCTAAATATAAAACTGAGTAATGATATCGTCGAATCCAGTAATAGAAAATCCGTTGTATATCATTCTAAAACATTTCTCTAATCGAATAACTATGCACCTTAAAATATACAAATATCATTGTTTGATTACAACCATTGAGAATCAAACCTGCAACAGTTTCGAATCTTCATCAATACCACTAAACACGCTATATTTTCAAAAATAATAATATTATGAAAAACATACATATTAGTATTTCTTTTCATTATATATTTTAATAATAATCTTACCGTCACCACCTTCAAATCAACCCTCTCGTTATATGAGAAATATCTGTGTTTTAAAAGTGTCGAGCTTAAAACTGAATTTGTGGAAAATACTTATATATTACGATGTTCATATTACTACGCCCCTGATTCAATAATCGAGTCCATTAAATAAAAAATTGCATAAACATGCCAAGGCGACTCGTGATGCATATATTATTTTTGTCACGTAACTTTGCCAAAGAAAAAACTAAGTTTATAAAAAATAGCCGATGATCTAGTAAGAGCTATTAACGTATTTCCCGTGTTATTTTGATTTACCTCAACAAAATACAAAAGATATTTTTGTTGTTTTTACTATTATTCGTTTTTTTAATGTGTGTGCATGTTACAAACCTTTTTTTATTTACTATGTTTAACATTGCATAGTAGTGAGCTAGCAACGATCTCAATTCAATCAACTCTTCGCCACAATAAACTTATGCACGCGTCCATAAGATGACAATGAGATCTATATATGCACCCAGTTCAGTGATGTGACACATTTATTTTTAAATAATTTATTAACTACCGTAGACACCAAAAATATAAATCCTTAATGGAACATGGTGACAGAACCACTGTTAAAATATAATATATGTATATAATATAGAAATACATACAAATTTAATCTGGTTACCTTAACAGTTTGATTAAATGTTACCTTTCTTAACATGTTAGCTCCGGAGAACGCGTTTTCCGCGTCACAAAGTGTTTTTGTATTGCGGCGGGGAACGCGTTTTTCGCATCATTCGATATCGGCGACATTAATCGCTCATAACTAATAATTCATGTTTGATTCATAATATTATTGAAATAATTTGATCAGTTTATTACGAAACATCTTTAGCAGAACATTCAAACTTGTTTTCTCATAATTGTCGATTGGTCAGTTTCATGCTATTCTTTCCATGAAATATTGTCAATTTCCTGCGAATCAGTCCCGCCGCATTTCGTATTTTGGTCATATTTCTCCCGTAGAGCACTACTTAAGTGTAAATATATTTAAACTTACTATAGTTATTTTAGCTCGTCGTTTTCAGAAATAAATCAAATAAAAGTAGAATAAACATTAAAAGAAGCAAATTGACAATTTCCCGATATTTTTTTAAAATTTAAAACCCTCCGAGATCACTTCGAAAAGTAAAAACATTACAAATTTAGCCGTGTCCGATCTCAAATCAAATACTATAAAATTGAAAAAAAATCATGGCATAGTCGGCAATTGAACTGAGCTATCGTATACGTTTGTATACATGGTTCGATCTATAAGTCTTAAAAGTTGGCCTGAGATATATGTACTTTTAAATTGATTACTCTGAATAAAAAGTGAGTACTGACATATCTACGTATAACCTCCTTTTTAAGCACGTAATTATTGATATAAACACATCTTCACGTTTACACCGCAATTCTTTTAGTATCTTAATCAAAGTTCACTATAAACCTTTGATAAAAGAGATATTATTTTATTAGTTTCAATCACGAAAAACTTTGCTATCGTTATTGGCCAAATAGTATCAAAAATAGCAATGGTTAATATCGATACGAATTCAATAGTGTAACTTACTACAAACATCTAATTTATTTATTTTTCTTACCATAGACTTTTAACGTTTTTGCAGATTTCGAAACTATAAAACTTGAAAGGATGAACTATCGCACTATCAAAACGGCATTTCTTATCTAGCTTCTTGCAACTGCTTAATTTGAATACGTTTTTTAAATGATCCCAACGTTATTTAAATTCTTAAAATTTCGTTTGTATCTTATTTAGTAAAACACAAAAATAAAATGTATGTGCTACGAATGTATGATGACCTTTTCAATAGACCTCTGAGTCGTGTTCCGGGAAGCATGCAGAACTCATTTCGCGCTGCTTATATAATTTATGTATGTACGAAAGCGTTTCAGATTTTAAAATTACTAAATTGTATTTTTATTTTAGTAATATGCGAATTCTATGCTCGATTTTCGGTGATGTTGTATTGTTGTCCATCACTGGTTTCGTGAAGTAAGTAGGTGTTGATTGGATGCTGCTGCCGAGCAGTCTGGTGCAGCAGTGCACGGCGCGGCAGTTAGTATACCCTGACACACCACCAAAAGACAATCAAAATCACGTCAGAAAAGCAATAACTTCACCACGCCTCCGTCAATATATTTTTTTGCCGACTCAAAAGATTCCGACGCAATATTTAAATGAGTATCTTTTGATATCAAATAACGCTGAATGTGATATATTTGTTTTTGAAATGATGAATGGATACTTTATCATACAAGCAAATTTGACATAACTGGATTCATGCATATTTGTATAAAGTTAGTCTTTGACCACCTGCCGAACAATTACATCGTAAAAATATCAACTCCCAACGATGGCATCAGCATGAGTAAGTGAGTTTATTTATTATATAGACTATGCAATATCCTTAATTTAATTCCACAGCTACCTTTAAACTGTTTCTACAATTTCTTTCATCTTTCCACATATTGTGGCTTCTGGGTTCACGATTCAATGACGATCAAAATACTGATATTCCATAATTTCCCATGAGAAGATGCTACAAAAATAAAGCCTCCAATATTGTTGACTAACAATTTCCTAGAACTCCTAACTATCAAATAAATTTATTTCACAACTCAGTTTTCTTTTATTCAGAGAATACATTAATTACTTTCATATAAGTTTAGCCAAATTCTTTTATTTTTGGACAGCAGAATTAACCAGAATTGAAAATAACAATATTCTCAGAATATTCTTTTTTTTTTTTCCGCCGAAACTTTCAAAATAATCTTTATATAATACTCGTGTTTATCCGCATTAAAATTGTCCATTTCATAGGTAATTTTTCCTGTACTTATGACTTTCCGTACCTCAAACTCTCCCAGTTAGTATCTGCGGTTTTAGATTTGTTTTTCCACTCTTTCAAAAATCACTTTATGCCATAAAGCAATGTAATGAAAACCATGCACGAAATCTTTTGATCTTCGAAACCACGCCATGTTATCGTTTCTTCTCTTTCAATTTATGCGTACTTGTTAACGACGTTTTAAATCTTCATTTATTATAGGTTTAATGTGATTAATGCATGTTTTTGCATGTCTTGCCTTTAAAGCATTCTATAGGTATTTTACTTTTATAAAATTATAATTTAGAAATTTCTATAAACAGTTTAAAAATTTACTTTTGAAAACTGCCAGTGATACTGATTATCCGTCGAATCTATGGGTTAATCACACATTTAAATAATAATGTTTTTTTTATTCAGTTCTAAGTTATAGTCGGCGTCCGTGGCGCAGTTGATAGCGTCGTGGGCTACAGCTACGGATGTCTCGGGTTCAATTCTCGGTGGGGACAGTTTTCATTAATTGATATTACAATCGATTTATGGATTTCTGTTCGTAGTCTGAGTGTTTGTGTTTTCTAAAACTCCTTCATCACCCACCCATCTCATCCTCACGGGGCGTAGCGAGAGCGATTAGCTAACCACTTGTCCTGTCCTAGCCGTATCCTTCATCCCTACTCTCTTCGGTAAAGAGAGGTTGAGCAACTGAGAAACCAACAGTTCTCATAGAAAAATCTGTTGAGATACCTTCATTATAAGACTATATGCTCCACATTGTGAGCTGAAATTGAAAAAAAGTTATAAGTAACGATTCTATAATTTTGATCGCGATTCTCATCAGTGCGTTAAACGTACGATGAATGCTAATATCAAAAACAAATCCGAGATGAAACAAAGTTTCATTTTAAATGGTCTTCTCCTGCTTCTTTTCATTTATACAACAATACATTTACAATTATTCTTTTCCCATAAATATTTTATTTTACATCCTTAGTTTGAAAACTCATTGTATGTGTCACCATTTCGTTATTGTCTTAATTGTCATAAACATGATATCACTGATGATACTACAAACAATTCTTTACCAAGAACCCTTATTATAAAGGTATTGTGAATGTATTCTTTATACGCCATTTCTTGAATCACGCTCATGACTACAATAATTGACTTTGATATCGTAATTACAGTTCAGCGAACAATCAGTTTCACATACATCCATTCTCTTACCCACTTATCATATGTCAATAAACCACGCAATTTGCGGATAATTATTCAATCGTTCATCTGAAAACATCACAATAATTAACCCGAATCCTCTCAATAGCGATAGATTTACTTTACAATATTTATTTTCCCAGAATAATTTAATGCAACATGCACACTTATATTCCCCACAGCAATATGTATAATTTCCCTCTTTTTATGAAGTTGCATAATTGATTACAAATTACCATACTTCCTAATACATCTATCTGACTTAAGATAGACCCGAGTTAAATTCCTTACCAATTTTCAACGAACAACTCAATCTTCCAAACTCCCCATTATTGTATCCTATACGTGAGATGAGTTCGTAAAAATAAACATAAAATAGCAATCAAAATAATGAAAATCCTATATTAATACATCATTTCATGGTCACCCTGACATGGCCTATTAGTTCAGAATATGTAGGTAGTTCTTCGAATCGCATTTTAAAACCCTTCATCCCACCTATAATTCATTTTTTCCCCAACTGGGATTAGGGGTCATTGTTGTAATCAATCCAGGTGTCAATGTAGTCCCTAGACTTAATGATAAGAAATTGTCGTATTGACGATGTAAACTGTCTATCAGTTCGACTTATTCGTGAGCTCGAATGCCTGAAGATGCCGAAAGGCAAAACCTGGGTCGTTAGTGATGAAATACATAGAAATGTACAAAATGTCAACAATTCAAATTTCCTAATACATCATTATAACTATATATTATGCATACAATTTATGCTACTGGCGATACATTTCAATGTTTCAATTTTGTATTATTTACATAATTATTATAATCTTATTGAACGACAATTTTGATTGAACACAATAATTATTATCCGTGCAGTTTAAACTTCACTGTCGAGTAGGAAATTATTTGTTCGCAAACCTCAAAATTTTCACACTGTTATTTATTGCTTATCCGTGCCAGCGATAAACTGTCTCTCATATAGTAAATCATCGTTTCACGATTTTTAAAAAGCTTTCATACATACATTTGTCTGCCATTCTCGAAACTAAAAGAGTTAATATATCATACACACTCCCACCTATGCTACATCTTTAAATAGCACGTCACATCACACGTGTTCTCTGATTTTAGCGGTATGATAAGATAACAGGCCAAACAATCTAGGTGCTAAATGAGCTTACAGAAGCTTTATTAGGCGAACTAGAGCGCGAATATAATTCATTCAGATTAAAACCAATTAATGTATTTTTACCACAGCGTAAAGTAAAAAAACTTTCTTAGTCTTGGTTGGAATATATATATATAGTATAAATAAGGAGGTTACCGTTTTTTACCTAACTCTAAAGTAGAATTCTGTCACAAGTGCAGCCTTTTGACTCTTGACATTTTTTTGCAAAAATATACAAAATATTAGTGCGGCCTTGTTAGATTACAAACAGATGTGTGCGGTCTTTGTCGTGGAAAGGCTCCCCGCCCAATAATGGCAATATACATTCGCCCGATACGTTTATTTCATGCGTTTGTGGACAGACGAAAATATTTTTTCCATCCGAAGATGTCGGTTAAGAGCTTGCTACTAAAAGACTACTTTTAAAAAAGTAAGACCTTCTTCATTTAAGATTTTATTGAGGTTGACAAATTTTGCGAGATGCCCACGAAGTTTTTTTTAAATAACCAGTATTTATGTCTTTTATATTGGACTCGTTATTGATAGTTCACGCCCAATGCAATCGCGTAAAAGTAACCAGAGTCTGCCATGTTTTCCATTGGTACAATTAACACCGGCGTTTCAAACTATAAAAAATGGGTTACATACTGCTTTAAGTATATTTGTATGTTTTGTATTTGCCAGTAATAGCGTTGTACGTTTTTCTAAGATCTAAAATAAATGACTCATTTTCTTGACACAACTCACGTGATTCAAAGTTGCCTAGAACGTAGAACAACAAACTACATATTAGTTTCAAACTGGTATGGATTATCATTTCCAATGTAGACAGGTTATATTAATCTCCGGACTGTTTTGAAAGCAACCGATTCTCTCTAATTCGAGAATAGGCGATGCCAACAAAAATGAAACATTTTCTTAAAAATATAATATTTTCACTGCACCAATTTAAATCCCATCAGTCTCCGGGAACCATGTGTTAAGTTATGTCAAAATATGTTGTAAGAGAAGCCCCCGGCGGCGGGATTCGACAATCATGTATCATGTTGTATTGCTACATCTTCATTTTTTATTTATAATGTGACACTAACGGTTCCGGGCGAGTTTTTCATATCGATTTAAATTAATTCAAACTGAGCGTACCCGGTCAGCACTTAATCTTTCATTTCATTGTGAAGACGATTTGTTTGTTCGAACGAGCTGAGATGACAAATCGACTACATCAATCACGCAACGTGATGATGCAGTGTAAATATTCACTTGATCTCAATTATACACAGCATTATTATTGTATATTGGTTATTATTATTCTTGACGGATTGGTATAAACAGTATAAACACACGGATAACATAATTATCACACTTACCTCACTCGACGCAGCAACAATCCCTATGTACTGTGCGTAACTTACGTTAATCACTCTTCAAGCATCAAGATTATTCTTCGAAGCTTAATTGCATGTTTAATCTGAGTAACTTTCAGTTAGTTCTGAGGGTTTTTGTATTTTTATAGTTCGCCATTGCATTTATGTGTAGTATTGTTCTACATAGAAATGAACTAATGTCTTAAGATAAAATTTAATCAACCTCTATTTTCTGGTACTCTCCTTTGATAAACAATTTATGATCTCATGTGCACAGCGACCTGACTTGTTTCAGCAGTGATTTATGAATGCGAAGTTTTCTTTTAATCTAACAGCAGTTAAGAAATGGATACCTCATATCTAATGTATACGGGTGAGCCTACCCACATAAATAGCCAAGAATCACGCATTGTACTATAACAATAGATTTAGCCCTTAGTTTACCTATCTTTGTTGTTAATAAGTGAGTTTCAGCCTAGAGTTTTTGCCAGAATGCGAATTTCTCATGAAAGTTGTTTTTATCTTAAAGTTTGTACACCTAAATAACTAATTTATGTCATTTGGGAAGGTCTATAATCTTAGATAAGCCCCAAATACAGGTTTTCTGCATGCCGCTCGTTTTTGATACAAGACTGTCTATATATCGCTCTTCATAAAGCCATTATATAATTTGTTTAATATCGCTGTTCGCTCTCGTACCAGCCTCTTATTTGTAGGCATAGGCGAGGAACCCGGAGAATGAAAGCTGTCGATTTATAGAGAGTGATTCGATGTCGGATCGCGGCTTGAAAACGTTCGTTTTCGGTAAATTCTTAAATTATACGGAGTTTTTTAATATCAATACAAGTGTCATGAATTTATATCTGTTCCCCGCTCTTCTGAAGTGAATTGTCTAGTGAGTTAAGAAATTATGAAGGTTAGTCTCTCTTCGTTCCATTGAATAGACAATAAACTACGTTTTCTAACTTCTCAGTATTGCTGTTAAGGTTTTCTAAATGTTCATGTAAATTCCCAGCATTATAGACAACAACCTCATTGCAGGTGCCTGGTTTGTTTATAGAGTATTATCAAATTGTTGTCTTGTCAACGAAACATCTAATATTATACTCAATGACAGATACGCGTATTGTGGTACCTTGACGATTTGTTTACATTTGTTTACGGTACATTAGTGAATAAGCAACGTCAAAGAATAATTTGGCGTTTAACGGAATGCTAATTTTATCCACTAGAAATCCACAAGCCCCCAAATTTTATGGGCTACCGAAAATTCACAAGGATTCAATACCAATCCGCCCGGTAGTTTCATATATGAATGCTCCAGCGTATAAACTTTCCAAAAGAGCTAACTCTCTCATCCGCAATCACAGTAAATTCAAGCCATTGTATAGTATTAAAAATTCATTAGAGTTAGTAGATAAAATTAAAAATTATAACATTCCGTTAAACGCCAAATTAATTTCTTTTGACGTTGTTAGCTTATTCACTAATGTACCTGTAAACAAATGTAAACAAATCATCAAAGATACCCTTAATACGCGTAGAGTTAATCCTGTCATTACTACGGAATTACTTAATATATTAGATGTTTGCGTTGACCAGAACTATTTTCAATTTGATAATAGATTCTATAAACAAACCGAAGGCCTTGCAATGGGAAGTTGTTTGTCACCACTATTAGCAGAATTTTACATGAACCATTTAGAAAACAGAAGTTAGAAACGTAGTTTATTGGTTCCGTTACGTAGATGACATCCTTTGTCTATTCAATGGAACGGAGAGACAAGTTTCTAACCTTCATAATTTTCTTAACTCACTAGATGATAAAATTCAATTCACTTTAGAAGTAGGGGGCAAGAATATAAATTTCCTTGACCTTAATATTGATATTAAAAACTCCATTCATGAATTTAAAATTTACCGAAAACAGACGTTTTCAGAAGCCACGATCCATTTTAAGTCAGACCATCCTTTCTCATATAAATTGGCTGCTTTCCATTCTCAGGTTCACAGATTAGTCACTATACCTCTAAATAAATTTAATTTTGAAAACGAACTAAACATTATTAAACAAATTGCCATTAATAATGGCTATGAGGCGTCTCTTATAGATAGTCTTGTATCAAAAAACAACGTAAATTAGCAGAAAAGATGCTATATTTTGGGAACTTGTCTAAAGACATAGACCGCCCCAGAATCTGGCATAGAATTAGTTATTTAGGTTGTACAAGCTTTAAAATTAAAAAAACAACTCGCTGATAGTGTTAGACCGGCGTTCTATTGCAAAAACTCTCTAGGCAAATTACTTATTAACAATAAAGATAGAGTAAACTTTAAGAACAAATCTGGTATTTATAAATTACAATGCAATGATTGCCAACATTTCTATGTGGGTAAAACCACACGTACATTAGATATAAGGGTATCAGAACATTTAGCTGCCTTTAGATTAAAAAAAGAAACTTCGACATTCGCAAATCACTTGCTAATGGAGAACCATACGTTTAATGCGGATGATGGGGTTAAACTGTTGCATAAAAACATGGGGGATCATAAATTATTTTATCAGGAAATTTTAGAAATTAATAGAGCCCAGTTAAACTCATTACCAATCTTGAATGAGCAGCTGAACCTTCCTAATTCTCCGCTATTATATCCGATACGTTGAAACACCTAACAGATGTCACCAAATGTGGAATGATTGTATATATTTACCCATTCGTCGAATTACATCCCGTCAAAACCCACAATACTATTATAATTGTAAAATCACTGGTATTTCTAAAAGAAGTTGAAAAGCGGTAATTTGCCTTCGGCAATTCGTCACTCTGTTAATATGGTGTTTACAAAATAAGGATTAGGGTGATTTCCGAAATTTTTAACTCAGGTATCGGTGTGGCTCTCAGACGTATAATTTATTGCCTCGTAAATGATATTTGTCGCATTTTTATCTTCTATATAAGCGTTAGACACTGTTTACTGTCTCTCAGTTCGAGTCCATTCGTGTGCTCGAATGCCTGAAGATGCCGAAAGGCGAAACCCGGGTCGTTAGTGACAAAATACATGGAAGTGTACAAAATCTCAATAATCCAAATTTAATATTGAAATTCCATCAAGCACCCTCAGTCGATGTCTTAAATTATATAAATAGATTTATTGTTATAATTGATATATAAATATAGATAAAACAGAGTGGGCAAAATTTTCATCCTAACTTTGGCAACTTTGAGTCACGATACAAATAATCACTGTAATTACTATAAATTCAGTGAAAGTTAAAGTCTTGGCAACTTTTCTTTTTGCTTTCATATATTCTGTGCATAATTGAGATGGGAAAAAATATACAGCATTTAGTTTACAGATCAGTAACACAAATTGAAAATATGACAAATCCAATTTATTTTAAGAAAAGTTTTTAAATTGTGTTTTATCATTCCAAGCTGACTGCTTATAAATTAAACAACAAAACAAATTATGTTGAACATTAATTCATATTTTTACCACCAGAGGCTTCTCAATACCTTTGCTTAACTAAAAAATATTCATATGGCATTAGTATTATCATGGTATTATAACAGCACCCTTTTTCATGTAGTGGGCCAATCTTAGACCGATTAGCAAACTTACCCAAATTGATGGTAGCGAAAGAAAAATTGTATTTATTAATGAAATTTACTTTCTCCCCATGTCTTGTAATTTGTCCCGAATGGTATCAAGTAGTCATATCACTCATATCGCAGGTATCTGACGAGGACTACAGATTTAACCGGTGATGGAGTCGACTTTAAAAATCTTTCCCTTCCTCCATGTCTGGACGTAAACAAAATATATGATCGTTTTCTGTCATATTGTCTCATTTGCAATTTGTTTTATCCACTGACCGGCCAAACCGATAATGCTTTGCGGCGAAACGACCGAGACCGGTTATGAAATGATTTCTGCAGAAAGCAGGAGTCAGTTACCTTCTACTAACAGGAAAATAACATATTTTATCATTTTCCTTATAATGTAATTAGTTACTGCACCTTTAGTGGGCTAACCAAGCTTAGAATTAAAGCTAGTGCTACTCGTTATCCTACCCCTCAATGTTTCACAATATCCAAACGACATTCAATTGAATTTTGCTCAACTTTGCAATTAATAAGCGCTGATATGGTTGCTAAAAAATAATAATAAACGTGAATCAAGCTCTTTCTTATAAATTATACATATTAAGGGTCATACTTAAATGACATTATGTATCTTTGACCCCTCCACCTAAAAACATACAGTGATTTTTATCAAAATAAAACTGTGAGCGTAAATGTATTTTTTATTTGTCGGTTTCTTGGCCTCAATTTTTCCACGAATCGTCCGATACCTACCCCAAAAATCAGCAAACTATTATGTGTATTACAGACTGCCCTTACACAATTTACCTTTGACTTATAGCCGTCCAGCTTAGTAGCAATACGATTTCCAATAAACTAGAGACTAGCAATTAACAATAAACCAATTTCGTTGTTATTTTTGCCGATCAACTACTAGAATCAGTTCCAATAAAGAATGTCGCCCATTTCCTAAGCAAAATTTTCTCCGCTGCAGAATTTGAAGTCGTGTAGTATCGTGTTGCTTTTGTTATCCCTATGAGTAGTAAAAATGGATTGGATGCATCATACCATCGTTTCTAGGAATACTACAGACAGACTTAGTTCGCTTTGTATTGGATTAACAGGAAAATTTAGTCACGTCTGCATTGCATTGACACATGTAACGTCTTTTTATAGAAAAGGCGCCAAACTTGTACGATGTGTTCAATGTTGGCAATTACTATTCGTCCTGATTTTATAAATATTGATATCGGATATGTTAAATAGAGCCATTTTTCGTAAATTACTCACAATTTTTTTATTAACCATGTGTGAATTTATTTGCAACTGTAAATGTTGGACAAGATTACTATTTCGTAACAATACTACATTATTGGTATCTGGCGTCACTACTTTGCAAAAAAATGAATAATTGAAATGGTTGTAAAGAAATTAATTTAAGCCATCATAAAAATTATCAATGCTGCATAGCAAGAAGTTGATACCTGTTTTTGCGGAGAGAGATATAATACTGCTACCTAATATGTTGTTCTTTTCTTGTGGTTTCAGATATTATTGTGTTAAGCACAGTTATATATTAATCTTCAAACTATCACTCTATTTCCCATTACGATATATTTTCGAAAGATATAAGTCGTGAACGAATGTTTCCAATGTCGCAGCAACAATACAGAATATCCCTGGGTTCATTTGGTATATTACACCAGTGTATATTTTGATAATAACGTTTCATAAATTCCGATAGAAAATATAGCCATAAACTTCCTTTCAGGTTGCAACAAACGAATAAATCAATAAAAATTAATCACAATCAATCACCAGTATACCTCCAGAATGCTTCTAAAACTCTCGAGGTCGCGAATTTTAGTGATATAATATACCCCTTAGTTTCGCTGTTAGCGTCTTTATTTCAGTCGTTCCTCTTGACTTTTTTAATTGAATGATTATAAATATTAATTTAAATTACTGCACAATATAAATTAAATAACGAAAGCATCAGTGTATTGATGAGTACACAATATGAAATAACAAATCATAATAATTATAGTCAACCTCAAAATTCTGATTAATAATTACTCGAAATCATTATCGAAAACCCAGAATTCACATTATTTACAGTCGTATCTTTAAAATCTTAATTAATGTGTGCTTTGAGGAAATCCAAAGTTTTAGTCTAAATATTCGTTACAGCATTTGGAAAAAACAGTGCCGAGTGCCGGTGGTAATTTAGAAGAGATTTTAAAAGCCCTTCCAACCGAAGAGCGGCACCCTTCGTGTTACCGCTTACATCTATTATTATACTAACATGCATAGTCTTTTTACGCGCTTTCCGGGAAGCGCCTTTCGTGAGTCAGCCGAGGCGCGTCTATTTCTGCGGACGTCGGCGCCGCTTCACCCTTCGACCTTCTCCGTGCCCTTCCCCTTGCAGAAAAGTGCACTGTTACATCCTGTTGCTTATACGTAGGCATGTTCTTCAGACTTCATGGAGACAGTGACTGATCAAAGTACCCATCCTATTTAAAATTAAATCTTATATTATCTGCGTCACACTTTTTCAATTGTTGCTTACAACACGAAAGCCATTTCACTTGCAAATTTACTCTCTTGAAAATGTATGTTTAAAAATAAAAGCATAAATAACAAACACTAATAGAAGTTGATACCACCCGCAACTAAATTCAGTTTGCTCTTCCACAAAATAAAAAAATAGGTACTATAAATCCTGTTTTTTTAATCAAAATAATCATGACTCAAATTTTCTTGTTTCGCTTATTTCTGTTGGAAAATTTTATACGATTTCCTCCCAACATACGGCTCGCATGCCGAATTTCACAAAAAACCGCATTGAACACCCAAGAATATCTGCTAGTTAATCACTCAGAAGAGTAAATTGATATTTATTCTGCAGATTCAAATTTTTTGTCAGCCGTTTTTTTTTAATACTTTGTGAACATAATATAATCAGCGGATAGGGTATCCAATCCCGGACCCATTATATGATTGTGGGATTTTGAGATTCCCAAGTTGTCAATACTTTCGGGATTGATTTATTTATTAAGCATTATTTCATGTTTTAAATTGTATATTTGAAATTTAATTTGTGTCCATTATTGCTTCAATGGGAATGAATATATGATTTTGTATTATTTTGGGCATTGCAATCGTTATTTTATTTATTGAAAATCATACAGTATTTTATTTTATTTATTGCAGCTATGGGTAGGTTTTACTAGATGCTATACATAAAGAGCACATGTCCTCTAACTCAACATTTAAATAATGTTCTCCACCCGTTTAAGAAGTAGTCCTCTTTTGTCTCCATTTCAAAATGGTAAAAAAACGTATCTTTGACATTAATATTTTTGTGTGCCGCATACTTCCTATGTGGAATGCTGATATCACTGATTCCTCATCTCAAAATCCATTTAAACTGTCTCAATTCCCTAAAAATGCAAAAAAATACTGTTTTTATTATTATGTTTATCGTATATTTTAAGTAGCTTAAATAATAAATAAATCTCAACAACAAAAAATAATATACCTAATATTGTTCTATATATTGTGATAAATACTAAAATTAGTAATGTTGATATTGCAAAATTCGTCGTTTGTTCTTCATGGCTTGCCTTACGTATCATATAATTTGAAATGTAATTCCCCTTCGTATGTAAAGTAAGATTATATTTATATATTGTAATAGTTGCAATTGATTGTTTCATAAAATAATGGATACCAACAATAAAACAATCCAAATTGTATGTTCCTGTCTACGGCTGTTACGAATGATGAGAAGGGGGGAGACCATAATACATATATTAATTGTGTAGGTATTATAAAAAAGTATGTACATAAACAAACCGAGTTACACGTTGCAGATAATCAGGAAGTAGTTAATTTAAAATATGAACTATTTTTAACATTTGCAGTGAATCCCGGGATTTCTGAATTGACTAATTGACTAATTGACTAATAACGGAATTGGAAGCTCTAATTCGAACGTACTCTATTTTTAACCATTTTTATAATGTTGTATATCTTGATCAGTTTAAATCTGTCGGTATTGAAAATTTTAATTTATCTTTTCTGCGTGAAAAAAATATTGAATAAGGTAAAACGCATGTATATACAAAATTGACGTGCCCCTTAATCTAAATTTCAATCACAAAACAGCGTTACTGATATGTAATTTTATCAACCGATGAATGAACGTAATGGACGTTTCGAGTTATATACCCGACTTTCCTTTCACATTGTAATTCATTCTGCTAACCATTTTTATATGAGATCCATTTTTCATTGAGGAAGTCAAGAGCGACTCTCTTCCTCATTGAGCTTATTTTAAGCGATTTTATAAATTTTAATGCTAGGGTCTTTAGCAATTTCTCGTTTTGCCAACTGCGGTTTTCTAACATTTCATTAATAGGTACATCGACATTATTTAAAAGTAATAAATTCTTCGAATATTCAAACATACAAAACACAAAGCACATCACTATCGTCGTTTAGAAAGAAATATGTCTTTACATTCTACTATATCTATAGAATAACATGATCATTTAGTGTGCAAAGAAAAAAAACTAATTTGCGTGATATATTAAGAACTTTACATTAAAAGAATCTTACGCATGTTTTAGTAAATACGTAACATCGCGTGTATTAAAATATCATAAAATTTACCAATGTGTGTGTCTTTAATGTATTTTGAAAAGCACGGGATAATGCAATAAAATTGTCTTCTTCAGCGCAGCATGACTGTGACTATAGATCGTGTGTCGTCGGTTTACACATAAATAAACGTATTTTTTAATTTGACTGCAGTCCGAATTTTCTATGCGCGTGTTTCAACATTTATTTATTAATCTATTCGTAAAAACAGTTTTTCCCCAGAAATAATAAGCTGCAAAATTATTTGTGGACGTTAAAAAACGCATAAAATGATATCGGACAAGGAAACAAAACACCTTCGCCAGAAAACGATGGATTCAGCGGTAACTTCACTTTTATTATAAAATTAAAATTGATAACTTTGTTATTCCACAGTAGTATTGTTATTGAACTGGCAACCAATGGAATAACAAGGTTGTCAATTTTAATTTTGTATAAATAATATTTCCGGTAATATTCTTCACAGACTAGACCCAAGCCGATATGGATTCAAATCTGGTTTGTTGCGAATTGTTTTAGGATGATTCCTGCTTTCGTTTTGATATAGTGAGGTTTAATTAAGTGATTAAAACATCAATAATTTAAAGCATTCCCTATCGAATACTGAAAGTGTGCTCAAGCGTTATGAATTTAGTAAAGTAGACGAGCCCATTTTGCCTTTTATATCTAATTAAGGAATGTATTTATACTCTAGCTGATTTTCTCAATAAAACTTAAATTTTCTCAATAAATAATTTCACTTTCTTCAATAAAAACTTGTAAAGATATGGTTAAAAAAAGACCGATGTCTGCTCACTTCTAGTTCCCTTGTGTAAAGTTTCTTCCCCTCCATGCGCAATTTGAAGTGATTGAAATAATAAAGGTATTGGAATCTACTCCTACTCACTTTTAAGGTGTTTACTGTAAATTCTTGGTGGAAAGGCTACCACATGTTTATAATAATCAAGACCGATTTCGCTCATAACGAGCATTATTAACTGATGATCAAACCGGTCCTGATCATTATAAACATGTGGAAGCAGTACAAATGAATTGTGTTTTATTTTTTTTTTAAATCTACACCTACGTTAGAGATACATTTAATCTAGAGAAGCGAAACATGCACACAGTGCGTTGCAAAACACGTAGAATAACTAAATAACTAAATAATAGACGACATGAAAGTATTTCGAACATTTTAAAATATATTTTAACAATCACTTTTCCAGAAAGTCATAATCTACTAATATGCTTTTTATTAAACGATATTCTTAAAAAATATTTTATTTTCTGATTGACTCGTTCGTTTTCGAAATTTCAATTGGCCTTGTGACAAATTTGTCAAAAATATCGATCGGCGATTTGATATTTTGCGACGGAAAATAAAAATCCTTGTGTTTATTATTTCGTTATACATTTTTATTTTATATCGTATGTGCTAGAATTGCGGGCGCGCGTGTTGCAAGGTAAATAGATGAAACTGTATCGGAGTGTATAAGAGTGTGCGGAGGTCGCTCCCATCGATCAGAACGACTAACACTGAGTCGTGCTCTCGCTAATCTCATGCGCCATGACTCATCGAAGTCATCCAATTCCTAAATTAATGGCAACTGCTCCGCTTACTACGGCTGGCATTCTTCGCCGACGCGTGCGAGCTGATGATGATCTGATTAACCCTCCTCGTGACGCAAAATGTCTATACCCTATAACATATTTATACTTTGAAAAATAAATGGCTTTTTTGTACTTACACTAGTTACCTATAACCTTCTGAAAAAGTCAAGAGCAAAGGTGTAATTTCTGTCCCTTGACTTTTGAAAATTTCTTTTTATTTCGATTACATGAAAACCTACCAGTATTTTTGCGGTATAGTACAAAACAAAATTGATAAATTGGTTATTTCTATTATTGTTGTGTAACACTACAAATTAACCGTCGGATATACTAGATTTTATTTTAAATAAAATGAATCTGCCACTTTCGAAATGAAAATTATCATTATATTTCACGTTTTAATTCCTGTTCAAAAACTATAAACGAAAACTATGTATATACTCCAAGAAGTTATAAAAATCGATCTGATATAAGATTTTCTTTTTCATGTTGCGTTATCAGAATTATTTAGCGCCACAAATTGTTAATTCGTTATCAATTTTGGACTTCAAGATTCGTTTTTTTGTGTTGTTGTACACGTTTATCAGCATGGGTTATTTGTTCCTGCGAAACTGTGCCGTGGACCGTTCCAATTTTCTTTGTTCGCCAAACACTACACATGCCAACAAACTTTTACATAAATCTTTATAAGACAGAAAAAGTATTACATCCTCTTTTATACACTCAATTATTTGAGAAGTTCAACATTATAATCCTCTGCTTTATTGCCGACTACTCCCTCATTTTTTTTTCTTCCAATGAATTTGCGAACGAACTTTCAACCACAATATTTATTGGTTTCATTAAAATCTTCTTTGATATATTTCACCAAATTAATGGACATTAATCGTATTTACGTATTAACGTTATTCCTATCATATAATTTAAACCACTTTATTTTATATATTTTGTATGATACTTTCTATCTTCTCGTCAGATTTACCATTCAAAAAAATCGTATTAAGAATGCTGATGGATAATAATATTTTATCTCAGACTTTTCTTTTAAATGCATAAATTAAAAGTATAAATCCGTAGCTATTAAAAATCACTCCATCAACACGTTGAAAGTTTCTGTGTAAACCAATACAAAAGAGAAACATGTCAAATGATGAAGATTCGATTTAACTAGTTTTGTTTAAGTTTCGTATACCTTATATCAGTATTTTTTTATATATTAAGGGTATATTATGTATTGTAAATACATGCATGATTTTTATATGACACAAACCAATTATCCATTTTACATACAAATGATAGTCTGGTTTCACTCGTTTTTTAATAATGACATGATTTTTATGAATCAATTGTTTAATCGAGAGATAATATATTATGTATTTGTGTTACATGAGCACCAAAAATCACCGAATGAATTACCAAGATAACATTTGTTCGACAATTAGAACTTCATCCTTCATTGCTTTAAAATAGATTTAAAAGTACCAAACTTACAGGTTCTGTTATATCTATATTAACAAATTATTATATTACGTATGGAAAAAATCAAATACGTGTTAAAGGTAATTTTGCAGGACTCGTCAAACTGTGTCTCGACATTGCAACAATATTGAACGTAACTATACAACTAACTTATAATTTAAGATATCGACTGAGGGTGCTTGATGAAATTTCAATATCAAATTTGGATTATTGAGATTTCGTACGCTTCCATGTATTTTGTCACTAACGACCCGGGTTTCGCCTTTCGGCATCTTCAGGCATTCGTGCGCTCGAATGCCTGAAGATGCCGAAAGGCGAAACCCGGGTCGTTAGTGACAAAATACATGGAAGTGTACGAAATCTCAATAATCCAAATTTGATATACAACTAACGCTTCCTCTGTTACATTATATGTACATATGTAAGTAAAAAATCTTTTTCAAATCTAGTTCATACAAATAGTATATTGAGAAGCCAAATAATAGCTTGAACATTAAAATATTTACGTTACTTTTCCGTCAGATAACCTTCGCCACGTGATAAACAAAGAGTTACAACCTGTTATCAATTTGATCGAATTAACCGTACTTGCAAAAAATATGTATGGCGCTGATAAATATTAATCATTGTGCTACTGGATTTAAATCGTTCTTCAAGTCTCGTTAACTTACCATAAACTTAGTATACATATAAAGCAGTTAAAAAATATCTGAAAGAAAGGTGTTAACTTTTTGTTAGAAAGACTTGAAAACATTACCATTGCCATGGAAAAAATCCATTAGTGAAAACAAATACTCTGAGAATGCAATTATTAAAAAAAATATTTTTTTTGGATGATTCGTGAGATTTAAGTGGTGGTAAACGATTAACGATTTTCGCTAAGTGGGAGAAAAACCTATTATATCCTCTTAAAGCCGAAACTCGGTACATCAACTGCGAAACCTACAGAAGCGTCCCAAACTCTAAAGTTATAATATATTATTTTTATGTCGTACCAGTAAATATAATGTGACAACGTTTCATTGCATATTGCGAGCTCTCCAGTCACATATCGTTTAAAGAAAAGCAAGACGAACAAATAAAAATCGCTAAGATGAATGTCGCGCTTTTAGATTTCCCAGAAGACAGATCTCTTCGCGTTGACTCACGCATCTAAGCTTTCTCTCACTCGAATGCACTCACTGAGCTTGCAATGCGCATTCACATTAATTAAACGCACTGCCATACAATCAGATAGACCAGAATGTTTTTCGTAAACAACATTTACCTCCTGTCGACTGGCACACATTTAATTATTTTATCCTCTGGGAGAGCTTGTCACTTTGTTTTCATTTTTCGTTTAGCTGTTGTCGACAGAATAACATAATTATCTATTCTATTTAAATGTAGATATTCTCAGAATGTGTTAGTGCTATGTTGGGTAACATTTTTAATGAATTTATCTATAACCGGGCTTGAGTTAATTTAACAAAGGCCTTCTATATAGATTTAGCCTTTCATAAATTGTAATAAAGCTAAATGACACAAATTAACGTTTCTCTCGACCAAAATAATAAAATGTAAACTAATTCGTTTATTATGAATATTTAAATATTTTAGATTTATACAAAACATGTCTTATGAAAAAAGCTATCGATATTCCACATTTCGTTTCGTAAAAACGACCTTCACTCCACGCTTTTTCATGATGACTTCCACACTCATTATTAATTTATGTAAAACATCAACACAATTATAGCCAACAGTGCTCAGTTCAAAGCTGGATAAAGAACTCTCCAAGCTTTTTCCGCGCTTCAGTCAATTTAGTTGGTTGCCATGTTGTTTTTTCAGTCCAGCTCTACCATCTTTGTCATGACTGAATCATTGAGCTTATCGAATGACTCTTTAACTTCTCGTAATTCAAGTAAATATATGATGGTGATATCCTGAAGCATTTCAAAACATATGTAATTATAAACCAATGTGCAACACAGGGTGGATCTTAACTTCCAGCAACAACTACCTCCACCTATCACTATCCAGTTAGGTCCCTCCGAGCATAAATCACTCATTGATAAGTGCTTATAGTCATCGCAGTATTGACCTACCTCTTAGCTAGACATAACATTATTAGCTGTTTCATATGCTGCCCTAGTCTCCCAACCTTATCTGCTTGAACTACGCTTATTGTATCGTTTTCTGCAAATCTACGGTGAAGAACTTTTCTTTATCAAATACTAGCGAATACCCAGCACGCGTTGCAATGCCACTCCAAGAAAGAAAGTGTTTGTGATTTAATTCTGTTTATTGAAGTGCTTTTGGATAAACAGTATTTTTTGATTTTCCGTCTGGTGCGTACACGAATAAATCTAGGTTTTCTGAGATTTCGCTGTTTGTACGTATTTGATTCAATTTTTTAGATTTGAGATTTTTGTTTTCAGAAACCTTCACAGGTGTGCGCACAACAACTCACCAAAGTTTCATTGAAATCGTATGAGTGGTATAGGAACGCATAAGGGACAAACAAGCATACATATATATATATATATATATATATATAAATTTATCGCACATTTAATTCGTTAAGTTAACAAGACGTAAGCAAGTACAGACTACAAATGCATTGTATCTTTAAAGGGTGCACTTGGCTTTCCTACTGATAATATGTGACTCAAACGTTCAAAGTCAATCATCCCGTTATTACAAATTGATGCGGGAATGATTATTTTCGAAGAATTATTTTGACAACCTTAAATACATGATATATTTACTATTTTGTAATGAGTTTTGATATCATATATCAGCCAACGGGTTGATATATCAATCTGGCATGGTCTGGCGGATTTTTTGAATATCTTCGTTTCTACACCCCCTGTAATTTGTACAGATGTCAACAGGTGACGATCGGGTGACTGCATTCGCTTATCAGCTTGTGGGCGGCGTTTAATTTATTGACATGGCAAGAATACCCAACTACGAACAAACGCAAGAACATCCAAATAATGTATTTTAGCAGATTTAATTTTGCATTTGATTTTCTTTATGCCGTGTAATATCTTTTAACCGTAGCCGAATGGTTAACGTCGTTGTCTTCGGTTGCGGACAGTTTCATAAAAAGATTTTTCAGTTGAATTCATGTCTAAATTCCTTCCCACCCTCTCGATTCTAAAAACGGGGCATACCGTGAGCGATTAGCTAACCACTTGCGATGTCCTCCTAGCTCTGCCCTTTAATCCTTACTCTCACCAAAATAGAGAGCTTGAGCGAATTAAAAGGAGGTTACGTAGAACAAAACCTGTTTTGAAAAGATAATTTTTTCCCTCGTTTGAATATTATCAACTTCGACATGTCAAAACCAGTCTCTATTCAGCTTTCATTTGTTAATGGTTTTCTCAAATTTCTCTTTATGCGAGTCCTTGACGAGTAAGCTGTTGTTTAAAAAAAAAAGTTTTAATTTCAACACAATAGACAAGGTTGTACAGTTAGTTACACAAACAAAAGCCAATGGGTATTAGATTATTATTCAAGTTTCGATGGTATTGTTTACCGTTTACATTGATAGAAGTCAGTATTATAGATACGTCAAAGAATTAAAACCCAAAATATAATGTTCAACTCAAACCCCCTTTTCGTAATGTTACAAGGTCTTTCAGATGATACAACGAGAACAATTATTTTGAAAAACTCAAAATTTACCTTATATTATTTTACACAATGTATTACAATAGTTTGTATATAATTCATACTATGAATAAAGGCATACAAGAACGGACGCAAATTTTCTTTTAAACTCATTATAAAAATAACAGTAAATTTCATTTTCACTGTTTTAAATTGAAAGTAGTTTTTTTTCTTCTAAAGATTTTTCAGTAATGTACTTAGTATGAAATTATTTACTGATAGTTAATGATAAACGAAAAATCTGCGACTCTGAGCACTTTTCAAATGTTGTTTTTCTTTTACAAAAACACGGTGGAGAATTTGGAACGGACTGTTTTATTGGATCATAATCCAATTTAGTTTTTTTTAGTTTCAGTCGCAATTACTTAATCACGTGTTATTCATATTATTTTTTTTGAAAATAGCCTCGTTTCTCGTTGTCCGAGGCGTGCTACATTGCCCACTACTCCACTCGGCCGGCTCCTATTGGCATCACATCGCGTTTCAACGATCTGTTTTAGCGAATGACTCAGACCGATTAGCGCGAGGCTGGTATGTACTCTGGTCTGATGATGATGACGACGACTGCTGGTGCATCCATCGTATGAAATAATTGGGATTTAATCGGACTTAGCGACAGTTCTAGCGCCCTTTGTTTGGTAATTCTTTATTCATACGTAAGTAGGCAACTATCTTAACTATGCGAGAAATATTACGTCTTAATCTCTGACATACTTCGCAGTACTTCTAGTCATGCCAATTAGAGCCATATTTTATTCAGAATTCATCATCCAAATAATATAATTAAATATTAATTAAAGCAAATAAACGTACCAATACCAATCTTACATTTTATAGGATATGTTAGCGTTTGTAAAAGATGCGTAGAATCTTCGGTTCTACGTGCAACTTTGTTGAAATGCCTTTTCCTTAGATTTTTTTTTAAATTTCGGAATGAACTGTATTTTCTTATTACGTTTTATAATACCTGATATTATTTTGTGGTATCTATCGTTTAATAATTTTCTTCAAGAAAACCTTGTTTCGATCCCTGACACTCCCGGGGTCCTGGTCACTAAACAAACCGTGCCTAACTCTATTAACGTGCGATAAATTCTTGAAATTGTAATTCATCTAATTGATAGTTTATGAATAATGCTCAGCAGGCTAAGAGTAGAGTTACCAAAACCAAGTCTCATTTTAATTAACATAATGTAGTAGTAATGTAGTGTCGTCGGTAAATACCATAAATAAGATGCATCATCGGGGCCATTGTAGAATCGCGAACCTCGGCGATACGTAGTATTGACTGAGGAATAAAGCCAGCCTATCACCGTGATCAATATCACTAAATGTTTGCGAGTACAATATTCATTTATTTATCGATTTAAACGGTTTTTGAAGCAGATTGCAGGTATAAAATTCGAGGCTCGACAACGTTTCGAGGAAACGAGGACTCTGTGATCCGATATGGTTGACTATTATCACCATTCTACGTATTTTTCATCCATCAGCGCTGTTGGATATATTCTTTTATAAATAATGGTATTATCCGAAAGTCTTAAAGATTAAGCCTTTTCGTATCAGTGGTTTTGATTAACTACAAAAATTGATTAACATGACAGTTTTTGCACCATTATGGCCCCTTTTCGCTCTTAGACTTTCTTAGTTCGAAAAGAAGAATAAGGTTGCAGGATTCATCCCCTATGATACTCAACATTGTACCACCACCACCTGCTGCGGCATCACACTCTTCTTACAGGGTGTATTTCGCAGTCTAACAACGTTATGCATGTTTAACTTTTTTGCCAGGGCTGCATGTTGCCAAATGCGAGTGTAACTTCCCGGATTCACATTTTTTTTTAATAAGTAAAGGAAAAAAAAACCCATTTGGAAAGCTAATAACGCACGCGAAATATTTCGAAATTTTTAAATCACTTGAGATAAACTCGATAAGAATTTTCAGTGTCGAGATCAACTCGAGTAAAAAATACACCACAATCGACCTATGCCCAAAATCTCACATGTTAAACTGATCAAATCTAAAATTGATATTTATTGTAAATTTAAAAAATTGAAATGCTTGGCATTACAGCTGACGCCAATGCGCCATACATTACACAAACATAACAATAATAATGATGAAAACAATAATGAAAATAAAAACATTTTTTTAAATTATAAAATACAAAAAAAAACAAGACATTATTAATTTACAAAGAAAAAATATTTGGTGAACAATACCCAGAGTTTAGTGCTGAAAATATCAAGCTCTCTAGGCAATGCATCGATCAGCCGAACGGCTCTTGCAACTGGTGACTCGAATGACCGACGCGAAGAACAAGATTTAAGAATAAAAATTGGTTGGTCATGGTTTCGGCCACGTAGACAAAAATTGGGAGCATGTAAGTTAATAGTCATGAGAATTTCAGGATTATAAACTCGTCCCCGAAGAAAAAGAGAGAAATGCTTTAGAATCAAAATAGATATTGACCTTGCCTGGACTTGAACCCTTACCCATCTGATCGCTAGGGTAATATTAGTTCTTACCATTAGACCACGGCGGCCGATATTTAATGATATCATGGGAAAATTGCCCGTATCTTGTGAAATCTGGCGTCCGGAACATTCATCGCCTAAATAGAATAATACTTTTTGGCATCGTGAACCGTTATAAATGATATGTATTCATTTTATATTCGTTGTGTCATTCTGTATCTAAATATGTTGGCGTATAGTAAAATTATAATTATTCTTAAAATAAGCCAGTGACTCCCTATAGATTTAATCGACTACCCCTACTCACGTGGATATTAAATCATTTTTTACTGATAAACCAACATCGAAAATGCATTTCAAATTAATAATCAGCTAGATGAAATTCTGAGTTGAATTGAGATAAATACTTATATCAGATTGACGTCCAAGTGTAGTTTTTTTCTCTTTTTCTGTCTCTCCGCAGAATACAATTTCGAAAATCTAGCTCTATATTTTGTTCCAATATATATATATATTTATTTTAGCGGTATTTTTCTTTTAGATTTATTAAAACGTAACCTTCTGCTTCAACTTTTAATACTACTTTTCAAAACAAGGAAATCACACATGCGACGAGATAAAACTGGGTGACGACATGTTATAGTAGTCATTTATTTCAGGTAAGCGATAATCTTGTCAACGAATATTATTTTTAAACAATGTTTACGTAAATAAAGACCGGTATTCAAAAGCCAATAAGCTCCTAACTCATAGTTGGCAATCGGCGTCCGCGTACGTTTATAATATACGCCACGATTTTTTTTTATTGGCGAGATGATGCGTATCCGAGAAATCCCGAACATATAAAAATGAACGAGTGGGACGCGCATGTGACACACCGCTATCGCTTCAGAGCTTTTCCCCCTCCGCCTTCCCTCCGTCCGCTCGCCCTCCCGCGCTCAACGGGCGCTCGGCCCCTCGCAGCTTTTGTATTTCACTTGGATTCGGGCCCAATCATTACGACACAGACAATGATGGCGGTTTTTCTTCGCGTGACTCACGAGCCGGACGAAAGAGCTCCGCGAGAGCAAACTGCTGAAGAAAAATTGGAATAGGCGGGAACATTCTTTGCGATTGTCGTTATTTTTGCTGATGTTTTGTTTTGTAAATATACGATGATCTGGACCGAACCATCACGTTTTCATAGTCAGCAAAAATAAAGCTCCGGACAACAATTTAATGTGTCGCTCGTATTCTGTCTTATCTTCATCCCAAAGACAAAAAATCTATCTTCTAAAGTAGATAACGCTTGTATAGCAAACATATACAACCCTCACAACACCAACACTACACACTCCTATAATATATAGAGATTATCTAACAATTAATTATTTCCTTTTAAGTTAACCACTTTATAGATACTCAATTATTAAAGATTCTACTACTGTGTAATCGTAAATAATTTTAACGAACTGTGTTTATGGCAAAGTGTAACATTATTATTTAAGTTAGTTTTCCTTCAAATCTTTTATTACAAATCAATACATTTCGCTTCAAGATGCTTTAAATTATTTCATAAGTATTATGAGAACCCTTTATCCTCTCAATGAATAAACAATTTTTTAATGCAGATGACTCTTTTCAATCCAGTTATTTTCATCTGTCACTGTAACTCAAATTATGGCGACACAGAAACTAATGTAAAACATCTTCTTGAAACCCTATTGTACCTTAATTTTATATTGTAAATGTGAAGCAAGTTTTACTGCAATTTGGATTGTCTTCTGGTTTTGAGTTTTAACTGGACATTAGTTTCAATTATGGAAAAAAAATATTCTTTAAATCACATTTATTACGAACATGTACGTTTTCGCGCTTAAGATGTAACAATCAAGTCATGACGGAAAGGTATTACAAAAATATAACACAATTCTTTAATACTTCTTCCACAACTTTACATAATGATCATGACCGCTTTTCATCAGTTGAAAATGTTCGCGATTAGCGAAACCAAGCCCGTACAACAAAATTGCGTTTTATTTTTATGAAAGTGTAGCGTGTTTTTGATCTGATTGAACATATTTATTTACAACTTGTACAGCAAAACCAAGAGAATGTTTTTGAGTTCGGAAAGTACCAGATTTGAAATTTAAAAAATGCGGCATTTCCTCGTAAAGTGCGCGATTTTCTCACAGGTGTTTCCGAGCAGCCCGCCGACTATCTCGAGGACTCTACATTCCTCGCGATTTCCCTTCGCCGATTTTTCATCCTCTAGCTATTATTGTCTGCTTTATTGGCGTGGGAGCTTCTGAGCCCTCTCCTTCTCGCCCCCGCGTCCGATTGACTTTTGCAACGATCCGCGACCGTATTTCCTCCCAGCTGCCAGGTGTTTCGCGACAAGAAAGCAAACGCACTTGCTTAAAGAATAAACGTTATTATTATGGCTAGCCGTGATTAACCTTAAATTATTACCTAACATTTTTCAAAAAGAAATTCGCGAATGAAAGACACTTAGGGCTTCAATTTTTATCACATTTCAAACATTTCAGTGAAACAGACTAAATGAACATAATCTTAATACGCAACAGTGTATTCGATTCGGTAATTATGATACTTCATTTATCAAACCTTCCTAAAAGTAATCTTATTTAAACACGCATAAAATACTATATTGTCTATGAGTTGATCGCTTAATAATCTATATGACTAATCTGATTATTTCTATTATATCTGTTTTACGTGTTTGCAGCTCTAGCTCATAATAGACCGTATAAGCCGAAATGTAACGCGAATTATATATTTTAAAAAATAAAACACAATTCATTTGTACTACTTCCACATGTTTATAATGAGCATTGATAATGCTCGTGATGAGTGAAACCGGTCCTGACCGGCAATGCCTTTCCACCAAGAATTGACAGTTAACACCTTAAAAACGAATTATATATGTTGAGCAGGACTAAAAGGAAAAATTCGAATAGCAATAACTTTTTTTTTGTTATAGCAGCTTCTCTAGTGATGACTTTAAAATTTATTCCGTAAATACTTTTCTACGTAATGTTTTTCCAAGTAATCTTTTTTTCCTTTATTATGTATATCGTTCATTTTGATTGAATTGCGTGAAAAGTTCATAAAAACAACAAACCCATATGACGCCAAAAATGTCATAATGAACCGTCACTCTACCCAAACGCGACAAACAAGTCTTACTATAAATATAATGCAGCATGCGAGGGTAGTACATACATTTCGATTCTACATATTATTAGTTTTCGCAAAAGAATTGCGGTATTGTTGTAAAAAATCCCAGTTTTACTTCTTCAAATAGGAAAAGGTTGTGTGCATTAAGCTGCAAGGCGTACTCTGAAACATATAAAATGCTTCACATATGGCATGCCCCGACTTTCTCTCCCGCAAGGAAATTATATTATTTCATCAACCTCCCGCGGTTTATACACATCTGCTAGCGCCGTCCATCATCCGAAGTTTTTTTTTGTATGTCTACTGCGGCGATGCCAACCCATCGTTTGCACGTTTGTCACCGTCCTTAATTATCTACTTTATTGTAGAAGATTATGAGCACGCATGTTGTAAATTATTGCAGTTTTCCATGTGAAAATATACTCGTGAAAACATTATTTATTCTAGGGTTCATTGAATTTGAACCCGATCGAATCATAAACAAAGTTCCCATAGAAAGCTCTCTTTGGCTGAAAGCTCTGAAGACAGCCGCACGCGCCGCGCCGTGTATGTGTGCGAACATAATTTTGTGTACAGTTTGCCGAGCGTATGTGTCTGCACACCGAGTCCCGTTATAGTCCAACACGAGCAGCGTGAGTCAGCGCGCCCAGAATAGGCTCGCTTTTGTTTGTTGCACCGCGTTCAACCAGTTTTCCCTTCTCGTTCCCGAAACCTCGCTACTCTGCTGCTATTCTATTCTCTTGCTCTCCCGATCGGCCGGCCAACTTAGGGGCAATCACATCCGCCTTCGGAACCTACTTTATAGCGAGTATGACATTTTTATTTTATTATTTACTTATAATTTGCAACCTTCTGGTCTCCCCGTCGGAACTGTAACAAATATACTTTTCGAAAATTGCAACCGCTCATTATGAACAGTGTTCTGTTTGTTACGGTCTATTATGATTTTGTTGACTTGTTAGTTCCTGTCATATTTCATTTCTCATGCATTACTCGACTAATAATTGAGTTAAAGCAGTTGCCTAATAATTTGGTATTTAAATATATATAAAGTCAGGTGTGACGTCTACCAATGATCTATAGAGTAAGCCATCGTTTTTGTTATTGGAATATTTTTTAACTAAACGTTTTACAAAATAAACCGTTTATGTCGAAATGGGGTGCTGAGACTGCAAAGTGTCGCAGGGGAACGGGCGACGCTGTCCGGCAGACGGAGTGCAGGCGGCAGGCGCGGATGCAGAAGTGCAAGTGCGTCGCGCCCGCCCCCGCCGCCTCCGTCCCTCCGCCCTTCCGCCCTTCCGCCCTCCGCCGCGTCGCGCCCGACTCAGTCCGCGGTTTCCGCTCGCGCCGACCGACCGACTCCCGCGCGACGAGTCCCGCCCGCGGCCTGCTGTCTTCCGCTTTGATGCGATCTTCGGCACCCGTCAACTCCGGCGGGGGTACGCGATAGTCTGTGAAAATGTGCGACGTCCCCGCCGCCGGGATCGTCACTACAGTCAGAGACACAGTCAGCTGCAGCTGGATATTTTACAGTGAGTGCTATTCACCCTTTAGCCTCCGACCCTCGACGGGCGGGCAGGCTTCGAAGCGTCGTCCCGCGGCTGTGTGCCGGACGTCCGGAGAGCTCGCGCTCTGGGGTTGCCGAACTTTTCTTCTCGCGATGCGCCGATTTTCGCTAGCAAAAGTTTCGACGGCGTCGGCGAGGCGCCACCGCGGGTGTAAAATTATTTTCGTTTTGTGTCAGCCGGCGGACGGTTTTTTGATATTGTTCCCGGCCCCACCGTCGGGTCGTCGCTGATGTAAGCAAATTTAACGGTCAACATTCAACACTCCGATAATCTGCGCAATTTCGCATTTATTGCGTAGATTCTCAAATATTCCCAAAAAGGCTACGTAATCAACCACCGGAATCAAACAGCAATTTTGTTGCAATGTTTTGACTGAGATGCTTCATTCTCTTAACATCAACAATGCTATGTACGCTTAAAGCTCTAGCAGTTGAGATTCTCAAATATCCCTCTACTGCTGATTTTACATTACACATTTATTCTGGAAGCTAGAACATAAAATTTCACGATTTTTTAAACCCTTAACTTTCCGTATTGACACGTATCTACGTGTGCTTTTAACAATTTAACGAGTGTCGTCATATCTTCCTTTACTGATTGTCGTTAATCAGCTTGTCTCAGTTCTATGAATCAAAGACATAAACGTAATACGAAATTAAATAATTTCGATGAAATAATAATTAGTGTTTCTCAGTCGGGATATCTATAAATCTAAAATATGTGAGTGAATCCATATGAGGTTTTAACTACAGATTAATAATTGCGCATAATGAATGTGCATGTGTATCTCAGTTAGTATTAAACAAAATAATAATTCAACTAATGGTTTATTTTCGTCATCTCTTAGTTGGTGAGATTGAATCAAATACATGATTTACGAAAGCTCCTTTGCCTTTAACGTGATGTTTATAATTCATTCGTTTAGTGGTTGTACACGTTAATTATTATAATAATATCAAAAACGTAAGACTTCACAAATCACACGCCATCGTGGGTTATAAGTGATGACAACAATAACAAAGCTGTTAGCTTTAACTAAAAGAATTTGATAGTTTTACAAATAATTCCGAGAAGACTGAGAATAGACAACGAACTGTAAAATCTTTTATACAGTCAATATGAAATCGAGCGAATTTCCGATTCCTATAAACATTTAAAAGTTCCTAAAAGACTAATAGCTCACATTGCTTATACGTGTTTTAAAATAAGTTTATGAAACGAAAATCAATTTGCCAAGTGGTGGGGATTATGAAGGCGGGAAACAAAGAGATTATTAAATCATTCCTTAATAAATTATCACAAACTATTTCTCAGGATGAAACATACGATGTTCAAGATAGTGCTGGCAGGTACGGTGGCATTATCGAATTGACGCGAAAAATATTTTGATGTTTAGTGTACCCAATTAATACAGCAGTAGCTTTCACAGTACACGGTTATAATTCGTGTCATAATACATGACATATTAATATAATATATTAACAAGAGCATTGTATGACAACACTTAAATCGCAGCAGTATTCAATTGGACAAGAAATAAGCATCAGTATTTTCCCGTTACTCAGGAATTTGTTGCTGTTGATGCACGATAATAATAACACTATTGTAAAGCAATCATTATGGGAAAAGATGTCACAATAGAGTATATTATTTTTCAATACATCATTGAATGAATGATTACATTTTAATTCCAAAGTTTGACAAATATTAGCGAAAGCTTCGTCCTATCAGTGTTTTACCTCTGTCGAGCGTAAATTCGAGCGCGACTCACGATATTAATTTGTAATTGTTTTCAAGCGATGAAGTTTATTATTAATTATATATTTTTGTTAAATTTACTCGTGAATCGTTTTGTACATCTTTTGTATGTCACGTAAATTACAGGGAAGTAAATTTTATGTCATACCGCCACTTCATTATACACTTTAAAGAAAAACGGCTATCGTTGTTATATTGGTTATGAAAAGAATGAAGAAACTTTTTAAATTGATGTCGGAACCCGAGTTTTCAAAAGTTTGCTGAAGTTCATAATATCATTTATTGTATTACATATTATCATACATCGTTTTTCCACTGACATCGAATGACGTTGCTTTATTATAAATAATAGAAACATCAACTTATCCCAATGACATATTCATTGTTTATTGTTTTGTTCTCGGAGTTGTGTTTTCATTTTTGAAACACTTTTCGCTTCCGGCAAATATTCGACCATGCCAGATATATATATTATATTAATAAATCCAGTATAAGTGTCTACCTGCCTGCTTTACCGTGAACCTGTCTATTCAATTCACTCACACGATCGTAATTTTCGTGGCGATCTTAAAATATTCTGCTTGTACAGTTAGGTTGTTAAATACTAATCGATTCCATTAATGCTTTCTTGAATTTCTCTTACTTAGGCTCGATATGATTTTCCTCTATTTAGTTTTTAGGAAAATAACGATTGCGTCATTCTTTCCTATCCCGAAACAGTTGATTATGACATGTCAAGTAATTAAAACTAAACAAATGTAGCAGAAAATTACCTATTATTTTCAATATGTCAATTGCAACCCATGCTATTTCATAATTATATAAACTGTATTAAAAAAATCATTTAAACAAATAAATTGACTGATCCTTATAGATAAAATGATAATTGCTAATAGTGAATGGAATAAAATTTCATTATTTTTTAAATTTTGAGTACTGTAAATATCTATTAATGCTCAATTTCGACTGTAATCAATGGACAGGGTAACATGTTTCAAGTTGCAAACTAAATATTACAGACCTTTTGTGAATACACGATTGTTTTATTTATTCTACAAAAGAAGTATTTACTTTATTTAAAATATTTCTTTTTAAAAATGTATACACATTACACGTGTTCTAATCTTGCACATTTTTTATAATTACAGGTAATAGCACTACGCAGTCTAGCGCAGCAGGCGCGAACGTAGGATCGACAGGAGATCAGACAGGAGCCGGAGAGCATCCTCCCTCACCGGGCCGACAGAGTACGCCACCTGACCCCGCTCTCGACTCCATGCACATGATGCTGGACCCTCACCTGCGACCGGTCACTCCAGACCTCACCAGTGAAGCTTCTGTTAAAATTTTCGAGGAACACAAACAGCTAGCACAAGAATATCTCAAGGTTTGTTGAAAAGAAGACAGTGTACTTCCTTAATTAAATACACATCTGATAAAAATAAGCCATCATACATAGGAGATAATAAAATGAACAGAAATAAGAAATTCAATATTAGATTTTTCAAAATTGGATTGAAGGATGTAAAATGAAGTTTCCCTTTGATTAAAATTTTTTGCCTCATGTGTAATAAATAGTGTGAAATTATGGCTCTTCTCATGACTGACTATTTCTAAAAACTGTCAAAATAGCTTATGAATGTAGAATGTAGACCATATACCTTTATACCAGAAATCAAATCATATGTATGTGTTTTGTCAAAACGTAGTAATTCTCTGCAATTCAGCTCATTGAAAAGCAGATTTTTTCATAATGAACTATTTATTAAATTAAAAAACATGTTTTTTTCCAATAATTGACCAATAGTTATATTTGGGAAAAAAATCTTCTGAAATCTTCAATGTACTGACCTAATTTTCTCATGACATAAACGCTTGCTTTTCCTACCTCAATTCATTAGTTTTTGCTTTGTTTTTACTCTAAAATATTGGTTACAAAAATATTAAAAAACACTGCTTTTTTTAATGGCAATTGTGATTCAACTTTAAAATTTCATAATTGCATAATTTCATAATTCTTAAAAGACATCCATTTCTTATTTACTAGTTTTAATAACGATGAGCTATAATTCACTATATCATAATAATACTCTTATTGCAGGTGCAAACGGAACTCGCTTATTTATCCAGATTCAGAACAGAGCTACTGGATCAGCATAGAGATGAAGAGGTTTTACGCCAAAAACGAGAAGCAATGCAGCTGGAAGATGAGAAAGTAAATATTTTTTCATATCACTTACGAATTGTTCATTTCATAAAATATTATTACCATTATAACCATAATGTGTCCTAATAATCATGTCTCTTGTCATCCAAGGATTCATTAGAAAAGCTGTACTGGAGCCTTAAAAAGCAACTGGAGTTAATGGGATCCAGCCCCCTTCAGATGGATGACGATTGGGTCCTGATACCTGAAGACTCACCGCACGAATGAAATGTCAGCCATGAAAATATGGCTCCCTTAAATATCCAATTCGTAAGGTGATGAAGAGTGGATCTTTTGTCCCTGCCTTCGTCACAAGTGCGTCTTCCTGAAAAGACTAGAAAAATGGAAAAGTGTTTGTGTTTATATATGTTCTTGTAAAATCGTTAACATCTAAATCATGAATGATGCAAGGTGCAGAATACCTTATATTATGTTCTTTTAAAAAGCACGGCAAAATTATTCGATATCAGAATGAATTCGCCGCTCAGAGTGCTATTTATCGTTTTGATGATATTATTCATTATTTATGTTGCTCTTGAATTTTTATACATTAATTTCATATCTATCTATATAAAATTACGCTTACTGGTTATTATAGGCTTTTCAAAGAAATTGCTTATGAAAATAAATTAGACCCGTTTAATCAAATCAGTAGTTCAGCACTATACCTGAAATTTAATTATGTTCAAATTGTATAAATAAATACCACTTTTTGCATACCATTGTAAAATAATATATTTAAGATAATCGGTATGAATATTCAATGAAAGGTTTTCTGAATGGGCACTTGTGCATTTCTTACTTAAGTCATTTCTTTGTGATACGTCTTGATTTATTCATATCATAATTGTATTAATAATTATATTTAGGATCATGCAAGCAATGAAAAAAACTGTGCCAATCTTTATAGTAATTGTGAAACCCTGCCATAGTGACACAATCTGTACTATAAATGCATATAACTGAACTCCCATTATTTATAGATAAGAATGTTACTGTATGTACAGAGACACAACAACTTGCGACAATGACTATTTCTTCTAAAAGATTTTACAGAGTCAACCAAACCATGATTTCATAAAAATTCTTCCACCATTTTTGATCTTTCAATACAACTAGCATGAGTCAATTAACAATCCTCGACTTCTCATCCAGTATCGTTTGATAAATGGTGGAATATGTGCAACTCAATTTATTCATTTTAAATCGGAATCAAGATGATCAATTAATTAATGTTTTACATATTATATACCCATGAATGTTGAACTTCTAAATTAAGTATCACTTTTATCCAGCAAATAATATCCTACAAAAGAAGGCATTTTTATTTTTTGTTACAAAATTATATCCAAAATATAATTTATCAGATCAGTTTATTAAATTGCACTTCATATTTTTTCGAAAGTATCCTGAAGCGAGTATCGATTTCTTGTTTCATAAAAAAATCAGCAAGAAAAGTATTATGTAGTCCACTATCTTCCCATATGTTTTTATTTTACTTATAATACAAAGAATTCTCTAGTTCTCTAATTGAGTTCTTTCAGTTTCCAACAATTATTTATATTGAGGGGTGTAAGATTTTTATAGTAATAAATAGATTATTCACAATATATGTGTATAATAAAAAGATGTGATTGAGAGAATATGCATAATATATATTATGCATACTAGTATTAAAATTATAAAATATTCCACAGCTGATTATTTTTATATGCTTAATGATTTATGAAAAGACCTTTTTCATTGTGAATCGATAAGTGCGTATTACATTGCCTATCGTTATTCAGATCCTGTTATGTGAGAAAGCTATTTGAATTTTTTGTAGTACTTATAGAATATTTTTAAAACTTTTAAGTTACCTCAATTTCGTTATAGATGAATCGAAAACTCAATTTGGACATGATAATTGCTCACATAATTGAACCTGTTTGAAATACCATCTTCAATATTTCTGTACCACCACAGTTGAAATTTTATAGCTTCAATGTTTAAAACCAGATTTCATAAAATAAAACAAATAAACAATAATTTTGTAAATATATTTATTTACCTTTCAACATTCCTCCTTATCCTTTATATAAACAATTTATTGTTTCTGTTTTTCAGTGATCATACTTAATCTATTTTTTTTTCTAATTTAAATATACAATGTAGCACCATATATAATTTTGAATTAATGAAAAATTTATTTGTAGGTATCTTAAAAATAGTCAACAAAGTTTACATTATTTTTATGTACCGTCTCACATTTGTCCAAAGGAAAGATTCGCTCTGCCCTCTTATCAAACAATATTTATTCCATTTAAGCAAATAAGGAATGAAAAATAAATTTTAAGTTTAACGACTGCCTACTTGATTAAATAAATACATCAAATAAGATAAGATGCTGAGAAACATCAATAATTTAAGCCTCCAATAGACTAAGTAAATGAAAAAAACTTAAATTTCAATTTATACAAGTTTAAAAAAAATAACTGCAAAACAAGTATCAAAGTCAATGTGACTAATTCATAAACAAATGTTTATTACTCATCTGCGGTAAGTGGGGCATGGCATCACACATTGCGAAATATTTTCAATTCAAAAAATGATTTCATTGATACATTACAGAATGTTGAAATTTAATAATTAATGACATGTTTAAAAAAATACACAATCTCAGTATTTAACCACTTCCCTGTCGCATAATTTTTTTTAAAAAGTGCTGAAATGTTTTCTGGTGATTATTGAAAAAAAGATTTATTTTTTGTCATAATTTATGCATGTATATTTATTATAATCACACATCCAAATCATCTTTTTTAATCAATTCAAATTCACGAGTTAACTCCTGTGTGTCCTCGGGTAAGTGGTTAAAAATAGGGAGAAATAATATATTCCTCGCATAGTTCTGCATATAATAAAATCAATAGTAATCAGTTTTAATATTAATTATGACTAGTCAACTTAACTTATAATGAATTTTTAACAATTAACAAACTAAGAGATATTTTATAATTTTCAATTTTTAAGAATGCAATATTAGTACTCGGTAGAAGATAACGACAACTTGATACAAAACATAATATCATTTATTTGGAAAAAAACTAAAAAAAAATATTTCAGTAATCAAGACGAGTGGTATCTACAACTGTCTCTTTTCAGCTATAAACAGAGTGATCCTTGCATGGTTAATAAAATCAAATCTTCATAAACACCGTGGATGAAAATACTTGCTCGCCGCTTTATGTTCATAGGTTATGTGGATTTCTAGTTTTCACTGCGACTAGTACACCTTTAATATTCAGCATGTTCAGAATTGAAACAAACAATGTTAGGAGTCCCATTTGGAATCTGCAGTATGAATTTCTTTATTTGATCAACACCAAAACCATCATGAAAAATATCAATGCATTATAATTCAAAGATTAAGTCCAAAGTTTGGAAACCAGCAGTTCTTTGTTAAACAGATAAAAAATTCATGTTATTAATTTTATTTTACTGTACATCACAGAGAAAGACTTTGGTTGAAAGAAAAAATAAATACTGTGATGAATTTATTAGTTTAAGTATTAGTTGTTTAATTCATGAAATGGTTTTGTCTGCGTCAGTTATAGAAAAATGGTTCATTGGATTTACAGCAATATCGTAATTATTTCATTAAGTGATTAAGCTGAAATAAACGCTTTTACAAGAATAATAATCCATTTCGAATTCAAAACCCATTCGTTTACAACAACATCAAAACAATTAGCAATACTAAACAAATTATTCAGTTACTAGGTTTTATCGAAAATAAAGTGTTTTCTAAGTAACTGTTAAAAAAATTAAGCACATTTGACAAAAATAAACAATAAATATTAATAATTTTTGTTTATGTAGGTATACAAACTTATTTGTATTTTCCTGCATAATAAATACTAAAACACACTTGCCATAAATTTATATTTAATCAACAGTAGTTTATAATAACCAAAAATGTCGATAAGTACAAACAATTATCTAAAAAAATATGTAGAAATTCTACATAATTTAGAATAAGTACATCTGTAAAGCAATACATACCATTATGAATAATTGAATGGTTCAAGGTGATCGCGGATAATCTATCACAAGAACTTACGGATTTAGATTTTATTGGTCTATTTCTTTTGCAGATTTTTCTCATTGACTCTGTCCATCAAACATACACTCTGTATCTTTGTTAATCATACTCAGATTTCTATTCCCAATGAAATATCATAAACAGAGATTAATGTTAACTGACTGTTTTGGACAAGAGATTATTTTAGTATCGGATTGTTCGATCCATTTTTGAGGCGACATTTCAATTTCACATATGTTAAATTTGTCTGTAATCAATTTCTATGACCAATTTTCTGTACTCATTGAATAAGAAATACGGTCAGAAAAAAATCCTGCAGTATGGAATGTTTGTTGAAAAAAAACCGATCGGTAATAAAGAAGTGTTAATAATATAGCATCACTATTTGAAGCCTTGAATTTTAAACACATGTTGACACCTGCCACAAACAAAGTAGTAACATACATATTAGCTGTGGTAATACTATTTTCCGTCATATACGAGCAGCTTTCTATGACAGATAATGATGCATTAAAAGGTTGTTTATCAGTCGTTTACCATATTTTTTTCTGGCAAAACAGAAACCTGATTGGTATTTTATTAAATAATATAAATTCGATTTTAAATTTCAGTGGCACTTAATAATTAATCATTTGATAGGAGATCTTTTTTAGCATGTGAAGATTATATTCATTGCTTAATTTTTTTTACTATGCAAATAATACATGTGTATTGAAATGATTTTTAGGTCAAATTGTAACATTGTTACAGCATGGATGATGGTTTGTGATATATTGCTAATTGTAGGAAGTTCATCTCTCGTCGCTGGTCGGGAAAGTTATACACCCATATTATATGATTCCCAGAACAAATCTCTCCATATTTAGTCATTTTTACTGAAAATCTCGTAATAGAATTTTATCCCATATTTGGCTTTTACAGAACACTCAAAAGCAAATTATTACACTGTATGTTGTGGGTACCAATATATAAGTAACAGACAATTATTATTTATTAAACTGCAGAAAAAAAGGAGATATGTTAGTTTTTTAATATTATTTACAGCATATAAAAAGGAACAGTAAGTACTTAGTTAATATACATAAAATTAATCTAAATTGGCAATAAATTATCTTTGAAACATGTCATAAATGTAACTGTTATATTTAATAGTACATATCTGCTAAATATTATTTTGTTTTGTGATAAAAACTTACATTGTCCTTCAAAATCACCAGATATTGGGTATTTCAATGAATGAGGACTGATGATATTGAGTTTCAAGTTTCTGGCTTATGTACTTATGTAAAATGTAATTTATTGGATTTGCGTGCTAAAGTTTTGAAGGTATACACTTTAAAGAATCGTACTAACTACGAAAATCATTCCCGAAGTAAAATTTACTAAGACTTTGAATAAAAAAATATTGTTGGTTTACTTCTAGACCGAAGGAAATTGATTAGGCATGGTAGGCACACAAACAAGATTGATCGAAAAGTGATATGCAATTTTCTTGAGAATTTACTCATTGAGGCAAAAATATTATGCAATAAGAGGAGGCCTGACCTATAAGAGTATATTATTCTCAAAAAAATGTAATGAACAAATGTTTCGTAATATGTAAACACCATCTGCCATATGGTTTGATTGCAAAATTTTTGAAAGAATTGTTTAACACACGAGTTCCCAATCATTTTCGAGCCATAACCAATGTTCTCTTTAAGATGAGATTTCTCTGCACGGAAAATCTAAGGGCCAAACCAACAAATATGAGCATAATTTTAACCTTTTAACATATTTGATGTAAAAATTATTATTTTTATGTTGCTTTTATTAATTAAAATTATTACCATTTCTTCAATTGTACATAATAATACAAGTAATACAAGGTAGATAAATAAAAACAAATATTTAATAAAATGTTAATTTTTGCTTATTTAACTTTTAACATTTTTATACACATCGCCAAGGTATAGAATATTTATTGGAAAAAAAGTTTCAAGGATAAGAAAAGAAAATTTCATACTAAAACCGTTTTAAAATGATGGAAAATAACACAACGTAAAATAAAATTATAAATAAACATAATTTTATTTCTAATATATACAACTCTCAACACATGTCATAACTAGACGAGAGATAATTTTGTGCCAAGATTATGTTTTCAAAATGAAACCCAATTTCTTTGTACTGCTTCCACATTTTTATAATGATCAGGACCGGAAGAGCGAAACCGGTCCTGATAATTATAAAAATGTGGAAGTAGTACAAAACAAATTGTGTTTTATTTTTAAATATAATGCCTTTCTTTAACTCTAAAAGTGACCTAGATTACGTATATTTTTTCAAAAATTAAATTTGAATGGTTTGTATTGGAGTGCGCGTGGGTTCAAAAAATGCTATGCATGCTCACGGCTCAAAAGAGACACTGGCCACAACCCGCTTTTATAATACCCAAGTAACCTGTAACCACTGCTACACATTTAAAGAGGCATTTTTAATGGACAAAACGAAAAATTAAATAAAACTTTATCTAAATAAATACATGCGAATAAATATTTGTCAATGCCAGCCTCATGTTGTTATCAACACTCATTCTCTGCAGTGAGATCAATCGTTAAAAATCTCTCCAAAAAATATGGAAGCAATGAAACTAATATCAAGAGGCAAGGATGGTGATAATTAAATATGATCAATACGTAACTGAATAAGCAACTTGTAATAAAACAAATTACATGTTGTAGCATTTCACTGCTCGAACGGAATAATGGCTACATGGCAAATCAGGGAAATACAGCTGAAATTCTGTTCGAATCTAATTCAGTTCACCGTTTTTGTATAAAACTGCTCAAACATACCTATAAGTTCAATATTCATTTATTGTTAACAGTTTTGCAATTTTAAATTGTGATGATTGCAAATTATCATTATTCAATGTTTATTTAATAATTAAATCTTTACAAACACCGGACAACATGAAACTCGAAATTTGTGATTAAATTTTGCATCATTGCCAGTTCATGCTTTGGTAGTTGGCGACCCCCCAGAAAATAGTCTATGACCCCATTGGGAATCGCGGCCCATCACTTGAGAACCCAGAGTTTAGCACAACAATCCTTGAGGCTCATTCCTAATATTCGGTTATCATAAGATATAATAAAAACACAAATTCTACAATTATTATAATACAAAATGCAATTCTCTGGTGATTTGCTGGCCAAACATATTTTAAAATTCTTCAAATATATTCATGATCGGTGAAACTGGAGTCATCATTTTCATTAAACTAATAACCCTGTTTAATTTCTTAATATTGATGAAAAACATATTTGAATGGATACAGAATATAGTACAAATCTAGTATAGGAAAGTCCATCAAATACTCTCGATGATGATAAGATAATTATTAAAATAAATATTTTTAAGTAGTCACCTACTTGCTAATATAATATCTATAAACATTATTTAAATAATGTTTAGTATTTTAGGCACATCATACAACTTATACATTGTTAGCAAAATCACATTGAAATACTATCCCTGCATGTTCTGAAATAGTTTTGGTTTATAATTAATTTTCTTCGACTAGTTACAAATTTTTTTTGGCTTTCAGTTGATAGAGATTAATTTGAAATTTCCACGATTGCTGTAATCATCTAAATATAACAACTCTTTTACATTATTTTAAGACGTGTATATTTTGCTCTCAATCCCCCAAATCACTATCTTTATCCCCAATAACATACAGGAATTGGAATGCTAGACCTAATAGGGCAGTTCCAGAGAAATCACCCAAGGCAGTCAAATAAGGAATAGCAGAATTATCAGGATCGACTCCTAATTTCCACATCCAAAGTATTAGATAATGGCTGATTGTCAACAATAACAGGACCTGAGTAATAGCCGCACACATGTACACCATCAAAAAAATAGCAGTAAGTGATGTGTGCCCGGCCTGTAGATAACTTATAGTATATGTAAATATTAAGTGGCCAGGAATAACCATAAGTAGTAATAATTTTGTTGTTATACCGAATACGGGACCTACCACACCCCCGGTGTGAAGGCATGTGGATAATCGCGAAGCATGAACGGCGGCCATGTTTCCTCCGACTCCGTTTATTACAAGTTGAAACACTGCAATACCTTTGTAACTTGTTACAGTGTAGTCCAAAATTAATCCACCAATACTGCTGATCACCATAGCAGATATTACGGGAGACCATCCTTCATCCAACACTTGCTTAGTAAAGCTATTTTTGGAAGCAGAATATCCACACAAAGGTACAATTATTGCACCAACCATAATAATTAAGCCAGGTAACCACACATTATTTCCAATGGAGCGATACAGCAATGATGCAATCCAAGATAAAAGGGCCAACGTTGTGAGATCTCCCAAGCTGGCAGCAATCGGTGTCGCGACATTGTCAGGATTTATATTCAATTTTTTCGATACAATTATCACTAGTATCATTATACACCCGAGAAAGAAACTTGCAACGGAAGCTGTAAGTACACTGGAGGCACATAACAACATTGCATGGTGGACATCAAATACCCCATTAGGCACCCATCCCATCACCACGGCAGCTAAAGCAGCCAAAAACCCGACGAGTACGGCTTGACATTGGATTAAACATAAATTACCTATTACTAAAGGATACATACTGGAGTCCATGTGACCCATATGTGCATGAGTGGAAAGACGAGACGCTAGAGTCATTTCTAAATTTCCCTTTAAGCCTAGAAGAGCTGGAACAAGTATGTACACCTCTGATACTTGTACAAACACCGGCCAATGTTGCACAACATCTAGAAGTAAACTAGCAGCCACCATACCGAAGCCAGCCAAAAGAAATGGTATAAACATTTGCACAGCAACGACCCACAGATTTTCCCCAGAACTTTCGACCTCACTTTTTTTCTCTCCATTTATTAACAATTGATCAGTATCACTATCTATTGCATCGGTTGCTCTCGGTTTGTGAACAGTGTGTGCCATCGTCGTAACCGTTAATACTTTCGATCTATGCATATTTTAACACTTCTCTTAGCGAGTTCACCCGTACACTAAAAAGCATAAATATCATTCAATGTACTCAGAGTGATCACTGCAATCAACATCAATAGCTAAGTAGCTCTGTAATCAACTTTTGTTAAAAATAACATAGCAAACGTCACGTTAAAAATACATTGATAACGCACGTTAAATTTCAAACTGGAAAATTAGATGCACTAACACACTATAGCAAAAACTAAGCTAAGTATTTTTACTCCTAAGATACATATATTTATTTATTTTACTTGACTAAATTATTTTTAATCTAAGTTGGCGATATAATTTATTTTGAATTATTGACATTTAGTGACACCTGTGAATATGGCATATAGTATTATATTACTCTATGGAAAAACATATGCGTACTTGGAAAGAAAATGACATTTATACAAATACTTATTTTTTATAAAAAGTACATTTTAGAAATGAAGTCTATGGATTTATAATTAACTAATATATAAAAACAGACAAAAGAATTTGATGTATATCTAGATAAATAATAAGCAATAATTTTAATAAGATAAAAATAATAAGGTAGGTATTTAATTTTTAAAATTCTCTTACAAGATTCTTGTAGAACTGATGAATTTATTTCAAAAAGAGAGCACGATTGATATATTATGTAGTAACTTAGAATCTGAATAATTATTCTGTCTAATAATCTTATCATACTCCTTTTTCCTGGGATCAAAAAAATTCTACTGATCATATAAGCCATATATTTATATTAGGGAAAATATTATTTAATGGTGGCAGCTCACAATTTATTTACCGTCGGCCTTCGCAATTTTACTCATGAGAATGAATCCGCTTAATGCCAAACCCATACGATAAAAAGAGATCGCAATATGTCAAAAAATGAGAAAGTTCTTCAACATAACCCGTTTGACGTATGAATTTGCTTTGATGGCCGACTTGGAATTAGGTGTAATTGTGCGACGTGTGAAAGATTTATGCAGGTGGATATTATTAACTTCAGTCAACAATTAAATCATTTAAATAGTTGCAATTTTCCTTGCTTCGTAGGCTCACGGGTATGTGATGTTTGATGACACGAAAGCAACGTCAATATTTTTTCTACTTGTCAAGTAATTTTTATTTATACGTCATGTTATTTAAATTTTGAATCCTTGCATTATTTTTTGTTTATTTTTGATTTACGTATGTCATTTCAATGTCGATTTCATTCAATGATTACTGTTTTATGGTGTTTTATCCTTAGACTTGACAGTAAAATGGTCATGCCTTCACGGAGTACTTATATTGTGACATTAACGTAATTTACCGGTTTCTTTTTTTCAGATAGCCTTGCGTGAAACATTAACTAGGTTGTGACAGATTAAAATGATAAAAGAAGTATAAGTTATCGACAAATTACTATGTGCTAATTGTTCTTCGTGTCAATTGACTGAGATTTATGTTCCATTGTGCCAAGTATCATTGTGAATGTGTTAAAATTTATAGTTTTTAAAATGTTTCGAAGTAAAATAAGAATACACACGTGTCGCATTATATTATTGACTTCGCTCGTGTGGCTTTTAATAGATGTAGTTCTTCTAATGTTTTATGCCGATTGTCTCGGTAACTGGGATTGTGGAAAAAAACCAGATGAATATGATGTCCAAGTAAGCTGCACTATTTTAAAGATATATTTTTTGTGAATATTTATATTAACAAGCTGTCCGAATGCTGTGATTTTCGTATGAAAAGCTCTTCAGATGTTTTATTAACAGGTGTCTGCTGTATTGCTTATGTACCCTACCAAATGCTGAATTGATTTTCGCATTTTTAAAAATAATATTTATTTTCAAAAACTGAATAAGCTGTGTGATTACAATTTCTTCAAAAATTAATTACTTATAAATTTAATTCATTTTGGGTTCAATTAAATTAAGTAACAAAGAATAACATTTATTCATGATTTTTCAAATAATAACTATGTATTATATTTATATCTGTGTTCAATGAAAGAAATCAGATTAAGAAAAAGTTCTTAGACTGTTATTTCAAAACCATGCAAAAGAGAATCAGGTATACTTGATAAAAATAAATAAATTTGTAATAAAATGGAAGAAGAACAATATGTAATGATGTGATGTTGTTGAGCTCAATTTCATTTAAGAATCTTCATACTTCCTGACTATTCAAGACTAACTGCTGGATAAAATATCTATTGCTTTTATAATTTTCAATAATATTTTGTATATGTGTAAAATTTCTGTGATAAATGTACACTTCAATGTTTTAATCTATTCCTGCAACTAATTGGTTGTTAGTCAAAATGGCTTTAATATGGACCTAGGCAGCACATTTTCAATATTCAAAACTCTCACTGCACAAAATATTTTCTCGAAATCACTGCGATAATGACTATGCTATATGAAAAAAATACACTATTTACTTTCATTTAAACAATGTTTACAATAAAAATACTTTTTTATCCACTATGAACCTGATGAAAAAATCAGTATCTAATGAGGATTAATGCCTAATCTATTTTAGACATATTTATAAGATATGAAAACACACGACTTAGTATTTATGAAGTAAAAATGCTTTTTTTTAACTGTTTTATTAGGAATAAGTTACATCTCTCAAAATTATGATATTCATTTTCCGTTTTAAAAACTGAATTTTAGATTGTTTTATTTTAAATAAAAATCTTCATTTTGATTGATATTAAATATTGACTACATTTTTTTAGGTACATGCTAGCTATCTCAAATCCGAAAATGGCAAGGATGCTTTCATCCGTGCCAATAAAAAAAGAGATTCAATAGAGGCGGGCCGAAGATATCATATAGAAGATGATTTAAATATACAATCGTTAGGACCTTATCCATCTTCACGACTAAAAAAATGGAAGCCCGCCCCAGTAATTACGGAACATGTTGGTTCTCCAGGAGAAATGGGTCAGTATATAGCTCTACAATGTAATTCGGTACTGTGATGGCAAAGTTTAATAGATTGTCCTTTTGTCATTTTCCAAGCTACTCCCATAAAAGTTCCACAATGTAGCATTCTCTGATGTGGCAAAAGATTAAAATAATCACTTATTAAGCTTTAAATTGTTCTTAACTTAATTGAAACATTTTAATTTCCATTAAAATGTATCTATTTTGTTAAATAACCAGTTGTTAATACATGTTTACTTAATATTAACATTTTATGTTTGCTCAAATGTACAAACTGTAAATTGTGAAGCTGTTTTTTATTTATGTGTTTGTCAATAATTCATAAATATTTTTTTTAAAGAAATACTTGAAATGTGAAAACTGCTTAATATTGTGATGAATGTTTGTTTTATTCACTAAAACTGTTTTTAATGAATTAGGAAATATGTTTAATCGTTTTCTTGATCACCCTTAATTGATTAGTTATAATTTCATTACATTTCTCAGGTCGTGCTGTTATTATTCCGCCAGAAAAAGAAGCTTTGATGAAAGAAAAATTTAAAGAGAACCAATTCAACTTAATGGCGAGCGATCTGATTTCACTGAACAGGTCCCTTACTGACGTGAGAATGGAAGGGTGAGTTATATTTTATTTTCTCAGTGACAGTTTTCAGTGTCGTGACATTAAATTCATCAGTCATCGATAAGAATTCAAACACTTAGCTTCAGATGCAGGACACACTGCCATTTATGATATTTTCCTAAAACATGATTTTATGTTTCTCTTGCTTTTTCATTTGGAGACATATGCACGAAGCAATTTTAGCAATTTATTGCTTCATGCAGCATATTACAAATTCGTCATAGCAAAATTGTATGTTAGTTAATTGCTTTGAAAGCACATTATTGTTGTTCTATAACCAATCTGAAAGATTACAAACATTGATTGCTATCTAAATAAACAATCTTAGCAACAAAATTATGCATACAAGTCAGTAGAACTGATTCAAGAGTTAAGCTATAACAATATTCACCTCACCGTAGGCATTTTTTTACGTCTGCCAATATTATTAAAACATTAACAAATTGATATCAAGTAAAATAATATTTTTCGACCATAAATGCTCATGAGAATCATTTGAATAATGTAGAGTATTTATTTTTTAAATGGTAGCTGTTGACATTAACAAGTCTATTCATGTTTGTGGCTTGGCATCTGTTCTTTGATGATATTAAATCATAAATGCATAATTATACTGCTATCATACAAATAGAATCCATACAATTAAATATAAACAAATATTTGGCATCGCTGTCCATTGCCACTGGCCAAATATTTATAAACATTTTAACAAAATCGCTGAAGGTACAAAGACAACAGTATCATGAAATACTTACTACCAAACAATTATTTTCCAAATGATACATATCCACCAATCAATCTTCAAATTAGTGTTTTTGCTGATGTAACAAAATGAATAAGTATTCCTCTAAAAATATTCAATATTTCACAATTGGAACATATTCAGTAAGCAGCTGTCATATGACAGGGACATCATCTGCAACTTGTGCTACTTTTCTTGTCAAATCGACTAATGCAATGGGAAAATCGCTAGCACATCAATTACGTTGTCCGCCTCTGCAAGTATATATGTAATCAAATTTGAATTATTGAGAACCAGGTCGTTAGTGACAAAATACATGGAAGTGTACAAAATCTCAATAATTCAAATTTGATATTGAAATTCCATCAAGCACCCTCAGTCGATGTCTTAAATTATATATGTAATCATTACAATACTCATGAAATTCAATAAATGTATATGTCCAATTTGTCTACTTGCTCTTGTGTGCAAAGGGACTATTTATGATGAATATTGCATGATGCATATTGAAATTTAACATCTGCTAAAGTAATCCTATATAAAAATACAACATACTTTTATATGCATACATGATATCACTGATATATCTTTAGACAGTTGTTAAAATTGTATTTCAACCTTATTATAGGTTTTTTTTTAATATTTCACAGGTGTAAAAGTAAGCATTATCCACAACTGCTGCCAACCACAAGTATAGTTATCGTTTTTCACAATGAAGCATGGACGACATTATTGAGAACCGTGTGGAGTGTAATTAACCGTTCACCACGGCCATTACTAAAAGAAATAATTTTAGTTGACGACGCTAGTGAAAAAGGTTAATATATTTCGTTGGCTATTTCTTTTGAAATCAATTATATTTCTACAATAAAAGAAAGCTTTGCATCAGACAACCCAAAGATAATCAACATATCCCTAAATAAATATCATAAACTTGGAAAACATTTAAAAACAAACGAACTTTTATTTATTGATTTTTAGTATCTGACTATTTTGCTTACTTTCGGGAAATTTACTTACATTATGTTCTTCCTTTTACCAGTTTATTATTATTTTGCACTCATTCTTATTCTAAGTTACTGTATTTGGCCGTTAGATCAACCATAAATTCTCATAAAAATATCCACGGGTCATATTAATTTTCTTCATATTCTTTTCAATTCATACACTTCATCTTACAAAAATGCTACAAACCTTTTGAACTAAATCAAGTATTATGGATTATATGTTATATATTATATGGACTGCTCAATTTGCAAACCGGCTAACTCCACTTGGGCAAATTTTTCAGAACATAGAAAAGACTTTATTTTTAACCACCACTTTAACAATTCCAAAAATATGCTTTACAGATTATGTAGTCAATATGTGTATTCCTCACAAGAAGTAGGTGAAAATGTATTTGATTAAAAATAATGCATTATAACATATTAACACTTTGGAAAGGGTAATTTGAATTTTATCCGTTTTCTTACAGATCATTTAGGTAGACAGCTTGAAGATTATGTACAAACTTTCCCGGTTCCCACATATGTTTATAGAACCGAAACCAGATCTGGTCTTATCAGAGCAAGACTGCTAGGAGCTAAGCATGTTACGGGTGACGTTATTACATTCCTTGACGCCCATTGTGAATGCACAGGTATGCAATAAATGATGCATTATTCAACACGATATCTATTACCCCTATTCATCATTGATTACTCATTGACAGTGTCGCGAATCACTTACGAAAATTATTTTTTTGCTGATTATCTTACAAATTTTATGAATGGCTCAGGTGAATGAATTTCTAAACAATTGCACAAAATAGTATTTTTAATTGCTGATGCATTATTCATTTAAATTTGTCTTCATTTTATTTTCATTGCTAAATATTGTAAATTTTTGTTTGTTTACATACTTTGAGAATGAATGGGCTGGACGCTTGATAATTTATTTTGCTATTTTATCAGTATTGGTAATTTTTCAATAACATTTGTGCAAGCAATATTTCTTTAATGGAGTTAACAAAACAGAAACCTCTGCATTAATTTTAAAAGTTAATTCATCTACCTAATCAAAGTTTTGTCAAAATATTTAAAACTGTATCAACTATAAGAATTAATGTATTAAAAAAATTTCAGCACAATCTTATTATACATGTAAGAATTTACATATTATGCAATGAAATCGCCATAGAAATTTGTGTTATTGGCATATCTTAAAAATGTTATTTTGCAAGAAACGGATATTGATTAAAAAAACAAGTCAAGCAAACCAATAAATTGTATTTGAATAAAATGCCCACCTCTCTATATTTTAAATTAATGTTGCATATACTGTCAGTTCTGCAGCTGAGAGGGCAAAGTTGGACTTTCATCAACTCAAATGGAAATATTCAGACATTCTCTTCAATTGATTTATGGCATTGTATCTAAAGGCATGAATGTCAGTGATGATATCATACATTCTATTCCCCCCCCCCCCATCAGTGGCCTGAAAACGGGGCGGAAAGCGACTAATTGTTCCTATCTTCATCTTTCTTTAATCGCTAAAAAAAGTTCTATAGAGATGCTCTATTAGAAGTTCACGTGCTCTACATTATTAGCAAACATTATTAAAAGACAGGTTAAGTTGCGCCGAAGTTGACAAATATGTGTTTTTGAACATATGATAAAATTGACAAACATCTTATAATAAACGAGAGATTATAAATATGAGTTAATGATTTTTTTTCACTTTATAGAAGGCTGGCTTGAGCCCCTATTGGCTCGTATAGTAGAGGATCGCACGACAGTTGTCTGTCCAATTATAGATGTCATATCAGATGATACATTTGAATATGTTACTGCTTCCGACATGACTTGGGGTGGATTTAATTGGAAACTTAACTTTAGATGGTAAGAGCATTTCAAAATAGCACAATTACCTCATTATTATCGCAATACCTATTCTGAAAACTTACCGCTTTGTTATTCCGATGGGACTATCTTGGATAAACTAATTCTTACACCAAAAACTTTCTGTAAGCTTCAAATTATGTGCTACTCAAATTCAACTTTATGAACCTTTTTTTATTTTCCACATCACTGTTACGGTCATTAAAATTAATTTTCTTTCAGTCTTGCTATAGTTTTAATGTGATTGTAATTAGTTTTGCAAAACACCATGTTTATAAAATGTGTGGGATAATATTACCATAATAACAGGCTGAAATAATTGACACCAAAAATCATATTACATTTTATGTCAATATTGAATACCTAATATCATAAACTTATGAGATATTCATTTAGGTACCGAGTGCCAGATAGAGAAATGAAGAGAAGAGACGGCGATCGCACGGCACCGCTTCGATCACCCACGATGGCCGGAGGATTATTTGCAATTGATCGAGAGTACTTTTATAAAGTTGGCTCCTATGATGAAGGAATGGATATATGGGGCGGAGAGAACCTCGAGATGAGCTTCCGGGTAAAATCCTTTTTTCTATTTTTTTTAAGTATTCAAAAAAATCTTATTTTAGTACTTGCCGAAAATCATGAACAGTTCTTATAAATTTAATATCCTTATCTCCAAATTAGTTATCAGTTACTGGGGCTTACATATACTTAAAACACACATGAAACAGATAATTTTCTTAAAGAAATATGCTAGTCTAACATTTGCCTGTTTGAACAAATATGCGATAATATCCTGTGATAAAATTCCATAAACCTAATTATAATTGTGCCTTTTTACTGTCAGCTTAATGCATTTCTTTTGTATATACTATTGATTGTCTTTGGAGTAAAACTTATTTGACAAAATTGTAACATGCAAGTTTATATAAATAATTCATTCTGTTTTCCAATGAAGAAAGTGTTTGCCTAACTTCTCCTGCTATAATAGAAGCCAAAATTTAGTAATGAATTCAAGTTTTGCATTGAATAAACCTATATTCCAACCTAAAAGTAAGTAATATTTGTAAAATCACACAAGAGTCGCCGAAAAGTATTGACTCAATCTTTTTTTTTTCGAAATAATTGTAACCCATTCAAGGATACTACTTAAGGTGTTAACTGTATATTCTTGGTGAAAAGTTGTAATATTTTAAAAAATGAAACACGATTTGATCTGAATTACTTTCACATTTTTTTATAATGATCAGGACAGGTTTCAATTAAAACTTATATTTCAACCATTTATAATGCTCAAGATGAGCGAAACAGGTCCTGATTATTATAAAAATGTGAAGTTAATACAAATCAAATTCTGCTTTATTTTTTTTAAATATTGAAAGCAAGATTAGTACAAAGACCTTTATGCTTGTTTATTAGTATTATTTTTATCGAGATTTAGAAATTAATGAATTTTATTTTTTTATTTTATAGAAATTTCAACTAATAAACAAGTTAGCGTTATGCAACTTTTCTTTTAGCTTTCTCCCAAACAAAATTTTATTGTATTTTCCCTTCTTCTCCCATCCAAGTTCTTCGCCACTCATGATAATTCTTATTAAGTTAATAAATAAAATAGTCATAATATATAGTAAAAAAAATTACATTCATATAAATATTTGTGAATAATACATTGTAATACAATACATAAAACTGAGGTTTCTCTAAAGTTGATTATCAATTGAGGAATTTTCCTGAATATAATATTGTAATTTATTTCAATATTTCTTTATTTCGTTTATCTACCCCTCACTATCCCGCACTAATGAAGGCGCAACGTGTGAATGTGAAAAGAAATATTTGATAATAAAATCAAAATAATTTATTTAATATTTATATCGATCTCATTTATTTATGTGACAGGATTTATTATGTTATTTTGTTATATTTATTCGCTTGAATCATGACATAGGTGTGGCAGTGTGGAGGTATTCTTGAAATAATACCTTGCTCACATGTTGGACACGTGTTCAGAGATAAATCACCGTACACTTTCCCCGGGGGTGTAAGCCGAATTGTCTTGCACAATGCTGCACGCGTTGCCGAAGTTTGGATGGACGAATGGAGGGATTTCTATTACGCCATGAACCCAGGTTGGCTATAGACACTGGCTAGTGTGGACAGTAGTGCAATTCTTTTCCCCATCCGAGTGACTAATTAAAGCTGTATCTTTTTCTCATAATTGTAGATTAAACAATTTTTGTGTTGACCCCCGCATTTGTTCAAATTGAATGTGGTAATATTCTTCACATCCTCACAAAATTCTATTCAAAAAAATTAATTCATGTGTCAAATGACTTATCTGAATGACAAACCTTTTTAAACTTCAATATTATTCCTGGGTCGATTTATTTTTAGCATTTTTATTCATGTATTGGTCATTGTCATTTCATAATCTTATTTATTTGGTAAATTTTAATTACATATATTTACTTCAGTCAGAATTTTATTGTACCAACAGACATGCTTGTTTTATTCTTTTGTGTTTCTTGTGCTTTTCTAAATCTCAATTATCATTATTTATGACAGTTCATTGTATTATCTTCTACTCATTTTTCATCACATTGTGTTTCTTCATTATTTTTGTTGCTAATTTAATTTAATTTTAACATACCTACATTCTAACCTTAGAAAGGGTAAGGAGAATAACTTATGTGTATTTTATTGTATCTTGTACTTTTTGTAATACTTGCAACCATCATTTTTTTCTTCGTACTCACTTTATCATACATTTATGGCTACAAACAAAAACATTTATGACTTTATCTTTCACTGGCACAATAATAAAATTTAAGAAACTCACTTAAAAATAATTTTTTATCATGATTATAACAATTCATTTATCGTCTATTTATTAACTTGAAAACTTATGTCATTCAAATAATAGATATTTATCTAACAACAGACAATATGCAAAACTATTCTGTATAAGTCCACAAGTGAAATATGCAAAACTAGTCTACATAAATGAAGAATTTGTAAATGCTTAACTTCATCCTTGATGAAATGATACTAAATATTCAGCAATAATTATTAATTGAGGACCCAAAGCATGCTTTTCAAAATATTACCTTATTTTTATGCCTAAATGTGTTGTAATCTTCCATTCATCATTTTTTCTTATCAGTTTAATGTTTGCTTACTGTTACTGTTGCACATTAAGTCTTTGGTACAATTTAATATGTACTAAAGTATACTTGACACATATGACATATTGACAGAACATGAAAAAATTGTGTATTTTTAAATGTAGCTTAGTGGGTATTCATGGCATAATAGAAATAACAATAATCCATTTATTTTATTGCTTCGTATTTATTGATAATGCAATACAACTCATTAATATATTACATCATATCATTCCACATAGTAATCTAACAAGTATCATTTTAACCCGACTGACAAGAATATTTTATTATGTTCATTTAACCATGTGTTTTTAACCAAATGGGGTTTTTATGTTTTATTTTATATTCTAACAGGGGGCTCATCCGTCGAAATTTATGTTGCTTTAGAGGACTGTTCTTTTCCTGACTTAAAATACATCATTTATAAAATATGAGTTCTTTAATCATTCAGTTACAGGCAGTCTTCGATTCAAAGAACATTTTTATATTACGTCACAATAACTTTGTACCTAGTTCCATAGGAATCAAACAATATTTTTTCTAAAGAGCGCAACTCGATGTTTTTTTTTCAAATATTGTATCAAAATCTACAGATCGCGGTCTGTTGACAAGATTTGAATGTTTAATATCAATTCATAAATAATTTTGATTACTTAATCTGCAGTACAAATAATGTGTGGTATCGATCAAATAGTAATTTTAAATAATTTACCTCGGTGACGCACATTTTTCGTAGGTAATTAAGTATTCTGTAGCACAATATATTCCATTTATTCACGTTCAATACTTTTGCTAACGGTGTGGCATGCTTGCCCCGGGGTGCAGGTGTGGATGTGTGGGGGCACCTTGGAGATATCGCCGTGCTCGCACGTGGGCCACGTTTTTAGAAAGTCGACACCGTACTCGTTTCCTGGTGGGACTAGCCGCATTGTCAATCATAATAATGCACGTCTTGCCGAAGTGTGGCTAGACTCGTGGAAGAATTTCTACTACAGCATAAACCCAGGTTTTTTTACTAATACTTAGATTTGTTTTAACACTAAGTGCATTTTGTTTGATTTATTGGAGATATTTAAAAATGAACACTTGCCTTAATATTTACTTAATGTAATCAATTATCAAGCGAGAAATATTTTGTTGTACATAGTTTAGATTGTAACTTATCAAAAAAATATTTATTTTTTTCTTGACATTCCTTTTAAATGCGTTTCCATTTGTACTGTGATCAATTTTCTCAAAATGTTCAGCAAATCAAACAAAACGCACATGATTACTGCAATTATTATAGTAATCAGTAACATTAATATTAGTGTATTAAATCACTAAAGTTCAATTATTCTGAAGATCCCAACAAAAATTCACCTATTTCACAGACTTGTTTGCTGTGAAAGTGTTTTATCATTTTTTCAGAATAGTTTGACCAATTCCATTATCCTCATTTTGAATCCATAAACATGTTGTTATTTTACTAAAATTTCCATCATTTGGCTAAAACATTCAATCATCGTCATAAATATTAACATTTTGGGCTTATTTTAGAATTGTAGCAATAAAGAATAGAGCTTAGAGTCACTTAACATTAAATTAACATTATTTTGTTTATTTTTGTCTGCCGGTATCTACCTGTTCCCTTATTCGAAATTAAATAATACTACCTTGTATTTGAATGTTATTTGATAATTTTAATTTGTTTAGGTGCTCGAATGGTACCCGTTGGGAATATAACGGAAAGAAAAGAACTTCGAAACAATCTGAAATGCAAAAGTTTTCGATGGTATTTGGAAAATGTCTACCCTGAAAGTCAAATGCCTCTCGACTATTACTATCTAGGAGATGTAAGTTTTCAAATTTCATGAGAAATAAACTATTTAGCCATATTTTTAAATAAACTTAGTATAAAAGCCACGGACACATTATATTAATTATTGATGGTATATGGGTTTCAAGAAAAAAAATTGTCTTATGGCTTACCGTGTAATCTTTGAAAACAAGATTTTCTATCGGTTACACACTTTACAATTTCTCCAGAAGCGATTTAATTTTTTTTAGATAAGGAATGTTCAAACCCAAAACTGCTTAGATACAATGGGCCACAAGTCCGGGGAAACTCTTGGTATGTCATATTGCCATGAACTCGGTGGAAATCAAGTGTTTGCATACACTAAGCGGCAGCAAATTATGTCTGATGATAATTGCCTGGACGCAGCTCACCCGAAAGGTCCTGTTAGACTGGTCAGATGTCACGGAATGGCCGGTAACCAAGCATGGACTTACGATAATCATGTATGTATTTGTGTTTCCATATTTTATAATACCAATAAATACCTTTTTCTTTTAATTATTCTTCATAGATAGGAATTTTAACACTAGTGCCTATGAAGACGCCAAATAAAATGTACTTTGTTTAACCATGTCCGCTCCCAATGTGGAGCATTTAGACACCTAATGGAGCTTCTCAACTAAAGTTTTTCTGTTACTGTTAAGAACTGTTTTCTGTTAAGAAATGCTTGTTCAACCTCTCTATTTTTAATGATTGTTACTATAGAAGGATAGGTTAGCTAATTTCTCCCACTACGCCCTGTTTTTAGGATCGAATGAGTGGGAAGGAATTTTAGGCATCCAAACTTTCGAACACAAATCAATATATGAAATGAAACTGTCCATACTGGGACTTTATTAAATTATTTGACTAAGCTTCTCATTGTCTAGAGCAGGAGTCTCCAAACTACGGCCTGCGGGCCAACACCGGCCCGCAAGCACCACCAAATCGGCCCGGATGTGGACTACCTCATACCCTGCGCCATAGATATCTCACTCGCCGGCTAGTGCTTATACGAAAATTTGCACATAATTCAAAACTATAGTATGTTGGTATGATGAGCTAGGTAGGTCTTGGCCCTCGGGACTTAGTGGAGGAGTCAGTGTGACCCTTAAGCTAAAAAGTGTGGAGACCCGTGGTCTAGAGTAAATTTTATTTTATTATTATAATCATTTCTTTTATAGAGCAAGATGATAAAACACAGTAACACTGGAGCTTGCCTTCAAAGAGCTGATCCTTCCGACTCTCAGACTCCACTTCTGAGATCCTGCACGGGAGATTTAGGCCAACAGTGGCTTATGGACACTAAATTTAAGTGGCAAGCTGATGGGGACAGTGCACCTAAACAACATAATGGCCACGGGAGCTAGTAAATATGTCACCCAATTTGCATGGCCAATTTTTTTGTAAGATGCTTTTATTTACTTGATTTACTTTACAAACTTTGTTTAATTGTAAATATCAATATTAATAGCTGGTTTTTATTTTCAGTGGCCGTGAATTCAACTATGAAAGTCTTCCGTTGCTGTTATTTTTAAATGTATTAGTCTTAAATACATCATTCTTGATTATGAATGTTAACTAGGATGTCGGTCGCTGATTATTCAATATCAGTAAAATTCAAGTGTCTTGTATGGTAAATTAAAGTAGCTTTGGATAATATTCTACTAAGTGATACTTACCAACCAATTTCATGATAATGTTGCTCATATTTTTATCAATGGGTTTGTACTTATTCTTAGTAAATCTGTAAAAATCATTAACAAATCAAATTTCAAGTAATCAACGTACGAGAAGAAAATCCTAACTATCTAATCTATCTTAAATATACATTAATTTAATAAATTTAGGTTAATTATATTACATGTAAATGTAATTTTTATTGATGTAATGTCTTCTGTATAAAATATATTGGCTTCCATATCAATCAAAACTATAGTGAAACCGTAAACGATAGATGTCAGTTTTCCTCAAAAGTATTTTAAATAATTGAGAGAATTCTGTATGCAGCGCGGCAGTGCCACTTCACTTTTTTGAATTTTTATCTGAATTATATATACGATCAATCGATATAGTCATAAGTCATAAATATTCATCTCTTTACTTTCAAATTAATCGTCTATAATATTTTCCATTTGTAAATGTTACACTTTACAAGTAATAATATAATGTATTTTCCTATACAACATTCCAATGGCAGAATTTCAAAATGGAATATACCTCTCCTAAATCAATACATCTATTAATTATCGCGTTTATCGATTTTTGATGCTATTTTTAAATACTATAAGACTGTAAATAAAACAACTCGTTTTTTGACTTATAATATAAGTGTGATTAAGGTGTGAAGCGATCATTGGATTTATTTGTCTCTGTAATTTTAAAAAATTATGATATATGTAAGAGTATAATATCAAACCGTTATCAATGGAAAAAAAGTGATTATTAAATTATTATTTTTGTAATTATTTTTTTCGATTATTTGATTCTTAAATAATTTGAATTGTTGAGATTTTGTACTTTCCATGTATTTTATCACTAACGACCCGGATTTCGCATTTCAGCATCTTCAGACAGGAAAATTCATGGAAATGTACAAAATCTCAACAATTCAAATTTGATATTGAAATTCCATCAAGCGCTCCCAGTCGATGTCTTAAATTTTATCTTTAATAATTATTTTTGTCTTATTCGTGAACATAGTTAACGAATGTTTACTATTAAAATATATTGATGAAACTATGTAAGAACATTGATTCACTCGTTTAAAACCTAATTAGGTCCAGGAAACACCACCGTAGTATTTTCATTTATAAAAAAAAATATTGTGAAATTCACCAATCATTTTATCGTTATTGTGCAATGACATTACCCTCGTATCTATTCAATGTGCCAAGCAGGGTGGGGAAAATGTTTTTCTACTTTTTTTTGACCTGACTATAGAATGCATTTTAAATATTCTACATGACATTCGTAATGTTATTGATCATTACAATTCTAAGTCATTTGATAAAATTTGCTGAAAGCATTCATTTTTTTCGTTATTTTTAATTATAAGTTGCACAAGATCTTTATTCATATTTTTGAAGATTACTGTCGCACTCTACCACTATAATGTATTTTTGTAACTATTTTTTAATTTATAAAACTAGAAAAGCATTTCATCTTTTGTAATTAAAAATCACAAGTGAAAGAATTGATTACTAGAAAACTTTCTCTACATTTTGTAATTTTATTCGTAAAATTATTATAGATGTATATTAAAACATGAAAAAAATTGGCAAATAATGATTCACTTTTAGCTTTTAAGAGTGCTTCATAAGTTTTTTTTAAATTCTTAACGCAACATTTTACTGTAGTTTTTTTGATTTATTACAACTCCGTATTTCATAATATGATTTAATATTATCTATGTTAGTTATAATTTTTTTTTTAGTTTTTCAAATTCATAGCAATCGTAAAAATTATAATTTGTTATTGTAAAAATTCATATACAAGTATATCAGGTAGTTGATACTGCTTTTGAATCAGAATCATAATCGTAGGATTAAGTAGAAAGTTAAAATGGATTTGAATAGGTGAAAAAAGAGATATGTAAATACATCTAAGTAAAGATAGGAGACCATAGCAAAAAAGATTTATCGAAGAATAATTACGATCAGACCACTACAGGGAAGTTTGACTGATATTAATTGGTATGAATTGTATTGAATGATCAAAGGTGATAGAAAGAGGTGAAAGTGGGGATTAGACTGCCCTATTTTATTTAAGATTTACACACTGTAAACATTACACATATTTATTTACTACCGATTTCCTCCTGACACTTGAGTTTGCCTATTATCGATTCTATAATAATTGTAATTACCTAATATAAGAGTTTTATCCCATTGTCTGTACATAGCCTTCTTATGATCGTGTAATGCTCTCATAATATGCTACACTCATTGATTGTTTTTCATATTATCTCTTTCATTAGATTACAAAATAAATATTGTAAATTTTATGAAATGCATATCATAAATTTCGGTGCAATCTTTAGAAGAAATATATTCTAATAATTAATTAGTACTATGTATTTAGAATAAGGCTGTCTTTGTTTAATTTTTTATTAATGAGTTTACCTTATATAATATTAACAGTATTACTTACTTCTTCCTATCAAATTTGCTTAATTTCTGTTATCCGGCTTATATTCTGATAATATTCACGCATTCACAAAAAAATATATAATTCATTTCAGTTTTTATCCATAAAATTTGTTCATTTTCTAAATAAACTATGCTATCTAAACACCTTGAGGTTGAATTTTAAAATTAATCTGTCATATCACGTACTACTTATGTCAGATTGAAAACTGTTTTTATTCCTTGTAATCTGAGTTTCCTCCCATATTTGAGTTGAGGTACATTCCTAATTTCTTGTGCACTTTTATAATCAATCATTTTAATATTTTATTGTAAATATACTCTATTTGACTATTTTAGTTAAATGAAAAAATCTTATATAAAATATATTTGCTATATTTATCAGGGACACAGAATAAAAGATAAATATATATTTATAGACTTTTCCGCCATTAAACTATCTTTTAATTTACGATGATTGAAGTAGCCTTTAGCTGAAATTATTATTCATGAGGTTAATGCTTTGTATTGTCCTTAAACAGATTTTTCATGTGAAAAGTGTTTTTTATCAGTGTTATTTTAATGTCCTCTTGCTTAACTTGATACTTATTTTTTCATTTCAAGCTTTGCTAAAATAACAAACATAGTTATTATTTAATAGATTCTTTTATCAAGCTTCCGTTTTACCTTATGCATTTAATATGCTAGGCCAATTAATTCCATAAACACAATGAACTGCTGTGAAAGTACATTGTTATTTAAGTTAAATTAGCATAAGTTATTATTGATTGTATCTGAACAGAGTGCAATTTTAAACTTATTTTTTCAATCTCCAATACCATTATCATAAAATTTTATTGAAGTCTGTTTAAATCATTGTATAAAAAGTCATCTGAAACGTCTAGCTTTCTTAGGCTTTAATGTACAGAAATATATTTTTGCACTACAATATTCCTGGAATCTGCTCTATTATGTTCCAAGCAATAATCGACAGGATGTGTTCACGGTTTTCACAATGTAATATTTTATAAAATTTTCAATAAATGTGTTATAATTGGATATGTAAAATTCATCATTTTCCTTAGTCATGCTGTTTGTTTCTCATTCATCGTTCATCTACAGTTCTCAATCTATCTTTCTGCTCATGACATCAAATGACCCCACGATGGAGTTGTATCGTAATATTTGTAGTGACTAGGGACTTAATTTTCAGATCAACCCACTTTTGACGTCTCACTCCCAACACATGATAAAACCCAGCACATCAAAAATGCTACCAGGGAAGACTACATAGCCTAACTATCCATAAAACACAATATGGAGTTTAATAGTGTATATGGCACCATTTTAATGAACTTCCCATACTGCACTGATTTCCCTTGGCATGGCCTACAGATTTTCTACTGGGCCTGAATCTAAGATTTGCGGTGCAACAACAATGTCACTGAAATGGGCTACAGTGGAACCCCGATCTGCCATCCATTTTGTATAAACAATGTTAAATAATCTGGCATTAACCGACCTTTGGTCCTGTCACAAATACTATCTCAGTTGACCGTTTTTGTAGAATATTTATCATTTCGCTCATGAGCACATTCCACCCCATCCGACCAGTTTGTCAAAAAAAAAAAAAAAACAATGACAATGAATCATAAAAAATTGTCATGTTTTTATTACCATCCATTGCGATTCAGTCGAGAATGTCATCTGCCTCAACACCACACTCGTTAATTCTTGTTGATATTTAAATCACAAACATGATCATGCATCATAATCGGAAAATGATTTGATTCTTTTGACATCTGTGACAAAAAATTTCACATGTGTAAACAATCCATTTCCTCTCGATTAGTTATTGAAAATAAATATAAACCACATTTCAAATGATTAACTATAGGACTAAGGCGGGAGAGGGACAGGATAAGAATATGGTTAAATGAAAAGATCTAGCAATCCAATGAAATTGGTTTTTATTTGTTAAACTTAAAAATAGGTATAGAAGTGTTTATTGCTCTCGCAGACGCCTGACGGCTGATCGAACAGTACTGGCAGCAATTGTTGCATATACCCATGCACCGCCAGCAACTACACGCTTGCACCTTCGGCAAGACCACACACCAACACACGCACGCTTCATAGCTTCCTAAAAAAACAACAAAATTGAGAAAATTAGCTTCTGCGTGGTATAAAAAGATAGTCATTGTTAGAAAGATATTGCAAAAAGTTCATCGCATTTCTTTTTAAATATTTGGCAAGCTTGCAAGAGGTTTATGCGAACACATTTCAGAATCGGCACTGAAAAAAAATTCAATTCAATAATTTTTTTTAAATAAAAATAAAATACATTATCTTAAATTTCCTCTATGCAGGAACTGCAATACGTCCCCCGTGGTTTCAACAAAATTGAAATACGTTAATCTAAGTCAGTGATCAGCAACCCGTCACACCTTATAGACACAATCTTGAACCAAGGCAGACCAAAAGTTATTTATAAAATAATGATAAGTTTATGAATTCTTGGCTCCAATCAGATTACTGCAATAACTTTGCGGACCACCAAAGTTATTTTGCTTACAATTGAAAAGTTTAGAAATTCCTAATGAATACTCTTAATAATTTAAGACGTAAGTAGAAGACGATGGTGCTTTGAGGTGAAGTTTTTAATACATTCAGTGCTGATGAAATGCGAAGCGTGTTGTCGGTAATTAGTGTAGCAGTGAATGGGTTAAACTTTCCCATTCTCAATTCAACGTTACACTCATTATCTGATGGGATTACAAAGAAAGAAACAAACAGAACCACTAATCAATTGAATTATTTAGTTTCTTCTTTTGGATTTGAACGTCAATACAAATTTTAATTCACATAAATCGTGCTTGGTAATTATTAAGTATAGTATGAATACTTTCGAAGAGCACTAGTACATTCATCTTGAATATAGACATCGAAAAATGATCAATAACTTAATTAAAAATCTATATGTGATAACTAAAACTAATTAACAGATAACGGCAATAGCAATGATTAACTTAAACTTTATTATATTTGTTTGGACTTTGCTGATGCATAGCTTGACAGAATTTGTACTGTTCAATGGAAATTTTGACAGGCATAGGTTATGTTACCTTTCCGCAAAAAGAGCAGGTATATTTAGCGTGCTGTGTGATTTCCATCTTCTTCACCATTTTACGGAGGGAAGCACCATAACGGGTTCCATACTTGCCGGTGATTCCAACCTTTTTAGTGCGTTTGGCCTGAAATAAAACAAAGTAAAAAAAAATCTGAATTGTGTCATGTCAAATTTGGCAGAACTATATCGTCAATTATTATACAGAGATGAAAAATTCTCGCGTATAACTCGAGCGGAGTCATTTGAATTGAGGATTTTATCGGTTGTTTTCAAAATACCCAACGGATTACAGAGATTTTAAGAAATTACAAAACCTCACCATTTTGTCTGACGTTCACGGTTATTTCGCGTTGAGAAAAGAACCATAGACAAAACAACAACAGCTGAGAATAACATTTTTTATTTTTGTTTATAGCTAAACGAGATAATAAGAAGGATACTTAAACATATAAAAGAAATGAAAATAAATAATTTAAAAACATACATATAGCTAGGCATATTGTATGCATGGCGCTAAAACTGAGTGAAAGTATATTGTTGCATTCAGTTTGATTTGTTGATTGTGCAAAACCTTTTTTGTATAAAAGAATTATGATTTAGGTTCATTTTAAGGTTTTCACTATTATTTGTTGAAATAAAGTAGCTGCAACCAAAAATGGTATGGATACATTTTGAAATATATGAGCGCACTTTTCAAATCGTATATGGTAGCTGTCTAATGTCAATCACAATATTATCGTAAATTGGTTTGTTAATCTTCTACTTTAAATAAATAAAACACAGAATTTAATTTTTTTATCAGAACACAATTTTAATATAATTATTGTAAAAAAAGAGATGAAAGAGGGCTGCGGCTAAAAAAATTGCGTTATATACAGGTCAGCTGTTTCTAACAATAAAAAAATTCAAATAATTCAGTGCTGCACGTATTATTATTTGCTTTATAATGCAAATGGATAAAATGTGGCTATATCTTCAAGAATTGCATTGAATACAAGTAAGCTGCCCAGTTTTGTTATTGTATTAAAAAAACCAAATTTCATAAAAAAAATAAGGTAAACGTATCGGTAGTTAACCATCTAATAGAACAATTCAACGAAAATAACGTTTAGCACTATACCGAATGATGATAAAGCAAGAGTATTCGTAATGGATCAAACATCTTAATTAATATGATAAGACAAAAATACAGAAAGGGTCTGGTAAAAAAAATTCTGTTCAATTTTTAACAACCATGATTTTGTTTCAGTAGTTAACCATCTAAAAAATTGAATGTTCCAGTAGTTGACCACTTTTTGTTTCAGTAGTTGATCATGTCTAGTCAGAGGGTATCATGACAAACTTTCATCAGAGTTGCCTCAGAGCTTCATGTAAGACCACTCATGGTTGAATCAAATAGCATTGAGCGGCTTAGGAACAAGGTATTTAGCAGCGGTTCTCAACCGCGAAAAACGAACGCAGATTTACACTACTTAATTTTTATAATTATGGCATGTAACATTTCTTGAGTTTTGGATTTGGACTTATCCCAGGTAGGGAAAGTAAGTGACTGAACTCCATTGTTACCCCGACCACACCAAGATTCGACCACTTTCTCTTTCTCACACGGTAATACATACCAAGTAATATTTTCTGAATAAATAATTGTTTTTAAAAAAATATTTTATTCACAACAACCTGTATGCACGCCCTCACCGAAGGTATGTGTAACCCTTGTGCAAAGTATTTGACGCTCCCAATTTCATAAATATAACATAGATTTTATTTTTTCATTAAAGGGGTACGTGAGCCATCGAAAATTTTTTAAAAGGACCACGAGGAAATTTAAAAAAATTGATAACCGCTGGTATATATATGTAAATTTTTTTTACCATGTCAGCTCCCAACGTGGAGCATATAGCTTCCTAATGGAGGTATCTCAACAGACGTTTTTCTATGAAAATTGTATGTTACTCAGTTGCTCAACCTCCATTTTTATCCAAAAGAATAGGGATAGAAAGATATGGCTAGGACAGGACTAATGTTTAGCCAATCGCTCTCGCTACGCTCCGTTTTTGAAGATTGGATAGGTGGGAGTTTTAGACATCACAAACATTCATGATTACGAACAGAAATCCATAAATCGATTGAAAGATCAATTTATAAAACTGTCCGCACTGGGAATTGAACCCGAGACATTCGTAACCGTAGCCAACGAAGTTACCAACTGCGCAATGGACGCCGAACGCTGGTATATAAGAAAGGATTTTATTTGACGATCAATCATCAGTTTTGTTAGGTACAAGTTAAAAAAAACTGTTTCAAAGTAAAAAAACCAAAAATATTTATTTTAGCAGCTAAGTTCATACATTGTAACTCTCACCACAAATAAACCAGTGGTTTTTCTCACACAAGACTAAGTACCTTCTTGAAACATAAAAAATACTTTAATATTTTAGAAAAAGTTCAATTCTGGAACTTATTTAACCATACTTCAAGATTTTTTTGTTTTTCGAAGAGATTGCGATGCTCTGAAAAAATCCAGTAGTTGACCATGTGATGTGACAATAGTTGACCCTAGGTCATCTACTGGATAGAACCACCCTGCACATTTCTTATTAATAAATCATCATTGTTTCACACTTATTAATGTAAAAAATGTTAAATTATATGTGACATAAGTTTAATTAATTTATTGAGTAGTTGACTGTCCTCAGTCAAATCAAAAATTTCTGATTTACGTTTTATATTGGAATAGTATAGTTAACATGATAACCTACACCACATTAAAACTGTATAATGGTCAGTTCACAAATGCACCGCGAGCAGCCACTAGTTTCTTTTTTCTACTGGACCATTTGTTCGAAGATTTAAAGTTTTTTGAATTTTGTTTTCGCTGTCCTATAAAATTTACTTTTTTTGATCAACAACACTTTTCTTCGGGATGTGCAAATATATTATCATTTTTGACAAAAAAAATGTTCAAATTTTAAACTAGTATGTTTATAATATACATTAAATTGTAAATATTATTACTAAAATATCATTAGTCGAACAGGTTAAAAAAAGCTATAAGTTATTTGATTTTCTATTTTCCACCCTAAAATTGACAAAGTATTTGTCTATGGTACCTCAAAATAATAATACTCTCGATTATTCTCAATGACCTACAGAGCGTAGAAGGTCGAGTAGGGGAAGTGAGATTGTGGCACAGCTGGGGTGGCTTGTCGCTAGTTGATCATTTAATTATTATTTTTAGTTAATTAGAAATGTTGCGAACGATTGCATTACGAAATGAGGCGTTGAGGGGTAGTTTAAAAAGAGTAATTAAAGTCAATATCGTAAGATGTATAAATACTGAATGTGCAAAGCGAAGACATCCACACAGGTGTGAATTATTTCATTAAATATCTATATATATTACTAAATAGTGTTAAAGGAATCAATTAACAGTGATGAAAGTGCCATTATGATTTTAAGTTGTCACGAATTCAACGGAGGATCGTGTTATTGTGTTATAGGCAGCTAGCAAAATTGCATAACTCTGTACTGTCATTCGATAGACGAAATTTAATCAGTCAGCATGTTCAAGACGAGCAAAATAAAATGTTTACCTGAAATATTCCTTAAATATGTAACAAATCGCATACCCTTAATTTTTAACGTATGTTTAATTCAAAGTGTCTACGAAATGTATAAATAATTATTTGCCCTTGCCACATAAACAAGCTCACCTATTTTATAGCACAAATCTTTGCATCTTGTATTTTAGTACAGTAGGGTAGACAAGTTAATATGTTCAGATCTCTTGTCATTATCTTTGATTTTTTGCATCAGTTTAAAGGTTTTCTTGATTTTTTTTGGCTATGAGTGCTCTAAACAAATTTTCTATGTTTTAGGCAAGTGTCTTTTCTTCAAAATGAAAACAAAGTATTTGGTTGGAATTTTGTACAATTCCGACACTATGCAGATTTACCGACACATACAAAAGTTCTTTTACCTGCCTTATCGCCAACAATGGAGCTTGGTACAATCATAAATTGGGAAAAAAAAGAAGGCGACAAGCTGAATGATGGTTTGTTATTATTTTTTTGTTGAGGGTTTTCATTAGTTCAATGGTTCATTGATCAGAAGTCAATACAAAAATATGGTAAATGCTACTGCATAAAAATGCAGTGAAATGCGAAATTTAAATGAAGCATTTGATTTTTTTTAAGGAAAAGTATATTTCAAGAAATACAACCTGTAAATTGGAAAATTTTGTAATGATTGTAGCTCAAAACATATCCTGACTCTTATTTGCACTCGCAGTACAACCATTTATGTATTGTTTACCATTTATGTTGACCATATTATGAGATTTTCGGAAAATATATAATGATAGAAAAACTGTGCAAATAGAATAAACTATTTCTTTCTTATCGATTTTGAAACAGTACCAAATTATATTATTTGTAGAAGTTTCACATTTGATGCGCAATTTATGTTATAGAGCATATCTTTTCTATTTACTTGAAATATTAGTGTTTAAATGTTCGCTGATAAGTCATTAAATTCAGTGACATTATTGGTTGTATTGCTTGGAACATGGAAAATTCAATATCAACTCCTATATAAATAAAAATTAGCACACATAAGAGATTAATTTGTAATACAAATATGTAAAAAAGAAATTATTTTTCTCTAAATTATATGTTAACATATTTGTTTAGTTTAGTACAGAAGTCAAGGCATTGCATACATTTTTCATTCAAATTAGTTCATGTTTCATTGGAAAATTCAATGCTTTTTTATATTCATAATCACTTATTTAACAGGTGACCTGCTGTGTGAGATTGAGACCGACAAAGCCACGATGGGATTTGAAACCCCCGGAGAAGGTTATCTCGCTAAAATATTGACACCTGCTGGCACAAAAGGCGTTCCCGTGGGCCAGTTGATTTGTGTTATTGTGGAAGATGAAGCCAGCATCGCCGCATTTAAAGATTTTGCAGATGACGGCAGTAAGTTGGATTCTTTTGACTTTTGTTAAAGTAAAAAAAAATACAATTTGTCTTTGGAATATTATAATACAAATCAGGTTTGTTTGACAAATATGATATGCAGGTTTTAATGCTGTAACAAAAAACTCTCATATAAATTTGTTCTTGGTATTAACATATAAAAAAAGCCATTGGGTACCAGGAAGCATGTGACATAATGTGTGTACTCACATTATTTTCTACACGTAATCAGTGGAATAATTTTATTTGTGTTAGGAGCTATATAAAAAGATTTTGTTTACAGTACAATATTGATATGATATGTTATCATGATATTATTAATGAAAGAATCACACAAGTATAACATGTACAGAGCAAGCCTTATTCATTTGATTTGGTTTGATTTGGTTTGTGATAATTTATTGAAGTATGTTTTCCCTTTAAAGATTTTCATTTTCTTTTACGAATTTTTAGGTAGAAAAAATGTTTGTCCAAAAATATTTTCGGGCAATACGTAACCAAGAAAATAAAATTTTGCTTTAAATGCCACTTTCTGCAGCAAAGATAATTATTTTAATGAGGACATGTGTGACACCTTGTGTACCAATGGGAAGATTAAAATATTTTTGATAATACAAATATTCTTAAGTCTTTGGCGTATTTTAAAGATTTCTTATGATTTCTGAAGACATTTCTTATGGCAGTGTTGCAAGCCCCAAGAAAGCATTTTATTTCCTTTTCAATCTTCCACATTTATAGTTATTGGCTTCTCATTATTCATTGAATTGCGTTGCAATGTGTGATAGTCAGATTTAGATATACTTTCCACCTGACTAAGATTTTGTAAATGTTTTTTATTATTGTGAAATAAATAAAGCAAAACCATGATAATTTATATTGAATTTGATTATTTAAATTTATTTAGGTGCTGCTGCTGTTCCAAAGGCTGCTGAGACTTCAACTCCCTCTGCTCCTACTCCTCCAGCCCCTTCTGCGGCACCCCATTTCGCTCCTTCTGCAGACCCTCCACCACCTCCTGGCGCAGCTCCCGGATCTCGTCTTTTCGTGAGTCCAATGGCAAGGCGTCTTGCTGAAGCTCAAAATATGCGATTGCAAGGTGAGTCTAGTAAGATTTTTGCTGGAGTTTTGTCAAGAGTAGTATTTAATTTCATTATAGCTCCAATAAGTCATCAGCTGTCACTTTATTTTTAGCTCTATTGAAATATTTAAAAATAGGTTTTAACAAGTCTTATTTCTTCTTTCAGCGAGATTAGCTAGAGAAGGCATTACAATGGGTGAGTGAATCACTTATTTTCATGAATAATTGGCAAGTTACAAGTGTAAAGTAGAATTCGGCAAACTGAAGAAATATTTATGCTTGTAATTTAGCATTATTAAGTTGAAATTTTTTATGAAATGAGAGACCAAAAACTTTGATTTAAGCTTGTAACTTGCTAAATTTCAAGCATAGGTGATTTCTTAGCCAGTGTGTTTTATACGTCCTACCTTTTTTTATCCTACTATGCCTTAAAAATAAAATACATATACTAACAATATTTTTAATTAATTTAAAATGCACTTATCATTTTGACGATAGGTCCTGGAAGCGGTATCTATGGATCAATTGTGAGCAGTGATTTATCGGGAGCACCCCAACCTGCTGCTAGCCTTCCGCCTCCGGCACCGGGTGCCCGCTACGTTGATATTCCCCTAACCGGCATGAGGACAACCATTGCCAAGAGGCTTCTCCAATCCAAAACAAGCATCCCCCATTATCAACTATCTATCGATGTTAAGGTAGATAAAATTACCAAACTGAGGAGTGGTTTCAACAAACAACTGGAGAAAGATGGTGTGAAGTTGTCTATGAATGACTTTATCATTAAAGCTACTGCTCTTGCGTGCAAAAAGGTTCCTGCTGCAAACTCTGCCTGGATGGATACTTTTATCAGACAGTAAGTGTTATTGTCATGTTTTTATGGATATTTAAGTATCATGGAATCCATTTTAAGTAAACCCTTTGAAATAACTTAATTGATGGTAATATTAATATAATAATCAGATACACATTCGTGTAATAAAAAGAATTGCTAAATTAGATATGATTCAATGTTGGTATGCCTTATTCATTGTGCTTTTTAAATTCAAACCTCATACGTTATGTAATACCTGTTTTAAATTTTAATTATTTTCCAGATTTGACACTGTGGACATTTGTGTAGCAGTTTCAACTGATAAGGGTCTCATAACACCAATTGTATTCGGTGCTGAAGGACGAGGTCTTTCAGACATTTCAACAACTGTCAAGGCTTTAGCAGCTAAAGCTCGTGATGGTAAACTCCAACCTGCCGAGTTCCAAGGAGGAAGTTTCAGCATATCGAATCTTGGAATGTTTGGTAAGTGTAAAAATCTTTGATAATATTTTGGACATTTTAATGGTAGTTTTTATGTTTAATCACACTGTAAAGCCTATAGCAATACTTATAAATACATAAATTTATACAATGATATTTGTGTAACTGGTCCAACTTTCTAAATATAAACATCTTTTTTATATGTAAATATCTGAAAAAACACGTCTTCTAAAAAAGTCTTGTTGAAATGTTCTTGATTTAGGGTTTCTCTTTATTAACCTTTCCAGGAGTAACTAATTAATTATGGCCGTGCTATGAGGAGTGAGTTTTATTTACATCAAAATTTGATGATTGATGCAATATAGATGTTTTTTTGTTTCGGAAAAAAGTAAAATTCTGCAGTTTCTAAGGTTCAAACCTATTTTCAAATGATGAAATAATATACCCAGAAGTCCACAGATGACATTATAATACTTTTTCGAGCTTAAATCACACACACAAACACATATTACCAAATTGACGTATACTCCTTTGCGGAAAAATCGTGGCGATGTACACGTCCATACTCCCAGAAAGGTTAATATGTAAATGTCTCTAGACTTTTTTTATCAGGTGTTTTTTGTAAATTGACTATAATTTCACTATAATACCTTTTAATTTAACAGTGATTGGTGGTAAGTTCTTTTACTTTAGTTTTATAAAAAATGTTGAATCAATGAAACAAACTCAATATCAAAACTTGGGAACCACCTTCTGAGAATAGTATTTGTCAGTTGGTGGTTAATTTATAATTTCCTCAGAATGAAATGAAAATATATTCTATTACTAACACTTATACTTCTGATAATACTGATGATATTTGTTTGATTCTAGGTGTGACATCATTTAATGCTATCATAAACCCACCACAATCTTGCATCCTAGCTGTTGGCACTACACAGCAAAGAATAGTACCTGATAAAGACTCAGAAAAGGGGTAAATATTATTTTATTTATGACCATAAATGAAATGTTTTTGCTGGATTCGGCGGTAACTTTGTGGAAATTTATTTTTGATATCTAATTAAATCGTTAACTTTGTTATTTCCACTGGTTGTGTTAGTAGGTGTGATATGTATTTTGTCTCTTTGAGATGCGTCTCCAGACTCGTATCGTAAGATTTTTGGTTAAAATGTATACATTGATTTTATTACTATTCTTGTAAATGAGGAATTAAGTAACAAGTTGAATAGAACACAAATAGTTAAATAAAAAGTTATCAATTTTCATTTTATATCACAAATGAATTTGTAAAGTGTCTATTTTCATTCATGGCATAGTATGTACTTTGAGCAAGTCAAAGTGGACTTAAAACCCTTGTGTCTCATGAACCTAATCATCCTTTGAAAATTTGCGGCTGTTATTTTCGGATTTTTTTTATTGTTATGTTTTAATTGTTTTTTTGTAAAATTTATAGATGGAAGCAGAGTGAATACATCTCGGTGACATTGAGCTGTGATCATCGTGTAGTGGACGGCGCGGTGGGAGCTCAGTGGCTTTTGGCTTTCAGAAATTACATGGAAGATCCGTCTAACATGTTACTTTAGAAAAAAATATTTTGATAGAGTATACTACTTGCTGCTTTCACCAAAATGGTCTATAAAGAATGTATCCTTCAATTATTATGATAAAGTGGTTGATCCATTAGTAAGTTGTTTCTAGACCGTAACATTTTTACTATAAAAAATGTACATAGGTGTGTGGCTCGGAAAACTAAATCAAATAAAACATAAATTGAAACTATAATCGGTCGCCTGGAGATTACTGCTCAAAAAATATTTAAAATATATCATGAGTATATTGAATTTTCTTTATTATTTAACAAGCAGAAATATTTTTTTTTTCGAAATTCTCAGTAAAATTTTTGCACACTTTCAATCTCTTTATTTTATATATTTCAGTGTAAATACTGTGTATAATTTATGGTTAGCTCCATATACTAGTATATTATCGACTAAGAGAAAATATTTATGTTCATGAGAACAAAGTGTACATTGTTTTTACGATTTAGCTTAAATTTATCCTCTTTATTCACTTGAAATCACAATGTCATTCGTTACCTAAGTTTTTACTGTCAGAATATGTTGTCAATCAGTTATAAAATTATTACTTAAATATCTTTATAAAAGATCACTAGAAAATTTGTGAAAACACTTTCGTAAAAACAAAAACATGCACCAGTAATGTAATTTTAAATTTATTTGCAAAGATTAGTTTATAACTTGAGTCGTGCATAGTACATCTTAATAGTAAACAGATGAAAATGTTGAATTACTGGTACTGTATAAAAAGTTAAATATTAGTAATTACTGTCTTATGCACACATTCTTTACCTATTTATTTAATCAAATGAAACTGTTTTCATTTTGAATAAGTTTGTTCTGAATGTCTAATGTTTTATTTAGGTATTGCGATATTTATTAATCTCATCAGGGGCACCTGTCAAAATGTGTATACATATTATTATTTATAGTTGATTCTTTGTGAAACTATGTTAATTAATCCTTAACAGTGAATTGTTGCAAACAAACCATGTTTGTTCAGTTTTTGCAATTTTACTTTAGTTAACAGATTGTTGTTTTGGTTTAATTACAATATATCAGTGCAATTTTTCAATGGAAGTTTTATGTACGTTGCCACAATGTATTCTAAGATTAAGTGCATAAGCTTCAAAAGTAAATTAATTATAACTGAGTTCAAATCGTTCTCGTTGATGAATATTGTGACTGCGTTACGATATTGTAGATACATATGTAATAACCTAACTTCTGGTGCTTATGGTATTAAGGTTCTGAGCTGTAACACAGTTAAAGATTTGTGTTGCTTTAGCAATGATTATTGTGGGCTCTACAAATAGAGGTTATTTTATCTAATTTAAATGTAATTTCATTTTGACAGACATAATAATCATATTCGATAATGGTTTGAATAAGTTATCTTTTTGTTATCCTAGATCAATTATTGTACCCACTGCCAGTTACATTAAGTTAATCATTATTTCATAAGTGGTCAACTATAACAATATAATATGGCCTTGAATCATTTTACCCTAAATTAAATTGCTCTATAAAAATAAATTATTTGTATATTAATAAAATAAAATTACAAAAATAATAATGCCTTTTTTTTTACAAATTGTTCGCAAATGATGAATCAACATAAAGTGAATACTATGTTTTATTGTAGGTTTTAAATATTTTATATGATAATAAACAAATTGGCTAATACTATTTTATTGTTACTTGTTATTAAACAATGTAAAAGCTACATTTATTGAGAAATTGTCAGACATTTAAAATATAACATCAAATTGTATGCTAATGCATGCTCGCATAGCTCCGGGGGACCCATCTGCCTTTAGGTGAAAACCAATTATAATTCTGTAATGGGTGAATTTGGTTTCAATTTCGACATGACCCTTCAGCATAATCGGGTCTAACTTGGCGTTTTGAAGATCAAAAATACCCTTAAAAAAAATATACAATTATAGATGTTAATAGAAAAGCGACTATAAATATTTACACTCTGATTATATGTAGATTTAATTTAGTGATTCAGTATTTTAATCAATTTGAATGTGTAATTTTTCTGAAGTTTAACAATCAGGCAAGCCCTTATATACAACTCGAGTTAGCTTGTAGGGCGAGGTGGTGCTATATTTTGAAGTGTATAGTAAGTATCCTGTTATAGAAAATCATAACTTTGATATGATAAAGAAAAGAATAAAAGTGTTCTAGAATTTTACCCCTAATTGTAACATTTTTTAGTCTTGTTTCTTATATTTGTTTTTCACCAATCACCGTTGGGTGGTATGCAGTGTCAGGCACTGACTGAAAATGCTGCTAGATCTTTTGCAAACGAACATGAATCTAATGTCAGCACTTAAAGTCTTCTAATACAATTATTTGTTTGCAATAACTATTATTGTATTTGTATTCAACAAACATATATAATAATTGATTTTTATAATATACCAGTAATATGAAAAGAAAATTGTTCATTTACCTTTTTATGGCTGCATTTTGGCTCTGGCATTACATCTGTAAATATTGTCCAAGGTCCAATATCCCTAAAATATTCTTCGCAAGTAAAAGAGTAACTGCGCTCTTCCAAATTCTCATCACAAAGTCCTACTGGTTTGTTTTCACATTTGTATACTTTCAATATTACCTGAAATTAATCACAAGTAATGTTTTTTGGAAATTTTCTGTATCTCAAACTACAGATTTGTTTTCACTAAACTGTTGGCTTAATTCCACCTGCCTTTAACAATTGTCGAGAGTCTATTAAAATTTTGAATAATCTGAAATTTTACTCAACCATGAGTATGTAGGAACAAAACTGTTTTGTTATTATCAATGAGTATTCAAATATAATTTATAAATATAGTTAGTAAAGAAAATTAAGTTGTTTTTGTTAAAGTCTATTTAAAAACTTTATTAACGCGTTGAATTAACTTTGAAAAGATATTTGCAGCTGATTGTCTTAATAAAAGTCATGTATATATGATTTTTTCATAAATTTTAAAAGTTCAGTAAATATTCAGGTAGTACTCAATAAATATAAATTCTATAAAAAAAATGCTTATTGCCATATTTCATGAACCCGTCAGTTTGATAGGCACTGTTAGGGGTTAATATAGGTTTTGTTGGAAAAAAATGGTTCATCAAGTCTGCAAATGAAATTGTTATGTTGGATATTCAGTACGGTGTTGGTTTTGAGTAGGTATTTTACTTATAATTTACTCACATCTCTATCTGACTGATCAACTGTTCTCACAATATATTGGCAATTCACTGTGTCCACAATGTTCTCGTCATTTTTTACATAGGTCACATTCAATATTTCTACAGGAAGCTTTTCTTTCATATCTAGACATGATTCAATGCCTGTTATGTTGATTTTCTGAAAGAATGGAAAGGTATTAATTTAATAATAAATTTGACTTATTCCAACCAATGAGAATTCGATTGAAATGAGAAGAAAAATGAGAAATAAAACAGAATTATACTAAGGTTTGAAGAATCGATCTTGTGAGATGAGATTGTTTGAATTGATAGTTTTTGTTCATGGTTGATAGAAAATCCAACACAGGTTAATCATAAGCATACATAATAATACAATTTTTTTTTCCTTTTTGTTTGCAGTTACACACTAATTAACACTTCAGGCACTTATACCTGAAATAGATTTTCAGTTCCAGGGATGGATCAATTTTTTTTATGATTATAGGTTTTGTAGCAAAATTGTATCCAATTAACAGTTTCGAGTCACTGGAATATTTTTTTTCAGTTTAAATAAATAACAGAATGTCAATGTGAACACATCATTTAAAATAAATATCGAGTCCATTTGTGCGCTCGAATGCCTGAAAATACTGAAAGACGAAACCCGGGTCGTTAGTGACAAAATAATGGAAGTGTACAAAATCTCAATAATTCCAATTTGATATTGATTTTTGGTTTTGAAAAACATTTCTGTGAAATTCTGGCTGAATCATTTTATAACACCAATGGTTGTCAAGTGTTTTTATTTAAAATTAATACTCAGACTGGTGCTTTATAGGTGTTACATGGTAACGGTAAAAAGCTCTGAGCACATTAGAAAAATTAATGAATATATTCATTCCACCATTTTAAATAATACTTAGACATATAGCTTTCATAAATATAGTTCTTTATCAAATTTGGATTATTGAGATTTTGTACACTTCCATGTATTTTGTCACTAATTCGTGTGCTCGAATGCCTGAAGATGCCGAAAGGCGAAACCCGGGTCGTTAGTGACAAAATACATGGAAGTGTACAAAATCTCAATAATCCAAATTTGATATTGAAATTCCATCAAGCACCCTCAGTCGATGTCTTAAATTATAGTTCTTTATGTTATAAGAAAGCATCAAATTTGAAAATCTTTCGAAATTACGTATTTAAAAGGTTAATTTTAACATTCCATGGTGTTTTTGGATTAAGAAAAATATAATAAGTATTCATAAGTAAAACTTCAATTTTACTTTTATAGAACTCAACTTATTTGAATCGAATCTGGGAATTTTGCTATTATAAATGCACGATAAAACAGAGAATTGTTTGTCCCTGGGAGTGCTTTATGATCCGCATGTTGTGCACGTCATACGGGCTTGAAAGGCTCAAAACTTCTTTGTTATTTTAATTTTTGTTTGCGGTTTGAGACTTGATACTCTTCATTACACATTAGTTAGTAGAAAAATATTTGTTTTATACTTACAAATGAAGTGACAGCATTAATAAAAAAAATCCACATTAATCGACTTAACATTGTAGATTTAATGAAAATTTAAAACATTTAAGTGTGATTTAAATTTTCAGAGAATTATCAACTGTATTTATTTAAGTCACCGTAAGATCATATTTATACATAAATAAAAAAACAGTTATAATAATACCCCAGGGGCGTATCTGAATATCCTAGCAGCACAATTTTGTATAAATACGTCCAAATTATTTTCAATGTCAATACAATTTAGACACCATACAAAAATTCTTTTAAATATTTTACACTTGGGTACCTATAGTTTAATGCTATTTAAAACCATTAAATTTCAAAGAACAGTTTTGAATATATATCCAATATCCAATGTGCCACATATTTTGAATTAAAAAACACTTGAGATAATCACAGGCAACATTTGATTTTGATCTTGTTAACATTTGAACATTTGATCTCTAAGCTCTTTTTGCTAAACTATACACTTGCATACTATGAGACTGAACGATGACAAGAAAAAGTCAACAATGAAAGTAAAAATAGAGTATTTACTTTTGTAGCCTTCTCTATGTTAAAATATGCTCTTATTAATTATGAGCAATGATAGTTTTCAAAATGAGTATTTAATAATAATAAATTCGAAAGTAGACATGCCTCGTGAATAAACTATTTTGTGGGAAAATCAGGGTAGGGGACTTCTTTATCCTCTTTTGTTACTCTATGCTTAAATTTGATTATTTGGTGGTTTCTTTTGATTAATTTGTTCATTTTAAATATAATATTAAAATGATAGCTTTATCATTCTACTTGTTCAAATAACACATCTATCAATTTATATAATGATGAATTTTTGTTTTTAGGCAAAATAATAAAAAAGGCTTCTAAAAATACTGAATTCGAATCTGTAATGCAGGCATATTTCTAGCTTGCGTATTAAATAGTAGGAATATATGTTTGCATGTTTAAATTACATATTTTTTTAAATATAATCACGTATATCAATGTTTTTTTTATGTACAGTAATGTTGTGAAAAGACCAATTTCATTCTTGGAAAATAAATTACTATTCGATTCATGTAATTTTTGTAATCGTGATCAGAATACGCAATCTCAGTAAGCATATAATTTTCTTTGACTCATTATAATATTACAATTCATTACAATTTTCAGATTCTTATAATATGTGTTATCAAGTTCAAGTCAAATAGAATCCATTCGCATTGCAATGCAACTTACTCTATTAAAGAGATAATAATACAGTGCTACTGATTATGATGGCTTACAATAAATGCCCAGAGATAATAGTTTAGGTGTAACATGTAGCCCTAATTAACCCGATTGTCGCACTGGACATGTTTACATGTCCAAGATTTTATATCGTATTTCCTGCCGAACTAGAAGGAAACACTGGAAATGATTAAAAAAATAGCTCAAACCTTTAGGTAGAGAAATTAGGTAGATCATGAAAATGTCAAGTAGAACACAAGGAAATATATTTTTGAAAAGAGCTCTCGATATTCAGTCTTTCGAATTTCAGCTTTGTACTGCCAATACGCAGCATTAATCGTCAGCCCTATGTGAGAGTGTAGTGAGCGTTTTAACAGATCAATTGACTGAAAATAAATTTGTGTGAAAAAAGCTCGCGCTGTAAGGGTTATGAGGTCAATTAAAAAGTGTAACATAAATAAATTGTTTCAAAAAGGAAATTCCAATTTTGAACATAAAAACAAAGAACAATCAAGAAATATTATTAGTAATTTAAGATATAGATAGACTGATTGTGCTTAATGGAATTTCAACATCAAATTTGAATCGTTCAAATTTTACATATTTTACCTCTTATGGCTGATAAAATGTCAAATTTGAATGACATCCCGTCTCACAAGCCAAAACCAAATATTTTCAATGATGAAAGTGAGTTTATATTTCCAAATGGGGATACATATGTTGGACAATATCAGGCAAAGAAAAAAGGAAGAACTATTACAAAACATGGTTTGTAGTCACATATTTCTGCCAATGGGGCATATATCATCGTACAAAGGATTGTAACCAAGTGCATTTTCACAAAGGTGGATTAAAAAACTATTTGACGACTTACGAACATAATAAGAGTCTGGATAGGATTTTTAATATAACATACCCATATTCGCAAATATCAAAAAACTAAACGAATATAAGGAGTTTTTAGCTTGATTACAAGTGTTTACGGTTCTCTTGAATATTTTTCTGTTTTACACTAGGTCACTTTCTCCTATATGACGACGATATATGGAAAGAAAATTTTAATAATATTGTTTGTTTATGACCATATCTATGTGAAAGTTCTCAGACGAACATATATATCTGTATGTGAAAGGAAGAGGGCGATAAATCGAGATAGTTGAAAAACGTGTTATATATTCTAAAATAACTACAATACATACATGCATATAATATAAAAATAAAGAGTCAAATCAATGTTGCTGAATTGGTAAAGTTCAAGTTTAATCATCATATTTTTCATCAAATTTCATACAAATGCAAATCTTGTTTTGACTCTCCTGAAAAGTACCTTTCGCACACAGATATGACTCGACAGGGAGTCTAATCGCACCATAAGATTTTTCTTTTAGTACAATAAGATATTTTAATTGAAAAATAGTGTGCAGTCTTTTTTTACATATCTTTTGATCATTTGAAAGTATTCATTTGTTATAAATCTTTATTTATATTTATTATATTTTAAATCTTAATATAAACATGTTCATCCAATAAAAGAGGTAAAAAATAATTTTCTTTGTCCACCTGCATCATATTTATGGTAAAATTAAATTGAAATATAATAATAGTAATAACTCATTTATTCATAGCTAATGGATAAACATAAATGATATTAAAATTAGAAAAAACAATATTATTCTTTAGGGCGAGGGCGTTACACCACGTGGGATGGTCAAATATACACTGGGTTCTGGCAGAATGACCAATTGGTTTCCTCAAATGATTCTGAAATAATTTTTGATGACGGTTCTACTTATACTGGATGTGTAAATGATATGTGTTTTAGTAAGCACGGCTCTTATACCTATCCGAACGGCTGTATAATGACAGCTATTTTTGAAAATAACTCAGTTACAAGGGAAGCGAATATGCACGACGGTGAGAAGGAATGGATAGGTGCGGTAGATGATGGAATTTTAAGGCTAATGCCTATTGGTTTATATTATAAAGACTGTCCTGCAAAAATTGATATTAAAGGAAGGGATCAACCAGTTGATGGAAAATAATGAAGATTTTAACACAAAAACAAAGTTTTTCTGAGAAATATACTCTGCATTATTTACAGTTTATTATGTTGAGAATGAAATATCATTATTTGAAAAATTTATTAAAAAAATCTTTTTAGCTTGTATTTGGACTCTTACTTTTATGTGTCATTTTTTATTTCTTTCAGAGAGAATTTTCAATTGAATTGAATCAGTTGAAAATGTGTCTTTGTTGGCCAAAACCAGACCTGACAAAAGTTTTATATTATTGAATTTCAGTTAGTTAGTGTTTTATTTCTATGACTGTAATGTATTTCAGCCAAGAATTGAAAGTTGATAAATTCATCTGAATAATATAAAATTAAAATTGATAACTTTGTTATTCTACTGGTTTGCCACCTTAAGAATGATTTATTGCAAGATTTTAAATTATAATGTAGACATTAATTCTTTACTTATGTCATAAATGAGAATTTGAGAGCAGACTTACTATCTTTTACTGGTTGCGAGGAAGTGAAGAGACAAACAATAACAAACCACCGAATCCATTGAAATACCAAACGACTGATCTATGGGTTTTGCAAAGTATTTATAATATTCTGAAAATGTTATGAATGAGCAATAGATATTTTGGATGTATATTTTTGTGTTGCTATCTATAGGAATACCTGATAAAATTTTATAGGTGCCCTTCCCATTTATTTTTTCTAATCTTATCTGTGTTCAATTGATACATTCATTTAGTCAGCACTGAAAGGTGGGGTAATGCAATATATCTTTAGTCTTCTATTTTTTATAAATGGAGTTACTACCAAATAATGGTATTTTAATGGAAAGAGTTAAACATTTATCCTAAACAGTTCCGCAGAGACGGATTATTTTGAGATATATAAATTCTTTAAAATGAAGATTAAAATTTTCATGTGTGTTTTCATTTATATGCTGTCATTTGTATATTGCCAAGGTGAGTTAATATTCTTATTATGTATAACCTATAACGATGACCTATGCCATAAATATAATAAAATAAAAATATAAATAAATAATAGAAATTAAATACTTTCTCATAGAGAATAACATCACCTTGTAAAAGTAAATAAATAATCTTGAAATGTCCTGGCTAGCATTGTAAGTCAGTACTGTAGCCGAGTGCTAAACGCTTTAGGGTGTGTGTCGTATTTGGTTGGAAAACGGGGTGGAACAAGAGTGATTAGCTAACTACTAGTTCTTTCCTAGCTTTCTTTACTATCCTTACCCACTCTAGAAAAGAGTAGTTTAGCGACTGAATAACAGCCAAACAACTTCTGTTGAGAAGCTCCGTTAGGAGTCCATATACTTTAAATTAGGAACGAATATATTGTAAAATATTTAATACACCCTAGTAGCTTATCAAAGTAAATGTTCTGATTGCTACACATCTAGTTTTGATTAAGTAAGTGTTTATCATAGGTGCATCCAAAAGGGGGAGGGGGGTGGTTAGCCCCCTGTGTGCTGCATAGCTAAATATAAGCATTACTTATGAATATTTTGCCTAAAAACTCAAATTTGATGGAAGTATTCTGTGTTAATTAAAAACATTGACAACGATAATAGCAAACTATGCATTCTGTTCATATAGTAAGTGTTAATTGCATGATGCAAGGTACAATTACTATATTTAATAACAACAAATACCTACTATATTCTTTGGAACACATATCAAGAAACAGAAAGCCTCTTCTCCTTGCGCCAGTGTCACTGTTTCATTTGTAATGGAAATCAATTTTATGAATGCAGCATAATTTTACCGAGAGTCGGTTATTATTTTGTCTTTACGAGTTTCAGATGTTATCAAACGGCTTGTGTGTAATGGAATGGAGGACTGTAAATCTTGCCTTAGTGTGGCTCTGTACTGTGTCTGGTGTGACGACTACAACTTCATTAAGAATAGCCCGAACCCACCCTGCAGCGACTATGAAGGGTGATCTTTTTATTCATGTATTATATCCTAAATGTGGGTTGGCGTGGTAATATTAATTTCATATCCATCTTATAACAATACTTAATCTTTATGGCGCCACAGCCCCGAGTCAAGGGAATTAAGATAAAAGATCTTAATGCAATTATTATAAAATGGAATTGATGTTGACTAACAATGGCATAAAACTAGCAACTCCAAACTTTCAGCAGCATGAACATACCTTAACATTCTGCAGCATCCTTACCCTACTGTAACATCCTTGACAGCCATACTTACGAAATAAATTATGTAATAGATACATTTATTTGCCGCTTTTATTTTTTGAAATAAAATGAAACATATTACATTTTAAAGTATAATGAAACATATAAAATTATATAACATGAAACACATTTATATTTTAAAGTAAAATGAAAACAATTAATATAGCCTGAAACACTTAGCTTATCACTGTACGTTCTTGGAAATAATGTGCTCAACAAAAATCTAGCAGCAACAGCTGAAATATTTTTGTTACGTTATGAGACAAATCTAAGAAGTGCTAAACTTAGATGGTAATAAAAGATATATGAACATGCATACAACTGGTGTGACAAAGTAACCATTTTTTGGATGAACCGTGGTCGCCGAAAAACACACCTCCGCTTTTACCAGTCTTCCGTCTTCCTAATCCAAACATTCACCCTCATCTCTTGCTGATCTTGTCATACCATTGTACTTGTTCTCATTCAAAATGTCAGGTAGGGCTTGTGAGGGGCTTGCATTCATCCACGAGGGTTGATAAATTTGACAATGTCTAGCTTACGACAAAGATAGCTATGTTAAGCTATAGCTATGCTAACAAAGATAGCACACACGGCCGGATGTTTTAGTTTAATTTTAAAAAATAAGTCCTCGTGGAATGACAAACTTAATAATATAAAATGAAAACACATTTATGATTAAAAGTTTCAACAAGCTAGTCAGCATTATCCGCTAAACAGCCGCTATTAATGTTTCACTTGTCATTTTCTGTAGCATAAAAACATTTGGTTGCCCAGAGGAAAATATCGTGAATTCTACAATGGGTGAGACTACTTTATTAGATTTAAACGAAGAAATGAAGGATTTTTCTACTCTGACTTCAGAAAATATCTACCAAATTCAGCCTCAGAAAGTAACACTTGGATTAAAATCAGGTAAAAAAATAAATTTTATATATATTTGATTTAACAATAGTGCCAGATTATTTTTTTAGATATTCATGAAGTTATATCATTTTTTATTGATTATTGGACATGATTAGGAAGATACAAGTGTGGTTAGGAGAAATACATATTTTTGGAGAGACATGTATGTTTTTGGATATCAATATCGTTGGTATTTTTTCCTCAATAAAACATCCTTTCCATATTAATATTCATTAACAACAACCTGACTTTTTTGGTCATTAAAAGGAATCTAAAATGTGCATACTTTGCCAACCCTTTCGCAGTTGTATTTTCAACATATTAAAAGTGGTATCAGTGGTAGCACCACTAAAGAAAAGCTCTAACATATTTGGTCCTATTATATGCCTTGCTAAATGTTGATTTCAAAACCTCTTTATTTTGTTGATTCAATGAGTACTCGATCATCTTTGACAAATTAAATGAAATTTTGTTTTACATGTCTGAGACGTAATGGTAAGGCATTTTTTTGTAGAAGTGAGATTTTTTTAATTGCTGGTAAAATATGTACACTTAAAAGCACGGATACACTAGTGACTAGAAGACCAAACGAGCAGCATGCCGTAGTACATGATGCGGGGCATCTACGTCGATGTTGCAGGAACAGTTTTGAGGCATATTTTTCGTGTAGACACCAAGGCTCACATCTGTTGTAGCAGAAATGTCACCCGAGGAGATTGTGTTGATCAATTTTCTAAACAAAATGAGTTATGAATATATTTTTATGATATATTTGGCAGAGATTTTTACGAATATCATTAAATTATGGAAATGGAGATGTCACTTTTGACAATTCACGTCACATATTAAGATATTATGGAGGTGAAACTTACAAAGCGAAACTTCAAAAAAGTGGCGTGGTGTATAAAAATGTATTTTGGTCATACACGTTCGTAATATGAAAATATATCACCCAGTAAAGATGTACGTAGTTCCGTCATATTTAGTTGACTTATAATTTTCAATAATAAATAAATTTATGCATGTCGCAATGCCGTATTATGTTGCGTGCGACGCTGAGGGACAGTGGGCAACGTTGGACGTGTAAAAAGAGAATTGAGTGCATAAGGAAGTAAAATATGTTTCAGGAAGTACCGGGTCTATAAAGTTTTCATATCGTGTTGCACGAAATTATCCTCTCGACCTTTATTATTTGATGGACTTAACCTGGTCTATGAAAGACGACAAGGAAACTTTAATGAGTCTGGGCGATGTTCTTCCGGAGGCCCTTAAAAATTTGACCGATTTTTTTAGGTAAAACTATTTCATTGTTTATTTATGAATAATGTAAAAAAATATAAATATTATTGTAATATCATTTTTTTATGGCAAAAATTGTCTGTATTTAAGTTTTACACCGTTTAATTTTTAAACAGTTAAGAAATATGTATAATTTTTACATTTCTCTATGGTTTTTGTTGCTGTGTATAATGGAAATAATTAACGAAACCCTTGTCTACAGGTTTGGTTTTGGCTCTTTCGCCGAAAAACCGCTAATGCCTTATACCGACATGGACGCAAAACACAGAAAAAATCCTTGCATAACCGAGCAAGACACCTGCTTGCCGACATATACTTTTGCCCATAGACTTAGCATGACCCCTAACATCGGGGATTTCATCAAGGTGGTCAGTGAATCTGCGGTGACAGGAAATCTGGATAATACAGAAGCAGGTCTTGATGCCCTCATGCAGGTTGCTGTTTGCGATGATCGAATCGGCTGGTCTCCGATTGCTCATCGGGTTGTTATATTAACGACAGATGGTCTACTTCATTTTGCTGGAAATGGAAAATTGGGTAAGAAATCTTTACAAAATTATGTTAGATTTTATATTAATACCAGCATTACTACTGCTTAGTACAGAATTTAAATTCGCATGCATTCGCAAAGTTTGCAGAGTACATATCGTTTGATTTTTGTAATTACATGTGAATTGAATTGTGGATTGTGGAAATCAATATTTCTTTATTTGATGTAAAATATGGTATTTTTAAATATCTCTCACAATTTATATGAAACAGAATGTGATAATTTTGTAGCTTAAATTTCGATCGCACTTATGTTAATTTTAGTGCCCCAACATATTGTCAAAGAAAAACAAACTAGATGCTGAGTGTCGTATGTCGTATGAGCAGTGGTAAATTCGTTGTTTTGAATATGCGACTACATATAAATGTTGTTCTAATTGGATTCAAATGAGAATTTACTTATCTTCCGATCCCCCCCCGTTTTAAAAAAATCAATCTAGGCTGTTCCTCAAAAAGTTTGGTAACCATTGACATAGATGTCAGTATGTTTATTCACAATCGTCCAACTAAAATCATATTGCAAAACTATGTAGTTGATTTTAGTTGGATGGGTCATTGACACGGTGGACATTTGAGATTCAAGTGTTTTTAAATAATATCGAATAATGGCATTTTTCTAAAACATTGATTATGACATTTTTTGGATATGAAACAGGGTTGTGATCTTTATTTTTAGGTGGTGTTATTAGGCCAACAGATGAAAAATGTCACTTAGATGAAAATGGAGATTATACAGATTCTACTTTATTTGATTATCCAGCGTTGGATCAAATACACAGAGTACTGAGGGAAAAAAAGGTATGACATTCGATATGTTTTGTTTTTAATGCAGTTTTGAAATTGGTTGTATAAGGATTTTAAAATAATAGTTAAATAAGCTATATTATATGAACGAGCAAGCATAAAATCTTTCTATAGATACTAATCAATTATTATTCAACGAATATTCTTTATGACATCGTTGTTAAAAAATGGGCTTTTTTTATAAGCAATAAGCATTACTAATGCTTCATATGCGTTTAAGTAGTAAATGATTAATATTTCATTTTGTGAAAAGGAGAGCCGTACGTAAAAGAATAAACATCAACTTATATTTAAAAAAATAAAACACAATTCATTTGTACTACTTCCACATGCTTATATTGATCAGAACCGGTTTCGCTCATCACGAGCATTATCAACTGATATAAATACAAACATAACAAGCTTATTTGTATAAAATTGAGTGTTAAAGATTAAGTTATATAAAACATTTGGTTAATGAACTAAGACAAGAAATTACTGATTATCGAACAAATTATACATAAACCAATTAAAATGTTATGGACCTCTTGCGAATTAATAAATAATTAATCTGGTCGAAACCGGTCCTGATCATTATAAACATGTGGAAGTAGTATAAATGAATTGTGTTTTATTTTTTTTAAACATAATGTCTTTCCACAATGACTCGGAAATGAGCCTCCTTTCAAAAGGCCTAAAATTGAACGTTACCAATAACAAAGTAGAAAAGTGTATCGAAAATCTAGACAACCGCTCGCCTTTAAACATATATGTGCCCAACACATAAAAGAATTAGATCTGAAATAAATAACCTTGCGAAACGGTTAGTCTGAAGATGCTTCTTAAAGAGTCGAAACGCGTCACGTTATTGATAAATCAAGTGGAATAACTAAGTTATCAATTTTTAATTTAATTTTATATCATAGCTTATATATGTTCAAACACTGTAAAATCGTGACAACAAATTATTTTTGGTGAGTAAGTAATAAAAATAAGTTTAAATTTTTTTTTACAGATCAGTGTGATATTCGCTGTCACAGAAAACAGAAAAGTGCATTATGATCAAGTTCATGAGCTCCTGCCAGAGAATACTTTCATAGGGAGTCTGGAGGCTGACAGCTCTAATATATTGAATCTGTTGAATCAAGGCTACAAAGGCCTATTCAGTTCAGTGAATTTTGTCCACAATGCACCGGCTAATTTTAAACTAGAATTTTACTCCAATTGCGGAAAAGGTGGACCAATGGTCGAAACGTCTAGCTGCAGTGATGTGGAAATTGGCGAAGTATACGAGTTTGTTGTCAATGTCACGTTGAATGGCGACGTTGAGGAAGATGGTAAAGACACGGTATGTAGTGAGAGCTAAACTGAATTTCCAGATTTCACAATTTATATTTGAAATAATTAAATACAAATATCCGAGTATGAATCCAAAAAAAAGAGTGGTTAATGAGTGGCTAATGGGATTTCATCCTCCTCGGCTGCGCGGTCAAGAGTTTGAAGCTTTTTTCATGAAGAAATTTAATTAACTTTGAATTAACCTATTTGTGGCAATTTTAGAAAACAACCATTGTCATATCTGATGCTCGCCAAATTGGCCAAACTGACCTCACAATCGATGTTGAGCATCGCAAAGTTTGCAACTGTAAACCGGTCACTGCAGAGTTGTGTCCAGAAAAATCGAAACTTCTTTGCGGAAAATGTATTTGTCAACAAGGATGGTAAGTGACCAAATATTTAACATAAAATGTTCAATTAGTTATGTACTTAATTCTAAAATAAAGTACTATAAAAATTGACATATATTATTAATACAAAATAGCTATTAATACATGTTTAAATCCAATATTCACAGACAAAAATGTTGTACAAACTATAATTAATAGTAAGTGCAAACTGGTGAGGACTAAATTATATGAACAAAATAATATTACCATTATGTCTCATACCATTTTCTTCTTCAACAGTTTTGTCTGGTGTCATAGACAACATGACAAAAAAATGTAACGGCTGTTATTATTCTAAACGCACTAAGCCATTCATTAAATACAGTGATTCTTAAGTGTATTGAAGCCATCTCCTTTTTATAATAATAAAATATTTCTAAACAACTATGTAAAAACGAAATTTCAAAATTACACTATTATTTATATATGTATGAGTACCTTGGTATCAAAGTCGGACAAACGCCAAATCCCAAGAAAGTCATGTTTTTATTGTTTGTGGTAGTGCAAGTGATGCTCTTCTCAAAAAATTCATCAAAAGAATCAGAATCCCACATTTTCATATTGAGTTTTGAGTTTAAAGTTCGTACGTAGTTTCAAAAACGGACACATCGCGAAATCAGCGGACATATACACATTGACCAATCACAGAGCTACAATCTACATTAAAGTATCATGGCTGCCGGGCTTGATGCAGTGTGGAAACTTCATTCTAAACTAAACTATCTCTGATTTTTAATTATTTTTGAGGAAAAGTATTGTTTTTGACTAAATAAAATGGACTCAGGGAACGTTCGAAAGCGTGTGGCTGATCCCAGCGAGTGAAAAAGAGCCAATGAAAAGACATTAAAGTGAGTACTTTCAGAATATACTATAAAACTTTTCAAATCTCAATGCATCTTTTTTAGTGTGATTTATTATTAAAATGTGATGTGTCAAGCCTCATTTCATGTTTTGATGAGATAGTAATATCCTTATATTAATATTAAAGCAGTTTTCTTGCTATTTACATACATATTACACTTGTTTTAGATTTTTAAACATGGGTAATTTGTTACTATATCAACACTATGGGACCGAAAGGGTAGTTCAAGAAAACATAATATTTTTGAAATCAAATATTCTGCAAAAGACATGCCTTACTTTCCCAAATGCGACATCGTCGTGGTTTGCAATGTAGGTTATTAACAATGCAAGATATAACGAAGTTCCACGAATTATTTTATTCTTCACCAGCTAAAGACAAGCAGGATTCTTTTATATTAAAATTCTACAGGACTCTTGAAGAAACCCATAATCAAGATCGAAGAATATCATGACGTTTTTAAAGCACATGGAGCATTAAAAATAATTGGGCTAAATTCACATAATAGAAGGAAAAAGCTAAAATCAGCATAAAATCGAAATACCTTACAATTGTGACATCGGAAGAAAGCAATAAATTTTCAATCGCGATAAAAGTCAACGAAAACAAAATAAATGATGACATTATTGAAAATAATAATAATTTTCCAATCGACGAACAGCTCGCAGAAACTGCTGCTGAATGTGAATGCTTTGAAGAGGTAGAAATCATTAATATCTTTGACGAAGGCGACGCGGAACTTGTGGAAGTCGAATGGTCATCTCTATAAAAATACCTAATTTTTTCAATAAAAAGAGTTTCTGAGCTACCCTGAAATTTTAATCGAAAATAAATGAATGTTGTATCAAAAGCGGACACTTAAGAGGCCTGTTCGTATCAAAAAGCACATAAAAAGACATAAGCATTTTTGAATGACTTTATTTGTTATTTACAAGGTTTAAATCTTGGATTCAACTTATTAAATGCGATTCTGTAATTCCAAAGCTTATGTAAATTCTAAATGTCTATGTATATTATGTTTCAATATGAATGAAATGAAAAATCACCTCTGCTGTACATTTTCGTAAATGGCTTATGTCCGACTTTAATACCAAGGTACTCATATATATATTGCATGCAATGAATTTCTTGAAATAAGGGTCAATTTATAATGAAATGATTTTAATGCAGAAGAAATCGGATAGAGTAACATGAATGAATTAACGCACTCGTCTTATAAGGATTGACAGAGATAGCTGGTGTATCATGGCAATGTACAACGTGCCCCCCAAATGCTAAAAATGCTAAAAATACAAAAACACTTCTGCTAAGAAACGCTGATTTAATTGGAACATTATTGTTTAAACATTTGGTTATGATAAATTTTAACGGCGTCACTTTCAAATTTATGGAAATAAAGCAGCTGCAACCAAAAATCAGAGCGCGCTTTTCCCCACTTGGCAGACCCCCACATCCTTTCCACTGTTTAAGTGTTGGCAGGCTTAGTGCCAAGAGATTCACAAAATTGTACCGATGATTAATGGTTTGATGGCTAAAACCACTAGCCTCAATGCCTGCATATACCCGCCAACATCAGACATAGTCATATATCCAGGTCACACGTATTTAATTATTAGGGGTATCAATGTAGCAACTGATTTATCTGGCACCTGAAACAGAAAACAATCTTTTGTTTCGCGACAAATTCCATCAAAAATCCATTGTTGGGGAAATAATCTCTCAGCATTGTTTTTTCTATGTACAAATCATCATTGTTCTGGAAAAAGACACTAACTGAAAAATACTAGTTTTGAGTAATTGAACTTTGAAGTTTGTCAAATGTTTGAAATGCTAAACCTTTTTCTGTGTTTGTACAAAACTGTATTTAAGTAAAAGTAAAAGTATAATTTAAAAATAAGTGAGCTCTTTCGATAGAGTTTAAAATAAGGAACATTTTGATACATAACTTAATATGTATTTTTTCGATTTAGTGTTTTCTTCCAGAACAACGACGTAATAAAATTTCGTGTATTTTGAGAATCATATCAATGCATTTTAAGTTTATTAAACGTAAAACGTAAACGTTAAAACAACGTAAATTAGCAGAAAAAATGCTATATTTCGGGAACTTGTCTAAAGACATAGACCAACCTAGGAACTTGCATAGAATTAGTTATTTAGGTTGCACAAGTTTTAAAATTAAAAAACAACTCGCTGATAGTGTCAGACCGGCGTTCTATTGCAAAAATTCTCTAGGCAAATTACTTATTAACAATAAAGATAGAGTCCATTTTAAGAACAAATCTGGTATTTATAAATTACAATGCAGTGATTCTTAACATTTTTATGTGGGTAAAACCACACGTACATTAGATATAAGGGTATCAGAACATTTAGCTGCCTTTAGATTAAAAAAAGAAACTTCGATATTCGCAAATCACTTGCTAATGGAGAACCATACGTTTAATGCGGATGATGGGGTTAAACTGTTGCATAAAAACATGGGGGATCATAAATTATTTTATCAAGAAATATTGGAAATCAATAGAGCCCAGTTAAATTCCTTGCCAATTCTGAATGAGCAGCTGAACCTTCCTAATTCTCCGTTATTATATCATATACGTTGAAACACCTAACAGATGTCACTTAAACGTGGAATGATTGTATATATTTACCCTTTCGTCGAATTGCATCCCGTCGAAACCCACAATGCTATTATAATTGTAAAATCACTGGTAATTCCATAAGAAGTTGGAAAGCGACAATTCGCCACTCTGTAAATGTGGTGTTTACAAAATAAGGATTAAGGAAATTCTCGAAATTTTAACTCAGGTATCAGTGTGGCTCTCAGACGTATAATATCTTACCTCGTAAATAATATTTGTCGTATTTGTATCTTTTATATAAACGTTAGACACTGTTTACTGTCTGTCAGTTCTGAGTCCATTCGTGTGCTCGAATGCCTGAAGATGCCGAAAGGCGAAACCCGGGTCGTTAGTGACAAAATACATGGAAGTGTACAAAATCTCAATAATCCAAATTTGATATTGAAATTCCATCAAGCACCCTCAGTCGATGTCTTAAATTATAAATAATATTGTATTGCTGAAAGAATTTTACTACGGTTGTATTGTCGTGTACTTTACTAACTACCGATCGGAGGTTCTTGGTTTTCGATTGTAACTAATAAAATTTTGTAGAACTGAATACTTAGATATTTTATCATATTATTTCCACAAATTTGTATGTGAACACCGATTTACTAAATAATATGCAGCACAAACAACATATTTTTATAAATTAAATAGTTAATATTTATTATTGTGTCTACCACCAGTAGTGATGCGAGACTGAGAAAAAACTGAATAAACTCGCTTGGGAAAATTCGGAAAAAACAATTTTAATATCAATGATAACTGTATAAGATTTTTAGTATTCGGTAATAATTTTAAAAGCGTTGCATTTTTGACGAATGCACACATTGTATTCCCAAATTTTAGCTTATGGTAAGTTATTAGTTTGATGATACAGATGGAAGTAAGGAATTTTATTCAATATGGGATCACGTATGAAATCTATGTATGCTTGAAGTCAACACAAAATATTTACGGAAACGCTCGTGTTTTTATGTATGAAGTTAAACACATTATGTATATGTGCATTTGCACTCAATATGTTGAGAAACAAAGAAAAATATCATATTTAACAGTTTATTCCAAATTTTTCCAATTTTACGGGTTTTTGCAACACTAAACACCAGTTAAATTTAGTTGAAAATTGAGATTCCTTGAATTTCGATATCCATAGTAGAAGCCCTCATCCTTATCTACATTCAACAAATTAAGACTTTCAAAAATATTTGTTTGTCGAATTATGTGAATATTATAAGGTTTAGTATGTTTTGTTTAAATACTTTCTTAAGACGAATAAGTAGGCTTTTCTGTCATTTCGCGAAAATGATTAAATCGTTTTCCTTTGCCTAAAAAATATGAAACGTCAAAATATATTTTTTTTCCTTTTAATAATTGCACTCTCAAAGTATTTGTTCACACTATTGCATTTTTATTTAAATGAAAATAGTAAAGTTTTCAAGCCTGTCTAGCAAAGAGTTGACACCTGTTTTTCAGAAATGCTTTTATTTGCTTTACGCCGTGACTAGATTAAGGTTTATTGTAGGTTATCGAGATTTGATGTCTAGACAAAATCGTACAACAATGTATTTTTAAGAAAGTGATGCGGTCGGAATTTGCAATTCAATGAATATAACGATTCTATAAAGGTTTTTGAAATGTATCAACAAGTTCGTTTTCTCGCACTTTTTCTAAAGTAGAATTATACTGAATATATTTAAAAAAAAATAGAGCAACGAGAGATTCTATTATATAAGTCTTTTAACAAAAAAATCCAAAAAAATTATAAAAGTAATAAATAGTAATCATTTTCGAGGATATGTTTTTGTTACCTTCCACTGTGATTAAGTCAGAGTCCGTCGTTCGTCCACGTCAGCAGGTAGGTCAGAGTGATTTTCCTGACTGTACTTTTTGCATACTGGGCAAATGACTGCTTATTATCAAAGGGGGATAACGTTATTTTGTTTGTCTATTGAAATTTCATAATCGTCTACGGTAAGTTCGTACCACGTTTTTGTACAGTGTATAATTGACACCGTTCAAACTGACCAGAACCAAACATTTTACTTAATACTAAAATGCTGAATAAAAATTTCAGGTATGGCAGTAATTGTGATTGCAAGGCGGGCGAGGAAACTTCCTTTCAAATTGACAAATGTCTTGATCCAAATAATTCGAAAAGTGGGCTGTGTTCAAGCAATGGTGATTGCATTTGCGGAGTCTGCACTTGCGATGTGGGATACAATGGAGCGTACTGTGAATGCAGAGATTGCCAGAAAAGTTTGTGAGTGTAATATATAATATTCTACAATTTAATATAGGTTCATTGAATGTGGCATAGGGATTGGAATTTACCTATCTTTTGTGTTACATGAGGGTAATGATACTAGTGGTTAGCTATCCATTAGTATCCACTTTCCATAAGTACCATTTTGACAGACAAATAGAAATAGACACACATCCATGTCTCAAGACAGAAATTTATTGAAAACTCAATGTAATAAGTTTAGTAATCAATTCGAGATTCGAATCTATAACTGCATAATCGAATTAGAAGAAAGCCCTCAAGATTTCATTCATTAAGTAACGGTAATCACTATTATTAATTTGTAAAAGATTTGTTTTTCTGTTTACGTTTTGAGATTGATCAACTGTGTTCATGCAAAATGTTGAAAATTGAACAAAAAATAAGCAATCGTAGCATTGGTAATAAGAGGTGTGAAATAAAGAGATTACATTTCGATTGGATTCTAAATAGTTGTCAACTTATGATGAATAAAATAATCTCAATGAACCTTCCTAGAGTATTGTTTTTTTAAAGTTAATTAACGTATTTATAAATTTAAGGGAGAACGGAGTTAAATGCGGAGGAGCTACAAGAGGAGTGTGCGACTGTGGAAAATGCCGGTGCACGGATGACTGGAGTGGTCCAACATGCTCTTGTCGAACTGGAGACAATCACTGCATTGCAGCTGGTGATTCTGTACCGTGTTCTGGACGAGGAACTTGCCAATGTGGTATTCAGGCACTTATTCATTAATTGTTAAAGGGTTATAAATAATTGCAATTTGTGTTAGATAGTATTCACTTGGTACACTTGAACTTTTATTTCGATAGTTTTCACTTTTAATTAGATAGTATTAACTTAGTACACTAAAATTTCGATTTTAATGGTTTCTACTTAGTAACAGATCCTTTTAAGAAATTGAGTTAAGTTGTAGTAGGTTATGTTAGGGTTGGTCTGGTTTGGTTTGTGTAATGTATTCTAATGCGTGGAGTAAATACAATATAGGCGGCTTAATATAGGATAGAAGAATAAGTGACATTTCATTACAGCTTCGTGCACCTATCGATTTCAAAGTGTGAGTATATAAATATTGAGTGAAAACTATATATGTAAATATTTTTTCGCAAGTGTAATATATTTCTTCAATATTTTTTATTATGTGGGATTACTTTAATTTTAGTGAAAGAATTTGTTTTTTGTGGAATGTATTTGTTATAAGTGAAAACTATTTTTATGAAAGTGAATATGATCTAAACAAAAGGGCATCTAATTGTAAGCCATTGTTAAATATACCAAGCCAATTATGGAATTTATGTTTTTTTTATATTTTAAGTAATATCACGAAATTATATCGATTGGATATGTAAAACTATGAAGAGAAAGGTACTTTTACTATTGGTTGAATATACAATTCTAAGTGTGTTTGAGTTGCATACCGCAGAGAATAATATAAATATTGTAATTTTCTCTATACATTAATATTGTTGTTTATTGCAATGTATAAAAATCGCCCCTTTTCAAGCATCAATACGTATGTTACTGTATTACAGGAGAATGTCAATGTGAAGATAAAGGTGACGGGGAAAAGTATATTGGAAAGTATTGCCAAACATGTGCTTCCTGCGATGATGCGACATGCAGTTTTTACGAGGCATGCGCGCGATGTGCCCTGGGCGAAGAGAAGCACTGCATTGAGGGTGTATGTGCATCAAAAGCTGGAACAATTTTTATTCCAACATTAACTGAAGAATACATCAGTAAGTCCATAAATGTATAATGTAATGATGTTATTTTGTAATTCAAATAAGTTACTTTGTTGATATATATATATAAATACAATTTTAAATTATTAAAAATCTTAGGATTGGAAAAAACGAATTTGCATGAAGTCAATTTTCATTCTGATAAAAATAATCTACGCTCTAGTTTGCAAAATATTCTGCAGAGTTTAAAAACTGAATACATTCAGATTTACAGACATTGTTATTTTTGAATATAACATATCGTCGTTTACATTGCAAAATTGTATATCTGCAAAAATTTTGGAGAACAAAAAAGCAGTTTAAAAAACAACTTAAAAAATATGTAATAAGTATTATAGCTTTACATATTGAATACTAATTACGTGTTTTTTTATTACCGTTTTAACTTGATAAAGTTGTTTTTTAAACTTGATTTTGCAGATATACAATTTTGCAAGAGTGATTTCCATGCCCCATCTTCACAGTCTATGAAAATGGGAGTGATGGAATGATTTATTCTGTTTTCAGTATGATTGCATATGATTAAATACGAATGAATCTTGTGGCAGACCCGCAAACTAAAAATGATATCTCTATTGAGTTTCCGAACTTTTAATTACTATTTTCAGGTACTTCAACAAATTTGAGCATGTGCCACTTTTGGGTGTCGGAGTATCTCAACAATTGCAAATACACATTCACATATGAAGTTAAGAAGGATTGGACCGTTCATCTAAATATCTCCGAAGCACGAGGAGCCTGCAACACAATGCAAATGGCGAGTGCTTACGTTGTATTTTTTGGAACAGTTATTGGTGGTGTTGTTATCATATTAATTACGAAGGTAATACAGTGGGATCGCGATAGAAGAGTATATAACCGATTTATTTCCGAAATAAACACGGTCCCAATGAGCGGTATAAATCCATTGTACAAATCCCCGATTACTGAAGTCAGAATGCCTGAGGGGTATGACAGAAGCAAAAAACAATGAAAAAATAAAATCCGCTTGTACAGTGCTTAACGTCAAAATCATATTATAAATTAATGTAATTTTTCAAATATTATAAAATCATCGGCAATCTTAATATAGTGTTAGTGATGCCACTATAGTTTTACTAATGGATGTCACTATCACACGTCACCCTTAGAGAGATTTGTGAAATTAATACATTGCTTCACATCAAGAAATACATAATAGGTGAAAAACAAAATACAAAATGTAACAAAAGAGATGTTTCATTTTTTTATATATATTTTTTCATTAAAATTTTTTTACTGACACCAGGTTTTTAGCCATAATGTTACGATATATCTTTTAGAATCAAATGGAGCACTATTCTTAATTTTACTAGTCTCATTATATACTTCTAGAGTTCTGAATATTTTGTTGTATGTGGCTTGTCGCTATCAGCCTGTTTTTTACTATTATCTCGAATATTTTTTTTCTAGAATAAGAATGAGTTTTACATTATTTCATAAAATAAAAAGTTTTCATGTTATTCGAATATTTTACGTTTATTAAAAGTTATTCACTATATCTGTATTGTACCATTTATCAATGTATGATGTAAAATAAAACAACTACTGAAAAACTAAAAAAAATATCGTGTATTTTTCAAAACACAATACAATTTTATAAATTTTTAATATTATTTTCTTAATTTAACATATGTGGTAACGTTATTTTTTAATTATGATATTTTTTACTACCGTTTGAGCATAAAATGCGTAAACATAGTACTATTATTGTTATGTTATAATTAATACATTTTTTGTGTGTAAAAAGAATTTGTTTACGCATTTTGAGGTACGGTACAAAAAACTATGGAAAATTAAATATATGTTTTATATATTTCTATCATCACAATTTAATTAAGTACATAAATGACAGTAATTATTTTAAGAGGTAATTAAATATTAACATACTATTATTGTAGTTGGCCTTCGAAAACATAATAATTAGAGACACGTATTTTGAGCATCTATTTTTAAGAATTTTAGCATTTATTTTTATTAGAAATAAATTTCGAAATAATTATCTATTTCTATATATTTTTACACAATTATTAAATACATAATAATATATACAATTTAAAGATATAAAACAATATGCAAAAATACACATACACGTCAATGTTACATTTTAAATAATCTACATATATCATTAATTTAATGTTATATATTACAAATTAATCTCATTCAACCGTGTATTATGAGCTATGGGTGTTATATATTTCTACATTTCTTTAGAAAAAAATAATGATTTTACATTCATATCTAATTTTAGAAATCTATTTGCATCTTTTACTATTTTTACATAAATTAGCATTTATTGTAAATTTTAACATCTATCGCAAAATGTTCAAAATATGTGTCTTTAATAATAATGTAATCTATGGATGTATTTAATCTGTTTTTTATAATACATTTTTAGTAAAGAATCATATTTTGAGCACCTATTTTTATCAATTTTAGCGTTTTTTAACATTTGAAATTTACAATTTTAGCATCTATTGTTTATCAGAAATACATGAATTTCAATACTTTAAAATACAATTTATGTTCTAAGCATGACTTAAATGCTAAAATCACAATTTAAAACATAACAAAATAGATTATGACAATTATTGAAAAAAATATAGGAGATAAGACATGCTTAAATCACTCGATATATTTAATCTTTGTGGCCAATAATAATTGCAGTCGTTTAAAGATATCATAGACGAAATTTATGTTTATAATTGTGTGTTTTAGGAAAGTAGTGATATTTATTTGGAAAAATAACCAATTTTATCATCCAATCACATTATTTGTTATTTTCATATTAATTACCATCCATTGTGATTTTTTAAATTTATTTCGCATTTATAGCAAAATGATCAAAATTGGGGTTTTTAATAATTAGGTAAAATATGAAAAAACGCGTTAATTTGATGAATAAAGATTTGCCGGATCATGGATTAAAAAAATATTCTTGGATCAAGTGTCTGTTGAATCTCTTTGATACTCAAAGTTCTACCCGCTACTGATTTACAGCTGTCTGGATGTATGCCGTATAAACGGTAAGCGTTTACAAATTGTTGTCAGAAGTGTCTTAGGAGACATTGTTGGTACGCACCTAAATCTGGTGAAATAGTGTTAAAAACAGTTTGTGTATGTTTATGTTAATTGAAGATATTGCATAAAAACAGATTCGATGGACATTGATAAAAATTTTTTTCTCTTTTGTTTGGTGCAGTTGGAATGTACAATATATCCCTCAACTACGAGCTAAATTTTTATTATTGTTTTGTTATTGTAATTCGAAATCTTAGATTTTTTTATACTCACACTATGAGTCAATAAATTACTTATTCGATAAAATATAAATTGAATACATAATTTATTTTTTTAATTTTTAAATCACCTTTTATTGATTTCCGGATAAACATAAAAAATGGACCTGGATCTTTTTTGGTGCAATGTGATCAATTACGTGTATTTTTTACATTATAGTATCCCAAAACAGAGGCAAGTTTATCGATTATAATTAAAGCATAACAACAGTAATATTTTCACTATAATAAAATTTACCCGATAAGTTTAAACGTATGATACTATTTAAAAAAAAAACAAACAAACCACTTGTATTTTATGAAGTAGTAATATTAATTTTATCTGACAACCAACAAAAATAAAAAGTAGAAAAACAATTTTGGTTATAATACTTTTCTCAAAGTGTTTTGGTGTGATATATTCTATACATTAAATTTATTTCTCCCGAAGTGGCTTTGTGGTATAGTTATTAAAAAATAACACGAATTATGTTAATTCTCTCCAACAAATTATAGGAGACTTTCTGGCGGAAAAATGATATTTCTATGGTTGTCTTTCCGATGTGACAGTCCTGTGTATCGGCATCTCGCTTGCCGATGATTTCGTTTCGATGTCCTTTGTTGGAGATTTCAGTGGTTCTGAAGGAAGAGGAGCATGCTCTGGTACGGCGTCAGGTACAAGACGACCAAGGAAACCTGATACGCAACCCCAGGGGAACATCCTAAAAATAACCAAAGAAAGTTTTACTTTAATAAAATTAATTTAAATATTGTATAGTCTGAAATAGAACTATTCGATAATTAGTATAAAAGTTATCTTGTCGAGTAAAAATTTATAGAGTTGATCATTAATTGCTCACGATAATAATTTTAGATTACTTTATAATAGTGAAAAAAATTTCATTAGAAATGTTTCCATGAGTTGTACTAAAATATATTTTTAATTGATAATTTAAATTGCGTTTAAAACAATTCTTGGTGGAAATATTATAATATTTATAAAAATAAGACTAAATATTTAATACTTATTTTCAAAACTATAATATCATCGTTATATTGTAAACTTGTATATGCGTTTTCGACTTTTTGTATAATACTGCAAAAATCGCCCATAAGTTTATGCAGATTAACACAACACAAAAATTATTGTTAAATTATATTTAACTTAATTACGTGTTTTGTAACTGTTTATATACAATTTTACAGTGAAAAAGACGATATATAGTATTATCATGAATTATTTATTATCACGACTACGAGTGAGTACTTTAGATTGAAAACAATTCGGATATCAATAAACAATATGATATTAGAACGAAATATCAATGAAAGTTCAATAAACAAATAACGTAAAAAACAGGATGCTCTTCATCTATCAAAGATGAGAAGATCATATCAATAAAAACCAACTTTTAAAAATATAAGTCACATTACATCACATTTAGAAATGTATATAATTTTACTTTACCATTTTAAGCATAATAAAATTTGAAGATATCCAGGAATGATAGCGTATTTTTCATCTGTTCTGATGGCTTTTATTATTCTATCGGCAACTTCATTTGAGTTCAATTGAGGAACGAATCTGCAAATCAAATATTAATCAATAAAAATTCCATGTGAAATGCTTCAGTACAAATAAATTGATAATTTTTCATGTCAATCAGTGCATGATGTATCAGTTTAAGCCATCATAATAACCAGAGCGTTAAAGTGGAACTCGTAGGAGAAGCTCGGAGCAATGGAACGATGGGGCTTTGCCCCAGCTAGAGCGGAGCCGTAGGGCCTAAAATATCTAGTGCTCCATTGCTTCGAAAATTGTTTATTATTATCACAATTTCGTCCTAAATTACAATGATTGTATTAAAAAATCATTATTTTAAATACTATTTTTGGCATTTCGCAAAGCTGCAATTATTTGACACACAACAAACTGCCATAAAGTATGCCCAATACTCAAACGAGTGTTAAGCGACCATTTTCTGAGCTGAAAAGATATTAATGCGAGAATAGGCAATGGGTGGAGAATAATTAGCTTTCAGCCATTTTATTTAATATAATCAATACGTCATCAATGTAATGATAAGGCAAATTAATAAAGCTTATTAAAAACATATTTTTTTGCAAAATTTTATATATCTCGGAGCACTGAGTGGAGCTAGAGGAAGAACTTCAAAAAATGATCCACTCCGATCCCCTGGTAATAACACCCCTTTAATCATGGTGATCAGAGTGTAGCATTCTTCTCCCTAAACCACTGAATTTATCACAACTTACAAAACACCGCTGTCACATATTTTTTTGTATTATTGAATATGGATCTTATACTAGACACATACCTTGACTGAACATCCTCAAACATGCCCGTGCTTTGGATGAAGAATGGACATATTACAGTGGTATGAACTCCGAGTACCCCCATGGATTCCAGTTCAGTTCTTAGAGATTCATCAAATCCAACTGCTGCAAATTTGGACGAGCAGTAATCAACTAGTTTGGCTACTCCAACATGCCCAGCAAGTGAAGCTATCGTTACAATATGGCCGTCATCAGCCTCGATCATGGCTGGCAAGAAAGCTTTTGTGGTCTGTTGATACAAAAAATCGTTTTTATAATGTATTTCCAGTATAAACCTGAACATGTATTGTTGATTCGATTTAATAGTAATATTAACAACTTGGTTTATTTAGTAATAAGATAACAGATCACCTGGCTGACTTAATAAGTGTGATTGATTAGCAATAAATAGATTATATCATTTGTACCTACATATCTAAAAAATATGCTTTATCAATAATAACTAATCAATATGTATTTTTGTATTCGGCATTATGTAGATAGAAAATGTATTCTATAATATACGGCATGTCATATGAACCTTCTCAAAACTGGTTCAAATAAAATAATTTACAACAAGATGTTACCAATATGTCCATTAATTAAAAAAAGCAGATATTAGCTAGATCTATTGATTGAATTGGTATTTACTTGGTAGAACTCCATTATTATAGGATAAAAGAACAAAGTATTTAGTTCTAAAAAAATTTTATCATTCGAGTTCTGACGATGGCGTAAAACCAAAATAGCTATCAACTACCTGATAAAAATTTTGTAGATCTAAATAGTTTGTTATTTTATCCAATTATTAGTTAGATCGATCAGAAAAAGATGCAGAAGTAAGCCAAGGTGTGGATTGGCAATATAATAATAAACTTGCGCTGTTGAGTTGATAGTATTAACCAATTAAGTTAGTATTTTGCAAGAGATCAATTTAGTTAGCTTTATATTTAATTGTAACTCTGTTTAAAGTGCGAACTGTCAACTTTTAGTACAAAAAAACTGATCCAAGTGACTTTTACAGTGAACATTTTTTTAATGTGCAATTTTCAGTAACTATTATAGATAATAATGGCATAGAAATGTGTAAACATATCCTCTTAGTACATCCAGGAGTCCAATATGTATATACTCAATAATAGAAGAAAACTCCACAACTACAACAGCCTCTGTCGACTGAAGTATTAAATCTCATATTATTTGATGGTATAAATTTGATTAAATTATGTTATAAATAGCAACACAGGCAATAAAATTGTATTTGCAAATGCCAACGTATTGTTCCTATATTGTATGTACGTGTTTAGTATTAATTAAAAATAAAAAATGTAATAGATCGACACAACGAAACGAAAACAATTTACCGTGAATGGATTTGATTGCAACTGTTTCCACATAAATTAATTTTCTGCAATTTTATTGTTAAAGTAAGGTTAAATCAGTTACATAGATTAGCTAAGCAAGGATTATGTTGACAGTTTATTTTGTACTGCGATTATTATTGCTATTAACCTTTGAGTTACTATAATATAAGTATATCCATGCCCATATATCGCTGGGGCAGAAAAGACAGATGCAATGGGCCCCATAAGCTTTTATTATTTAAATATTTTCTGACATTACTACATTTTTAAAATCGATAAGTTGTTTCATTTTATTTATGTATAGGATTTATGTTTAGGATGATAAACCATCCTCATGGTTCAGAGGAGGGGGTCTAAAAAATTGCTTGTCCTAAGCCTCAAATTTTTCCTGAGACGCCCCTAATATATCACATTGTAAATCATTCAGCTGCTTGCACATAGAAGATCTTTTTTAAATATCTTTAAAAATAAATAGTATACATTTAATAATTGATTTTTAATTGAATTGTACAGAAGATTATGCTTAAAATGAGTAGTTAACTATAGTATTAACATACATATATTTTTATAAAAAAACTCAAAATGCAAAATGAATACTTGTAAATTTGCTTTTTTAGGTAGGTATATAATAATATTACATGTATATTCTTGAACGTGCATTAATGTGAAATATGAAGTTACTTTCTCACTCTGTCGGTACGTATACGTTAAATGTATGGTAGATAATAAATTCCATATTTTTTTCGTTTCGTCATAACTTATGGTTATAAATGTGAATCTTGTGTAATTTGTTTTATAGTCAACACTGGTACATTATTTTCGGATTTTTTTTTCATTTTAAATCACTTGGTGAAAGATTCAAACAAAGCAACGTAAAAAATGGTTTAAATTTGTCGATTAAAAATACAAAACTCGCCCAAAAATGCGCCAGTATGTTGACATCGAAAGTCCTCTGGATAAGATGATCCGGCGTCTCAAGGAATGGTTTCCCAGTCACAAGCCCAGCATTATTAATCAAAAGTGTTACCTGAAACAATACAAATAAATATATAATTATTTATTTACTAGGAAAACCACAGAAAAAATGGACTCTTGTTTATAAACATCATTCAGATTATTGTACAATCATTACCCATGGCATTGAGAGACAATGTAACAATTAAAACAGAAAAATATAAAAAAGGAGTTTGTGATTTTAGACGGTATTCCCACAGTTACATCAATGCCAATGTTTCTCAAATGGAGTTTCATGAGGTAAATTTAAGGCCTCCGCAAAGAATTTGAAATATGTACACTACATTTTCAATATTCTATGTCTAGTTATATCTAAAGGCGAAGTTATAATGTTGACATACATATTGAAAAGGATAAACGCTTACAAATTGTTTTATAAACACAGAAAGTATTGTAAGAACAAAATTACATGTTCAGCGATGTCACCAAAATTACCTTATTTTGCATTTTGCAGTCAGGAAGCTATAACATAACGAAGTAATTGCCTTGTTAGAACGTATTGCGAAAGAATTTGTAGACATATTTTCACAAACATGTTTTATTTATCAAAAATTGCATATTTTACTGACATATCTATTATAAAAAACGTATCTATTTTTGATGCGATGTGTAAAATATTTGCACCTTCTTGTATATCATATGGTGCATTTCTATTTACTCTTTTGACACGGACGGATTTTCTTGATGAATGACCTCTGACAGCTAGGACGGTTGCATTGATAGAGAGGAATGAAGAAACCAGCAATTATTTGATATTAAAAGATTCGTTTTGACATATATATTAAAAATATTTTAGAATTTCCCGCGCCGGTCGAATGTAAATAATATAATTGGGAAATGCTGATCAATTCACACGTTAAGACGGCATTGTAAAAAATATTGTTTAATGATGGGTAAATCAAGCAAACAATTATTGTACTATCGAACATTTAACCTTGAAAAGACTTATACGAAATGAATAAAAAATTATATCGCTTTCAACATCCCACAGGGCTCCATAACTTAACAAACTATCTACATGCTGAAAATATTTTTTATTTATTAATTTATTATCCATCATATATTTTTTTATCACATCGTATAAAACTGTAGAACTCTTTCTCATGAAGATGAATGAATATTAATTAAATCTTGCATAGTAATGAGTGGTTATAATAACTATTAAACAATACGTAAATCAAAAATTATATAAATGGTTATTATACAAAAAAATATGATAAAGCCTATGAGTTTAAAAAAAAACTTAAAATTGTAAGTTCATTTAAATTCAAGCAAACATATTGATTCTAATAAGTGGTTATTATGTATTTTACCGTCGTTTCCATTGCAAAATTGTATATCTGCAAAATCTAAATTTTTCGGGAGAGCATAAAAATAGTTTAAAAAACTACTTTATCAAACTAAAACAAAAATATAAAATTCATTATTAGTATAGTGATATTAATTATGTGTTTTTTTATTATTGTTTTAATAAAAAAATTCTCTACAAAAAGCTTTGATTTTGCAGACATACACAGTATACAGTAGTATATAAATAAAGTATAATTTAAGACATCGACTGAGGGTGCTTGATGGAATTTCAATACCAAATTTGAATTATTGAGAAAGGCGAAAGGCGAAACCCGGGTCGTTAGTGACAAAATACATGGAAGTGTACAAAATCTCAATAATTCAAATTTGATATAAATAAAGGTTGTACACAGAAATGTACCCACTTGTGAGGTCACTTAATTGAAGGTTACGGCAGTGGCAATATATTTTTTTTCTTGAATTGAATATATCACAATCGTAATCTTTATTCGTTCATGTGAGCTGAACTTCTTGACTGAGATACGCATTACTAATATAATCTATATATAAATAAATTTGAATGCAATTATGCTTATTAAACATTATAACATATCGAAACTGAATATAATTTGCTTAATATAATAGCTTGATTATTTAACATTACTTGGATATCAAAAGTTACGCAACTGCGAAAACACGAACGGCCAAAACTGAGTAAAATAATAATTCAAGGACAAGAAATAAATGAAGGCCACAATAACTCATTTGGTAAGCGCTTGCGGCAAAATTTTTTACTGCTGTGATGGTTATGCCTTACCATTTAGTTGCAAGCAAGTAGTCATGTATGAAAACAACAAACTAGAGTGGCGGTAAGTGTTCATAAAATTCGCTGTGCGAGTATATCGGTAGCTGTAAAATTAATAAATATAAAAAATAAACATTTGAATTAAAATCTCTTTCATATTATGTAAAATATTTATGAGCGTTGGGAATGTTTATATACAAAAACCATTTTTCGATATTCGCATATATTTATTTGAATAATGTATAATACATTTAGCGTAATAAACGTGATAATGAAAAAATGAGTGCGAAATAATATTTAAAATTATTGGAAAACGTGTTTAAATATTAACAAAATTGTGTTTAACTAAATAGAACATTCAAAAAAAGTATTCTTTTTGTCACTAATACCTTAAAAGAAATATATCGGTTTCTGATGTCCAGTGGTAAAAGCTCATATCAATGATCAGAGGGTTCATGGTAATGGTCCTGGTAATGTCAATAACAAAAAGAGTTTTTTTTTCAATTGAATATTTGCACCTTTTGGTTTGACAGGGATTTTAGTGATCATTTTCTTTAGTGAAATAAAGATTTTGTCGTTATATTTATTGCATAAGCGTATGGTTTAAAATATCCGACATTCACTGTAAAGCTTATACTTAGTGACAAAACAACATTGATTAAGAACTAAGAAGTGATCAACTATATTATTATGTGTAATATTTTTGAAAATCATTCAATGTTTTATTTAAAACTAATTTCATGGAAGCTTAAATACAGACATGAAATTTTGATCGTATTGTTGAAGTGTGGAGCATATGGATGTATTTAAATGCGATTTTTTATAAAAAAATACCGAGAGTCTCAGAGCGGTTAAAATATTTTATATAATTATAACATAAGTGAAATTATTAAGTGGTACTTTGAGTGCGATTGTTATCTTGGCCTCATTAGAAAATTTAGAATTATAAAAACCCCATTAGCGTCATTGCAATTACGTTAATTAAATAATAAATAGTAAAAATAAACACTATTAAAGACGCTCTTGTTAAGATTAAAACGTTTAGAACTACTTCTCTACTTATCAATTAAATTACTCGAAATTATTTTTAGTTTGTAAATCAGAATTTGACGAATGAAAATTATTTTCATATAGTAAAAATACAGAAACATATATAAATATAAAATATAGATTTGATGAAAGATTTTATTTAATTCGTTATTTTTACACTTTGTAGCATACATTCGGTATATACAGTTTAATTTATTTTTCAGCGATGTGTCTGTTTCAGTAAAATTATTCATTCATAATATTAACTAAAATCTTAGTACCTAACTGTTGTTAATTAATATTGAAGATTCGGTTAGTTGAAGATGCGTTATTTAATATTATTATAATTTATTTATAAAATTACCGAATTCAGTACGCATTATAAACATATTAAAAAAAGACTAGGGTAAAAATTAAAACATTTATATGGTTATAAAATCTATTTTCCTTTCTGCTTTGCTGATCATTTAGTTCGAATCAATATACAGAATGCTCATAAAATTCCTACCCCATCCCGAATAATATCAATTTAATATTTATCCATTTGATTAAAGATAACGACTGAGGGTGCTTGATGCAATTTCAATATCAAATTTGAATATTTCACATTTCCAAGTATTTCGTAATTTGATACAAATTTGAAATTCAAACTACGTCAAGCACCCTCAGTCGATATCTTAAATTATGTTAAAATTCGGATTATTGAGATTTTGTACACTTCCATGTATTTTACATGGAAGTGTACAAAATCTCAATAATTCAAATTTGATATTGAAATTCCATCAAGCACCCTCAGTCGATGTCTTAAATTATGTCAAAATTGCTAAAGCAGCAAAACTGACTGAACTGTAAATTAGTGTTAAAGTATTGAGTTATTAGTCAAAATTTATGGTTTATATAACCGAGTTCATTCGTGCACTAAAATGTCTGAAGATGCCCAAAGGTGAAATCCGGGTCATTACTGATGAACTACATGGAAATATACAAAATTTCAAAAATTAAAATTTGTCCATCTTTTGAAGTACGTTTGGATATAATAGAAAGAGTTTTGTAAATAAGATACATTTTGTAATGCACCTAATCAAAGAAATCATGAAATTTCAAATGTTCAGCAACCCTGTCTCAGGCAATACGTGGTTCTAAGCCTGACTTTAAAAGAGCGTAACAGATGTGATTTGTAGAAATATAAAAAATATGGATTCACGGTAATGCATATAAACTGAGATTCAAGTAACTTGATACTCATAAACGCGATTTTAACACTGAGCAAGCAACGATTGTGAATTTCAAAAAATAAATAGATGTTGTAATATGAAATATTTAGTTTGAAATCTATTGCAGCGTGCTGAGTGTACATGCACTGCCAGGTACTATTACATGTAAGAGGTCGGTGCTAATTTTTACCGAGTATGTTCTCTGTAAATGAAAATCGAAGAGAACAAATGACTTGCCATGACCCACATTTGGTACTAACTGGTTGGTCGTACTCTACTCAATTTTTGTCGACTATTCCTGGCGTCTGCACACAGTCAAGCGGCGAAAATATTCAAAATTTTACAGCTCATCATACTGGGTAAAGAGTTATTTGTCCGTGGCAGACGAATGTTTAAGTATCTATTCAGGTATCGATTAAGGCGTTCATAATCACAGTGGCGTACTGGCCATACAAGCCAGGTTGTCCGATGGCAAGTGGGCCTCGCTGTATGTTAGGGGCCCTCAGTAACATCAAATAACTTTTTAACTATTTCATTTTACGTATTTAAAAATATACAGGATACAGCAGTTTGGGTATTTCATCAATACAAATAAATATATTTTCTTACTATATACCCAATGAACTATTACCTAATAATGATTACATACTTATTCTATGTCCGTTTTAGCTGTTTGTAAGATGTGAATTTCTGTAATTAACAATTAACTATTACAAAAGTACATAGGAATTAGTAAATAGGGTAGAAGTCTCCTCCCTAAAATTTTGGATTGCTCCCTTTAGTATTTTGTAATTAGTATATAGAGTAGCGGGCCCTTCCAATTTTTGGATGGGTCCCCGTAACGTAGTCTACGGGGGTCCAATATTTTTAAAGCCAGTCCGCCATTGGATACTCAGTGTATTTTTTTAAAGATGCAAAAAAAAAGAATTTTATTACGAATAATAATAATAGCAGCTGGAACGAATGAAATGTTGTATTTTACCGTTCCGAAAATTCTAGGCTCCGCAAAATTTTAGATTTAGCCATTTGAAGCTTTTTATAATATATATATATATATACACAATTATATCTATATCACTGAAAAATAATGCTATAATTTTTTTTGTATGGTTGACGTTGTCTTTAACGTTGTAACTAACCTGATTATTATTGATAGCCTAATAAAAAATAAAAGAACATCAATACAAAAATTTGTAGCCAACTTTCTTTACTATTATTTGAAACATAGTAAGGTATCTGGCCAATTTCGATATTAAGATTTATTAAAATTCAATTGTATATAATTGAGTGGGTCATCTGAAAAAGGTTGTTACCAACAAAATGTTCGTGTTTTCAACGGAAAATCCTTTCACTGGAGCTTACGGACAATTTGAGTTATAACAAGTTATTCTAGAAATGTTACTCAAGCCATCAAAAGTTAGATAGTCAATAGAAAGACGTTGAAAAACGCCTCAGACTTAACTTAAACCAGTTTTTTGGTTACAAGCTTTTCGAGCCATTGATAAAAATATGAAACATCATCTCATATATTAATATAATAGATAAGCTTTTTCCAAACAACGACTAAGCTTCATAAGACGGTGTACCAAAATGATCTTTGACTCTTTTGTGTGAAGTAATGTATGTCAATATTCAAGCGGGATTGAAGCTCAGTTGGGACTTGTTCAGATGATATCGATTATTATATTCATTTCATTTTTTAAAGCCTATTGAAAGATTCACGTGATGAAAAATACATATATCCCTCGCTTAACACGGTACTCGTTTAACACGATTTCGGTTTAACACAGTTTCATTTTGGAGATTTATTTTAGGGCTATAAATAATTTCACTTTGTGTTAGATAATACTCATTTGGTACACTTGAACTTTTATTTCGATAATTTGCACTTTGGATTAGATAGTATTAACTTAGTACACTCAAATTTTGATTTTAATTTCCACTTAGTCACGGATTGTTTCAACAAAGTGAGTTAAGTTGTAGTAGGTTATGTTAGGGTTTGTCTGGTTTGGTTTGTGGAATGTATTCTAAAAAAGAGTAGGTAATTGTCAATATAAAATCAACATTTTTGTAGAAAAATTATTAATATTAAACATAAAATTTCCCAGAATTGTAATTGAATTGAAAATATAGTATGTTTTTTAAGAAATTATATTTATTCTTCAAAAAAATTCTACCTGCGGCGCAATGTTTTCCGTCGTTGTGGTTAAATTTTTTTTAAAAAAAAGTGGTAGGGGTCATCAAATTCAAGGACCGCCCCGGGCGGCACACACCCTAGCTACGCCACTGCCTGTAATTAAAGGTACGTTTAGAATTTCCATATTACTGAAATTTTATTATTGAAAAAAATTGAGTTGATTTAAAAATACACTTCTTTTTTTTTTAACCTATTATGTCAAGGCAAAAGTTGACTAGAAAAGTAATTTCTCTGGACATATAAACAAAGATTCACAATCAAACATTCAATAAATGTATGAATTTAATAAAAAATATTAGAATGAGTGATCATCTAATAATTCTAATATTATAAAAAAACGTTATATTATGGTTGAAACAACGCAAAAAATATTAAACCGATAAAATAATGATGGAATAATTGGAATTTATTGTCAGAGTGAATATAAATTCAATTAAAAAGAGTTGCCATTTAAAAGACTCAGAAATGGAATTAAAAATCATTCCTCTAATGAAGTAACAAAACTTAAGATCTTACCTTTATCTTGTAAAATATAATATTTAACGGAAACAAAAATGTATTAAATTTGGATTATTGAGATTTTGTACACTTCCATGTATTTTGTCACTAACGACCCGGGTTTCGCCTTTCGGCATCTTCAGGCATTCGAGCTCACGAATGGACTCGAACTGACAGTTTTGATATTGAAATTCCATCAAGCACCCTCAGTCGATGTCTTAAATTATACAATAATGTATTATTATACAATTAGCTCTATCAAACAACTTAGAATGAGTATACAGTTGAAAAAGAAACTTTTATGAACGAGATATTTTTTTGTATTTCATAAATTATTTCTTAGATATTCATGGAAATGGATGGTTAATATTATTCACCGAAAAGAAAAATAGGAATTTTTACCTTTTGATCAAGAGAAGTACATGGAAATGTACAAAATTTCAACAATTCAAATTTGATATTTAAATTCCGTCAAGCACCCTCAGTCGATATCTTAAATTATATAAAGAGTTATTTTGAAAATTCAATTAAATAACTGAAATTTTGTCGTCACATTATAACGATATATATAATAGATTCATGAAACAGTGTTTTACCCAGTGGTGGATTCGAACGGAGCAGAGAGGCGCGGCACTATCACAATGATCCTTGAAATCCGCGGAGAGCAGTGCGATGTCTCGTAGAAATCTAATTTGCTGTTCTGGTTCTATTTATAATAGCAAAATGAACGAATTTATTGTACTTGAAAATACACGAACAAAAACGTAAACTGGTCTGGAGCGGCCCCAGCGATCAGCATTACATAGAGTAAGTATAATAATTTAAGTATACCCACACAAAAGTTACATTTTATAGTATAACATTTGTGGTACATATAATAATATATGCATTATCTATTATAGAAATAACTGTTTCATATCATGGCGATGATAATTTAGTCTGATTTCAATGTTTCAATTAAACAAAATAATATTTTATGTAGTAGCATAAGCCGCTTGGCTGCCTTTCAAGTCTTGCAATGAAAATTTTTTCCGGTGAAGATAATTTCAAATTAAGAATTCCATTGTCGTATTTTGTTTCATGAAAACTGACAGAAACAAAAAAATTGTAGTCGTCAACCAAGACCAAAATAATGTGATGTGTAGGTTCTTATACACCCTCACTTTTCTGGTTCAGAAATTTCTTCGACAGTCGAGTGATCCACAGCAGTGTTCTCCACTAGTTTTTAATCAGAGGCACATTATTTTATAACCAACGATAAATTGGCGTTTTTCCTAATGAAACTTAATAAATAATTAAGACAGTAGTTAAGTAGAAATAGTTTACATGTATATTTATGAACTAAATGTTATTTACTTTTTTTAATACTTACTAATATCCTAATCACAGATTAACGATTTTTTTTAAAATACTTTAAAACATTCTAAAATATTGACCAGTAACCATCGAAATTGTAATATTTCACGAGAGAGTAAAATCTGTTTTTATCGAAAACATTATATGGTGAGTTGCGTTATGAAATGCACTTCAGTAAATTCTTATGTTTGAATTTACGGGATTATAATTAGGGAGTGTCGATATAATAGTGGCTTACATTAAGTGACCGGGTCAGAATTATTAAACCTAAAACCAATGTAAAATAACATTTCCCTTCCAAAAAGTGGTCAATTTATTTTTTTAATTTACATCATTTGGCCGAGACCTGCTCTGTCGCATTTAAAATGAGATCATTAACCCACTTTCATATTTTTTGAGGGTTACATCAATTGATCAAAACATCGTCGATATAATAATACTGATAATTGTAGAAATGTAGTTATATTTTTTAATTGAAAAAGGAGTAAATCGTATGCGAACCATAATAAATAAAAATATTTAACAAAAAATCAAATTTAATTCGTGTGATCTTTGGCAGTGCATTTCTTGGATCAGTTTTTCAATGTTGTATGTTGATATTATTATTCAAAAATAATCGTTTAGCTAACTGCAGTGATTTCGTGGGATTTTCTCCTAAAATATTATTCCTAACTCTATGTCCGCTGCCACTGTTGGTTAAGTTGGGAATCCCTGCACTATAGCAATGGAAAACTAATAATTATGTTACCCTAGAAAAAGTCAAGCTATATTCATGTGCGATTCACTCTCGAAGTTCGGTAATTGTACATACGTCATTGTTTGCTGTTTGAACCTTCACACTCAGTATTCTCAAGGTGATTTTTAAGTTATGGCATCAAAATGCATATAGACATAATATTTTTTTATAATATGAGCAAATGGGATTCAGACAATTAATTAGTACTCACCTCAGAAATACATTAGTTCGAAAACTGAGAGCCCGCTTCGCAGGAAAAGGTTATATTTATATGTAATCATTTATCACAGCACTGATATTTTACAGAGCAATAAAAAAAGAATTTAAAATTAATTATTTTTGCTTTATTTACTTTTTATGAGTTATAAATCGTGGGAATTATGATAAGAAATTTCTTAACCATAATTATGCGAACATTTATGTATTATGTATGTCATTTTATTATATAATAAAAATATCGCAATAAACAAGCTCATTTATTCTTTGAATAAATAAGAGAATTTCATTGAACCGATTGTAAAATTTTTCATACCTTTATTTTGTATAATTCTATAGTTTTAATTACGTAAACATTGGTCAGAATTTATATTAAATGTTCATAATGTATTCGTCAGAATTACAGAGGGCAGAATAAATAATTTACGGTCAGTATATCTAACCTAACCTAAACTTTTATTCAGACTTTTATAATAATAAAAATTGTAGTGCATGTAGGTATTTATATCGATGGAAGTGGTATCTGTTATGTTTTTGGCCCTTCCCAGTTTTCCTACCTTGTGTAATACTACTAAAATGGAATGTAGAATTATTGAACCGGTCAATTCTCCTAAAACTATATTTTATACTTATTTTAGTAAAAGAGTCGATTTACTTAACTATCTCTTGGGTAGACCTTGTAAAAACATTGTGTAGCAATATTCCATTAGCAGTGCAAAGACTGGGATCGTATTAGCTATGTTGCGAAGTTGCTGATAAATATCGACTCCTATCGCATCTCAACAAAAGTTGTTCTATAAGAACTGCAAGTTATTCAGTCACTCAACCACTCTTTTTCGGAGAGAGTAAAGATAGAATTATAGGACTAGGACAGGACTATTGATTATTTATTCGCTTTCGCTAGACGTCGTTTTTAGGATCAGATGGGAGGGGCTGATGGGAGGCAATATAAGCATCAAAAATATCAATGCATCCGAGTAAAATCCATAAACCGATTCAAAAATGAATAAAAAATATTGTCCGTACCTACTGGGATTTGGGTCCGTGGACAACGTAACCGAATAGAACGAAAGCTCAAGATCATTGACCACTCGGTTAAAAAAACTGGCATAATTTGGTATAGGTAGAACAAAAAGTGCTTACACGATGCGAAAATGGCCTCATAAAATAACTATACGGAAACCGGTTTCCACGAGTTAATATAAAATCGCAACAGTTTATTCTTATATTAACAAACATACCACTCTTAATGTGATATCGATTATTCAGAAGAATCTGTTAAGTTAATTAATGTTTTAAGTAAATTTATTGTTTTATCATCAATATAATGTTTTTTTCCTGCGAATCTTGTGAACCATTTTTGGGCATGGTATTCTTTGTACACTTGATTTACTATTTTTTTAAAAATGATTTAGCAATGGTACCAGCGTTTGACAGTGACGCAAAAATAAGTTCTGAGAAATTGAACGATGAAATTTTAGTGAAGATAATGTACCGTAAATTATTTATGAAAATCCATGAAAAATTTTGCACTATCATGGTTACAGTTTGCATTTTTTAGTAGCCATGCCTTCATTCTTCCTGGGTACACAACAGTACATAATTCTATTTGATGTGAATCTCCGAGCAAATGTTATATCTATTGTGAGATAAAACAAATGCTTAGCTTGTTTTGAGTACGGTAAAAGATGAGAAGATTTTGAGTTAATCACCTGAACTTATATTTCTAAGAAGATAAGATAGAGCAGTGATTTTCAAAGTGGTTTCTACGGACCCCCAGGGGTCCATGTGACCGCTGAGGGGTCTGTGGTAAATAAAAAATAATTTGGGGCTGCGTGGACAGCTTCAGGGGGTCTGCAAAAGGTTTTATATAAAAAATATTTGTAACACATTTTCATTATTATGAAAGTTAAAATAAATAGCAATAAATATTTTGGTAACGATTTTTACGACCAGACTAAAATATAAATATGGTAAAAAAAAAAATAAGTAATTACAATCATCCCGCCATGCTCCAAATTAGTGCTCGTTGAGACTCACAAATATAGAGCCGAATATAATTAATCTCATATCATCCCATCAGGTATGACCCATCTCATTGAAAAAAAAAGTGTTTTGTAATTTCAATAAATACTACTTAAAATATCAAATTTTTTATTTATATTTTATTTTTTAAATCACCATTCACCATCCAAGAAATAAAAATTAAATTTATAATTTTACTATTACGCAGTTATGTAGGGGGGTAATGATGAGGGTTTTGCTTTAAGAAGGGATCCATGGGCATAATAAGTTTGGAAATCACTGAGATAGAGGGATAAAATTGAGTGTTAACAATTTTTGTATTATATGATACCATGCTCGGAGGAGTAAATCGATTGAAAAAATCCGACTAACGTATATATATTCTTATGAATTTAATGATTATTTAATTTTGGAAACATGTCCTGGAAACTATAAATTCCTTTTAACTGATCTTATCTTGTGCTTGTTTGAAGGTCTAAGCCAAGTTAATGAATAAGTAATGACAGATAATCAAATAATGGCGAACACATCAAATAATGAATGACGCATGGCTAAGTAATATTGGAGTTTTAGTACGTCATAAGTCATAACATTGCATAACCTCTCAAAGCAAATTTTCGCCTGAGGTTAACCAGTCCATTTATTGACTTACCTATATGGCAAGCTTACATGTCTAAACGTAATTTTTCCTACTCAAAATTCTTCGATTACACGTATTTTGAATTATTTAAACAATTCAATCGTCTGTGTAATTAAGACAGAGTTATAATGTAATAAATAATTTATATTAAAATATATTAAATTAAAATAATACATTTTTATTACAATGATTAAAATGGTTTCCATTAATTGTTAATTTTAAAACGAAATATTCAAGACTAGGCAGTGGAGTAGCTAGGATTTGTGCCGCCCGGGGCGATCATTGAATTTGCCGAACCCACCTTTTCTCCAAAAATTTTTATAGCCATTACGAAGCGAAACATTGCAGGCAGAAAGTTTTTATAAAGAATAAATATAATTTCTTGAAAAACATACGATATTTTTTATAATCCTGAGAAATTTTATGTTTAATATTAATATTTTTTCTTCCAAAAATGTTGATTTCATATCTAAAATCTAAATATGTGTTAAAATTGGAGTTAAGGCTATTTTTTTAAATAACCTACTTCTTTTTTTATTAACACCATGACGCAAAAGATTGCGCAGCAGCCAAATTTTTTATGAAATATGTACTATATTTTTACTTTCCTGTCATTTACAAATGTTATATTGAATATTAAATTTGTAGAGCATGCAGGTTCGTTTTTCAAATTTGTCAAAAAATCATTTAAATACATTTCATATTTATTATTAATATGGAAATATAAAATTCTTTATGTAAATACATTAATAGGTATAGAATCACATAAAAATGAATTAAAAATTGTGAATCGATTAAGAACAAAATATTCAGTAGATTTTATTAAAATAACATTTTTACAAAATTAGTTCTTAGCAAAATCGTCAGGAACATTATCAACTTTGTCTGCCAGCGATATTAAATTGTTTTTTTTATTAATTTTATTTTCGAAAAACTTCTTTCACAGCTAGTAGCATAATTGCACAGAAATAAATCAAATCAATACTTGTGACATCGAGGCTTCATGGTTATTTTTAAATCTTCCAGAAACGAAATATATTTTGTCAGCGAACCACAAGGCGTAAAAATTCTTATTTGTTTATTACCTACATAATTATCTATTTATTTAAAAAAAAAGGATATTTTTGTCAGCGTGTCACAAATTAGACAGAAAAAACATGATGAATGGAATATAGCTTGCATTAATTATGTCAATAAAAAAAAAATATTTATTTTTACCGTCGAACTTTTCTATTCATCTTCGAAAATGCCGCCTCCCATGGCTACGCTGGTGAGACTAGGATTCATGTATTGTACCAACGTTCTTGTGAAATAAGTCAATATGCTCGCTTAAAAATATGTATGGTAACAACTGTTGAAAGAACTTCCGGAGGAAATACGCAATTGTCACGGTTATTACACATGAAATGTGTTTTCAAAATATTTGGAACAAGTGAATTTCGAGAAAATAAAGATAAAAACCGATGATGAAATCTTCTTAGATTGTTGAAACTTTTGAATTAAAGACATTTTGATTAATAGTAATATGAAAACGTTTTCATTAAAAAATAATAGCTATTTACATACCCATATTAAAAAAAACACCAATATTATATTTGAACCAATATGTTTTAGTGTATTGTTTATATTTTGACAAACAGCCGCATTCTTGTATTAATGTGTATTGCACCAATGTAAACATCTAAAATTGAATATATAAAAAAAAACTGATGATTATGTTCGTGATGAGCGGAACCAGTCCTGATCATTATAAACTTATGAAAGTAGAGAAAACAAATTGCGTTTTTTTTTAAATATAATTTCCTTCGACCAAGAATTGACAGTTAACACCTTAAAAGTTTAAAATAAAACGTTAACCTTTCTATTATATAATATATAACCTTCAAGCATTATACATAGAGAATGGAAACAGTTAGTTGTTTCAAAAACTGTAAAAAATGTAAAGAAGTAAAGCTATTAATTATAATTCAGAAAAAAGTAAAAAAAAGACACTCATTCCTTTTTCTTGTTTGTCAACAATATATCAGTGAGTGCTTCGAGGAGTATTGATTAAGAACCAATGGAATGAAGAAATATTGTAGTAAAGAATGGTGTTAAATAATTGGTAGGCGAATTGAAAATGTCTCAATCTATCATGTGAGACTGATAGTTTCAAAAACTATGTGTTTATTGTACCCGTTGAATAACGAAGCAGTGAGATAGCTGGTTTTTGGAATTAATGCCCTCATATATTGTGTACAGTAGCTCTTTAATATCGTGAAGTTCCTATAAATATAGCATGTTTAACTACTCTACCACTTACGACTAGGGCTTCCAACCATTAATAATGCTAATGTAAATAATTTTACAGGTCAAATCTCATCTAGACGTTATTTCTTTAAAACATGACAACTCCGAAATTCATCTTCACTTTTATACCGTTTTTTGATCAAAATCAATTCTAAAACAATTTTACTCTAGTTGAGGATTCATAAAGACGTGATAGAAGCCATCTTTAAGGTAATTTAAGATGATTTTTTCGTTCAGAACCGGAAACATTTAAATCCATTAATCCCATAAGTAAACTATAGACTTTGCCGTTTTCTGTATTTCAAATCTTGTACGCATTCACGATGAAATTATACATATTATTCATATATGGTATAGGATTAATGAATACTCACTCTCCCGAAGTCTTCTCGGACTAGTTTTGCAGCTCGGTAGACATCTTCTCTGTTGGCAAGGTCGACGATATACCCCCGGCAAGTACCTCCCATACTTTTCACCAGTTTGCATGTTTCATCGAGACCTGGGGATAATAAAACCAGTAGTGATAATGAGCGAGTATATTGGAATAATTATAGTGTTACGGAAATATTAACTTGCTGCTGTCCAGGCACGTAGCCATGATTCGTTCAAGTGTGGGGGGGAGAGGTTTGGAAGCAAAAATAGTATTAATTTATTATTAAATAAAGCTAGATACAAGTATTTAAAAATTCACCACTAAAAAATAATGAAGAAACAATTAAATATTATAAATAATTATTTACAAATTTGAACAAAACAGAAGTTTTAGTTAAAACTGTTTATTGCCTTCGCCAAGGGGTGGGTTGGTTATGAATCACCAAATCCACCCTTCGCTACGTCCCTCCTGCCAGCTATAGTCACGGCCGTGTAATTAAAATATTTATATATCGATTTTGATTGATTATTTATTTTACTATGGTTGTATGATTTAAAAAAAGTTTATTTAGTTACACTTGTTATCATGTTTGAAAGACCAGACTGCCCCGAGATGAAATCGATTAAACTAAATGGCTGAGCAAGTCACATGTTATTTTTTTTCTCTCCATCTTTACTTTTTTTAAGCACAGTTGTGCGTGGTTAAAAGATCTATCCCGTGCAGCTCCGCATCAGGCCAAGAACATGAGTCAATTTTTTGTTTGTTTTTTGATCGTTATTGCGTTATGGAAAGCGGCCGTGAAACAGCGGCTGCATACACATAACGCAGTGGTTACCAAACGAATTATGCCCGTGGACTCCATCTTAAAGCAAAAAACTTTACCATAAACCCCCAAGTAAATAGCTCTACATAACTGCATTACAGAAAAATTATAAACTATATTTGATGTCTTGAATGGTTAATAGTGATGTAAAAATAAAATATAAATAAAAAATTTTGATATTTAAAGTATGATGAGGTTCATAACCGCACTAAATCCACGTTCTACTAAATAGGAAGATGGAAAAGCAGTCAACAGCCTCTGTACAGTGACCCATAATACAGGATATGAAATTGGTATCTGTTTTTGTAACCAGAGTTTATGGTGTCCTTGTTCAAACATTGGTTTCATCTCCTCATTTGTGGAAAATTCAAGAAATTGCTCCTGTGCTAGAATGGATTCACCTGAGTTTATGGCTCTGGTTGCAAAAGGGTCCAACACCCAACAGATGGTTACCAACTTATTTATTGCTATTTATTTTAAGTTTCATAATAGCGAAAATGCGTCAGATATATTTTTTTATATTAAACCTTTCGTGGACCCCCCAACGTTGTCCACGCACCGCCAAATTATTTTTAATCGGTCACAGATCCCTTTAGAGGTCACAAGGACCCCTGGGGGTCCGTAGAAACCACTGACATAACGGGTGGAGGTGGGGCAATCAACTTGTAGACTCGTTATCATTTATTATATGTCTGATTGTATACCCAATAAGCTTTTATAGAAAATTTGGATTTGTCACGTTTTCCAGGTAAATAAAATCAATTAACGTTCATGGCTGTTTTCCGTTATCTATACATTATAATTGCTCTCTATACTTAGCCGCAGTCAATGCCAAATAAGAAAGACGTTTATCACATTATAATAATTAGTTTCGTATTCCAAAGGCAAAGTTGGCTTATAATTATTTGGAATTAATGAATGGTTTTATTTATTATTGTTTTACAAGCATAAGCGCAATCTGGTGAATATTAAAACCGAGAAAAATGCATTTGAGTCAAACAAAAAGAAAATTGATGAATGAAGAGTATAACAATACGGATCTCTAATGAATCTCACTGAACTGTTAGTTCCAATTAAAAGCGATTTTTAAATAGTATGTTTGCTGTAGAACTTATACTGCCTCCAGGTGCTATACAGGTTTCAGCCACATGATGTAAATTAGAAAAATAAATTGAATACTTTTTGGGAGGAAAATATCATTTTACATTGGTTTTAGGTTTAAAAATTCTCCTCAGCCATATGACGTAAACCACTATTATATCAACACTCCCTACGTATAATCCCGTATCTGCAAACATGAAAATTTACAGGAGTGCATTACAAAGATTCATAGCGCAACTCACCATATAATGTTTTCGATAAATACAGTTTTTACTCTCTCGTGAACAATTTCAATTTTTAGGTTTACATCAATTAATCAAAAAATCTTCGATATTTTGTATAAATTTATACAGATAATATCAAAAGGGACATTGCCGTTGATAAACAAACATCATTCTTTCAACGTAACTGTTTTGAAACACGTTTATTTATTATTTGCTCTATAATTATAAAACACATGTTTTGTGCTAATTTTATTAAATGATCAGGACCGTTTTCACTATTCGCGAGAATTTCGAACTGATAATGTTTTTAAAATTACCGTTTTCGTTTTTGATATTAGAGTATTTTGTGTATGTCTGTTATAGAGATACGTAATGAATACAAAAATGTTGCTATCATAAAAATGGTTTGACTGAATGGTAATAAATAATCGTGTTCGATTTTAATGGTGACGAAACTAAATATTTCTTCATCATACTTAATGTAGTTACCGTCAACCTCAATGTAAACTTCATTATTCAAGTGAATTCATTGATGCGATTGACAAATAAAGTATATACTTACAAATATACATTATAAATTATCGTATAAATGTAGTATCGATAATTTTAATCCTCAATATAAAATATGCCAAATTAAAAAACTTACAGATTGTTCATTTTTGAATGTTTACATTAACGATTGGCAAAAATAGCATTTTTGGAAAATCGAGTGATGATGGATAAAATATTTTTAGAAACGTTGCCCACCTATGCTTTACACTAGTATATCATACTAAACATGTTAACCCTATTGCGTAGAAAGTGCTCGAATACCATTACATATTGATAACAAACATCTATGAAAGAAATTAACAATTAATTAAGTCACTGCCTTTCTAATCTTCCTGAAAAGTTTAATAGTGAGCGAATGTTAGGTGTTTTTTTTTTAAATATTGAAATTAGTTTTAAATATAAGTTATCGCACAATTTTTATTTGTCAAGCTACTATCGTAATAGCGCAGTTTGAAAACCTGATTTTTTTGTGTTACATTTGTATACATTATGCGTTTTTCACAACAAAAAAATAATTACTCAACATTAACACTAATTTTAAATTATGGAACATTGCAATTATGATATCGCATACACAGAAAGAATATCCAACTATTTTCAAACAATTATTATGGAAACGAAAAGTGTGCAATGTCTGAAATACAGATATTATCTTTGCGACGTGCCGACTTTAATAATTTATCATGTCTACAAAAGAAAGTAAGCTTTTCTTATATTTATTATTCGACTTTTAAACTTGAACTAATCGCGGCGATGTTTTTATGTTTTCTAAACTTTTACGCTCATTAATCATGTGCCATGCTGTGGAAATTATCTGGTATGTATGAATCTGTGCTATTTGAGGTCAAGCCACGCTTCCGAAAGCAGGCATCTCAAAAGACTTCGACATAAATCACGAACTATTTAGTCGTACTAGATACCTACATCAATCGGTTCATCATTGCAACGAAAAACCTAGAGTATTTTTTTTGTAAACTATATTGAACGGATGCGTTAGTGTAATTAGGTGGTAGGATATATATTATTATTATGACGGTGTTCACTCTCCCGAAAGTATGGGGGGGGGGGCTTTCTTTGTCATATATACAATGCTGTGGTGTCCAACTTGGGAGGCACCAATATTTTTTAATTAAAAATAATTTTCATACTATAAAATCTACAGATAAATTAAACTTCATATCGTAATGTAACATTAAAAATTCAGTGAATAAGTGTTTATTTTTCATTTTTAAAAGACTTCTGGGCCACAGCTAATATTGAAGCAAGCAAAAATATTTTTACTGAGGACTTGGATGATTTGGTGCTGCTTTTTTTAAATTATATATGACCTTGATTTCTCAAAGTTTGTGTGGATACAGAATCCATTTGATCCAATGAAGATGACGAGCTGACAACTATTGAGAAGGAAAAATTTATAGAATTATCATGCGATAGCTCACTAAAAACAAATGTTTCAAAATGAATCCTTAATTCAATTTTGGATGTATCTTGGCGGAGAGTATGAATCTTTGTATAGCACAGCAATGGAAGTCCTTGTAACGTTTGTAACGTCTTATTAATGCAAAACCGACTTTTCGTCACTGGCTGCAATGGAAATCAAAATCGAGCCAGGTTTGTAGTCGAAAAAGGGATACGAGTGGCACTCTGCACATCGTCCCCAAGATTTGATAAACTTTGTGCTAATAAACAACAAAAACCATTGCATTCAATTCTGATGCGATAGATGCAGTTGGTTTAAATGATTGAAAATATTTTAATATAAAAATAAATATGCTGTACGTATATGTTATGGAAATGGTAATTTTTTTTAATAGAGTCCGTATAATTTAAAACGTGTATATATTATTAAATATATTACGAAAATAAAAGCTAGGGAGGTGCGAATTTTTTTAAAGTGAGGCGTTGTAGCATAAAGGTTAGAAACCGCTGATGTAATGTATAATCTTAACATCGTTCTGTTGCCCAAAAATGAGATATAGTTTTCATTTCTCTAGTTATATCTTTCTAGTACAGTTAGCTTAATTATAAATAAATGACAAAATTTTCAATTTAATATGTTTCTTAAAACATGTTGAAATTTGTGAAGAAAACTTATTGAAATATTTTTATTTTGTTGTTTTAGTACTTCAAAGTGCAGCGCATTTGAGATTGAAGAAAATAGTGTATGGGAAAATTCGGATTCAAAAAAAAAAAACATATTTCTGGATTCGCTTATCACGAACTAATGATCAGTTATCAAATGTGGGAGTAGTACAAAACAATTTATGTTTTCTTTTTAAAAAATAATGCCTTTCCACCAAGAATTGACAGTATACACCTTAAAAGTGATGATGTGTTATAGTGATATATTTTTTTTATAAATGGTTGCATTATACATTTATTTGTTTAAAGGCATTTTACAGAAAAATCTTTTTCGACGATACGGTGTTTTTTGGTTATTTAATATTTTAAAGCGAAGAATTATGAAACCCTGGCTTAGATACATACGTTGAAAGTGCACACACACATCTCACAACTAACAGGTCACAGACTTCTTATAGTTATATGGCTATATTTAATATTGAAGAACCTCACTATTTAATATGCCCGCCATAAGTTTCGCATATTTTGAGACACCAGGTCACGGGAAATATGTCAGTTATAACATTAATATGAATTTAAGACTTTAGCAAAATTACAACTTTCGTTTCCCGTCAATACTGTAAGTATATATTTTTATTTTTGCTGTTCGTCATCTATTATTATTATTATTTAAAAACTTTCATTTAACGAATGCGTGATGCCAGAGAGTCTTTATAAAAAAACAAGCATGTTACAATGGATAATTAAATATATTTTTAAAAAAATCTAAAAATATTCTATTAGCATTCAGTGTCCATCACGTTTTAATTTGGCCCATTTCTTTTTCAAAATACAACGAATCAGTATATTCGCCATTAGATTACTATGAATGGCATTTTGTTAAACTTTCGATGGCTATAAAAAATGCCGGCCATTAAAGTATTTCATCTAAAATTTTGTCTAGTCACTAAGTCATTGGACGTTCATATCGTTTATATAGATATAATAACAAATATTTTTTTGCGACCTTCATTTCGATTGACTTCATTAGTATGATTGAAACCAGCTTTATTAGATGATTCAATACAATGCACAATTATTATAATAATAAAATGTTTGCGTGATTATTGTTAATAATTATGATTTCATGATTCATGGTTTGTGTTACTATAACTTGTAAACATATGGTGCGCGATTGCATGGAATTTGTTTAAAATTTATATTTTGCTTGGGAAAAAAATTAAATGCTTAGTGGAGAGCTTAGTCACTGATATGTTAGACAGAGGTTATATTTCTATCATATTTTTGATAATTAGTAGATGTTTTAAATTGAATAAAAGCTCACGAATTAATAAATAGGATACTTCTATTTTGTTTATTTTTTCTAGGTTATGATTTATTATTCGTACTTAATATCATGTACTAAAAATAAGTGATATCATTATGGATTTGTTTGACGGAAATAAGGTATGTTTTTGAGATAACTATAATAGATCATATTTAATTCCAGCTAAATGTCATAATTTAAAGCAGTGCTTGTCAACCTTTTTATACTTACCACCCATTTTTTCATATTTTTATAGTAAAATTTCCTTACCGCCCACCATCATCGCAGTAATTAATTCAATCCGGTGTAACGATGGAATAATTTTTCGAAGATTTTTTTATTTATGCTGTAAAAAATTGAGTATATGAACATATTGAAGAAGCAGTGTGAATTGAAAAACAAAATCATTTAAAAAAAATATATCAAAAAATTAATGATAACCTTGAATCTGATGCTGTCAGACTAAATATTTAATGTGTGGAATAATTTTCGTTAGGCACGTACTAAGGTCTCCTCTTTGGGTGATGTTTAAACGATTTGTTTGATTGGTCATAATAATATTAACCGCACTAAAACCTGATTCTACTAGGTAAGTGGTAGGAAAAGGTATCGATCTAATATTTTACCATTTTTCTATTTTGCCATAGTTTTTAAGTTCCAGATATATTGATATTATTTTTACTCTCGTCGTAATATTTAAGTTCTAGCAGTTCTTTTTTGTAAGTTACATCAACCTCATCCAAATTTTCAGTAAAATCATTTATCATTCAATTATATATACATTAAAATTCTAAATATCTTGGAATTGTTCTCCATGTCAAGTTCAATTCCTTTATGCAAGGTAATAGTAAGGTGACACCGCCCCGTACTTACGGGGCGGACAGGGGTCTTCAAAACCCATCTACAGGCTCTTCCTATTCATGCAAATTTAATATTTAATATCTCTCCTAAGGCATTCAAGAATAATTTGTCATATTTGTTTGTTTACCGTTATTTGTTTACCGTTGCAAGTAAACAAAAAACGGGCGATGCTTAGGGAAAGAATCACTTGTCCCTCGGCCTAGGGTTGGCGGTTAGTGGCCGACACAGCCCCGCGGCTTGGGTCAAAGGGATGACCCTATCATAAAAACCACTTGCTGTGTTTTTAAATTGAAATTGTGTATTTTAAACGCTGTTTATGTATCTGTTATTGCCTTTCAGGAATTTATAAGTGTAAACTAACTGCAATCAAAGAGAAAGTATACTGAATACAACCGGGTTTTAATAGAAGACGAAGGAACCTGTGAATTATCGTTGTTACCACGCTGGACTTGGGGCAGTCGAAGTGTGTTGACGCTCCAACTCCCCGTCGAGTAGCAGAACTACTTCTCTCAAAGGTTTCTTCAATATTGTTGATTTTGACACTTTTTGCAATTAAATTTGATAGGCGATATACTGCTGTTAATTCATCTTAATTCTTTGCATTTTGTTTCTTAACTAAAGTTGTTATTGTAGGACGGCTTTGAAGTCTTTTAAACAATTCTTGAAAATATTCAATCGACTTGTCTTAATATCCTGGATGCTTTGTAGCAAGATGTTTTACCAATCGAGATAAAGGAAGAGTCTTCTGGTATATTAAACACATTGGAAGCAGTTTATTTTCCAGTGATTCTACGAAGCCCATCTGCATGTATTCGGGCGAATATCCAGGAGCGTATTTCTTCTTTCGAGACGTAGGTACACTATTTTTACACAATTTATATAATATAACGCTATTTCACAAGTGACTACTAAGTGTTTACTCTCACAACTTTAATAAGGTATTGTGTTTACAAACAAACAAGTCAAGTCAATCGTTTTCAAAATATCTCCAAGTAAACTTAGCCGCAAGTCGAGTTTAACAAATGGTTTCGACGAAAACAGAGAAAAAACTAAATTATCCATTACCAGTGATGTAAAGTATAAAGACAACTCGGCCACCCTTTTGAGTGAGGGGTAGAATAATGAAAAGAGCGGAGTAGCTATGAATTATTGTTAGTTATTCCAGTTTGTTAACGTTAAGTTTTATGTCAATACGATGAAACGGAGATAGGCATTCATAAAGTTGCCTTAACTCGATGTGCATCACAAAACTCTGATAGTATTATCTTAATACACCAATAATTAGTTCTAGCTCTTAACTGACACGTTAAGTAAGCTTTCCGCTGCGTGACTTTGACTTTGTTTTTGTTTACAATAATGAAGTGCGGAAGTGGCCCAAAACGCTTCTAGTTACATCTTGACCAACTTCAATCAGAAGGTAAATAATCACCTTGGTTGATTTTATTTTAAGATGCATTCTATTTTAAGACCGTGTAGAAATAGCTGTTTTTATTTGAAATTATAGCGATTTGAAATGGTAACCTACTGACACCGTAGTATAAATAAATCTAAAGATGATGACTGCTTTTCAGGAAAATGTTGAATATGTAAAATCAAACTGTTGACTTTTTATTGAAATCAACGTTTCTGGAAAACTTAAAATTCAATACTATTTACTAATGTTTCATCCTATATAGACGAAAAATTAATATTTGGTGGAATACCATACTAATATGGTAAGAAGCACACTATTTCGTTCCGTTGAACGAAATATATTTGTATTAGTGTATCCTAAAATTATACTTAATGAATATAAATGTTTAAAAATATTTTATCACCAATTTTATGACGTCTGAATATATTTTAGTACAACCTACTTATTTATAAATTTTCTATTCAACTGCAGTATTTAAATAAACATCGTATTATCTGATTCATGTACTGTAATAAAACCAAGATTAAATGAAATTGAATGTTGCCATGGTAAAGTACGTTCAAGTGAGAAAATGTAGGCCATTTTTGAGTATTCTTTTTGCTTACATCTTGTAAATTTTACAAAGATTATGATTCATACTTAACGAATATAATTGTCGGATAAAGATATTTTCAATCTGATTGCTTTAATGTTTGGAAAGCATTCTAAGCAGCTGCTTAGAAAGATTATGGAGAGTACAATACTATTTTATTACATTACTATGGTATGCTGAAGAATGTACAAATGGTTTTTTCGATATTGATTTTCGGAATTCAATCGAATCATATAAATATTTATTACGATTTGAAAGTTTAGTATTAAAAGTTAATAAAGGGTTCTGAATTCAGAAAGTGGGCAATGCATGATTATTGTTTTACTGGGATTACTGATTATTTTTTTAATGATTTCCAGGCATTAGTTTAAAATCAATTTACACTGTGGCAGAAAAGTATACCAGAAAATATCTCATGTAACTGACATACATACATACAATTTCACTACATTTACAACGGTCTTGTAAAGATAGTAGTGTTAAAATGAAATAAAAAACAGGTCAAAAAATGCACGCCAAAATAGGTATATTTGAAAAGAAAAGTGCGGAGTATTTTTGATACTTTCATTTTTCTGCGGTCAACTTTGGATTCGATTCGATTCTCAAATGTCTTTGTCGATTTTGCTTCGAATACGTTTGGAAAAAAAATCGTTTCAACTGACGATCTTTTCGATACGTCTTCTTCTTTATCAAGAGATAGAGATCCTCGAATGAATAATTAGATACAATATATTGACTTTAGGTTTGTATGATGGGGAAAGGATTTATCGATGGTCTAATGTTATAAACCCGTATCTGATATTTTGACGAAAATTAACTTGTAAACCGTATCTCGTTTATTTAAAATAATACAAAGTATAACATACTCTCCATTTAATACTTAGAAGAATATAAGTCACACATATTAATGTATAACACATATTAATGTAAATATTCAGTTTCTTTTAGCCTCCTGCAAAATTTGTAAAAAGTCGCTTATAACTCGTATTTGGTATGAATAATGTTAAAATTATTCTTCTGCAAGATTACAGAGGAGGAAACATATTATAATAAAGCGAATTTAATGTATTTTCAGAACCAGTACTGTTTGGATAGTGCGAAGTTTCAAATTAAATATTTCGTTTCAAACTTTTGTATTGAATTAAAAAATGTTATAAGAATTAATCCTAAAAAACAGAGTTATACGATTAAATTGCGGATATATTCGTGATAAGAATGCGGTAAGTATATACAAAATTTACATAACACTTCAGTTAACTAAGTCTACTTTAAATGTATGTTGGTAAGGATAAATGAACGGATCGTCTTGTTGAGTAACTATTATAAAAAAATATTTTGGAATGTTAAAAAATTGCTAAGAACTTATAATGATACTTCAAATTAGTGCTTTGAGGAAAATTTGAACACTCAAAAAATCTGCTTCAAAGCTATTAATTTTTTGTGTTTTTAAGAAGCGGTCAAACATTTAAGAGTTGTGAAGCAAAAAATATATCAAAGTACATAGGTTAATATAAATAATAATAAATTCCAACTTGTCTAAATATTGAACACAAACAAAGCCAAGGTTAAACAATAGCAATTTAGTTAATTATATTTCTAAATAAAAGATGCAATTATGAATTGTGTTTTATGGACGGGTCATTTAATCATTGGAACCAGTAGCAAAAAATAACCAAATCGAAGTTGATCGAAATGTAAAGAGTGGTTTCATTGATCTGTCTTTGTATATTTTTTTACATATCTGTACCTGAGAGGGTAATAGTCCTATGTCCGTTTTATCAACTATACAAGAGGAGCAAAAACGTGTTTCTAAAACGGTTTTTATTTTATATCAATAAGCTTAGTTGTTCTCTTATTGCATTCGTTCTTTTGCAGTTGGATATATAAGAGACATGGAGAGTTTCATTAACAGGTGAAATCATGATTTTTTAGGATTAAATGGACATAGGATTGTTTATCTCGTAAATGCATTGTAACATATGACTGATTTTGGATAGGGTTACATACGCGAAAGTTTTATTTATCCATCTACAAATATTAAAATTTCAAATGATGTGAAATTTATTACTCAATTTCGCTATTCGCTAAATCCGTTTGATGTGTTTCCTTTTGGTTCTGAACTGAGAATAGTAATAAAAGTATCTAATTTATAATTCATTTGAATATGCATTTCTTTTGAAAAACTGAATTTGTTCATTGAGAAATTTTTACTTTTAATCATTTTCTCTGAATTGAATCAGATTGAAACAATGTCGTAGAAATTAGTATAAAGAGCATAAAACAAGTTCTATATTTTTATTTACACAGTTATGTATTGATTATAAGACAGAGATCCAGAAAGCGTTTAGTATCAGTTTTTATCAGTTAAATTGCTACTTAGAATTCGTGCGAGGAATAAGTGTTAATGGATATTGATCTTGTCTACAAGAATTCACAACGTTACTATTCTACACTTAGGTCATGATCACAGGCCGTGATTATTTGTATGTAATACTCAGTTTTTATTATGCGTACCAAATTATTGATCAACAATTTGACACAAAAAACCTACGTGTTTTTTTATTCACCTAGCGAACCATTTTGTTCTGATCTAGTAATTATTTCTTACGCATTTGATTTGAATATCGATGTGGAATATAGAATTATGTTTATAAAACTCCTATATACGAACTACTATTTGAATATATTGAAAAACAATAAACTAGCTACCTGGTTTTGCAGAAGCAGGGTATTTTGGAATGGCACTCCATTTGGTATTAAATAATCTACTGATTTAGTAATCTATTACGCATGTATAATCTGTAATAAAATCATCATCAATACCTATCGACCTAATAGAATATATTTGACCCACACTATCGATATACATATCTGTTTTAAGCATTTTTATTTACCATAACTGCATCAGATTACTATGTGCAGCTTAAAAGATGACGATGCCTAACTTTTACAAGCAGCATTTAAAAACAATAGAAATACAGTTCAACTTCACTAAGAGAAATAAAAACAGGGGAGTGATTTTAAATGTTACAAATAAACAAAAAAGTAGCTCATTTTATTTAATTTGAGCCCTCGAGAGTTGAAGTGGACCAAGTGGGTGAAACTTGTTTATAGAAAGTAAGATTAATTTACTCTTTATTGTATTTAACTTCTTACACAATAAAATAATTTTGCAGAGTGGAATAAATTAGCTCACTTCAATTTTATGATACTTTATGACATGTAGAAAACCAAAACACATTTAACTCATTTCTTAGTAAACTTCACATAACATTGGCTCATTTAAAATATCGACTGACGGTGCTTGATGAAATTTCAATATCAAATTTAAATCATACAAATTTTGTATCTTTTCCGATTCATACCCTTTTGAATATATTTATTATTATAAGATAGCGATGCGTTATTGAGTAACATATCTATTTCACTTTGAAAATAAATATTTTTTTAAATTATGATTGTACATTTTGAGTATTTCGAATGTTAGATTTCACTTTTATTATTTTTATAATCAATAAATCTGATAGATACTTAACGATTTCTAATAATGTCAATAAAACAAAATACCGTAAACGGTCTCTTTTAATACATTATTATTAAAGTTAAACATTTTTGCTGTTCTGAATTAATGAAATCAAATAAAAAAACGTGTTACTAGGGCATCACATTTGTTTACATGAATTGTAAAATTCTTTTTTTTTCAAATTTAAATAATTTTCATCGCTTAATCCTTTCACTTTAAATTATTTCGGTATTTTGTAATTCATGCGCAGAACCAACATATGGTTGTTATAATATATATAAAATACGTGAGGTGCATTAATAGTTGTTCATTTACCGCAATACACAGTTACTCGAAAATAAATAAATTCATAGCGAAAGGTTTTTTGATTAAAAGTTAATTTTTAATTTTTACGACGCAGATTTATAAATCGATCATTCGATTAAAATCACTCACTTGAAAAGTTTTGCGTTAAGGTGTTTATCGTATGCACTCGATGCATTGTAAATTATAATCAATCAATGTCAAATTAAATCTATTAAATAGTAGTATATAAGAGATACGTATTTAAGGTATCCGGGTACATCAGTTATCGTTATATAAAAGATACGCATTTTAATAAGAATCTGATAATATCTATGATATAAACGCATACAGGTAAATGATATCTTTCATCATTTCAAAATACGTGTACAAAGAACATGCATTTGTTTGATCAAATATTAAGGAACATTACAGTTGGTCTAGACTAGGGCTACCAATCCCGGGATCCCGCTCGATTAGTCCAGTGCTCCGCAACCGGTGTGCAGCGGCACACCGGTGAGACGATTCCAAGTGTGCGGCACGACACTGCCAGAATGATTAAAAATATAGTGTTTTCATTTTAGAAAAAAATTAAGATATTCGGTGGCTAAGATCTCCGTTTAGATTATTCTTGTTGAAAAAAATATTATATTATCTTGATATTTAATGGGAATATTGTTTGCATGAATTGTGTCATTGCAATGGTGGGGAATAAAATGGTGTTTTTCTTGTGTGTAAAACAAAAAAATCACAACGTAGAAATTACACATTGATGCATATATTGGGAAGCATTGATGAAATTATAACAAGCAGTGAACGAATATATCAAAATAATATACATGATTACATCAATAGGCTTAAATAAGCAATTTTTGTCAAGTGTTCTATCACTCTGAAAATGTAAAAGGGTTTATTTGACTTTTGTAAAAAAATATATACGCTACTATTTCAAATTCATATAATAAAAACAATTAACGAATTTTAAGTTTTGTTTATGAAATTGACATATTTCTGCTTGTGGTGTGTTGTGAAATATTAATGAGTGTTTAGGTGTGCTGTGACTGAGAAAAGGTTGCGTAGCACTGGATTAGTCAATCCTGTAATCGAAGGATTACCCAAATATAAATCGATTATTACGGGATTAACTGTAAATGTTTAAGTCTCGTATTTAAAATTCAATACTTCCTGATTAAATGCAACGTGTGCCTTAGTTTGTTTATGTGCAAACCTTTTTAATGCCTACATAATTAATACATATTTACGTCCTGCGTATTGTTTTTATTTTGTATTGTTTTATAGAGAAATCAATTTCATCTATAAATAAAACCTTCTGAATAAATAAAAAACCATTCCGACGCCCAAAAAAATACAAAATGATACATTCTTTCCAATTGAAGCAAAAATGGCACCAATTTAATTTTTAATTTACAATTTAAAAACATCAAATTCCTCTTAATGACCAATGCCATCATCCCGGGATCACAAAAAGGGTCCAAAGGGTCCGGCATTGGATTTTTTAGTGCAGACTGCAGATGAATGCGGTCATGGTGCGACTACCTCTAGTGAATATAAGTTGTATAGCTTTATGAATAAAAAATTCAGCGATACGCTCGTGAACATATTTTCAACAAAACAATGTATTTACATGTGACCTGGAGAAGGCGGGCTTTTTAAATTTGTGGGTACAATGTTAATTATGACGAAATAACGAAGTGCTAATTTCTTTCTCCTAGAAACTGTTTTATAATGGATTATAAATAATTGCACTTTGTTTTAGGTAGTATTCACTTGGTACACTTGAACTTTTGTTTCGATAGTTTGCACTTTGTGTAAGCTAGTATTCACTTGGTACACTTGAACTTTTATTTCGATAGTTTGCACTTTGTATAATAAAGTATTAACTTAGTACACTCAAAATTTGATTTTAATTGTTTTCACTTCGAAACGGATTCTTTTAACAAAGTACCACAGACTAATTTTGATAGCTTGACTTTGAAACGGATTATTTTAATTTTGTATGTTATGGACATTGAAATAAATTATATTAACATATTGCATGTCCACTTAGAGCCCTGCTTCTTCATAAATACCACTCCTATAATATACTAGTGAATAAATTCTAATGCGTGGAGCAAAGAATATACAGGCGGCCAAATATAGAGTTGCGACAAGTAAACTAGTCTATGGTGGAAAATCCTATGTTGCAAGTAGTAAAGAATAAGTGACATTTCATTACAGCGTTGTGAAACTATCGATTTCAAAGTGTGAGTATTTATATTGAGTGAAAACTATTTTGTCTATGTGATAATATTTTTTCGTAAGTGCAACATATTTCTTCAATGTTTAAATATATTTTATTATGTGGCATCACTTTATTTTTAGTGAAATAATTTGTTTTTTGTGGAATGCATTTGTTATAAGTGAAAATTATCTTTACGAAAGTGAATATCATCTAAACAAAAGTTCATTTAATTGTAAGCCTTTCATAATTGTCTCAAAATGATAACCATCATTGATGAACTTTAGTATGTTTCTTCGTTAATTTACTGCGTGTGCTGTATATGGTATATCGTCATTGTTCTGGCAAAAACCATTAAATCGGGGTTGTACGGGTTTCAGTAAATCGATGTACTCTTAACACATTGTATTATTCAAATAAAATTCAAGTTGAAAAGGTTTTTTTATTTTGAAGATTTCTGAATGTTTTTTTTTCGAGAATATGTGTAACGGTAACTTTTCACGTGCTATACGATATACCTTGAAAAAAATGAGTAGTTTAGTATAAGTAGCTTATCAAAACTGTTTCAACATAGTGCTTTTTGCCAGAACAACAACGATTATGATGTCATCGAACTATAATTAATATGCAATACAAAAACATAAGCTGCGCTGTATTCTTAAAAAAGTGTAGGTATGTATTTGTGCAGTGATTTAAAATACAGCAACTTTATTATATTGGACACTAATAAATTTATACATTCCTAGACAAAAATCACTTACCTTACCTACTATAGTAATAAGGAAAACATGCGTTAATTGTCATAATTAGCACGTTGTTATTAAGTCTTCAGGCTTTTCCGACATTACTTCTGTCACATTCGTTTTCAGGGTTTTACCACATCTTTGAAACGACATGATGCTATTTACAATATGGATCGACATAATTGACACGAATGTTGCAATTAAAACAAGTTTATTTATTCCACACTACAAGAGACGGAAACAAATAAATTAATCGGAATGAATTATTCTAGTTATTAACATTATTTGTAAATTTAAATTCTTTTTATGTAGGTACCTATTAGGGTTTCCAATCCAGGGTCCTTTTTACGATCCCGGAATTTTGGGATTCTCAATTTTTCAATCCCGGGATCCCGGGACTTTTGTAAGGGACCTAAGCGTAATTTCATGTTTTAAATTGTGCATGTAAAATAAAATTTGTGCCCATTATTACTTCAGTTGGAATGAATATTTTTTTTAGGCAAGGAAGTAGTTTTTTTTTATTGAGAATCAGACTTAATTAAAAAGATTATATTTATAGATGAAATTGATTTTTTTATAAAATAAGAAAAAAGCAGTAAAATATATCGTCAAAATGATCTGTTCCTGTCTATGACAGTTACGAAATATGAGAAGGAGAGAGACAACAATCCATATATTAATTAATTATGTAGGTATTATAAAAAAGCATGTTTATAAACAAATCGAGTTACACATTATAGCTAGTCAGAAAGTATTTAATTTGAAATATAAATTGTTTTTTAACATTTACAGTGAATCCCGAAATCCCGGAATTGATATTTAGACAATCTCGGGATTACGGGATCGACTAATTGATCGGGATTGGAAGTGCTAGTATCTATTATAAAACGGTTGGTCATTTTTTTACATTAATATACGCACGTCATTGTAAATATTCAGCTAACTAGTATTATAATTTTACATTTAATAAAAGTCACTCTGCATATTTAAATTGTTGATTATCAGTAGAAACTTATTACATTCATAAAAATAAAACATATTTATATTTTTGTAATAATTCCACAATTGTGTATAATACTGATGAACCTGTACAAAAATATGTTTTATTTTTACAAATATAATATGTTGAAATATTATGTTCGCATTATTTTTCGACGACTAATAGTTTTAGCACAGAATAGGAAGATAGATCCATGGGAAAAATATTATGGAGCAAATGGTACAGAAATAAAATATTATAGAAATAGCGGTATGGAAAAAATATAATATTATTCAAATATCTTGGAAATATCATTGTGTCTGTAGTTTCTGTACCTCTTTCTCCTAGGATCGTATTAATTGATTACAACTGTACCCTTTGGAAGATATGCATATAACTATCGACTTTATCACATTCAATGAGAGGTTTATGATGACCCCGCGCACACCTTGTTGCCTATCCCTGATCTACAGCACAGTTAAAACCCAAAACAAGTAAACAAATTACGATATATTTCACGCGTTTCAATACAATTTCGAAATTAATGGTAAAATGATCCTGTCAGTTGAACTTCGGAATAAATTATGATGTGTCGAAATAGCTATTGCACGCATATACATGGTACGTAAAATGTTAAGAGATACGTCCACTTAAAAATTGGCCGTGAGGTCAACCGGGCCAGCTTAGCGAGTGAGTGGGTGGCACTTGCTTCTTACCGGACCTAGATTCGGTCATATAGACTCACATACTCTTGACCACATGTTACAGCAGTGCCGTTCAAATATTGATTTTTATTCAGAAATAGAAAATACTGCATAGATATTTTCGTTTGAAAGATTTTTTCGAGGCAAATCTATTAATCGTATTTAGGTATTTTTTCAGGGAAATATATTTGTACTATATAAGCGAAAATAAATCCGCAATTTGGGGCTGTTTAGTTTCATCTTGAATTTTTTTTTTTGTTCCAAGTGCGTTTGTGTAATTGTTCAGCAGGACCCTGATGTATCGTTCTGGCACTTATCGTTTCCCCATATTTATAGTTATGATGTCCAATGACCATTCATTGTTTCATTCCATCTACGAGAACTGCTTGTTACTCAGTTGCTCAACCTCTCTTTTTTTTCGAAGAGAGTAGGGATAAAAGGATAGGGCTATGACAGGACCAGTGGTTAGCTAATCGCTCTCGCTATGCCCCGTGGGAATGGGATGGGTGGGAGGGAGAACTCAGACTACGAACAGAAATCCATAAATCGATTGAAAGATCAATCTATGAAAACCGTCCGCGCCGGGAATTGAACCCGACACATCCGTAACCGTAGCCAGCGACACTACCAACTGCGCCACGGACGCCGAAAGTTTTTCTTTTATTGATCATAAAAATGTTAATTTAAAAAAAATTAAGATTGATAATTATTATTGTCTTAATTGCTCTTACCGCTAGACCACAGAGGCCGATAATGATTATGATTATTTTTTAAATATACATAGTAAAGGTGTTAAAAATAATGAATGTTCAATAACTTATTCAGTGGACATAGGATGTTTTGTAAGTTAAATCAGAAGTACTCATAGGATCAATTGAAAATAAATCAAATCGCCTTGAAATGAGTTGCTCAATTTAAAAAATGTCATAATATGATAAATACCTGATTTATACGTGTAAAAATTTATTACTGACAATAGAAATATATTATTAATTATATGGACTAAAAACGTCTTAGTGTTAATTTTTTCGAGATTTCATCCTGTAGTCAGTTATTAGAGGGCTAATTATTTGTTCTAGGTTATAAAAAAAGGTTTATTAAAATAATTATAACATATTTTGAGCAAAGATATTTTTTCAAATCTTATATTATGGCAGGTAGCCGGAAAAATTAGCGGCAACTTCCCTTTCGTTTCTTTTCGTTATGTATCTCCACGTGTTATGTCCAAAATACGCCTTTGTAATATTAATACCACTCAAAACAATTTAAAAAAATTTTGTGAGAGAAAATTAATTGTTAACATTTTCATCGTTAAAATTATAAACGTCTCCATAATAATATTATGTACTATCAAATAAAAATTCGTAACGGTGTTATTCCACTGGTTGTGTAACTGAGCGTGACACGTTTTTCGAATCTTTGAGAAGCATCATAGAAGTTATCAATTTAATAAGATAATCCATAATACAATCCATCGAAAGTATTCAAATGTTTTTTTTTTGTTAACAACCCGGGATTAACCGTTATCAATAAAATTAAAAACACAAATAATTCTTGTTGTACAGCAGTGATAACTAAACTTTTTAGAGAAATGATTTTGTTACAATTGTGACGTACACATTTGTTAAGATACAATTGAAATCTCAGTTTATGTTTTATAGATCAAAAGATTTTTTCCATTAGATGTATTTCACTTATGGTGGCAGTATAGGTATACACTTGACTTATCGTCATCTTGGGTAAACAAAGTTGTATCTGCAAAAACTAAAACTGATTAAGAGAAGCAATTTAAGATTTCAGAAAATGTAACTTTCGAAATGAAATACACTTATACCTCCACATACGTGAATGAAAGAGATAACCGCTTTAGAGACTGTGATTTACTTCACGCTATATTTCTAATTATGCATACAGATGGAACCTTGATGCACTGTAAAATTTGTATGTTTTTCAGATGGAACATTTTTCTTATTTGAATTTTGATGAATTTACGGACAATTTTAAGGTTTTTAAATTCCGATAAAACCGTATGTGGAATGCGAATAAAACTGTACTAAAAAGTGATTTTGTGAAAACACAGCTGATGGAACCATGTTTAATCAAGGCGACGTTATGTTAATTTGTTAAAACATAGAAAAAAAATATTTTTACCGATTATTTATTCACAATGCAACACCAGTTACAGTTTAAGCTTAGGACTTCAATAGCTGGATGTCATCAATTAGAGGAGGAGCACGTAAATTCGGACTGTTACCCAGATACTAACGTTTATATCGCTAAAAAATTTTGCAAAACGCTATTGAATTTCGTTTTATATCAACATAAAAAGAATGCTGCCACTTTTGTTTTCAGTGTAAATATTACAAAAGATACATTTTTTTATATACTAGATACTAGACAAAGCGATTAGTTAATAAATTATTTTAAAATGTATTCAGATGTTCAATGACGTACGCCATACGTCCAAATTAGTTTAATTAGCATTTAAAAACAATTTAATTTGATTATTTTTTATCATTTTATTTCTTTTTATGTATATATTTATACAGTATAGTATAATAAATTATTTTAAAATGTATTCAGATGCTCAATGACGTACGCTATAAGTTCAAGTTTAGCATTTAAGCATTATTTTATTTAATTTCAATGTTTTTTTATCATTTTATTTCCGTTTATGTTTATATTTATACATTATAGTAATAACAACAATAGTGAATATTTCAGCATGTATTATAGCAAGGATGCCCAACCGGTCGATTCCGAAAACTTCCGTGAATTTTGAATGTTCAAAATATACGAAAATCACTTTTAAGGGGTTAACTGTCAATTCTTGGTGGAAAGGCATTATATTTTGAAAAATAAAACACAATTCATTTACTACTTCCACATGTTTATAATGATCTTCAGTTGAAAATGCTCGTGTTGATCGAAACCGGTCCTGATCATTTTAGACTTAGAAAGAAGTACAAATGAATTGTGTTTTATTTTTTAAAATATACGAAAATTATTTTGTAAGGACATACTAATCTAATAATATTTTGCATGTAAAGTAAAGATTTTTAAGTTTGGAGAAAGGGAAAAACCTTAAATAAAATTTCCTATAAGAATCATATTAGAAGTCGATCCCGACAAAATTTTAAATTGAAAAGTAGCTCCCAAGGCAAAATAGGTTTTGCACCCTTGTATTATGGCAAACTAATTAATAATAATTAGAATTATGCATCATAAAATGTGCGGGAGGGAATATAAACATCACAATGCATTTCAATGCAAATCAGTAAAATCGATTAAAAAATACATTTACGAAATTGTTCGTATGGGGATTCGTATCCATGGAAACCGCAACCGAATAGGACGAACGTCCAAAAGCGTATACCACTCCGTCACAGGATCCTTAACATGACCATTATTAATTTATTTGAAAACGTGTTTTTTGTTAGTGATTCATATAATACAGTTTTATTATTGATTAAAAATTGTGTTAATTGTAATATGTAAGTGCCGATGCATTGAAATCTACATGATGCGAATCACGCCTTTGTATAAATGACCGTTATAATACACAGGAAATGTTTCTGTAAACATTGAAAATGACTTATAGCCACTATTAAAACAGTATGCAACGGCTTAATTATTGCTACTTAGTATAAACCTTTCCGTATTTTTTTTATTAAATGCACAGTGTGCAATATTTTCAATCGAGTCAGTCATTTTTATGAATACTTAAAATTTGATGCAATACAAATACTATCAATGATTTCTGAGGCAATTATGTTCGCATGATATTACCGTTCTATATTTTCTTAATTTTAAACACGTTCTATCATATTTTTAATGTGTTTGTCATTCTATTTATTGTTAACGTGATAGATATTTCACAAACTCACTCTAGTTTCTAAGTGAGTTTCGATTTATCGATATGATAAAACTAATAGAATACATTTTAAGCTCAACTATTAGGTATACAGAGTTTGTTTCAATTATCATAGATTAGGATATTTTGAATTTATTCACTACACAATTTACAAATTCTAAAGCAGATGTTAATAATATTGAGTAATTTTTGGAGCCCATATACTTTTTGAATGTAAAGAATAATGCAATATTATTTATATACACGTATACTCACAGCAAGATTTACACAAATAAATCTTTTTAAAACCATGTTGTATGTTCGATGAGACCGAACCAAATTTGCGAAGATATTTTAATTTTTAAAATAGAATTAAAGTTGTAAAGTCAGAGCAAATCGGAGCAAATGCGGAGTCGAAGTAATGATTTGATACTTTGGTCTGAATTAAGAGTCAGAATCGTGAGCAATTTACTCATTTTAAAATTAATTTGTATTTGTGAAAGTGTGCACTATTTTAGCTGGTTATAAAATATATTTTCGAAGTTTAACTTAAACTTCAAACTTAAAATCAAGAGGAATATTTCATCAAACAACACCAGAGTTGCATTTATTTAAATAGTTTATTATTATCACAGAATACTTGATATTATAATATTAATATGAAAGAAACGTATGTATTAATAAAAAGCAGGTTTTTTTTGATTTTGAATTGCAGTCTCTTCAAGAGGTGCAAAGAATGCAAGTAAAAGGTCATCGGCCATATGAATAGGCGACCGGTTAACAAACACTTTTTATAATACATATATTTAATATTATTTTACTCGTACTATTGATATTGACAAATAGTTTGCTTCAAGTGGTATGTATGGCGTGCATATACTGAAATTAAGATATATAGTTAATGCGCAAATATTTTTGATTATTTTTAGTGTTTAAACATCATTCAAATGCATGTATTTATTTATTTGTACCTTTTAAAAAAGTGCTAAAAAAATCTAAATGTTTCAAATTATTTTATTAAAGTCTATCATATTGATAATTTGATGAAGAGGATTATATATAACTCGCATTATATATTTTCTAAGCACTCTTAATGGAGCATTTTAGCAGAGTATTATAACAAAAAATGGTTTTAAGGAAATCACTCATCTTCTCATTTCAGATAATCTAAGGATAGAAAAAGTTTGTAGAAATACATACTTCATTAAGTAAAAAATATTATAAATGAACAGCGTTAAGTTCTTGGAGATTAATAAGAGCCTTAAAAAAAATCATTTATTAGATAATTGCATGTTAATGAAGACTGTTGGATCGCCGCTATTAAAATTATTTCGCTTTTGATTTTACCCCTCCAAAAAATGTAATTAATCATGTAACTAGTTTTATTATTATTTTTGTGTAAATAACTGCTTTATCATAAAAATAAAATCGCACTCTCGGTTTTGTCATGTACAAGTTAAGAATTTGAATCAATTTATATGTAATAAATAACAATCTTGCGATAGAGTTAGTCTGAAGATTTTTCACAAATAAGCCAACCACTTGTCAAACGCAGCACAACCAGTGCAATAAAAAAGTTATAAAATTAAATTTTATAACAATTGTTTATTTCTGAATACATTTGTATCAATTACATTCGTATTCAGAATTAAAAAAATATCATTAAATGGATTACTCCTAGATTACGGCAAACGCAGCATAAAATATATGATACATTACTCCACGGCAGTGGCGGCCGGTGACAGGAATATTAGGGAGTGCAAAAAAAGATTCACATATTTATGTAAGAAATCCATCCTCCACATATTGGATTTTGAAAGTACTATTAGACATATACGAAAATATAAATCTGATATTGGCGATATCAACTGTTTCTCTTCACCAGGGTTTCCCAAACCTTCCCTGCGGATTAATTTCGACGGACCACCTTTCTTCTTTTTTTTTGGTAGGTAATATCAATATGAATTTGAGTACGTCTAAATTTGTTGCAGCCCTAGCAGCATATACAACCATTCCAGGTTGTCGCAGATGATAGTTTGGGAAACCTTGTCTGTCTTTAGCCGTGGTATTTCTCAAAATGAATTGATCCTTTTTAAATTTTAGAAGTAACACTCACTTTCGACGGAAGTCATCGATATTGTATAAATTATTTGTAATGGCTTAACGATTTAGCTAATTACTACATTTTTTTTTATTCGTGAAGAGTTGAAGTATAGACAGGGCTCCAACGACATCGTAAAAATCTTCTCTGCTGTATAAACCAGTTAGTTCAATTTAAGTTTAAATTCCTCCATGAAATCGTATGTTAAGGTTACCATATTAATGTCTGCAATTGGAATAATTCAGTATTAAGCCGGAAATTGTTCGCATAAGTATTTTTTGGGGAAAGTAATTTGTAGAATTCAATATTGAAGAATATAAAAATATTAGAGGAAGGTGTATTACGAAACTGAACCAGATACACAGTTGAATATTATGGAATAGGTAAGGCCAGCCAGGTAAAAAACTCGAAACTATCCTATTTTAAATATTCAATTATATCTACTCGGTATTATACACGATCATAGTTATAATTTTATAAATTGTATTCATCACTCCAAAAGTTATAATTGTAGGTAAATATTATTCTTATTGAAGAGCGTGTAGTTAAAGAATCATATCGAAATTAGATGGCTTACTAAGCTTGTTCCACTGCTCTTTTACATTCTTACAAATGACTGTTACAGGTTTGTAAACTCAAACGTCAAATCGCTTTCGGGCACGTTCGTGAATTTCCGCCAGGGGGATCAGCGCTCAAAAACAGTCCATACAAAATGCAACTGAAGCGTACTTCATACTAGTGCAACGTCACAAATGTGTCAAAATACATAGAACATTTCTGACGTCTAAGGAGTGCAAAAGAATTTATGCTCCTACCGCGTCATCGACCGACTTACCGCGTCATCGACCGACTTTCATGCGTATTCTGAATCGACGCAGAATACGTTTGCTAGTCGTGTTTATTGATCATCGTTTCCTGCAATATTTTCCTATGGGAAACACGAGGAAGATTTAAAATTAGTGAATTGGTATAATTATTATATTTGAATATCGTTTATTAATGGAATATTTTGATGGGACTTATTGGAGTGCATTGCACCCTTTGCTCCTTTACAAGAGCCGTCCCTGCTCCACGGATAATGATTTCGCATTTCCTTTCATAGTCGATCCATAAAGCTGGTGATAAAACAGATTGACCACACCGATGTTGTTATTTTTTTTCATTTTATAGTCGTTTTGAGCGCATTGCAACTGGTGACCCACTGACGAGCGAGTTATTTTACTTACAATTTTTCCAACAGACATGCACCAGCAGCTCTGTCATATATTCCACCACGCCAATGACGTGCAAAAGTAATTAAAATATTTTAATTGTAAAACAATTTTGAATGTTTAATCGCTAATGTTCACTACTGATTTCACTTAGGGTTAAATAATGATTTGTGACAATGTGAACCAAGATGTAGTTCTTCACACAATTTAGCTAAGAGTTATTGGATTTAATCTATATACTTGAAAGAAAATACCAATCTTGCACAGTGTTTCAACTATAAATTAAATTAAACGAAATTTTCGATGGATTTAAGTAATTATTTGTGATTACAATGACTACTCAAGTAAAATCGAGCTTTTTATTCCAAATAGTAGATAATACAAGTTCGATGAGGCATATTAATGAAAGGCTATACAATATAATGTAAATATTATTTTGATTCTAAATGTATTATTTTACCATTGACTTATTTCATAAACGAACTAAGTAAGCGAAGTGTTAATAAAGATCTAGTAAAAAATAAAAATTAATATTTTTGAAGAAATACATAGATGCTTTCATGTTATTGTAAAACATCAACAATAATCAATGTAAAATCAGTTAATTGAAAAAAAAATATTACTAACTACGTTCCAATTAAAACTAATTGCTTTGTGTTGGTTCATTGAAACGGTTCTTTCAAATGCAACGCAAAATAATATTCAACATGAAAATGATAAAAAATATTTAAATGCATTTTTGTAATACCAATTATTTTATTTTTGATTTATAGTTTGTATTATTTTGTCTACATCCTTCTGTTGGTATTGATTTTAAATCACCGATTGGCCAGTCGCAAGCATTATCGGTAAACTAATAGAGCTTAATAAATATAGATTGATAAAATGAAAAAAGTATTTATTTCTATTTTTTCGATTTTCGATTTTCAAATTTAAATAACTTCATCATAACTATAGCTGTAATGACAGATTGTTCCTCTTTTCGTATTTGAATCATCAAATCACGACAATCCTTTTAGTACGCTAGCATAGAAGAGATAGTAACATACTTAATCTGACAATTTTTGTTTAAATGTATTGATTTTTACGTGAAATGCTAAATCTTATTTAGGTTTTCTAGGAAAATAAATTATCAAAGATAGATATATTTAGCATTGAAATTTAGTAATTATTGAGTAAGCTTCCATAACGGCTGAAAAAAATAATGTTTGGTATATTATGCTTGAGAGTAAAAATATATGTTTATTTCAAATTTCTCTGGTGAATTAAATCGAGGTCTTTCTAGCAAAAAATATAAAAATCCAGATGCTGAATTGAAATATATGTTATGAAAAGTAGATGCGCTAATTTGGAGTAGTATGTAATATTATTGAAAAAAAAACATAATCGGACAATTCACCTTCGAATGGCAATTAATTTTAATAATTTATTATAACGATTTTGCTCCAGGCGTAAAGTGAATACGATCAAACATAAAAACAATATATTATTTACGTATGAAAATATGTTTCAAGTGTGAGCTACTACCCCACTGTATGTACGAAGGCGAGTACTTACAGGTAACGTAATGTACTCATACTTTCATTGAGTTGAAGCTGTGCGTACCAGTGCAGCTGTAGGTGCCGCATGGACTCGGTTGCATTGCTTGCATTTTTGATAACCTTTCTGCTCGCTTGCAAAGTTGTTCGGACGTTTTCATTACAATCAGGTTTGTTTAAGTAATAGAACATTAAGTAATAAACCCAGTAGAATTTTTACCATAATATACTATCTCTATGAATGCAAGTAAACAACTCTTAGTTGGTCGTTATAAGAATACGGACAAATTACATTTTATTTTGACTCACACATGATATTCCAAAATAATTAAATATCATAAAATAATGCATTGAAAATATTTAATATTTTTACGCTTGTTCCAAATAAAGATATATTGCGACAAATGTCAACAAAAATAGTATCAATATTTTTGTGTTGGTAACAAAGCTGATTGATCTATACTCTTAGGCCTTCGTCCAACTCGATTGCGTGGTCAAGGGTTTTAGTCGTCGGACACTTTCATACTTGAATTTCGCAATCGATTTATGGATTTGTACACAATGGCGTGAATGTCGTTTTACGATACTGGTCCTTAATACGATCATTACAAAAAGTGATTAGTTATCTAATAGAAATTTTCTAACGTCTTATTATTTTTTTGCCCTCTCCAAAGAGAGATTTTATGCGACTACTTACAACCACATGTTTAAAAACACTTTAGTGAAGATTTTAAATTTGAAGCTCATATGCCTTTCATTGAGAGCGAGCGTGGTTGAAATATATTCTATAACCGAGCTGTTTACATTTTTTTTATATATTATAAAATACATTAATTAGTTTTCTAACTTCATACGGGGTAAGTTTTCGGCCGGGATCAGGAACGGCTACTTTTATAAAATGTTTGGCTGATCAGACTTTTGATAACAATTGTATTGTAACGACATACTTAAATTAATCAATATATTAAATTAAAACGTAGATATCCTCTTTTCATAGATTCACTCGAGCGTATAAGTCTGGGAAACAACATTGCATTGGATATCAAATTGGTTCAGTATTTCAATTGTCCGGAATATACAGCATACATAAAATAATACGGATGATTATCATTGAATAAATGGTAATCGAGTTTCGCTTACGACCTTGCGGTATTGATTATTTCATAGGCCTGATTGTTTGTCTAAGCGTTAAATTCAAGTGGATTAAAATAAATAAAATTTTGTGTACGTTTGATGATTGCCTTGTAATTTATTTATATTAAGAAAAATAATATTATCAAACAAAGCCACGACAAGTTAATTTATTGGTCATTCTATAAATGTTGAATAAAAACGTCAACAGTCCAAATCGTGATTTTATTTTAATAGTTAGATAAATATAAATGGTTTTTGATCGGTTAGAAATAGTGTTTTGTTCAAGAAGAAGTTGTGAAAAGAGGAATTTCTTCCCAATTAAAAATCATGACAATATAAGATTAGTTAATTTATCAATGTATTAATAATACATATATGTACACTCTATAATCGCTATAGCAGGGATCGGAGAATAAAGAAGAAAAACTCATCATCTAGTGGAGGTAAAGAGGGTAGCACTCCTCTTCCGTAGACGTCGGCAAAGGATAAACACCTTCCAGAGCAATTAAACAGCGAAAAACACTGCTGCCGTTTCAGATCAATATCGTTCATTGCATTTGGTTGTACAAAGTTGAATACAGTTATCGAAGTTAGTAACAGTTAGGAAAAAAACAAGTTTAAAATACTCTGGCACTAACGTTAGGGTTGGAATTCCATCCCTCAACCGCTAAGTGCTCCACTTGACTCCGAAACCGTGCTACGATAGGTGATGTTTAGGTAAAACGCGGCCATTTTGTCGGTAAAGGATCCTACCGGATAACGGGAAAGTGAACCGAAATAAAGAGAAATCAATACCGACGGTCGCTACCTGAATATTATTCCAACGAATTTTTGTGAATATCTATTTATTATTTTAAAGTAAGTGTTTTAATGTGTTGACAGTCAATTCTTAGTGGATAGGCATTAGACTGATAAAAATAAAATCACTGTTACTAATAACATCACCGGTTGAAAATGTACACTCAATAAGCGGAGCCATATCTGATCATTAAATAAAATTGTACAATCAATACAAAATATGTGTTTTCTTTTACACAACGAATGTAACTGTTGTACCTTGTAGATACATCTACTATACTGTAATTATAAAAATAAAATATCATTACAAGGTAATGTTTTGAGTTAAATGATCACGTTGTAAGTTACTTCTAATCATGATAACTTTATTTTCTCTCATTAAAATAAAATTAATTTACCGCACCATCAGTACCATAGCTAGGTAAAAAGAGTTTTGAAAGCCTTATTTATCGTTTTTATTCGTTTGGTCATCTTTTTAATATCCGATCTATTTAAATAGAATAGGTAGCAGTTGATTTTAAGCTTATAGAACTTGCAATTACAAGCAGCATATTTATTAACTATAAGTAAGTCTAGTGATAAAAGTTTTACATAAGCGATCACATTGATTTAAGTTCAAGTGCCGGTAAGGTCAAAATCAAATTTAGGTTTCTTCAATTTTATTTTAAGATTTTGGGCATGATTGCTTGTGATGTCATAAAACTTTTACTCGAGTCACTTCAAATGACAAGCTGGGGATTTTAATCTTGACCGTAGAAGAACTTTTTTCTGAATCACATGCACAAATTGTATTTTACTTTTATTTAGTAATGAAAAATAATGATAGGCATGGTAAATAAATTATTTAGTAAATATCAAAGTCTATTAATTATGCATAGAAAGGCTAACATTGACATAAGAAAAATATATTTGGTTAAAATATAGTTCTGAAAATACATAAAAAAATTCTACGAAAAATTAAAGTTGTTTTTATAAAGTAAATAAAAAATACTTTTGAAATCCTAGGATACATATATATATATATTTGATGTTTTTTTTGTATTATACTATTGATTGGCAATAGCTTTTGAAAAAACTAATAATATAGATTGAAATAAAAAGATAGAGTGTCAATTAGGGTATCCAATCCCGCACCCTTCTTTTGATCCCAGCATTGGTCATTAAGTATAATTTCAAGTTTTTAATTGTATATTTAAAATTTAATTTGTGTCCATTATTGCTTCAGTTGGAATGTAAAATATACATTGGTTTAATATTTTGTTTGGGTATTGGAATTTTTTTTTTATTTATTGCTTATCAGACGGTCATTTACAAAACAAAAAAATGTATTATTTTATTTATTGCATTATTAAGATAGGTTTTGTCAAATGGTATCCAAAAAAGGAACATATCCTGCAATTCAACTTTAAAATAGTGTCCTCCATCCATTTAAGAATCGGTCCTCAATTATTTTTAGCATTTACAGTGAATCCCAAAATCCCGGGATTGATGTTAAGACAATCCAAAATCACGGTATTAAATGACTGACATTAGTGTAAATTTCAGTCATTTAAAGTAAAAACTCAATTGAAATTAGATTAGATTTAGGCAGTGATTAGAAAAAAAGCACATGTGATTGTGATGAATGATTATATTATATTTGAATTTGTGACATGGTTTATCTGTATAACTAGCTAGTTGTATGATCTGGATATGGTATTCAAAGCAGGGCTGTAACAGGTCATGTATAGCCAGACAGAAAATTGGCCAACGAACTCAGCAGTTCAATCGGCCACAATATGTATTATATTGGAAACGCAGTATGTCCACCAAATGAATTCTAAATACATCTTTCATAATTACAGTGGTCAACGTCGTTGGCTTCGCTTACGGATGTCTCGGGTTCACATCCCGGCATGGACAGTTTCATAAATAGATTTTTCAATCGATTTATAGATTTATTTTCATAGGCATGGATGTTTGTGATGTCTGAAATTCTCTCCCTCCCGCCCATCCGATCCTAAAAACAGGTCGTAACGAGAGCGATTAACTAACCAATAGTTCGACCCTAGAATTACTCTTTTCGAAAAAGAGAGGTTGAGCAACGTAACACGCAGTTCTTGTAGAAAAACTTCTGTTGGAATACCTCCATTAGGAATCCATATGCTCCACACTGGGAGCGGACATGGTAAAAAAATTATATAATAGGAATAAAAAGTAAAACTCAGTGTGTGTTCAAAATACTGATCAAGTATGATAAGTGATACAAAGAGTGTAAAAATATTAAATATGTATTCTGTAATGTTTAAGAATTAATGTATTCTACTACAATATTTTAATATTCAAAATCATACATCAAATAAATTGGCTGTCATATTAAAGTCATACCATGATAAATGCGGCTAGTACGATCGCTGATCTACTCCTATATGCCCTTACGGCGTGGAGACATGGACCTTAAAGCGAAAGAAAAAACACGGCGAGTCGCATTTGAAGTGTGGCGTTGGAGAAGGATGTTCCGTATACCGTGGACGGCCAAGCGCACACACGAATCAATCAAGGATAGACTCTTGGTCATTTTTACAAGACGCCTACTTGGCTTTTTTGGTTACATCCCCCGCAAGCCTACCGATAACCTTGAGAGGCTAGTCGTCGCAGGAAAGGTTGAAGGCAAAAGGGGACACAGAAGGGCCCCAACTCGCTGGAACGACCATGTGAAGGACCGACGGTCCCTCAGAGCTGCGGAGTGCAGGAGCATGTGGCGAAGGATCGCCAACGAAAATGGAGTTGTTACGGTAAGTGAAGGTCGCGACCCTCACACGTGAGGATTAAGATAAAAAAGAAGAAGAATATCAATGTCAACACGTCTCAAAAAACCAATTTATTTTGAAAACGTTTTACTGATAAAGTGAAGATTGGATCCAGAGTTCTACAGATTTATTCAGGTTTAGTTATATCAACAAAAAATAGTCGGTTTAATCATACATTAACAATACCAACACAGCTCTTCAACTCCTAAGCTAATTATATTTTAATTTAACAAAGGCTTCAAAGAATTAGCCCATAGCTTTCGTGATTAAATATAGTTTAGTGTAAATAATCAAAAAAATAAGTACGTAAATAATATTTGCAATAGCTATCAATGCAATTAAATTGAAGAGAAGGATTCCAAAACTAATTACGTAATTGAAGAGATCAATCGAGTAAGCAATAATTGCGAAATTTAATTTTACTTGAACAAAGCTCAAGGAGACTCAGTAGGTACAAGTATTACGAGGGCAAGAACATTTGTTTTTTATTAAAAAGAAGATAGACATTTTAAAGATACCATAGATAAATATATAGTACAGATATTGTTTTCTTACAATTCAATTCAAATATTCAGAAATAAAAACAATCGTTTTTATAACATTTTTGATCGTGTCAAAATATTGTCAATCTTAACGACTTTCTTAAGTGAGTATGTTGCCATATTCATTAATAAGATCAGACCTCTTCCAAGAAAATTTACTCTCGTTATGGTAATAAAAATACATCGCAATTTTTTCTTTACAAATTTCAATCAATGTTACCATGTCAAGCGAAGCCTATAATGGCTGACTTTACGAACACAAATAATGTATAACGTATAACGGTGGAAATAGCGTAGAACGAAAATATTTTAATGCAAAAGTTCTATGCCGAATATCTGAATAAATATACCTACTAGTTACATTATTTTAGTCATTAAATAAGTATCTTGCATCACAGATCACAGCCAATTTTGAGAAAAATAAAAATACGACTCAATAATTGACAAATCCAGAAAGCTTGGGAGCTAATTTTAAAATCTGATTTACTGAGCGCGCTACACATATAAATACGAGAATATCCAAATGCTGGTCAATAATCCATTATTGACTAGCATTTTCCAAGATTCGATAAACCTACGACTATTTTTGAATGAATTATGTTCTCATTATGGGGCTTATCGTGCGTAAAAAAATATTTTATCTTATATTTTTCATTGTATTCAATTTCATATGCCTTTTTAAAGGTTAAGCATATCACTTTTAAGGTATTAACTGTCAATTCTTGTTGGAAAGACATTATATTTTACAAAATAAAACACAATTCGTTTGTACTACTTCCACATGTTTATAATGATCAGGACCGGTTTCGCTCATCACGAGCATTATCACCTGATGAAAAAAAATTGGTTAAGATTATAAATACATGGAAATTTTTTTCAAAATTGTATGCTTTAAAGTGAGGAAACAATTTTTTTTCTGTTCAAATTCTTTCACCCAATATGATGACAATGCTCCAATAACTTGTTTTAATTTTATTTTGTTGACCTTATACAGTAATATAGCTGAGACAAAATTACTAACCTCCTTGAATTATCTAAAAAAAATTTAATAATTATGGCTGTCTGCCGAAATGAATCATTTTTTTTCAAAATATTTTTTCACTTAACATGTGTATGAAAAATCATAAAGTGGAAATTCAGCTGGATTGGTGGTTCATAACATATTAAGTGTACGGATTGAAACACCTAGCAATACATTTAAAGACTGGGAATACTGGCTGCGAATATGCCATTCCATAAACTCTATCGTCAATTTAATGCCCGCATCGCGAGAATATTTTTATAATAATTAGTGACTGCGTTCATGAATAGAGTTAGTGTTTTTTCATAGCTTCCTTTGAATACCTACCGCTTTTGTAATTGGCCTCGATCAAATAGCATTGACCGTAATTTAAAACAGTGAAAGATGCCCCTAGATTGTTAGTAATGTTTGTGTAACACAAACAAATATTACTTTGAATACTATGAAATGTTTCACTACTTTACGCTTCACTTGTTATATAAAATGTTTTGAAAGTTATTTTATGTGAATTATGCATAAATAGAGATAATTGCTGACAAAATGATCAATGAAAATGAAAAGTTAATCCCAATTTTTCTATTTCTGAGATGATTCAATCAACCAAACCTGCCAGCTCGATCCAAGTCAATATCTTCTATTGCATTTGGTTGTACAATACATAGTTTAATATAGTTAAATAATACAGTTAAAAAAATCACATTTAAAATAATGTTTCAAATTTAACTACAAAACAAATAATTTTGACGACCAGCTTACGTTGGGGTCGGCTTACCCACCCTTGAGTCTCCAGTTTCCACCCGGCTTCGCCACCGAATAGTATTGGTCCCGTTTAGCTAGAAACGTGTCTTTTTTGTTGACCGATAATGGGAAACAAGATTCTTAACAAAAAATGAAAAATTTGTAGCGACGGTCGTTGCCAGGGAATAATAACTCTAACGATTTTTTGTGAAAGGCAAATAGAACGGTAAATATGACTATTTGTTGTGAATTATTTACAATCATTAATGAATTTAATGCACAGTAATGAATTTACTAATTGCCTTGTCAAAGACTTTACATTATGATCTTACCCTTTCGTGAAAAAACGGTTTTGGACTTTCGAAGACCAGTGTCAGAAGCAGAGTCAAATTGATACTCTGATAAACATTAATAGTTCCAGTTCAAGTCTTAATAACTAGTTAGCCTATTTACCAAAAATCGCGTTCATATTAATGTTGAGCGACTTGTTTTATCAAGTGGCACGTTGACGCATTGCCGGGAGGAGAATAAGATTGTATCAAATGTCTTAATAATTCTATAATAAGGGCTCTATTTTTGTTTTACTAGTTATATTTTTCAACAGTTTTTCTTATTTTTCCGATTGGAATACGGGTACCAAGATACAACGACTAATGAAACAAATCCGTACAAAAATCATTTGTATGTACAAAATACAATAATATATATAGTTCTTATAACTTAATTTTATAATTTTTCAAATGAGGTTACTGATGAGTAGTGATTTTGAAGTAGCTATTTTTATATTATTTTAAAATGAAATGAAGCTTAAATTGTTTTGTAAACCTTTTTTATGAATTTATTCGTATGCATGCTAGAAACAATTTGTCACGTTTATGTATTGAAAAGGTTATGAAAGAAACATTGTATTTTCGTCCTCTAAATTTCGATATAGCATAAAACACATTTCCCCGATTCAATTGTTTCTAGGCTAACACACCGAACGAATTAGCCGTTTAATAGGATAGTATTTTGATATTACAATCTATAAATATATATTTTACATATTTATTTAGTCTGTTAAATCCAATATTTATAATTATAAAGTTTGCCACTTTGAATAAGAAGGAATCAAATTCAGTAAGAGTTAAATATTTTGATAATAATGACTTATTATTAATTTTGATCTTGACTGTACACATTCAAAATCAAAGTACACACATTAGAATGTAATTATTGTTTATTCAATGTAGAATTTATCCTTGCAGTGGTTTTATGTATAAAGAATTATTATTATCAAGGCTTAAATTATTTTTAATTTAAGATTAAAGAGATTAATGAGCAAATTGACGACATGATAATATTAAGATTGCTTGAAATTACGAATACACGATAGTGTTTCATAGTCTATAACAGTGATTCCCAAAGTGGTTCCTATCGACCTCCAGGGGTACTTGCGACTGCTTTAGCAAATAATTTGGGGGTACGTGGACAACGTCGGGGGGGTCCGCGAAAGGTTTATTATAATAAAAAATCTGTGACATATTTTCATTATAATGAAAATTGAAATAAATAGCAATAAATAAATTGATAGCGATTTGTTGGGTGTTGAACCCTTTTGCAAGCAGACCTACAAACTCAGATGTATCCATACTAATACAGGAGCAATTTGTTGAATAAACCAAAAATGAGGAATGGAAACCAATGTTTGAACAAGTTACTACAAATTCTTGTCACAAAAACAGATAGCAATTTTATATCCAGCATTATGGGTCACTGTGCAGAAGCTGTCTTCCTATTTAGTAGAACGTGGATTTAGTGCAGTTATGAACCTCTGTACTTTAAATATTACAATGTTTTATTTATATTTTATTTTCCCATCACCATTTACCATGTAAGACATCACAATTAAATATATATTTTTTATTATGCAGTTACGTAGAGTTATTTTAGTTAGGGGGTCCATGGGCATAATAAGTTTGGGAACCACTGGTCTATAAATACTCTGAAATTATGTTAAATTGTGTTTACACTAGCTGTGATGTTGGAAATGTCAAAAATCGATCTACTTTGCCTTATTGTTTTATAATATATTTTTAGTAGTATATTTACTTGAAGGAAAATATTTAATCTATTAATTTAATCATTACATACATATTTGAATAGTTGTCAGTTTGCTTGCTTTGGTTCTGTTCAATTATTCGCTAGAGAACACAGCTGCATATGTCGTGACTGCATTTTTTATTATCATCAGGGATGTAGTTGAAGTGTAAAGTAGTCAGATCGTTAAATTTTTCAACGATAGGCTTACGTTTACTGACTATGATTTAAAAATATTAAAATGTCAGTTTCAGATTCATGAGTATATATTAAAAGCTCTGAAAGACTTAAAATTTTGATGGTTCAAAAAATGTCGTACCTATCATATCTTTTCACTCTAATATAATAATTTAACATAAAACGTTAGAGCTTACGAACGTTAATTAATTTAGTTTGCAATCAATTCTATAATCGGTGTCATGCTTTTTTTCCAAAACGCCAGATATTCTTCTGAATAATAATTGTTACAGACGTTTATCACTTCAAACTGTTTTTTATCGGTTATCAAGCGAATAAATATTTTGTCATAAAATCTGCTACGACTTAATGGATTCATATGTCATAAAGAGTGATGCACTTACCTTCTTTGTTGATATCCCACAAGATGACATTGCAGTTGAGCCTGGCCAGCCGCATGGCTAATAACCGGCCAAGTCCACCTCCTCCACCGGTCACGACAGCGACACCATCTTTCAGTTCTTTTTCAGGATGTCCAAATACTGTCCAAAACAGTGCTTGCAATAGGTATCCAATAGAATACATAATAAATTTAAATAAGTCAATCACAGTTGTGACTATTGATAAACATCTTTGGGGGAGGTCAGTTCCGGAACCTTCGACGGAACCGTTTTTGATACCGTTTTGTGTTGCTTCCAAGGTAACCATTTTGATTTAGTTTGGTATTCTTTAATATTAAAAAATGTTTATATTTTGGCCGTTAAATTTATTTATGACAGCTTAATGCTGAATTGGAATCATCTTTTTGGAAGTTATTTTTTATTTTTAATTTATAACGGTTTGATATTAAGTAGATTTTCTTATTAAAATTCGCAAGGGAAATGATGATTTTACAGGATTTCTTTAAGTCTACACGTTTACTATACGTCACTGTCACTTAGGCATTATTGCATGCCATAAATATATTCTCATTTCACTTTTCGCTGGTTTCGTACACTTAGTTGCACGCGAGTACTGCAATGTCACAACCTGAGCGGTCGGGGCTTCGCTGTCGATCAAGCGCAAATATAAAATTTGCAAGTGCAAAATTGTATTCGTTTTCCTTCAATCGGCGCGGCTTGTGCGAGGAACGAAATGTAGGGCGAAGGCCTACCGCAGGTTCTGCGGCACAAGCAACTGGCAAACAGGTTGTATCGGTATCTTGTTATTTACGGTGATTGCATATAAAATTGCATTGCTATTAAAGATAGACACAGTCGTATACACGTAGAGGAAAATGTTCATCGCCTCTTGCTTGCATTCTTGTCGTCACAATACTATGTGTGGTCTTTCCGGGAAATTCTTGTATGTTATCTGAAAAGGAATAAAAATACACCATGAGTTCTTTGAGTAAAAAATTAAACAAAATATAATATATGCTACGAAAGATTCGATTAGTACAATTTTTGATGCTCGTACTCTTGTATGGGTGTGAACTTTAGCTGTGAAGGAAAAAGATTTTCGACGATTATGTAGGGACTGATATAATATATTATTGAAACAATTATGCTCGCCATGATGAGATGGACTGGTAACGATGAGCGTATGAAGCGTAACAGATAACATGACACACTGTAAGCCTGCTCACCATCGGGGTGTAGTAAATCACAGGTTGTCATGGTTGGACGGTAAGGTACAGGATGTGCACACCGTTAGGGTTGATCAGTCACTCAAAATGACAAAAAAGTCTAGAAGAGGCAAAGTTTCGTATTGGGTCACATTACTGATATTGTAATGAGGAAAAAGCTCAACAAATTGAACTCTATTTAGTCACCCTCAGGTTTTGTCGATTAATTTAAATAATGATAAATCTTTTAAACTTTACGCAAACTATTAGAAGAAATAATAAAAATTGTACATTATAAAGCATGTTGTTATCTCTTAAATATTAATTACATTCAGCCATTCAAATTATCATGTAAGTGGTGCATACAAACTTATCAATTTTCTATTTTCTAAAGAATAGGTTTTGAACAATATACAGATTTTCCGATAGCGTTTTAATCTTGTAGATTTATATGAAGTATGCTGGAGAATAGTGTATTAAGGAGTATCACGATTCTTCAATCATTAAATCAGCACTTAAGTTACAACAGAGAAAACACATTTGCGTTTGTATTTTTACCACAAATCATAAAATTATGTAGATATATAAGAAAATGTTAAGACTGTAATCTAGAGAAAACTTTGAATATAAATTTAATCATCTCTACCAGAGTTACAAAACCTTTTGATTGACGCGAGTTAATTTTTTCGTAGATCAACATCACGGTATCATGCTGAAAAGTACGATGATTTTCTTTATGAAAGATATCATAATTAGTAAAAGGAAAAAGAATTGTTTTGGTTTTGTGGTGACGTTGCATTTATAAAAATCAGAGTTTTGATAGAATAATTGGAAATATTGAGTAAGTTTCTTTCAACCATGTCCTCTACCAATAGAGTGTGTGTGCACTACCAATGAACCATTTAAGCTGAAGGTGTAAACAATGCACATATAGTTCCGATGTGCTAGCTACTTTAGACATTCAGTATTTCAATTTTAATATCGCCATCTATGAGGGGTACTATTATTCTAGTATAAAATATATCTTCACTTGTAATAATCATATAATAATTAATAAAAACTCTAAATTTTTCAAATATTGAATGATAAAATATGTGCAGTAAAGTGTGTTTGATTACACATCGCAGCAATAGCAGCCTTTAAACACAGCCCACCTCACGCGTGATTGGATGGTCTGTACTCTTTAGAACGAGAAACAGCGTGTGTAAAGTTCTCGTTTGAATGCGCACACTCCACCGAATCGCGTGTGAAAGCGCCTGTTCAAGACCGCTGACGACAGAGATCCAGCTAAAAGTTAATGAAACATTATTTCATATTATAACTATAGATAATTACTTGTAAAATTATATCCAGTAGATCTGATATCAATATTGTTAAAATAACAAGAAGTAATGTATAATACTGGTAGTTAATTAATACTAATTATTAAAACACTTGTGTTTTATTTTTTAAAATATAATGTCTTTCCACCAAGATTTGACAGTTATCACCTTAAAAGTGACTAATTATTACTGTTCTGACGTGAAGCATTAAGTGAAATATTTATAATAAAAATCGAAGTTGAGAGTTTCGTAATATTCTAGTCGAAATAGCGTTTGATGTAATTAGATATACTACATGAATACTGGATATAGTAGTGTAACTTGAATTCGACAACCCCTGTAAAATTTTCAGAGCTATAATAAATATTTCAATAAACCATTTCGATGTTTAATCTTATGATTCAAACTTCAATAACATTTTAATTGCGAAGAAGGGAAGGTTGTGGTTAAAATGTTAATTAATTAAAAATGTAAAGTAGTTTTTTTACGGATCATCATATTCCAAATTCTACTCTTTGTAATAATTGACCTGAATAAGGTTTGGGCTGACTATGGTGATGACAAAAAAAGTGTAGATATTTTTAGTGGATTAACAGTATGTTTCGAGTGATAATGTGTATTCTAAGAATGGAAGTACAAGACTTGGAAATTAATAATGCTATTTGCAGCCTTTACATTATGCTTTTGAATAAAAATTTGGAAAATTGATTAAAATGATTCTTTATAAACACATTTAATCGTATATGTAACTATATATTGATGTTTTCAATATACTTTTTCTTGTAATGCTAATCGTTATTTGAAATTTGTCGGGATAAGATATGCCGATGGTTTTCTTCGACGAATTTCTTTGCCGATGGATTGAACTTCTATGTCATGTCCTATTAAAACTGGTATCTACTGTCGTCTGTAATCAAGGAAAATTTCCATAGATCATTCATTCGAAATTTAAAAGGACAAAAATTACATAGCACGTATTTTAGAAATTTTATTTTATTTTTTTATAATGTTTAAGCTTATCAAATATCAAATTAATAAATATAATAATAAAAAATACACAACAAACACAGATTCAAAATCAAAACAAATGTGGAACATTGTTCATACGAATATTTATGTCACACATACCAACAAACTGAAAATAAATGTAAAGCTATCATAGCTATAATTTTTAATGTTTTAATTGTCAATATTATCAACTGTTATACTATAATTATAGTTGAGATTATCTAAGTATCTCCGTTTGATCAATGATAAATTATTATAATGTTATCTTATCTTACATTATTTGCATCTACTTATTTATTTTAGATTATACGTAAAATATACATATTAAAGTAATATACTCATATATATATATATATATATATATATATATATATCTTTGTAGAGAAAAAAACAAAAAAATTCACTGTTATGTTCTCATTAATATTTAAAAAAAAAATAGAATCATTCTCTATGTTATAAACAAAATTCTTACAATAGAGTGGGTCTGAAAATGATTATCAAAGAAGCGAAACATGTGTAACAAAGCTGTCAATTATAATTTTACATTGAACATCTTTATTCGATATGTTACTTAATGAAAATATAAAATAATTTGATATATATTACTGGACCTCAACAATATACGTATGTATAATAATTATATTTGAGAGAAAAAGATTCAAACCCGGTTCTGTTCAAAGATTTTTTGTTGATCTCGAACTACATATATTGTTATGTTCAACGAGTTTTTATAGCAACATGTATTTTTATTTGCCGGAGATGTACTGTAATTGTAGGTTTAGTTACAGGGTCATTCAATTTCAATGATAGACTATTATTAAACAAGCGCAAAGAATCTCACCTCAGTTGGAGAATAATAACCATGCAAGTGTAAGATATACCAATAAAAAGGTCGCCACCTTTCTGTCTGCAACTATTGACGATACTGACGGTGGGAAAGCATAATGCACGGAATGTAAAATAAATACCTCTCTACGATTATAACTAGGGATTGTAGTGCCGGTATTACAGCTTAATACCTTAATACCGGTATTTCGGTAATAAAATGAATAACGCTACTATTATATAATGACTGATCGTTCAATCAGCGCTTAATCTTGGAGGACTTCTTCGGTATCCGATCAAGATTGATAGATTCCAACATTGATGATCCAGCCATTGTTAAGATCTTGCTTTATTTCAAAGAAACAATAAATTGAGATTGTACACACCTCTTCCTCGATTTAAATGGTAAAATAATTACATCCATGTTTTTGCTTACACGATATGGCAATCAGCCTTTTATAAAGTATTGATCGGTATTGATTTAGTCTTGCGGTATTGCGATTCCAATTGGCTAAATTTATTTTTTGGTTCATTTTTCAACTGTTTTTTTTTTAATCTACTCCGGTATTAATATTCGCAAAATCGAAATACCGGTATCGATATATTTTTTTGGTATTGCAATCTCCAATCTCGGCGCCAGGTATCATAACCATTAGGTATTATTTCTATCATGGACATGGTTTGGAGAAATATCTCATGTTTGGGAGAGAAAATACGTCTAATTCGTGTGACTGAAGTATAATAATCGTCATAACTAACTCTGAGGTTGGTTGTAATGAATTGATTATTCAAGTATGATACTGAGAATAAGCAGCGAAAGTGTTTTAAAAAAGGTCAATTGGCTTACACGCGACCGTGAAAGCGTGTTCACAATAATAATTATTATTATTATACAGTGTGCAAGCTAGTCAGCCATACTTGAGTGTATTTTTTGTTGGGTCTAACGAAAAATGCGCATTTTTTCTTATTTTTTTACTTGCGAGGAGAGATCACAAATTCACAATCGGTTCTCATTGTAAAATACAACTTTACGAATAATTACCGATATGATATCACATGAAATAGACAGAGAATATTTTCTTGATTGTATTGTTTTAGAGAAAATGCACGCATATAAACAAAGTATAGAATATAAATATGATCTAATTAATACGGATTTCTTTTCTTCGTAAACTTCAAATGTATATTTATTTGATTTGAAGCACCCTCTTTATGTTACACAAGAATATATTATTTATATAATATAAAGCATTCATTCATCAAGAAGATTTTTATTTTTGATTTCAATTAGAACATAATTCTTAACACATGGAATTCTCATTAATTATCATGTCAAACGTTTTCCGTTCCTCCTAAAATTATCCGACCCTTTGAAAATTTTCATATAGCGAACGACTACTAAAAGCAGTTCTGATAAGTCAATTCACTAAACCTCTGGAGAAATAGGTTTTCAATAAAATTGCATGTCAGTATTTTAACTGCTATATATTCTGTAAATAAAAACTGTATTTTCTATGAGTAAACCATTTTACGACAAGAAATTGAAAAAAATAAATATCATGAAATCTTTTGCACGATTACAAAAAATTTATCAATTATCAAGACGAATTTGAGCATTTTCTTAGAAGAATGTGAGGCTTTGTGAAATATTATATTATTGGTTACAAAATGGTTTTTTTATTGATTAAGAATCAGACAGTCAAAGTGGGTTTTTTTTCTTGCAAATATTGAAAATGTATGGAATTTCTTAGTTCCCGCATGGTTTACGGAAAATCATTAAACTATTGACTAAGAACACATTTGTGACTTGAAGAATTGCTTGTAACCTGTACGGAAAAAGGTTAAAGCAATAAGAACATAAAGTGTCCAACCTTTCATCTCAGTAATATTATTGTTTGTGTTACTATTGTATTTATAAATTGTGAAATGAACTTGGTTTCATCATATACGATAGTAACTTAATAAAACTGGGAATTGTTTTATTTGAAAACATTTCTTTTTTATACTTGTTTGGCTCAATTATTGATAAGTATTTTTAGTCTAATTTAATAGTAAAAACTCTCCTCTGCGAAGTTGATCGGATGAGTTTAACAAATATGAATTATGGAAGGAGATAATTTATAATGGAAATAGTGTAAGAATAGAGCATCTCATATTTGTATAGTGTCACTGTTAAAAGAGCGATAAATATTATTATTTATTTCTAGGAAGTCATGACTGTTTAGTGCTCGCTATCCACTGATATATAAACATATTATGTAGGTCGTTTGCCTCAGGACTGGTTAAGGATTAAGAATACATCGGGTGTATTAAAAATATGAATCACTGTCCTATTTCTATCCATTGTATGAATACATACCTATGATAGCTGTCGTTGACTTTTTATTGCAGGAAGAGACCTTCCATTTTATCAAAAATGCCACTGTTTCAATACCTCGATCATATAGAGTGGTTGCTAACTATGTGTACTTGGCAGAGGCCACCAAAGGGTTGTGAGAACATGACGATTATAATAACTTCATGTTTTTTTTATTTCAAAATAACATTAAGTATCTCCTTTAGCCATGATTACACTCTAACTATTTAGTTGTTAAATTTTGAAACGTCAAACGAAATTACAAAGATTTTTTCTCTTGCCAATATATTATTTAATCCGTTTCCTGGGAAAATGATGACATTTTTTTAATTGAAAAATATTGCTTCAAACATTTTCATTTACCCGCTGGTGTAATGAACGCGTCTTACAAAATATTGAAAATGACAAAAGTTTTGCCACAGTAATTCAACTAACGGACCTTGGGAAAAAAAACAAACAGCGCAAAACGGTTAACAAAATTTCGCAATTTTTAAAAACTCTAACTGTACATTCATATAATATATATTAATGTTTCGACGAATAAATATTTTAAAATTAAAATATAAGCGTCATAAAACTATTAAATATTTAAAAAATATATCTCATTGTTCCTTAAAATTTAGAGTTGCTGTGATATATTACGAAAATATTTTTCAAACTTAAATTACTTCTGTTATAAAAAAAACAATACAAAATAACTATAAATTTGAATGTAAAATATTTTTTTTTTATAATTTATCAAATTTCTTTTTCAATATGAGATTTTAATATATACATATATATTATAATTAATTGTAGTTACATGTTACAATTACAAAACATTTATTATTATAATACTACTGTGATGAATAAACAGATACCTGAATAATTTATTTCCAGTTTGAGAACCTTGAAACATTCATTAAATTTAATTAGTTAACGCTTAGATGATTTAGTTAATTAGTAATTTCTATTTATTATAAAAGTACATTTGTAAAATATTTGTATACTGCTCAGTCGGGATAATTTTCTATTGTTTTTTAAATTAATATTTGGCGTGACTGAATGTTAACAGTCGGTTAAAAACAAATACCATCGTTTTAATTGCACAATTCAAAAATATTTAATAGCATTATAACTTACCTATTTCAAAATAACTGCAGTTTTTAACTATGGGGACGATTTAATAATATACCAATAACTGTTTTAAAAAAACTTTGTTTTCGTTTTTCGATACGAGTATTATTAGTCAATTTTGTCACAGATTTTAGTAAAAGTTTCCCATGTAAGTGGATGATAAATATTTGAGTTGACTTAAAGGTCAATGATGTTCTCGAGAAACTTCGGAAAATTTGCAAAGGGAAGAAAACAATGCCGAAATTTTACCGGTTTTGTTCGTTTGTCGTAAACACACTATATTGCAGTTGAGCGCGCAGCCGCGGCAACAAATCGAAACCGACTGACATGCGCGATGCAGCGGCGGTGTTATACCTTCTCTTACCGACCGAGAGTATTTTTTACCGTGTACTTTTAGGCTTTGCACCGGCGATAGCTTATCAAATACTGGTTGAAATGCAACAACCCGATCAAATAAACGCTTAAACTACGCGCACTTTGGAGCCAATTGCGAAAAATTCTATTAATTTATAAAACGCTGACTTGCAGCCGGCACATCTCGGGTAGAGATGGCATTTGCGCGCGCGTACTTACCCAGCTGTCAAAATGGGATAGATGTTGGGTGTTTTAACGTTGAAGGCCGAGTACCAACTAACCTATTCAGTAGATTTTACAGCACTAACCTCAATTGTTCTATTATTTTACCATTCATATTGTAAATAAGTATATATTTTTCTTCTAATTTTAACAAAAACTGCTTAAAGAACTGACCGTTTAAAATCTTGAAGCTGAATTATATAAATATGTATAAAAATAATCGTTATTCATTTTTTATGATTTATCAATTGAGAATGAGAAATTATTTAAAAAAGATGAAAATTTAAAATCATTGTCGGCATTAAGCACATTTTTTTTACAAAACCTTTAGGTGAAATTCCAAGTATTCAATGCTTCTAGAATGTTATCAGTTTATTGATTGAATCTGCATTTATTTGTCAGAATAGTTCTGACGATGGCGTCAAGCCGAAATAGCTATCAACTACCTAATAAAATGTTGTAGAACTAAATACTTTGTTATTTTATCCTATTTTATTCAGTTTGTTGATAACTATTTCGGCTTCACGTCATCGTCAGAACTATGCTTCACCAAACGATTAACAATAATATGAACGTCACAGACGTAACCGAATAGCGCCAGGCAGGACCCAACATCTGATCATCCAACAATTTGTTATCATCGGTGTTTTTTTTTTTACTGTAACAGTAATCGGCATACTGTGGTATTTAAGGTATTTGGGATCAAATATGCTCAAATCCAGTTTTGAGAAAAAACAAGATATTGCTGTAATATTAAAAGACAATTATATTATCATAATTGACCAAATCGTAAATCAACCAATAGCTTTCTTGCATTTGTCTGCCATAACAGTTCACTCAGCCTACCCAAGTGAAGTATTGAGCTGTTAATTTTTGGTTTAATTGTTTTTTTTTAATATTAATAAAAATACTGCATTTTTAGAGCTTTCTTAAATGTCAAATGAATAAATAAGATGAAATACATCAAATTAAACATTTAAGAAAAATGTGCTTATTTCTGAAAGCGGATTTGGTTATTTTTATGCCAAGCTCCTCATTTGTCATACCTGGTTAATGTCCTTCAAACTAAACTTACTTGAAACACGAGAAGCAAACCTGCATAGCACAAGGAAGGTGTTTGGGAGTCAGTGGAGTTCATGATCAAGGTTTTTTTGGACCCATTAATTAATATTCACACAACGTAAGCATCACAATAAAAATCACTCACACAAAATTTTAATTGTCTATGCATGTACACATATAAAAACTATACATAATATATTATTTTATGTATCTATAAACACGGGTGCAGTGCAGTATTCACGTGGATCATTTCGTCTTTAAGATTTAGCTATACATCGCGAGTCGTGACAATGCGTTTATGAGTCTTGACAGTTAATAATGAAAAAATCAATGACTGCATTTATTTTATACAAGTCCACATACAACAGTGACGTCCATACGGATGATCGAAAATAACCGGTAGTCGCGAGACCATTAAGAGAAGGTCGCCAGAGAGTAAAACATTTTTCAAGAATATGGTGGGGTTGCGTGCGATATTGGCGTTATTTCAAGGAAGAACACACCTTCCAAATAAATTCTTTAACTGATTTTTTAAAACTTCTGCTTACGACACGTGTGACGTTTGTAAATTGATTAGGCACCAATCCGTCTAATTTTCAAGCGAGTTCTCGTTTTAAAGGACTCACACCACCCGAACATGCGTGGTGTAAAGCCCGCTATTTATTTTATTATCTAATCAATATTAGGTAAGAAATTAACAGAATTTGTTGGCAAACAGTAGTTTTACTAAGCAGTATTTTTTTGTTTCTTTAATTGAGGTAAAAATCGTACATTTTCAATGTTTTCCAAACGCATAAAAATATCTGGGACATAATATACTAAAAACCAAAATACTATCCGAGTATTAACGTTTGTCATCGACAGATTTTTTGTTTCGCAGGAATTCCGATAAGTAGTCTATTTACGATCAAAAATTGCTTTGACATAGAAAGTCTGACAGCAATCAGAATGACACAGATATCAACAAACTATGTTAGTACGCGTTAAAAGAAACAAACAAACTTAAGTTAATATTGTGTAATGTTTTTAAAACAGTAATAGAACCTTTGTGTGGAAAAGCGTTGGATGGTGACTAGAGATTCCAACTGTTCGTCATTATCAGCTGTTTGGATATCGAATGGTTTCTGAGGTATGAAAATAATATTAATAATTCGATTTGAATAATTAATAATATAACATTGTACATTCCAAAATAAAAATTTAGTAGTACATTCAAATTTGTAAGAAAACGAGCTTATTTACAATAAAAATCACATTTATTCAAATTTTAAATCATTGATATAAATAATATTCTATTTTCTTAAGGAGGAAATACTTAAATCATGTAATAACTTATGACTAAATCTTTTCCCACTTCTGTCAAATACTATATAGGGACAATATAAATACATATTCCAACAACATTCCATTGTATTACAATATTTAAAATTTGCAACTGCTTCGGATTGATTCAACGATATTTTTTCAATTACTGAAATTACGGCATATTTAAAGGTTTTTTTTTGCCTCAAGTCATTCGTCGAACTGAAGTATCATGATTTATGATAAGATACTGAAAGCCCGCGAGTTTTTTGTTCTTGTGACGTGATCTTTCGTCGATTTTGTAAAATAGTTTATTAAAAATTATTACGAATAGTTGCCCAAATATTCGAATATCGAATAGTTAAAAAAAGGCCGAATATATTCGAATATCCGAATTGGAATCCCTAATGGTGACTCTGGTATTACTACTGTGGCAGAATTTTTTTGCCATAGGTTTTGCCATATAAGGGAAATTTGTGTAGCACTCGCAAGCGGCTTTCACAAGACATGCCCAAGCCACTTTGGTGCTTGTTTACTGCGTCTGCTATAGGAGTGTGATATTTTCAACGCGTCCATAACAGTGAAATCCGAAAATTTACCTTACACATGAATTTGTAAAGCTAAGGAGATACACCGCATTGAAGATACGTTATTTTATTATTAGAGAATATTGAGTCAACTTTCGTGCAGTTCTGAATTGATTAAAGGCAGAGATTGTCGTATTTGAATGATGTTATTATTTATAGCTTTGTTGCGACAGCATTATTTTTACCACTACAATAATTTGACTTCAGATATCAGTTTTTAATTATCACTTTTACTGAGATATTTTGATTACATTTACAAAATAATTACATTGCACAGATAACAAAATATAACAGTCAAGTAATTATGAACAGTTTCCTTGTTAGGTTAATCCTTATTGATGACAGTAATATTATCTGTCCATAACCGATGCAAATAATCTTGTTGATTGATATAATCCATTATAAAAAAATCTATTTAAAGTCCACGGAAAATGTTAATTTATTTCATCAAAACATCACTAGGCGATGGATATCAGGTTATTATTATGCATGTAAATCTTGACAATATCATTGATTCAATAATGTGGTATTATTATAATGCTGATAATTTAATGTATTGTTAAACATTGACAAGGGAAAAATAGCAATGTATAATATTTACATCAATTGTCAAGTATTGTTGATAGCTATTTCGACAGTATGTACATCATTGTCAGAACAAGTATTAGCAAATCAATTATTTTGGTGTGTAAACTACAAAGGATTCCAACTATTCGAATATATTCGAAAATTCGATTAGTTAGTTACTGAAGAATGAAAATACTGTTAAAAATTCGATTACATAACATTATACAAATAAGCATTCCTATACCGTCTCATCATCCAATATTGAAAATATGCAGCTGCATCGGATTAAAAGAATTATTATTGGCTCTTTCAAAAGTTTTTTTAGACCTAAGTCATTCGTCAAACTCAAGTAGTATGATAAGATATTGAAAGCGTCCGAGTAGGGTGAAGACAAAAAATCACTACCTGGAGTATTCATTATTGTTCTTGAAATCTGGAGAAATTGTGGTGTGATTTTTCGTCGATTTTGTAAAATATTTCATTAAAAATTACTACGAATAGTTTCCCAAATATTCGAATGACAAATATTTAAAAAAGGCCGAATGTATTCGGATAATGAATATTCGAATATTCGAGCTGAAGTCCGTAACACTAATAACATCAACATACTTGCTCAAAAAGCTTTTTATTTTATACATAAAATTGAAATTCTAGTTTTAATGGTTGTCCTGCTGATTAATGGATTGCTTATAGAGATGAAGATAGTCTGCAATGTGCCTTGTGTACTGTTTTAATTTTTTCTTTTATTTGGATATTTATATAAATGATAGTATTATTTTTACATATTCTCAATTGCTAACCGCCTCTTGGAAGAAGCACACAACATAACCACTAATTAAGCACTGATATGCTTACATTTGTATAATAAAAGCCTCATGCTTTATCTTTTAGAACAACTTGAAATCAATCATGACAATAATCTCATTAATGACCAAACAAACATTAATCCATCACCCTTATTTAAACCATTACAAGAATCCCATGTAATTACGCATAATCAACAAAATTTCAATGCATTTATTTTAACGGCTAATTAATAACACCACGTAAGCTCCTTTTCTACAAACACAATCAGTACCTTAAATGATTTAATTTAAAATAAACATTATGATGTTTGAATACGTGAGATGACATAATATTGTCTATCTCTTCTAAACAGTATATATATAAATAGCTAAGCAAAAACAAGTTTAAGTTTAGTTCTGACGATGGCGCCAAGCCGAAAAAGCTATCAACTACCTTATAAAATTTTGCAGAGCTAAATACATTGTTATTTTATCCTATTATAATGGAGTTCTACCAAGTAAATGCCAATTCAATTTATTATTTTTTCTGTTGAGTTCTTCTCAATTATTGATTTTTTTTCATCTGTTTGCAATTTACCTTTTAGTTCTCGAATACATCTTGTATTGGCGACGGCCGTAATGCCATGTATTATCTATTTAGCCCCCCCCCCTTTCTGGCTACCACATTAAGGTGAAGACATAAATACTAAAAAGTTTGAAGGATAGGTTTTTTTATAGTCATGTCTATTTATGTTATACATTTATTTTATGTCGCTAACTGTATATGACTGGTTTAATCAAATGTAACAATGAATGTAATTTAATGTGGTTTTGGGTTTAATCACAAATTATTCGTGAAAAAGAAAAGTTACGATTTCAAACACAAACAGTATTATTCTTTGTAATTGAAAAATTCGTTGAAGACGGGTACTATATCGTATAAAATGGTTGTTTTTTTACCTCTGTTAACATACTGCTTTTATATGATATTAATTAATTCACTCTTTTATAAAATGTTTTTATTCAGACTTGATGCAAAAAAATGTTTACTCTTTGGAAACAATATAAGAATAAACAATTGGAGTTATCCCACGTCATTTTGTGTCGAAAGAATGAACTCAAATGCTGCTATTGAAAGATTTTGTGATGGCAGTGGGAATATTTTGGGGCGTACAGATTGTTCAAGTAATTTAAAATGGCCACAAGTACCAATGGCGAATATTGAAAGGCAAGACTTAATTATAAAATGGTTAACATCGTAATATTAACTTCATATTTCATGGGAAACGGAATATAATATATAAAGTATTTAATTACTGAATTTGTTTTTTTGACAACGGCCCAAAAGCAGTGAAAAACGATTTTAAATCATCAACCAGAGTATCTCTAGTATAATTATTTATAATGAATCATCAAGTGGTAAATCTTATATAAAATCATTGTTGTCTAAAAATATCCTTCAGCCAAACTGAGAGGTTTTCGTCAGTTGATACATTACAATTATAGAAAAAATATTTATTTTCAATTCGATATCAATTGGTTCATATAAAACACATTACAACAAATTAAAAATTTATTACTTTAGCAATGCGACCGTATATACAAACATAAAAATTAATACAAAAAGATGTCTAATAAGTTCCGACAAAATCTACTTTAAAAGTCTCGTCATTATTCGTCTGAACACACTCACATCCACTCGCAATGTGTTGTTATCTGGATAATTGCTAGCTGATAATATCTTTCCTCAAGTTTTTGAAGTAGTTATAAGATAAATTCATCAGTGATTTTTGCAAAATTCATTAGTGTTTGCAAAATGTTAACATTTATAATTATTCATGTAAAGCTTTATCTCGACATTCGAATACAAATGTCCGGGTGTTGAGTAGGCTCTAACAATTTTTGAACTTTGGGTTTCATTCAAATACATTTGTCAAACAAAAATCACTTAGGTTTTCTTGGATTCTTGTTTAAGTAAACAATATTGGATTATAAAAAGTTATCCTTTGCGTTTTAAATACAATAAACAAACATAAACTTACAAACATGTTTAAACAAATTTTAATTATAAAAAAAAGATGTGTAGTTAGTTAGTGAGGTTCGTAATATAATACACAAAAATATATATTATATTTCATTTTTTATAATACATTATAGCAAGAAAAGGTATCGATCGGAAAATAAGGACAATCAAAATATTGACAAATACGATCTTTACGTGCTTATTCAAAAGCCAAAAAAAAAAATAAAAATATATTTATAAATTAAGGTAAACGTATACGTAAGGTAAACGTACCAGTAGTTGACCGCTTAAGAAAAGAACAAAAATAACGAGTAACGTCTAGCATTAGACGAATGATAACAAAACAACTGTATTCATAATGAATCAAATGTTTTAATTAATATGATACGACAAAAATGAGGAGAGAGTTAATTTTTAACAACCATGTTAATGTTTCAGTAGTTGACCATCTGAAAAATTGAAAGATCCAGTAGTTGACCATGTCTAATCAGAGTGTTTCATGACAACCTTTCATCAGAGTTGCCTCAGAACTTCCTGTAGGACCACTCTTGGTTGAATCAAGTAGCATATGCTTACATTCACTGATATCATTAACAATTCTCTTAAGAAATCCAAAATAAAATACTTATTGCATACTGTGTTGTTTTCAAATGGCCCTTATGACACCCCAATGACATAATATATGGCGATGTGTTAGTTCCTCAATCCGACAAAAGATGGTTTCACTTGTCTAACAATTTAGAGCAATTCTGCGTCTACGTTTCTTATTTTAGTTACTTTTATTGAATAAAGGTAAACTACCAGTATGTTTACCTTATATGCTATCGAATATGAGCAATAGATTATTGTCTGCTTTAATGGTAATTAATTAAAAATAATTCATGTCATTAATTAATCAATTATTGTTTTTTTGCTGTTTTTATTGTCATTATCTATAATTGTCGTCTTTTTTGTGAGATGTTTTATCAAATTATCGGCAATTAAAATAGTGGGTTATTTGCTATTCCCACCATGTATTTATTTTTACTTACATTTTATAACCAAGAGCAGAAGGTGTTCAAGGAATGTATGCAGAAAAACATGTATTTATTTTTGTACATAAATGACTGACATCATTGTAATAAACCACTAATTATATGTTTTTGGACACCCACTCCATAATTACATAGATACATTAAAGTAATATGGGAATTCCAGACGATGAGCTGCGTTATAAAGTATATAAATAATGTGTTCCAAGGCTTCTTACACATTAAAAGTAACGAATAAAATCATACTTATTGTGAGAAACACTAACTAATCAAACACTTTTTCAGATAAAATTTGATATTATGTTTTGATTGTTACATAATATATATCTTTTTAAATATACCGCGATTTAAAAGAGTTACCTGAAATATATTCGAGTGCAATATAATGTAATTTTGGTATTGGTATTTCGGGATTTCACAAATTGAACCCTTTTCAGTAAGATTTCTATATGATAACAATATTTTTCAGTCAAAACGCAGGACGACGAGACGTAATTAATTTGGAAGTTTCAATTTCATCAAGCTATTTGAAGATTTTACTAATATCTTACTTATTTAGATGTATTTAATCGACATTTTTAATACAGTGATTTGAAATCGAACGGTAATGTTAGTATTTAAACTAGAGGTAGTTATTTACTAATCTACTGCATTTACATAACGGAAATGTTGCATACTTTTGTATTACTGTTGACACTTTTCATGAAAATAAAAACAAATAAATAGCTTATTAAGGAGATGTAGTATTTTTGTTTCATTACTCTCATTGGTATTAACATTTATTTTCGCGTGAATAAAGAAAAAGGATGTCTATTGTTTACTTATATCACACAATTTTTAATTCATTGGTAAACAACATCACTATATATTTACTGATCAAGTAAAATAGAAATTTGGAAAAGAAAATTTTTTCATGTAATTTTTAGTCAATGTAAATTTTAGCCTCGAAAATCCTAGGATTCCAAGCATTTAATCCCTGGACTTTCAGGACAAGATAACAAACGTTATCCCGGAGTTGCAGTCCCTCATTATAATAGCATTATCAAAATGTATGGTTATTATTAATTTTGATGGCTTCCGCTCTTTTCTCGTTGCTCTTTGTAAAAAATGTAATTATTTTCATGTTTTAATGGCATAAATATAAAAAAAAAACATCAAGTAAAATCTTTACTTTTGTTTCACTTAACATTATTTGACCTTACTTTTTATTATTGTTTATTTGAAATCGATGTACTTTAAAATATAGAAAACAAACACAATTATTCTTTGCAATTATTAATAGCATCGTTCCAAATAATACATCGTATAAATCTATTATGATGCTATGAACCTACACAAAAAAGTGATATTTGGTAAAGTAAAATATAACTACTTAAAAAATTAATAAATTTTAGCATATATTTATATGTAATATAATGTAGTAAGGTAATATCTATTCAGCAATAGTGAAGTGATTTTAATTTGTAACAATATATTTTGAATCTTTGTTTTTTGAACAGAAAATGAATGATTCCCAATAATGTAAATAGGCTAGAAAATTGCCTTTTCACGATTGAAAATGATTTATGTTAATCATAGATAATGTATTAATAGACTGTGTAAGTAATTACATTTAAACCCCCACTTAAAAGTGGTATTTATTCATAAAATATTCATAAAACTCGTTCTTTGCTCTAGGAAAAATAATAACAATTACATGGAACCATGTTCAGAACTTAAAGTCAACGTCAAATGATAATTAAGACCGTAGGCACTCGGTGAAAAATTTAAATTGAACGATTTGAATGAATGTAACGATTTCCTTTATTGAAAATCATTGTAAACAGTAGATCCAATTGATAATTGAACGATTTTAATTAATTATTATGAGTATCAGAATGTGTTATTATCATTTGAAACTTGAAGACTACGATAACACTGGTATTTTTCAACTCGGATATTTCTTGAATTTAAGCTTTATGGCGAAGCACCTTCGAGCTTGGTGAATGATGTAACCATTGTTGTAACCAAACTTATCTTGGTCTGTCGAAGATCATAAAGGATTGCGAAGGTCATAATTATTTAGTTAATATGTGTATTTTATTGTATATAAGTAATAGTATACCAATTTGTGTAAAGAAATGGACTATGGCTAAATTATTATTTTCAGTAATCATAAACAGTGGTCAGTATAATCGAAGATTCCTTCATTATTCAAGAGAATCACTTTTGAAATACAAAATAAACCACGATTGACTGTAATAGTATAAGTGAACTACGTTTACTATATCAAAATATTATTATAAATAATTGAAAACAAGCAGTGTTTCAAATAGCGTCCTTCATTTTTTTCGGTTGAAAATAATCAATGTCCCGGTCTTTTTCACTAATTCTGTAGTCTCTGAATCTGTTTATGTAGGGGAAAAGTTCCCGACGCTACTATTTAAGATGCCGTTAGTTTTTTCTGGATCAAGATCCTGATTCGTAACACCATTTCAGAAAGGTTATCGTGCTATTTTGAATTGAATATTATAAAAATTTTTTGGAATTGAACATTTGAAATTAAATTTTTATGTGAATGATTAATAATATTTGAGACAAATGGTTCTAATGTTCCATCATTCAGTAATGATGTGTTATCGCACTCAATATCTATGACGTAAATACATGACGTTTAACTGTGGTATTACCTAATTAAATTTGTTTCGGGTATTTGATAAATTAATATACATGCCAGTGTGAAATGTTGCTGTAACCTGCAACAGTCACAGTACTTCAGATGGCAAATGACAATTAGTATTGGAAGAATAATACTTGTACAAGCTGTACTAAAATGAAAAAAAATCTATCAAATTTTGACTGCGAAGTACTTGTCAATAACCGCAATATTTATATTATTTAACGTTTCCTTATTACAGTTACAAATAAAGTTTTAGTAAATATTAAAGGAATTTAAATACTAACTACCTGGTTTTACAACATTTGGAAGCATATTATATATTATTATGATTTTGAATGGAAAAATATGAATGTTAGAACAGTGATTTGTATGTCAGCCATTTTTTGGTTAAAATTGTTTATTTATTTCCTACTAAAAATGCTTTTTCATACATTATTTTCCTATATTCACAAAAACGAAATATTCGTATTGCTACAAGATTCATTGCGTGATTTATATGAAAACGAAAGCTTTGTACCATTTGCTTCAAAAGGGAAGCGAACATTTGACTTCATAAAAATTAAATCACCTTCCAATGAGAAGTTTTGTTTGAATGAATCTGATTTGCTTTACTGGTAACAAGCATTGGTTTACACATTGAGCGATGCTATAGTGCTATATTGCCATCTAGGAATACACACGATCAATTAAATTTTAAATTTCATACACAATTTTCATTCCGTGACTTACGATAACACGCCTGACATCTAGTGAACATTAGACAAGGCTTTAAAATATGGCCGACAATGATAAAATAAAAACATACTTCAATATTTTAATCACAGATGATGGTAATAGGTAATAAATAAATAAAATGTAATGGCTAATAAACTATTATAAATATTATATTCATTTAAATTTGTCGTAATTATTTATAATTAGTGTAAGCGAAATAGAATTGAGGATATAATATTAGATTAATATAAGGGACTAATGGGGCCGAGGGGGTGTACAATAAAGTCGAAAATAAACGGAATGAATTTAGGCAGGTAAAATTTTCATCAATAAATTACACACATCATTAATATAAAATTAAAATCGATAAACTTGGTTATTTCACATGGTTTATCACTAACGTGACGCGTTTCGCCTCTAAGAAGCATCTTTTAATTGAAGCATTAGAATCATTGTCTACCTTTAAAATAAATAACTTTGCGATATGGTTAGTCGGAAGATGCTTCTCAAAGAGGCGAAACGCGTCACGTTAGTGACAAACGAAGTGGAATAAGTAAATTTTAAATTGTTTGATATTCAAATTTAATATTGACATTCCATCAAGCACCCTCAGTCGATGTCTAAAAATATATGGAGTAACTATGTTACCAATTTTAATTTTATATTAAAAGTGAACTTCCACAAAGTTTCCGCCGAATCCATAGGAAATATTAAAATACAGACATCATGTTTTATTTTTTAATAAGGGATTTATGAAGCTTAGCAAACATTAAATCATTAGCCAGCACGCGTGACAACTGCTGCAGCTATGGTCTCGTACTCATCATACGCAGAATATTATTCACGAGTAGTGACTTTTGGATTTATACATGTATAACCGTGTCAAGTTATTTTTATCGTTTTCCACAGCTTACTCAAAATTTTGTCCGTTGTATCCAAAGTTCATTATATCGAGAATTTTTCTGTATTTTTTAATAGTGTCGTTAATGCGTTGACCATTGAAAATATTTAAACAATGAGACAATTTTAATTTCAATCGACATGTAATATGTAATGTACTTAACTATTTATCAAAAAAGCGATTAATTAACTATTTAAGATACTTTTTAAAAATATATCGTAAGAGAAAAATAATCACTTTTCACGTGCAATATTAAATTTATATTGTTTTAGAAGTGTCATTGAACTTTCCAGAGAAATTGTGTTGAATAAAGGTGCAATGGATAATGGTTGTTTATAATGCCTTACAGTTTTGTTGCGAGATGGTAAATAATTATCAACGTCATTTGCTCTAAATGCATTTAGATACTCTTGTATTTAAATTGCGCTGCATTAAACATGCACCACTTTTTAGGTGTGTTGAAATTTACGACATTGTTATCAGGTGATGGTTCAGAAATTTAATCGCATAGACATCAAGCGATTATATTACTTTCCGTTAATCCATTCAAAAACGATCTGTCTTATAAATATTATATTATGTTATGTTTAATTTAATTAATTACTTAATATATACTACTGAAAATATAAAAAAAAACGATGAAATGTTGTTTAAGAGCATTTTAGCAGTGATATTTTAATAATACAGCTAATTTAAATGTTCAAGGATTTAAAAAATTTTAGTACATCACATGATATTTTTTTGCGAATTTTTCGCCACCCGTTAAAAGATTTCAATTTTTTAATTTTATTTTGACCTTGTAGGAACGCGAGCTACGAACCTTAACTACTAAAAATCTTACCTTCTACTTATTTATACTTACCAAAAATCTTTCAATGTTGATTCCACTCATTGATGGTTTGTTGCAAATAATGAATGATGGCTGTAGGCTGTGGCATAGCGGAGTGTATTTCGAAGGCAATAATTGCTTTAGATACATCTTTACATAAAACAATATGACTAAGATTGTATAATATAAATACGTAATTTTTTATTTAAGATTTTTTATTTATTTATACACACGTAAAACGAAATTTTGTACGGAAATATTGAGGCCCTTTATCTAAACTAAATGTGTATAATTCGTAAATGAAAAACATTTATTTTTGGATATAAATAATAATGTACATGAATGAAATAACAAATACTATATTTTTTGACCATGTCCGCCTTCTATATGAAGCAAATGGAGCATTTCTATGGAAACTGTTTAAAAATCAAAGATTATAAGTCAGTTGGTCAATCTTTCTCCGCAGATTCAAAGACTGGGAGTTAGATATTCGCTTTCTTTACATCCTGTTTTCACGATTGGATAGACAGTGGCATATTAACAGAGACCGACAATCTAAAAAATATCTTGATAAAGTATAGGACGAAGATGAGCTATACTTAGCGTGACCAATATAACTGAAAATGAAAGAGTCAAAAAAAGAGAAAATAATAAATAAATGTGAAATATTTATAAATAATAAGCATTTTAATAACAACTCAATGATGAAAAGTAAGATTGTAAACACTTGAAAGACGCCGATTGACACCCATAATTTGTAAGTGTTGTTTTATATCTATCAGTGTCATTTGTATTGCAAATCGAAAAATAAATATGTCATGAGTCTCATATATTATGCATAATGTCCTTGTAACGAAACTATAATTAGAAGCAGTCTCAGTTAAAGAATAAATTAAGAGCAATCATAAATCATGTACGCCCAGAATGTGGAGTTCAATGAAGCGTTTCATCAAAAAGTCTGAACTGGTTATAAAGAAGTTGTCTGACATCTGTTATTATAGAAGGGAACCGATAGGCGTATGTATGAGGTTACGATGTACTAGTTGTGATCGTTATGGCGTATTCAGGATGGGATAGGATAGGTGGGAAAAGATGAAGACATTACTGACATGCTTTTGATAACAAAACAAAATATAATATGAGAATAAAAGCGCCCATTCCCTTTGATGACACGACCATATTTTAAAGATATAATATACACACAGCAACATCACGGTCGTGAGATTATTTTAATAATCATACAATAATAAATGATGGCATAATCTTTAAAATTCTAATGAGATGTTGCTTCATGATAATACCGCCATTATAAGTCTGTGAAGTAGTTGAAGGTAAAAAAAGAATATTACACTGTAAATATTGTTTTATGAAATATTTACCGAAGGCAATTCATAGCTAGAATGCGTTAAACATTAAATCAATGGCAGCACATTATGTTGAAAAGATGACAGTAATGTGTAATTGTTTTTTTTTACTTTTGTTATTGCTGTCAGTAAAAATTAAAACGTGCAACATATTTGCAATAATTTGTATGCGGTGCCTCTAAGTAAATTTATAAATAGTATCCATTTGCATCTATAATAATATTGTAATAGTATTACTATTGTTTATTTGCGACTAACTTGAAATATACTCAGTTAAATTATAAACAGATTTATATTGAATACATTGAATTAGAAAGGTATATATTATTAAAATAGAAGTCATTAGTGAAAAGTTTTAGCTGTAGTGTGAATAACTGTCAGTGTAAGTATCTCTCTTTAAATTTAATGGTTTAATTGTGAAAACGATATTTTAATATCACTTCTTCCGTCACGTAAATCCATATATATATATATATAAATGTTTGTCCCGTATGCATTCCTTTACCATCAATTGGAGTTCGATTAAACTTTGGTGAGCTGTTGTGCGCACATCCGAGAAGGTTTCTAAAAAAGAAAAATCTAGAATCTAAAAAAAAGAATCAAATATAAAAACAGCGACATTCCGAAAAACCTTCTGATTTATTCGTGTTCGGCACCAGACGGCAAAAACAAAAATATTGTGCATCCAAAAGCACTTCAAAAACAGAATTAAAACACTTTCTTTTTTTGAGTAGCATTGCAACGCATGCCGGGTACTCGCTAGTTCACTAATAATTAAATTAAAATGGTGTAATATCTTCAGCATAAGACAACAAGTGCTTTCGGGTTATTATTATTTTAAATATTGACAACTTATAATAATGTTAAAACGGAACATTCAAACAAAAAATAGAGATGTTCGTAGATATAAAAAATATATTGTCGTCAAGCTAGTGTTGATCGTTTCATCATGCTGCCAAAACAATTGCATAATTTGGAAGATAATAATTTTTGGTAAGAACGCTAATTGTTAAAAAAAATCATTTATTTGGATACAAACTATGTACATGTAATATACAAGCGAACAATGTTGTATGTATTGTGTTGAAGCACTGCAATAATAGATATGCAAGGATTATTAAGTAAGAGTTTCTGTTTATAATAAAGCGGACGTAGACAATTTACAGTTAAAATTGTTTAGGCGTTATAGTCTATGGCTATGGATCAATAAAGAATTCATAAATGTTATCTATTATTACAACGAAGTAATTATGAGTCTTGAGAAAATTGCTATACTATAATTAAATATAAGAATGGTTTTTTATCCTGCAATTGTAGTACTGTATTTTATTATTTGTAAATATTTATATATGTTAAGATAGCAATATTGAAATACATATTTGAAAGTGAAAGTGTCATCAAAACGTGTAACTTTAACTATAATCTATAATCTGTAACTATAAGTTATTTAAATTTGACTAAAAAATCATCATCATTGAATATTTTGAGACTGTACAGAAACATTTGAAATATGATTTATACCTGTCGATTTCTCAAACGGATCTCCGTTTCAAGTGTAACAAATTGCTTTTATAGAATAAACGACATCGTTATTTTCACCTGAAAATTTAAACATTACTTTTAATACAAATATGTTCGCATTTAAAAAACTAAAAAATTGTCATCAAACTACTGACGAAGGCATGAGGCCGAAATGGCTGTTGACTGTATTTGAAAATTCTTTCCAATGTCACATTATTACCATGGAGTTCTATCAAAAAATCAATAATTACTTTTCTATTATTCACAAAGTAACTAGTATTCAAAGCAGATATCGATATAACACTATTTCCGTAACAGATTGATAATGGAGAGGATAGCACTGTTTTTTAAAATTATCCAATTTATTAATACCACTTTTTTTTATTGACAGCTCGATACATTAATAACATATCATCGTTGTTCTGGAAGAAGACACTAACTGAAAAATACTAGTTTAGAGTAATTGGACTTTGTTTGTACAAAACTTTTTTTAAGTAAACTATATAAAAAATAAAAATAGGTTTGTTCTTCCATACGGTAGAGTTTGAAATAAGGAACACTTTGGTATAACTACCTCAATTTGTCATTTTTTGATTTAGCCTTTCTTCCAGAAAAACGACGATATTATGTACTTCAGTGTTTGGATGAAAAATCCTTTTATGTAAACATACATATAATACAATGTTACGAGTGAATTTGTGAGTATCGATTTTTCAATTGGTACTCAATGTAAAAAACGTTAAGGTTAAAATTGTTAATTGAATTGAAATTTCATCACAATTATGCGTAAAAATGACATCTCTTAAATTTATGACGGAGACCTTTGTAAATTGCTTACCTGTACAGCATCTCAAAGTAGACTTATTTTGTAATCTTACATTTATACACATATGTATATTATTTTGGTAATGGCTTATGCAAGACTACCGTAATCGTGTAAGTATTTTAATATAAAAATAACCCGATGTTTTTGTCGTTTATAAGCGTTTGATTTTATCATAATATGACAATTTTATGTAAATGACCTTTTTATCTGTAGCATAATTAAAAAATAATACATTTTAAATAGATTCTAGATGCTTGTTGATTTCCTTGTATTCAGCTGGTAGGAAATTTATTGGAATTATTTTACATAATTAATTAATTCAAGTATGACAATACACAATTTTAAAAGCAGCCTAATATAATGGTATCATTGCGATTTTTTCACAGTAGATACTATCTGAAGTATAAAAGCAGTTATAAAAATACACACTACTATTTTTTTTAGCCTAAAAACCGTATTACAAGAGTATCAAGTATATCTTTTTATTGCCAATTATGTTGCTTCCTTCGCTGTGAAAATAAATAACAAACGTTGTAATATGTTATGTTTATACACAAACCTTCTGGTGAATGTAATTCATGAGATCAGAGTTATTTCTCTTCACTTTCTCTCGTAGTATCAAGTCTGTAATTATGTCTGTAGTTTCTTGCCAACTTGTATTTCTACTTTGAAATAGCTGTCGAGTGGTAAGCACGCTATATTTTTTAGCAATATAAATATAATGAAACGCTTAATAAGATACTTTTTCCCATTTTATTCAACAGTGAATAGACTAATTAGCCATATGTAGACAATATGATTACTATATAATGCTTACTGTAAATCGTTGGTGGAACAATATCGTATACTTTGCATCATGAACTAAATTTACATGTTACTCTCTTCATTCACCTGTTACAATTTTTTTACAAATACTAATTTAAGCAGTTGAATCTTCTCAGTAACTAAGTGAAATCGGTCGTATAATTATTTGGTCAGTATCTAATTCAATTAACGGCCAGTAAATATAAAAGAAACAGTCAGTAGGAAAATAAAAATGGTGAGTAAATATTAAAGGAAGGCTAGGTTAACTAAGTAAAAACGATAAAATAATAAATTAGATAAAATAAAATTATTTTATTTATTTTATTAACTGACCACGTGGATACTGACCTTTTTGATTAATTACTGACCCAATAAATACAGACCGTATTGTATTAATAAACTAATGTTGGAATTGGTACTACACAAAAAAAGTCTTTTATTATAATTTAAAAAATAATTATACATAATTTAAAAATCACCATTATCTGCTATGAACAATAAAACCTCCTTAACCTAAGCTAATATTATATTACAAAACAAATTTAAACTTTTTAGAGAAAAATTAGGCATTTTATTTGATGATAAAAAGGATTAAAAAAACTGTTTACTAATAACAAATGACTTGACAGGTAATAATAAAAAGCGGAATAAACAAAGTAATTAATTTATAATTTAGCAAATTATTACTACTTTCAGTAGCAATTCGTATGCAATTTAATCTAAAAACCTTGTCTCGCGATATGATTAAATGAATCCTTTAATCAATATTTTAAAAATAGCTTTATTTTATCATTTTTTTCAGTTGTAGAACATTTTATTTTATCCTCTTATTTCCACATTACAAATAAATTTTATCAATTATAATATATTTTTTTTTAATCTATTTTTGAGATCTCACTATCTTAAAATCTGAACCCTTTCTCTGCTGAATAATGTACTCACAGTAGGAAAATTCCGGAAAAACGATAAAATAAATGACGCAGAAAGAGTTTTTTTTTAAATTTAAATCAATGAAAGTTTCATAATAATTGTTTTATATCTTGAATGTATAACCTAGCATTGATGTTACTTAAATATTTCGTGGTTGTGTGGAAAATTTTTAATATTGTGCATTGTACTTTGATTATGACAGCTGGTTTGTATATAAATTGATAAACCGTGACTTGTTAATGTGATGTAATTTTTAGGCTTAGGAGAAATTATCTAAAATGGCGATAAAAATATTCAATTTCAAATAGAATGTTCATTTTTAAAAGTAGCACCTGACAGTCTTGAAGAAAAGAAAGTCAGCCATAGTTGATGCTGCGATCGAGCGGTGAAGTTGGATAGTGGCATGCAAAATAAGTTCAGTTTTTCACCGCATACTGACAGCGGCGCTTTCTTATGGCGGCAAGCAAACTGACATTTTAGTTTATTTTACCGAGCGTCCTTTATAAGTCGCTGGAATCTGTGACCGATAGAAATAATATTTCGTGAATTCTGAAAAAGTTTTTGATATTAGTATTACACTTTGTGAATAAAGACATTGGATGATACACATAAGTTAGATTGTTTTGTGAAATTGGGGAACGCTACGACTGGTATGTATTTATTTCACGAAAAAAACAGAAATTTTCCGTATAAAGTGTACTTATGTGAAAAAACTGTCGGAAAATAATTGGTAGTGAGACATTTAAAGTTTTAGTATCAATTTATAAGCATTAAATATTTATTTCTTATGTTATTAAAAACAGATCGAAAGTTTGAATTAATAAGTTTTTAAAAATAGCTGCTCAAATAACTGTTTACAAATAAACATACAAATTGTTCTAAGTATATTGAATTATTGTAATCACTAATCATTTTATTTATACAGAAAAAATATTTAATATATTTAAAAAATCGTATGTATCGAGTATAATATTTGCTATTCGTAAAATAAAGAGATCAATAAACTTAGAGCGTTAATATTGAAAGAGCTGTAAATCAGCAGTCTAAAAACTGGTTATTTTTTGCTACAAAAAATATGAATATTGCAACAAATCCGATCATAAACCACTTGATTTGTTTCATTATATAGTTTTTTCGAAATCATTTTTAGTTTAAGATAATTTTGTTGTTGGCTAAAGTAAATGATAAATTCATTGGATCTGTTTTTAAATATTTGTTTCTATTTAAATTAAATTATTTCAAGCATGTTAAATATGAAGCTATTTATAATATCATAAATTTAAAATCAATTGAAAGAAAAAATTATAGTACTAGAAAACTTTGATGAAACTCTATTTGGCCGCTTAGAGTGCCGCTTGAAAATATTACATTTTTAATGACATAAAATCCATTTATAAAGATAAGTTAACGCAAAAAAACGATTCATTGTTAATACTTAACATTCTACATTTAAAAAATAAATTGCGTTGTTGGATTCAATGTGTTATTTAAGGTGATAAAAATAAAAATATCAAACCAACGACTTGTTTTTAATTAAAAATATTTTTTCTAGTCGTCACTTAAGCTCTACCGGTTTTGTGAATACTATTATGCCAATCCTACACACAGATTTTTTGTATTATAAGCTACAATTTTTTACTAAATCGTCGATAGAGGTGAAACAGGAATCATAAAACTGTTTTTATTTAGTCATTCATTGACTTTCAATTGAATTTTATAATATATTGCTTGTTACTTGTTATAAACAATAATTTCAATTTGTTTTCAAACAAACATGATAATAATTTAATGAAATAGTGTCTCAATCAGTACATGTTTTCTTAATTTAATTAATCGGTTAAAAAATTCCCTCTTCAGACTGGACCAGGATTGTAAAATGAGACTTGCAAAAGCCTGGTTGTAGCCAATAATTCTCTCTGCATCCCGTTTTCAGTCGTAGGAAAGGAATGAAGACTTAAATGATATACAATCACAATTTTTCATTCGTTAATCGGCTTCTAAATCAGATCGTTTCCATTCGGTTACGACGATCGACACGCGCTATAAATATTATTAATTATAACTAAAAACATGATTGGGATGTATGGTTGAGTATTAGTGCGCATTATTTGAATACTTTATGTTATTTATCGTACAGAATCGATATTATTCGTGATACTTAAGATTTTTGTTTTTTTCAGTGAGCTGTTTTTTTTTATAAAAGAGTGAATCAGTCAAATAAATACAATGACGATAAGCGGAGATTGTAATTTCGAGTGTGGGAGTTTCCACTCAATGGCTTTTGACTTGAAGAATCCATGCGCGTCGGAAGCCTCGAAGGCGAAAGGCGGAATTCGTTTCTCGACCGCTTTCCATGTCTTGAGAGACCTCCTCATCTTCCTCGCATATTCCGTATACTATATAGCAGAAGCGTTATTATTAACCCTTATTCCGCGTAGTATGCGACCTGTCAAAGATTTGACTGGGCAGGTCGCACTTGTGACAGGTGGTGGAAGCGGAGTTGGCAGAATACTTGCCCAGAAATTGGCAAGAGCTGGATGCAGAGTCGTCGTTTGGGATATTAGTAAAGAAGGTAAGACACACAATCATATCGCTTATGACCAAACTATTATATTTAGAAGAAGAACTCAAATACACTTCCAAACCACACTTCTAAGCCCTTGGTATTTACTTAATATAAGTTTCTTGAGTCATGCTTTATTATTATACTAATTGATATTTTTGAAATATTTTTCATGCACTATTATGAATATGTTGGCACCGTTGTGCAGTGGCTAACGTCGTTGGCTACGGTTACGGATGTCTCGGGTTCAAGTCCCGACGCGAACGGTGTCATAAATTGGTTTTTCAAACGACTTGTGGATTTCTGTTTGCAGTCATGAATGTTTGTGATCTCTAAAATTCCGTCCCACCCATCCGATTCTAAAAACAGGGCATAGCAAGAGCGATTAGCTAACAACTACTCCTATACTAGCCATATCCTTCTATCCCTACTCTCTTCGAAAAAAGAGAGGTTGAGCAGCTGAGTAACAAGCAGTTCTCATAGAAAATTTCTGTTGAAATACCTCCATTAGGAGACCATATGCTCCACACTGGGGGCGGACATGATAAAAAATAAAAATTATGAACATTTTTCAATCATTGTCAAATTAATAAAAAATAGCTTAATAACCAATGCTGCATTCAATTGTTTCCTTGTAAACCGTGTATGAGCAAAGGGAGTAAAATCCTTCATTGCGATTTAAAATATTATAATTTCAATATTAAATGTCATAACATTATAAATTCAATTGCTTGGAATTATATTTGAGAACCTTTTATTGGGTCGTATCTACGATTTTTTTTACCAGGAAGTTTATTTGATGATTTTTTGGTATGCTTAGATATATAAATGTATTTAATTTAAGAGGCACGTATATCAGTGTTTCCCAACCGGGGAGGCGCGGACTATCGCCGGGGGAGGCCCCAAAATTTTGTAATTAAAAAATAATTTTCATACTCATTTTTGAATCAGCATTGAAGCACCATTTTTAAACAGAAAATTCCATAAGTAATAAACAAATAAACATAATCTAAGGATAATCATGAAGTCTCAATGTCGAGACAGAAAAACAAATTGTTGTGAACAGTCACAAGATGCTGAATTATCATTTTGTGGTTAAAATTAATAAAAAAACTATTTAACACCGACAGTGAGCAATTCATGATAAAAAAGTCTTGCAATTCTTTCAATAGAACACCAACTGGCAGATAAAATAGATTTTGATAATGTTACTGACGATTTTGCTAAGAGCAAAGCAAGGAAAAATAATTTTGTTATTATTTTTTGATGATTTTTTCGAATAATTTACAATAATTTTGTATTTTTTATATAAATAATCAATATAAAAAATACTTTAATGATTAGATTTTTGAAGAACAAGCCTACGGGACTCTTATTAATATTACATACATAATATTAAAAACATTTGTAAATGACAGATTGTGAAAATATAGTACATAATTTTCAAGAAATTATATTTACCTACAAATACAATTTTTATAACCACGGCGCTATATTCTGTGCCATAATGGCTTATGAATTAAAATAAATAGTAAGTAATGTTTAAGGTAACCCTAATCCAACACTATTGTAAATATTTTTGCAGGAAAAATGGTGGGGGGACAGCAAAACCCTGTTATTATTCTGTTAATTATATTACATGTCAGTTTTTTTTATTTAAAATGTGTCTGTATTATATTATCAATTAAAAAAAATAAAGGTAGGGAGGAGCGGAAAAAAATTTTTTTTTAGGGGGGGTGTTGTAGCATAATGGTTGGAAACCGCTGACGTATATAATAGTATTAAACAAATTTATACTGTGCTATGATGATGTTTGCGATCTGGTTGCGATGCAATTAATATATTGTCTTTTCGTTTTTGTAAATAAATTTTCGTAATGGTATAAATTTAGAAACTACGAATATATATAATAAGTGCTAATTATTTATGCATTTTTTGGTTTCTTTTTGTATAACGTGATAACAAAGTTAGACTTATTATTTTTATATTGGTTAAAACGTGTAAAAATGAAGCAAGCGAGACAATAGTCAACAATTCATATTTCTACTTTAGAAAATGTATTGTTAAATGATTGGACTCCACAGTTTTGGCGTTGTTAAATGATTTGTTTTACTGACACTGTACACGAGTGTGTTTTTAATAACATTACTTACATAAGTTCGTTTTTTAGTAACTTCTACTATAAACGTAGATGCGTGAGTAGTATGCTAAAACCGATGCTATTTATTGTAACACATTTAGTCAAAGTAAGTTACATCAGATTCTTGAAAAGCATTTGTCATTAGCATGAGTTGTAAGAATATTTTTCTTACAACACGTTGACATACGTTTAAATAACATGCATTTGAATACTTTATAGTAATAGATACATACGAATGTTAGATTACTGTTAATTAATATCAACAGTTATTTTTAATCGCGTGCACATTCGTTTAATACTGTTAAATGCATGTATATTTCTTCCTTCATATTTCTTTATAAAGCGATATATATTGTACTACATATTGATTAAGTATATACTATTACTCGGTCACACATAAAGAAAATTGGAAACGAATTTCTAATGATAGTTTCACATAACAGTTTATCAATTCCTCCGATACCAGGTAACGGTAGTACCATATTAATTTAACATACTTTATAGTTAAATAACTACCAACACACCAGATTATCTTTTTAAACGGGTACTGTCATACAATTTTGGAATAACAGGGTTCGAATATTTTATATATTAATAGTTTTATTTATTGTAATGCAATGGAAAACAGTTTATATTATATTTATCATTGCATGTCAACGCTATAAAAATAGTATTCATCAAACGAATATAAGAAAAAATCGTGATTTAGAAAATTTATGTCACGTACCTTAAATGGAGCCTTACTTTCATTTTTCTATAGTCATTGTATTTTTGTTTACACGGTGGTAGTCGGAACAAATGTATGTATAACCTGTGCAACACTCGAGTGAACTAAGATTTAGACATCAATGAACGGGTATGTTTGAAACGTAATTTAGAAAACTTGTAAGACAGCTAGCTATTCATTTTTATTTTTATTTTGTCTGACTTTATAATCTGAATCAAAAATTCTGTTATCTAAAATTATCATTCTGTTATCTAAAGTTATTATAAAAATTAATGTTTGTTAGTTTCAAATTTGGATTATTGAGATTTTGTACACTTCCATGTATTTTGTCACTAACGACCCGGGTTTCGCCTTTCGGCATCTTCAGGCATTCGAGCACACGAATGCACTCGAACTGACAGACAGTAAACAGTGTCTAACGCTTATATAGAAGATACATACTTCGACATTCACAAATCACTTTTTATTGGAGAATCATACGTTGAATGCGGATGATGGGGTTAAATTGTTGCATCAAAACGTAGGGGATCATAAATTATTTCATCAAGAAATTTTAGAAATCAATAGAGCCCAGTTAAATTCCTTGCCAATTCTGAGCAAACAGCTAAATCTTTCAAACTCCCCGTTGTTGTATCCTATATGTTGAATCACCTAACAAATGCCACTAAATGTGGAATGATTGTATATATTTATCCTTTCGTCGAATTGCATCCCGTCGAAACCCACAATGCTATTATAATTGTAAAATCACTGGTAATTCTAATATTAATTGGAATGCGGCAATTCACCACTGTTAAGGCGTTGTTTACAAAATAAGCACTGATATGCTTACATTTGTATAATAAAAGCCTCATGCTTTATCTTTTAGAACAACTTGAAATCAATCATGACAATAATCTCATTAATGACCAAACAAACATTAATACATCATTTATAATTTAAGACATCGACTGAGGGTGCTTGATGGAATTTCAATATCAAATTTGGATTATTGAGATTTTGTACACTTATATGTATTTTGTCACTAACGACCCGGGTTTCGCCTTTCGGCATCTTCAGGCATTCGAGCACACGAATGCACTCGAACTGACAGACAGTAAACAGTGTCTAACGTTTATATAGAAGATACAAATACGACAAATATTATTTACGAGGTAAGATATTATACGTCTGAGAGCCACACTGATACCTGAGTTAAAATTTCCTTAATCCTTATTTTGTAAACAGTTTGTTCGTTTGTCGCTTATGCGTTCCTATACCATTCATCCGATTTCGATGAAACTTTGGTAAGTTGTTGTGCGCGCATCCGTGAAGATTTCTGAAAAAAAAAAATCTAAAAAAAAAGAGTCAATTACGTGAAAACCTTCTGATTTATTCGTACGCACCAGACGAAAAAAAAAATATTGTGTATCCAAAATCACTTATTAAAGAATGATATCATAAACACTTTCTTTCTTAGAGTGGCATTGAAAAATATGCCGGGTACTCGCTAGTTGTTTAAACTAATTAAATACAGTATTGCTTATGTGTACTCTACCACCATTATAAATATATTTTATCTACAGAAAAAAGAGAAATACTATTTACAACATTTAAATAAAATTACTAACAATTCGTTCGAGGTATATTAGAAGAAACATTAACGTGATCCACCAATTCAATAAAGCTATATTGTATTGTTGCTTTCGGTAATCGCTTCGTAATTATTACTGATGGGAAGTTGATTTTTAAGATCTGTTGTTTATTGGATACTCGAGGGCCAAACAGATAGTACCTAAAAGTTGATAGCCGGATTAACTAGTCAAAGTTTTGACATCGATGTGTGCACGCCGATGCGGAGTAAGAATTTCGTAACCAAAATATTACAATTTTTTCAACATTGACTTAAATGATTCCTAGCGAAGTGAAATGTTTTCTTGCATACAAGCCATCGACAATAAAAAAATAACAACAATGTATTGAATGTTGAAACCTTACCGGTTGCGAATATATCATGAAAGCCTGTATGTAATTTTACAATATATTCTATTAAAACACTACACAAAATTTATGGTTCTAGTATCATAGCTCATAATTTCCAGCATATACAAAAAATGAGTTATGAATGCTGCCTTGCTCTTTGTGGTCACACCTACCGTTTAAATTATAAAATGTCTTTCTAAACTTACAAACTCCCATCTAAAATGAATGTGAAAATGTCGTTCATTTTGCCCTATAATTTTCTAAACTAATAACCTCCATTCCAGTCAATGACAGTGCAGCATTGTACAATCATGGCCACCAGTGTTTGTTTACATATCATGGTTTTTAAGCGTCTGTTCCACAGCTTTATTTGTATTAAACTATGCGTTTGTATTTGTATCATGAAAAAGGTTTTTTTTTGATTAGCCAAAAACAAGCATCAACGGAGATTCTGAGTTATGATACTAGAGCCTCCTTTCGATGGATTCGGTGGTTGTTTTGTAGAATTTTATTTATATTTTTTTTTTCATTAGTGCTGGTTTTAAATCAGTCTTACATCCTCTCCATTGAGATGAGGCTAAAAAACGACCAATTGCTAATTAATCGCTCTCTTTACGTCCTGTTTTCAGCATTGGTTGGGGGTTGCTTTTGCATAAATGTCAAGTAAATTTGCTATTGTATTTTATTTAATAGCGTACAATGAAAGTTTGTTAAAAATATTTTTTAGCTCTAGGGTTCTTGTCGGTATGAAATGCATTTGTAGCTTTTCACTTAGATTAGTAGCCCTAACGTTTAAATTATATATATTATGTCAATAATCTTGCATATCATTGTGACAGTATTTAAAATTAATAAATTTATGTATCTGTGAAACAGCAAAAAGATTGATCACCTATCTTATGTCCTAAGTATGTAGCTTCATATTTTACTGGGTATTTTTTAACAAGATAAAATTGTCTTTAAACTTATCGAAATCTTATTCCATTCCTTATATTTTATATTATAATTCTGTAGTAAGTTTATTATAATACCCAGTTTTAGTTGGATATATTCCAAATAAACACAATAAGCGTCTAATAATAAAAATTATTACATATTTTCAATTTAAACAATTTTAAATTTGGATTATTGAGATTTTGTACACTTCCATGTATTTTGTCACTAACGATCCGGGTTTCGTCTTTCGGCATCTTCAGGCATTCGAGCACACGAATGGACTCAAACTGACTATTATTTACGACGTAAGATATTATACGCCTGAGAGCCACACTGATACCTGAGTTAAAATTTCGAGAATTGCCTTAATCCTTATTTTTTAAACACTACATTTACAGAGTGGCGAATTGCCGCTTTCCAACTTCTTATGGAAGTGTACAAAATCTCAATAATCCAAATTTGATATTGAAATCCCATCAAGCACCCTCAGTAGATGTCTTAAATTAAACAATTTTCATTGAAACTTATTCTCTCGTAATGGATACATTACTACAACCCGCGGGCCAACACGGTCCCGCGCTCACCACTAATCCAGCCCGCCATAGTTTTTTCACACAGATAAGTAGTGCCAAAAGAGGAAAAAAGCCATGAGCAAATTTATGCAACTGATCAACCAAATTTTTCGTCGAAAGGCATTGTGGATGATGATGCGTTATGATGAGTTAGCTAGGTCTTGACTCTTTGGACTTAGTGGAGAAGTGTGGCCCTTAGGCTAAAAAGTTTGGAGACCCATGGACTATAATATGTTATGACATAAATATTTTCAATAGATTTCTTAGTAACGCTATGTAAATTATTGTTGTTTAATTTTGTTTGATTCGCGTTTTGCTTCTTTGAGAATTTAGATTGGTGAATTTAAATTTAATACTAAGGAGACCAATCAATCATAGATATCTGTCAATGTTTTACAGATGTAATGAAAATTGACAAACTTTCCCATTAATCAGTGTATAGTTTATTGATTCAATTCAATACCATGTTAATCCATCTTCCTAACACACATATATTTGTATACGTACGTGCCAGGTGCGTTGCTTCTAGTACCTCTATTGTAATATTGCACTACACATAATCGACTTGATGTTAATTGAGGTAATGTAGTGATTTATTTTCACGCTATGGAATGTACGCATAACTACCTAGTAATCACAAATCCGCCAGATTGCTATTATTAGTAATAATTTACAGTGTGCATCTTACCCGTGTGACAGTTGTTAACAATAGCGTAACGATTCTAGGTAGATTTAAAACTTTCCAATTTGCTACATACTGGGTAATTGATTCGGAGCTTATCTGTTTGTCAATTTACGAAGAATTTTTTTCTCCGAAAGGTTACGTAAGTAGTAAGCAACAATTCGCTGTTTTAATTTGTATGTATCATCTTGTTGATAATTTTTTAGGCATGCTTTTTTCTTGAATAAGATATATTATTAAGATTCGATTGGTGAAATTTTTTGTCAACTTTCATACATAGCTTTCTCAATCGATTGATGGATTTCATTTTTACTAACCCGTTCAATGCTGAGCCAGAATATTTCAATACCAAACATTTCAAAAATAATTCAGTAGTGTTGGTGTTAACCAAACTTATGGAGATTATCAGGACAATTCAAGCTATATCTAAATACAATAATTCGCTTGTACACAAAAGTTTTAATACTGTTAACACATATTTTTGAGTATCGGCTATGAACACACTAAAATCTGCCGTCTCAACAGTTGAAACGTTAGCAGTCAGCGGGTTAAGTTCTCATTTTTATAAAATTTGAATCATTCAAATTTTTCCATACGTTGTCACTAACGACCTGGGTTTTACCTTTCGGCATTTTCGGGCAATCGAGTATGAGGAGGAATCCGAATGCCAAAATTCAAAACCCTGGTCGTTACTGAAAAATGTACTAAATGTATTGATATTGAAATTCCATCGATTACCCTCAGTCAATATCTTAAATAAACTTTTTTTTTTATTTTAATTTTTATCAAACATAAGTATTGTTTATATTTTAACCTTCAGACAGAGAGAGAGAGCGAATGGTTACCAGCTAATACTTATCTTTATCTACAAATCAAATCTTTTCTTCATTACACTCTCTTGAACAAGTGGTTGAGACATTCACTTGCAATCAACTCCCGCCAACAGCTTCTTTTGAAATATATTATGCTCCAAATTGGAAGCCGAAATAGCTAAAGAAAAACGATTGCATACATATTTAAAATAAAGTAGTTAATGTGTACATACAAATTATCACTTACATGTTTATATACCAGCACAATATCGATATTATTGTTTTTATTGATACCACAAACAAATTTATGTTTAACGTACTTTTTTCACAAATACAAGACGTCTCCAATTCCTTTCACATGCCGCAAGCTCTTTGCATTTCTTAGCCAAATTCTCCATTCTTCTTTTGGTGATTCGGAAATAAACCTCGTGGTCGGTTTATTATCCTCTATCGTTGAGACATGACTTAGATTATGAAAGCCATCAATATATATATATATAAATTATGTATTTAATATAAAGACATTTTACATGTCTATCACCGGTAAAATATGATAGACTGCATGGTTAAACAGCAGGCACACTGCTACTCATATTAATATGTCGTCCGTTAGCAATTTCAGCTATTAAAATAAATTTAAATTGGGATGGGGCTAGGCCTTTTCTTGTTTGGTAAGAATATGTGTAATTTATTGAGCCTTACTCATGAATATATACCGTTTCGAAAATGGAGGTCAAAAGTCTAATAATAATGTATTTTCCAGGTGACGATTTTTAATTTTTACCGTAGGTGCTCCGATAGGGAATAATTATTTTTAAAATCTATTTTGCATACACATGACATCGACTACGACTTGCATAAGTGCTGTATGCTATAAATAATATGGCCAAAACGTTGGCCACGTCCTGCCGGTGCCATTCTTAGTATTCTGCGGCTGAAGATTGTAAAATCAATCATCAAAATACTTAATGGTATTCAACAAATTTATATGTAAATACTTATTGAATAATGTATACATGTGGAATAATGGCCTGCACGGGCCGAAATTTTGTAAAATTACCCAGTCCGAGTCAGTGATCTTCACTCTCGGCCAGGTCCGAGTTCGAGTCTTGATGTCATACTTGTTACGCCAACCCGACCCGACCCGAAGCCCAGATTTATTTTTCTCAGCCCGAAAAAAGCCCGATTTTTTCAACATAGAAATTCATAGCACATGTGAAATACATAAGATAAGTTATGAATAGTATTGCTTTATGGCTGACTCATGACCCGAACACAGTCCAAAATATTTTTTTGAAAATTAAATTCCTTACCCTAGCCCGGCCCAAGTTAGATTCTAAATTGCCTTTGCCCGGCCGAACCCGGCCCACGGCCATGCCCAGGCCCGTGCACACCTCTAATGTGGAATAGTCGAAACGATTCAATCGGAGATCTAACTAAATGGAAGTTTCCACTGCTTCGGGGATAACAATCTTGAAAGAAATTATCGAATCTATCATCAGAACTATAAAAAATTTGACATACCCTGAATGACGATATACAACATTAATCGAATTTGAAATGCAATTTATCTGGAATTGCTTAATTGTATTAATAAATGTATCGTCATAAATTGAAAAAAAAACATACTTGTTTTTGCATAATATTTTAAATGTCAAAGCACATATACCAATTTAATCTAATAGCTCCTTCCCGGTATCATTGCGTTTGTATCTACGTACCTAATTTTAGAATGTAGCATATATTTTTTTAAATATATTGCTAATTTGCCGCTTAATTGAGTCATTTATTATTTATTTTACTGTTTTCATAATAACAAATAATAGCGATAGATACAGTCATTAGTTCAACAGCAAGTCGACTCTAAGCCTAAAAGTATTGTCATGCCTGCTACAGAATGATATAATAGTTATTATATGAAGTTATTCAGAACGCCCGTTTAGCGTTAAAGAAAAAAATGTCATACTGTCAACACAGGTTTTTAAATATTATTTATTTTATCATTAGCTTCTTTGTGTCAAGGTTTCTATGATACTTATTAGTTTCAGCCATGCTTATAAACAATTGAAGAAGTTAAATATTGATAATTCTAGCACTTTGCTTCATATGGGTTATTTGACATTATCATACTCGGCAAACACATAACAATTTCGATGTGTCTTTTTGTTTTAATGCAAGGCTACATAATGGAAGACATATTATTTTAGCATTAATAATTTTGGAGGTCAAATGATATACACATTAAATTTAATAAAGTGTAATTTTAGCGAATTGGAACTGGAATGCTAAGCCGTGAAACAGAACGTGTTTCTTTATTGTAAAATATAGATGAACGTATGTAAAATATTTTTTTACCATGTGCGCTCTCAGTGTGGAGCAAATGTCCGCCTAATGTAGGTATCTCAACATAAGTTTTCTACGAGAACTGCTTATTACTCAGTTGCTCTACCTCTCTTTTTCGAAGAAAGTTGTGATAGAAAAATAGGGTTAGGACTTCTGTCCTAGTTCTCTAGTGGTTAGCTAATCGTTCTCCTATGCCTCGTTTTTAGGATTGAATGCGTGAGAAGGACATTTTAGGCACCACAAACATTCATGTCTACGAACAGAAATCCATAAATCGATTGAAAAATATCACACTTATATTACACACTCAACAAGTCCGTTTACAAAAGTCAATTACCATAGAAACATTTTTTCCAGATTAATGTTTTTAAATGAGATAAACTAAATTTTAGGTTGATAAGAAAGAAAGACCAAGAAATTTGATACATTGTATTCCTCTTCTATGTTAACTTACATGCGTCATAGTTCTAATAACTTTCAACTCACATATTAAAGAAATGTGATATTGATATTTGCATCTTAATTCGTTATACCCAATAGAAAGAATTAAAAATCGATTATTATATTTACCTGCAATACGAAAAACTTGGATCAGAAATCAATACATTTTTACTCACAAAATATTTCACTCATATAATAAACATAATCAATTGAAATTCATTTAATGATGTCAAATTAATCACTATCAATGTATCTATAAGTATTGCGTGGCTGTATAAAATACTTCTTAACTATCTGCTATTAAAAAATGAATAAAAAACTAAATGTTTTTATGTTGCTCATAATTATTAATAAAACAACTTTTCTTTTCAAATCGCATAAAAGGAGATTATTTTTTTTTATCTATTAACGAAATAATACGATATTTATCATTCAACTATTTAAGAAGCAACATAATAATAATTTTAAATTATAATTTGATGTTTTAACAATTTAATATTTTAGCAGCAGGTATATATACCTCGATTATCTATTCATATTTCCTGTCTTAGTGCGCATTATTATCATACATATAATATAATGGCGAGCTCTAGGTGTTAATTTTTAATTCTCTTAATAATGAATAAGTAATATTCACTTTTTATTTGCAAGATGGAATAGTTCGTTGTTCGAGAGCCTTGAATAATTAATTTTACTTCCATGTTAAAACATGTATCATGTTTTGACATTCAAATATTTGAAAGAAATGTATGATAGTAAGAAAGACATGAAAAATTATATGCGGTTACATTTTACGAATTTTGCAAAGGAAGTTAATATTTTTTTTCCAGAATTCTTTCCAATTACGTAATTTTTAAATGAAAAAAATATCTTCGTTCAATTTTGAAATATATCTTGTTTTCCTCGAAAACATTCGAATCAGTTTAAATATCGCTTCGAGTAAAAAAGGTTAGGTTAGGGGGTTCTATTACGAAGACTCAAACTGATATAACATCGATAAATTGCACATCAATTTATTATTATGAATAGATACAAAATCATAAGAAAAAAATGTTTTCATGTTTTTCAAATTAAAGCATTCGGCACATGATTCGTATTATTTAATACTCACTAATATTAACTATGGTATTATCAACATTACTTGGCCGCCGACGAATTTGAAACTAGAATTGTCAGTCTAGAATAAATTTCTCCAATTGCCATTTTATACAAAATAAATAAAATATCCGTTTTAGAATTTATTGAAATTTCAGTTCTGGTTGACTATGGCAACATTCCTAACGGGACAGTGGCACCCTCAATAGCGGCCAAGTTATTCTATTGATGCAGCTATAGTATAACCGTACCCGTCATAGTGACGGTATTGAAATCGAAATACTGAATGTCTAAAGTAGCTAGTACGTCGGAACTGTGTATGCATTGCAAAACATTTTATTTTATATATATACACAGCGCATGCTGTCGTGAAAAAATTTCCTACCTACATGTAATATGTGATAATAATAAAACGTCTAGAGAGCGGTCTGGGCTGTTATATATAAGACAGTAAGTATATTAAAGCTTTGTAAGACTCTCCATGGAAAATATTTTATTTTAATATCACGTTGCTTTCAGTGTTTGTCCACGTATTCATGTTCAAATACTAAGATGATAGTATTGAAAAAGATTGAAAAAATCTATTATAGAAAGAGTCATTCGGCCAGTTAAGCGACAGGTATATTTTCAAAGGGATTTTGAGTAAATGAATGAAAAAAACATATTTTTTCGTTGTTATTCCATTAAGAAGGGATTAAGTAATGTAACCAACTAATATAGTTAATATTTTGCCAAGCATAAAATAATAGAAGTTTACAAAAATGCCAATTCTCCCGGTGGTCGGCCACAAAAATCCAATGGTAAACCTTTCGTTGCCCATTGTTCGGTCATCACTATGAAACTTCATGAATGTCGCGAAATGATTTACTGATAGAAGAATAAACAATACAAAACATAATGATGCAAAGCATGACAATATAAAGTATATTTTGTTAGCGATCCCCATACAAGATGTACTTGTCGAAACTTGCGAAGTAAAATGTGCTTTTTTTAATTACGTATTGCATCATATAGGTTAGTATAGTCAGATACATATTGGCAAGTGGCAAGACTACCTACACGAATTAAAAAAAAAACTGTTTTTTTAAATGTATTCACTATTATTTAAGTTCTAAGCTCAAAAGGCCGACCACTGGCGACGGTCGACTTTAGGAACATTCGCCCTATGCTAAATAATATGTAGACGTAGCATTTCAAACCAAATTTAGTGCTTGATATTATGTAATAGGCGCTAAGTCAGCACGTAAAATGACAAAATATTCAGAAGGTAGTCATAACACAATTTACATAAATTCTGTTACACATTCACTTTCAATCGGTATAATCCGGTACTTAATTATATTACACTACGCAGCTGCGTTGCTGATTCTGAATGCCTATAGTATGTAATAAAATAATTCGTGTTTTTCTGACGCCGTCACAAGCAAATAACCGGGTGAAAAGGTATTTGACCGAGAAGCCGCCTTTCAAACCACTTCTGCAATCAATCTCTTTTGGCCTGGAGAATTCGTCAGAGATGAGAGACGCATTTTTATAAAATCAGTCTCTTTAGGTTTAAAAAACAGTTATGATGGTACATGATGCAAGCTTTGACAGATTGCAAACAGCGTTCGAAATTTAGCGCAGTTTGTACATCGTTTTGGATTTCAACTCCGGAAAAAATAACGTTTTAATGTCTGGTAAACGTGGATTCTTAAAATAATTTTGTTTTCAATAAAACACCACCCGAAAACCTATCACGATCTAACAGCGACAAAATGAAATCGTGAAATGTGACAGTATACATCGTTCCATTTATTTTATCTTATATATAATAGCCCAGATCGCTCTGTAGACGTTTTATTATTATCACATATCACATGTAGATATGAAATTTTCTCATGACCTAAGCGTTCGCGGTAAACATATAAAATATAATGTTATGCAAGACGTACTAGCTATTAGATATTCTAGATTTCAATTTCAATACCGTCATCTATGACGGGTACGGTTATACTATGAAAATTGAATGTGTATTCATATTAATTTTCATCTAAATATGCATACTAAAATCATCCATAGCTTTAAAAAACATTAAAACTGACAATATTTTGTACCTAGAACATTGCCGGTAGTCGCTCGATGTGTCTCGGCGACTCTCATTTTTTGATTACAGGCTTTGAGAATGAAACCTACAACGGTATTAAAACATCATCGAAAAAATATATGTAGACAAAAATCTAATCAAGTGATGTGTAGATTAATATATTTTTTATAATAAAATACGTCTTCCTATATAGGCGATACATATTTGCATTATCCTGAAACAACTATAACATTTGAAATAAGTAAAAAATCAAAATGCTGATAAATCGATTATCTCTCATGGATTGCTCGAAATAACTGTTGTAAGCAAAACCTTCCATTACTACCTCGTAACGGGCCTCCAAAGTCAGATAAAAAAGCAGTTAGTGCCATACTTATTACTTTCACTTTATGTCAATTGTCAATCATTATTATTTTTTATACGATTCATAATATTTTGTAAGTAAGCAATGTGTAAAAAATTCTGTTTTTTCTGTCAACGAAAAACAATTTATTCCAAGAAATGCATGACAAGTTTATTGGTTCAAAAGATAGTTATGACATTATTATGATAAATCAGTAATGAGAGAATCGGGTGCTTTGGATGTATCTTTAAATCACACGATTATCCAACCATCCACGCGCATGCGTATGAAAAATAAAACGGTTTCTTGTTTTTTTTAAACTTTATCATTTGTCATAACAAATTTCATGTGATTTATAGGAGTATATTTTTAGTGGACAACGGATAAAAAAAATTAAGTTTAAATACATACAAAAACGCTTTGATAATTTTGTAAGCGATTGCAAAAAAGTCATAATTGAATTATTACTGTATACCTGGATGAAAAGACGATTTGCCAATTTAATTATCGTATGATAATATTTATTTGAAAACTGACACATAGAAAATAAATAACAGTAATGTATGAAATAATCAATTTTACAATATTAAACGGTCATATATTCATACTGTATTCATGTCGGCAATTTTCGGTTAATATTTACAGTACTTAATACTCACATTATTAAAACTGTTGTGTGAATGTATACTCTTACGAAAGATAGATTTTTTATACCATAGATTTGTTTAGTAACTAAACAAATCTATGTATATAAAAATGAACGTTTGTTTGTCCACTATGCGTTCGTATGCCATTCATCCAATGTCAATGAAACTTTGGTGAGTTGTTGTGCGTAAACCCGCGAAGGTTTCTGAAAAATGAATAAAATACATACAAACACCGACATCTCTGAAAACCTTCTGATTTATTCGTGTACGCACCAGACGGCAGAAAAAATACTGTGAATCCAACAGCAATTATTGAAACAGAATTAAAAGACGAAAACTTTCTTTCGTTGAGTGGCATTGCAACGCATGCCGGGTACTCGCCAGTGTCAAATAAAAATAGTCTTCGTGATTCGTTATTCAGTATTTAAAACTGAATGTAACATTCGTGTTTCTTTTTTATTATTAAAAACGTGTCAGCTCCTGTGGTCTAGTGGTAAAAGCTTTAGTCTAACAATCAAATGCAGTCCCGTGTTCAACTTTCAGCAAAGTCAATATTTCAATATCAATATGTTTTCAAGTTATCTTATCTATAATAACAAGAAATCTTGGAAATGGGTGTTTGTGATGACTATTCTACATGATTTGATCTTGAGTGATTTTAAAAAATCAAAATACCTGGTGCATTGGCAATTGTTTACTGCAATGCAAAATGTTAAAAAACTCTTAAATGAAGTATATTTTTTAATAATGATCGATATTATCTTAACATTCATAAAATTACACACTTCGTAACTACGTGCTTTGACACAAAAGCGTTTATTTGATTGGCTTCGATACCATTATTTACATGTTTTCTTTAGAAAACAGGTAGTACTTACTTCGTTATATCAGCATTAGAGTAGTAAACGATGTCAACAGATTGCACACGTGTGGTCACAGGTAGCTATCTAATATAAACAAATATACGTAAAAAAGCTAACAATGAGCTTTTTAATTTTTTACTTTTTGGGTGGTCCACATTTAACATCACGTTCTAAAAGGGGAGAGAATTTTAAATAATATGATGATTTATAACTTTTAGCATTACAAGCTTTTAATTAGGGGCTGCATAAATGTAGTCAGTTTACTCAAAAGGTATGAGATTTGTGGCAAAATGTTACAATGAGGGGCGAAGGAGGTCTTTAAATGTAATAAATATTGAGTAATTTCTTCGTGCGGACAACCTCTCACTGAGATAAAAAAAAAGATATACCAAGCAATTTCGTCACGCCGACGATCTGTCGTTGAATTATGATCATGTATTATTTTAAATTCTATAATTCAAATATTGACCGACTTTTTTAGTAAACTTTATAGCTGTAATTAACTCAAAGAACGCAAGTGATTACTTGGTCGTATTTAGCTAATTTTTATGGATACAAATATATGCATATTTTTCCAAATAATATTGATTTTTATTTGCGGAATCTTAAAAAATAATCAAGAGATGGAACGATTTTTAAATGTAAAAAAGTAACTAAGTATATGTTAATTATAAACCGTTTATAAACATGTGTAAAGTAATAGTAATGATACATAATTATGAAATAATTCATATCTTTTATTCAGTCGACGAGAAATAACATGAACGAAATATTTAAAAAAAAAATGGACGGCTACTTATATTAAAATTCTATTTTAGTAAGGTAATACGGACAAACATAAAGATAATATACTAAGGGTTATGAAGGTATATTATTATTTTATTTTATATTCATACAAATAAGTTGAAATTTTCAATAAATAATTGTTTCATAATCACAATGTCGCAAAGTAACTATCATAGATGAAAATTTAAAATAATCAGTGTCATTTTTCACCTTTTTTTTTTGCTGTTGTACCATCTCGTAAATAGTCGTTGTCATTAAAGCATTGAATCGAGTATTTGTTCGTACTATATGAAAAGAAGATGACAAAAGCATACGGCCAGTTGAAAAACCCAAGTATATATTTGCTTTAAGAACTTGAACCAACTTTCTCTCAATTTCGAAATCAACGGGAAGACAAAAATGTTTAGCGGATGAATGGTTAACTCGAAGTTTTTCAACCGTTTCCAAATATGATCGCAAGCTCGGAAATTCGGTAACACGAACACGCACGTCATATATTATTATCAAGTGAAAAACTGTATTAAGGTAACGTTTGAGACATTTTAATACCTCACAAGAAGATACTTTGGTGTAATGGAATATAGTAACTTAATACAATGTTCAAAGATTTTATTTAGTTGTGATATAACAATAAAACACACATTTATTATTAAATAAGCATTTTAAGACACCTGTTGGATTTTACTACAATGTGAAAGATATTACGTAATGTATACTGTATGAACGTTCATAAATACTAATGCAATTGATAATATGAGCGTGATTATTTACTAAAAATATTTTTCCAGGTCTTACTAAAACATGTGAGCTCATCAAAAATGAAGGATTTGAAGCTAAAGGTTATGTTTGTGACGTTTCTGACAGACTTCAAGTGTACAAATGTGCAGAAACCATCAAGAATGAGGTAATTATGATTCGATATAACATTTATACGCGGATCAGATCATCCAAAAAGGACGACAGCGTCAGATACCTTGGAGAACGTTTAATTCAATAAAGACTGTCAAAGATACGTAATTATGTGTCGTATACGACATTTATGTTTTAATTAATTAATGTTTATAATTAATACAAATAGTTGTGATTTTTTTAATGAGAGATTTAGTAAATACACAACCCTATCCAGATGCACCATGCATTTTTAATTTGTTTTTTTTTTAGCGAAGTGATCAAAAGTGAACTATTCTCAGTTGTCGCATGTATATTGAAATACATCTGTGTGATGTTCAAATGCTTTTAAAAATAGATACCAACATTAATTCAAATTCACTAAATACTTTTTTAACAAACTCTGGATCTTTAGAAGTCTGCGGAGTTATATGATTGCTCAAGTGTATACGATTATGTAATCCGTCATGATAAATAATGTTTACCAAATTTGAACCACTTCCAATTAAAAATAGTTGCAAAGGCAAATCACTGGAAACCAGTTTCTTTATGTCTTGAAAATGGAAATGTAAGATTAAAGTGCAAATCGTGATATCGAATGAAGCTTTTTTCAATCAAATTTAATTTGGGCCAATTTAAGGCTTTATAATATAACCACTCTCATGAACACGCACATTATGCATTCATTTTTTTTTGTATTGATACATGACACGAGTAAAAAATATTTGATCGCTTATGTTTGATAAGTGCATTTATTTGTATAGAAAAGACGTATAAATTAAATGAGTGAATATTAATTTCATTTGAAATTTAAATCTCTTAAAGCAAAAAACTTGTGTAATGCATCACCGGCTATTTATGTTATTATTTGAAATACAGTAAACAAACTAAGACCAATTTGTATACACGGTGGCTGTAAAATATACACTATATATAAACAATACGCTAGTACGTTATATAATATTGCATAGGGATTATTTGTGTCATACAGTTGGGAATATTTATCGGTAGATATTATGCAATATTTTCAAAATAAAATGTCTCATCATTTATCCTCACTATACCGTATTATTGTATTAATATGGCAATAAGCAGTATTCAACCTTTATAAAAATTGCATTAAATTAATATTATGTGTGTATTTTGTCACTAACGACCCGGGTTTCGCCTTTCGGCATCTTCAGGCATGCTATGGAGAACCATACGTTTAATGCGGATGATGGGGTTAAACTGTTGCATAAAAACATGGGGGATCATAAATTATTTTATCAAGAAATTTTGGAAATCAATAGAGCCCAGTTAAATTCCTTGTCAATTCTGAATGAGCAGCTGAACCTTCCTAATTCTCCGTTATTATATCCAATACGTTGAAACACCTAACAGATGTCACCAAACGTGGAACGATTGTATATATTAACCATTTCGTCGAATTGCATCCCGTCGAAACCCACAATGCTATTATAACTGTAAAATCACTGGTAATTCTAAAAGAAGTTGGAAAGCGGCAATTCGCCACTCTGTTAATTTATTGTTTACAAAATAAGGATTAAGGCAATTCTCGAAATGTTAACTCAGGTATCAGTGTGGCTCTCAGACGTATAATATTTTACCTCGTAAATAATATTTGTCGTATTTGTATCTTCTATATAAACGTTAGACACTGTTTACTGTCTGTCAGTTCGAGTCCATTCGTGTGCTCGAATGCCTGAAGATGCCGAAAGGTGAAACCCGGGTCATACAAAACAAGTGAAAAAATACATGGAAGTGTACAAAATCTCAATAATCCAAATTTGGTATTGAAATTCCATCAAGCACCCTCAGTCGATGTCTTAAATTATGTGTGAATGTTTAGAAGAGAAAAAATCCCTCGCCATTTTTTTAATTTTGTGTAAAATGTACATCAAATATTCTAACATTACATTTAATTGTAAAATAATATGAACCTGAGTGTTTTATAACCATATACTTATAATATCCTTTATAGAATGACATTATTTAAATAATACATAATTGCCCCACTGCTTCTTAATGTTATGACACTGATTCGATGAACGATTCAGTATTGTCAACTGATCGAATTTGTTAACGTGATCGATTATACTATTGTACTGTATTTTATGTGTGTTAAAGATTGGGCCAGTGGATCTACTCATCAATAACGCTGGAACAGTATGTGGACGTACCATTTTAGATCTTCCAGATAGTGCTATTGAAAACACTTACAAAGTCAACATCCTCTCACATTATTGGGTAAGCACAAAACGTTTTATTATTTTTAAGTAATGCAAGTATTATGATTCATGTGAATTCATATAGTAAAAACTGTATTCCTCAAATTAGCATTGCTCAATTTTTCGATATCGTTGTTTCGTCTAAATCACGATTAACACAAACATATTACACATCCTATAATTTACTTTTTAACCAGTTTATCTGATACAACTTAAAATACACAGTATTATAATATATCATGCATCATGTAAAATAAAAATAATTATTATTGTATGGCTTAAGTGAAACATAAATATTCATATTATTATTTTAATGCAATCTACTTAGGCTTTGGTATAATAAAGTGGCTGAGCTACAATTTGAGGTTACCAAATATCCAGAGATTATATTGATGAACCCCTTAGTCCAGTGAGAGCCAAATATGAACATTACAACGATTAAAAAAATGTTGGGAGTCAAATCTGTCCATTAATTTAGTAAACCTTTATTATAATTTTAGACCTTCATTTAATTACGGGTACACTGAATAAAACTCGATTTCATACATAATAAATATTTTATTTATTGATAAAAAATAATATTAAAGTTAGGTAGGTATCCATAAATTTATATCATGAATTATCATACTTTAAATTTATGGATACATTATGGAGTCATTAAAACTGACAAACACTTAATGCGAACAATGTCCTTGCATCTCCTTGGAAAGTTTGAGTATGTCAGGTTTTTTATGTTGTTGTTTTTAATCTTAGGCACGATTCCAAGTTCTCATCAATAAGACGACTTCTCAGTTTAATCTTGATAAAATTCATGGTTGAAAAAGATTGTTCGCATGAATATGTAGTTTTTTCAGCTGATCATAAGTCAGGAATACTATTCCAGGCGTTGAATATGATCATATCTTCCTTCACCAGGTCTTTCGCAGCAGACCACGTGTGTTGTAAACTTGTTCTTCTCCAGTATTTCCAAATCAACACAAAGACGTTTAAATTTTGAGCTCCATATTTACTTGTTTTTTAAATCCAGCAATTGTATTTCAATGTTACCAATGTCAATGACAAAAGGAGAAAATTTTAAATCTGTTATCGTAGCATTAAGAGGGTTTTTGACGAATGCTAAGGTCGCTTTGCTGTTTTTAAATTCCCGAAACCTGCTGAGAAATGCTTCCCTCATATTTAAAAATAGTGTTTGTCAATAGAGAAATCATTTTCTTGGTGATGCTTCAGCAGGCTCGAAAAGTGAAACAATGCTTCCCTTTCAAAATCTTGATCAAAAACACTCAATTACAGCATTTGCGATATCAACCAATTTCAGATTTTTGATTTGCTGGATGGTTATACCTAAGGCTTCCAACCCGGCTTAAACCAAAACCGGTTAAACAGTTTGTCGCGTATTTTGAAAAAACCGAAACCCTGTTTATTTTACGCGGTTAACCGGGTTTTTAAAAATATTTTTTAAAATTCTTCTATTTATATTATTTTTTAAATGTAACGCCTTTAAGAAGAAAGAATGTACATATAGTTGAATAATCACCTCTATCAGAAAGGTGTCGAAATTATGGGTAGAAATATTTTATACAATAAAGAATTACACGGCATCATCAAAATACACATGCATTCTTTACGCTTAAATGCATGATTTTCAGCTTTTAAATAAAAAAATATGTTCATTTGCCATGAATAGGTGAGATTATAGGAAAAATAATCAAAAAAAATAGTTTTTTGATATATTTTCACCCAAAAACACTTTGTGCTTAATAAACGCCATCGTGCATTAGCGACATAAAATATAATACTTACACAGTACTTTTAGCAGATTACAATTATAATAAAATTAAGTAATGTTAACATTTTATAACGGTTAAGTGCTAGTTTTATGTTTACCTTTTATAAAATAATAAAAATAAATATTTCATGACTTCCAATATGAAAATCCATTGAGTCGACTGCTCCTATAGGCTGATCATACTCTTTAATAATTGATTGATTTAGCATTTACTTGGTAGAAATCCATTATGAAGAAGTGAAAAATAGCAAAATATTTAGTTCAATATCTTTTTTTTACCATGTCTGCTCCCAACGTGGAGCAAATTTCTTCCTAGTGGAGGTATCTCAACAGATTTTTTCTACGAGAACTGCTTGTTACTCAGTAACTCAACCTATTTTTCTTCGAAGAGAGTAGAGATAGAAGGATAGGGCTGGGGCAGGACTAGTGGACAGCTAATCTCTCTCGTTTCGTTCCGTTTTTTAGGATTCGATGGGTGGTAGGGAGTTTCAGACATTACAACCATTCATGCTTAAGAACAGAAATCTATTAATCAGTTGAAAAATCAATTTATGAAACTGTCCGTACCGTGACTTGAACCCGAGACATCCGTAACCATATCCAACAACATTAAGGACTAAACTACAGAGCCGATTATATTTATAACCTACAATCGTAGTAAATATGTGCTAGTTATTTTGTGAATATTTCCGTTACTTGCTTGTTGGAATAAAAGTCTATTCTTCTGCTGCTTTTAAGTGAAACTTTTAAAGATATATTGTTTATATTTGACGTTGTACTAAAATACGTCAATTAGTAAATCAAGAATAACCAATAGAAAGTTGTGTAATAAAACTCTATTTTACTTTACCCTAATTAGTCGAATGTTCAAGTCATACAATATATCCATTCGCAAATTTATGTTTTTGGCAAAATATACCGTATATATATATAAAATATGACTTGCCATTGCCATAAATAATAATAAATATTCGAGCGGCAAGTTGTTATATCACCACTAACTTAACCTAACCAGATGTTGTTTTTTTTGACAAAACCCTTTTTTTTTTCAAAGCATAGATACTGATAGTCAGAAAAAGAAATTATCAATCGTGTGTATTACTTAATAATAAATCTATCTAATCTGATTAACGATCATTAGTAGATTCTATATAGTAACTTACTATATAGAATGTTTTTTGTAGGTATTGTGAACAAGAACAAATTTGAATTAGAAAAATTACGAGTTAAAAATGATGATTGTATCCAAATAACGAAACCTTTTATTGCCAACACATCATGGTTCAATCTCACCAACTTTTTGATTCTGACTAAAACTTCTAAAAAATAATTACCAATTTACAATTCACAATATGTTGCTCGTTTTTCTTTGACTTCACTTCTGGTTTTCCAAATAACCTTCAAAATTAAATAGCCAAACACGAATGCAAACGAATTTGTATTAAAATACAATAATCTTGCTCAAAAAATCTTTCCGTTCAGAATATTTATCTTATTTTCTTAATTATTTGAGAGGCAAAACCAGTTTTCTGGTAACATATTGCTTATTTAAAAATAACCAAACCATGGTAGTAGCTACGCAAATAAGCAAGTACAAAAAATCAAGTGATCATAAAGTAACACTTTAATGTAATATGAAGGCAAATATTTATAATTTCAACACTTTCCACATTCTAAATATTCAATAAGAAAATAAACGAAATCGGTACCTGGTTTGAGTAGAATCACTATTTAAATAAATATAATGTGTCAGTGTGGCTTCTCATATACTTCGTTGGCCTTCATAGCCTGTGAACTCATTATAATTTGTTAAACGCCTTGAAAATACTACTTTGCGTCCATTTCCTATATTCACGGGCGGCCTGCTTAATACATTTAAAAGAATATAAATGTGGAATTGAAGATGTATTAATTTTCTTGAAATGACAGTTTATTTCCTTTGAGTGAGTAGATAGTTCGAATAAAATGGATAGTAAATTATGGCGGTTAGTAATTGAACTTGCATTCCACTCATTCGTATATCTAAGCACTCTCTCCGTCTAATGGCGTGCATGCTTCGCCTGTTACTATCCTCAATTTTATTCCATACGCCGAAAGTAGGCTCTGTTTTCTTCATTTAATGAATTAATTTTCGAATGTAATTTTCGTTCATATTTTAAATCTTTTAAATAATTTAAATTTAAAATGTACAATCATAAAAAATCCTTTTTTAAGAAATTATTTAATAATTTAAGTACTATCATTTAAATACTAATTAAGATAGTTTTTCTTCCAACAGACAGTGAAGGCTTTCTTGCCAGATATGATTGCATCACGACGCGGACATATCGTTACCTTGGGATCAGTTGCAGGGATGCTGGGGACATATAGATGCACAGACTACAGCGGTACCAAAGCCGCAGCGATTGCTTTTCACGAAAGCCTATTTTCAGAGCTCAAGGTAATTAGTGTCTGTTGACAACATAACCATAATTATTGAGGTACTACTAAGTTGTAGAATTGTACAAGGAATGCACTTACTGTATGATTTAAATATATTTCATGTTTAAAAAACAACTAACGAGTACCCGGCATGCGTTGCAATGCTACTCTAAGAAAGAAAGTGTTTGTGATTTAATTCTGTTTATTTAAGTGCTTTTTTGGATACAGAATATTTTTTGTTTCCCGTCTGGTGCGTACACGAATAAAACATAAGGTTTTCCGAGATGTCGCTGTTCGTGCGTATTTGATTAATTTTTTTAGATTTTAGATTTTTTTGTCCAGAAACTTTCACGGGTGTGCCCACAACAACTCACCAAGGTTTCATCGAAATTGGATGAATGGTAAAGGAACACAAAGAGGACAAAAAAACAAACAGGCATTCATTTTTTTATATATATAAATAGATAATATTTACTGTAAGTTGATTGTACTATGCCTATAACCTTCGCGCAAGTGCAAGCAATAACTTGACAAAATGGCAGCGCAAAAAATATGAACAAACAAACATTGATTTTTATATAGAAGATATGCATCTGTTCCAAATAAACGTATACAAACTTTGAATCATTTTAAAAATGGTTTTTATCAATACAAAGTTAATTCAAAAAACAATAATGGATATGCGGAAATGAATATTTTTTCTTATCGTCGTCTGTTTTCTAATTGACGACCGTTCTGCATAATGCAGGATTTTTCAAATTTATGAATATGTACCAGGTGATTTAATTATATTCGGCGATCGATTTGTGAAAATTTTAATATTATATGAATATAATCGTAAGGCAATCGTGGAAAATTATAATATAGTCATGAATAAAATTTGCTCAGGAATGAAAACGTCGGAATACGATTCTATTTCTGGTAAGCTCTTGCAATAATAGTTATTATAGTTTCGTCGACAATGTCATCCTGTTGGCGTAACATGTTGTTTTAAGTGTCCTGAATGAATTTTGAATCATGGCTTTGATTACTAAATTCAACAAATTTTGATTACTTAAGAATTTCAAATAATAAAATCAATCCAGATTTTATTTATCGAGCTAGCGATCTCAAATGAAAAAAAGTGATCGTATATACAATATAGATATGATTTCTTAATTTGGGAATACTATTTTGTGAAATCGGTAAAAATAAAAGTAGTGAGATATTGTTTTATGAAATCGAATTAGTCGAATCGATTTCTGCATGCATATATTATATTTGATACAAATTAAATGAAAATTTAACGACTGAATAAAATATAAAATTTGTTACAAAACGTTGATGGCAGAATTTAAATATAAAATAAAAACTATAATATGGAAAAAAATAATCAATTTCGCAATTGATTAAATCGCAAGCAAGTTTTATTTGTGCTTTATTAAAAGCATCTATTACAATAACTCGTCCAAAATTTAACATATAATTTTATTAAAATTCGATTACGTCTCGATTAATTATAACATGTTCAATTCAATTAAAACAGGCTCATGGACACGACTACATTTATCTCACCTTGGTGTGTCCATATTTTATAAATACTGGAATGTTTGACGGTGTGACCCCACGACTCATGCCGATGCTTGAGCCAGAATACGTTGCGGAGTCGATCATCACGTCCGTGAAGAAGAATGAGGTCAACTGCGTCCTGCCAGACAGCGTCAGAGTCCTCCTGCCACTTAAATAGTGAGTCAACAATGCTTATTAACAAATAAAGAAGATAATATGTTATCAACAATGATGTCGCGACTAGGGATTCCAACTCGAATATTCGAATGTATTCGGCGTTTTATTAACTATTAGAATATTCGGGCAATTATTCCAATAGTATTCATAATATTTTTTAATGAAATATTTTCCAAAATTGACGGAGGATCACATCACAATTTCTTCAAATTTCAAGACAATCATGAATACCATAGGTAGTGACCTTTTTTGCCTTCACCTAACTTGGACGCGTTCAATATCTTATCGTAATATTTAAGTTTGATGAATGACTCGAGGCTAAAAAAACCTTTAAACATGCAATAATTTCAGTAATTGATGAAAAACCGTTGTAATAAACCAACGCAACAGCAAATTTTAAATATTGTAATACAATGAAAAAGGGATTGGAATGTGTATTTATATAATGTTATTTTTTTAAATTTAATAGTATTTCCATACTTCAGAAACTAATCGAATATTCAAATAGTTGATAATGACGAATAGTTGGAATTCCTAGTCGCGACCGAATGGAAAGAATAGCAAGAACCATGGGAAGTTTAATTAATGTAACATTGCGACTCTAACGGTCGCTCCCTAATGGGCTGTATGGATCATTTTCGTAAGGCGTTGTTAGCTAAGGAGCATAACTTTTCATTCAAGATGAAGATGCGAAGAATAATGTTAAGCCCTTCAATTTATATCAATTTTTTGAAGAATGAAGAGAATGAGTTGAAGTTTTTTTAGCGATATCCACTATCAATATAGAGCGAATGTACTTCTGTACTAATAAATGATTCTAAGTCAGTAACCTAAACTCTACCTTTGAAAACGGTAATGAAAAAAGGATAGGCTTTCTCTACAAATTAATATTTAAATAAATTTATAATCTCAGATGCCCTTCAGCTACCACTTTTCGCATTGAAGGCGTACGCATCCATAGTTACGTCACTGATACCACTAAAATTCTAAAAATGTAATTTCAGTATTCTTCCTGCCAAAATGTCGTGGGAGTTGATGTACCGCGTGATGAAAGGACCACAGACTATGATGGAGTTCAAAGGACGCCCAAGGGTAGCAGCGGGCTGAAAATCTTTATTTGACTACTGTATTCCTATTTTTGTAATTGTATTATTGTATTTAAATAAAAATTAACCACCTCTCAATAATTATTTGGAAAATTATTCAAGAAATATACTTGTAGGTACCTAGTAAGTAGGAAGGCACCACCTTCCTGTGAGATAAGTTAGATTGCTTTAATAAAAATATTTTTAGTACACTGAGTAAAATATACAATATCATCGATTACATTGTAAAATTGTACATCTGCAAAACCTCAACTGTAAGGAAGCATAACAGTTTAAAAATAGCTTTACCGAATTAAAACAAAAATAATAAAACACATAATAATTAAATGTATAATATTTATACATTTAATAATATATAATATTTGTCAGTTATTGCATGCACTTAAGGGTGATTTTTGCAGTATTAATAATACAAAGTAAAAAACGCATATATACAATATTGCGATAGAAACGACGATATATATCGGTGGAATTTAGACATTCACAAAGAAGGAGAAAATATTAGGCTACTGGTTTGCAAGGTGGCAGCTGAATCTAAAAACTCAGTAAGTATCTATCCTAGAAGGCATAAAACAACAGTTAAGGCATCAGCAAAGTAATTTATGTATGAAAACAATTTTATTTTTGTAATTATACAAGTAAATACTTTACGTCAAACTCCGTGGTAACATATTCACCAATATAACATAGAGGAGTAAAAACATTTAAAACATTTATACACAAAAGATATTAATAACAAAAATATATTACTGTCAGGATGACTGTGTATAATATGACATTCAAATTGAATGCCGCCATTTTTTAATCCAAATTCATAAACAAGTGAAGCGGTATGGCGACATCTATTAATTTTATTACAATGAGTAATAAATTAAAATAAACGATGTCGTAAAATATTTTTAAAGATATTTAATTTGTTGAAAGACTTTGAGACAACAGTATGGTTGGGGAAAATTGCCAGATTCAATTTTTTCTCCAACTCCGATTAATTATAATCATTTAAGGTTCGGATTTTATTCAATTTTCAATTTTTGTGCCATTTACTTACTATACATGATAATTTATAGGTATAATTTAACCAAAACACAATTTCCTATAACTCTGATTTTTTTGGTAATTCAAAAAATTTCTTGTGGCAATATTTCTTTGGTCGAGCTGCAGTCGTTTTGATACCATAGACAATATATTAATATTTGACACCAATGGTACTTTATGTTTGACACTAAAGTGACAGCTAATGTAATCGGTTGTTTACTTTGAATCAAATTTTATTTGTTAAATCTGCTCAGTAATGGTTTACTTACATTTTCCATCAAACCTAACCGAGGAAGAATTGATGTTACAAGCAAAATATCAAAAGTTGAAAAAGAAAAAGAAGGCCTTAGTGGCATTAAAGGCACCAAAACCAGAAGCAGAGAAACCGATTTTACCAAAGCGGGCTGCTGAAGCACGGGATGCCAGAGAAATCGCCAGGAAACTTCTAAAGAGTGGAGCAATCCAAGCCATCAAAACGCCACCTCCAAGACCTGACCATGCCACATTCAAAAGACCTAGAGCAGGTAAGATTTGGTTAATTGACATTTGTTTTTCTTTTACAAACTAACCTAACTTTCGGCGTATTATAAATATTTATTATGTTGTAATTGTCATATAAAATGCATTAGTGAACTATGCATTAGTCTACACATAAATAAAATAATATAGGCATATTATTGTTACTTTAGTATGTGCGAAAAGCCGCCTTTGCATTGAAAGGGCTGCGAATGTGGCACTTAGTGCACCTCCCATTTACTGACATTTGCACCCGCTAAAACAGAAGCCATCCTACTAAAGGGTAGCTCCACTCTTCATTTCAAAGGGCCGTCCACTCTTCGCATGGGTACTACCTGAGTTCAGGTTTCCGACAGGGTAACCTACCTGGGTGTTTTATTTGATAATGAAATTATATGGGGCGGCTCCATCACAGAGCTATCGTCAGGGGCCTAGCGATGGACGGTGAACGGTGGGACTCCTCCACCAGGGACCGCCAAACGTACTTATTTTTTCCGAATCTAAAGTGGCGAATGGAGATAACTAAAGTACTGACTCCAAATCACTGGACGAGCCAATTCATTACTGACCGGTTAGTGGATAGGCCAACATGCAAATGCGGTGCTATAAAGCAGGATGCTGAACACATCTTATGGGAGCGTCATTTAATACATGAAGAAAGTCAGTGTGGCCGATTGGTCCAATCTTCCATTGGACCAATCGGCCACACTGACTTGGTGGCAAATAGGGCAAATTACGAGGCCTTTAAAAATGTTGCGGTGTCATACGGAGAGTGAGTAAACCTCAACTCATAGAAGCTTTCTATTTATCTGGAGGGATTAATTTTCTGCACACTTAAGTGCATGCCACCAAGTATTGGGCAGTTACTCCAAAGACACTCCCAACTAAGAGAAAAAAAAACTGTAGATACGCTTAACATTTGTTACACCACTGGATACTGCCATATAAAATTAACGGATGGGAAAGCAGTGGTGGGTGGAGGAGGGCAAGGTAGGCATATTATTGGTTGGAGTGGATGACAATTTTGACTTTCTCATGTCAATGGGCATTACCAAAATGATTACAGAAGTTTTTTCTTTCAGCACATATACGCTGAATTAACTTTCTTTTTTTTTACCCATGTCCACTCCCAACGTGGAGCATATGGTTCCTAATGGAGGTATCTCAACATAATTTTTCTATGAGAACTGCTTGTTACTCAGTTGCTCTACCTCTCTTTTTTGAAGAGAGTAGGGATAAAAGGATAGAACTAGGAGAATACTAGTGGTTAGCTAATCGCTCTGCCTTTGTCCCGTGAGGATCGGATAGGTGGGAGGGAATTTTTTAGACATCACTAACACTCAAACTACGAACAGAAATCCATAAATAGATTAAAAGATCAATTTATGAAAACCGTCCGCACCGGGATTTAAAACCGAGACGTCCGTAACCGTAGCCAGCGACGCTACCAACTGCGCCATGGACGCCGACATTAACTTTATTGGAAATACATAATGTGTGGGTCGTGTTTCAGGACGAGAAAGACAGATAAGTGGACCGGGTCCAGAGCGAGGTGCCGCTTCATATCAGCCATTCAGTGCTGCGCATGATCCTCCTGATGATAAGGCTATGCCGCGGATAAATAATCTTTATGATTCCTTTGTTGTTGCAAGAGATAAGTAAGTGTATTCTTACTTGTATACTATGTAACTACATTGAATTTTATTTCGGGGGAATTTATTTTATTGCATTATCCTCCCAAGCTTGGATTTCTACAAAATGGTTTTGCCAACTGCCATCTATGAAAAAAACACTTAGACATAAATTAAGCATTTAAGATGTAGCTATTATTTACTTACATCTTTTGTGTTTCTCGCTGAGTGATCACATTGCCTGTATCAGTATTACCCATCTGACTAAATAAATGTTTTTATTGTATTAAGTACCTCTTGAAGTTATCATGGATGGGTAAGAGTAATGCTTTTTTTTGTTGGAAATCATTTCTACACCCAAAGTCGTGCATACGGACTATTAATGGAGGTTTGATCAACAGAAGATGTTCTACAATAACTGCTTGTTACTCAGTTTTTAAAAATTAGGACATACAGATGGGATTAGTAGTATGCACCGCTTTTAGGATCAGACGGGTTTGATGGAATTCATCCATCACAGACATCCATGCCTTAAACACAAATTCATGAATCACTTTATGAAACTGTCTGTACTGGTATTTGAATCACTGAAGTGAAGACATTGACGTTGCGTTGTGACTTTGTACGTTCTTTGAAATTCACATTAAATATTATTCAATTTCTTTAAGACCTTTAAATTCTTGTTGTTTAATACTTTATAAACTGGTATAGAAACATCTCTGTTTTCATAAGATCAAGAGATAATATTAATAATATTAAAAAATGATACTACTTTACGGATAAATATTTATTTTCATGATCAGGGAAGAGCGCGGTGATTCACAAAAGACAAAAACAGGAAATACGGTATATGTTGCCGGTTTGAAAATATCTGAAGAATTCCTCAGGAAAACTATGGGAACATATGGAACAATAATAAATATATCTATGGAAATTGAAAAAAACAGGTTCGTTTTTTATTATAGTTATTTAATTAAATGTGTTCTATAATAACGATGACATAAATTAAAACAGTTTGTTTTAAAAACTAATATTCAATAAAGTCATTTTTTACAGTATTTTATATTTTGCTTTATTCTAATCCTTATATTGCAAATCTGTAAACATAAACGCATAATTTAACCATGCAAAGTACCTCTTCGTTTTTTATTATCATAGTATTTCACTTTTATTACATGGTATTTTTTCTATATGCGTTATAGAATTACACAAAGTTATTTGTTATTTCTGTAAATTATTCTCCCATGTGAATAGATTAATATAAAATTCATAACTCGTTATAAGATTAATAATTTATTACAAAATTGATGTTTTATATTGAAAATGAATTTCCACAAAGATACCACCGAATCCATCTAAAATATGAATAGATTATACTTATTATTACAGAGGCTTTGTGACATTTGAGCGATCAGAAGCAGCTCAAAGAGCCATTGGTGAATTGGATGGACAGACAACTGGTGGGATTCAGCTTGTGGTAAATACCATATTTCCCCTATAGCTTGTTATCTAAAATATTATATATTGTTTTTATGAAACCACTAACTAATAATTTTACTATACTGAGATCCTATCTTGAGATTACTTTCCATCCCATAATAATGTCTTTCTATTGTACCATTTTGGTGTATACCATATTTTTCTCTGGCATGGTTACATTAATGAGAAGTTTATTATTTCGGCTACATATTGGATAAATTAAACATTGGCAGGATCAACCTATTTAAAATGGAATTCATAATGTCAAAATAAAAAATAATTTGTCAATAGGTAACTATGGCTCGACGGCAGCCACAAATGGAGCGAATAAATGAAGCATCTTCTTCGTCGGCTTGGAGTACTCTTGCAGCTTCTCAATCACAAAAAGGTCCACACCGTGATGGAAGAAGTTTGGTTAGCTACGAAGATATGTTATTCTAATTCTTATACACAGATACACCTCATAGTATACTTAATTATCATAGTGTGTTTTCTTTTGTCTTGCTAAGTTTCTTGTTCTGTTATTTACTCGAACATTATATGTTCAAAGATTTGATGCAAAATGGTTCAAGAAATGTGAATTTTCGGAATGTTTTGAACTTCTTCACATGCACTAAAACACAAATTGGGTGCACCATTATTTTTTCTAGCTTCAGACTTGTGAAAGATAAGGTCACTCATGGTAAATATTTTAAGCATGTATGCTAAAATCAGGTACAGTCTTTCATTCCAGTTATCCAGTCATTAATATTATAATAGGAACAAATTATATACACCCGATTCTCTTTTTGCAACGGGGATATGTACCAGAGACTACCGTGCAAAAAAAAAATGTATAAAATAAGATAAAGGTACACATCGTGGTGTAAAAAGTACAAGGTGAGCTGGATAAAAAGTGACAGTCGCCAATTTTGTATTTGTCGACGTCACTACGTGCTTATCCAATTACAATGTACTATGTTTACAACGGTGTTTTGGTGACAATAAAAATTTGGTTCGTCAATGTGACGTCACATATAATACATAAACGACGATCCAGCTCACCTTGTACTTCTTACACCATGGGTGCACATATAAAAATGGGAGATAGGTTCCATTTGCGATTTTAATTTCATTTAATATGAAAAAATATATTCATTCAGTGTCAGGTGAATAAAATCGAAACATAGAAGAGCAACATAAATGTCTCAAAAAAAATAACACCTACCTGCATCTTAAAATTCCCCAAATAGCAAAAATGACGATTTCAATATTTATAATGGTTCAAAATGTTTTTGGGCGTTGTAAGTGTGTGTAACAGCAAAAAAATCAGCGTAAAAAATAAATCGTCCATTTTCTTAGACCGTGCTAAAAGAGAATCGGGTGTACTCATTTATAATAAAACTACATTATCCTACTTTGATGTAATTCAAATTTAGAAATGAAAAAGTGGAAGGGACACATGTTGATGATTTCTGGTGATACTGTTAATTTGTATTTTGAAACATATATATCTATACTCGAGAAGCATAAATACGCAAGTCCAAAACATTAAATGTTCAGGTGAGCCAAAAACCTCCAAATATAATATGTCAATTTTTAATTTCAAAATATTTTAGGAGGAACAAGTGGCAGCTTATCTTTTGTTTCTTATAGAAAAGAAACCTGTTTACTTCCCTTTAATTAAACTTATATGCTGCTATGCTCAAACACCATAAGTATTTGTATAGCATCATATAATTTTTTTGTGTATAATTATTACATTAGAAATCTCTTTTTGTAAAATTTCACGTTGTTGATTTATAATTAATACCGTTTAAATATTAAATCCTATCTTCTAAGTTGTCACAATTTGATTATAACTTATAATTTAAGACATCGACTGAGGGTGCTTGATGGAATTTCAATATCAAATTTGAATTATTGAGATTTTGTACACTTCCATGTATTTTGTCACTAACGACCCGGGTTTCGCCTTTCGGCATCTTCAGGCATTCGAGCGCACGAATGGACTTGAACTGACAGACAGTAAACAGTGTCCAACGTTTATACAGAAGAAGTGGTCATTTTCCTCTTAACTATATTGTGATGGTTAAATTTTTCTATTAAGTGCTTGTTTACTATGAATTATGACGATATAATTATTTATTTTTAGTAATACAATAATGTTATCGAAGTATTGTTCTGTGCGTAAATTCTGAGAATCATGCGTTCGTTAAATTCAAGACATTAAGTGCCTTTAATTTTTACCTAGAAAAAAATGTGTATCCATCGCTATCTTGATTTCGTTCTAAGACTTCGTTCTTTAAAAATCTTATCTTATACCAGGATTAATACCTCGCTTATAACATTATTGATTAATCACAGTTTGTATTTTAAGCCTCTGTCTCTTTAATTGTCTTGCAAAAGTTCGTTCAACCATGGATTCCAGGGCTTAATCCCGTCCTGGATTTTGTTAATAATGATTTGGAATTGTCGACATATTTTATTCTTGATTTGAATTATTGAGATTTTGTACACTTCCATGTATTTTGTCACTAACGACCCGGGTTTCGCCTTTCGACATCTTCAGGCATTCGAGCGCACGAATGAACTTGAATTGACTGACAGTAAACAGTGTCTAACGTTTATATAGAAGATACAAATACGACAAATATTATTTACGAGATAAAATATTATAAGTTTAGGATCCACACTGATACCTGAGTTAAAATTTCGAGAATCGCCTTAATCCTTATTTTGTAAACAACGCCTTAACAGTGGTGAATTGCCGCATTCCAATTAATATTAGAATTACCAGTGATTTTACAATTATAATAGCATTGTGGGTTTCGACGGGATGCAATTCGACGAAAGGATAAATATATACAATCATTCCACATTTAGTGGCATTTGTTAGGTGATTCAACATATAGGATACAACAACGGGGAGTTTGAAAGATTTAGCTGTTTGTTCAGAATTGGCAAGGAATTTAACTGGGCTCTATTGATTTCTAAAATTTCTCGATGAAATAATTTATGATCCCCTACGTTTTGATGCAACAATTTAACCCCATCATCCGCATTCAACGTATGATTCTCCAATAAAAAGTGATTTGTGAATGTCGAAGTATGTATCTTCTATATAAGCGTTAGACACTGTTTACTGTCTGTCAGTTCGAGTCCATTCGTGCACTCGAATGCCTGAAGATGCCGAAAGGCGAAACCCGGGTCGTTAGTGACAAAATACATGGAAGTGTACAAAATCTCAATAATTCAAATTTGATATAAATTATAAAGTCATACATTAGGTATGTCATTTTATATAAGAACACTACATGCCACAATAATCGTGCTACTTTTATTACTGAATCTATGTGCTTGTACTGCATACCTACCACCATCGACTATGAATTTACTGTCCGCTAAAATTGGGTTAATAATGAGTTGAGTGCTTTTAAATAATTTTTGATGACTTGTTTGCCATATGCTTAAAATTTTCCATTTCACAATAAATCTACATAATGTGGTATTCAACAAACTAAAAATAGCTTATGCATCACTTCAATACCCATGGAATTTCTGTTTATTTATTGCCTAATATTTTAACTAAATCGATTACAAAGCTGTATTATGTTATTTAATTATACAATAAATAAAAAACAATTTATTAATAAAGCGCCTCTGTATATTCATTTCTTCATAAGAATACGTTATATTGGGGTTATACAGGAAGAGATCCAAAAATTTGAATGTATCAATATTTAAGTCTATTATGTAAGGCATTCATAACGGCTGAATCGGTACTTAAATGACATAAACACTTCTCTGTATGGACCAATTCTTTATTTAATCACATCAGTCTCATATAAACTGTTCCTGGATTATCCTTGCATCAAATAACAATTGGTATGACCATGAAAGTGGAATTATATCAAGTGCATTCATTGTGCAAGAGTGTTAATTTAAACACATGATTGGGCTTCTGATATATTATGAACTCTTCTACAGACCAGTCACTGACTGTTTGAAATATGTTGAAGAGATTATGACCTAACGCAGCCTTCGGTGGAGTATATTTTTTTAAAAATAATATACAAATTTCCAATTCAGTATCTATGTAATCACTTCGATTTCACTGCTTCCATTTTCAAGTTTTGGTTTGATAGGTATCCTTAAATATCATTAGCAATTGAGCCCATATGCGAAAAACAGCATTGTCCTAAAAACATTGTTCAGAGATAATAGCGGTTGGTTGTTGTAGATACAATTTATCGAAAATATGTATCTTTAATGAACGAAGATGATGTGAGTAATTTTATTGAGAACATATTGATCAAAAAATCTTTTACTGGATAAATGTGCTGACAAAAAAAAGCCAAACAAAGACTAACGCTGTTTTTCAGCACATGGGCTCAATTTTAATATTAAATAATTATTATAAAATCATTAGTTGAACAATACCAAAAAATTATTAGGATTATTTATGGACGTAATTTTCATTTCAATCATTTACAAGGATTTGAATTGAAAAATATAATCGAATATTTAATTTATCTTGGGAAAGTTTAGAAAACTTGATGCAGTGAAGTGATATGTGTTGTTTACTGTAAAGATGCTGTTTTTTCAGTACTTGCTTACGCATGCACTTTGGCAATCTAAGTTTAATTATTTTAGTTTCAGACAGCGCGACTGTGTCAATTATATAGCAAACATCACACTGCAATGTTATTGCTTTTAATATGATACATCGAAGCTTGTATTGATAGATCTGAGCGCTAGGGGTAAAAAGGTTAGCATCAGCGGTTGTGGGGTTACGGTGATAAATGTAAAAATACAACAATAAAAGTATATTTTATTTCAAGGTCTGTAAAATGCCCATAGGAATTTTATCGATGTAACAATTTAAAAATGTCGATAATAAACATAAACAATCATTTTAAACTGGAGGGGCTGCAACTCAGCAGCACTAATGGACAAGCGGTCACCGGATGCCGGAATATTATATACATATCACCTAGTGCGTGAAATATGTAGCATTTAAAAGTAAGTGCATACACTTACCTAGAATCATCTATTAATTTTTGTTTGCTCTGTTGCTTCTTAACTCTACGTTTGTATTTTGTGTTTCAAGACTTTTTTAAATATATATCATTATTCTAATAATTTCAATTGAAATTTTATAGTTTAATCTTATTGGTTAATAAGAAAGGTGAAAGAAAATTAAATAAGAATTCCTTCAATGTTATTTTTTACAATTGTGTCATCTATGAAGGTAATACACGTTGCATTTTCAAAGACGTCAATCATAACAGACTGCTTCAATCAATATTTACATTCAAGTTTGAAGAGTTTACCTTTTTCAATTACCATAACAAATATATATAATTTTTTCTGTGATAATATTGTTACACTACAATAATTAAAAGGGGACAGGGGTTCAAAAATTTGGTGTATTTTAGTCATAGAGGTAAAATTTGTTATAATTGCGTGAATTACCTTGCGGAGCAGCCGAACAACTTTGCTCTAAGAAATCACAAAACAGTCTCACTATGCTGTCGCGTGCAATATTTATGAAGTATAATGTATTCATTAAAAGTAAGCGTTTAATTCTAAAAATACGATACAATAATATTATATCGTTCGACGTATTGTCGAACGATGTATAATTTTTTTTTTTCGATGGATATAAATAAAAGTGTACCCTGCTATGGAAATTAGCGCCATCTAAATTTATCATACGCAATGCATTTAATATTATTACAATTTGATAACTAAAGTACCCTTAATGCAGTGGTTTACAACCGGGGAGGCGCCAAAATTATGTAATTAAAAAAAAATTCATACCATAATAATATCTACAAATAAATAAAACTTCATAAAGTAACATAACAGCAAAAATTCAACGAATGAATGTTTATTTTACTCATTGACAAAATATACTCTTGGAGGCAGCATTTTTGAAAATGAACAGAAAACTTCGTAAGTAATCAACAAATAAAAATAATCGTAGGAAAATCAAAAAGCCTAAATGTTGAGGCGGAAAGATGAAATTGTTGTGAACAGTCACAAAATGCTGAATTATCATTTTGTGGTTGAAAGTAATAAAAAAAACTATTTAACATTGACAGTGAGCAATTTGCGATTCAAAAATCTTGCAATACTTTCAATAGAAAACCAACTGGCAGATAAAATAGATTTTCATAATGTTGCAGACAATTTCACTAAGAGCAACAAAGCAAGGAAAAATAATTTTGCTATAATTTCATTTATTTTTTTTTGCGAATAGTTAATGTTGTGTTAGTAAAATCTGCTGAATATCTTGTCTTAAATTAATTTAAAAATATCAATAATTTTGCATTTTTTATATAAATATAAAAATTATTTTAAAGACTAGATTTTTTGACATATTTCAAGAACAAGCCTACGGGACTCATTTAAAAACTTTTAAAAATGAGTCCCGAAAATTTTAGACAATATTAAATAAGACATTTATAAATGATAAATTGTAAAAATACAGAACATGTTTTTCAACAAATTATATTTATACATGAAAATTTTGCGCCTGCGGCAAAATTTTCTGTTCCGTGATGGTTTATTATTTAAAAAAAAAAAAAAGTAATTTTAATTACACCCTTAATCCAACACTATTGTAAATATTAAATCATTTTTGGATGAAAAATGGTAGGTGGGCGGCAAAACCCCTAACTACTCCACTGCATGTACGTTATAGCAAAATCTTCTTATTATTCTGTTAATTATAGCTTTCAGTTTTTTTTAAATAAAGTTGTTATTATTACGTGTCTATATTATTATATCGAGTAAAAAAATAAAAGGTAGGGAGGCGCGGAAAATTTTTTTTTCAGGGGAGATGTAGCAATAAGGTTGGAAATCGCTGTCTTAATGTGAACATTTAGAATGCGTGAATCAATTTCATATATCATATAATTGTATCGACTTTCATCTTTCTTATATTGATATTTCTATATTTTGCAAGCCAGGACGACTACAAGTAGGTTTTACGAATATCTTATTTCGGTAAAAGGGGAGATTTTGACACTTTTGACACAGCTAGCCATGAAGCCTATTAAAATACATCGAGCTAGGGGGACATGGCTAAAAAACAGTACAGCCACGAGTCGCGAAGCCTATAAAAATACGCCGAAAATTGAGCTATCATTGTTACATAAAGCAATGCCGTACTAAATAATATGTATTTTGTTACTCGAGGTGATATGTAAAATGAAATGTGAATTTTCTGTACGAAACGAAAGTTTTTTTATCTAGGAAAGATGATTAAAACATATATATCAAAAAATGAATTTGTTTATTACAAAACATCAACCATTCAAATCACGAAAGTGTAAATATAAAAACTGTGGATATCTTCAATAATGTTTATTGTGATGAAAAGATTATATTTACGAAATAAAAAAATATATTTGAAATTTATTTCGTGAATTTATATAGTGACCACTTTTAGCTGTCGATTGGAATGTATATATCTTTTTCTAATTTGGATAAAATACTACATAATTCACCTATTTTATTTCTCCTGGATTTTGTCACTATTTTGTGGAAAGTCATTTCCAATGAAGTATTAGAAAATTTTTTATTCATTTTTTTGTGGAAAAGTACTGGCGGCTAATTAATGGGACTAATCTCAATAGAATAATTAATAAAGCCTGGGCGAAAAGACTTTCTGATATGCATGATAAATACTAATTGCGACAATGATTTTAATAATTTTCAAATATTTGTGGAATACCTACTAAATATTTGATTTTATATTAAAAGTATTAAATATTACACAATATGTCGTGAAAAATATATATTGAAGAAAGATATTGTTGTAGTAGTCTAACTTAATTATTAAAGTTCAAAAGGGACAACGTGATTTACACATGACGGAACATAACTGAATTATTAAATTAATTTACACACACTTCCTGTTTAAATTTATTAAATATATTTTTATACCTCAACATTAATTATTTGTCGATTTTGCAATTGCACACGAAGAACTCCCTAACTTTATATTTAAAAGAAGACTAAACATTTTCCGCGCTATTTTTTCCACTCACTTTTTTTTAGTTTTCGATTACATAAGTACGTTTACAGTAATAATCTAATTTTCAAAAAAATATGACGTAATTAGCAATGTTTACCCTAAAGCCACATAATTGTTCTACCCAATTCCGGACGCTAATGGTAGAGAACGCACACTCGTTACGCAACAGAATTGCAACTTGAAAAAGGCTTTATTTTGTGAGCGGTTATATATTATCAAAAGCAACGCATTTCAAAATGCTACACCAGTCGTAGTACATCTTTACGACAAAAGTAATTAAAAAAATCTTTTCTGAGAAGTTGATACATTTCCGAAAATCAAGATGTTGCAAACCCTTCTTGAAGTATCATTTACTGTTATATCCAAGCACACACTGTATGACGGATAATTTGTTATCTATATGTTTTGTTATTATAAGTGTTAGTGTACCCATGAGAAAAAGCCTGCAGTTAAAAATACAGAGTAAAATCATATTGCAAATATAATCACTATTAGAAAATATTAATCTTAATTAAAGCCTTTTCGTTTTTCATGTAAATCAAATTAAATAATTATACAAAACTTCTGCAAATAAATTCAATAAACAAACTCCTTTTTAACGGTTATTTTTACGGCCATAAATATATGGCACACAAAGAACTATGACACAATTACAGCAATTCCGTTTGTAATTTACTTGACGAGCGTTTTAAAAAAAACCCAACGAAATCTCCATGCGAATTTATGAATAAATATGTGTATTTTATTATCGTTGGTTCAATATACCTAGTTTATCGTTACTGACAAGTTGTAAAATAATACAATAGCGAACAAAATGAGTTGAATATGGAAAAAATTCCAAAGCTCAGTTTAGTCATAATTTTTTTAAACATTGTCTGCTGCATGTGTATAAGTATTATCTATTTTCTATGCGCCTAGGCATACGGCTTATCTGCAGAGCTAATTAAAAACGATACTTAGCCGACGCCACTGGTGTTTTATTAGTTTCTTATCTTTTTTTTTAAATATAAAAATAGTTTTAATAGCATAATAAAAACATATAGGAAATATGTATAATAAAACCTTAGAGTACATTTGCCTGTTTTTAAATATGTTTTATAAGTTTAGCCTTTTTCGACCTGGTTTTGATATTTCTCAGGATACTTCATGAGAATCTGAACCTTCAAACTGTCTGAATACGGTTAATAAAAAATCTTGCTCTAAATTGATCAGTTTTATTACTGAATCACCGCAGTTTGTACTCGTATGGGTGTTTATTAGTGTCTTTCTCTAATACACAGGATATATAGTGCTTTCGGAAGACAGACGAGGTAGGAAAACACCACCTGAATTTCGCTATCTTGAAAAATCTTTACACTATACATACGTATGGAGATACAGTTTTCTTGTAGACGTAGTGATCACTTGAACAAGGTATGAAATATGACAAAAAATATATATGTTTACATTGCTATGAATTTTATTTAATATTAATTTGTAATACAATTTATTGATTCATATAATGACTATGTACAATAGCCATCATCTTATAAACAGCACACATTTTGTCGATCATTATATTAAGCATTCATTTTTATTGTTAATTTATCACCATGACAGATAAATTTGTCACATCTCTCCATTTATCGCATTATATTTGGTTAACTAATTAAACATTACTTTTACCTTTGAATTTCTTTGTCTTAATATGAATGACACAGCAAAATGATAGTGCTGTTTATAGTAGATATATTATTATTTCAGTCAAATAATTAATCATTTTTTCCGTAAAATTTGAATAGTATGGCAAGTAAGCTTATAAGCGAATATATAACAATCTCATTACACCTATTCTTCGATTTGAGTCTTATGCTGAACAATGTTTTTATTTTAGTGTGCTCAATGAACACTAATAAGCAAAATAACAAAAGAGTATTTATTATTTTTTTTTAATTGTTGGGCACATAATATAATATGTAAAATTGTTTTAATCAATCATTATTCACCATTAGACGCAAACAATTCATTCAACATAATTTTTTTTAAATTCCAATCGAAAGATTTTTAAGTTGATAGTTTAATTCAATTTCTAGCGTATGTACATTGTCGAATTAATGCGATATATGTGTAGATATACCAGCGGATAGTTTCGTTTTTTTTTCTGCCATGAGCATTCGTGCCCTCGCTGAAGAACTTAACCTTTATAATGGAATAATGTACCTATCCTTCGATGAATGTTAAATGAGAAAGAAGTCGGAGTTCGCCTCCAGCTGATTATAAATCCCTGCCACGGACGTGAACGCACCGGTTCACATTTTGTCGTCAGTCGAAGTCAGATCGCGGCTCGGTCTGTTGCCTTTTTTCAGCTTTATACGCATCGAAACAAAATTAACTCGTTAACTTTTCGTAAACTTTGAACATTTCGGACGGCCGATAAATAAATGAGAAAGATATTCTCATTCGGCGTCAACGAATTTCGGAGGGAAGTCGCTTGTGCTTTTGTGTGTAATATTGAAATTATTGTTTGTTTATTTTTCGATTAGTATGTAGCTACGGTCGATGAACGATTTTAAATTAACGCGCGCTTCAAAACAAGTGCAACCGGTGGGCGAACTGCAACCGACGAAATCCTTGAATCTTACAAAGAATTCAAACTTTTAAATAAAAATATTTTGAAACTCGTTAAGCATATACATGTCTTCGTATGCAGACAAACTTGTCTTCGCGCAAAATAAACTGCTTAAAAAATCCGTTAAAATGAGCGTATTGACTTGATTCAAGAATTTTTCAACAGAACATTCACCACCACAACAAAAACCTTCAATTAAAACAGTGTTTGCATATCAGTAAATTTGTTTTGTTTATAATTTATCAAAGCAGGTAACCCAAGATTTTTCAGAAAGGGGTGACATAAAATTACAGTGATAGGGTCTCGTTTTTCGCTACGTATTCAGTAGGCACTGATGAAGAAGTGAGGGTGTCACGTTGTCAGCAGGCCATGATAATCTCTAAGGATCTTTTCTTGGTGGGCGAGCAGGATTACCTGAGGCTACCCCGTGACGATCGACGTAAGGACACAATGCCTCCACTCTCAGAAATCAGACCTCCTGACCTAATGCCAAGGTATTGACACCTTTTCATTGTAAACTAAATACATCTACATGCTATACACTTCAACTATTGTATATTTAAGATATTGCTGAAACTAAAAATACAAAAAAAAACTGAATTTAGGTTCGCTTATATTTTTTATAGTAAGATATTGTATATTTTTACCTTGATATTTCATATCTGTCGTATTTGTAAGATTGCTTACCTCATTCAGTTGCTATTATATAAATATTTCATTAAAACGTTTCTCTTTTTTTAATAACCGAATGTAACCCAAATTGTTTTGAATTAGTATTTATTGGTAGACTATTAAAATAAAGCAAGTTTTACGTTTGTATTTATTGTTCAACAAGAATCTTACATTATTCTTGAAGGATTTGCTATTTTTCTTCAAATTTTAGTTTCGTTCACTGTTTTTCTTCAGTTCAAAATATTATTTTGGCAAGGTACCCAAATAATGAGCATCGTGCTCAACTTTAATCATCACAAAACAGAGTTGCATTTAATTGTCTATCTACCTTTAGACCACTTGGTTATTTACCACTGACAACAATCACAAAGCAAAAGCGGCAGTTTGCCAAGGGATACCGTAATTTATTTTATTTGAACTCCTGAGCAACGTATTGTTAATTAATTAGTGAGTTACATTAAAAAAATACAATTACATTATTTGAATCATGAAATTCTATGTTTTCATGAGAAATGATTAGGTAACTTAAATCAAGTGAATACAACTTTTATGGATAACTAACTCTGCAGGATGGCAGCAATGATTTTTACAAAAAAAAAATGGTATTATCTTTTTTGCCAACTTATTATATATTAAAATTACTTATGCTGCTAACCTAACTTATCAAGTCGTTTTTCAAATAATGATGTAATTTTATTTTCCGCTGTATTGTGCGACTCCAAAATGTATAGTTTTGCACTGATAATATACGATAATAATAATAACGTAATTATGCCTCCCAGTCTAGGGAACTTAAATGGAAAACAGAAAAGTTACTCTTTTACATTATTATGCAGATAAGTTAGACGTAATATTATTATTCTTTGGTGGAAAATATTATCGAAACTACTTTAACAGTCGTCGCTCATTTTGAAATATTTGCTCTGCGTAAAATTTTGTAAATAATTGCATTTGGATACATCATTTTTGCAACCTTTTTAGTAAAAAAACATATAATTTATTTGAAATGACAAGAAAAATACATATTGAATTACTGGATTTAACAAATTCAATAATATTATATTTGGTTATTTAATATTTTTTGGTCTATAAGAGATTAGATTGTTTACCTAGCCAGCATCAATCATGTATTATTTTATTATAATACAAGCAAATCTAGTAAACTTAAATAGTTATTAGAAATCGATGTACTTAAGAGTATCAACTGGATTAGTATCTTAAAAAAAAATATCTACAAATAAATTTAGTGGGTATTCGTTCTTAAAGAGTTTTCTCAGTTATTTCTGTAGGTTAATGTGAATTTTCCTCAATAAAAATGTGATGAAAATCTATTCTTTTTATTAATATAAATCTATTATTCTATGCGATAGACTTAATTGTTTTTGTTATTTTTATTGTATTTTAGTAGGCTGTAATTAGTGGTAGTTAATTATTTTATATCGAAATTAGACATTTCCCTAGTTCATTTTTTATTGTCTTTCACGGACTGACGCATCCGATAAGCACTAAGAAAACTTGTTCTTTAACAATTTTCTTGGAAGCTATTCACTTTTACAAATTCTTAAAAGGATATACATAGTGAATTATATCTTTTATGCATGTTGAGCATTTTTATAATATCTGTTCAAGCTTAGAAAAATAATTTGTAACAAATATTTATTATAAATTAAAACTTTAATACAACAAGATGAAAATATTCCTGTAGTTTTTTTCTACACGTTGGGTCATTGATCATGAACGTTTTAAAATACAGTGTGTCGCAAGACGAATAAGACTACTGGCAAGGTTTTTTATGATCGTGGGAAGCTATTGTCTCTAGTAGACACATAGGCAGGAGCAGTGATGTTCTTGTAAAATTTACTGAGATTTAAATAGTAAAACTTTTTCATTTATTATTATGCACAACAGTAAACTCATCTATACATTAGAAAATTTATTAAAATATTAAAATTGGTGAAAATAGCATTTTTTTGTTCTTTAATATTATGTTTTATTATTATTAAAATACTATTACCTCTTTTGATAATTGGATAGAGATAAACATAAGGGAACCAACTGCAATTTTGCCAAATGGAGATATTAAGAATCTACAGATGTTTTTAAACACTTTTGGTTGAATTTCAAATTTGGATTATTGAGATTTTGTACACTTCCATGTATTTTGTTACTAACGACCCGGGTTTCGCCTTTCGACATCTTCAGGCATTCGAGCACACGAATGGACTCGAACTGACAGACAGTAATCAGTGTCTAACGTTTATATAGAAGATACAAATACGAGAAATATTATTTACGAGGTAAGATATTATACGTCTGAGAGCCACACTGATACCTGAGTTAAAATTTCGAGAATCGCCTTAATCCTTATTTTGTAAACACCACATTTACAGAGTGGCGGATTGACGCTTTCCAACTTCTTATGGAATTACCAGTGATTTTACAATTATAAAAGCATTGTGGGTTTCGACGGGATGCGATTCGACGAAAGGGTAAATATATACATCATTCCACGTTTAGTGACATCTGTTAGGTGTTTCAACGTATAGGATATAATAACGGAGAATTAGGAAGGTTCAGCTGCTCATTCAGAATTGGCAAGGAATTTAACTGGGCTCTATTGATTTCCAAAATTTCTTGGGCAATTCGCCACTCTGTTAATGTGGTGTTTACAAAATAAGGATTAAGGCGATTCTCGAAATTTTAACTCAGGTATCAGTGTGGCTCTCAGACGTATAATATCTTACCTCGTAAATAATATTTGTCGTATTTGTATCTTCTATATAAACGTTAGACACTGTTTACTGTCTGTCAGTTCGAGTCCATTCGTGTGCTCGAATGCCTGAAGATGCCGAAAGGCGAAACCCGGGTCGTTAGTGACAAAATACATGGAAGTGTACAAAATCTCAATAATCCAAATTTGATATTGAAATTCCTTCAAGCACCCTCAGTCGATGTCTTAAATTATACTTTTGGTTGATTTTGTGAACGTGAAAACTATTGAATATTATGGCTATTATTAACACAACTCTATTACTACTTAAAAATATAGAAAACGTTCACAGATTTTATGATATTAATCAATAATTCAGTTGATTCCTTTTTATTTTATGACAATTTATATAGATACAGCAGTTGCAACCATTTTGCATAAATGAACCATCAGTTGGTTCCTTATTTTCTATGGATTCGACGGTAACTTTGCGGAAGTTCATTTTTAATATAAAATTAAAATTGATAATTTAGTTATTCCACTTGTTTTATCACTAACGTGACTCGTTTCACCTCTTTAAGAGGCATATTCAGACTGTCAGTTGGTTCCCTTTTACATTATTTCCTTCAATATGCTAAGCCATGAATAAAGTACTTATCATAAGGGAACCAAGTGCAAATAAACAATTTTATGTTTTGAATACTCTATGAATAATTACGGATTATAACGAAATATTTTATTTTATAAAGTTATCTTGATAAATTTTATGTTATAATATTTTAATTTCTATTCAAGATTAAAATCAACTTGTGGGTGGCTCTTTTCAGCAAAATGTAAAATATTGTGTATCCATACATCACTTGTTTTACATAAAAGATACTTTGCAGTTGGTTCTTTTATCGTGACAGAAAATTTAACGTTTTAATATATTCTGTTTGTTAAGAAAACGGGAAATAATGTAAATAAAATGAAAACTAGCCCGAATCCAACTTGGATCTCTTTAGCATATCAAACTTTGGACTTTTTCTGACCAGTTCCCATTCATAACTCAAAATACCTAAACACGTCAGTTGGTTCCCTTTTGCTTATCTCTATCCGATTGATAACTGGGTTGATTGATTGAATAAAAACAATACACAGCTCAACAAAACACCCTATGACAAATCCAAATCAATGTGACGTAATGATTTCTCTTTTATTTTTTTCCAGGTAATGAAAATCACTTTGTTATTATTTTGGCTGATTTTTAGCGTTTTAAAACATGCCCAAATGAATCGATTCTATATACATTTGAAAAAAAAATCACATCAAATTTGATCGAGTACAAGTGCAATGTATGAAATAATTCGCCCGCCGGGAAAGGGTTTATATTCATGCAATACTATTTTGGTCAAAGAGAAGAACAATATTCGACGGTAAAACTTTCATAAAATGGTTATTGACTGTGTTCAATTTTCAAAAAAATCATTTAAATAATGATGAGCCAAAAAGATTCATGTTGTTTAATAAATAATCATATTCTTAACTCATATATTTTGACTAAGCCATATAAAAGGTAATTCATTTTAAAATGTTATATATAAAACATGCATTGAATATGTATCATTTAAAAGTAAGCTAACATATTGTACATATTTTTATCTATACTAAGGAGATTTATAACAAGATTACTTTCAAAAATGCTCGGTATTTGATAAAATATAAAAATAACTTTTCTATCGTGTTAAATATTACCTTTAAAACTGAAAAAATATTGGTCTAGTAATGTAAGCTGAGTCCGTGGTGTAGTGGTCAACGTCGTTGGCTACGTTATGTCTCAGGCTTAATTCCAGGTACGGACAGTTTCGATTGAAAAATCAATTTATGAATTTCTGTTCGTAGTTACGGATTAGCTAACCACTAGTCATGTCGTAGCCATCTATTCTTCTATTCCAGCTCTATTAAAAAAAGAGAGGTTAAGCATCTAAGTAACAAGCAGTTCTGGTAGAAAGCTTCTGTTGAGATACCTCCATTAGGAGCCCTTTATGCTTCACATTGGGAGAGGACATGGTAAAAAAAATGTAAGCCACTGCTGTAATCTATCTACCGCTCATGGAAATTTGGCAAAGATTCAACGCTCTCGCTCACTTCGTGAATTACTTTTTTTTGGCAGATAAACTCATGTATATTTGTGCCTATGGGATTGCAGGTATTATTTTTTACTTTGATTTATTTTATTTCTATCGCTATGAAGGCTAGAAAAGGTAACCATGGTGACTCAAGCTAACTTTGTTTCAAAACCGTTCATTCCCAAACTAATACATTTTTTCGCTCCACATGAACGATGTATTACGTAATCTATATATATAAAAGTAAATTTTATTTAAAAAGTAAATTTTATTTTATGTAAAAGTATTTTTCCTCTATGCATTCTTTTACCATTCATTCGATTTCAATCAAACTTTGGTGAGTTGTTGTGCGCACACATGTGAAGGTTTCTGAAAAAAAAAAAAGATTCAAAACACGTACAACTAGCGACATCTCTGAACCAGACGGAAAAACAAAAAATATTGTATATCCAGATTAGAGGTCTGCACGGGTAACGACAGTTCAGATTCGGGCTCGGGCCGGGCCCGGGTAAGGAATTGAAATTTAAGAAAAATATTTCTTTCTATGTTCGGGTCATGAGTCAGCCATAAGGTAATAGTTTTCACAACATAAATAATTTATTTCACATGCGCTATGAATATCGTTGGAAATATGGAAACAATAACATATATTGTTTGAAAAGTATAAATGAATTACTATATGATAAAATAAATAGGGCCTTTTTTCGGGATGAGAAAAATAAACCTGAGCTTCGGGTCGGGTTCGGGTAACAAGTGTGATATTGAGACTCGGGCTCGGGCCTAAAGATGACGTGCTCGGACCTGTAATTTTATGGAATTTCGGCATGTGCAGACCTCTAATCCAAAAGCATTTCAATAAACAGAATTAAAACACAAGCCCTTTCTTTCTTTGAGTGGCATCGCAACGCATACTGGGTACTCACTAGTATAATATATAATAATATCGAAGTATTAACGCAACAATATTATCGCAAAAAGTCAAAGCAACCTAGATAATGGCTGGAAACAATAAAAAAATTTCATGCGTGACAAACTCTTCTTCACAAGATTTATACCAACTCAAACAATTAAATTTGATTGCAATACGGAGTCATAAATAAATGAAAATTTTGCACTGTTGTAAAACTATCGCATTTGCTTTAGTAAATTCATTAAAAAACAATTTTAATAGTTTTTCACGTAGTATTCTTTTTAACCAATTCTATGCCTGACGTTCTGTGATTACAGATTCTTAGAAACTCTTTTACGAAATATTTTATACAGTAATTTGTTCACTCTTGATTCTTGACATAAAGACTTTATAAGAAATAATTAAAAAATAATGCACAATTTCAGTTTCTTACATTCGATATTTAAACGAAACTGGTCTCTGTTTTTCATAATAAAAATTGAGGAATATTTGCGGTACATAGATTTTCAATATTTCTCAACATTCGTAATTCCTAATTTTCCCTTTGAATTGATCCAATGTAAATATAATTGAATCGTTACATTTGATTAACATATACGTAACATTAACATATATATATATATATTCATACTTTCATGTTGTCAGGGTCTTTCAGAGAAACTCGAGTCCTTGGCTAGTGATGTTTTTGAAGGACCCGATAACTTCATAATTCAAAAATATGAATGCTTGTTAAGTAGTTTTTAATATTTATTAAATAACATTTTTACGTTAGCTTTTTGCGGCTAAGCACTAGAAATTTATCTATAAATACAGAATAATCTAGTCGTTTATATTCAGCGTTGCCAGTCCATTTAACCTCTTGGTCCATGATCGAATTTCGAAGATTTCTTGAAAGTAAAATATATGAAAATGCTCGATTTGTTGCATCCTTTCCAATATTTTTTTAAAATTTCAATACAACTAGCAAGTTAAATCAAAATTGAGGTCCCTGTTATCTTGACACCCAAGCCAACAGCCCCTGATGCCACTTCCAATGAGACTTACATATTATTGACGATACTATAATTAATTTTAAGCAAAGGCTAGGAATTGAGTTTATCTTATTTGTGAGTGAACAATATACCAATCAAAATAATAAACTGACTGTGCTTAAAAAAATCACAAATACAAAATAACGTACATTTATAACTTACATTTTCTCTCAATGTGCGCCGTGGTATGGTAAAAATACTCAGTCTATTAGTACAAGAATCTATGTTGTCAGCCAGTCAACTTGCTTCAAGTAAATTTTTCTGATCTAAAAATTCATTGAAAATTAATCAAAACATTTTGTGAAGAAGTATGAGAAGTATTTGTGTTGCATCTGTTGAGCTATTTTTCCAAATTCCATTAAAATTTGTAATGGCGATGAATTTCTTCATGCACTATACGGCTGAGATAATATTTCGCAACATAGTTCATCAATATATCATAATCTTTGAGCGCCGCTGCTTGGCATAAGGATATGGGTTCATTGACCTGGCTGCAGGAATATTATATTTTGATGACTTTTAAATCTCTTATTTTCCGATGCAGTATAAGTATTTATTTTTAGTATACTGGAGATGCCCCTATCTGTATTATAGATCGATGCGTGTATATTACTGTCATCGCATTAACATTTGTTTTGCAACAAAATATTTAAATTTGAAATATGATAAGTTCTCAACTGAAGAAAAAAGATGTTATCTTTTTTAAACAAACTACCAACAATTAATACGTATTTTATAACTGTTTGATGAAGACTCGTTTTATGATTTCACAAAAATATTTACTAATGCTGAAGTTTCCAGACACACATGTTTATTCGGGATATTATTAAAAGAAGAATAATTAAAGATACAATAGTACGCCTTTCGTTATATTTTAACGAGAATTGTATAGCTGTTTCAACAGCTAATAAATGATATGTAAATATAAGTAATAACAAAATCCACCCCGTAATAAAATAAAATCATTCATGGTGAATCAATACATTATTTTGAATCTGAAAAAAATTACCATAAACTGTTCTTTCAAGAAGTTTTAAATTTGAGAGTTTATGAAAATCAACCTTATATGCTTCTGCGATTCAATAGGTATTTTTTCAATACCGGTATTGTAGATGAAATACCGTTATTAAATTATTCGTTCGGTATTGGAAGTAAAAATCATTTTATTTTGCTAATTTCATTTATTTTTATAAAACCAGTACTGATATAGGTATTCGTCCGGTATTGCAATTCTAAACATGACATATCATTAGATTGTCTTATATCATAATAACGAACAAACAATAAACTTTGCATTGTGCATAAACCGCATAATACTTTATATAAGTAATAAACAATATGCATAAAACAATGTCATTATAATACTTCCTTCAATAAAAACAATCTGTTGCTCAAATCTTCTAAAATATTATGCCCGCATATACATCGAAGTGGGTTTACATTAATTATTACATACTTGCCTACTTATAATATAAATATCTACCTGCCTATACCTTAAAATTTGGGACGTTCATTATTTATTTTGACCTCAATTCACTTCGACATTTAGAATGTAGATAATAACGGTGCATTTTTATTGTCCAAAAAATTATTCGGATGTATCATGTTAGGAAATAAATTTCTTCCAACACGAATCGGATAAAGCATTCTTTAAAACGTAATTTATTATGATAGCATTAATTTTGAAACATTCACTATTATGAAGTTTAAAAAAAAGAATGAAGCTGGGAAAGTACTAGCAGTTAGTAAATAGCGTTTTCTATGTCCCGTTTAGGTTTGGTTATTGGGGGGGGGGGGGAGAGGTTGAGAAGATATGAAAACATGTCAAAAATTTTATTTTTAGGTACAAATTCATAATTCGCTTGAAAAATTAATGACCGAGGTGACAATCGTGTGTGCAACTTACGACCTATATTAATTAGTAAACATATGTACGTAATCTAAATCGACAACTGTATGGGTTTTCATTTTAAATTCATATGCACTATTTAATCACATATTGCAATTATTGTGTATATTTTCACTTGGTAATGTATCGTCGTTGCACAAAATAAACCTCCAATGCGCAAATTCCACGAAAATGGTTCTTTGATGTAAAAATAATCTACGATTTTTTCTGCATCGTTGACAAAAACTTCTGCTATCTCTTTTTGTTTTAAAGTTAAAGCCTTTCGAAATCATCGGATAATAAATAATGAAATTGTAATTTTTTTTTTATTTTACTTGTTTACTGTTTCCTGCACATATCTGTGCTATTATTACTTATAACTAAACTAATGTTTGTCTTGTCAACACTTTTATACTATAACTGTTATGAGAAAACTGAAAAAAAAGCCATATTATTTTTTTAAAATTTGCATTTATTTGAACAAAAATATTTGTTGAATTGGAGTCTAAACTTAGACAATCAGTAGTTATCGAATTATGCTTTCGTAATTTCCTAATTTCGCTCTCCTGCGCATTTTATGGTTTGGCGTTTAGGATAGTTTAGAATTGAATAGACGATATATTTGTACAATTTCTTCTCATAAAAAGATACCTCAAACGTACAATGATTGCTCACTGCAACTGATCTCTGCTATTCATTTATGAATCGTTTAGTGCTCTCTTATTAATCAAAATAATAGTGAGATACTATTCCAGGTCTCAATTTATTACATCATTATAGCGACGTCTTCCTGCAGCTCTGTGTATAATATAATATTTTATTTCGTTCATAATCGTAGAACCCCTTTCTCTATATTGTTGTACCGATGTTGTTATACTAGATGTGTGAAGCTTCGCTATTTCTGTCACAGTGAAGTACCTAAGATTATATATTATACAACATAACATGAGAACAAACAAATAATATGAATATATTGCGCTCGTGATACAATTTGAAGTTTGTACCATAATATGAACCGATGTGGGGAGGCCAATGACCGATATTATTGTCGTGGGTTTGAGTACCATTTTTAACTTATGACACTGATTAAAAACATCTTGCATACAAAAATAATTTATTCGTTATCATACCGGAAAAATAATTTGATATAATAGCTTTTATTAAAATAAGATTTTTAATTGCCGTTAAATTGAATGTAATTTTTATTAGCATGAAATTTGATATTCAAAATAAATATCTGTGAATGAAACTATTAAATATATATTGTGTATACGGATGAAACCAAATTTAATTTTGTGAATTATTTTACCACACAAATAAAGTTTATTACTGTGTCTGATATATATATACATATATCAATTTTAAAAGATAGTCAAACGAAATTTAAATAATTGTTATAATTTCGGTATAAAATTTCAAATTCGTTTTTGATCCTAATAGGTTTGCAATCGCTGCCTTACGCCTACAACACACTGAATTATTACTATATTTCAAACATGAAAATGTGCTGCTATGTATTTACAGTAGTACCAGAGAAAGTTGGAAGAACACGTCATACATATGTAGTGATTAGTTTCGATCTTTCGATCATATGAGACAGGTAACAGTTAACTTCCCTTATCGGTGATGAGATTCTTGCGCAAGTGCAGTTTTTTTTTGCTTACTTATCATAATGTCATCTACCTGCTTGCGAATTTTTATAATTGCAGTACTTTCTAAACGAATTTTGGGAATGGTGTGTAGGTTCAGGATATTTATATTAAAATCATAACCTTTTAGCGGTCTTTATACTTATTAAATATATGATATTATCTATTAAATCTTAAGAAAATGACTTAAAATTTTGACTTCCTCTATTAATTGACGCATTGCGTATATTTGATTATCTAACCATCTAAGGTGTGAATGGTGTAACTTTGCCTACATAGCGCCAGGTACATGCGTTTCTTATAGACATTAGTTTCTAATTTATTTGTTTCTTATATTTACTTATACTTCGTTAGTTTAAAACAAATGAATATTCTCTGCATTGACGCAGTGTTACTGACTCTAATTTTCTATTGCTAATCTTGTATCAGGATCGATTTTCAATAGTTCACCGCAACCAATAGATTCTGAAAATTTAAGAAACCGAAATTTTTTTATTCAATATATGATTCAGGATTTGAGTAACCCATTTGGTTAAAAATAAAACGCAACACCTTTCCATCTAGAATTGCCAGTTATCACCTTAAGAGTGATTAATCTATCGATATTGAAAAATATGTTGTCGAACAAATCTGACGGACAAAAACACGAATGGCTTAACTTGAAGATTTTTGATTGTTTTATATAGCAATATACCGGGAGATAATTCGTTTATGTCAAACTATTTTCATGTGAAGTTTTAGGCCAACATTTGACAAAAATCTCATTTCGAATGCAACGATTTTTGCAGACTCCTATTCAATTAAGATATCAACAAACTTTGTCGCAATAAATTTAGATCATTTTATTTTTAATAGCTGTCTCACGTAGGAAATAAGACTAAACATAATATACAGAGGCGTTGCTAGGGATTCCAACTATTCGTCATTTACAACTATTCGAATATCGAATAGTAAAACTGAAACTATTCGAATATATTCAGATATTCGAATAGTTTCTGAATTATGCAAATGATATTAAAAATTCGATTTGAATAAACATAAATAACATACTAAAATAAAAATTTAACAGTGCATTAAAATTTATAAAAAAAACGAACTCAATTGTAATAAAAAAATTTAAATACTGATATACATATAATATTTTCTTAAGATTGAGATACCTACATTTTATAATAATTTCCGACTAAGTCTTTTCCACTTATGTCAAATCCCAGATAATGACAATATAAATACACATTTCAATACCATTCAATTGTATTACAATATTTAAAATTTACAGCTGCGTTGGATTATTTCAACGGTATTTCTTCAATTACTGAAATGGCGTCCATATTTAAAGGTTTTTTTAGCCTCGATTCATTCGTCAAACACAATTATTATGGTAAGACATTGAAAGTGCCCGAAAGGCGAACAAAAACCACTACCAGGGGTGGGTATTAATTATTGTTGTTGAGATCTGGAGAAATTGTGATGTGATCTTTCGTCGTTTTTGTAAAATATTTCATTAAAAATTATTACGAATACTATTCGAATAGTTACCTAAATATTCGAATATCGAATAGTAAAAAACCCGCCGACATCGGACCGAATATTCGGTCCGTTGCCGGCGTTGCTCACCCATGTTTTATGGCTTCAGTTTTCACAACATTTTTCAGGACTGTCGTTTCGGCGCTCCTTTAGATTCAACGTCGCCATTTGAAGTCGAACTTTTCTAAAGCGGGCCTAAAGTAAAAGAACGCAATATCTGTATAGGAGGTATGATGAAAAGCAATTAGTAAGTAAACACATCTATCCCTCAAATTTGATTACATGACAAATCGACGGGATTTTTAATTCATCGTGGGTTTCATAATGCAGTTATTTTTAAAATTATTTGCAAGTAACATTGAAGTATTTTTCTTCTTATATTTGGAGATAAGATCTTCAAATTATTTCAATTATGGTATTTGACTATATATTTCAGTAGGATTATTACTACATTTTTATGTGACTGATTCTACCATTTCTTTTTGACATAATGTGTGTTGATATTCAAATACACGTAGGTGTTATAAAAATTCTTTTTCATCAACGCAATTCTTATGAAATTAACATTTACCGTAATGTTCTCGATTTATATTCCTATATCAACAAATCCGCTATACACAACTTGTTATTTTGAATGTTTTGTATCAAATAATATAATTTGATAGCTCGGACGATAGAGAAGAAACAGTATTCAAGTCGGGTATGAAAATCAGATCGCAGAAACAAATTTTGTTTTGTGCGTTTTGGGTTTATTTACATATTGTGTAGCGAGAGTGCAGTGACCGAAGAACGAATTTTGTATACGTTTTTCAACAGAATGGGTTCCCAAAAAGAAAGTCTGCGGAAATCCGTTTGTTTATGGCTAATTATTAGACACATATTCGCACCAATAGATTCGTGTACGTGATTATTATCACGTCGCATGAATTAATAAGAAAACTTGACAGTTTGAATTAAAATCTTACGTCAAATATACATTCACATTATTCACTGGAGCTATGAATATTTTTTTCTCGTTTTTTTAAAACAGGAACTGCTGTTGGTGCTAATGTTTCCAATTTAAATACAATGTGGGCATTTATAATTTGAGATAATTACAAATTAGTAACTAGTATAGATCATACGCTTTTTATTAGAAAGAATACCGAAGTGAAATCTTAGAAGAATAACATCATTTTAATAATTATTATTTAGTACGCCCACCTCTAAGATTGTAAAAACTTCGTATTGACTTTTTGAAAATATAAAAATCAATTAAAGAAAGTTTGGATTGTATTATTTTATTTACAAAAAAAGCATTGATATTTTTATTTGAACGGATTAAAATAAATCCGTAATTATAAAAACATTATGTTCCTCACAGTACTCGAAATAGGAGGATTCAAATTTTGAAATGCTCTGTAAATTCTTCATTTCATTTGTTATAGAAATGAATCTTTGCACTGCAATTTTTTTATTTGTTCGATGCTAAGTGAAGCTAATTATTAAATTGTATTCATACATACTAACCACCAAGACGATAATAAGTGTTTAACCCTCCATTAAATTAAACTTAAAGGTTGTATTGCCGACTTGATTTTGAAAAAGTATTTTTCAATAGTGTTATGTTGATTAAATTTCCCACTTAAATATTTTTTTGTTTCACTAATTTTCATCTTATTCAGTGTAATAAACATCCGTTTATTATTATCTCAAATCGTATCTATATTACAACATTTCGGTGATTAGTTCACGCTTGTGCAACCCTTGGGTTGTGCAATAACGGATGTTTGGCAAATTTAACGAAATCTAGCCTTCAGCGTATTGCATAATGATAAGTTTCATTATGATTCACAACAGCTTTGTATCAAAATAAAGTTTATTGCTCTTGTCAGTGAGTCTGCAAATTTTGCCACTATCAGTAAAAAATGTCAATGACACCAACCACCAGCATCTAGCAGGTTGATAACAGGCAGCGGCGTCCCGATTGTACATGCAGAATTAAGATAAGACATACATAATTATTTCTATATAGACACGAGCCACCGTGCTTACACTTAAATTGAATAAACAAAATTAATGTTTCACTGTCGTGGTAAGTATAATATATAACGTGTTTGGGAATGTATTTTTAAATAATTATTAGTTGAAGTAAATTCTACTACGTAATAAAACAAACTAAGTATACGGATTTCATTTATTACGAAATTTGTGAGTAAAGCTTCATAAAAATTACATTACATTAAGTGTCTATATAGAAAGGCAATAAGCATGTTCTCTAAAAATAGTAATATTCATTTGTATACGATTAAAATAATAATTAATCAGTTTCTATATCAATTTTTATTGAAAAAGTTAATTTTAAACGATCGTTTCAAAACTAAGCATTGTTTGGTCAGACTTTTATAAATTAGGTTACATTACGTACTTTTGTGAAAATAAGAATTTACATTTTGTTTTAAAGAAGGCAGTAAGATTGTAGACGATGTCCTTTCATTAATAGATGACTTTGAGGGAGTGATAATGTTTTTATTATTTCTACATATTATTTTGATTGGGCTTTATCAGAAATACTAAGGCAGTCATGCTTGTTTGGTATTGTACGGTTATTTCATCACCCTCTTGGCGCTAAATCCGGGATATGTCACTGAATTGATACATTTCAAAATGTGTTCGGTTCGCCTCGCTTTTGACAAACAACGTCTCGTGGAACTAAACTAACTGTAACTATCAGAATGGGGCCCATTATTGAATAAAATCTGAGAGTGTATCGAATCATAAGTAAAGGCCGTTGACGCTGCCCTGGGCGCGGGCGCGGGCGGGCGCCGAACCGACCGAAGTGGGCCAGTGGGCTGGCGACCTCTCCCGGACACAAAGCGCCGGATATTTTTTCACATAGTGCCTCATCACAAAATTTAATACCAGTCTAACCGGAGAGTTTCATTATTATTTTGTCCGAAGAATGTCCGACAAGCGCATGGAACGTCTTATAGGCATAATGGCTATCGAGAACACTTTGATGCGGGTCGAATGAAACGCAGTACACTTTCGGAGAGATCTCTAATTTTTTTTACAATTAGCAGCACAATCAACAAACGAAACTATTCAATATTAGAACGTGCATCGAGTACTTTAAAATTCGTGTGCAAATTTCAAGACAAAACAGGTTGCAAAAAGTCCCTAATCGAACAAAGCTGTAATTAGGCGAAAAAAACTATGTTATTCATTCTACACGAATTATATCGCATTGTTTATAGCTGCTATAGGCTATGACGATGGTGTAATATCGAAATAGCTATTAACAATAAGTTTCAATTCCTTCAGAATTAAATACATTGCCATTTTTACCCTATAATGTGCGTCTTTAAAGTACCAATCGATAAAAAAATGCAACTGGTTGTTTTACAAATAGAAGGTGCCTCAGCACAGTTAAATTTATTTTCCTTAGGATTTTCACCTCCTATTACTAGTAATTAATTTTGTAAGAAATTGTGTTATGTTAATTAATACCATTATCATTTGTGTCTATCCCCCTCCCCACGTCCAGTAGAAGGAAATAATCCCACCCCACCCTTGATTTTTAAGTTAAGAATTAGAATCATTATTTACTTTAGAAATAAATAACCGTGTGATATAATTAGTCTGAAGATGCTTCTCAAAGTCACATTTTATTACAAAACCAGTGAAATAAAATAGTTTGTCAACTTTAATTTAAAATTAAAAATGAATTTTCACATAGTTACCGCCGAATCCACCGAAAAAAATACTGTTAAAGATAGCTTATTTTTTTGCAATAATTGTGTTATTCGGTTGCTATGCGACGGAATTATTGAAAAGCTAGGCCTAGAGGTTTTGGCCTTTTAAGCAGATCGATCCAACGAAAACACGAAGCTCTTGGTAAAACCTTCGCAAATCGACAGAATAATTTAATATCAGTTACAGGTGCGTTTGGGCAAGGTTAACCATCTCAGTTATTCGCGAAATATTTTTGTGTCCAGGCTTTCTACTAAGCGTAAACAGATAAAACAGAACTTTCAAACCGAAGCAATTCCTTTATATTATATTGTACATTGATCAATGGCTACGCTTAGAATCAGTGCGCTGTGGTTTCATCAGAGCACATAGATAAAATCGTCCCAAAATATTTTTTTCCGAGGCCTATTATCTCGTATTTTAAAATAATTATTTTGTAAAATCGTCGAACTGCATTTTAACCGTTATCGAATTCTATACAACCACAAAGCTCTTATTTTAACGTGATATTGCTTTATCTTAAAGGGGAGTGACATATATTCTAATAATTGTTATTAAAATTTACATTTAAATATACATTTAATTAAGCTCAGCTTAATTTATTGTTAACAACGTCTCAGTTGACTGACGTTTTCGCAACAATATTTCTATAGTCGTCTGCAGTATATGAAACATAATCAATCTTAAAGTTACTTTTGAAATACAGTGTTTCCGAATTTAAGCCGAAATATTTCTGTTTAAATCATAAACGTTCATTTTTTAAGTATTTATGGTTGCTCAATTATATGTGATCATAAACACATAATTATTATTTTTATTAAATAATTGTAATATAAAAATTGCAATTAATTGGCTACGAGAGTTTTTTATTTCATGTTACATTTCAACGAAAATGACTTGCTGAGTGCATAATCGTTTGGAATATTTGTAAATATTTCGACTTAGGCATCTGTGACCTATTTTATTAATGGGATGTAATACATCGCACACACGTTTGATTTTTTTTTATTTGGCAAATAATTGGAACATGGCTATTTTTATGAATACTTCCATGTACATCTTTATAGAAATGATGTTTTCGGTCCCTATTAATTTTCTCTGAAATGGTGATGCAAGTATTTGTAAATCTACTTTCGAATCTTAAATTTCTAATATATTATAAAAATGTTTTAGCAAATGCGTTTTAATATATATATTTATATATATATATATACACTATGTATGTGTAATATAACATAGCATAAAACAAGCTATTAAACTTAATGAAAAATCCATTGGAATTTTTATTCATATTTTTATTTAATTATACAATACAAGTGAAAATTCGGTAACACAATCCACAAAGGGATAAAATGAACGCTTCTACCCTCAATTTTGTGAAAAAATCTTTATCTTGGGAGTATCAAGTCACATTGAAAAATTTGATAGTAAACTAGCGAGGGCCCGGTATGCTTTGCAATGCCACTCAAAGAAAGAAAGAGTATGTGTTGTAATTCTGTTCATTGAATTGCTTTTGGATACACAATATTTTTTGTTTTTTCGTCCGGTGCGTATACGAATAAATCAGAAGGCTTTCCGACGCATGCACAGGCCACATGCAGCTGTCCATGTGAGAAGCATAGATTTTACAAATTTAGTCCACATACTTGTATCGTCTGCCCCTGTGCTTTGTCATTGCAAATGCGAGTCGTACCGGAAACCGCAGACTTTTGAATTCGATTGGCATATCTGTCAGAATCATTGGGATGTGTGGCAACAGTACATATTCTCCATTCTCCAAAAAAATGGATTTTTTTAAAAAATAAATTTATTCAGAAACCTTCACGGGTGTGCCTACAACAACTCACCAAAGTGTCATTGCAATCTGATAATGGTATAGGAACGCATAAGGGACAAACAAACAAACAGAAGAATAATATAGAAGAACTTCTATACATAGAATATAGATATGTATAAATTTACCGAAATTTTAATTATTGACACAAACAAACAATTGACATTGAGTCAAATACCTAATAGTTAATCTCTAGGCAAAATATTGAAGGGCTCATAGAACGCTAAAAATATAATAAATAAAATAATGTTAAAAAGTTGCCATATAACATATTCATCATATGCGTCGCTTATTATTTTAAATTTTAAAGATATGATTGAGAAGACTTGTGCATTTGGGCATGGACGCATTCTTGGATTTTTGCTTGGTATCTCGTCGGGCCTATCCACCCTCGACTTAAACAATTAATTTAAAACTTATGGAACAAGAGCTTATGGAGTTTCAGGAATTTGTTTGATACGTCAGAATATCACCAGAAACATAAATATCAATACAAATATGGATTGAAGGTGACCGGATGACATAGTATGAACCAAAAAATGGCAGAGATAAAATCAAACTGACAAAATGTGTTACTAAAGGTTTAAAATGAATTAAATATCTTGCATACACCATTTTGACCTCACATCAGTTTGTACTATTTTCTCCTGACATTGTTTTGTGTATCATTATTCCCACACTATTATTTATACACATTTATGTCCGCCTCATTTTTTCCTAACACCAGATTGAACGAAAAATGTATATGATTTCCGCTTAAGAAATGTACTAACCGTGTGTACACAAGGTCATCGATTATTTAATTGAATGCTAATATTTATTTTATTAATTATTCTAATGGCGTATAAATTCTTCAAAGATTATTCAGTTTTACTCGGTTATCTAAAAAGTGCATAGTTATATAAATATTCACAGTGTTTACCCGCTCGTAGTGCGTAATATTCGACATAGAGAGAATAAGTTGTGCGATGACAGGTCCAGCATCTTGGTGGGTTACTGTGCCGGAAAATAGATCCGAGAAAGTTTTTGACTCTTGCATATTGTTTGACCTCTGGCGTTAACAGTACACACTACTCACTGCAGTTACTAAAAGCATCATTTAATTTTATAAAGTTGGTACAGATAATAATTAATATATATTTAGCCTGCTGCTATACTCAAATTATTGAAATATATCATGTAATTATGTATAAACGATTACAAAACCAATCAGTATTATTTATTCAAATCATTTTTAGAGACATATTATAACTTTTTATGAAATTAATTATATACATGTAAAGACTTAAGATTAGAAACTTAAATTTAATTAATCATACATTGTAAAAGAAAGCGAACTTTTGGTTGATAATATCAACAGTGATTTGGGGAATTGTTGTAATCCTCAAAAGTACGAAAATGAGTTAATGATTGGATCTCATTTTAAAGGCGACAGAGCAGTCTCGGCCAAATGATGTAAATTTGAAAAATATACGACTTTTTGGAAGGAAAATATTATTTTACATTGGTTTTAGGTTTAAGCATTCTGAGCCCCACTTAATGTAAGCCACTATTATATCGACAATCCCTACGTATAATCGCGTATCAGCAAACATGAGAATTTACAGGAGTGCATTTCAAAGATTCATAACGCAACTCTCCATATAATCAAATTTGGATTATTGAGATTTTGTACACTTCCATGTATTTTGTCACTAACCGTCGTGTGACTGAACTGTCAGTTCGAGTCCATTCGTGTGCTCGAATGCCTGAAGATGCCGAAAGGCGAAACCCGGGTCGTTAGTGACAAAATACATGGAAGTGTACAAAATCTCAATAATCCAAATTTGATATTGAAATTCCATCAAGCACCCTCAGTCGATGTCTTAAATTATCTCCATATAATGTTTTCGATAAAAACAGTTTTTACTCTCTCCTGAACAATTTCAAATTTGAGGGTTACATCAATTGGCCAAAACACCGTCAATATATTGTTTGGCATTTGCGTTGGATTTGGTATCGGTGTTCACAGATTCGGATCCCAGTACGGACAGTTTCATATATTGATATGTCACTCGACTATTCTTAGAAAGTATCTTAAAAACGGCGCGTACATAGAGTGATCAGTTCACTAATCCTATCATAGTCGTATCCTTCTATCCTTACTCTCTCCTAAAAAGAGAAGTTAAACGACCAAGTAATAAGCTACAAAGAAAACAAATCTATTTGGATGTTAGAAAGCCTCGTTGATTATATAAAAAAGTGGTCACTGTAGCCTAGTTGTAATGTTCGCGTAATATTCGGTTGTGGTGTTATGTTCTGAACTATTCGCCGTGCACTCTAGTAAATGAAAGCCTAACAGCATTGGACTACGGGACTTATGTCGTAGCTTATACTATCTAATTACTAAGTAATGCTGTAGCTATACAACATATTGATACAAATCAATCCAGATAGTATAAAATGTATCCAACGCTTCAAAGATAATTATATATACAAAGCGATGAACTAATTTCGAAACAATGTTAGAAACGCTCATTCCGTCTTTGTTAATTTTTACCAACACAATACGAAAATTAAAACAGAATATCAGATTATTTTGGTTGCAATACAGTCGTAAACGTTAAACACGGTCAATGCACTTTTACCTACTAAATCCAACGAATTATTCTAATTATGACCTTTTAGAATAAGCATTTCCCCTGTCAAATTACAGACACAATATATCTAAGCGATTAAGATTTATTATTAATGGTAGATTGTAATAAAAAAATGTAGATTTATTAACGACAGATTAAAAGAGTTGCGATTTATGGTATCCAAGAAAACGACAAAAAAATTGTCTTGCATGTCTGACGACATTCAGATTATTTGTCAAACTGTCAACTATAAACGGAAAGGAAATAAAAATATTTAAATTAGATACACTTATTTTATAAGGCCATAAATATGTTTCAAGGCTATGCGTATCTCGTGGATATATAAATATAATTCTTAATAGCCATCAAAAATGGTTCATTCACATAATATTATCGCGTTTTATCTACATACCATTTATGGCAAAAAAATCTAACATTGGTTCATTTGAAGTATTTAATTTATTTGTATCATTTTGCAGGCGTGGGTTTTAAGTATCGGTGGTAAAGAACGTAAAAGTATATACTAAAATTAATACTACAAATATCTCCCATTTAACTACTGCCTTATAGAGGCACAGTCGATATCCATTTCCTATTAAGCTTATAATTAAAAGTACATTAACTCAGTTCTCGTAATATTTTTCAGTAGTAATAATTATGAATTTTAAAATGCAATGACTAGTGGTATTACTCAATGGCAAAATTATCGTGCGACAACACCCTTAACGTAAACGAAGACAGACAGACTTCAAATGCTGAAGGGTGCTCCGTTATACACAATCTCAGGGGTTGTCAGTTTTTTTTTATTATTTGATATTGGTTGCAATCATTGAATCAAAATTAATAAATAGTACAAATATTGACAGCAGAAATTGAAAAAATTACTAAGGAAGGGGCACAATTATATTGGTTATGGTTCTTATAGTAACACCGTGTCGATACTACTTAAAGCTAAATATTAGGACTTTCAAAGCGTCATACTTATATAAATAAATTGGTTGTTTCCAAAAATACGAGAATTTTTGCGATGTTTCCATTCCTTTATCCGACTCGAAAACGAAGTGTAGAGAGAACTACTAGCTTTTCTAACCCATTATATCTTAGAGATTGAGCGACTGAATTAATGAGTCATATTATAACAACTTCTTTTGAAATTGCATTAATTATAGAAAACTTAAGCATTGGTTTTGGAGAATTATTTAGAGTTGAAAAACTCATTGAAATATAATTTTATACTGTCGTTGAATAATATATTTTGTTTGATCGAACTGTCATAATCATCCCAATTATAAATTGGTTTAAAACAATGTTTATTCTAACCTTGGTATTGTTTTGTTTGTTTAAAAATTAAACTATGATCACGCTACGTGAGAGGAGACCGGGGTTTGTATAGACCTTCGTAAAAACTAGATGAACATTAGTCGATGAAGTAAGAATGAGTTACGCAACACGGATAATACAATAAAAGCAATGCTGTGCAAGTGGTGCTGGTAGCTATTAAGAAACCTCCAATGTATTATTATTTTTTTATGAGCGAGTAATATTTTCATATTATCAATAAAAGAGGAAATGTATGCCAGGTCAATAAACTTAAACAAAGTGTTTTAAAAATGTTATCGACTGGCGTCTACCGAGCAACAACCTCTTTGATGAGTAAGTAACTTGAATCGTGCATTTTCATTACTCTACAGATGTTGTTTAATCGCTATCGCTAATTACCATAACAATAAGTACCTAGCTCACTAGCATCTGATTACAGGTGCACTTTTTCTCATACTGCGCAGATTGATTTTTGACATCAGTAACATATTCTTTCAAAATATTAATACTAACCTGGTATTTGGGTTGTTTTTAAATACCTTATCTTCACGAAGTAAAGTGATTTTTGTTTTCAAACAATGTCCGCTTCGAATGTGGATCATATGGACTGCTAATACGAGAGATTTTTTTTATCAACGTCTCTTTTTCGGAAACGCTAAGAATAGAATGATGTGATTAGGAAAATATTTGCAGTTAACGAAACGCTTTCGTTTTTTTTTAATCGGATCTATTAAAGGAATAAACATCGCAGAGATACATGCATTTGAACACAAAGCCATATACTGTTTGAGATTGCTCATGCGGGAATTCGAGCCGCGCAATTGAAAATTTAAAGCCCAAGTGCTTTGACCACTCGATTATAGGACTGGCATTATGATACCTTTAATAATAATACAAAAAAAAAATTATGAAATGTATACACGTATTCAGCTACCAAAGACTGTGCGGTATCAGTAATATTAGAAAAGGTCTAATAGTTATATAACAAAATAGGATGGGCATAGTTAACTATTTGTAACTGTTGACAGTTTATTTTCATATCTGAACTCGAGAATATCGAGAAGATATCAAGATATATTAAAATATACAAAATTTTAATAACTTGGTAATTAATTCGTTGTCCCATAAAATATAAATAAAACTGTCTAAAAATGTAAAGTAGGTAGAGTCTAGTTCTTAAAGAAATATTTATAATGATGGATTTTTATTTATAATAAATTAACATATGTTTTTTTATTCTGTATGCTGCACTGTATACTATACATCGTGGTCTTTACGAAATTTGATTTCAAGTTATATACATTTGGCGTGACTTCAGTTGTTCGAATTTCAAAATCTTTTTCGAAAAGCCGAATTCAAATTGAGAATCTTTCGTATCCGAAATGTTGTGTCGGCCAATGATTTGGCCTCTGACATAAGACGGTGGAATTTCCGATTGTGCGTTCGCGCGCGTCGTGCTGCGCGCTGAGCGGTCCGCGAGTGCGGTGCGTACAAACTGTGCCGCGCGCGCGCCGTGGTCGAAGAAAGGACACGCCGCGAATAGTTTACCGTTCGTTGACACGAATCGCACGTCGACCCCCTCCCTCCCCTGGTCGGCGATCTTCCGACCCGCTCCTACCTTAACAGAGATAGGAAAGCATTTTCAGTTTTCATCACAATAATATCAATTTCCATATTATTTACGTAATATTATTATCGCTCGACCTGACTTTTAAATTTGCAATAGTTCTTCATCCTAGATACAAGAACTACTATTTTTATATAATAATATTAACCTAACATAATAATATATTCAAGTAAGTATTAAAATAATTATCAATCTATTTTATTTACGTACAGCGCAACAATCACGCGCGTACAATAATATCGTCTTGATAACCTCATTAGAATCTAATACACACATAATAATTTTAAATTATTGATTGAATTGGTATTTACTTTGTAGATCTCCATTATAATAAGGTATACAATAGCAAGCGATTTGATGACAAAATAATTGTTTAATAAAATTATGACGCCACACCATCGTCAGAACCATATAAGAGGTTCAGAAATTATTTCTGACAATATCGCGATGCCACCAAAATTAGATAATCCTTTGGAACAAAGTACATTATAATTTAATGTTCCACTATTATTAAATTTATTACGCCCTAAATAATAAAACACAATGTTTCAGATTATTTAGTGTACAATATTTTTTTTAATGTATATCTGCTTTTGTCTAATCATTATTATTTAAGCTTGGTTATAAAGCTTAGACGACTTCATTGATAATAGTAAAAATAAATTTTAAACAAGAAAACCTTAGATTAGTTTATTTTGTTATGAAATTTTAATTTTATATTTGTGATTGTAATATATCCATAGTCAATATTTGATTTTTAATATGTATATTTTAAATTTTGTTAAGATTTTTGATTGACATAAAACGACTTGTCAAATAAGTGAGCACTTATCAATGATATACTAAATTGTTTGAATAGAATAAATTCATTTTATTGAACTTTGATTTCGAATGTCATGTGGTTGCCATCGCTTCACTGCGTATACCAACTCCTTCCTCCCATTCCTCCTCATGAACGATTGTATTTATTAACCCTCTTATAACCAACCGCAAAAAACAATTTTTGAAACTAGTATCTGTGAAATTATGCTACTGTTCAAAAGCAGATTTGGTGGATTTATAACTGCAAAAAAAATCGTCAAATCCGATTAATATAGTAAACGCCAAGATTCTATATTAGTAAATTATTTTTTATTGACCCGTATAATTCAGTGATGTAAAATCATGAAATAACAAATAGTGTGGGCATTTACAGTTTTGTTGTTATAAAAAATACAGATCTTAAATATAAAACTATATCGATGCGTTTCCATATCAAAGACATACAGTAATCTTCCAACACATTACAAGCTTCAATACTATTTTACAATATGTTATATATATATATTTTTTCAATATGTGTAGTTTCCTTTATTAGTCTAAGAGTTGAATGAAGTACATGAAAATCATTTTAGTAATATCCATCTTATGTTTTGAAGGGATCACCTAATATTCTTACATTTCATCTTCCAAATATTTCATTAACTTTGATAAATATCTTTTCTGTGAATCATCTTTTTAATAATTAATATGACCTTTTCCTGTACCCCGTATTTATGATTTCAGTGGTGGACAAATCTACCTCATCTTGTGAATATATGAATTTGTGTTAACAGATAAGGTTGTATCAAGGGTACGGGTGAACGTTTTCCCTTGGTAACTATTATTTTTTTTTCATTGCTGAGATTCCTCGTAACAGAACGATTTATTTATTTAAGGAAAAACTATTTACTTATAGATTTCATTTAAATGTATTTTTATATTCTGTTTGTACCAAAAGTAATTCTTGTAAAATTTTAATCGTTCTCCAATAAATTTAAGTCTAGCAATCAGCTGGTAGTTCTTTTTTTTTAAGTGAAATAATATAAACGGTTTCTAAAGGGTTAGAAGCTGCTGTAGTTTTGCATAATTAGCTGTAACGATATGTGCCGCCCGAATGGCGAATCTCGATGCAAAGTGTTTTAAATAAATTTAATATTTTAACTTAACCGTTCAAAATCTGTGAAATATTTCACTGACTGACTAAAATACAATGTTTTTCAGCACACACGGCGGAATTTATGATAAAATTGACCTTACAGCATGGAAGCGGTTAATGACATGCGATTCTGTAGTAATGCTTCTCCTATGGATACGCTTGAATATATTTTAAATTCGCTGGGTGCAAACATACCCAAACAGTAAATAAATACCCAATACATCTGTATTTTTACAAGAAATATATATGGAAATCTGATACAGTAAGCAGTTAAGATTCTTATTGACAAGACATTATGCTAAGCATAATACTAAATATAAAACTTGAATACCACTTGTGAAGTCCACCAATAGATGAATTTCCATAGTCACTGCTGAATCCATTGAAAGCAGATTTATTTGTTTATTTAAAAAAAAGTCAATTAGCCTTTTACTGTTAATAGTGAGCGCAGTAAGAAATGTTTTCATATATGACTGAATAATTTCATACATTAAAATGATACTAATAAAAACCATTTTATCAATTTGATTAAATATTCAATTTAATATATGAACCTCACTAATGTCGATGTGAAATATATTAGTTTTATGTAAAATTTTATGCATGTTATAGCAATTTAATTTCTTCATAACAAGTGACTAGCAGAATTTTTTTGTAGAGTTGTAATTTTATACTCAAATTATACAGCTGCTAATTATTATATTATATATCATTTTCATTGTAAGAGTCAAAATGATATGTAAATAGGGAATATATTAAATTAAGTCTTTACTTTAGATAAACAAATAAGATATTCCTTTTACCTGATCGGAGTTTTCCCACGCAATTGCTTATTTATTATTTTAATAGCGCTTTCATGCAGAAAGATAGGATTTTTCTCGAATCACAGAGCGTAACAGCAACGTAACCATTCCACGTACAAAACACAGCATAAATGATTTTACTTGAAGTGTTAAAGGTGCACATGCACCATTAATTTATTTTGTAAGCTATTGGCAGGATACCTAGTTACAACAAAAACTTTAGCATTTGCATCCAATGAAATGTGTTTTTCAAGATTACGAGTTTAAATACATACAATGTAAACACAATTTAACGATGCATCTTAAACCAGGTCCTGGAAAGGTAAGTTGATGATGGTATAAATCTAGCTAAGTGGTCTGAATCTTGATGATGCTACATTGATTATATATCTTGATAACTGTAATTTTGTTTCTTTATAAATATACATTCTTATTTTACATAATTAATACATTTACGATACAAAAATTCATGGGAGTGTGGAATCAAGTTAAAAATAAATTATTACTCTACCAAGAATTGAAAAATAAGCTTTATTTATATTTATTATATATTAAACCAATTTAAACATTAATAACGATGTATTATTTAAAAAGAAACAACCTTGGAATTTTCGAAAAAACATTTATTTCTTCATTATGTTATTATGCGAAATATATAGTACAACTTCTCAATTATATTTAAGGACATTTGTTTTGATCAATAATTTATCATTTATGTATTTCGTAATCAAGTTATGTTCGTAAGATGATAAGCAGTCGTTTTGTGAATGCAATATGATTAATACATGTATCATTATATTATATTGTTTTTTTTTCAATTTATTGATAGAGTTTCTTTATTTTTATAATGTCTTGTCTTGAAATCGAAAAGTTATATATAAAAAGAATATAAACGCACATGTTAGATACACTCTCCATTATAAAAAAGTAGATCAAATAAAAAAAAAAATATTTGTTAAATAACTCTGATCCTTTAAAACGGGTATGTTTGATTGATAGTTATGAAATTTTCATAGACTTTGACTGATTACTGTTGTCTGCGAGATAATAATTTTTCCTTCTAGAAGGATGGTGTATGTTAGTGAAGTTTATTTCAAGAATTACCTGAGCATAAATAGATATTAATGACTCGGCTTTGAACCGTGATTGTCGAGATGATGATTCCGTGCATCCTTAATACTGCTTGCAAGCTGCATATTAATTTTCTTAGTTTAAATACCTCGTCAAAGATTGTAAATAAAATGTGAATAAGCGGTGGCATTAATGTTATTAATTGTGAGGCATATTTTATCAGTGCTATAATAAACACACCAAACCTCTGAAATATCACCGGGTTATTTGTCCAAATTTAATTGTTCTGAAGAAGTTTTGGGAGGCACTCACTCATTTACTGTGCATCACTTATTAACATTTTTATTGTCATAATTATGTAAAGAAAATTACATCAACACATTATAATTATTATAAACCAAGAATTTGTTTTTCAGAAATATTAAACTATTCTTTGAAGGAAAAATCATGATCGCTATTTTTGAATAAGAAAAAAAAAGATTCTACAATTTTCTCCAAAACAATCTACAAAATTTTCGATTGAATATCACACTGCTTATTAGTAATTGTTTTTTAATTAAAATTCTGCATTGACTTACCGGTACCGTTACTGAGGGATTGGGTCCATGGACATCCTTTTAGACAAAATTGATTGAATTAGATGCGTTTATTAATTTATTTCAAAACGCTTTTTACAGTTACCATTATTGATGGCTTAGTTCCATAGTGATACTATTAGATATTGGTAGTTTTGAGATATATATAGTTAGACTGGTAAAAAGTGATGGCTTATTATCTGTATAACTTTTTTATTCAAATAGGTGGTCAATATGAAGTACAAAATTAAATTTGATAACTTAGTTATTCCATTTGGTTTGTCCAGACTAACTGGTTAGTCTGAAGGTATATTAAAAACGAACTTCCAGAAAGTTACCACCGAATTCATAGGAAAAGAAAATAAGTGGTCTATAGTTTTTGGATTAAAGGTTGTTTCTTTATGGAACACGATTCACAAAAACATATTTCAACAATACGATATTTCGATATGTATGTATGTGCAACTGAGAAATTATTTAATTTTGCTGATTTCCATATGCAAATATCTGCCGTTTGAAAGAAAACCTGTACATTTTACAAGCTGTACTTTTGTGGAACTGTGGAAGAGTGGTGTTCGAATATAATGGCTAACTCAACTCAGAACATCAAATTTTTAACTGGAACTAAAACGAAACTAAAATGGAACTGGGCCATCGTTATGTTGAATATGTTTATATTCTTTACTTCAATAGAAATAGATATACTGTTTATTAAATTCCAGTGTTAGATTTTTCTTCAAATTTATTTTTTATAAATATCAAATCGCGTTCGATAAACCAACCAAAAAAAAGACAGACTTTAAAAGTGTGTAATTTTTTTTTAAATATGTTAAGTGCAATATGAAGAAAGGATGTATCAGTACGTTTTAAAGATATCTTTAGTACTAAAGAAATTGAAAATAGGATATGTCGAGTAAAATACTTACAGCACGCACATGCGTTCTAAATAAGTAAGTTGTACAGGCAAGAAGAACATTAATTTGTTCTGGTGTATTGCTTGCCTACATTCTTCGCTATTGCTATATACGTATAGTGAAATATTTCAGCAGTATTAATTTGAACAATGACTGGTTGTCAGAGAATCACACTCCTGCCACATCCTTGGTTAAGAATAAATAAAATCAAAACACAATTTTTTTCTATATAAATCTGCTTATTGATCATTTGCATACGTCATTCTGATCCACTCACCACTTACCAGTAGGTGTATTATTACGTTTTATGGTTGTCATTGCACGCGTTTATAGCCGTCTACTATTTGCTGAAGTTTTAACGCGGGTAACTCGACTCATATTGGTCGTGTAATTGTTACTAGGTGGTAATTGCAATAGGAGTTGTCTTGTTTTGAAAATATAAATAGCAGAATGCAAAAGCATCGGGGACAATCACTCTTACATTATGCGTACATAATCTAATTGTCCGTGCACCGAGTCCTTTAAACTTCCTTAGATAAGTTCAGCGACCTTATTGGTGGAGTATTTATTTTGGTTGCTAAATTTTCAGTTTAACGATTGACGGATTAAAAAAGTTACTGCAATTTTGAATACTTTTAAGCACGACATCGAAGATCATATAAAGCGCTGATTTTTGTTCACATATCACATTATAGTAAATTATAATAATTTATAAAATAAAATGTATGTAAATACATATCTCTTTATTTTAATATGCCAAGATTTTATTTTTGAAAAGGGGGGTGTAGCACAAAAGTTTGAAAATCACTGATCTAGAAGAAATTTATAAGCGACAACATGAAAAACATTGAAAAGCTGGGAAAAGTTCTTTGTATTGCTTTCGTAAATTTTTAACCCAAATATTTCATTTATTCTCAATGATTAATAATGTATGAAGAATTTGATACGCTGTTTTTCTTGAATACCTAAATAAGTTCTAATCATTAATAATTGTAAAGTTTTGTCTTTTTTTTTTAATTAAACTCTAGAATATCAGTTGCTACCGTTTTTCAAAGAGAAAACGCAAACTATGTTTCAACCAATTTGAAAATAAATTAAATTCACCTTCGTTTAATTATATGGTATTATTATGATTATTAAGTTTAGTCATTTTTAGTTATAAATGAAATTCATTATCATCACCTATTCTTCTCAGCGCACGTGACTATTTTAAACAAATTCTCCGTCCTGAACCTACTCTTCCTTTACTTGTAGCTTTCTCTCAGAGTTCGAATGCCTTTCTCACCATCACCATCTAGCCATTCTGGACTTGTCATGCGACATTTTTGTTTTCGTCAGAGCTTCTGAATGTTCGCCGTTTTTCCATTAATGTCTATAAAAATAGACGAATTTTAAATGAAGACCAAAGCGAAGACTATTAGAAATATAAATAACGTAATTATTTTGAGTTCTATATTTTCTATGAATTCGGCGGTAACTTTGTGGAAGTTCATTTTTTATACAAAATTAAAATTGGTAATTTAGTTATTCTACTTGGTTTGTCGTTAACGTAACGTGTTTCGCCTCTTTAAGGAGCATCTTCAGACAATTTACGATATAAAATCGCCTTTTTTTGCCACACTGGCTACTTTAATATTTTATATGGATTCGGCGGTAACTTTGTGGAAGTTCATTTTTAATACAAAATTAAAATTGATAACTTAGTTATTCCACTTAGCTTTTTACTAACGTGACGCGTTTCGCCTCTTTACTTCCCCAAAGAAAGAACTTCACAAACTTACCACCGAATCCATGGTGTAAGGTACAAGGTGAGCTGGATCGTTGTTTTTGTATTATATGTGACGTCACTTTGACGAACCAAATTTTTATTGTCACCAAAACACCGTTGTAAACATAGTACATTGTAATTGGATAAGTCCGTAGTGACGTCAACAAATACAAAAATGGTGACTGTCACCTTTTATCCAGCGCACCTTGTACTTCTTACACCATGCGCCTAATCCATAGAAAATATTAAAATAGCCAGTGTGGTAAAAAAGGCGATTTTATGTGGTAAATTGTCTGAAGATGCTTTTTAAAGAGGCGAAACGCGTCACGTTAGTGATAAATCAAGTGGAATAACTAAGTTATCAGCTTTAAATTTGAGATAATTTATTGAGTTTTTGTTCACATTTAAGTGTAGTTACAGGCAAATATTTGAAAGTACAAAATATGATTAAATTTTTTCAATCCTCTAATTACACTGTAAATTTAATTATTGTCACTTTCTTATTAACTTCAACTGAATGTAATTTATCGTAACAGCGGGTGATCAATTATTTTCTCTTTTTATATCTTCTGAGGAACATAAATCGCAGCTATCAATCGTCGATGTCAAAAATTAGTCAGCGTCCATCAAATTTGACCCGCGTTCATAAATGAAATATTTATCAAATGAGACTATCTATAGTCTGGCAATTGTAATTATCCCGATTAAAAAATAAAACGTATTTCGTGTAGCAGCTACGCATGTGGTCCAATGTATAAAACGCTTTATTCGCCTTCAAACAAACAGTGTTGTCAGAGTGTAAAACGCTTGTGTGGGGCAGCTATCCGGCTGAAATTACAGGTGGCACAGAGTCGTTAATTTATTGTCTGCCACGTCGGAAATAACAAGTTCTTTTGATAGTGCGGTTAACCTTACTCTCAGATAATTTTTTTTAAAGTTATCCTAGAGTTCTCAGAAAAAAATACGCATTTAAAAGCTTCGTCTACAAACGACACTTATTGTACAGATTCTCATTCAACATTAAACATCCAAAGTATTTTCTACAGCATAATTTACCAGGAAATAAAATGACTTAGATAAAGTTTGCTTAAATTTGCAACGTTACATAATTTGACTATATTAACAGCAAACGTATATAAATTATTTAAAAGGTTATTTAAAAAGAAATCGTAAGGAGAAAGCGATGTTACATGTACTCTAAATGCTATCTGGTTTATAAAACTATTCTCAAATCAAAAAATATTTGAAATACTTTATTGGTAAAGGTAAATTTTTCCTTTCGTTCTTTATCAAATATATTCAGCTTCGATCTAAAAATAATCATTAGAGCAACTTAAAAAAAAAATATATATATTGTGCAGAACGATAGATGTGGATGGAGAAGGGGGAGAGTTAAGAATATAACACACTTCTTCTACATTTCTATAAGTTTTGTCACTGACGACCCGGGTTTCGTCTTTTGGCATCTTCAGGGGTTTGAGTACACCGATGAACTCAAACTGACGGTAAATAGTTTACATCATTTATATATCGGACAAATTAATATGACCTACATTGATATCTGAATTAATTTCAATACTGATTTTATAATTATGACATTCATTCAATTGATAAAATAGTCGCTTAAGCAATTAAAAACCCGTAGGTTGTTCGTTAAACTATTTTAAACTTAATATCCCTAACTACACCTAATTGTATTTGCGTGAGATGGGATTGTAAAATAAATAGAAGTTATTCCAGCAATTAATTATTACAATAATTACACTAAGAAAGCACACCGATTTAATATCAGTGGGTATCTGTATTTTTTTCCCAACTATATTTTAATGATAATTGGTTATTATGACCACCTGCAATTGCAAAATCCTCTTATAATTGTTTATGCGACTATTTTTCCAATTAAAGGAAAGTCGTAAAGTTTACAAATTATACTTAAATAAAATATACCTATCTACAAATGAGCGCTTTATTTTTTATTATTGCCCCAGGGGTGTGAGATTAAGTCCAATACCTCCATAACATATATTATTATACAACTCATAGTAAGTGTACGACAAACAAACAATTCATTTCGGAATACAAAAACTCATTAGGATAATCGCTAGAATTGTTGAAGCAGTCATATAAAATTTAATGTTACTATATAAATTATACACTTGAATATGCTGCGTCTCATATTTAAAATGATTTTATTCAATTGATTATTTTTGTGTTCAATCAATAAATCAATGTTTTTGAAATCGTTTTATAAATTTGCTGAGATGAAAATTCAGTCATGAATTGATTTCGTATCGCAATAATTGTTTCGTTACAAGACGCACGTAGGCTGTCGTGAACAACCGGGGTACCCAATTCTGAAAGGAATGTAAATTCGGAGACGAGTTTTGATATTTTTGAGGTTATATTATCTTCCATTATCTCATTTTGGTTGATATGTCGTAATATCTTCCTGACGATGCACCGTTACGTTTCGTATTGAGCCAGCGGTGGAATGTTGTGAAATCGGACAATGTCGGCCATGGCGTAGCCACCACTTTTGGTAGGGGAAATCTCATTACAGAAACCGTAAACCATGCTGATACTCATCTTCAATAAACCTTGTATGTTATTCTTTATAACACGCTTTCAATAGCAGGGTAAATTCTGAATAATTTTTAGCTTTTATTTGGTATAAGGTGAAAATGAAGTAATCTTTATTTATGTACTGTAAAAATTTCCCAATAAATATAATAGCATATTATATTCTGTATTACGTATTACATGTATTTGCACAATAACAACAATGACAAGTAAAGTTTATGTGAAATATAAATGTGTACTTTAATTAGTGATAATTACTTGACCAAAAATCAATAACTGCATATTACAAATCAAAAAAATAAGCTATATAATGTTCTTAACAGTTAAAATAAATGCTTGCGCATAGTGTATGTTTTTTTTTTGTTAAATTATATTCAATTACAATGTCTATTATGACCAGATATATAATTATGTTTATAAGTTTTATTCCGAAAAAAGAATATAACAATAAAGTCGGCGTGATATTCAAATTTGACCCTTTAGTTTTGAAGATATTATCGAAATATTTATGTACTCATGAAATCGACCTTTTAGTATTATTTCTTATCAGTTATATGTTGTTAAAACTAAAATATTTTTTGATGAACCCTTTGACCTGTAAGTTATGACATTTACTTCATATTAGAAACGTTCTAACTGAAGTACTTGTATAGCGACGCTATGAGATGCAGATTCAGTGGTGTTTTATTCCTTAATCTTTTTGGTAATTATGTTCGTTTGCTAGAATTGGCAGTATCCTCTTTCGGTCAGGCCACTGTCGTCTCTGACAAGAACGCCGTCCTATGTAACACGCCGGGTCAAACAATGCGTAATGCGTGGTTGTCGCTGTGGTCGATGCGTCGGTTGATCGGAATCTTTAAGGGAAAAGGACGATATCCTGCATGCATAAGGATGGGCACCCTAAAGAGGCGAACGCCTGCCTCATCATGCTACTCTAAGCGACACAACTAAGTATGCTCAGTTAGAATTGCTATTCTAACTTGTCAGTTGATACACGGATATAGCAAGTTCATATTGTGTGGCGAGTAAACGAGCAACAAAATAATCTATAATAATTATACGAATTAAGCAATCTTGCAGATTGGAATGATAATCATGAAAAGTAAAAAAAGGTTCGTAAATAAATTTGTATAGTTTCAACAAAAATTTTAACAGGAAAGAAATAAAAAAACTACTGTAAAAAGTGACACAATCGGTATCTTTAAATAAATTTTAATTTATGCAGTTTAAATTTTTAATTTTAATTTAAAAAATGGTGTTCTAGATGAATATAAACGAAATAATAGGGATTATAAAATATCTATCAACTCATTTGAAAGGTCAATGCGCAATGAATTTTTATGTTCCCGTACAAATTGAGTATTTCTCACGATAATATAAAAAAGATACTTTAAAAATATTGAACTTAGGTTTACGTTTCGTAACATGATTTTAATTCAATTCGTTTTGTTTCTTAACTGATTTTCCTGTAAAATAATCTAAATTTCCTGTTATGTCGAGCATAGTTTTGATATCAAATAGTAGTATAAATAATTCTTAATAGAGGACTGTTACCTTATATTGATAATTTATTATAGTCTCACTATATCGTCAAAAAGAAGTGTTTACCAATAATCAAGTATTGCAATTTTATGAGACTAAATAAAAGTCAACGTGGAAAATAGTTGCGGGAAGCTTAATGGTTATTTGCTATAATAATTAATTAAATAATTAAGCGTTTTATATGAAAACTGGTGTGGAAATTATGCAAATTACCTTAATTTTGAAATATCCTAGGTAAGTATGTGGAATACGAATTTTTTAATTTAATTAGTACAACGTTGTCTATGGTCGTAAATGTGCGCGTCTTTTTTTATTGTGCTCCGTGTGAATATGGGTGATCGAGTGAGAATTGGTCGCAGATTTTTTATGCGACAAGAATCACTTTCGTTTGCCAATAAATTTATTGCCTCGTTAAATACGTCGCTCGAACGTCAATGTGAAAATATTTTTTCTTATACATTTCCATATTATGCATACAAAGATAACGAGTATGGTACATTTGTGTGGACCATCCACTTTTATAGACAATCAAAAATAATAAAATTCTTGTTTTATGCGCTATCGACATTTTGATTTTGAAACCAGTAAACAAAAACAACAGTTATTGTATTATTTACAGTTTATTGAATCTATCATTCTGAATTCATTAGGTTTTTTGTTGTAAGTTTTGATTGGCAGTTGATTCGATGGAATTTTTAATCAGAAAACGTCTATTTATAACAGGATTTTCATGTTTTACTACCAATTATATTGTATTAGAATTATTCCTAAAACTTTTGAATTATATTATAAAAGCTATATGCACACTATGATAATAATATATGCGAGTATATTATGCCTAGGAGCAGTACTGATAATTTTCATTATATTATTCTAATAAATGGTGGATGTATTAACTTGTCACAAAAAACAGTATGAAATATATTAGACCCCTCGATAACACGATTGCGGAAAACTCGTCTTTCATTCAAATTTGCAACCGCTCCTTGATTACAGGTTAAAATACTCCGCATGCGTATGCTCTGATTTTGTTTAAGTATGGTAGCCCCAATAGCCCACTCTGAGACAGTTCGCCCCTTTTCTACCGTGTTATCGGGGAGTCTACTTAGTGCTTCGTTATGATGTGTTACATTTTACACACTCAACTTTTGTCAATACATGGTTGTGAAAACATCCCTGCCAGAGATACAATAATTGAACCTATTTGGAATTAAAACATAAATACGCTGTCGTGTTAGAGAAACAGTATGTTTCTCATTATGGGCAGTATGCGATTAAAATTTGAATGTGGCCTTCTAATGAAATTATAATATATTTTTATTTAAAAGTGCTGAAGGGCATAATGCTTAGCTTAATAATTACTGCCCATATAATTATTATAAGCATTTTAACCTTTAATAATTTATAATTATTTAAATTAAGCTGTTTAAAATTTTATTATTCTATACGTATGTAAATATAAATTACATCTACTGAGAAAATTAACTGTTCACATAAAATAATATTAGTTTTTGTCATGGTTAATTTAGAGTTTTGTGAAAATATGTGTAGAGGTTTGTAAGATAAGCAATACAGTTTTAAAAATGTATCTGATATTATATAAAAAAAATTATAACAGGTTTTAAATAAAATGCTCCGCGAAAACTGCTTCGTGTGCAGAAAATTAATTATTTTTGAAAATACGCTTTACCTGTTCCTCATATGTAAGTATGTATGTGTGTTTGGATATGCATGTAAGTGTGTCGTTACTCTTGCATTTTATGTGAAATTTCATCTTATTGTTCATAGATTTTTGGAGTTTCATATCCATTGTCATTTTTGGCGGCATCAAATTAAATATCGAATGCAAAATGTAAGTAAACATTAATAATATGTAAAGTCAATCCGGCCGTGCCAAATGATGGGTGATTTACAGTAACAACTTTTCTCTTTTCTCGTTATAAAATATCCTTGAGATAACCAATCTGCTTAGCGACAATACTTTTTTCAGATCTTTTCTATTTGATTTCTGAATTCAGTCTTTTCGTCTTCACAAACACCCATGCTCTACATTTAAAATCTTTGATACTTCACTCTATACCAAATAATTAGAAACACCAAAGAAATTTGGATTTTTTTTTATTATGCGTCATATTGCGTAAAAATTGGAATTCAAACGGATTATAAAAGCGAAGATTATTATTAAACATATAATTTGTGTTACGTAGGATATACTCAAAAATAAAAGTATGAAAATGTGCAAAATTTAATATAAATTATATCAATCTATGTTTACTATTAAGTAATATTTCAAGTTTTTTTAATATTAATTAAATAAGTATCTAAGCCTTTCAAGATACACACGCTTTAAAATGAATATCAACTATAATTTCGGTCTTGTAGGTGGGTAATCAATGAATGCTCTTGGTTATTCGTCCTATTTGGTTACAGTGACCATTGATTCGAATTTATTTTTGGTCGATTCATGTATTTGTGTTTAAATAAAGAAAGGGTTTTCGTGATGTTTAAATTCCACTCTCACACACCTTATCCTAAAAACGTGGCTTAACTAACTACTTGTCTTTTCATACATTTTTATATCCTCTGTCTAAAAAACCGGACTTAAATTACTGAATGACTCTCGTAAAACAACATCTGAGATATCTTTTAAGAGCCAATATCCTCCACATTAAGAGTGTACATTGTAAAAAATTAGTAATATTGTGAACTGATAATCTCTGGTCAAAAGGTATTTGTAAAATATAATTAAAGTTACTCAGTATCTTTATTCTCATAAAAAAGGATAGGACAATTTTTTTAAAAATTCTCAGTAGCTGAGCGAAATTGATGTTGCTGAAAAAAAATGTAGAATATAACAGTTGAACTATGGATAGTTATTTTCAATACATATCAAAGTTTATACAAGCGGCTGTTTTTTGCCTTGAGAGCGCTTTATTGTTGTTCGCAGTTGCTTCTGAAAATATTATCGCATTTTGGCAACATGTCATAATATGAAAAAGACCACTACAGAACTATGTTTTTGATTAAGTTGTAAGCGAGCAAAAAAACTTGTTCCAATGTAAGATATTTACGGGTTAAGATCTTCATAAGAGATGAGTTATCACTATGTACATAATCAAAGCACTAAAAAGTTATTCGTCAGAATTTTAAAAAATAGCGACGAATCTACATTTTCATTTGAAAAAGAACAAAGCGATTTCGAAACTTTGGCCTCTTGAATAATGTGCAGTCTTTGTTTTATTTTGGCGATCACTTCTCGTATACCTACTGGCGATTTTTTTTTCAAAGCGAAAATGTGACGTAGATTTTATTATGTAAACGCGTGTCCTTGATAAAATGTTTGAATAACCTTTCTTGTCGTGTTATACGCACAGATTTGCACAAGCATTCAATATGTTCCTTAACGTTGTAGAATTTGTTTATTTTTTAAATTTTATTGTTCTGACTTTTCAGTAAATTTAAAAAAAAAACATAACAAGCTACTACCATCTTACAAAGTGACGTCCCGGAGGTGTCGACAATTTGTTGAACAAAAATTGCTGCAATTATACAAAGATATTATAAAAAAATATTTTTCCTGACACATTCGGTTTTAAATCTGTGTAATTAAAATTATTGTCGTCCAACCGCTTAAAAATAATGCGAAGAAAATTAAAAATAGTTGACGCCATTTTTATATCATATCGTCGTTGTTCTGGGAAGAAGACACTTACTGAAAAACACTAGTTTTGAGTAATTGGACTTCAAACACTTACAATGCTATAAATTTTCATTTAGTTTGTTTTTACAAAACTTGTTTCAGTATAAATATATATATAGTTGAGATGCTCCATGAGGAGTTCATATGCTACACGTGGGGTGCGGAAAAGGGTTAAAAATAGTCTTTTAAACTCATTTTTACTTGAATTTATGTGGAAATGTTGTGCGTAAAAATATTGTCTTTTATATTGTAGGTATAATAAAATATAAAATATGTGTGAAAATTTGGAAATAAATTTAATATTGAAGTGATTCTGTGTGTATATAATTATTTAGAAAATATAACATTCATTTGGCTCTGTTGGCAGTAATTGGCCAAAAAAAGTTTTTAGGAAAAGAAAAAATTATTTACCTATTCTGCTACCTAATTAATGCTATGTTACTTTGACCGTAAAATAACATGGGAATTGTTAATATTCAAGGAGCCCCATACCCTAGTTACGATTTTTGAGAAATGCATAACTGTATTCGCCTTACCTCACTTTGTATTTGTTGTCAGTAAATTCACAGCCAAATTCTATTAAGAAAACTGATTAAATGTGTGCTTTCTGGTATTGCCTCGAGGAAAAACAACATGGGACTAAGTTTTCCATTCTCTCTTTTGGCGATAACATTGTGAGTGCTTACTGGAAATGGACAGGGATTTTGATGTAAGGATGCTAGCTATTTTCACAATCTCATTTAGTAGACAAGGATAAAAAAATGAAATCAAAAACTAATGACGTGAGTGAAAACGTATTAAATTCAGTAAGTGCCTTTCTAAGATATTTAATAGTTATATAAAGTCTTTTATAATTATTAATTTACTAAAAAATTTCAATTTTGAAAATAATCAAAACAGGTATATCCATTAAAATTTTATTTATTAAAAGATATTGAATTATTAGTATCCCAGTCAATGAGCGTCTGTGATCTAGCCACGTAATTAAGCCATAATAGTTTCCGGGTAAACTAGAAGGCAGCACTTGTGGATACATGCTTTAAAAAGTAGTTCAAACCTTTAGGTAGAGAAATTAGGCAAAAGATGTAGAAAATTTCAAGTAAAACACAAGGAAACATCTTTTTGAAACGAGCTCTCGATATTCAGTCTTTCAAATTTCAGCTTTGAACTGCCGATACGCAGTCTTATGTATTACACATACTTATGCGGTTACGCGCTTGCTTGTGTGCGTGTTGGCGGTGTATATGAAGACTGGCAGCAGCCATTTTGCTTGCTAAAGTCGTAGATTTTATATTTTTCAGCTTCTTCATATTCTTAGATTTATTTTAGCGTGAATGCAACGAGTTTAGTTTACTTCTTGATGCATTTGGTATAACTAATATATTTTTCACATAATTCTTCATTTTAAACTGTTGAAATCGCTCTATTTTTAGCCATATTGAGCGTTTTAACAGATCAATTGGCTGAGAATAAAATCGTGCGAAAACGGCTCTCGCTGTAAGGGTTAATAACTTTTTGCAACGAACTATAATTCCGATCAATCGATATACTGACGACAGATTTATTTTGAAAAAAAAATATTCTTCACAAATTGATGACAAAATCACAAAAGCCTTAAATTGATAAAACCTGAGTCGGAGTGTAAGGTAAAGTCGGAGTCGATAAGTTTTTAAATGACTCCACAACCCTGAATATAAATAAGCCTTACATTACTATCTGATTATTTCTTCACCAACAAACATAATGATCACCAATCACATGCATATTCAAGATATGCCAATTATATACATATTATGCATATGTATGACATTATATCCAATCTAAAACACGAAGCAATAAATTGACTAATATTGTGGCCGTAAGCTTTCCTATAAGATTATAGTCTCACGAATTCGGCCTGAATTTGCATAGTAAAAGTTTTCTGCAATTATATTTTATTACTTTTGCTGTGAATGGATTCCTTATATGATTATGTTTCGGATCAATAACCCAATAGCCCACTGACGAATATCATATAATTCTACATTGGCAATATTATTGACGTCGAGAAAAACTAATCTTGAATAATAAACTGATTCATTAAGAATTTAAATACAGAAGCTGTGTTATTTGTAAGTGAATAGATAGAATACACGTAAAAAAATAATATGAAGAAATTTATTGAATTAATTGGATTTAGATTAAATCGGGTATCTAAATTAAGGCATACTAAAGTATTTAACTTTTACCTACAATTACAGCTAAGTAAATAATTTATTTGCTATTCATTTTGTTTAAGAACGTATTCTTTTTACTATGTTCGATCCCAACGTGGAGCATATGTCATCCTAAACGAGGTATGTCACCATAGTTGGTTGTTGCTCAGTTGCCTAACCTGTCTTTTTTCAAAGAGAGTAGGGACAGAAGGATAAGGCTAGTATAGGATTAGTGGTTAGCTACGTTCCGTTTTTTAAGGATCGAATCGGTGGGAGGGAGTTTTAGACATCCCAAACATTCATGACTACGAACAGAAATCTATAAATCGATTGAAATCCATCAATTCATGAAACTGTCAACGTCACCAACTGCGCCACGGACTCCGACGAACGTACACATACGGAAAATTAAAAATCTCTCAATGGCCTGTAAAATTTAATAATGGTTCCATTTTGAATACCTTGATTATTGCAACTCGTTTCTCTCGTTTGGTATATTTTACGGGAATATAAAGATATATTTTTGAATTTTCTTTACGCTTACCTCGACTGTTTAGTTTTTTCAACCTGTTTTTTTTTAATTACATATGACCCTGATAATTTGAATAACTTGTATTTTAAGCTTAAATATATGATTCTTAATGACCTGAACTATTTTCTTTAACATTAAAGTGTTCACAAAAATTCATCATTTCGTAATTTTTATTATACTGAGCGATACATTACTGGATGAATGAATATTCAACGTTTTTTTTCTTCTTATAAATAAGTTGCTAACTCATATTGAAAGATCATCGGAATACAATATTGGGTAAATTGAGAATAATGCATTAGAGATATTTTTTTTACTTGCATATTTTGAGTCTATAGTCCTATGCATATTCATTTAAAACGTCTTGCAGAAACACTCATACAACAAACTGTATTATTTGGTTGAAACTAGTTGAACGGAAATTCTAAAAAAAAATGGTTACTGTATTTTAAAATTCGGCATACGATGAGTCCATAAAACGCATCGGTCTACTGAGCCAGCTAAACAGAAATACATAAATATCTTGTAGAAAGTAGTTTTCTCGAAAAAACTTCATTTTTATTTTACTTAAACAAGAATCTATTGATATTGCTGTTTGTCCACTGCGGATTCTCAGTATACGGATACACAGGATACACAGGATACTTAATATCACTTAAACTAAGTGGCTGAGCAAATCTCATTTCTATTTATCGTTCTACGTTTCCTTTTTTTAAGCACAATGGTACATGGTTAAAAGATCGGTCCCTTGCATATCTGTATTGGCCCAAGAAAATGAGGAATAAACTTGTTTATTTTCTTGATCCTTATTTCGTAGTAGAAAACGGTGAAACTGCGACTACATATACATAACTGGTGGAGGTGGGACAACCAGCGAGTAATTCTGTTTATGAGAATAAAGTAGCAACAAAATATAGTGTGGCAAAATAACTCAAAATTATCATGTGCACCGTCGCGTCTTGCGAAGCGTATGTACCCCATTTTCGCGCATTTGCTAACATCTCTGATCGCAAACCCAGAGCCGTCGGTGGACACTGATCGAGCTGCGGCAGCCGCGCAGTGGTGGCGCGAGTCGCGGGAGATCGAAGAAAGCGAAAACAAAACCATAAACCCGACGCGGGTTGATGACCGGCAGATTTGTCCCCGCCCCCCGCCGCGGCTCTCCGCGCGCGCCGCCGCTGGGGCGACCACACGTCAATCTATTCGTGTGCTATGTTGACGCGAGATGATAATAAAATCATTTACTCAGCACTGCGGATGTTTTGTCTCGCACTGGATTGATGCGCCAGAGTGCATTTTGTTCTTTTCATAAAGTGACTTACGTTTGGCATCAATGTTGTATCGAAAGTTTCAAACCGTATAATAACACCAATTTCCAACATCAATTCAACATACATCGGCTTTGTTTATATTTCACGTGACAAGATATTGCAGTTCTTTTCCAACCATAAACTGAATTATCATACGACATTCACAAGTTTTAACATACTAAGATAAACAGCATCGTTGTCATATTAAAAATGGAATATGGCATTTTAAAAAATATTCTTATTTTGAATTTTAATTCGATGCGACGTGAAATCTTCATTAAAATATGTTTTATTGAATATTCTACAGATCAGGAGAAATATTGAATTTGCAAAGGTCAATATAAAATTCAATGATTATTGTCACGTTTCACTGCATATTAGTTATACGATAAGGTTGTTTATACATTAAACGTCTATTATTCCTTCGTAAAATCATATATTTTAATCATTTTCTAGGAATCCTCTCTTTGCAAAGTCATATAAACATGAAGTAAGGTGGTGCTACAACGAAATGATCCAAATATTTTTGTGTTTGAATGAATGTTACACATACAGGTAAATGAAAAATTGAGCGATCCGTTCGTACAGATGATAAATAACAATTTTTTTTTGTCATTCGGCGTAAACCTTAAAAGATTAACACTCTTCAACATACTTTTGCAGTCATAAGATACTATTAAAATTGAATCATGTTGAAAGCATTTGATTTGAAACGTGGAGAATGTGTGTTAGGGATTTCTTTTTTCTCGGAGTTGATCTTGTATTAAATTAACGCTCTTTAATTTCATTTAATATCAATAATTAAATTAAAATTAGTAATTAAAATTAAAAAAATACTGAATGTGAAGTAAAATTCAAAAAAAAAATAGTTAAGTAACAGCTGGTCACTAAATATTTGATTTTTTTAAATTTTATTTTGCTATATTGAGTACATTTGATTAGGTAAATTATGTTCATAACAATACTACATTTTAGTAAATAAAGGTAACAGTGCCACTCGAAAACTTCACTCAAGAGCATAATGAGTGTGTGTGTGTATGATGCCTTGCAGATAAATCAAAATTTTTTATAATGTAATTAGTATGTCTTATTCTTTATGAATATGAATCTCATATCATATAGCAAAATAATAAATGTTATAAAGCAGTCTGAAGTTTTGACATCTTGTCTGATAAAATTATTTTTCATTGATTTTTACTATTTCCTTAATGACACGACAGTATACGTTAAAGAGTAAATTGATTATTTAGTACGCGTATGCTTTTTTTCAAACTTCAAACCAGTTTGAGATTATTTTTTTACAATATTTTATATTATAGTATCGTCTGAAATGTTCTAAGGAACATTTTTACTTGCATTTTGAACATCTTCAGTGCATAATTAAAAACTGCTTATACTAATACTAAAACACGTCCAAGTAGGTTTATTTTAAGTCGTAGACGGCTTATTGATTCGTTTCATTATTAAATTAATTATATCCGGTCTATTGAATTACGCACGGATCAGAAATGATTTTTAGCGCGCAATCAAAACTGAAAGTAAGATTGCATATTATCATGTTCAATAACGATTGACACAATTTGCGGTGTTCATTTTTTCACATGTCAATATTGAGTTGAATAATCAATATGAAACATGTCGCAAAATTGTTTTTCAATCGTACGTACATTATTTTTTTTATAAGTTATGTCGGTAAGTAAATTCTAAGATTCAAGACATGATGTATACATTATATTGTGTTGTATAGTTTTTAAAAAAATTAATTAACTCCATCTTTTGTTTCAATCAAAAATACAAATTTATGGTAGTAGATTTTTCAATTAAGTTAACACGTTTATAAATTACTATCCAATTTAATTTTTGTTAAACAAAAAAAACTATATTTTCATATGACAGCCATTAGTACCCATTATGTTAACCATGCATAATAGCTTAAATGTATTGAAATTAAAAAGATTGACTTTATTTTTATTCGTCTTCGAAAATAATTGCTCTAGGAAAATATTACATATAACGAATGAATAGAAGTACATTTTTTCATGTTCCAGTTAAACTGAGAAAGCGTTCAAATTGATAAAAAAATATTATTTATTTGTGTCGGGCTTCCAAATACAACATGTTCGAGGAATTTCTTGTGTTTAGAATAAATCGTTAAGTTTTCCTGTTTCGCACGGTTCGCAAAGATTGCTGGTCACCCGAAACGCTTCCTAAATAATGCCGGGTAAATAAACAAGTACCTACTGTGAGAGTATCAGACAGGTAAACTAAGGCTATCACTTGCGCTATTTTCCAATGTATACATTTCTGTAACAAGTTACGCCGGCCAGCCTTCATCGCCGCGATTTGCTAAGCAAATGTACTGTCACATGCTGGCATTATTCTTCTGTTTCTCGGAAAAAGACAGCCAGACTAGAAACGAAATTTACAGAGAAGTCAAAGACTTGTTTGGAACAAGAAGCTAGCGACTGCCAAAATATAAGATCATAATTATTAAATATCGCACTAATCCAATCGTTGAAGTAAGTGTACCAATCAATTAATTATGTGTAAAGCATAAAGGCACCACAGAATATTGCCATACAAATGGTTTCATACTAATATTATTATAATAAATAATGACTACCATATATCACATATGTACTAAAATGATTTATTATGATTATAATGAGTGACCGGAAAAATACCACCGACAAAATGCTGAAAACCAATTTGTAAATATTACTTACACCATTTGAGTTGTGCAGAAGCAAATATTCTTCATATTCTTGTGTATGTATACATAACATACCAACTGCAATATCCCCAGAAAACCGTGAAAAATGAATTTTTAATTTACTTTTACATGCAAACTCGCCACTGTCCATTACAAAATCATTAATTTTCGTTGATTTATATTAATATATTGTATAAAAATTCACTTAAAACTATCATACAAAGTATAAGAATTGCCGCAGAATCGGTTTTATTTGATTTCTCACGATATGACTTTGAAGGACATTGACATTTTTGATATTATACAGCTCATTATTACATCACGAATAAGCAAAGATTTGTTTTAAACTAAATATGTCGTCTATATCAGAGATGATAAACACAGCGTTCACAGCAGTGTACTGGTCGCCCGTGGAGCTATCTATGGTTACCCACTGTCCGAAGAACTAAAAAAGAATGTTTGAATTGTTTTAACATTTTGTTAGAATCCGTGCATAATAGGAGGGTTACGCCCTTCATATAAAGCTATTGCAGAAAAATGCATTGAAACTGCTGTAACTCAAGACTCAAGCTAAAATTTCAGCGGATATTTTGGTTTATTATGTTTGCCTTCTTCATATCGTGTTGTCAATATGGACCAACATTAATGTTGACAGTTTTTGATACAAATAACTCGGAGACAGTATTATACTTTCCGTATTTTTAATGATAGTGATAATCAAGCTGAAGTCACCCATACAACCTTTAATTGAATCCATCCCTTCATTATGTTATCATGGAAAGGCGTTATTATAATATCGCAGAATACGAGTTTTAACTATTGGACATAAAATATCAGTCGCTAAAAATATAGTATAGATGGCGATAAAAAATATGAAAATTTTCAAAGTAATGATTTACTTTAATTAAATATAATACCGTAGTGATAATTTCACAATACATAAAATAATAGTCTAATTAAAAACACAAAAAAAATATATAAATTTTATGTTGGTGATTTCAATAGTGATTACATTTTTGGGGCAGAGATATTATATTTATTTATAAAAAAATATTATAATTATTACACAATTTAATTATATGTTTGAAACTGGTATCGTTCAGAGTGAGAATATTTTCAGCCGAAAAAAGTATTTATAAATTAATGTTAAAGATAATTTCTGTTATTTGAAAGTGAGATTATTATAATATACTTAGAACTCAGAAGTCTCAATAGAAGTATCTCTCAATTCTTTCCGTTGATTTTTAATTATATAAATATTTAATGAATTGAATGAATACAATTTAATATTTTAAATTACGTTCTCATATGAAAGATATGCCAATTGAAAACGAGTTTTAGTGCGTCAGTTCTGATGGTGATATTTTTATGATATCAAAAATATTCAAAAGCTCACTGCAGATTTCGTGGTCAAGGTTACAAGAGAACCGCGAATATTAGTGGTGTCTACCAGGTGTCAAGTGTGTTGTACGCATTCCGCAAAGAAATCCATCATCATGCTATTTCAGTATTATATTTTTAGTTCAGACACCCATCAATGTCAAAATATTCTGCCAGGGGCACTTTTTCGTTAATAAGAAAAAAGACTACGATAATTACACACCCATTACGAATGTCTGGAGACTAGACGAATTACTAGACTCGTGAAGTTAAGATAAATTAAAATAGTTTATTATTATATTATCATGATGTACGAAAAGTGTATTATTGGCTGACCAAGACAAAAACTTTATCCGAATGCCCAGAATAATATCGCTCTGTAACATACCAAAACAATATTATATTTATGTCAAAAGCGTGAAACTTTGTATTATCATGTAGTTTAAATCTCCTATTCTATGTTTCCTATTTTTTTTTGTTTGTTAATAAACTATGTAATGAATTCATATTTTAACATAAATTTAACATAATATTTACATTCCTAAGAGATATTATGAGTTCTTTGCTATTTCAAGCTCGTAATCTGCGAGTGCGATGACATTGGACATTTGTTTTTTTTTAAATTGTATGTTTTCTACTAAACCTTGAACATAACTGCTATTTAAGAATTTTTGTAAGTCTAACTACACTATTGAATATTGGCCAAGTTTTGAACAGAATTTTTTTAATGTAATCGAAAAATCAAATAAAATTAGGTAGGTACGTCGATTGACTCTCACTTGATAGCGTAATAAAATTGATCGATAAATTCCATTAAATTTAGTCAATGATTTTTTTCCTCTTTTTATAATAGTCTTGTCTTCATTTCATCACGGGTAGGGGCTTCCAACCTAATTGTGGTTGCGGGTGCACTCAACATTTAAAATAGTAATGGTTGGTGAAAGCCCGACCAAAAAAATATATATAATTTGAAGCAGATTGTGTTTCATCATTATATCATTATTTAATTGTTCGAATCGTTACACTATACACTTTGAGGGCATTTATAAAAAATGCTTATTTATTAATTAGCTTTGTAATGGACACATGTAAATATCTCCTAACCCTGATCTTGAGAGTTGAAGATTTTGAGCTGTACGGAAGTAAAATTGAACACTTGACAACTATTTTTCTTTATATAAAGAATAATCTCTATGAACAACTGCTTCTTTTATTCAAAATGAATTTATTTCTGTCTGACACTTTATTTTAAAATCTTCTGTTTTCCATGTATGCCCAGCGACCCAAACACAGCTTACACTACCAACAGAAACAATACTAACAGTTATATGGTGTCATATTAGTATAAGTGTATTCTATAACTTTGAAATTTAACCAATGCTTATCGACAAAACATGTGTTCAAAAAAAAGAAAGATGCATTAGTTTTTTCTTTATAATATTTATATAGATATTAATTTAGGACCATTGATATATTTGTATTTATTTAACGAAAGATAATATATGAGATATTAAATTTTCATACAATATATATACAATATAGTAACATATTTAAATGTATTTGACGTTGCAAATTTTTATTTGCCGAAAACATCAAAAGTGATACGTGTTTATCTTACACACTATATATACATTGTAATGTTGTTTTAGTAATATGAAACCCGTGGAAAGTGTTACGTAAATTTTGAAATTTACATGCAAGTTTTTTGCCAGTGTCACTTGCACTCTTGTTTGGCCCACCATAATAGGCTCATGTACAAGAGTGAGTAAATAAATAACTTACATACATACTATCATTCTATGGATTTCGGTCCGGTTACCTTCATTGAAAAATATCATAATACAACAAATATTTCTCGTGTTATTTGAAACGTGTGACCGTAAATGTGTAGCAAATAAAGCTTTTGTAAATATCATGACATTTTTTACAATGCTTACTATTATGCAACATCTCAGAACATCAAAATGTTAAATTTGTATATTTTTATTATGTATTAGATGGTTTTTAACGAGTTTGTTAGAAATTTTTAATAACTACTGTATTGTAGTAATTTGATCAGTATATTCTTTTTAACGTCATTTATACCTACAGTGACCATATTATTTTGGGGATAATAAACGGAAAATATGTTTTTTTTTCCATTATAATAGAACATTTTATCTGACTTGTGGTGTGCTGCGTGTCACTTAACAATTTGCTCACTCAATTCACAAAGAGAACAATACTTGTATTTCATAAAAAGGTAAATTTAAAAGGCAGGTCAATGAAGTAATAAAGGACTATCGTCTTAAATAAAAGATGTATGGTCACCGTACCTATGCCTTGTTAAATTCAGATTATCTGAAACTGTGTGAAATAAAAATATTATGAAATTATTTGTCTAAATAAAGCCGTTATCAAAGATTCAAAATAAAAATATGAATAATATGTCTATGAAATTAAAGATAAACCTGAAATCATTTGTTCTCTAAGCAATAATTATGTAATATCGACACTCCCTACGTACAATCACATTTGTGCAAAATATGTGGTTATATGTCTTTTGCATTTTCGTTGTCTACGCACTCAGTTCAATGGGTAGGCATCAAACAACAGGGAAAATTAGATTTTAAGTAGTAGCACTTGAGAAGACCCGGATCGAAGAGAGGCGAATGGTCGGTTATCGATGTCCTGGAAGTTCTGGGATCTCAAACAAACACCATTTCAAATCCGGTTCAACTCTTATTTATTTTAATCGAAGATGTTGTGGTTGAAAATACACAAAAATAATTCCTAACCCATAAAATTGAGTCTACCTTTACATTTACTTAACACATGAATTTGCTTTTAAGTTATAATGCAAGTGACACGACAAACGATTTTAAATTAAGTATTAAACACAAACAATCCATGGCGTCAACGGTGCCGACCACGGGTTTCGGCGGCTCTCCCTCGCTAGAAAGCTGGCAATCCACTTCCTGCAAAAATCAAAAATCGGACTCCCACACTGTCGGAGCCACCCCTTTCCGTCAAAAATGGATTCGTCCAGCGAACGTGCCCGCTAGTGATTGCCGATCGCCCTTCACGACAAGAGTCGGATCGACTTCTACTAATCATAGTCATTAACGCTGTGCGTTTTCAGTTATGGACCCTAATAAAACTTAAGCTTAACAAAAAAAACCAGGGTGTGTCACACTATTCCAATTTTGAAGAAGATGGATGTAGTTGTTACTTTGCAATTGCGTTATGAATATTTGAAATGCTCTCCTGTAAAATATCATGTTAACAGGGAGTGTCGATTTGTAACAAATAAATATTGATTTTTATAATTTTTTGCCAGTTAACATAGTAAAATGTACGCGTTATTAATATTTTTTTTTAGTTTCTACTACCTATTGTCGAAAAATATATTAGTTTTACAAAAGTCATTTATAAATACTGATACTATCGTCTATGAGAAGTTATTTCAGCTTATGTATTATGGTAGCTATAAACAGACAGAAAAATGTTCATAGATATATAATAGAACATTCCTAGAAATAATGTTGAATGTTAATATATTTTTTAATACTAAAAACAAATAACTGAGCAATCACAAACAGGCAGGTGTGAAAGTGTGAAATTACAGTACATAATATACATTATAAAATACATCGTATTTTGAAAAATTTAAAAGATTCTCATCATATTGTATTTCTTAAGAACTATTCGTCATAGTAAACTTTTATCATAATACGTATAATTCATTAAATGAGTCGCTGAGTCGCTAAGCACATTCTCGAAGATTTTTAGAGTTTTGGGTAAATCACGAAAAACTGTTGGGTAGTGTGATAGTTTTAAGTATAATTTAAGTTATTTTGTGTCTTCCGCTATATAACTTAAAAAATAAAATATTCTTTTACACTGTCGTTTTTACATCGTGTAAAACGAGGATCGAGATCGTGTAAAAAACGACATTTTTAAGTGTGAAAAAACATTCAATTTCGAACAGGAAGAAACTTTAGACTTGCTACTGGAAAAATTGATAGAGCATATACGTATTTACATTGAAAAATCGCCAAGGACCCAGCGACTCAGCTAAATAATATTTTGACGGGGTCTGTGAAATTATAATTCATCGTAAAAAAATACAACTATTGTATAATATCACAAAATGACTTTTTTTCCATTTCCGCTCCCAATGTGGAGTATATGGTCTCCTAACGGAGGTATCTTAACAGAATTTTTCTACGAGAACTGCATGTAAATCAGTTGCTCAACCTCTCTTTTTTCGAAAAGAGTAGGGATAGAAGGATAGGGTTAGGATAGGACTAGTGGTTAGTTAATCGCTCTCGCTACGCCCCGTAAGAATGGGATGGGTGGGAGGGAGGACTCAGACTACGAACAGAAATCCATAAATCGATTGAAAGATCAATTTATGAAAACCGTGCGCACCGGGAATTGAACCCGAGACATCCATAACCGTAGCCAGCGACACTAACAACTGCGCCACGGACGCCGATTACAGATGTTTATTACTAATATAAAAAAAAACTAAAAACTCAACTTGTTTCTAGTTTCTAAAAGTTTATTATTATTTGAATTCGCAATTCTGAAAAAACAATACTTAAAATATAAATTGGTTAAATGATAATTTTTTTCTTTTGGTAATTTGAAAAATTTTCCGATTTCCAACGAAAGGAATGTTCAAACTTGACTGTCATTTTATAAGACTTCTTGAAACAAACTATGTTAGGTTTCAATATTAAAATGAGCTTTGCGGTATGTCGTTAAATTGTCGAGAGACCGCTGATTTTCCTACCGCTCATGTGGATGTACCACCTCTAGCACATTCATTGACACACGCGCTAAGAACTAAGTATATACACGCTACATTTAATGCGTTTATCCTCAAGGTCAATTTGATTTAATATGCAACACCACTTCTTCACAATGACGCAGTGATTATTTGCTAGAAAAAAATATCGTAACGATTTTTTTTTTTGAATTTAGAATGGTTTCTGGAATTCCAGTTGAATCACAACGCCAGTAGCGCTGCATAAAAAAAACTAAGTGGGAGGTTAAGTGAAACGAAATCGGAGATATTTTTTCATGTCGAAAAAAGATATATGCGTGGGTGTCTTTTTAATAGTCATTGTAAATACCTAAGATATCGATGGATTTATTTTTAAATTGAAATACTTACCTAGAAATATATTTGTCATCCGCTGTGTCGATTTCTTAATAATAATAAGTGAAATGAGATGCGGTCAGGTAAAAATAGTCACCGTTCCATGCACCTGTTTAGTTATTCAACAATATCTTTGACACTTGGAAAACATTTGGATCTGAATTTTGTCACTTTTTTATTATTTCTTTTTATCAAAAAGTGAAATTAAAAATATCGACCTCACAAATGTTGCCATTATTTACTACAGACATTGCACGAGAGAAATTTAAAACGTTGATTGAGTTCTAGATTATATTAAAAAAGGTATTATCAGTTCTGTCTACTGAGGATGCTTAATTTAATTTATGAAGTATAATATATCAACATTTTTTAACTTTATTCAAGGGTCCCCCCGAGGTTCACCATATCCTCAGTAGAAAAGGGGGTCCGTGGAGGTTTAAGTGATTTTTTTAATGTGGACTGTTACTGTTAATTTATTTTTTTAAATAGCAGTTTCTCAAGTTTATTGAACACTTTTCGAAAAACCTTTTTCGATATTTGTATTTCAATTATTTAATAAAAATTTCAATTGTGGAAAAGTATTTATAAAATTTATTGCGGCTGTTTTCAAGAATACAGTTTCAAGTATTTATTATTATTAATAAAGATGAATTCCAAACAATGTGACAAACCGAGTTAAAAATTAGCAGTTATAAGATAAAATAGTATTTAGTCTCATGAGAGTTATAAAATATAGTTAATAGGTATTTCGGCATCATTTCAACGTCAGAATTAAAAACTTTGGTATGTTTATCGTATTGTAATGGAATAAATGCCATTTCAATCAAAAAGTAAAAGTAGATCTATCTTATTTTCAGAAAAATCTCTCTAAGATTTCGTCATTATGGTAAATATAGTCCAATCTCAAAATATAACTTTTCGCTATACAGCTAGGTAGCTCAGCTCTACGCCTAAAATTTAAAATTATATGATTTTGAATTAAATGTTAAATATTTGTGTTCTCGATAACCAAATATATTCAAGGGTCAGTCGTGAAAAAAAACGAGTACCGTTGACATATTATATCAAATCTTATAAGAATACGAAAACATAAAAAATAATATTATTAATGTTGACACCTGTTCTAAAAGTTAAGTGATATAAATGCAAGCAATCCGATATAATTGCACTTTGCATTTATTTGCGCGGATTTTGCATGTTAATTTAAAATGCCATCAATTCTCAGCGTCGGGATAATTTTCGTTTTGTTTTTGTTCGCAACCTGGATTGAACTCAAAACGCTTCTAAAGAGAACATAATTTAATAAAAATAAATTATTTCACAGTGCCTAAGTTAATTACTTAATTGCACCCATTTTCTACCATGCGTTTCAGTTCCTGTGTTTTGAGTATTTTTATAGTTACAGTAAGATAACCTTCAATGATTTGCCACGTCATAATTCGATAAAATTTGATTTGTTTGAGATTCTAATTTAACATTTGCATTATTGCACTATTTATATGTGTAAATATGATTAAAATAAAATCCTAAACATACTTAAAAAAATAAGATATAATGAGGACACGTCCTGTATCATCTTAAATATATTATGTATTTATCATAGTTTAAGAAGTAATGAAAAACTTATATATCATGAATTGTTGATATTATTGTTAAAAATGACATAATAGGTCAGTTTGTTGCTGAATCAGGTTTAAATAATAACTATAAAATCAAAACAGGTCTGTTTTTTTCATATAAAAAATGCTTTTTAGATAAACGAAAATGGTGCAGATCTTAAAATAAATTGTGGGACATGCATTACATACGTCTTATTTTCATTAATTATTTTATTACATACTTAAGTTAATATCGTATGTATTTAATAATTCAAAATAAATTATTTTGCAGCTTTTCCTTACCTAAACATTTTTAGAAAATGGCATATAGAGTTTGCTTACAACCAGTCTTTTTACTTGCATCCGTCGATATCACCCTTTTTTATTAACTAAGTTAAATAAAAGAAATGCACAACTGATGAAATTCTTCTATTTCCCAAAACAGCAGATGTTCATATTGTATTATATAAAATAAAGCGAACACAAAGTTTGGTGCCATTTGCAATATAAAACACGTATTTGTGGTGAGACTAAGATACATTCGTATACAGGATATTAATAATTAAATCGAAGCTACAAATTTTTTCGATATCGCTTAAAAGAAAAGATAATATTCTTTGAACTGAAAGATTGTTGTCGTTGAGTGGGGATAGAGTGGCACATTATTATTTTCGTGCTGCGAGAACGCAAATTAGTCAAAGTCGAGAATGCATTTTTTAGACAGGATATTGATGATTAATTCTACACTAAACCACTTACTTTCAAATAGTTTTATGGTTCTCATTTGTATTTAAAAAAAAAACAGAAATAAAATTCTCACAATTTCAACAAACGTATCACCTTGCTCTATCAAATCATATTTTATATTACAAAAGCAATATACGAAGCTTTCGAAAACGAGAGTAAGTATTTTGATATGTTTTGTCATTTTTACTACTGGTTGGTTCTCTGAAATACGAATTATTTATTTAAATCAATATTTAAAATATTAAAATTATTAAGGATCCGACAATTAATAACACATTTAAAATAAATTGGTGCATTTATACCTTCTTAGTGAGTCAGAATTATGATCGAATGCAAAAATGAATATTTCAAATGGTATCAGAACATTGAACGAAATGATACGGGAAATGAATGAGTAAATTCTTTACTCAAGAGCAAGGGATCTTTTTCTTTCTCAGAAGGGCATGTTGTACCCGCCCTACCCGTTACTTTTTTACTCCTTATTTTCTATTTCGTAGATTTAGTAGTCATAATTATTTATTTAACTATACTTGTATTAGATATGTATGATATTTGTATTAGATATGTATAAGAGATACTTGAAATATGCTAATAAGCTACTTGCAGTTTATAACAAGTAAACAACAGAGTACCACTTTGTTTAAGTTCGTATGTATTGTGATTCAAATAAAATTCAATTTGAGAGAAACTGAAAGTATGGTGCGGGGTCGGCGCTCCGGGAAGCGTCCTTTTCACAATAAATTGTTATCACTTATCGCGGTGTCCTCTTCCGTAAACATAACTCATTATCAGTAAATTATTATTTTTTATCAATAATTACGCTGCATTTTATATAATAACTCGATAGAAAGACAACAAAAAGCAATTGTAACTGTATTTCTCAGTGTGCACTTTATTTATAGAAAGGTTTCTGACATTTAATTAAAACAAAGTAGATCTTTCACCCGTTTAACACATAAATATAAACTGGATGTAATTTGTTTATTTCTGATTTACAACTTCGAAATATTTACTCACAATTCTCTTTTGAATGTCACTTCTTTCAAACTTTGAGAAAATTTAATAAAACTGTCATATCACAAGAAAACTGATAAATTCATTTAAACCTTTAATTGTTTATAATTCTATACTGTTATAGAATATATAAGCATCTCAATGAGAAGCTATCGAGACGATAATTCTCCATACATTCCTAAACTCTGATGTGAATTATCAAGACCGCTAAGTCCAATTTCAATAAGTTTAGTTAAGCTTGTATTTAATTTGATGAATAAATTTCAGAAAAAAATTGGTTTCTTTATGTTGTGACTAATTTAAAAAAAAAAATACTTCGATATTAAGTAACACACAGTAGCAATCCTTGAGATGAAGTTTTCTATTCTTATCTTTATCTTATTTCTATCTTCAAAACACTAATTTTGCTAGATATATTACCAACCTAAAACTATTATAACTTTCATTGTTTTGAAACAGTAGTTTCATTAAAAATGCTGTCTGCAATATAAATTATTTCGACACGCGTTTCTATAATTTTCGCAACTTTTTTTAGAAAAGCCTAATTTGTCACGAAAAATAGGAAGAAAAAAACAACAGCCAGTTTGACATGGATAAGCAAAAGTTTACAAAGCGACTCTAACTATTTGCAATTGAATTTGTATAAAAAGGCGCTGTGGTAAGGTTTTTTCATCGGTGCGAAAATAATTGAAATCGTTCAGCGATCATATAAGAAGAAATATTCGCATGTTTATTGAAATTCACGGCTAGACATTAATAGAACTTCTATTGAATTGATTCTATTGATTGAATGACACGATCATTCCAATATTGCGTGAATTCTAAAGTAGCTTGCAATCTACGATATTGTATAGTTTTGTCAGATTTCCTGGCTTTAGTGATTCTTTCGGCTTGGTAAGTAAGACGACAATTCATCACGGTATAAGTGACCCATTTTGAACTATTCACCAATGTACATTTCGTCAACTGAATGCAAAACTAGTTTACGAGGTATTTCTTTCATATTTTTAAGTTGAGTGGTAATTTATAATTTATCAAAAGTGTTTCATTGTAATTTAAATATTTCAATTAAAATCAAATGTTTTTTAAAACTACCGCTTATCTAGATACAAAAATAAAGATTGATTCAAAAGATATTGAAAGATCAAATTTTTAAATGGCTCCTGCACAGTTTACCAAAAGTGACTCAACCTGGTACTGCTTTTTTATAAACTATTTGTTCAGAATTAAAATATTTTAAAGTATATTTAAAATGATAATTCACTTTGAATTACAATTTTGCTGTCATTATAAGCGACATAATAAATTAAAAAAGTAACACAATTTTATATGATGCATTAATTTTGTTAGGAAATTACATATTATATTAATTTTGAAATATTCAAACATATTGAGTATCTTTGAAATTTCTACGTTACATAAACTACTCGGGAATCACGAAACGCTCTTTCACTTAAAAGGTTTCTGATTCTATTAATATGGAAGTTAGTCACTACCTCTTAAGCGCTCCTACCTGCTTGCATCGAAGGATGTCTTGATTCATTTCGTTGTAAGGATGAGTCATGCCAGGGTATCCTTGTGCAGCTCGCAGAAAACTAATGACGGTTATGCACAGAAGATGCGAAAAATTGTTATTTTTTTCTTTTACATTGTGTTGTTTAAATTCAAAGATTCAACCGTTTTTAGGACCTCCGAAGATTCGTGTTTGTATTTTTGAAATTCCAAAATGATTTCTTTTGTCAAGGTCAACTTTATTCGACTGAGTATTAAAAAAAGTTTTATAGAAATTATTTAACCAATAAGAATGAATATCCAACACAAAATAAAATTAACTATTGAAACTTTTTTTATACAAGAGCTGCCTAGAAATTTTGTTTTTTAGTTACCGTACGTATATTAAGTAAATTAGTAAGTTAAATTGCCAAAAATTAAGTTTTCTGTTGGTGAAATTTAGGCTTGTTGCTTTCCACATAATGCTCATACCTCTGCAATTGATGAATGTTGGTATTTTATGTAACAAGCAGTGCAGTACGTAGTGGAGGGTATTCACCGTATATCTTCTGGTATATTCGAAGAAATAACGTTCTCTCTAACGCACTAATTCGATATCGTATACCCTCTTCGAAGTTAACGACTACAGCACTTGTTGTAAATTATGAAAGTTCACTTTGATAACTGTTTAAATCCAAAACGACAATTGAGTGGCTGAGTCGCTAAACACGCTCCCGAAGGTTTTTAGAGTTTTGAAAAAATCACGAATAACTGTTATGGGCAGTACGATATTTTTAGGTTATTTTGTGTCTTCCGGTGTATAATAAAAATTCTTTTAGACTTTCGTTTTCTCGGAGAGCGTCGGCCGTGTAAAACCAGGATAGAGATCGTTTAAAAAACGACATTTTTAAGTTTGGAAAAATTTTGAATTTAGACAGGAGACGATATAGGAAGAAATTTTAGATGTGCACCTGAAAAAATTGATAGATCAATACAGCACATACGTTCATTATAAACTCATTTATTGAAAAATCGTCAGGAGCGTGTTTAGCGACTCAACGACTTAATTCTCTAAATGAGCTAGTTCTTGATTAAATTTATTATTTAAGGTTGCGAATAGTGATCTGATCAAGATGCAAAAAAAAAATAATCACAGTGACCAATAATTTACGCGTTGCTTTTGCGATGTTAGTAAAATTAGCAAGGTGCAGTGCCGGATGTCATCTGTTAAATTATCACAATGTTGTTGATATTAAAACCATTTAAGTAGCTGATAAATTGTCGTACGTCTAAAGTCTATTGATTGTTATATAATTTATTGGCTGTAATAGTTTGACACCAGCAATGAATTGAGACTTAAGATAGTCAATGATGTTACCAATAATAAGCGCTGAACTTTTTGTCAACTGGTTGATTTATTGGAATACTATTTGCTGCAGTAGATACTACATACTTGATTTGACAATAGTACTTATGATCGAGATTTAAAATTATTTATATTTCATTATGAAAATAGCAAATTGTTGTGCGCATTTTTCTCGCCAAAATTTTAATTCAGTTTTGTTCGATTTATATTAAATGGTTATAATTACAGAGGGTAGAATAAATAATTTAGTTTCAGTATTTCTAACCTAACCTAACTTAACCTAACCTAACCTTTTATTCAGGCCATCAATAATTTTATTCAGACCGTTGATATTTTTATTCTGACATAAACTTGAATTTTATTCTGACCAAAAAATGATTTAAATCTATATAACCATTATATGAGTCGCTTAATCGTTAAAAACACTCCTGGCGATTTCTCAACAAAATAAGTTTATAATGTACGTGTTTATGTGCTCTATAAATAAATCTATCAATTTTTTGAGTTACAAGACTAAAATTTCCACCTATCTCATCCCCTGTTCGAAATTAAAAAAAATCCAAACTTAAAATTGTCGTTTTTTACACCATCTCAATCCTCGTTTTACACGCGCTTCGAAAAATGACAATGTAAAAGAATATTTTACTTTCCCTTGTACATGAGAAGACACAAAATAAGTTAAATTATACCATCATACTGCCCATAACAGTTTTTCGTGATTTACTCAAAACTTTTAAAACCTTCGGGATGCGTGTTTAGCGACTCAGTGACTCATATATCCACCAGTCCTTTCCCAGCCCTATTTTTCTGTAGTTCCTCTCTTACTCTCTTATTGACGGAAAAGAGAGGTTGAGCAACTGAGTAACAAACAGTTCTGATTTTTTTTATTGTTTTGATTTTCTAACGAATAGTTTTCCGATTCATAAGACGTATTCGTATATTGCTCTTGGAAATGCGTTGTCAATCTACCGAATTTTACTTATGAGTATATAAGTTGTTCACATAGTGTCATACTTAAGGACTAAAAATTTTTACTAATAATACTGAAGTTAAAACATCTCACATTATTTAAGTAATTTATGCAGTCATAAACTAGTAATATCAACTCAAAAAATTAAGCAAAGGCAAAGTGATGTTTCCGAAGACGGGGAGAATTCAAAATGCTTTGGTCAATGTTTTACAGTGGTTTAGTCCACAGTAAGTTAATTGAATAAAACGTAAAATAACTGTGAATTTCACGGAATCATATGGTTAAAAAATCTAAATATGACTAGTAAAATGTTTAAGGGTAATGTTACGAAGCCTCTCCGTGAATTTTTTGAAGAACTCTCTGGACATCGCTGCATGTCAGTGTTACCATTGAAAATACACATTTCGAAAATCATCAGTAACCTGTTGAAGAGGCGGCTCTTCCAACTGGTAGGTAAGAGGTAAGTTGCTTCACGGCGTTCAGGTTTTTTACAGTTTCATGACTGGTTTTCATTTTGGATCCGGTAATAAAAATATTTCCTAACACGACGTGAAAAGTTCGCGTTATTTCTAATGAAATGATTAATATATTATGGACTATAAATAACGCCTTCTTATCTCTATGGCGATATTTACACGGTTATTAGATGGGTTCATTAAACTTTCCAAAAAAATAAAATAAAAGACCAAATTCAGATTAGGAAATAAATGCTAAATTATATGTTTGTTGTGTATACAAAGATTATTTTGTGTTGTTAAATAAACACTAGAGAGCAGAATTATTACTCTGAATATTGTAACAATAGCTATTACGATGTGACAAAAAAAATTCAACATGTGAAGTGAGAAATATTTATTATATTTATTATTCAAAACTGCCTTCTTTACAATTTGAAACGTGAAAGAATTATAAAATCTCCGAAATACTTACGATTAACTTATTTTTTTGGTGAATATATGAAGTGGAACAGTTTCTGAGAATTTAATTATAGATCGACTGTAATTTTGCTTAACCGTATTTTCATTATTACAATGTTCGATGGGGCAGTGAGCACTAGGGATGTAAATTATGAACGGGAAGAAAGCGTTTATAAATCTGATTTCTTGTGTGAGACAAATGAGATTGATTGTTATACACCCCATGGTGAGCTGGATCGTTGTTTTTTGTAAAATATGTTACGTCACTTTGTCGAACGAAATTTATGTTCACCAAAACAATATTGTAAAAATAGTAGATTGTAATTCAACAAGCACAGAATGACGTCAACAAATATAAAAGTGGCTAGTGACATTTTTTATCAAGTTCACCTATACTTCTTACACCATGGGTACAACTAAAATCAAAAAATATGGTTCGACTACTCTGTCTCGTGCGTTTAAAATTAGATTTAGGTAATATAAAAGTGATTTGAATGAATTATCATTCACGTTCGATAAAAATCATTATATTCCATTTGCTCTGGCAAAAATACATATTGCCCTTCGTAGAATTTTTGATATATAGGCGGCGATTTAGGTTTAAAACGATGACGTTAAACTTTATTTACGATCAAAACTCATGCATCACTAACTTTGTAGCTATAATGATGATTGTGTTAAAAGCCCCAATATGCAATTATGATTTACTAATATTGTAGATTATATGTTGAGATGAGCATTAAGGAATGGAGCTGTCGGTTGGATGCAGTTGCGGAGTGGGGTGAGAGACGCTCCGCGGTCGCTGCACTTTAAGTGAACAATAATAATCCAGCCTAGCGACCCACTAACACCAAAATATTCTTTTTCTTTCTTCTATTTGTGCATGTTGTTTAGGCTCGTTTCAATGGACTGTATCAATTTTTTGTACGGAGTGACTCAAACATTATTTAAATTATTTAAAATGTACATGAAAATAAACACATTTGTAATTCTACTTGTTGTGCAACAAGGTGTCACATAAGTTTCGCTTCTTTAAGAAGCATCTTCATAGTGTATATTATCAGCTCTTATTTGTTATTTTATTGTATACTAGTGAGTACCCGACATGCGTTGCAATGCCACTCAAAAAAAAAAAGAGTTTGCGTTTTAATTCTGTTTATTAAAGTTCTTTTGGATAAGAGGTCTGCACGGGTCAAAATTTCATAAAATTACCCGGTCCGAGCCCGAGTCTCAATGTCACACTTGTTACCCAAACCGGCCTGAAGCCCAGATTTATTTTTCTTATCTTGAAAAAAGCTCGGTTTATTTTTTAATATAGTAATTCATTTTTACTTTTCAAACAATATATGGTATTTTTTCCATATTTCCAACTAGCACATGTGAAATAAATTATTTAAGTTATGAAAACTATTGCCTTATGCATGACCCATAACCCGAACATAGTACGAAATATTTTTCTTAAATTTGAATTCGTTACCCGGGCCCGGCTCGAGCCCGAATCTGAATTGTCTTTACCCGCCCGAGCCGGTTAATAGTCCGCGGGCCAAGCCCGGACTCATGCTGACCTCTATTTTGGATAAATGATAAAATATTTGATTCTTTTTTTAAAATTTGAAATTTTTTCTTCAGAAACCTTCACGGGTGTGCACACAATAACTCACCAAAGTTTGGTCGAAATCAGATGAATAGTAAAGGAATGCATAGAGGACAAACAAACAGATCTTCATTTTAATATATATATATATAGATTATAAATTGATGAAAAAATCACACACATTGACGTAATCATGTAGGACGAAAGTCTTCAACCGTTACCTCTGTTCCGGTGATTTACCTCGTTGTATGTATCAAACATATTCATTATTATATCAAAATTTTGCAAAACACTATACATATTTTTGATTCTTTTGAACCTTAATACACTTCTTCTAAATAAATGTATATATATATATATATATAAGAGCATGGGCTGCTATGACGTTGAAGACGATGTAAAGATCGTTTAACATTATAAATATTTATGAAATATTTATTTTTATACCATATTTGATATGGAATTAAACGGGATGGATAGCTATCGATATCACTAGAATTCCACAAAGCATTATGTACATATTACACTGAATAAGAAAAAGTTTTAAGAAAGTGCAATCTCGCTTTGAATATATTCATTTAATCCAGTGCTTCCCAATCTTTTTCATTCCACGGCCCACAAAAATAAACCACGACCCCTTATCCCAAAAATTAAATTCATCTAGGTATCAAAAGCTTTATTTGACATTATACCTAATAAACTTATACACCCCCATTCTACAACCGCCTGAAAGACAAAATTTTAATAAAATCACGAATAATGTGTTAGTATATAAATAATAATACAAATGAAATGCATAATTAAAAACTTAAAAACTCTACTGCAACATTTTGTGGCTCCCCGCAGAAACCCTACGACACCCCAGAGGGCAGCGGCCCACAGTTTGGGAAGCTCTTATTCAAGCTATGAACGCAGATTGTTCAATCTTAGCATCCCATTTTCAGGTTCTCTGTGGTAATAATAATTGTAAATATACTGCTGTACCTATAAATATGAATATTGCAGAATATTCAGTCATTCAGGTTTTCTTTCAAAAATAAATCTGGTCGGTTAACTTTATTGCCTCATCCTCTTTCTTGGTGGACATTTCTCCGTTAATTAACTAGTTTCTTAGCATACATGTTGAATATTTACTTATATTGTACCTTGAACAGTAAACGGTGATATTTTACGTACATTTAATGCAAATAAATACATGAGACAAATTTTAAACTAAGCAGTGCTATATTTTGGGCTGGAAATAAAAAAAAAAGCACAAACCTTTTTTTTATGATATCGAACGGACGATAATACAAAAAAAGTATTGAAATATTTAATTTTAAACATATTGCTTTCAGCAATAATGACAGATCTGGCGCACTCCATTTGAATTCGAGTCCTGATTGTATATATTTAACATAAATAAATTCATGCAACCAGTTTTATAAATTGAATTGTACTAAATTTTGGAACTAGATTTGATGTGACTTTAAAATAGTCAAATGTCAAATTACACCAATCTATAATAATTATTGTTCATTAAAAAAATATAAATGAGAATGCGTTATTTAAACGTCATATATTTTTATCTGAGTGGTTTTAACTATTCAATACAATTACTCGTGGAAAGGAAATAGGTATGTTTATAGAAAGAAAACACAATTTTCCACACGATCAGAATTCGTTTGAATATGTTACCATGGCTTGGGAACTAGCTAAGTGTATATAATTATTGTAATTTAAATCTGAATATTGATAAACACTTTTTCTTCAGTTAAATATAAATTTGATTAATATAATTTTCGCACTGTACTTATATCGTAAATTTTGATTACAATCCTTTAATTATTGTACGTTCAATATTATATATAATATACCGTTGTCCGACGCTGGAAAGGAAAAAGTAGCCCCTGTCAAATTAATAACTATGGACTTGTTTGAGTGTTGGGGGGGGGGGGATCTCATTAGTCTTCCCATAAACAAAATATGTAGACCCTTGATAATATTACGGTGAACATATGGGAACGTTATTGGTTAATTACATAGTTTATCATTCTAAATTATGAGTTGCAATATTTAAGCGAGTATGTAATCAGTCTTTGGGTGGTTAAAAACGTATTAGTTAATAATCTAATGAGACAATTGCGTGCAATTGATGATTTCAACAGCCAGAAAAGCACCCGGATCGTGTAACACTAAATATGTGGATAAGAAACGTGAGAATCGTTGAGAAATTACACAAAAGTGTATTTTGAAGCCATATTTATCTACAAATAAACACGATCGAACATATTTCAAAAAAAGAAATCGTCCGTTTGCACAAAGTCATTGACTTTTAGAGAAATACGTGATGGTGTAGTAACATTGGTGTTTCGACATGATTATCGAAGTTACACGGAGCGGCAAGATTGGTTCAAACGTCACGTCACGTCACGTGTCAAGCTCACTTCTACGTCTACGTTCTTTGTGCTACAGACATGGCCTTGCTCGCCATTTTTACGTAAACAAACACTTTGCACATCATAAGTAATTCAAGCTTGCTACCAAATAATAAAAATATTTATAATAGTCCGTGCATTATGTTTATAAAAGATTTACTACCAAGTTTCACCCGGAATTTGGATTCTGTCTTTATCTTTCTCACCTGATAATCCAGAGAGGAAAGTAGCTAAGTGAAAATATTTCCATTCATCCAGAGCTGCTAATCACGTCAGTACATATTTCTTTTTATTAGTAGGGTTTGTTTTTAAGCTATTTTTCAATAACTTACAACATATTAAGTACGGAGCGCGGTGTCTATAGATCTATAGTGTGTCTATAGATTGACCGTTGACGGTGTCTATAGATTGACCGTTTAATTTAGTAACTGACCACAAACACCAACCTAACCAACTAACCAAAAAAATATGAGTTGCTCACCATATATATATACAGGTGGTATAGGTATATTATATCAATATTTAATTATTGTTAATGTTTAAAGAAAACGTTTAGAAAATAGAGTTGATAAAAACAGTCTTAATTAATGATGTGAGGTCGGGAAAATTGGGAAAAACGGGAAAAAACAATTATAATATTAACGATAACTGTATATCATTTTTAGTATTCGGTAACACTTATTTTAACAGCGTGGAATTTTTTATGTATACACATATTGTGTCCCCAAATTTTAGGTTATGGTGACTTATTAGTTTGGTGATATGGAAGTATTGTTCTCTATGGATGGAAGTAATAAACTTTTTTCAATATTGGATCACGTATGACATCTAAATATGTATTCTTGAGGCATGAAGTTAAACTCGGTGTTAAACACATATTTATATGTGTACCTGGACTCAATATGCCCAAAAAAACAATGAACAGTTTTATATTAAACTGTTTATTCCCCAATTTATCCTGTATTTTCCCAATTTTTCGGATTTCCCGCCATTTCATTCCCGGGTTTTTTTCAACACTGGTGTAATAAACCTTCATAATCAATATCTACAGCATTTAATTGAATAACAATATGAAACATATTGTGCAAAAATGATTTTTGGGTGGAACTTTGAATACCAATCTACAATCTTTAATAATTATGTTTTTTCAATGAATGATGATAAACGCATGCTCTGTTTTTCAATGCACCTTCAATTTTCATAAATTAAAACAAAACGCGATATCTAATTAGGTCATACGTTTACTATAATACTATGGGAAATTTATGGCGTGGCCGTTAGGGGTAGGTTGGCTAGTTTTGCGGTAAAGTCAATAAAGTTTACTAAAAAAAAAAACGGTTGACTCATTTTTAATAAGAAACTTTTTTTCATAATTTTGAATGTAATATAAGTAAAATAAAATCGATAGTTTTTAACTAATTTTTTTTTTAATTATTCTTCGCAAAAGTCATATCATTGAGTTAGTTCTTATTACTAAAATAGCTTATGAAATATGAATGTCAAACTAATTAACGAAAATCATTTTTCTTTACATTATATAAACTATTATTTGTATATAGTATAGTTACAATTTATGGTCCAAAGTTTATTGATAATTTTAAGCGTTGATTATTGATTTCGTATGTTAACTGTAAAAACTGATTTTTGATACCTTAGTTTCCAAATACAGAGAGCTCTCATACTTGAGTCGCATTTTAAATGCAGATAATATTGGGAAATGAATTGCAGTCACAATTCTTTATGTAAAAAAAAATAAGGTAATTACTCAAGTAGTTCTAGTGGCAACGGCAAAGTACCCGTTAAGCACGCATATGTTATTTTATTTTAAGATTTTAATTCATTTGACGTTTTAATGCTCTTATAACACGCATTTTTCTATTTCCCAACACTTACCGTGTAATATATACGCATGATATTCGTTAATTTGGGTTATATTCCAATGCTTTTGATGTATTGTATAATAAGATTGATAGAGAATTTAAAAATATCCGTGACTGTCAGTCAAAATTGTGATGAAAATGGTTTTCGTTTTATCTATAGCTTGCGTAACAAGCCCATAATGATGATTTGCCAATCGCAGCATCAGAACGTGTAGGTATAATCAAAAGTTAATGACCAAACAAGTAACTCTGGTTGATAAATAATTAGCCCTTTTTCGTATCATAACCTACAGTACTAGAAAAAAGGTAGGTGAAGCAAAAAAATCTCTTAATGCTTGCCTGGTATTGCGCGCAATAAAATGAAATCATTCAAAAACAGTTATAATACTTTTCTTACATAATAAAACATTTGCTATCGTAAAATTAAGAACAGTTTTTACTATTGTAATCATCACTCAACTAATATCACCCGGCATTCTTTCAAAATTAAACAAGGTTTAAATGTATTTATATTTTTCACAATAATTTGAAAACATATAATCATCGCATGATACTTTATGTCTACCTACTGATAAATGTATTATAAACGAATTCAAACATCGCTCTAGATGTAATAGTAGTATTTTTTAGCTTGCTTCGCTCAAGATAGAGACATTTAGACGTTGGCTAGCTGATGTTGAAATTTGTTTGAAAGTTGAAAATATCACCATGGACTGTACATCATGTTACACCCATCAATACAATACAGTAGAGTCCATCAATAATTTTAAATATGTTTTGAAAAAACTGTGCACATTCAATGATGTGTTTAAGAACCATAAGTAAAATTATTTTGATTTTTCATAAATAAAATATAATATTTTAAAATTGATGTGAACAAATTTTGGCCAATGGGAGCCTAAGCATTAGTAGGGTGAGTCGATATTTCGACGCTATGGGTGTAAAAGGGTTAAAGTATCGTCTCATATATTGCTTTAGAAAATCTTGATTTTTGAATTAAAAACAATCATGATAATGGAGATAAATTATCATTTTTTTTTCTGACACTCATTGAAATGGAAACGAGTATTAAATACCTCTAAAATAAATATAATCTAATCAAGCGGCGTGTCTTGTGTGAAAAGTTTCTGAAGTAGTTTCATCGATAACTCATTCTACTATAGAATTGTCATATATTCTACGAACCAACGCCAAGATACGACGCTATCCGTTTGGTTCACATCCATATAGTGATCAAAATAGTAAATTGACCATGTTTTTTAATTCCAGAAGTTGTGGTGCCGCTGTTGCGTGGCGTGGCGTGTGCGCAGCAGCAGGTGACCGTGCGGTCTTGCGTGGCGTCAGTGGCAGTGCGAGACCTGGCCGCGTGCTCGCAGTGCTAGGACCATCCGGAGGAGGGAAGACAACACTCCTGGACGTGCTGGCTGGCAGGCGCCGACCTGACGCTGGGATCGTCACCCTCAACGGAGAGCGATTATGTAAAAGATGGAGACGACACATCTGCTACGTCCTGCAGCAAGATATTTTCTTCCCTAACTTGACGCTGAGAGAGACATTAGACTACACTGCAGCTCTCAGGTTTGGCTTTATTAGATTCGTTCTTGTAGTTTTCAATGACCATTTTTTTTCTTCAAATGTGACTCCTAATCGAGCATCACATCAAAACTCTTCACGGATGAGTAATAAATTTGTATTGTAACCTTTTTCGTTCCCAATGAGTAGCATATGGAATCTTAATTGAGCTTATTTGAATAGAAGTCGTTCTACAAGAGTTGTTTGACACTTAGTTAGTCAATCTCTCCATTTCGAAGAGAGTAAGGACAGACTGATGAGGGGATGACATGACACTTCATCGGATGGGCGAAAGAGAATGTTGATAACAAATACTTACATACATTTTAACACAGATCCATAAATCGATTAAAAAACAATTTATAAAAGTGTTCGCGGCCGTATCCGACAAGCTAATTATTCGTGTCAATTTGTTCACTATCATAAAAGATCAACTTTACTCTTCCCTTAATTAAATGCATTCATCAATCGTTTTTCTTATAATAATGTTATTAGTTATACTACTTTAATGAAATCGGTTGAGCCAAATACCAATCAAGCTTAGTCAAAAACTAGCCAAACAACATTTTTTCGTTTATCGTTTAATCGTGGAATTTCATTGCTTGATCTCTGTTGCCACTTTACTCCAAAAATAACTACTAAATAAATTATGAGTATAAAGAAATCGTTTCAAACAATTCCACGCATTTTCTTATCAAGCAAAATACAACCGAATTTTCATATTTACATATAATTTTGATAATCCTCTTTATATTCTGGAGAATTCTGTAGTACTATTATAAATTAGGCTAAAAGAGTGTTAAATATAATTAAAAACTTTTCAGGAAATCAAATAGATTTTTCAATTGATGTTTATCGGATATTTATATTTTTATATTTTTGAGTTTTGAGTTTTATTTGGTTGTCCAATATTTCGTAACTAGTCATTTTTTATTGGTATGAAAAAGACAAAAACATGTTTATTTTCTTTTAATTTATTAGTATCATTTTTAAAAAATCTGAAATAAGGCGTACTCCGTAATATAAAAATTTGGTAAAAAAAGTGTTTTTCAGCAACATGAAAAAATCAATTCTAATGATTATATCGCTTCAAAGAATTATAATAGCCCAGACCACTCTGTAGACGTTTTATTATTATCAAATATCACATGTACGTATGAAATTTTGTCATTTTGTGTATATAAATGAAAATGTTATGCAATGCACACACAGTTCCGACATACCAGCTACTTTAGACATTCAGAATTTCAATGTCAATACCGTAATCTATGACGGGTACGGTTATACTAGTAATATTATAAATATTAATTTCGAACGTGCAAAATACTTAAATTGTAAAATACATATATTAATGAACTGTATTTCCATCGACACTCACTAAAGTAAAAATAGTTATTATTCATAGTAACACTAATAAACACATACATATTTTTATTCTGAAACCTTCCTTTATTGACCTCATTTTCTATGAAAAACTGTTGAAAGGGATCTCCTCACATACTTCCATTCCACAATCATGTTTCGGTCAGCAACAGTTCTGTATGAAAAGGAAGGGCTTGTTTGCTTGCGTAGCGACCGAAAGTTTACGTTTGAAAATAAGTATTCAAAAGAATTAATAAGCTTCCCATTTGTTTAAATAGACACGTGCCTCCATTTAAGTCATGTAAAAATCGGTTAAAGAATTCATTCATACATATTATTTCAACGGTTATTTTTTTTTTTTGATCTTTCTTCTATTCATATTTTGAATAAACCTAGCATTGTTATAACAAAGACTTAAGCTAGTTCATATTGGTATACATGTATATTATTATTTTATATCTGTGTACCACGTCCACTACATTTATATCCAATCACAATGTGAATAACATGGATACATAATTAGGCATTCTAATACAAGGATATAATAACGATAATCCTAGCTGATATTCGATTGATCTCTATTTTTTTATTATTGGAAAGGTGGGTGGAAAGGGATACAACTGTGACATAAAGCTATGCATTTAGATACGAATTCATATATCTGCCGAGATATCATGTTTTGTTAAGTTCCATTCGGCTATTTTTTTAATAATCGCCAGATGACATTGTATTTTACCACTCAGTGATCAGACAGACAAAAAAAATACGTATATATCTGTAGATTAAAAAACTTGTTGTTTACTTGAGTAATCACACTATTTAAAAATATTTGTACATTACCGTTCGCCGTGCTTTATAGTTACAATGTGTGATAATAAATTAGGTAATGATAAGGGCATTATATTTTTTAAGATAATGTATTGTAATAACAAAACCCGTGTTTGATTATGTAAACAGTGGAATCATATCAACATTAGAACTACTTGTTTTTGTCTACACTGTTACAAAAAGAAAGAAAACAAATCTTGTTCATATTATTGAGTATAAATAAAATCTCAATTCTCGAAATTGACGTAAGATATTTCATGTAGATAGATGCGTATTACAAGTAAGTTCGTTGTGCAACATTATGTAGACTTACTGTCACCCTTTCGTAAGTATTTTTTATTCAATTGAAGCCCCACAAGCCGTTGCAGTTTTTTTGCATTCAAGGTTTGTGGGCGTATGAAAGTTAAGACCTTCGGAATGACACCTGTAGCGTATCAAAAGTTGTATCGTCTGGGATCTTTCACAATCGACTCAACCCCATACATAATTAATCATTATTTGCTTTGCATTCACTAAATATTATAAGGTAACGTATTTTCTCGTCACGGTATGATTAAGCTTAAACGTACGATTTACATGAGTAAAAATATAAACGTAGGGGTGAAATAATTACTCAGTAAGAAGTCAATTAGACCTTCGGTAGTATTAGCGTCTGCAGACAATGCATACGAGGAATACAGTAATAATAGCATATATTATAATATAATTTCAATCTACCGTTAAAGTGGTTCATTCAGACAATAAATAAAATCGATTTTAAATTTCACTGTAGTGACCAGTTGCTCATTATCTCTTTTTGTTAGTAAGACAAAATGATTAATTCCGTTTGGGTCAATAAATGCATATGTACATTGATAAAATAGCTAATCTAAAAATGGAGTTTGTTTACATGTACAATTTATCGATGTTTGTGAAATAGTGCAGAGTTTACTTTTAAGCTTCCTACGTAACAACATGGCAAATAAAAGATACAGTTAATAGAAGAGTGTCCGTTTCTTGGTGCATTATTAAATATATCAGTGGGTGGCACGCTTTTTACTTAGACTGTCACCCGTACAATTTGCTTGTGGCAAAGGGCAGTGTATCTTTATTTTGTTGGACAAGGAAGGTTGGAGCTTCAGCAAAATCAAAATACATTCAATTTAAGCGTAACTGCACCTATTCTCTACCATGAGTGACATATGCACTCATTGTTTGATCGAATCGAGCAGGACAACGAAAGAGCTTGATTTTTTAAAAAATAATTGTATTACTCGTTACACCGTTCTGACGTATTGAAAAACCTTTGTGTCAAGAACCTTAAAATTGATAGAGATAATTATTATTACTGATTCTTATACTAGATGACACTAGGAGATCTGATGATTAGTCAAGATAAGCAGAGCTTTTGCTCCATCTATTGCCTTCATTCACTGCATGCTACTACTTGGTACTAATTAGAAGAGACAGTTAATATCGACTGCGTTTTGCCAATTGATGTAATCCTTAAAAAATACGAAAATGAGTTAATGATTGGATATCACTTTAAAGACGAAATGATGTAAATTAGAAAAATAAATTGACCACTTTTTGGAAGGGAAATATCATTTATCATTGGTTTTAGCTTTAAAAATTCTGACCCAACCACTTTTTTTTTTTTTCACTTGATGTAAGCCACTATTATATCGACAATCCCTACATATAACCCCGTATCTGCAAACATGGGAATTTACAGCATTGCATTTCAAAGATTCATAACGCAACTTACCGTGTAATGTTTTCGATAAAAACAGTTTTTATTGCCTTCTGAACAATTTCGATTTTGAGGGTTACATCAAATGGTCAAAACTCCATCCGATTATAATCCTACGGATATGTTTTTTATCGGTATATAATATTATAAATTTACGTCACACAAGAGTTATCACAAACCTATTTAGCTCTCAATTTTATTTTTTCAGTAGGAATAGTACTTGACCTACTGGTAAAGTATAAATGTTTCACGATGGCACCCAATGGCACGGTTATATTTAAATACTGTATTTTATTGCAGGATATTTTTTACTATCATTTGGTACGTCAGAAATGCAGTTTACGTTTTTTGTGCACCTATTCAAAAAAGTAATTTAGTTAAACTAATTTGAAACGTTTCGTAGACTTTGCAAGTCGTTATTTAGTGTGTTATAATAAATAAATATAAATTATCAATTATTATTAGCATGTTATTATGACAGAAAACTTATCTGTATCGTGATAGTTCACAAATGAATAATTTATTTTGATGTCATGAATATATATGAATCAGCAGGGTGATTAGATGACATATATTCTCAAAATAATTTGACTTTTACACATATATTACATTGCACTCTAGCATAACCTAATCTACTGAAAAACGTCTCACTCTTACAATATGTTATAGAAGATGAAAAAATAGCTATACAATTTATTTTGAGAATATACAATACTCCTCAAATATCCGATTTCAAGAAATGAGTTCTCGTTATAATATGATATATGGAACGCATCCTGACATTCAATCTTACTAGATATCTATTTACATACTAGTATAACTATACCCGTCATTGATGACGTATTGAAATTGAAACACTGAATGTCTAATTGGAACATCATTATAAAATTTTATATCTGCGATAATAATAAAACGTCTACAGACCGATCTGCGCTTTTATATGTGCGATATTTTTTTTAATATGATAAGATAATATTGTCAGGCTAAGTATAATTTTGGGAGTCATTATACCGTATCCCCATTATGTTCAGGGGGAGGATTGTATTTTAATTATAAGAATAAAGAAAAAAAGTACTTAGTTGATATTCAAGTACATTTCAATCTACTTCCGTCGGTAGTTGTGACAGTATAAGAGCATTTGGTAAATATAATATGATTGTTTAGAAAGGCAATATAAGTGAGTATTTTGAACAGTATTTATACAGGATACATTTATTATATTTTAGATTGTTGAGTCGCTAATGGTGTAATGATCGATAGAATTAATGTCAATTCAATTTCCAATATAGGTGAAATCCGCTGTCTTGTTTGTGTTGGGGGCGATTGCTGTTAGATTTTGTAGGTAGCTATTACATTCCACCTTCTACTGGTAACCTGCTTCTATTGTGCTATAGATAGAGGAGACGTGGGAGGCTGGCGCCCGGTACCGGCTGCTTTCTAAACTTACAGATCACCGGTACTCGCTGTCTTTCTTTATCAGGCTTCTCGGGTCGCTGCACCCGGGACAAGCCCACTCACGACTTGGTAGGGCTACCACCACCAATGGTATTTGTAGACATACCAGAAATACGGTATTACAACTTGTTAGGCACTTCAAACAATATTTATTTGCACGGCGAAGCTCACGTGTTTCACAACGTATAACACACGACCCTGATGGTTATACAATAATTTATGAACTTAATCATAGGTGGGAACGCATCAATAAATAATATTGTATGTTATTTCCTGCGTGAGACATATTATTGCTGACCTCTGAAGTAATCATCCTAGTTTATAGATACAAAGCTGATTTTAATCAAATTTTAAAAGTAGTAATTTTGCATTATATTAAATTTGTCAAAAAAGTTAAAACTATATGATTGATTTTAATAACGTATAAATATACGAATATCACATGGCATATCGAGTATTGAAACTTAGTTTAAATAAACGGCATAACATGTTTAAAACTAATGGATGATTCATATCGTCATACACGTAACATCATAAGCACATTCACAAAATGTTACATGTCTGCAGATGCGTGTTATTTTTAATGAGTATATTATTAAAAAAAAAATAAGTAACAGTTGCTTTACACCATCCATGCCCTATCTAAATAAATCGATACCATGAAATTGGGGCGTGGTTAGTGGTTATAAATACTTTATAATTAGAAAGCAGTTATAACAGTAAAAGTAAAAATACTAGAGACTCAGCGAATGAAATTATAAAAGATAAGATTAAAGTGATATTATGCGTAATATTATGTTAGATTATTTATATGTTGCGATAATTGTGTACGAGATGGTTGGGGCAAGCAAATGTATCCATTTAAATCTGTTAAAGTTCGTAGTATCCAGGTAAATTTGTTCTACCTACTAATTTTGCCGTTTACTTATAATATACATGCTATGCATGACTCGTAATGCAGATATATATTTGTATCACAAAACTAATAATATTTGGGCATTCGATGATGTAGATAAAAAAATGTTTTTATAATCATCACCTTCCATCTCGTAGCCCTGTGCTTAGTTTTTGACACAGATGTCTCGAATCAATTTCAAGGTTTTATTTTTGTTATGGGTTAATTTTTTTATAACCGATTCTTGATACTTGATGTAGGTCACATGCTTTCTTTGTTGGACTTCATATTAAAATATATGTTATAAGTATGGTCGTAAAACAAATATTCCAGTTTATCCGGTAATCGACGGTTACGTTAGTAAAACGCCCGTTGATTTCTATCGCCGGTTACTATAACATAAAAGATTAAATATTCACGTAAAATAATCGTAAAAGAAAACAGGATTTTAAATATTTCAAAAAATATCCGACCCACCCCAGAAAAAATAAAATCTGATGCAATGACGAACAATGAAAGGAATTTTTGTCAAGCATTGTATTATAATAGCCACTGTATATATTACAATAAACATTTCTCACTTTAAAATAATTTTAAATACCAGAAACTAGTTTCTTTAATATCGTTCAATGGAATGATAAGCACAAAAACATACATTAGATATAATTAAGGATTAAATCAATGAAGTCAGTTAGCATAATAATCAAGTTTCTCTAATTCATTCTTTTGTGAAACTCCAATTAAGTATAATTAAAATAAGAATATCTCAGATCAAGTCAGTTTTTAAGTTGCATTAGACATGTAAATACAACGAATTGCATAATATCTTAATACAACTGTCAACTTTCAAATTTACTATTAAGTATTTATTATAATATGAGTCGCTGAGTCGTTATGCACGCTGCTGGCGATTATTCACAAAATAAGTTTTCAGTGTACGTATGTGCTCTATCGACAGATCTTTCAATTTGTCCAGTTGCAAGTCTAAAATTTCTTCCTGTTTCGTCCCTTGTTTGTAATTCATTTTTTTTCTAATTTGTCGTTTTTTTACACGATCTCGATCCATGTTTTACACGGTTGACGCGCTCCGAAAAAACGACAGTGCAAAAGAATATTTTACTTTTCGTTACACACCCGAAGACACAAAATAACTTAAATTATACTTAAAATTATCATACTGCCCATAACAGTTTTTCGTGATTTACTCAAAACTCAGCGCCTCAGTTATAAGGTATCTGTGATTCAAACGTTCTTATTCTTTATGTATGCTTCAAAGATTCATGAACAAGGATGTACTCTCACGTTTTAAACCACATTTTCACCAAGAACTTTCAGTCGATGTTGCATTAAATAGCAAAGAATTTGTTTTGACATATTATTAATATATATATTAATAAAGAAAAAGATCATATTTAAATGAGTTTGTTTTAATGGATGATGATGCCGATGAGATCTTGTTTAATATTTAAATTTATTTCTATACTATAAAGCTATGTAGGCATTTAACATATTTGACCGTGCGTGGTGTAAATTTGAAATCCAAATGCCCAGATAGCCTACTGACATCTATTCATAACAATTCGCACATGATACGACCGTCTAGATTAATTGATAGACTAAATTAGTTGTTTATTTTTTGTTGTTGTTATTATTATCAATGATGATTATGTTCCGGTACCGACTGATGCTGTCTGGCTTTCACCTAGCCATATTGTATTTAAGTGAAAGATATCTGGTCCGAAAAGGATCCGGTATCATAAACTTTCTTTTGTTAATAATTGTAACAATTATTTCATTTTATAGATCTCGGCTTCTGGAATTTGGGACATAGCGTCACGAAACGATGTAAAAGTAATATGGTTTAACAAATCGAACGCGTAAGTAGTACATCGCTCGGTATATTATCTACGCTGGAGATTAATATTGTATTAGAGACTTAAATACGTAAAATGAAAAACACTTAAAAATATTCCAATACGCTTACAATGAATAATAAATTGAATGTGCTGTGATCGTATGCGCTTTATGGTTCTAAAATCTATGCTTCCTAGTATAAAGTTTTCTTTAATTTTCTGGATCCGTACATATTCGGTTTTACAGATGTGTGTAAATTTTGTTTAGTTTTATATTGCCAACGTCTTAGCTATTGAGTCACTATTGAATCTCTTGATACCTATGCCTCCGCTGCCTTTTATTTTCCTCCCCCAATATGGATTCATGTAATTCGTATTTCTCTTTGCGGAAAAAGTGACTGAAGTATGCAGATTTTCTGCATTTGATGCTCGCTCCCTTGGCTTTTGGTCTAGTTATAAAGTTTTGATTTTGAGTATTGTTTTTGCAGGTTGCCAGAGCGTCTTACTGCTGAAGAGCGTCGTTTGCACGTGGAGCATATCTTACGGGTGCTGGAACTAGGGGCTTGCGCATCGACACGCGTTGGCGATGGCGTACGACGAGGTCTATCTGGTGGTGAAAAGAAACGTGCCAATATCGCTTGCGAACTTCTCACAGATCCTGCACTCATGCTTCTGGACGTAAGCTAATTACTTTGATTAAAACTTTCAACTGCGGGTGCTTGATGAAATTTTAATTTAATTTTTAATGGACCAATTTTTGTACATCTCTACATGACATCAATTACCACCCGGGTTTTGCATTTTATCTGATTGATGTCGAAAAGAGAAATTTGACTCGGCAACCTATGGAGACTTATTTTTACTATTTATAATGCAAGCCGTGTATGATTTTGTTTTAAATTTTTCATTTTAATTCGTCATACAAAAAAGGAAAATAATAAAATTATATTCTTGTTAGAATATCTCATGTAATCGTTGTAAAATATAAAGCTATAGTGCAGGATTTCCCTACTTATTTTGAAAAAATAAACGCTTTTTTGGGCACCATAGGATACATCAACACAAAATTTAAGTGAATATTTATGTTTATGATGATTTTGTGTTTCAAACAGGAGCCTACATCAGGACTTGATTCAGCAGCAGCATTTGCATTAGTATCAAGCTTGAGAAGATATGCAGCACATGAGCGGAAGACCATTATACTTACCGTTCATCAACCTTCTAGTCAGATTTTTCATATGTTCGATTCGTAAGTAGAAAAAGACGTTGTAAATAAAATATTTATATCGTTGTGGCACAGCATGTTACAAAATAGTTTAAATGAAAATTTTTTTACGGAAAAAAACAATATATTAATAATTACATCACTGTCAATATCTTCTTCAGGTTGCTGCTTCTTTGTAACGGGCAAACAGCTTACTTTGGGGATGTGGATAAAGTAGTCGACTTCTTCAGCGGGTTAGGGTTACAAATGCTACCCCATTATAATCCAGCAGATTTCATATGTAAGTATAGATTTTTAAATAAATTTATTACAATTTAGTCGAGATATGCAGAAAAGAATCTTTAAATACACACAAAATTATTTTTCTGTATGGTTTTGTTTGTTTTATTATAATATTGACCATAAAACGCATAATCTACAAAAGCCAAATATAAGCAAACCGAGAGCCATAAATATATTTTTTGTAACAGCTTATTTAAATGAATTGTTAACAAATTTGAATTTATATTTATTTTATTTGATAGCATTATAAATGAGTCCAATTTTTACCTATACCACTCGAGTCTTTTTTGTATGTGCCTTCCGCCTACTCGAGACGTTTTTCGATGCAATTTTTAATAGAAAAAATCAATTGCTGAAAAACATGTAAACAAAAAAAAAATTGTTTTGTTATTATTTCCCTAAAATAGATTTATTAAGAATATACTGCACTTATTTTAATATTATTTGTAATTCTTCATTGTGCGGTATTTCACAAAGCAATCTCTTATATGTAATCCTGGTTTATTAATGCAGGCAAAATAGTCCTGTTTCTTATCTACCACCTGGAATTTTTCTATTTAAACACACCGCACAGTCTTTCTTATTCCCAGAAAGTAGAACATGTAACTTATCTGTAAGTCGGTCTTCTGTAGGAACAGTTAAAGTGGGCCTTTGAAATCCACCTTGCCAAAAATCTCCTACTAATTGGTCAACCAATAATTTCACAAACTTCAAATGTAAATAATAAATCGATACGTACTAATTTTCACTAGGCTCATTAGAGTACTTAACATTAGATTTGTAAGCTTCTGAATCGGTATAATATACTAGTAAGTATTGTCAACAAAGACAATCTATTCAAATATAAAATTATAAACTATACGAGACGTCCTTGATTTTTAAATAAATAAAAGTGAGTACTAATCTGAGAAATAAACACTTCAGATCATGCATAACACTGTTCATCCTCCAATAAATAAGATTTATTCCTCTATGCGACAAAAAAATATCGCTTGCACCAAAAGATTCAGATAAAAACACATGTTGAAATTACGCACGCTGTCTTCATTTGACGACTCCTTTCTCAGATAAATGTTATAACCTATTATTTTTAATTCTAACTTGATTGAAATCGCAATAAAAAAAAAGCTGAAAATAATAATAAAAAACATTTTATTCACATGCCACCGTAGCGGCGGCACTCGTGTAATACGATAAACTTCCAATTCGGCCGCTATAGCGGCATTCGAGTGCAAAGAGTTAATTTTCTTGTAAAATTTGTATATGTTGACATACTCTTGAAGTCAGCCATTTGCCTTATCCATCTATTCTTTATATTATTCATACCTGAAAATTAATATTCGCATAAATAGGAACACAAGAAAAAAAAAACTTTATATTCAAATTTTAGTGATCCCCTGTTACATAAAATACTTATTATGTACACATGTGTTCAAAAGTGCTGTACAGAATTATATACCGTTGGCCTAGTTCCATAGTGTTACAACTATAAATTGGTAGTTTTGCGATATGGCCTATCAAAGTTTTGACTATTTGTATAACTTTTTTATTTAAATAGGTGGTCAATAGTTTATAGTTTTTGGATTAAATGTTGCTTCTTTATGGAGCGACACGATTCACAAAAATATATTTCCACAATACGATATTTCGATTTGTATTTATGTATAAGAAACTGAGAAATTATTGAATTTTGCTAATCTCTATATGCAAATATCTGCCTTTTGAGAGAAAACCCGTACATTTTACAAGTTGTACTTTTGTGGAACTCTAGAAGAGCGGTGTTTGAATATAATCTCAAAACATCAAATTTTTTTACTTAACATTCTATGAAACTGGGCCATCGATACGGTTGATACTTCAGGATGGAAAATAGTTTCTCAAATCACTTATGCTGATTAGTTCTTCAAGAATGTTATGAAATTATTATCCATGAGCATTTATTACATGGTCAAATAAATTATTAAAATATGAAAATCATAGCATGTACCATACAAATATTTACGAATGATTTCTTTTATTATTTCAGTGGAGCAGGTTAAAAGTTCAGTTGAAGTAAGGGAGCGATTAGTTGCTGCTGCATTGGCTGTCAGCAATAATTGTAATTCAGATACAATTTTACAGCATCATCACATTTGCAAAGGAGACCTGACACCAACATGTAAGTTATTCCCTGTAATAATAATGGCATTATCTTATAATAATATAAAACATATGCTTATTGTAGGACGTCCATATATGTCTTCACACCACAACGATTAGAGGGTTCTTATATCGTTTGACTGATTTTACAGACAAGTCCTTTAAGAAAGGGGTCTCCAAACACTTTAGCCTAACGGCCACACTGACTCCTCCACTAAGTACCAAGGGCCAAGACTTGGCTATCTCATGATACCAACATACTGTGTTTTTGAATTACATGCAAATTTCAGTTGGTACTTATGGGCAAGTTTCAAGGACATTTCATTGCGGCGGAGATAGCCTAATAGGATAGAACCAGTTTCTGCCTGATTTATACTCTTATATTAAGTTCTTTCGACAAAGAAATCTGGTTGTTCAGTTGCATAAACTGCGTGACTTTTTTCCGCTTTCAGCACTACTTATCTGTGTGCCGGATTGGCGGTGGTTGTGGGCCGATGTGTTTGTAATTTGGAGACCCCTGCTTTAAGACATTGTTATTTTTTTAATTTTATTCAAAAATAAACTTCCTAACATAAATTGATATGTTAATTATTTTACATTAATGATTATTTTCAAACGCTTATGGTTTGTAAATACCCTTCATTGTTTTTTGTGTAAACACATTTTTTTTATTTCATGTATTGCAGCAGACGCACCACTCGTATGGCTAGAAACAGGTTCACATGCTAGTTCAGCAACTGACTGTGAGCCTCTACCTCCCCCTTATGCTACAACTTTCTTTACTCAATTTAAGGTAAAAAATATATCTGCTTAGTTTCTATTTTAAAAAAATCTTCATGGATATATGAACCATGAATGAATAAAATTAATTAGAGCGACAATAATTGTTGTTTGTGGCTTGATGTCTTTGCAGCATATATTTTAAATATTTGTCAACCTTTAGATGAATTGCATGCCAATTTTCTTTTTTTTTGTAGTTTATTAATATGTGCTCATTAATTTAATCATTATAGTATTTCTTAGTTATCCAAAGAAAAACTTTTTATGGGTAACAAGTTTAAACCATACTATGTTAATAATTATTTACTCTTAAATCTCATATTTATTTTTTTGTTTAATAAACCATTAATTAACTTAATTGGCAATTCTTGAACATTTCAGGTGCTTTGTTCAAGAAATTTTAGAGAAGCAAAACCTCGGATGCTATCATGGTTAAACTGGGTGCAGACTGCTGGATTAGCATTAATGGCTGGTGCACTTTGGTTTAGATTGCCTCGGGCTGAGGCATCTCTTCATGATCTGCAAGGCTGGATGTTCTTTTCGCAGACATATTGGATGTTATTTGCTTTGTTTGGAGCATTAAGCAGTTGTAAGTATTTATAGCCAATAACAAGATGCCACAAAGATTAAAATACGTCAGCCGTATAAGATAGATTTTTTTTACCAATAAATAAAAAAAAATATTATTTTCTGAAATACCGAAGTGAAAAATTGATTGTTTAACCTTAATCGCGTGAACCGTTTTCGCACGAATTTATTTTAAGTGATCTGTTAAAATACTCACTTAAATATATTATACTCATTAAAATGAAATCAATATACACTTATCGACGCACAAAAAATGTTTATGTTGGCGCCGCATCGAGTGAATTAAGCAATTTAAAAAATTGAATATCAAGTGTTCTTTTCAAACATATATTTTCTTGTGTTTAACTTGACATTTTTACGATTTGTTGATTTATTTCTCTGCCTAAAGTTTGAACTAATTTTTAAAGCATATATCCACAAGTGAATCCTTCTGGGTTGGTCTAAAATACGAGATAAAGTATTGGTCATTTAAACATGATCATTGAGTTAAATGGGTATATTATTCTCTGCCATTCACAATATCCACTTATTGCATTCAAGCAGTTTAAAAAGATACGATCGAAAATTTTGAGTTTGTTTATTTTTGTAGCTGATGAAAAATTATTTAATAGTTCCAGCAGAACGCGAAGTGGTAGCAAAGGAGCGTCGAGCAGGGACATATCGATTATCGGCCTATTACTTGGCCAAAATGGTGGGAGAGCTTCCTCTGACAGTTGCACTGCCGGCAGCCTATCACGCTTTAAGTTATCCTCTCCTAGCAGCGGAAGCACCTCCGGTTGCCTTGTTTCTAGCTATGTTAGGGGCTCTGTTACTCGCTGCTTTGGTTGCACAGTCAGCGGGTCTCTTTCTTGGGGCCGTTTGTATGGACCTCAATCTTGCTATCACCCTCAGCGCACTCTACACGCTTGCAACACAACTGTTTGGAGGTAATTTTATTAAATTGAATACAAATTTTAATATCAATCTCCTAAGTGAACGATGTCAATACATATATTTTAATACTAAGTTATTAATTCATTATACACATCTGTGGAGTAATTAATAATCTGTGAAAACAGTAACACATGCTCTTTACACTTCAATTTCGTGATTAAAACTCGGTTCTAAAAAACTAGTTTCAGCATTCTTGAAGACATTGATCTTAACACAAAAGTTGTTTTGTTTATGTTTAAATACATTTGAAAATATATAAAACCATTGTTAAACTATTTGTCCCTACCAAATCGTTGAAAGTGACTTTTACTTATATTTAATGATATATTATTGCTATGTATACTTAGAAAGAGATGTAAATATATGGATTTTTATTTGCTTATCGGTATATTTTTCATAAGTTGTTTATATTAAAAATAAAACAGTGTGTAGTTTTATTTCATGGAACTTAATAATATGATATGTTTTATTCTACAGGATATCTTGCAACACGCTTTCCGTGGTGGTTACATTGGGTACGGTATACATCTATGATACATTATGCATACCAGAATATGCAGATTTTGGAATTCACATATGGAGAACCCATAACGTAAGTGATTGCCTTAGCCGATTGATTTATCAAAAAACTCTTGCTCATTGTATAAATATAGTTATCTAAACTGAAAAAAAATACCTTTTTACTGATTGAACAAATACATTATTTTCCCCATAACTGATTATGTTTTGTAATAAAATTGTTCGTTTTTGGAGACTTTGTAAAATTTATTTTGCTGAGCTGCTGTGAATAGTATTTAATACACTGCCTACTCATAAAGCATAGTTGTTGAATGATCTCCAGTCAAATCCAATTAATAAGGATTGATTATAGATCGATTACTTAACTTTAGAGATAATAATAGATATAGAATGTTGAGGTTAGAATAGTACTAACTGTTATCTAACAGCTCCTTCTACATCTTGTTTTGCTAGATTGAGTAGATCAGGAAGGAATGAACCTTCACACGTTTGACTACAAATTTAAAAATCATTAATTTTTGTGTATTGAAATATTCAAATCTCACGAAACAGATTAGGGCGGTAGCCATACATCGTTACCACTCATCCACAGTAATAGCCAGTATAAATAGACCTCAAAATAATTAGGAATGATTTTATACGTAAATGTGTTAATTAAAATAAATAATAGGTGAATAAGGAAATCTTAATTGGTTACATCATTGAAAGTTGCTTGTTTTGGCAAAAAGTATTATTGTATACTAAATAGCTTCAAGCCGATTGATCATATCTACAGCAGTGTATTCTGAAAATATTTGACAATATTTCCTTAAGAGATTTATTTTAGAGAAATAAACCTTTTCTATTATTGTTTCAGATGTGCGTCACCATCCCAATTTCCTGGTTGCGTAAATGGAACTTACGTGCCTCCTATAGAAATATTGGAAGCAGGAGGATGTGCCACTCCTCTGTGGCTGAATACAGCTGCATTGTTATTCTTCTTGGTTGCCTTTCGATTGGCTGGATACGTAGTATTACGCTGCCGACATTAATAATGTGATGGCAACATTTTAATTTACAATTTTTAAAGACTAATGAAAACTCGTATTATTTGCTGTAGCATTAAATTATTGTATGCATTTATCTATGTCATGACTGCCTATTATAAGTGAATACATGAACCGGCTTAAGATTTACTTTTAAGTATCTCTTATATTATATTATGTAAAAATGTACATAATTCTTTAGTTTCCGTATGCTATATTTAATTAATGTTAGTTCTTTAAGAAATACTGTTAGATATTTTGTGAGGTAAGGGAATTACAATGTATGTGATTTATATAATGTGTACTAGAATATAAAAAAATATGCATTCGGTGTAAGAGGCAAAAATTAACTCAATATTCAAAAAATATTATAAGTAATGATGTTTTATTCATTATACATGTATGCTACAGCATATAAAAGGTTTAATGTATCGGTATCATTCTTACAACGCTATTTAAATGTCATACTTGAGACACGTTGTATTGTAGAAAAATGTTCAATTTATTACTACCTGAAGATGTGTTCATATTAGAGCTGATTAATCTGAAGTTAAGTAAGTGTTGCCAAATAAAAATATTATTTACCACAATAAATATTAATATTATGTAACATGTATTAATTGTTATGATAATATCTCTTGAATAGTATGTTTTTTGTGTTTAGTATGGAAATGGTTTATTAATTATTCTTATCATAATAACTGAACTTTTCTACCTATTATATCTGTAAGACTGTTTGTACATGAATGTGTATCCAGGAGTTTGAATTTTATCTCTTTATTGTATTGAGGAAAATTGAAAACATCAGCCATACAATTACTGATATTAGCCACTGGAAAACATGTTGTATTATTGTATTTTGGATTAAATCAATATCTAACTAGGCTTAGAAATTCAATAATGATTTTTTCATTACAAATATAAATACTAAAACAACATTGTGGATGTTTGGAAGTTTTTTTAGAAAACTGTAACCATATTTGCTCCCAATGTGGAGTATATGTACTCCTAATGGGATTTATCTCTACAGAAGTTGTTCAAAAAGAACTGCTTGTTACTCAGATGCTCGACCTCTCTTTTTCGTAGAGAGTGAAGATAGATGGATGAGGCTAGGATAGCACTAGTAGTTAGCTAATTGCCCTTGCTGAGGACTGTATTTAAGATTGGCTGAGTGGGAGGGAAATTAGACATTGACCACTAGGCTGCAGGTCCGGCAAATATAAAACTAATATTGAATTATTATTTACCATCTCTTGTAATGCTGCAGTCTATAGAGTTTTTGTTGGAGCTTTACATTCTATGCTGAACATGTGATTTGCATTATTTTAATAGTTTTTTGGAAGTGATTTAAATTTAATTAGCCTTTTTTCATCAGAAAACACAATTTTATTTATTTAGTTGGAATAAATCTCAATCGTTACACATGTTGATGATTTTATGTTGCATACACATTCATAAGATTTTTTTGTTCTATAATGTAGCATTTGGTTGAATTTTCTATTGGGTTTTGTTAATATGGTTTAAAAATTTATTTGCGATACTATATAACTATATATTATAAAAACACATTCCTTCAATTTAGTAATCGTTAATAATAATCTTTGAACAAGAAATCATAGACTTTTTCACTAATATGACACAGAAATAAAATTTGTTAGACATCATCCAATGTTCAGTGATGAAACTATGCTTTGTAGAAACACAAATCTGATTAATAAAAATAAATTTTAACAAATCTTGTTCGCCTGTTTTGTGCATAAACATGTTTTTAAAATTACCTGAATATCATGGTGCATATTAACGATCATTTATTCACTAAGCTATAACTTTTAATGATATAATAGCATTTTGGGTTGTACATATAAATACTTCCATACATAATGCCTCCGTTAATAGTATAATAATTGCGCAAAATATAGAATAATACTAATCACAATCGAAAAACTGTGGAAGCACAGAACAATAATTCATACCTGGTTGACAAAAATGACGGATAATCAGCTTCATTTTGTTTTCTTCATCATCACGATAGTATGTTTGTAGCAATTTGGAAATTAAAATGGTGCTACTGAATAACACACAACTTGGAGTAGCTTGCATATCCAATGAAGAATAGCATTGAAATTAATACAATGATATTTGACTTTCTCCAACTCACTTTTTAACATACGATGCTTCATGGTTATATGTTGTTATTTTAAATGCTGAATATAAAATGTATGAATTTTTGTCGTGAGTTTGAAAGGATAAGTATATAAGTAGGTTTATTTATGTTCATTACTTTTTTTCTACGAATCTATGACTTTCATAAAATTGGCCAACAAATTTCAAAGAATTTGTAGGTAATATTTTTCACAAAAGTAGATATTTTGACTTATAACACTTGGTTATGATTTGCTCAACATAGTTTTGGTATTTGACAATTGTGATTAATTATTTAGATGATTTCAAATTCCATATTATTGTCTCCTACCTTGGCAAAATAAAAACCAAAGCTGTTGTATCTCTTATATTGCCTAAACAATGTGTTGACGAGGAATAAGAATACCATTTTGTATTCGAGATATTATAATTTTACAACAATCACTGAAAAAAAATTGATAATTGCTAAAATAAAGACACAATATCTGTGCTTAATACAATACCATAGATACTGAAACTATTTTGTTTCAATTCAATTATTTATCAATTATTGGCCATTATTCCGTATCACGTATTTCGTAATTAGATGAAAAGGGAACGATGAATTAGTCTTAAAAACCTGAATTAACGTAATTTGTGAAGTGTCCTTAATAGGAATACCATAATGACATTCCATCAATGAAATTTAAAAATATCTGAAATAGTTATGGAACTAGGGATAGTAATTTTCGTTATAGAAATAATATAGATACTGACTTACCTAACCTGATTTTAAAAAGTATCCCGTGTAACCTGATATCTTTTAAATCATTTTTTTAATGTGTTATTTATATCTTTAATATTATTTCATTGTGAATAATGTATTTTTTAGATTGATAGGTATAGATACCTATATTTTATGTAGAATTAAAAAATGTTTTATTTATGCAAAAATGATGTGCCAAAACGTTTGCTGTACTAAAAGCATTTTTCATTTCAGAAGTGGATAAAATACCTCATGATTTTTTTTAAATAACAACTAAAACGGATGCTTTCGGCTAATTCGATATTACAGAGGACATTTAAACTTTAACAAAATGTTGATCTCATAATATTACTTTAAAGTATGCATATAATTAAATTTCATTTTTGATAGGTAGAGATATTGAAACTCGAATGAACAAAATTAGCTCAAGGAATTGAAACCTTGATTATGTACATATCTGTACTAGTTTTTCTACACTGTTGCCTTTCTAATAGGTTTCATTTTTATGAGATAACTTTATTATTAATTATATTTTACCCATGTTTTATAACATATTAATTGCTACAGATAAATTTACTTTTTAACTATTATACTGAAAGATGGACGTATAATTAGATGTATCTTTGGCAATTGAATTTATTTTGCTGAAGGTACTATAAAAAAGATAAAGTTGGCAATCTTGTTCTAAGAAGATATAAAAATTTACTTCAGGAATATAAGTGCAGTAGACTTCTGATTAGGGAAATGAACTTCCAAATTATTGAATGCAAACACACAATTACACAATAATTTATTGAATGGAGAATTTTCCGGCCAAAATTTTTTGCAAATAAATTTGTTGTGCTGGTAATCGAACGCAAAAGTGATTATCAGTTACTGATTCTCTTCGAAAAAAATACATGCTTAAATTTGTTAAATCAAATGGATTAATAATTAATACATTATTTTTGACAAACTTACTGTGCTTCAAATGGTAGCCAATAAATGCAAGAAGTTTTTTAAATGTCTTGCTGTAGACTGCTTCCTGGTTAATTCACACCTGGCAAAAGTAATCTACTGTACCAATATAATATTCCATAAAATGTATCTGTATTTTAGTTGAATGTTATTCCTATTGAACATTGAGTATAAATTATTTATGTTTTCTTTGACTACATAATATGATGAATTTAGAGATGGTTTCTATTTAATTAGTTCTGATTAATCCCAGCTTAGTGGATGAAGCCATTATTTAGATTATCTCTAAATCTAAAGGTATTATGAAGTTTTTTTACCAATTAAAATATTTTTATTCAGACTTGATTTTTTTTACCATTATTTGTGCTAGTGAATTATTGAAATAAACTGAATATTACCAAAACTTTTGTTTCATTTGGATGTGAAAGAAAACTTATTTTCAACATATTAAGTTCTGTACTAACTTGTCAACTATACATAATATATATTATATATATATATCTATATCGCTGCGAACCGTGGATTTCTCTTCTTCTTGCTCAATCATATGTAAAGTACAGGATGTGAGCAAGATTCAAGGGCCCTGAAGGGCAAAGTTCAGAAACTGTTGAAATAAACTATTTTAAAAATTATTTTTGTTCCAAATCCATCAAAATAACACAATATATAGTATTGGTTTGTTACATATCCAAATATAGAACAAACCAAGCGTAATAATTCATCACTCCGTGGTAAAATTCGTATTTGTTTTTTTACATTCTCTCTAACCAATGGTGTTGAGTTTTTTTCTGGAAGAGTGTGGACAAAGAACAAAACAACACTGTTTTTATGATGCATCACAGTTCTCATACAGGTAGTGAAAGCACGTTCTGTCATAAACAATTTGATTTGCTTTAATTTGTTTGTTATTTGTATTTTCTTATTTGAATAGAAGTTTTAAATCAAATAATGGAATTCCCTTATTCTCCTGCTAGAATTTCTGAAGGCCGATTTTTTCGATTATCAAATCATTGCAGCCTTTTACGCTTTTACTGGTATTTTAATGGCGTTGACATCAAGTTCATGGTGAAGTTTATGCCACAAAATGATAAGGATTTGTTTGAAGCATTATTTGCATTATAATCATTAAATGAAACTGAAGTCTTAATTCGCTATATTTAATCTACAACTAAGTGTTTATCCTCAGAACTAATTTTTATAACTTTGTATTATTATTAGAAAACTATATAACTTTTCTAACATTTACTTGCCTACACTTAAGATTTTAAAAATATTCTTGTTCTAATAATTTTTCTTAACGTTATAAACAAATGATAAATGTAAATTATGTTGTGATTTTTAACCACTAAAACACAGTCAGAATAAAAATTATTAAGTTGTATCCCGAAAAAATAATTGCCGTGGTTTGTTCCAGATCCACAAAAACGGAAAACATTTTGCGTTTGGTGGATATGGAACAACACAAAAACGTAAAATGTAGCAAAACGGTGTTTAAAAACTATGTAAATTCATTATTTATAAGATATACAGCAGAAAATAATAACATCCTAACAAAAAATATGTTTTTAAACCAAACGCAGTCGTATTAGTAAGCAGGTCAACATGTAATGCTCATTTGAAATTATTGGTGTTGGTCTGTGTCTCAAACCAACAGTGGGCTGGCATCATGCCTCTTGGCTCGCGGTGAAGATCCGGCTTGTATCCTGTAAGCTGGGAGAAGTTGAAAAAAAATGAAAAGGCTTCAATAGTAAAATTCTTAAATATGTCATAAATATTTCAAATATTGGTCCTAAGTTATAAAATATTATGTGGTATAAAGCCATTCAGTGGGTTAAGTAGGTTTATGTCCCATTTTGAAAAAGTCGTTAATCATTTACCGTCACCTTAATCTCATAAAACGTCGAATATTTTTTAGTATTTAATTCTTTACCTAAATGTTTGAACTTATTTTTAAAACATAAGCCCGCAAGTGTTTACTTCTGGTTTGGTGAAAAATACGAAATTAATCCTATGGTAAGTTACTCCAAGCGCGTTGGTTGTGCCCTAAAATAGCTATATATCAATATTTTTTATCTGAGACCATTATTTTGTATTTTTGCAATTCCTGTACCGGTTAGCTATGAACACAAAATTATATGAATATTAAAACCATCTATCTCGTGTAATATATTATCTATGGTACATAAGTATATTATTTTAGACTGGTAAGACTTGTTTACCCAAAGTTTTAGTTTTGAAATCGCAAAGAATGTAAAGTAGCAAAAAGAAACGTCACAATGAATAATTAAATATATTCGGAAGTTGCATACGAATATTGCACAAGTATAAAATAGCTGTTGCAGAAGTACAAAAAATGAATTAATGGTCTCAAAACTACGCAACAGACTCTTCCTATTGTTTTTGTTTTCTAACCTCATCTTTCGCTGTCAATAAAGTTGCGATATTTCTAATGAGGCATATAATCGAATAATCCAATACAAAACAAATAAAGTGATAATGAAATAATTGAAATGGTAAATCGGAAGGTAAACTTACACATTATCCACTTAAATACTGATGTCTAATATGTCATGTTGGTGTATAATTTTTTTCTGGTACCTATTTGCCCAAGTAAAAAAATATATATGATCGAAATGTGGCAATTGTCATTTTTATTATTGGTAATTCTGACCTGTTGCAGGGTACTATGGTGAAGGCAGTTCGAGGGTTCTGGCGAGGTAGCAGAAGATGGAGAGGGCGCCGAGTGATATTGGGATTTGGGGTCATTTCCAGCATCATTCTATGTGTAATCGTGTTTCATTCTTTTTATGACACGCCACGGACTGACAATGATTGGGGAGTTAATCTTAAGTGAGTATAACTCTAGACATTAAGCTTTTGCTAATCTGAAATATACTAGAGATCTGCTCTCAATGACTTCTATAAAGCATTTCAACAACTATTGTTTAATAAGAACTCTTTGTAAGTCAATCACTTCACTTCTCATTTCAGATAGTGTAAGGAAAAGACTAGTAGTTAGAAGTTCACTCTCTCTTTGTCCTGTTTTCAGTATTGCATTGGGTGGATGTGAACGAAAGTAAATATTAAAGACATCCATGCCTTTGGATACAAATCCATAAATAAATTCGAATATTAATACATGAATGTGTCAGTTACGGGATTTAAAACTTTGACTGCTCAACTGAGACAAAATTATTATTACTCACTCGGCCAAGATGATGGTGAAATTTTTAGTACTTTGAATAGTATTTCCTTTCGACAATCTATCCTGTTTGAGCGAAAGTCTCCAGACTGTTTTTCAAATTTTTATTGAACTATTGAACTGAACTAAGAATTCACAAACTGTTTGTATACTTTTTAAAACACAAAGTAATAAATGATCATCGGGTACTATCCATAGGATGTACTCGGTGTAGCTGAGGGACTCTGGCATGTCATGGGAGGAAGCAGAGCGATTGGCGGGTGACAGGGATTCATGGAGACGCCGCACGGTAACCATATGCTCCACATAGGGAGCGAATATGGAAGAAGAAGAAAAAAGAATAAATGGTAGCCTTAATTGAGGAATATATGTTCAAAATGAAACACGTTTATTGGAATAAACAATAAACACAAAACATAGAGGACTCTTGTACACTGCCGTTATCAGTAAAAATACAATTAACTGTCAAAGTCATTTCCGGAACAATGAAACATAAACCGCGATTTAAACCATAGTATATTTCTTTTAACAAAATTTTCTGAAAAATAATTGCTGAGAAATTTCAGTTCATGCTTGAAATGAAATTCAGAATGTCTGATTTGCCGTTAGCTACATTGAGAATTTTGAAGTGTTCGCAATACTGATAGATATATGTGTAAAGATGACTGTTTGAAATATAATATCTGTGTGCGAAAGGAAAAGGGAGTTAAGTGAAGTTAATTGTAAAACGATTTAAATATTCTAAAATAACTGCAATACATACATGCATATTATGCTGTTGAATTTAGTCGAATCAATGCTGCTGAATTGGTAAAATTCATGTTTAAACACTTATATATCGACAGGCTTTCCAAGGGCCAACAGGAATGGCGGGATTCAAGAGGACTTCAAGTTGTAGTTGGACACTACGTAGGACCAGATCCAGACAATATCACTATAGGTATGGTTTGCCTTATGGTATTATATCAATGAGACAAATACTTTATTTTTTATCTATTTAATTATAATTTAAGTATCTTAAAATGCTTCAACCATTCAAACTTTGAATCAACATGGATTACAAGTTTTGTTGAAATGCTTTGTGGCTACCAGCACTTGACACAGAATCCAATTTTCAGTCTGGGAATAATTGAACAAAGCATGTCTTCATTCCATGAGCAACGTTTCTTTGTATTTAATTTCCCCTATCATCTATATCATGTTTTAATTGTTTTGTTATGACTTAAGAATAAAACTATTAATGGTTTCTTTATGTTGGTTGCCACCAATCATAACGTGGTGAATAATGTTATGAATATTAGTCCATATAACTTCTCACTTTTAAGGTGTTAACTGTCAGTTCTTGGTGGAAAGACATTATATTTAAAAAAAATTAAACACAATTCATTTGTACTACTTCCACATATTATTACTTCCACATAATATGTGGAAGTAGTACAAATGAATTGTGTTTTATTTAAAAAAAAAAAAACTATATAACTTCATTTATGCAATCAGTTTGTTTCCACTGGGATACCCCATTGTAATATCATGAATTCAACCATTTCAGAATTGATGAATGCAAATGAATACGCACCCCAGGAAGGAGCAGGTCAAAATGGTCGACCAGTGGAAGTAGCACCGAGAGATTTACAGCGTATGCGGCAATTGTTTCAAATACACCGTTTCAATTTGCTAGCTAGTGATCGTGTACCACTGAATCGATCATTGGTTGATGTTCGTCGCCCAGGGTATGTAATTTAGTAATAATCTTGATTACTACTTATATTTCCAACCATGTTGGTATTATTGATTTAAATCTTGTTTTCAAACAACTAAGATAATAATTGCAATAGAAAATTTCTCCATGCAGTAAATATTTATTTTAGTTATATCCAGATATAACTGTTCTCTATATACTAGTTTCTTTTTGGTTTCTTGCCATATTGATATTGAATGATAGTATTGATTATTTATTGAAGAATAATAATATAGAAATAAGAAAATATTTTTTTATCTGATTGCTAGGGTATTGAGGGATTGGGTTGTATTTCCTTAGGAATATAGCAATTATCTCTGCTTTTTCCTATTAAATTATTCATATATCGGCGCTAGGGAGTTGCTCAAAATACTTATTTGTCTTATTTAATATATTTAATGATTCAGGTGTAAAGCAAAGGTCTACCAAAATGACCAATCACTTCCTAGGGTGAGTGTGATAGTAGTTTTCCACAATGAGGCCTGGTCCACTCTACTCAGAACTGCCTGGAGTGTTGCATTGCGGTCACCATCTTATCTCATAGCGGAGATTTTGCTGGTGGATGATGCTAGTGACAGAGGTATATAACTCTTTTATTATTGTGACTCATGCAAAATACTGTTATATTTTATTAGTATTCTTCGTAGCTCTATATCCTGTCAATGATTTACAATTATTGCTAGTGATTGTACTATTGGGAGATGTGCATTTCAATCTCACAGTACGATGTATGAATAGTATGTTTTTTCGACAAAGGATGTTAACAAAATTTCAAATACCATATTATTGAAATATATCTTTTGATAACATTGACTTAATTAACATTCTAGCTTCAAATATATAAAAGGAAGTTTGAGCTGTATGAAATATTGACAAATTAATGGGAGAAAAATCTACAACTAACAGCTGATAATATATTATTGAAATAATGGGATCTGATTGGCTGACATGTAGAGATATACTTTTGTTTTAAAATAATTCGTAGAGATGTGTATTTAAATATAATTTTCAGGCTCATATTTCCATTATATTTTTCATAAATATTAAATTGATATCTCCAAATTGTAATTTTTGTAGAAATGTAAGCATGACTTTGAGCAAATTATGTAACATTTTTTTTTATGCAGCATTCTTAGGAACCGATCTTGATGAGGCGGTTAAAAAAATTCCGGTGCCGACAAGAGTTCTTCGTATGAGTAGACGTCTTGGCTTGGTTGGTGCGCGACTGATCGGTGCTAAGGCTGCTATTGCTCCTGCACTTCTATTTTTAGATGCCCATTGTGAAGCTGCACCAGGGTTTTTGGAACCACTCTTAGCACGTCTCGCTGATAGTCCTCATAGTGCTGTCTGCCCCGTAATCGGTAAGTTATCTTGTATTGTCTTTTTATACTTGTTAGGTTATCTTGTAATTAAATATATCTAGGTTATTTCTTAACAGTGTGTGACTTTAAAACTTCAATTTAGAATATTTATATTATGTTATTATTCTAGTTTCACACTAATGAATTATCTTTTTTGTTTTCAGATATAATAAGTGATGAAAATCTAGCCTATATTAAAAGTTTTGAACTGCATTGGGGAGCGTTCAATTGGAATTTACATTTTCGTTGGTACACGCTTGGAAGTAAAGAATTACAAAATAGGAAAGCCGACCTCACCGCTCCCTTTCCTTCTCCGGCGATGGCCGGTGGTCTGTTCGCCATTATGAAAGATTACTTCTTCGAGATTGGCTCCTACGATGACAAGATGATTATTTGGGGTGGTGAAAATTTGGAACTGTCATTCCGACTGTGGCAATGCGGTGGCCGAGTAGAAATAGTTCCTTGTTCTCATATCGGCCATATATTTAGAAAGTCTAGTCCTTACTCTTTTCCTGGAGGAATGCGAGAAATATTATCAGGTAACTTAGCAAGAGTAGCCCTCGTGTGGATGGACTCTTGGGCAGATTTTTTTTTTAAATTTAATCCTGAAGTGGCCGCTCAAGCCGAAGACCAGAACGTCACATCTCGCCTTTTGCTGAGAAAACATCTCAAATGTAAAAGTTTCGAGTGGTATCTGGATAATGTTTGGCCACAAAATTTTTTCCCTAAAGACGACAAATTCTTTGGAAGGATTAAACATATTGAGACTGATAAATGCATCATGAGGCCTGTCAGCAAAGGGGTTATGGGACAGCCAATGGGGCCGGCCACTATAGGACAGTGCTTGAAAGACAACGACTTAAATGGATTGTTTGTTATGAGTCAGGATGGGGTTGTCATGATGGATGAATCAATTTGCTTGGATGCTCCTCAACAAGGGGAATTTGAAGGAGAAGTTAAGGGTGTTGTCAGAGTGATGGGATGCAGTGGTTATCCTCGTCAAAAATGGGACTATAATAAAATTGATCATAAATTAAAACACATTCCGAGTGGACTGTGTTTGACACCCGGCCCTGCCTCATCAAATGGTGATCTTGGTTTGCGGCTTTTGCCTTGTTCGGATGGCTCATCTCAAAAATGGATGTTAGAATCTGTACCTTGGAAGTAGATTTAAACAGAAAACATGATCAAAACAGAATGTAAATAAAATATTCATATTTTTATTCTTTTTCGTACTTAACAGTTTGTGAACAATATATTTTTTGTTATGGTTACGACACTGGCTTTGTAATGGCTTAGTTTTTGTTCCATGCAATATGTTTGATTGGTTCATGCTCTATTCCGCCGATAGTGAAAATTATTGATGCCAGGAGCAAAAAATTTTACTGTTAAACTTGTGATTTGATATACCTATACAATATTACATTTTACCTTAACCATAAAAATAGTATTACAATGAGCATTTCAGTTAAAGGTTATGATATACCAGGCATCAAATATCATGAAGATATTTTATATTTCATTCATAAATAAAGCAAAATTTAAATATGGTATTCCAATGTACATTTTCCAACCATTTGATACAAACTTTTGATTGCTAAAGATTGGAAACTGCTTTGAAGTTGGCCACTCAAGAAGACTAATGTGAACATTAGGTAATATCTGAATAATACATTGATTTATCATTAGTTTATTGGCTAATGTAATTTTATTATACATGTATAGTGAATGTCAAATATTTTAATATCTGTAAAAATGCTTTAATTTTTTTTAATTCACTAATTGTTAGGTTATATTTTTTATATACAATCAACATTTAATTATATGATAAACAATGACTTAATCAGAATGTACTTAATAGATTAATAACAATTGGCTGCTGCGAAAACTGTTAGTTTTTTATAAAAATTGAAGTTAGGTTAATGTAAAATATTTTTTTAATTTATTTAATAAATTTTCAATGGTTAGCCAATGAAATTATATTATATCAGTGAAAGCCATGTGATAATTTGAAACGAAATCTTACTATATAAGTTTAAATAAGTAAAAATAATTGTTACTTATTATGTATATCAGGGCCAACAATCTGGGAATCACTTGTGTGGTCTATCGCGGTCTTATTTCCAATTCTAATAAAAAAATTCTAATATGACATAGTTTATACTTCATTTTATTTAACTTTAATTTTAGAGTTCTACCAACCTTCATGCTTCTCAATGAATGCTTTCTAGAATATATAAAGTTATTCTTGTTGTTTTATTCAATAAATATTCGTCCAAAAGTTCATTACTTTTTTACATTTATGAGCAGCTCGCTACTTTCTTTTGATAGAGAATGTAAAGGTTCAGATTTCCTTACAGCGACATATTAAAAATAAGATTTTTTTTTTAAAACATACATATAATTGATATACAGTTAACAGTTAGTTACTCAGTTGCTCAACCTCTCTTTTTTTTCGAAGAGAGTAGGGCTAGAAGGAAGGGCTAGGACAGTACTAGTGGTTAGCTAATCGCTCTCGTCGGCGTCCGTGACGCAGTTGGTAGTGTCATTGGCTACGGCTACAGATGTCTCAGGTTCAATTCCCGGTGCGGACAGTTTTCGTAAAATAACCTCTCAATCTATTTATGGATTTCTGTTTGTAGTTTGAGTGTTTGTGATGTCTAAAACTCCCTCCTCACCCACCCATCGAATCCTCACTGGGCTTAACGAGAGCGATTAGCTAACCATTAGTCCTGTCCTAGCCCTATCCTTCTATGCTTATTCTCTTCGAAAAAAAGGGAGGTAGAGCAACTGAGTAACAAACAGTTCTCATAGAAAAATTCTGTTGAGCTACTTCCATCAGGTGGCCATATGCTCCACGTTGGGATCGGACATGGGAAAAAAAAAAAACAGTTAGTGGAATATTATAATATGGAATATCCCAATCAACGGAGATGTTTATGAAATCATAGTTAGATAGATTAACATTATATAGAAGACATTATATAAATTTTCTCATTAACGGATATCGCTGTATTAAAATATGAACCTTTTCACTCAACCTCAAGTGAAAAAGTCAAACGAGTTGGTAACCCCTGATAATTTGTGTGTCCATAAATATTTCCAAACATTGAATATCTCGCTTTGATATTTTTGGTGGAGGTTTACAATCTTAATTTATAATATATATGAATATTATATATGCACATTATTGTGAATTATTTCTATTAATAACAAAATATTATTATATAATTTAAGACATCGACTGAGGGTGCTTGATGGAATTTCAATATTAAATTTGGATTATTGAGATTTTGTACACTTCCATGTATTTTGTCACTAACGACCCGGGTTTCGCCTTTCGGCATCTTCAGGCATTCGAGCACACGAATGGACTCGAACTGAGAGACAGTAAACAGTGTCTAACGCTTATATAGAAGATAAAAATGCGACAAATATCATTTACGAGGCAATACATTATACGTCTGAGAGCCACACCGATACCTGAGTTAAAAATTTCGGAAATCGTCCTAATCCTTATTTTGTAAACACCATATTAACAGAGTGACGAATTGCCGAAGGCGAATTACCGCTTTTCAACTTCTTTTAGAAATACCAGTGATTTTACAATTATAATAGTATTGTGGGTTTTGACGGGATGTAATTCGACGAATGGGTAAATATATACAATCATTCCACATTTGGTGACATCTGTTAGGTGTTTCAACGTATCGGATATAATAGCGGAGAATTAGGAAGGTTCAGCTGTTCATTCAAGATTGGTAATGAGTTTAACTGGGCTCTATTAATTTCTAAAATTTCCTGATAAAATAATTTATGATCCCCCATGTTTTTATGCAACAGTTTAACCCCATCATCCGCATTAAACGTATGGTTCTCCATTAGCAAGTGATTTGCGAATGTCGAAGTTTCTTTTTTTATTACATCCCGTCAAAACCCACAATACTATTATAATTGTAAAATCACTGGTATTTCTAAAAGAAGTTGAAAAGCGGTAATTCGCCTTCGGCAATTCGTCACTCTGTTAATATGGTGTTTACAAAATAAGGATTAGGACGATTTCCGAAATTTTTAACTCAGGTATCGGTGTGGCTCTCAGACGTATAATGTATTGCCTCGTAAATGATATTTGTCGCATTTTTATCTTCTATATAAGCGTTAGACACTGTTTACTGTCTCTCAGTTCGAGTCCATTCGTGTGCTCGAATGCCTGAAGATGCCGAAAGGCGAAACCCGGGTCGTTAGTGACAAAATACATGGAAGTGTACAAAATCTCAATAATCCAAAAAATATTATTACTAATTTTTTCAACTCAAATTAATTTGAGCTATTTTAATTTAAAAAAGATCTATTTTTGTATGTTTTTAAAATGATAAATTACTAACCAGCGAGTATTTTATTCTGAACATCCCTCCAGATGCATTCCAGGTCCACCTGAGAGCAGCCTTTTCACGTATGGCCATCTGGGGAGTCATATGTAACCTGGTCGAGAAATGCTGTACTATGTTTTATTAAAATGATGTCCATGTAATTCACACATGTAACACAACACTAAAATTTATAAAAATAACATAAGTTCTAATGTAATTAGTTGTAAGCTCATAATGCATTTAATATTTCTATGATTATGTGATAGAATAAACAGTACTACAACAGTTGTTTTGTAAAGATATTCTCAAAACATTATTGTGCCATTGCTGATATTGATTATTGATTCATTCATTCATTCTTGAGATTCATATTTTATAAAAATATAGTTGGGAGACATTATTGAAGATGTTTCAGACATGCTTCATTCACGAGAGAACAAATCTAACCTTCCTTTCTTTGTTGTAAATGAGTCATTCATTCGTTTATTTGGAAATATAAGAATCTCATGAATCATTTGCGTTTCCACTCTAATACTGTTAATAGCAACCAGAGTAAGAAAACAAATGACTCACAAACGAATGAAAAGTCATTTTTTTCCCAGAGAGAGTTAGAAAACACTAATCGTCAGTCGGATGACTAGTTTATTTAGCATTTTTTCGAAAAACGGTTTTTTCGGCTTATTTTTAAGATCAGGCGGTAATTTATAATGTGTCAAAAGGTTTCACTATGCTTTTAATATTTCAATTGATTTTCACAACTGAACTGAAGTATTCTTATTAGGGAGATATAGAAAAGTTAAATCTTGAAATGGCTCTCTTGCACAATTTACGAAATGTCAGTTAACCTAATTCTGCATTCAGCGGACGACTTGTATTCGTAATACAGTGATATGGATCAAATTAGAATAAAGAGAATGAATAGGAGATGACAATCGGCTTGGAAGTGTTCAATTCGGGCCCGATGACTCATTTCCTACAAAAATACAGTAGCAGTTCTATGCTCAGGATTTTATAAATTTTTGTAGTATTTATTCATTATTTTTGGACAGGCAATGTATCATTCAAATCTCATTAGTAGAGGCAAAGTTTTTTTTATTTTGTTAACAAATCTTCACATTTTACCATGTTGCGTAACTACAATTTTGAGACCAGCATGGAATACTTCATATACATAAAGATGAATTAATTTTAATAAGAAAAAAGGAGAATAGTCAAACAAACTGAACTCAAAAAACTAGTTTTGTTAGTGGTGTCAAAAATATGACGATGGTAAAATCATTTATTTGCCTGGCAATCAAGGTATTAAGGGCAAAGATATAAAGAAAGCATTATATGTAGTATGAAGAAATTATATCAAAAGTCCATTCAATGGTATATAGTAAATTGTCGTAGTGTCGTGATATTATAATTAAGTATGACATGTTTTCTAAAACTGTTTTATTTATTATTGGTAAATGATATAAAATAAAAACAAAGAAGTATTTTTTTATAGTTTTATTTAAAAAAATTCTTAAAAATAGGTCATGTCAAATTACTATGTTGTAATATTCAAAATTTTATTAGTACCTTTTAGATTTGTGAAGACAATAATAGAATCTTTGATAATAAAACTTAATCACATTGACAGCTGGGTTTTAATGATAATAAGCCCAAAAGCAAATATAGGGCTTATTCCAAGATTGCTTTATAAAAATATTTGATTAGAATTGAATTCTTCTCTAGTATATTTTTTTTTAGAATACTTTTTGATGTAGGCCTTTAAATATTTGTCTGAAATTTCCTACTTAAAGGATTTTTTAACTTAAAAAGAGTAGAGTTTGACAAATGCAGCCACCACCATTAGCAAAAAGGCTGCTGGAGCATGATGACTTGAAAATGCTCCATTGCACATTTCATCGTTGCAAATTACACAACTGGTGTCTTGTTTTTCACGGGTTTTTTCCATTCCTGTCAATAAGGTGCACATATTATCTGCGTTCACTTTCAAAACACATCCTCGAATCACGTCTGTTGAGTCTCCAACTGAAAATAAAATGACACTTTACTTATTTATCCATTATTTATGATTTTTCATTGAGATGGAAATAAACGATAGATGCAGCGAAATCATGATAAAATTTTAACAATCATGTTCTGTTATCGTTAAAATTTCTTGTATGGGCCATGACAAATTGGTATTAATAAATTTTTTTTAACCAAGTCTACTCCCAATGTGGGGCATATAGATCTCTACAAGAACTGCTGGTTGTTCAGTCACTTGTAAGGATAGACGGATGGGGCTAAGACATGACTAGTGGTTAGGTAATCGCTATCGCTACTCATCATTTTAAAAATCCGATTGGTGTGAGGGACAGCAGATCCACGCCTTTGAACATAAAATCTGTAAATTGATTGCAAAACCAATTTATCAAAATGTCTGTATTGGGATTTGCCGTAACCGAAGACAATGTTGCCATCATTCAGCTACAGGCCTGGCTTACATACCGTTTATACATACAGTGAGCTAATGAATGTCGTACATATTTTATCGAGTCTGCTTTTACTTTTCGAAGACGGTTACATTTAAAAAAATTGTAATTATCCCTCAATATTTTTAATAATTCCATATCAGATTGATCAAATTGATATCTCTGTAATTTTATAATCGGTCGATGCAGACCTATTATATTATATTTTACAAGTTAAGATAAATGATGACTAGTTTTATAAATTTTGTTAAAATAATCAACTCACTGAATGTTCGACTGGAGGCGACCATTTTAATGCATGCATAATCAACTTCCTCGTCTTGGGGGTTTGGAAGAGGTTTGCTATTATCGCCCAGCCATGTTAAATCAACCAATCCTCTGAGTTCACATCTCACCGGTGTCATATTACCTTCTTCAATGTCTTTTGATGGGCATTCCTTACATTTTTGTTGGTAGCATTCTCTCACGCATAACCCTGAAAATTTGATTATTCATAACACTGTGATTTAGTAAGTAAGTGACTAAGCAGTAATTAAGTCTTATGAACCAGAATGGACATTTATGCTAGTTGATGATGATAGTTGTGCTGGTTACATCGAGTTATGTCTACATTGTGTAGTTATCATTAATTTGATAGTTGGCCTCACATCGCCTGCAAGTGTTTATTTTGACTTGCAACTAAAACGCCCCCTATGAACAATGTTAGGACTCTAGCTGAGAGACTAAAAATAATTAAAAAAATAATAATAATAGACTTTTCCGCATTTCCGCAAGTCCCTTTTAAAACGAAAAATCGGGGTTTCACTGCAGTAATTAATATTAATAAAATATTTAAATTAGATTTTTTACAATGTATTGCAGTAAAAATATTCAATAAATTTTATAAACCCAAATTCATATAAAATTAGTTAAGATATTCAAGGGGTTCAGAAAATAAACAGTTTTGATTCATAGTATTGCTTAATAAAAAGAATTCAATATTTTTATCATAAATCTAATTTCAAAAATCATAATCTTTGACGTAAAGTACAGTTATCTGCATTTTTGTCAAGAACGAGGAATCGGCTAAAACATAATATCGACACTCTCTATCTGTATATCGTATAATACCGTATCTGCAAACATGACATTTTACAGGAGAGCGTCTCAAAGATTCAAAACGCAGCTGCAAAGCAACGGCTGCTTCAAAATTGGGACAGTGTTATTATTTTAAATCTAGTTTCTCATTTTACATAAAGTTTTTTTGAAAAGTTTATAATTTTTGAAATATTACAAATACGACATTGGACTTCGGATTTTAGGTAAAGACTTTCGTATAAGTGGCTAGTTACGTGTTGATACTTTATGAAAAAACGGTGAAGTAGGTGCTTTTCCCAATATTTTTTGTTGTCCACCTATAGAACTGAGTGGGTAAAAACGAAAATGCAAAAGATATATAATCACATATGTGGCTCTTACGTGATTATAAGTAGGGAGTGTCGATATTGTACCTACACTAATAATTGCAGGCTTGCCATTTCACTAGACGCCAACCATATTAGATTCTCATTCAAATTTTGATAAGACATAATACTGTATATTTATTATTATATAAATTAACACTTACTGAAATGAACTAATTTATTGAACAAGAAGAAAGGGTGTTTCTTTCACCATATCCACCCTATACGCTATTAGTATATGATTATTATAAGTGCTGTGCTTTAATCAAATGAGATGTTTTCAAAATTCTAGTTTGCTAGATTTTATCAATTACATTACGTTAGTAATAACAAGGTTTTTCATTCATATATGTCATAGTCTAAGAATATGAAGTTTTTCATTGTTAAATATAAATATTTAATTAAAGTCACGTCAATAGGGTTAAATTTACTGTTAATTCTTGAAGCGACTAGGATCGGTTTCAACGAGGTAGTATTTTCAACTGATGAAAATTCTGTGCTAACCACATTGTAATACACGAGAGTAATAAGTACTATAAAATAAGTATCATATATTTTTAAATATTTTAATAGTAACTAAAATCGTCTACAATAATTTTTACCGAAGAAAATATGAACAGTATTGATTTACAGTTGATATTAAAATATTTATAAGTATATCGAGTGCTCTGGTTTGTGAAATTTTCCATTTCGGTTTCTGAGCCATGGACGTACACATTATATTTATTTAATCATTTTAAATTCATCACTACTCGGTAAACTCTTTGAAACAAACTTTTAAAACAATGTTTTTAAAATTTATTGCTTTTATATTTAATAAAAGATATGTAATATAATATTCACCTGTTGCAAACATGCAAGATGCCACAAACAAAACTGCACAAACTTTATTGAAATAAGCCATTTTTTCTTATACACGAAGACGTATTGAGTGTTCAAGCACAAAAACTGTAATAAGAGCTTACTGAGGTGTGGCTAGTACAAAATATTACTTATCAACAACACTGAGTATGTATTTAACCAAGAGATAAGATAAGCACATCGACTCACCCACCTTTAGATTTTTTGTCAAATCAAAAACTTCGCGCAAAAGTACTGCATAAACACTAATGCTAAGTAAATGTTATAATACCACGAACATAAAGTGACGAACTAAATATTAATGGTTTTCTAAGATAGAAATGCCGCATTGTGGTTTCTTTACTGGTCAAAATGTGGCTGGTAACTTTTATCATTGCCTGAGTTGGCAGCAGTCTCGGAACTTTGAGGCTTGGCCTTTTTTTTAAAACCTTAAAAAATGGAGTAAAATAAAAACAATGACGACACCGCACCCATTTTTTTAGCAAAACGTAAGATCTCATCAACATTATATATTTTTTAGTTTCAACAATAGAGCTGCAAAAAATATATATTCAGACATGTTTATAGGAACACTATGAAATCATTTCCATTTTTATTGGAAGGAAAAATATTTTTGGATCATGAATCCCTATGGTAAATTTTCTTATGGTTTACAGTTAAATGCACTTTTGTTTAGATCATATGCACTTTCATAAAAATAGTTTTCACTTATAACAAATATATTCCACAAAAAACAAATTCTTTCACTAAAAATAAAGTGATCCCAAATAATAAAACATATTTTATCGTTGAAGAAATTTATTACACTTACGAAAAAATATTTTCACATAGATAAAATAGTTTTCACTCAATATAAATACTCACACTTTGAAATCGATAGTTGCACGAAGCTGTAATGAAATGTCACTTATTCTTCTACGCTATATTAGGTCGCTTATATTGTCTTTGCCCTACGCATTAGAATACATTACAAAAACCAAACCAGACCAACCCTAACATAACATTATACAAATTAACTCACTTTGTTAAAAGAATCCGTGACAAAGTGCAAAATATTAAAATCAATGTTTGAGTGTACTAAGTTAATACTATCTAATTTAAAGTGAAAACTATCAAGATAAAAGTTCAAGTGCACGAAGTGAATACTATCTAATACAAAGTGTAATTATTTATAACCCTTTTCTTATTACTTCACGCGTCTTTTCGTTCTGTCAGAAGGGTATCAAGTCATTTTATTTCGTATTCAAATACTTTTTACTTTTTAATGATGATATTTTTGTAAATGTAAAAATTAGAAAAAAGCTTGCAAAGTAAAATTTATTGAATGTGTACGTATAAAAGTCAATATTCAAGATCATTTAAACCATGTACCCGCTTAATATATGGATTAATAATCAAGTATTTTAACAGAACCCGTATTTTTTGGAAAGGTTAAGGATATAAGAATATAGCTATGAAAAGAATAGTAGATGGCTTATTGCTCTCGCTACTCTTCATTATTAGGATCGGATGGGAGTGAGGGATTCTAAACATAATCCTCAAATCGATTGGAAAAGCAATTGTGAAGTTGTGTTTTGAATCCTTGAACACGGCAACCGAGCCAAGAGCGCTAACCACTCGGTTACAGGACTGACTGCAGATTCTAATCGTGACTGAAGACAAAAACTTTAACTTTACATTTACACATCATGCCATGATATCAGTTGTAGTACTCAATTTACAGGTAAATCGATTGTTTGCTTAATATTTTTAAACATGAATGTCAAATATACATAGCTACGCCGCTTAGCCTTTATTTGTTTACTGTACTAGCTTAATACTTATACCTGTTAATAATTTTTAAGCCTAGAAATTGTTAATACTTCAATATGTGGTATTATGTATAGGCCCGCATTTTTATGGTCAGAATTTTAATTCAGTTTCGGTCATAATTTTTAATACGTTGGTCAAAATTTAAATTGAATGGTCATATGCATTACAGAGGGCAGAATAAATAATTTATGGTCATTATTTCTAACCTAACCTAACTTTTTATTCAGACCGTTCATATTTTTATTCTGACCAAAAATTGACTTAATTTGTTGCCTTATGCATACAAAGCTGTTGTATTTAAGATAAATCAGGTTACAAAAATAGATTTTTTTTGAAAAGCCTTCACATTTCAATAGATTAATATATAATATAACAATCTTAGATTAATAATGGATTTGTACTTTACCTGGCGTCTTATGAGAATATAAATGAAAAAGATTAGAAATCTAATTTGATTATAAATAACGTATGGATCAATCATCAATCTTATCAACTATTGCTGCGAACAAAGGCAATCGACATAAAAACTAATCACATTTATAAAAAATTTGAAATACATACGTTTGAAAAACCACAAATCCAAAATTTTTAATGAGTGACTTACGATATATTTCTGTTTTTTGAACGATGTACAAATGCCGTAAGCAATCAGAATATTCCCATATTATTATATATTCGGTTTATAATTAATTTGTTAGTGTTGAAATTGTAGACTATTATTCATAGTTCAAAATATGCCGTTTTCCGTAAGTTGTCTTTTTACTTATGACGGCAGTGCAGCACGGATCATAAAACGAAAAGCATGTCAAAACGCATAGTATATCAAGAAATTTCGGTGATTAAAGCGCACACAGAAAAAATCTTTGAATATTTGTATATAAATCAATGCCCGAACGCGAAAGCGTTTACTGACACTATGCAATTTGGCTTACTTTAATTAATTTTTGACTGAAAGAAAGGGTCACATTTGCTTAGCTTTTGTCCACTCGTTCACGGGATAAGCGTTCGAATCCCGAAACGAAACATGTCATAAATTGATTTTACAGTCTATTCAAAGATTTGAATCCAATTTATATCCGATTCTGAAAAGACGACTAGCTATCTCCTTTTCATATACCCAACCCTCTTTTTCTATCCTCTCCGGAAAGTGGAGCTTATTGACTTACAATCAGTTCTCGTACAGACAAATTGTATTGAGATTTTAAATTACAAATCGATATATATTATTGTTCGTCTTTATTTTTATACTTTAAGAGCGGACATGTCTAAAAAAACTGATGTAAACTATTTTTTTTAATTCGTTGATTGCAATAACTATCAGGATGATCTATTCAATCTCTTTCTCTCATGAATTATATTACACTAATAATTGTATACTAAAACTGCGTAATGTTAATGATACATGTTTGTCTTCGCGTTCCCAGAAGTATGGAGTCATTTATGAAAATAGACAATAATGAATTATATTTTATTTTTTACAATATTCCCCAGAATTCTTTACATCAAATATCACTGTTAAAAGCCCAGCCTATTCAGTAAACCAGTGGAATTATCAAGAAATACATAGTTGTAGTATATAAATGTAAATATTATGTTAGTGGTTTAAATAACTTACTGCAGCGCTTCTTAAACTATTTATTTGAAACGGTAAATGTCGGAATTTTTAAATTGTTTTACTGACACAATATGCTTTATTATTCATTAATGTAGAATAAGGCAATATAGAGATTAGGATAAATTATCATACATTGTTTTTTTTTAATTACACAGAAAGAATTTCTTAACTTAAAGTAGCTCTTCTATTACTATCGGGTTTTCTTTTCAGTACAATTTAAAGCAGCGGTCTCCAAGCTGAACACACATGGATGCTAATTTTGTAATTGAAAAAAGCAGATTAGCTAGGATTATCGTATACGATATTCAGGAATACCATTTGCACCAATTCCTTATACTTTGTGCAGTGGAAAAAAATTATGTTTATCGAATTTAATATTTTTTGGAACGGATCAGGGAATGTGCCAGGGCCTGCATCCGATTGTCCAACGTTGCCCTCTTCGTTTGCTGTGCCCACGGGTTCGCATACCAGTACGGACACTTTCATAAATCGATTTATGAATTTGTATTCAAACGCATAGATGTCTGTGATGTCTATATTTCTTCACATCCATCTGTTCCCAAAATCGGACCAAAGCGGGGTGACTAGCTAACTATTAGCCCAGTCCTAGAATGGTCAAATCACTTGAGCGGTTAAGTAACAGACAGATCTCGTAGAACAACGTAATAATAGTCAATAGGCTTCACATTGAGTACGGAGAAGGGGGAAATAAATTAATAAAAAATATTTTAACGATAACTCATCTTTGAGACTTTACCACTGTTAATCATGTATTTCATGATATGTATTAATTACAGTTCTTATTTTGCAATTGTTTAAGTGCAGTCATTATTATGCGGTATCGAAAATAATAATTAATTTGTACTGGTTTTAATTGAGGTTTACTTATAGTGCTCCGTCGAACTTATCGATTCTATCTGACGCCGTTCCGCCCAATTACTGGTATTATTTCTTAAAAATAATAAAACCGAAGTTAATTTAATTTATTTTTTGATCGAGAAATAAAGTTGATTTAATAAGTCAAGAGAAGAGAAAACAATCTATCGGAATCAATATTCATTTAAAATGCATGATTCGGTAGCTTTGTGAAAATTCATAACTTTGTTTTCCATTGAGTGTGACATGTGTTTCGTGTCTTTGATATGCATCTTATACATATACTGCATCATACATCTCATAAAGTAGACATTGATTCTAATTATTTACATATCGAAACTACTTCTTATAATCCCGTATCTGCAAACATGAAATTTTACAGGAGAGCATTTCAAAGACTCATGACGCAATTGCATGGTAACGAGTATCTTCTGCAAAATTGCAACATCGCTTCTATTTTAAATCTAATTTTCGCCGTTGTTCGATGTCTATCCATAGAACTTAGTGCGTGCGTACACAACGAAAACGCAAAAGACATGTGATCACATATTTTGCACTAACGTGATTATACGTAGAGAGTGTTTATATTTTACATAGCCCTAACTGAGTTGTAGCGCCAAAAATAAGAACAAGGTCGCAAATTATTTAGTTATATTTAATTTGGTTTAAGACGAAAGCTAGCAAACTTGTAGCTAGATATCAATACGCTTAACAGCAGTCATCATTTATAAAAGTCGTTTGCAGTTGGCTACGGGTACGAATGTCTCGGTTTCAAGTCCCAATATGGACAGTTTGATAAATTGATCTTTTAATCGATTTATGGATTCCTGTTCGTAGTCATGAATGTTTGTGATGTCTAAAACTCCCTCCCACATATCCGATCCTCAAAAATAGGGCGTAGCGAGAGTGATTAGCTAACTACTACTCCTGTTCTTGCTCTATCCTTCTATCTCTTCGAAAAAAAAGAGAGGTTGAGCAACTGAGTAACAGTTCTTGTAGAATACTTCTGTTGAGATACCTCCATTAGGAGGCCATATGCTCTACTATGCAGGTTCATATGATTGATTGAACAATGAATATTGATTTCCTGTATTCATCAATTCATTGAGTTGATTTTAATTCTAAGAATAAGAGCTGCTAGAACTTGATGATTAATAATATCACAGATATTTTTTATTTTCGAGTAATTCTGTGTGTGTTTTAAATAGATATGATATCACTTTTAAGATGTTAACTGTCAATTCTTGGTGGAAATAAAACACAATTTCTCTGTATTACTTCCACATGTTTCGTACATGTGGAAGTAGTACAAACAAATTGTGTTTTATTTAAAAAAAAAAAAAGATATGATATCACTCTTAAATAAGGTAAATGATATACGTTCTCTATGAGTGTATTCTCGATAGCATTGATTAGTAATGTGATAACGTTTCGTATGGGAAAGCAAACACACTTTGTATCAATGTACTTGTAGCTTTAAAATGGCCATCATATTTATTAAAATCTGCTTGCTGGTTGTATTCTCAAATTAAAAGACTCAATACTTTAGCATAATTAAAATCAAATTATTTCGGTGTATATATGTGAACGGAAAGATCAATAAAAAGTATAAATGCGATACTTATAAACCAAAAATTAGTTTACAAAGGTTTCATCATTTAATTATGTACAGGAATGTAATCGTTGGCTAAATCCATTTTAAAGCAAAGATGGCCCGGTTCTTTTACCCTTGTACTACAGCAGAAAGCTTCTTTGATACATTACATAACCGATCTGAAGCCGATCAAAATATAATTATCAAATTTGTACATTACATTCGCGAACTAAATAAAGTTTCATTTTAATCGTAATAATGCATATTAATCAAAAATCGTTTGTAACAAGATTAAAGTGAAAATGACATCGGAATGAAATTTAATTTAAAATTTTGCTATCTATTAAGAATTGATCGTCAAATTCGTTTCTTCTGACCTCTTGTGGGTGATTAAAAAACTATATAAGATGAATTTAAATCCATATGTTTTGCGAACACTGTCTCCTTTCGCATAATGGATCACCGTGGCACCGGTGGGCAGTAAATAAATTTAGCCATTATCAAAAATATTAATAGTTGGTGGTTATTCTTTAAATGGTTGGCGACCAAAGTATTATGAAAAGCTAATTTATACATATATTACAATAATAACGCAATCAAAATGACATTAAAAAACAATTCAATTCAATTTAAATCCTTTCTTAATTACGTTTAAAGTAAGCTGAATGAGAATGATGAACATAAATGTATTGCCGCTGCCGGCAATCAAACGTGTAACAAGTTCATTTGTAATGTAATTCTCTTTTTATAGACATGTAATCCTGTCTCTGTCGCATCTCATAAAAACGCCAGGGTACCAATGTAACCGGTAATTCAAAAGTATTTAACTGTTGGCAAAGTAGATGTTAAATACTTTAAAACTTATAATTTTTACTTAAGTGCGTTCCATTCGGAAGTATTTCGAAAGAAAATAACCACTGAATTATAACAAAACTTTGTTTTATAATCTTTATATATTATAATAACACCTTTTCAGTGTTATTATTATAACCAGTTTTCCTAAAATACTGTTAATAATGTCTAAAAAGCTGGTATTATAACGAGAACTGTTTTTAAGTCAAGCATTTAAGTTTTTCTTTGGAAAAAGCAAAGAAAGTGGAATTAGGTAAAGAAAGGATGCTTAATAAGTTAATTGCCCTCTCATCAGTATTCGTAATAGGTTTTTTTAAAATTGTTTTCATCATTCAAGGTCCTCAGCTGACAGAATATTTATTAATACAGTACTTAATTAGAATAAATGTGGGAAAGGGAAAAAACAACTCTGTCTGTACCCACCAAATAAATATAGCCATGAAACTGAGAGCCCACTTCGCAGGCTCTGCATAGTTTCAGTAGGAAAATATTGGTAGGGGAAAACATCGTTCTTTTTACGGAATCTTACCCTCATTTTAGTAAATTTTGCTGAATGTGGTGTATTATATCTAACCTAACCTAACGTACAATGCATTTGCGAAAATACCTTTTAATAAAATTCGTACTTTGTCATATTATAGTTCTAGATTTTTTGGGCATGGTAAATGAAAATGAATGTCATTGTAGTTATTGATTGATATGTTTTTGCGCTACTATCTATTTTTCTCAATGCATGAACTATGCAGAAAAATTCATGCCGAATTCACGCACTCGGTAGATAATTTGCCTTATTCATGAATGAGGAATTGGGCATGCATTTTTCATGAATTAGCGAAAATTTTACCCATTTCATTTAATAAGCAATTTCACACATTCGGCGTAACATATGCATGAACAGATTTATCTAAGCCATAAAATTTATCTAAGATAAAAAAATCACATCTCAATTTTAAATCAATTAAGAGTTTCATATATCAAAGTATCCAGTATCTTTAAGCAATGCGTTGTTGGTTGTAGTGACATAACATTTAATATTCTTAAAAATACGCATGCTGCCATGATCTTTCCTCTTTAACAATATTGCAATGGTATTATAAGTGTGATATGTATTTTACAGGCGGTTTTGGATCACTTCATATAAAGAAACATGTAAACATTGTTATTGGAATTAATATACTAAATAATACTGTGTAAAAACGATACAGGTACCTAAGAATTATCTCTCTGCGTTTGGAGACTAAGATAAAAATTCGTCATCCACGCTACCTTTAATTGAAACAAACTGGAGCGAGAGAAAGTTCGCGTCGGTCGCCCAACGATAAATAACTTTTTCGTCATTTCCCCTTTGCCTTTGCCCAAAATTTCCATGCTAAAGTCAGTAATGAAGTGGATTTTTACACGACATTTTGATAACGGTCTCAACGACGCGTCAGATTGTATTGGATGCAACGCTAAAGATTATTTTAATTGACAATTTTCCTTATGATTTAAATTAAATTATGATATCATCTCGTCCAGTTACTTCTCCGTCCTTCCAAATTAATATAAAATTCAATTATGCACTTCGGCTTCAATTTTTCTTCGTTATAATATTATGGTCAAAACTTTAAATATCTATAGTTGAACTGACACAAAACGCAGATATAAACAATCTTCGAGATAATTTTGCCATTACTGTAAAAGAATATAGCTGATGAATTAACAACGATCAAAATAATGCATTCACTTAACTTATTTTCCTGAACTAAGAGATTAATATGATATGCTTAACCATTTAATTTCTTTTATTCGACTGGTTAAAATACGACCATTTCAGCTTAGAATCTTTTACTGCAATATTACTCTAGAAGGTAAGCGTTTAAATTATAATTTCAAGAATAAAATTGTAATTTAAGACATCGACTGAGGGTGCTTGATGGAATTTCAATATCAAATTTGAATTATTGAAATTTTGCACACTTCCATGTATTTTGTCATTAACGAACCGGGTTTCGCCTCTTCAGGCATTCGAGCGCACGAATGGACTCGAATTGACGGACATTAATTTTTTTTTCCTATCTTTACTTTCCTACTAAAACTATTATCTAGTTTCCTGGCTAAAGTTAGTGCTAGGGTGGGTACAGACTAAGTCTTTATATCCCTTTCCCGCATGTAAGTTAGCTAAGTACTGCTATCTAAAAAGATTCTGTCAGCTGAAGGTTTTTGTGTGGGGAAAACACTTACGAGAATGGTTGTCTTTTGAATCATTTAAAAAAGTTTAATTCTTACCAAGAATTACTCGTAATGTCGGCGTAAGCTTGAAGAGCTTACTATTCTTATTTTAGACATGCCCAGTCTCTAACTGAAGTGTGCGAGCCTGGCTCGTTACTAAAGAGTTATCTCTTAGGGCGACTAATTGAAGACTGGCGTGGCCGTCGGCCTCTTCCGCATCCGCCTTCGCTAAAGGAGAATTTCCTGTAAAAGAGGGGTAAGGGGAGCATAAGGATTTGGACATCGTTTTGACAAGGTTCTTGGAGACTTTTGGTTGTAGTTTATATTTTTGTATTTTCTCAGCTTTGAGAGTTGGAGCGAGGTGAGGCCCCTGTTTCAATCTTTCCATGAAGCTGGCGGGATGTAGACTTAGGGTTTCTTGAATGTCAGGGCCTTTGTACCAAGCACCGAGTTATCGCGTGTTGGAATTTTTCCTCAAGCCTGAGATTATGCGCAGGTATTTATTTCCGACCCTCTGCAAGAGAAGGAGATTGCTGTCGGAGTTGTTTACAGACCATATGGGGGAGGAGTATAGCATGGTCGGTTTAATGACCATGTTGTAAAGTGCCTTTTTATTTTCTACGCTGAGGTAGCTTCTGGCGTTGAAAATCGGGTACAACGCATCGATTGCAACGTGAGCTTTACGTCTTGCTTCCGCAATGTGAGCAGACCAGGTGAGGGAGCGGTCCAAGTATACCCCGAGGTATTTGCCTTTTGGCTAAAAGAGCAGGGTATATCACAAAAGGTGATTTTCCCTTTGTAAGATTTGTTGGCAGTCTTGCGAGTGAAGAGGATCGCCTTTGTCTTTGCACCGTTGACCTTAAGTCTCCAGCGACTGAAGAAGTCAGTCATCTGGGCAGTGCCAGCCTCAAAGAGACGTAACGCTACGTCTCGGTCCTTGTGGGTGGATGTGATCGCTGTGTCGTCTGCGTAAAGAGTGACAGAGGAGATTTAGGGTTCGGAAGACCATAAATAAAATGATTAAAAAGCCTAGGTCCCAGGAGGCTACCCTGGGGTACCCCAGAGGAGACTGTGCGAAGAGAGGATTTCTCCTTCTAAACCGCTGCGTAAAGGGTGCGATCTTTCAGGTAACCTGAATGATCTTGGAAATGTAAAGAGGGGTGTTGGTCACGACGAGCTTGTGTACAAAGCCGTCGTGCCAGACTGTGTCGAAAGCCTTTTCCAGATTGAGCAGTACCATTCCGGTGGTTCTATCTCTGTAAAAGTCTTCGGTGATCTGGCCCGTGATGCGGGCTAGCTTCAGAGTTAGCAAGGAATGAACAAACAGCTAAATACAAACTTCCCGTTGCTGTATCCTATACGTTGAAACAGATGTCACTAAATGTGAAATGACTGTATATATTTATTTTTTCGTCGAATTGCATCCCGTCAAAACCCACAATGCTATTATAATTGTAAAATCACTGGTAATTTTAATATTAGTTGGAAAGCGGCAATTCGCCACTCTGTTAATGCGTTTTTTACAAAATAAGGATTAAGGCGATTCTCGAAATGTTAACTCAGGTATCAGTGTGGATCCCAGACGTATAATATTTTATCTCGTAAATAATATTTGTCGTATTTGTATCTTCTATATAAACGTTAGACACTGTTTACTGTCTGTCAATTCCATTTGTGCGCTCGAATACCTGAAGATGTCGAAAGGCGAAACCCGGGTCGTTAGTGACAAAATACATGGAAGTGTACAAAATCTCAATAATTCAAATCAAGAATAAAATATGTCGACAATTCCAAATCATTATTAACAAAATCCAGGACGGGCTTAAGCCCTGGAATCCATAGTTGAAAGAACTTTTGGATGACAATTAAAGAGACAGAGGCTTAAAATACAAATTGTGATTAATCAATATTTTTATAAGCGAGGTATTAAACCTGGCATAAGATAGGATTTTTAAAGAACGAAGTCTTTGAACGAAATCAAGATAGCAATGGATACACATTTTTTTCTAGGTAAAAATTAAAGGCACTTAATGTCTTGAATTTAACGAACGCATGATTCTCAGAATTTACGCACAGAACAATACTTCGATAACATTATTGTATTACTAAAAATAAATTATTATATCGTCATAATTCACAGTAAACAAGCACTTAATAGAAAGATTTAACCATCACAATATAGTTAAGAGAAAAATGACCACCAGTGAAATGAATGTCATTTAAATTCTGACTAAATTAGTAATTATTCTAATGCAAATTGGTATAATTACAAATTGATGCGAACTTAAGTTCACTTGAATTATTTAAAAAATTCCTTCATAGTGTAATTTTCAATCAAAATTTAATGACCAAACTGCAACATGTCTCTCGTCTTTAAACTCCCTAAGGTAATCTAATTTAAATGATATCCATGTTGTATATTTGAATATTTATTGTATACTTTCATTGAGTAATTTATATTGACCTCATTAACAATAAAACAGAAAATTATATTTATGTTTTAAAATATCTAGCTTCTCAATCCCGCTTGCCTCTTCTTCCGACAGGTGGATATGGTTGTGGAAGACGTTAATTCTAATTTGAACATAGTAATATATCTTTTATTGACTTATTGTATTTGTTCATCGATTATTTATCTTACGTCACTCTTTTTGTCCTTTTTACGTATTTTATCATGCTAGTTATGTTCACTATTTTATCTTTAGACGCGTATTTAAAATACTTAATCGCTATCAGAACAAAAACAGTGTTGTTTATATATAAAATTTGTTAAATTTATACGAAACATGATTTATTTATAATATATTAATAAAAAAATAAGTCAAATAAAGTAATGTATGTATGTATTTCTACAAGAATTATAGATACTAGTGGGAACGCTTGACATAGATGACGGTATTGAAATTGAAATACTGAATGTATCACGTAGCTGTTCTTTAGTTTCCATACTGATGGACTGATTGTTGTTTGTTTGCGTCGGTTTGCGTCTCGTCGGAACTGTGTGTATTTTTTATATACACCTCAGACGCCTTGTTTATGAGAAAGTTTCATACCTACATGTGTATGTGATAATAATAAAACGTCTGCATTTACGCCTATAGACCGGTATGTGCATATATAAGATAGTTGATAGCTATTTACGCATCACACCGCCGTACGAACTAAAACAAAATATTAGTTCTAACGATGGCTTAATATCTATAATTCTATTTTTATATTATTTTAATAAAGTTCTACAAACCAATCAGTAAATCAGCAACTTGCATTATCTAGTTAGATATTAAATTTGTACTTTAAAAATTATAAAACGATAAATCATTTTATACAACTTCATCGATATTGTTCAAAGTTCTAAAGGATTGCATTTTAACATTGTAATGCATTGCAATATCATTTAAAAAATTAAATAATATGATAATATATATAGTATCTGCTATCGTATGCAGTGTGGTTTTTGCATTAAATAAAAATCATATCACGTATCATAATATCCCAACAGCCTTTGGGCGAATAATTATTTTTTTGAAATAATCAGATATCCAATTTTGTTCGGTGTTTTCATTAAAATATTAACAGGTCGATGTGTAAGCCGCTGAATTTAATGAAGGTGATCACAGTTAAACCGATGCATTATAAGATGAAACGACGTAAAAGCTTAAATATACATCGCTATGTTAATATTTGGGGAGATCGAGGTGCTATTTGGAATGATTATAATATAATTTAGAGCTACTTTTGGCAAGTAAGTGTTCGTTTGGCCATGAGCGATACAGGTTTTAATGGTATGATTATTTTCTCGACATTGTGAAAAAAACCGTTTTTCAATTTCACGCTCAAGATAAAGATTTTTTGTTGATGATAAAAATCATTTTAATTCAGTTGATTTTGTGATGTAGATCTACTTATAAATATTCATATCTTTAGGGAAAAAGGCGTTTTCATAAGAATTATGTAATATATCTGTTGGCAATTGTGACATTACGAAATCGTCAGAACTATATAGTAATGATAGAATGTGCATTCACTTGGTAGAGCTGTAAGTTATGGGTAACGTTAGATCTTCAAAAATGTTCTTGTATTGTTTACTGTTAAGAATCAATAGGTTTAACGATGGTATCGTGCTGAAATATGAAATATATAAATTTAATACGTTGCGATTTTCACCGTAATAAATTGGAATGCCAATTCAATCAATAAACTGTTGAAGTTTTTTTAAGGTGTTAACTAGTGTCAATTCTCGGTATTATATTTTAAAAATAAAACAGAATTTGTTTGTACTACTTCCACATTCCACATTCCACATGTTTATAATGATCATGACTGGTTTCACTCGAACTAGTACAAACAAATTGTGTTTTATTTAAGTGAAAATAAAGTGCTGAAGTATTAATATCATCAGGGAAGAGTCGAATAACGAATGATTTTCAAGAATTATAATGATATAAGAATAAAAATATTAACCAAAAAAATATTCTTCTAGAATTTTTGTTTTCATAATTATAACACATATGCTCAATTATTTTTATTAACTTGTGAAACCTTAAAAAATGACGTTGAAAATAATGTATATTAATAACTCAGAATTTAATATTGATAGCCTAATTTTATCTTTTTCATTTAATATTTTCGATTAACTATATCGACCAGTTTCATAACCCGGAGATAAATGATTATGCATGATCTCAAGATTGGTTCAAAAAAAGTCATTTTCATTATTTTGTAAAACTAGGGATGTGTGGAGTCGGAATCGTAAAAATCGAGCGTCTCCGACTATTTTTAATAACCCATCTTTTTTAAATAAATTAGAATAAATACAAATAGTGTATGTGAGACTAAGTAATTCTGAGTTAGTGTTTTGGCGAAATTCCAGACAATCTACTACTACAACATAAATGTTAAAACCTGGAGTTATATTACATTGTAGAGAAAAATAGATTTGAAATTTCTAAATTCTGGGTCCGATTGTGTGTCAGTATAGCTAAATTTTTTTAACCAGTCCACTGCCCCATATGAAACCCATATGCGCTACAACCAAACGGCGTACTGCATTTTGTTCGATGGAAGATTGTGATGTAAAAAGTATCGGGGTCTTTTTGTTGAATTATTATGTGATTGTCTAAAAATTTTTAATTTTTAATTTAGGATTTCACGAAATCATTCAATGAATGTTATCCAATGTATCTGTTACATTTTTTGTGACCACACGGTGTCTCCAAGATTCTCTGCCTCCGTAAATCTTCCTGCTTCCTTCCACAGGTCATCGTTGCGTCCCGTAGCTCCACCAAGTACATCCTACAGATCGTCATCAGTGGCCATCCAGGGTGATGAAATCTATCCGGTTGGTAGAAGAGTCTGGCAAGATCCAGGCTCTCTTAGTGTATCCGCCGCACATGTCCAAGCCAGGTCCTACGTCGCTTTTTTATTTTAGACGTAGTATGAGGATGGTCCGTACGTTCTCTTACGTCCGAGTTCCTGATAAAGTCAAACCACCGTAATTCAAGTATTTACCGGAAGCATCTGTTTTCGAAGCACAGTATACGGTTACCCTGTGCTTTAGTGAGGTGCCATACGTCTCAAATGTAAAGCAGAACTGTTCTTGTATATCACTTGGTTCCAACAGAGTACAACCGTGAGGCCCAAACCTACTGCGTTGAGTTGAAAGCCGCTCCAGCTATCTCTAGTCAGATTACAGACTCTTTACACGGATTACCATCTACCGCGATCTGTACCCTAAAATACCTGAAGCCTTCGACTCTCTCGATGTCCTGCCAGTTGCTCGTCGGAGGAAAGTCTGGGTTCGGCCAGGCACCGTTGCAGAGCACATTGATTTTACTCGCATTGATTTTAAGACCATTATATTTAAAATACATAATCTATTGATTTATATGTTCACAATTTTATTGCATTTCATTATGAAATAACATTCTATGCCTCTACTACTTTTATTTTACTTTACATTTTAACTTGACAGTTACTTATGGAGAAATTTGTTTTTTTTATTAAACGAATTTGAAGTGATTACACAATTATAAAATAAACGACATATTTAATTGAGCGAATAGCATACACTTTTATTTAAATTATTATTTATAGCGTTGTTAAGATTGCCAACAAAATAATTATATTGAAAATGTATTACATAATGTACTTAAGCAGTAAAACTAACAGTTAAACTATTCATAAAGTTTTGTTTCTTTGATTTTGGTAATATCTTATTTACAAACAATACAATAAAAATAATTAAAATATAGATTGAAGAAAAAATTTTATTAATTGAAGATTGTATATTTATGTGGTGATGAAAGAAAGTGGTGCATACAATATATGACCTATAATATTGAAATATATGTACATTGTTTTTATAATGGGAAAATATTGTCATAAAATTTCGTGTTTCTTAAATAAAATTAGGCAAATTACTGCCATCTATGCTCGCTTGCTTATAAATGAATCAATAATCGATGTGTGTTGGAATCGATTAAACTTTATCGATAGACGCAAACCAATTTTGAGCATTTTATATTATACTAATTAACTATCCAGTATTTCACAAGCACCATCCGATTTTGCAATATTATTTGGATATTGGTTTTTTCACAATAGGTATATTACGTTATTTTTTAATACTAAATTCTTTTGAATTCATACAATTTTTTATGCGATGAAAATAGGGAAATATTTGAAGAGTAGTAATTTTATATTATTCAGCTATTTTTTTTCAATGGGGATATTTAAAACTACAAAATAAAGTCGTATTTACAAAAAACTATTAAAACATTTAGAAAAATATGTGCATTTAAATCCAGGAACATGGGTGTATATGAATATTTAAATTTTTATCCTTCATCTTCTCTATCTATCCGTTACTGGAAAATGGGCCCATTAGCGATGGGTGTAAAACAGTTTTTATCTTAATATATTTTAAATAAAATTTCTTTTCTCTCGAAAGGTATAAATTTCGATAATTTTATTAGTGTTTTATTTTTTACAGTCGTATGAAACGATATTGTTTCTGAAGTAAGTGATTTGAAATCTTTGTAGTTGTAAAATTTGATATGTTTCGCTCCTGCGAAATATATAACTAAATATTTGTTATCTCCCTTTGAAGGCTTGTATGTAAATTAGTTAAGAATCTGAGCTCCGGTAAGGTATGCAATGCGACAACTTACTAAACAATTGCGTGCAATCATCTCCGTACGTAAGCTCTGCCTCCCACTCTCGAATGTATCATAGGGCATCATCAGGATGACCGTTTGTGAAGTCTTTCCCTTTGTTAGAAGGACTATAAAGTACAATTAGAATCGCGCTCGAGCAGACATTCCCTTAAAGCGACATAAAACGATTTCACGAAACATTCATCATCAAATATGGCGATGCTTTGGCCATCTTGGTTTATTTCTATTTTTAGAATATCACTAGCATACATAATTCAAGTAATTCACTGCAGTATATTTCGCAATTCTTTTCTATATTTTATAAAAGATAGCGGTTTTTTACTGCGATTTAGTAACTTTGAAGATTTTTATTTTTAATAATACATAGACGGTGTTTTGGCGAATTGAAAAAAATACGAAAGTGAGTTAATGATTGGATCTCATTTAATAGACGACAGAGCAGGTTTCGGCCAAATGATGTAAAATTAGAAAAATAAATTGCCGACTTTTTGGAAGGGAACCATCATTTTACATTGGTTTTAGCTTTAAAAATTCTGACCCGGCCACTTGATGTAAGCCACTATTATATCGAAACTTCCTACGTTTAATCCCGTATCTGAGAACATGAGAAGTGGCATGAGTGCATTTCAAAGATTCTTAACGCAGCTCATAATGTTTTTGATAAAAGCAGTTTTTACTCTCTCCTGAACAATTACAATTTTGAGGGTTACATCAATTTGCTAAAACACAGCGTCAATATCATATGTTATATATAAAAAATGATAACTTATTGCCTCTAACTTAACGTCACTTATTGTACAGATTCTTTCTACGTAAGGTTATCGGTTAACCAACAAATTACATAGGCTAAATGAAACCTAAATATAATGAAAATATATTGTGTGAAAAAACCTAAATATTTTATATTGTTTGCGAAAAATGTTCAGACGGTAGATTATAATCGATAAAATTGACTTTTATGCGGTAAATTTTCAAGCACCAAATCAATTCAAATTGTTGTTATAGAAAATTCAACCAAATCCATTAGATGGCATACATTTTGTGATTTTCATTTCCCTTCAATTAATATGTCTCTCAATTGTAGATATACACATAAATATTAAGTAATTTTACTAAAATAAGACTATTCATAAGTTATGCATTTCTCTTGCATACGTTGTGTTTATTATTCCTTCATTTTTAATTAAAATAATGAATATGAAATATTGCATGGTAAATTTACTAACAGTATTTTGTATGAAATGAACACGTTGTAATTATAGAGTAAACTTAGATAGCACCCATTCATTATACTTAATTTCTCTATTCTCTTAACAATGCAATTCTTATCCCACTCGTTTACTTTGATGATTTCTATGGAAGTAGAATACATTATTATCTTATAGAGATAATGACGACTCTTCTGTTTCAAGAACGTATGATTCATCAGGAAATTACACATCTTTTTTATTAACGCCATTTTCGATAAAGGATATCCTGGGCTTTGGTAATCGTTCTTATGTCACGTATTGACCTTATAATATTCGTGGTAATGGATAGTGTTTGAAGAAGATTTTTTATTGATTTAATGGAGATAACCGATGGCTCAAAAACATAAAAATAAATTAGTGTCAAAAATGGAATTCTTTAAAATAAACAAATATGAGTTCTCAGGATAAAGTGTGTCTGAGTAACTTTAAATAGATTCTTATTTTGGACAATTTTTCAAATTCATTCAAATCAAGGACAGCTGCATATAGCAAGCAGTCTGGATATAATTGAATTTAGCTCCAGCCGTCACGAACATCTTTGTAATTTCATTTTCTAGGATGTGTCTCCTATAAAATTGAAGTTGCATTTTGCTTGTCACTACCATGTATGAGTCATAGGGTCGCTTGAAAATCTCTTTGATCTCCAACACCTGGCAATAAATTATCCAGGAAACTGAAAGCAAGAGTAGGAAAGTTGTGTTAGAAAAATAACAATATTTATTTGAATTACTTATTATATTCAATAAATTAAAGCACTAACATTATTTATACGCTCAAGTATTCGCACATTGAGAATTCTGAAAGAATTCAGAAAGAAGCAAATTTTTAGAGTGAGGTTTTCCGGATATTTTCAATTACGCAGAATTCGCGCATGTGTGTCAAGAATTATGTTTATAAAGGCAAGTTTTATGTTACATATTATTTATGCATTATGATCGGCACTTGTAGTAGCGGCCTTAATAACTATTCTGTAATAATATATCAAAATTCTCTAACGCAACGTTTTAGATCGGTGACGACATTGTGAGTGCAACGAAAATAATTCTGATCGCTCAGTAAGAAGGCTTTGCAGATAACGGATATTGGTAATTATCAAACAGGAGGTTATAAAATTTAATAAGTTGTGAGTTATTGCATATTTTAATTACTGTGCCGTATAAGTTAAAATGGAAGCTTAGCCATAATCCAAATGGTGTAATTATATCTGACTGAATAATATTTTAAGTATTGCTATAGATTATGTGCAGTTTAAAAGTTATTAACGAGAGCAAATAAACTAATATTGTTTATGTAATATTCACTAATGCGTTTTATTATCTAAACTACTGATTATTGATTTGAAAAAAAAATGCTTCCTATATCAGCAAATTGCCAAACTATTCAGACCATTTAAAAATATTAAAAAAATATTTATAGACATAGACAATCCATAAACAAACAATTTAATTGCGCAGAGGTATTTTGCTTAATTGCATTTGAAAAAATCTGCCAGTCGAAAAGTGAGAAGAGTTTCAAATTACGGTAGCTGTAAAGCAAGTGCTCTTCCACTCTTTCTTTCCCCCAATGCAAAATTTTTCAATAAAAATTTCCCTCAAAAAAATAATGTTTACTTAGTTCGTTTAAAAAAGCATTCATAAAAATAAATAAAAATAATCAACTGAAATCAAAGTAATCTATCTAGATTTCATTTTTAGAAAACAGTTGGATAAGAGTAAATATAAACTACTCATTTGTTGGTGTAAAGAAAACATACTTTTCGGACACAAAATTACTGTATAAGAACATTTATATGTTGCACATATCGTTGTTCTGGAAGAAGACATTAACTGAAAACAATTAGTTTAGAGTAATTGGACTTTTAAATTTGTCAAATGTTTGAAATTCTATACCTTTTTCATTTTGTTTGTTTGTACAAAACAGTTTTTAAGTAAAAATTTAATTAATAAAAATAAGTGTGTTAGCGTTTGAAATAAGCAACATTTTGGCATTACTAACTCAATATGTCATTTTTTCGATTTAATATTTTCTTCCAGAACAACGACAATATATTAATTTATTCATTTGAAATATTCATTGAAAAAATGTTGGTGAAAACGAAACTTTCAGGTGGCTGGTATTAAGTTGCAGTTAACGAAAGTTTTTTGATTAAAAATAAAAATAGTATTTATCTTCGTGTCAAATAATTTGAAACAGTATTATTTCCATTACATTGGTTTGAATGGGCATGGTGAAGTATTTTTTATTCTTCTAGTTTCATTATATTTTTTTAATATTATGTATGTACATATCCTTCAAAATTACAAGAAAAAGATCTCAAGTCTAAAGGATTGATCAACTGTTAAATTTTTTTTTCCATGTCCGCTCCCAATGTGGAGCATATGGTCTCCTAATGGAGGTATCTTGACAGAATTTTTTTCTACGAGAACTGCTTGTCACTCAGTTGCTCAACCTCTCTTTTCTTTTTCGAAGAGAGTAGGGATAGAGGGATAGGGCTATGACAGGACTAGTGGTTAGCTAATCGCTCTCGTTACGCCCCGTGAGGATGGGATTGGTGGGAGGGAGGACTCAGACTTCAAACAGAAATCCATAAATCGATTGAAAGATCAATCTATGAAAACCGTCCGCACCGGGAATTGAACCCGAGACATCCGTAACCGTAGCCAGCGACGAAACCAACTGCGCCACGGACGCCGACTATGAATAGAGATATACAAACAAACAAGACATAAACGTATTTTATTTGAAGAGTGCTTAACGTTTCATAAGTATAATTATGTAACATTTTTTGTAAACCACTTTTTTCTCAGTGAGTTTGAGGTCCCTTTCCTTCTAAACTTCTGACTATATGAAATTATCACAGTAATCTTTTGAGCAAAAGCAAAAAGTAATCGCATGCAGTAATGAGAGAGAAGGATGTTGTTTACGCCTCCCCCAAAAAAAGAACTATACTATTGAAAACAAATGAACATTATATAATTCAAATAAATTTTACTCCGTAGCAGGACACCTGGTTGCTTTCTTGAAGTAAATTGAATTGTGATTGCTGACACTCAATTAATTTATCATCAAGTAATTAATCTGTTCTCCCAATTTGCATTATGACTAGTGGAAGAAAAGTCATTGTATATAGACTATTAATTGTCACTAATGTTTGTCATGTTGTGAATGCACGTTGCAGGCTTTTCATCAGCGAGTGACAGGAATACCTGATGACTTGTCACCACAGGTGATTGATGATAGTATTTTAATTCAGAGGAGTGCTCCGCTGGAGGCCTCGGGAGGAATTAATTTACTATCGCCGCACTCTGTTGACCAAAGTGGCTAACTGAAAAAAACAGCAAAACTGAATGTTTGGTAAAATGATATCTTTTGTATATATCGTGAAAACACAATATTGAATAAAGCAACTGGACTGAGTAGTATATTGACCATAATAAATCGGACCTTAATTTATAAAATTATTATGCTCTTAAATAATTTATTTGATTACGACTCGATTCATGTCAACAGGTGACAAAAGTAATTGTGTAAGAAATTCATTTTTCAAATATGTATTTTTTTGACACCGAATAAGTCTGAATTTTATTCTTTATGAAAACAAACCCGCCGAGTATTCAATCACCAGCTGTGTCAAATTTTGTATGTATTTTTACTAACATAATATTCATATTTGTCATCTGCTTAATTCATTTGTCATAATTTCAAGTGCAAATTCATTTACTATAAAGGTGCTATTAAAGAATTGCACATCCAAAAAAATCAGGGAAACCGTATACTAAGCATCAAAAACAGATTATTGCGGCTAATACTAGAGGTGATATTGTTCGATTTTTAGAAATTGAGGAATAAGGGAGTATTTTTTGCCCGAAATTATGTCATAAATTATACCTACAACTGATTTTTAAAGAGTACTTAGGTCTTTAGAAACTGGTCTATTATTCCATATGGACTTGAGACGTGAGTGATTGCAGACGAATATTGTTTCAATTAAACAAAAAATATCGCTTGGTAAACTTTTCTCGTCGGCGTCCGTGGCGCAGTTGGTAGCGTCGTGGGCTACGGCTATGGATGTCTCGGGTTCAATTCCCGGTGCGAACAGTTTTCATAAATTGATATTTTAATCGATTTATGGATTTCTGTTCGTAGTCTGAGTGTTTGTGTTGTCTAAAACTCCCTCCTCACCACCCACCCATCCCATCCTCACGGGGCGTAGCGAGAGCGATTAGCTAACCACTAGTCCTGTGCTAGCCCTATCCTTCTATCCCTACCCTCTTTGATAAAGAGAGGTTGAGCAACTGAGTAACAAACAGTTCTCATAGAAAAAATCTGTTGAGATACCTTCATTGCTCCAGGCCATGCTCCACATTGGGAGCGGACATGGAAAAAAAAAACTTTCTTACCAATTAGTATTTTTTTGTAAATTATATGAGCGATTTTTTATTTTCTATTATTTAATAAATCATATAATAAAAAATAAATCTAAGACTTGTGTTATTTTTTAATTTAAACTAGCGAGTACCCGGCATTTGTTACAATGCCTCTCAAAAATAGAAAGTGTTTTAATTCCTTTATTGAAGTGCTTTTGGATACACAAATTTTTTTGTTTTTTGTCTGGTGCGTGCACGAATAAATCAGAAGGTTTTCCGAGATGTCACTGTTTGTAACTATTTGATTCTTGTTTTTAGATTTTTTTTAGGTATTATATTGTTTTTCACAAACCTTCGCGGGTGTGCGCAGAACAACTAACGAAAGATTCATCGCAATCGGATGAATGGTATAAGAACGCATACGGGACAAACAAACAAACGAAGATTCATTTTAATATATATACATTTAAATTGAATAAAAATAAACATACAAAGTTATAATTCTCAATGATGAATAACAATTCAATTATGTTGTCTCTTTTTTAATATATTTTTTAATCTATCTAGTGTTGATACGCTACTGTCTTTTAAGAACATTCAAGATTGAGTGTCGTCAAAGTAATATTCTGCGTGTGGTCGCAGTGCATCACATCTGGAATGCGTAGTTCAACAGGTGTAAAATCGATAAATTAATTCGCATACCAAATCTGGTAATCGTAAATAATTAGAATTTTTATGTTCAGTGACTTATGAGCTCTTAAAAATTAGCATAACTTCGCATGAAATTCTTTTGTCGATCAGTGCAATTCATAAAGACCAGGTATCATAAAGTGTATCTCGTTTATACAGCGTTGTGTAATTAATATTGAACAAGGCATCGAGCCAAATATGCATCATGGATTTTAATCAAATTTAATTGGGTTATTACTATGCGAGTAGGCAATATCAGAATAATTACGATACTTAACGTAAATGACGGTTTTATACAAACTGGATGAAAAATTTAATGATTATGTGAAGAACATGCTTCCTGAAATATTTTATCAAACGAAAAAGTCATTAATAGTTGATTAGTCGTCGAACATTTAGATAAGTGGGCCACGGTGTTGGCTTCGCTTGTTGTGTTCACGGGTTAGAATCTTCCTGTGGACACCTTAATTAATTTCATTTTTTAATCGATTTATGATTTTGTATTCAAGAGTATGAATGCCTGTGATGTCTACATTTTCTCTCCGACTCATCCGATACAGCTGGGTGTAGAAATAGTTTTCTAAAATCACCATTCTTTCCTTTCCTTCTCCTAAAAAATATAGGTTGTACGACTGAATTACAATCAGTTCACAAAAAGACAACTTGTTTTTTATTTGGTGTGGTAGTAATCTATTATTGTAAGATTCAAGAAAGTGTAATGAAAACAAGAAGAAATATGAATAGAACAAATATCATAGAGTATACTGGATGCATATTGATGGCCTAGTTTCATAGTATCACAACTAGAAATTGGTAGTTTTGAGATATGGCCGATTAAAGTTTTGACTCATCTAAACTGAGTCGTAAAAGTGATGGTTTATTATTTGTATTACTTTTCTATTCAAATATGTAGTCAATAGTTTATAGTTTGAGGATTAAAGGTTGTTTCTTTATGTAACGTCACGATTCACAAAAATATATTTCCACAATACAGTACTTCGATATGTATGTATATGGAACTGAGAAATTACTTAATTTTGCTGATTTCCATATGCAAATATCTGCCGTTTGAGAGAAAACTTGTACATTTTATAAGCTGTACTTTTGTGGAATTGTAGAAGAGCGGTGTTCGAATATAATGGCTAACTTAACTTTTTGAGTTAAGTTAGCCATTATCACATTTTTGATTTATCGTCTTATGGAACTTTGTCATCGATATATCTGTTACACACAATAATGAGCATTACATAAAATAACAATTCAAATAACATATATTATTTTAAGAATTAGTGATATAATTATTTATGCAGAAAAAAATACTTATAATATTTGTTTGGAGGTGAGTATTTATTCTAATTAATAGTGCAGTCCACTTACGTAGACACGTGTGCAGCGACCCCACATTAGCCGTGTATATTACTCACAATACCATTTGTAGAAACATTATCCGTTTGGTTACCACAAGTAAATCTTCGAGTACTTAAACAAGAGCTTCCATATAGATATAATTTTATGCGTCAACAAATTAAATGCACAGAAAACAAGTGCATCACTATTCAGCCACATATGCAATACACACTGATTAAAGTGTATCGTTGGACGATATATTTTACTAACATATAAAATAAAAAATAGCTATTCCAATTAAAATACATTGTTTTATAATATTACTGGATGATATTCATGAATTTTTTTTGAGTATTAAATATGCAATGTTTATCTTTTTACAATGTTTTCTTGTTGTACTTTGGGCAATACTTTGTATAAAATCACCTACTTGTAAGTATAACAATTTTTAAAATTAATTGTTTGCGTAGCAGGTTACATAATTTGTATAAAAACAGTGACAGTTTTTTTGAAAATTTTTACGGTTGTTATGGAAACTTTAAACAAAAAAGCATTTGTCATCATTCTTAAACTTATTGCCTTTGTCACAATAGTAAATTATTTAACGATGGGGGTTGAAATGATATTATAAAATTACACAATTATTTATATGTATTTAATGAAATAAGGGCCAATTTACATTAAGCCGATTTTAATACAATGGCACTCGGATAGACTAATGCAAAGAAATGAGCTCGACCGTTTCAGAATAATTGACAGATATTAATGATTTAATCATCGTTATATGCAATGGGACATCACAAACATACATGCCTACGAACAAAAATGCATAAATCGGTTGAAAAATAAATTAATAAGTCTGTTCGTATCGGGACTTGAACCCGACACGTCCATATCCGTAACCAACGATTCTCTCTCATTCATCCGATCCTAAAAACGGGGCGTAGTGAGAGTGATTAGCTAAACATTATTCTGTCCTAGCTCTATCCTTCTATCCCTACTCCTTTAAAAAAAGAGAAGTTGAGCAACTCAATGACAAGCAGCTCTGGTTGAAAATTTCTATTGAGATCCCTCGATTCGGAGGCCATATGTTCCGTATTGGGGGCGGATATGGTAAAAAATACATGTATGCAAGGATACAGTCGCTTACTCGGATTTTTAACAGCACCACCTACATATTAAACATGTAAAATATCCCGGGATTTTTGAAGCACCCCCATTAATAAACGCTGATTTAAAAAAATCATAATAGACAAACTTTAAGATTAAACTATAAAAGTATAATTTACTGAGGGTATTTCAAACTTTTTTATGAAAGTGAATGGGTAGTTAAAATTAATTTATATTAAAAAGAGTTTCACTGACAAGGTCAGTGGCACGTCTAATAGAATTGATTTTTGTATAAAATAATGCAAAAAACAATCAACTTGCTGTCAAAATTGTCTGTTCATGCTACAGTCGGGATAGAAAGAGACCATAATACATTTATTAGTTATGTATGTACATTAACAAATCGAGATACACCGGCGGAAACATTTTTGTTATCAAAAAAAATAATCGGAAAGTAGGTATTTGCATTTAGAATTAAATATGTAATATGATTCCAGTATAATAGGTATTCTGTTAATTCAGTGATTCCGGGATTGCAGGCCTTAGTACATATGATCCACATTGGGAGTGAAAATTTTTGAAAAACGTAGTGGGGTATTTATTTTTAAACATTTAAGCACTGAATGACTATATATAAGTTATCTATCTAAATGGACAATGAGGTATTGTATTGTTTTGATAGCTCATGTTTGAAAATACATGTATTATGTGTTTCCCTTCCTTTACCGTCTAGCTTAATTAAAATAAAATGCCGTTTGTCATGAGCAAGTTATTTCGGCTACTCAAGGTGTGAGACTAAGTGCAAAGGTTACCTACCACTGCTTGACGTATTGGGACTTATGAGGAAATAAGGATTGTCAAATGACTTTAAATATGTGTTCTAAGAAATCTGTTTGCTGTTGAGCATTACTGGTAGATTGTTGCAAATACATATGTAGTTAATTGATTTTCTCTTTTTGAGAAAGAGTTTTGTCCAACATAGTAAATTGAAATTGTACAGTTTCTTAAATTGGGGTGAAAAACTACGCATATTGTTTAATATCGTTATTATATAAAATTAAAATGTATGTTAATGTATGTTAGCTGGTTAGTAATTACAGTTTACTGGACTGGTCAAGAATATTACAGAATTTTCTCTACCAGAGGTCCTGCGTATGGTCAAACACAAAATATCTCGCAACATAACATAATGAAGGCGAGTTGGGAGAATCACCGTGTCAAATTTTATTTTATCGTAAGACAGGTATTTATTTAATAACTATTTAAAAAATGAATGACAAAAAAATATTCTTAACATATGGATCCGTAAATAAACACTAAAATTCAATATCAACGTAAATGACTCGTAGCCGCACAGGGTTGTCAGATTTACAAAATCACAAATCAGGATGATCACCATTTGGAAACACAAGTAAATATGAAATTAAAGAAGATATTAGGAAAAATTGTAAACTTTAACGAGCATAAAAAAATTATTCAATATTTATAATCACTGTGAATTAACAGGAATCACAATGATTAGAAACATTATAAATTGATTAAAAAAAACCACTTGACTTAAATAGAAGTATCAGACGATGATAGCAGTCTTAATAAATGTTTTTCAGAGCATATTCATACAATTGTAATTTTAATAAAAATGTTCACAATTCGTTTTTTTCGGTTTTTATTTATATCGGTAGCGTCCCGTTCGAGTCGAGACGTCTGGCAACCCTGACTACACAGCGAGTTTTTCCAATTTTGTCAAACCTTCACGAGGATAATATTTCAAATTGAATTTGCATACTATGGTATGGCAAGCATCCTGAGCTATAACTTCATGCTAAATGACACTTTAATTTACTACGAGACAAGAATTTTAATATCAAGAAAAAACGATATTTATAACACCAAAATGGTCGTGGCCAATATTCAAATAAAATGCACAGTAAGTGCGTGCCTTTCCTTTAATATTGACTTAACTGGGTATATAAAAGTAAACATAAATTATTTTAAACGTGTTTTTATAACATGATATTATTATATTTATATCGTAACATGTTAAATTACTAAAAATATTATGAAACAGAATGAATGATATGTTGTTTATAACGACATTCATACAAAATTACTCATGATTCAATTAACAAATTGTTGACCTTAAAATTGAAAATTTTTATTACATTGTCATTAAATTTGTCATTCGTGCTATCAAAATCCCTAAAGGCATGAAATGATGGACAATGCGTTGTTCACAACTTCCTTGTAAAGTAATAACACAATTAGCAAATTTAAGAAATGTAATTTTAATTGCTTATATTCGTAGTTATTGGTAGAATTAAGTTTGAAGTTAATTGTATAAAAGCAGAAAATAAATTTTAATATTCATCAGTTTATTTGAGTACCTCAAGAAAACATATCAAATCAACATGCAATTCGTAAGTGTTTAATATTTTACCTTTGTTGTAAATAAAACCATATTAATTTTATAAATCTTACTTGATAAATTTACATTGGCACATATTACAGTCTTTCGTAACTAAAATTATTTACTTTTATCAGTTTTCAGCAATTTTTTAATATTTTTTTTTATAGTAGCAATAGTCTCTAGAAAAACATACCACATTGATTAAAACTTTCTTCTGGCAATTTATTTATATTGGTTTTAAATATGGAATGTTTATTACATATTTGCAATTATTTCAAAATATAGTGGTATTAAAAATTAGTGTGAACGAGGGAAAAATTTGCCCTCTAAAACAAAGTCCTGCACTTCAAAAAAACCGCTAATACACATTTTGTATCTTATTCCATTTTAAATTTTAGTTTTTTTAATCGCTGTATTTAGTTTAAACTTTTCAATTTACTTTATTAGCTCATCGTCGTTTGCTTGATGGTCGTTGGAGCTTTGGCTGCCCCAGACGCACCCCGTCCATTCATTCCCGTGTTGGAGCGTACCGAGAAACACGATGAGGTCGGCCAGTTCGCTCTCCGTTACGTCAGTGGAGACGGCACCATTTTCACCGAATCCGGAGCCCTGAAGCCAACTCTCGATGGAAAAGACCACGTTCTCGTCAAAGAAGGAGAATACTCTTTCACCGCACCCGATGGCAAAATCTACCGCACCAAGTACATCTCAGACGAGAAAGGATTCAGAGCTGAAGGAGAACATTTGCCCAAGTCTGTTGTGGCTTAAGCCTCGTTAAGATTATAGTCAACCGAATCATTCCGCCTTATCGAATTGTCTTTACTATATTAATTTATTAAATGCTTTTAGTTTTAAAACAATAAACGAAAATTACATCAAACAAAAAAAGAGTGATTTATTTTACGAATTGAACATTTTTTCATTTAATTTTGAAATAATAAAAATATTCCTGTTTGCGGCATACCTTACAGATTCAGCCTGGCTGGAAATTTATGTGACCAATGTTACGTCATTAGATGACTGGACAGCTCATATCAATCTGTAAGCCTCGCCAATATGGGTCCACAAATTATTATTTTTACAAAGGATCGAAAGTAGATGCATTAGGATTTGGTATGTGCTGTGCAACTAGCACAAAAAGCCCGTGTGCGTGCTACGAAGGTTTCAAGATCCAAAAGACTCTTCATCTATACTATGCTAGATTTAAAGGGAGACTGGTAAAAGATACCTCAAAAACCAGGCCTCTTGTACAATCTCAATCTTTTCCAAGCTTTGATAGAGAAAACTTCTGTACTCTTCAAAAAAATCCATTAAAGAAAATTAGTGCGTGAAAGGTTTTGCCACGTGATTTAGCCAGTAAGGGAGTGTGCAAGTACATAACAAAAAAGTTATGATAAAAATTGAAATATTTTTAATGAACATTTATGGTCGATCAGTATTCTCAAGGCTTTTTTAAAATTATTTTCCTCACAAAAATCTTCAGCTGATACAAATCATTTTGTCTATGTGATCATTTGTCACATATAAAAATTCTCTAATTTCATGTCAGTGTTACATCACGCATTAAATACGATTTATCTGTAATACATTTCGTCATGATTTAATTTATTTCGTCATTTGTCTAATTTTTCAAATAAATGTCTTTAAACCTTATTATAATTATCATAATGGTATAAAATAAAAAATAAAATGTTTTTAAAAATAATTAATTGATGGATTGTATGAAACAAAATACAAAAGATAACTGATTTTCAAAAATCAGTTTCAAAATATCTACACCAGTTGCAATTTATTGTGACATACAAATTATTCTATTGACATCGAATGAATAAAATGATTTAAGTAGTCTTATAATAGTAAAGAGAGATGTTTCAAGCACAAGGTAAATTTATTATAACCGTTTAAAATAATTTACAGGCAAAATTGGAACATTGATTTACATCCAATTTGTTTTAAGTGTGTTACTTTTATTTAGCAGAAAGTAATATTTCAAAGGTAGGAGCCGAAGGGCTATCCGTCTGAAGAGAAATTATGTTTTCAGTTTAGGGTAATTGCGTGCATATTCTTTGTGGCTTACAAATGCATTCTGTGGTAAATATATTTTGCCTTTTCATTCGGATTATAATATAATATAAACAATGAAAGTTATACTATGTTTTTCTTATAAGCTGTAACTTCTTAAAAATAAAATAATTTGTAACTCATGTTTGATTGCTTATGTTGGTTGAAAGCGATTAGATAAAATTGCATTCTATGCAAGTGTATAACGTTTTAACTCAGTCCCATAACCGAGTGGTCAATGCTCTTGGGCTTTCATCCTGTTCGGTTGCACCACCATGGGATCGAGTACTCGAATCGGTACTGTCACAAATAGATTTTTTATGGTTTAATGATTTGTATTTATCCATATTCGATCCTGAAAACAGGATGTTGAGAAAGCGATTTAAGAAGAAACATGCTATTTTTAGTGCGTTGTGGAGAGTGTGTACATAAGCGTATTTTATTTGCAATTACTCGGATTAAGTAAAGACAGACTCAATTTAAATATTCCATTTAATTCATTCCATATGTCTTTATAAACGTAACTCGCTACTACACAGAAGAGACTTACCTACAAGTGCCTACAATTCGAGAGTTCGTTCGCGAAATGTCTCAAAAGTTTCACAGTGATGTAGGCAAACATTATAACCCAACGATTTCTTACCTAGAAAATTACGATGAGACAATACTTAAAAATTGGTTTAGACCGAGAGTAGTTCTGCTCGACGACCCCCCATAGATGTAAACAAGGATTTAATTTGCTTAAATTGAATAAACACGAACCCTTGTTATAGAAAATGACTTTCCTCTGGATGCTTCCTTGCGTATTGCATGTGCATATGTGTACGGGTGTATGCGTTTGTATATATATGTATATCTGTGTGGTTGTGGTATGCATTTATATAAATGCAATTGGTGCTCACGTGAATTGGATTCACTGTGGATTGCTTAGCTCTGCAGCGATCACGGACTTCTGTCTGCAACGATGGAAGTTGAAAAAAAAATAACATTAGAGATGAAGGAGACTCAAAGAACTATGACGCTAACGCGCCTAAAGACTTAACGCTCCATCAAATTGATATCCAAAAAAAAATGTCTTTGTAAAAAATTCAAAAGGAGTAACTCATAAATATGTTTACTTTTATATAAAAAAAGTTGAACAATATTACTGTTTATTTTTTTAGGAAACCCTATTGGTCGAGTGGAAATGAAGTTACACAGAATTATAAATATTTAATAATTGTTTTGTTCTGGATTATACATCGTTCAAATTTTGTGATTCAAACCATACTCGATCAACTAACTACTATTTATTTTGATTTCATAAATTTCGTTCGATATTTGATTCAATAAAATAACGGTTGCTTTCGATTTTTTGGTTTATCGGGCTAATGAGTTGAAAAAGTAGTTTTATTGCGCGGTTAGAAAATTATGTTATACAAGTATTAGAGTACGCTATATTTTATTGAGACGTTGGTTTACCGGAAAAGTGAAATGCGTTATCAATATCCGGCCAGCTAATTAGAATCATTGTTTACCTTTGACATAAATAGTTAGTCTGAAGATGCTTCTTAAATAAGCCAAATATGTGTCACATTTAGCATCACTGCCATTGAAAAGTTATTAATTTTAATTTTATATGTTATGTTAAGACTCCACTTAAAGTAATGAGCCAATAAACTGAATCTCATAATCGAAATACATCCAAAGCAATGCTTAAAGAGATTGCCGTATTTTAAATCGATCTAAGATAAAAAAAATATAACAGCAGCTCACCAGGCAAAATCAGTCAAGTGTTAAAAAGCTTCTGAGTAAGGTACGCGATATAGTATACGTATCTAGATCGCTTACCAGAATGAATACAGTGTAACAGACAAGTACCGAAATAAGAAGTCATAAGATATTCGCATACGCATGTTTTCACACGTGATATATTATCACGGGTTTCTATTAGTATACGGTCAAAGCTCCGAGAGCTTTCGTCGCATCAATAAATAAGCTCGAAGGAAGGAACGAGGCGAGCGCAGGGTAACGAGGGCGTCGCGTCGATGAGCGGCCAACGCCGCGCCGCCCGTCACATGAATTATGCGGTCAGCGCGAAAGAGCCACGCAATGCACAACAAACCTGTTCCCATACAGATGAATTTGATCTCAAAAGTACTGTTTCGTATAATAAACTGCACGTCTTACGAAATGCGTGAAATGGACGGCTAAGTAATCCACAATATTATTATTGCATGCGAGTCATTTAGTGATAAACGGTGATAACTTTCATAATATTTTTTAGTAAACAGAAAGAAATTATCTAAACATCATTTAAATTTTAGCATATGGCCTCCTAATAGAGGTATCTCGACAGAAGTTTTTCTACGAGAAATGTTTGTTGCTGAACTTGTCTTTTTCGAAGATAGTATAGATAGAATCGTAGGAATAGGACAAGACTACTAGTTAGTTAATTGATCCTGTTAGAAACCATTTTTAGGATCGGATGGGTGGGAAAAAATTTTGGACATCACAAGCATTCGAACAGAAATCCATAAATCGATTAAAAATTCAATTTATGAAACTGTCCGTACTGTGATTCGAACCGGTGAGATCCGTAACCGAAAACAACGACGTTGACCACTGCACTGCACCACGGACTGCCAGGAAATACCGAATTGTTTTTCATGGTGATATCAAGAAATCGTGTAATGTTCACAACTATAGAAAAAAAAAAAATAAGGAAAAGCGGAAAGTTTCTTAGCATAACCATAAATAAAATGAATTTTGTGGTACTTTATCGTAATAATGGAAAATTTTAATTACTGGCTTAGAATAAATTCTAAGAAATTAATAAAAAGTGAAATTCAATCCTTCTATTTAAAGTAACATACTAATGCACAGGATTTAAGTATTTGGGGATTTGGGTATTTCAAAATAAATAAACAAGCGCTTTTAGTGATTTGTTGAACTAATTTACCACCATCCTTAATTCTCAAAAATCCTTCAACAACATATTTTAGTAACTATCAAATAAATATTGTTATTTGAGTAAAGATTATTTTAGAAATTGTTGAGTTTAAGGGTTTTATTCTAATTTGACTGTGTCTGGAAAAGTTCCAACCATCGTTCTTTAATCTAAAATGTGGCCATATTGTTAGTGTATATTATATAAATTTATAAAACTAAATATCATATTTATGTTGCAACACACAAACAGCTGGAAAGTGCTGTTATGCACATAAATGTTGTGTTTACATGCAATTTAAAGTTGTGAGAGGATAAGGGGTTAGGTTTGAACGTAGCATATCATTTTATGTCGCCCGGGGAGCTTAATGAAAGGCGCAATACTGATCGTGAGACACTGTTTAATCGAATATGAAAAATATGTGTAATTTCACTGTAAATATACCTGCAACTAACTTTATTGAAATTGAGAATCGCATAAAGAACGGTCGTGTACCGAAATGAGATAGTATGTCTTTACCAAATCTATTAGTTCAGATAGATTATTTTGTATGAGTTAATCTTGTGATATCTGAGTTACATCATTTCAAATTAAACCGAGATCAAATTCTTCTATTATTTTGAATGCAGTTTTGCAATAAAGTTTCAACATTTTATTTCATTATTTACATGGTACGATAAGTCACAGAGACTTTTTATGTTGACAGTTGTTTCTTTAATAGATTGAATCATCGTTAACATTGGTGACCTCATAACACAAGGCGGGTTTGAATTCTCTTCAATATATTTCATTTCAGTACATTAAAACATTCAATTTTATTGCACTCTGGCATACTTGATGACAGTGTCTAGCCATAAATGTTCTTCCAATTGGCCGCCTATGACTGCCTGAGTCGAAATTCACTGTGCGTTGTCGATTGGGTGCTATAATATTGTGGTGATGCTAAACTTTTGGAAAAGGCTGTAACAGGTAGAAATTTATGTTACCTTGCTTACACCATCATATGGGTAAAAAACGAATGCCGTTTTATTAGTAAGTAGGTTATAACATGAAGCACTTAAAATCATTTATCATAATGAACAGTGAAATATGTCTTTTTTATTTTAGGTAGGTAATAAAAACATTATAGATGTCCAAAATATGGTACTAGAATTCACATATGAAGACGAATAATGACACCATTTGATTTGAGCATATCGCACCACCAGTAAAATTAAGTCGTTAGTCTAAATTCATTTTACAGGAAAGAAATTTGAAGTTTACAAACATTTGATCGAAATACGAAATAAGTCTGGATTCACAAACAAATTTTAAAACAGCATGAACTATTTACAATTGTATTTTTAGTTTTTATTTGAAATAAATAAAAACAGAGGTATTTTAAAGGTTTTAGCGTTTTTTTAAAGTGTTATTAAATGAATTCGATGCTTTTTCTCTGCCACTATTGAGTGCAACATTCAAGATATGAATAGATTTTGTAAAACTAGAGAGAAAAATCACGACCCAACCGTATCATTAAAGTCAAAAAATGACTGTCTTAATGATGATGCGATTTTATAACAACGTACTACTCATTAAATAAAATTAATATTATAGAGTTTTTACTAAACATGGCAATAGTATATAAAAACAAACGCAAGGAGTTGTGTTGCACATTACACTGTTGTCTTGTTGATATAATACTTAGTAATAATAAATTTGTTCCCGTTTCCTTTATAGGGTGTACGGATATCACGTGGTTGACCCTTATGATAACCTCGTCATTCGTTTCCTGCACTAACCTAAGATACACTTTACTGTTCTCGTAATATATTAAATTTATTTGCATAACGATCTTTCATAATGCGCGTCTTACTTCAATAAAGATCTTGATTAGGAAATTGTGGTTTATAAAAAAATGTTCATTACACATATATAGTATAATTATTTTATAGAAGTTAAATATTTTTATAGCTGCGGTCATGTTTGGATTGTGAATAATGGTTTCCTATGAAAATGATTAAATATATAAAAAAATTACTGCATATACATAATATATCCTAGCGCACTCGATACGATATTGACGGAAATTTAAGGAAGTTATTATTTTTAATTGTGGTTTTTTTTAAATATATTTTTGTGTAGTCAGGATATAAATTTACATAACGAAACCAACTAGTTCTTTATGTTTATCTTATTTTGATCTGGTAATTATTCTAAATAGCGTAATTCTTGAGTATTAAAAAAAAAAACGCGATATTTCTGACTACTAGTTTTTGTTGATTGTAAACTTTGTAAGATACCAATTATTGCTCAAAATAGTATTTCGTCCTTATCAAATATTCATTATAATTGGCCGAGTTCACTATTTATGCGGAGTGTATAAGTACAAGTTCTTTATTTTTATCAAATACATCACGTGGATGGTTTTCACCGCCACCGCCATCACCAAACTTCAGGCTATCCTAAGCCAGTGGTTGCAAGTATCCAAGCCAGACCCTAGTATTTATCATCTGCTTTCGAAGCCTGTTGTGAATTAGTAACAGTTACAATACGCTTTTTTAATGTAGCCTGACTTTCAAATAGAAGCAGCGCCGTCAGAATGCAAACATTAAATAATAAATTATTTTTTGATTTTGGCTAACTAATATCGCATACTGCATGAATTTGAATAATGTTCCATCTATCTCTAGTTGAATAGAGAGCTGTTTTTGTTGATTGCCATAACTAATAAACTGTACTCTCATGTAGGCATTTTAAACCATAGGAAGTAATAGGAAGCAGACAGCGTGTCACAATCGTGTAAGCAAAGCAAATATATATGCTTTAGGAGGCCACTGATTTCTTTCAAAAGGTTGTCAGTTGATTGAAATATTCAAATCGGTATGTACTAATACTTCCAGGCTTCACTGTATACATTGATTTTTTGTATCAAGCCGATTTGATACACGAATGCTCTACTATATTTTTATCCATATAATGGCATTAAACAGATATCTGTATACTTCTCCTTGAGTAGTTATGGGTTAAAAAAAATAGCGCTAACGGGAAAGTATGGCTAATGTTTGTAATAGAAATGTATCGATATTGAAGAGGCCAATAACTTCCCCAGGCTCTTCGTGATGCCGCCTCCCTTTCAGGATGATTACTCTTGTGATAGTCTCGACCACGTCTGGCTATCGTAAAACAAACTGCCAGCGAAATAATATCGGTGTGAATGCTCATAACTATATATTTATTTATTTATTATTTTCAAAACAATTTCAGACATCTATTACTGTCTCGATACTATCATGATTTTTTGGTACGTTCGGTTTCTTAGTGAAGCATAATAGCGTTCAAGGAATGAGACCATTAATGCATAGAAGCATTTTAAACTGATGATGATAAAGTCAAATTTAAGACAGCCACATACATACAAGATTATAGTAATAAGCTGTAAACAAGAATTAGCTGAAGAGATTAAAATCATGTTTGAATTCATTCGGCTGAGTATAATTTTTTTCCATGTCCGCTCCCAATGTGGAGCATATGGTCTCCTAATGGAGGTATCTTGACAGAATTTTTTCTACGAGAACTGCTTGTCACTCAGTTGCTCAACCTCTCTTTTTTTTTTTGAAGAGAGTAGGGATAGAAGGATAGGGCTATGACAGGATTATTGGTTAGCTAATCGCTCTCGTTACACCCCGTGAGGATGGGATTGGTGGGAGGGAGGACTCAGACTACGAACAGAAATCCATAAATCGATTGAAAGATCAATCTATGAAAACCGTCCGCACCGGGAATTGAACCCGAGACATCCGTAACCGTAGCCAGCGACGAAACCAACTGCGCCACGGACGCCGACAGTACTAGTATAACCGTACCCTTCATAGATGACGGTGAAATTGAAATACTGAATGTCTTAAGTAACTAGTACGTCGGAACTGTGTCCATTGCATACAATTTTATTTTATATTATACACTGCGAACAGCATAGCAAAGCATGCTTTTGCAATGTCATTAGTTAATGCGCAGGGAATGAAAGTTGGCGCGTCTTGTCTTGAGCAGTTTTGCATTTCAGTTTCAAACGCCGAGTCCGCCCCACCGTCGCGCGTTGATTCTGACCTAGCAACAAAGCGTCTACAGAGTTCTCTGGGCTATTATATATAAGATACAAGAATTATTGCATTTTTAGAACTCTGTGTGGAAATCGGGATGAAATATTATAGGAATAACAATACTGATTCATTTGGTTAAAATATTTCTTTCAATATGTAACTGTTTTTGTATTATAATATTCAATTTAATGAAATCCAAAATAATGGCAATGCCTTGTTATTTGAAGGCTAATGTTGCGAGTTGCAATATTTCCTGTAGCAAATGCTGTAGTAAATTTCTAATACAATCAGTTTGTGCGTAGTGCTTCGATTTCAATGAAACAATTATTTTTGTAATCTGTTGCAAATAGACCACAGACAGTGAATCCCCGAATTGTCAAAATCACAATCAGGTTATTTGATGTTGCGGTGATGACGATTCAGTTCGGTTTACCTTATGATATCAAGGAAGTGGTTTTGCAATACTTTGATTAGGTCTTTCATAGGAACCCGATCCTTTATGAGTGTTTATTCAATTATATTTATAATGTTGCGAAATTGAGGCTTGTAGTTCTTAGATATTTTTTTTTCTTTTTGTTGTAAAGTTCATAAAATATATCAGATTAAATTCGCTAATAATGTAAAAAAATGACTAAAATATAATTTGTTGTTTCGATTTTACATTATTTTAAATTATCTGTCAATGGCCTGTCGAATTTTTGTCTTTCAAGGGGACTCAATGCTGTTTTCATAACGGATTTACAGTCTTTGCAAGGTGTATACCGTAACACAGTAGCGCTAATTATTTTCAAGTAATTTCCAGGAGTGTCTTAGGAGCAGTCACTCAATACTTATACTTATAGTTATTGATAAGTTGACTACTAGACATGCATACTAAAACCTTTCTGGTTACCAGAATGGATATATAGTATTTACTACGTGTATTCTGTAACAAAATGCATTGATAACTTTCAAATGATTGTCGATAGTATCTTGAGAGGAGATACCAAATCCTTTGTTGGGTGTTGTTTATGAAATTAAGCCAAAATAGAGGCAGACCAAAATCATTTTGTATTTAAAATGAAAATCCACGACGATTTTCACCTTTTGCTAGATGTATCTCGTAATACGGTACATTAAAAACTTTCATATTATTGCTAGGAGTGTCTTAGAAACGATTACCCAATACTTTATTTTAGTGTGTTGTTAATGAAATTTACTATAAGGGAGGTAAGACAAAATGCGACATTGTAAATGGATTTATTGTTGAACGCCAATACCCACTCCAGGTGGTTGCTTTGATGTTGATAATGAGTAGGAATTACTCTCAAATCGTCATCAAGAAAATCATTACTTACTACAATTTCAAATAAAGAATTACTATTTAATATTCAAAATATACTCGCCTGATCAATCATGTTTCTTATTATTTGTCGTATGGTTAGATATTTTATTAATGGTTTATTTATAAATCCAAAGTTATTGCAAAACTTATACAGGTGTGCAGAATGAATCTACATTTACCGGTCCACGCCCATGAGGCAACAACATAATACAAGCTGTTGCTCCGTGCGTAGATAAGAATAAAATAGAATGAAATTATTAATGATGTGGGCAGACATTTCCATACCGAGATGGCTTCGCTCTAGCTAATGGTTAGCCCTTGCGGACGCTTTCACGCCATTTTTGCCTAATTGCTTGGAGCAGTATACCTGCAGTACACAGAGCTGCATTTATCTTGCGAAGTGTCGTAACATATTATTTAATGTATTTCTACAGTCATTCTACAAAGGTTATTAATATTATAAACAGAGACAAATATTTTTCCCATTTTACCATAAATTTTATAAATTCTTGATAGCTGCTTAGTTAGTAGTGTAATTACAATATGTAGCAATATATACAATATAATAAACGTGGCAGCGTAAGGATAGGAACCCAGAAGAGTGGAGAGAGCTGGGGGAGGCCTTCATCCAGCAGTGGATCGACCCCGGCTGAAACTGAATATATGTTTTTTTGTTTTTTCTAACTGTTTGTAACGCTTTTATATTTTTAGTATGAACCTGTGAGATAAAAAAATCTTTTTTATTGAAATATTGCAATAATGTTAAGTTAGTTTACTTATATGGTTTTATATTTCTGAGCGTGGGATTGTTACCCAATAAAAACGCGTATTACAAACAATGTTTTAGTATCAGAAATATTATTAATGTTACCTTTTTTTAGTGTAAAACCGTGAAATATGAAAACTGGATGCCACGAAAAACAAGTTTTATAAACAAGATGTCAGTAACAGCGAGATTAAAATTTATATGTCATTATCATCAAATCAAATTTCAATTGTGAGTGTTGACGGAATGTTGTCAAGTGACACTATTACTGAATGCATACCATCACTAGTAGTATAATGACTTCTACTAAAATTCAAAAATACAGGATTCGATTATTTTACAAATAGCGTTAATTATCCGTAGCGCTCTAGCCATATAATTACGCTTTTCTCTAGTCTAATACAAAAATTTGGTTAATATCTTTTACAAAGTGATAGAAAGGATAAGTTGTATACAAAAACTAAACATTTTTACCGGTAGGAAACCATTGAACGAAAAAAAGTGTTAAAATTCGTAAAAATGTATAATCAAAATACTTGCCATTAATTTTTAAGTTTTTTTTATGTATTATCAAATTTTCATGTTCTGTAGATAAAAAAACATGTTTATATATTTTTTTAGCATTTTTAAAGAAACTTGTGTAGTGTTTATGTGTGTTTTTGTGTCACTCTTTGATTTATTTTACGAATGTTGAAAAGTAAAGAATTTTATTCAATGCAATTCAAACCTTCAGAACAGTATAAGCTTTTCATTACGTGTGGATAGTAAATTATTAAAACAGAGCTAGATGTAAAACACAGTATGGTAATTGTAAGTGATCGTGGGCTCTTAATTCTTTAAATCAGATAAATAAAAAAAAATAGCTCAACTTTCTTATATATTCGATAATTGATGAACAAAAATACAATTCGAATACTACATTAAGAATCAACATAAACCCTACTTTAGAGAATATTCCATTTAGATTAAGTTTACATTTGATTTTTGACAATTTTTTTAAATGGTCAACCATTTATCAACTTTTTTTAAAAATATGTATTGTAATTAATGAAGTAGTCTTTATGATTACCTTTATTCTCTTTGATATGAAAGTTGCTTTATTTTCGATGAACTAAATCTGGAGCTGTTTAAAGTACTTTATTACAAGTCTTGTTCAATAATGAAACAAGTGTATGCGTCTGAAGCAAGGCTTATTTGGCTTCCTCATGCTGTGAAGAAAGTGCCAAAAGAAATGAGTAAATAATTCACATCATACTGTTGCTCTCTGCGTGTGATTCCACCAATGAAGGTAGCGAACCGTTTAAATTAGTAAGTCAATCAAGTAAAACATGCTTTAAATCATATGTCGTTTAAAAAATATATAAAATGGAATTTATTAAAACATACATTATTTATTAATACACCCGATATGATGCAATGTAAATTTATTTATTGCTTATAAAGCTGAGAGATGAATCTTAATGAATACAAAGATTATTTAGTATATACAGCAAAGGAGTAGAACAGTTAATCTTAACAAATATGTACCATTTAAAACTTCTTAAATAATATAAATAAAACAATATAGTTGTATTCCTGCAAATAACAATAAAATACACCATTGTTAGTACTGTGACTATTTAAAGTTAATAATATAAGTGAATATTGACTAATTTATTCCTTCATCAATTATCAATCAACTTAAAAATGATCGATAGCGATATTATTTTTTGAAGCTATCAAAAAATCTATGAAGATAGATTCGAGAAATAGAGGAACTAATTTTAGTATGCATGTATATATAAAATCTTCATCATGCGATCAGTGATATTGTTGTACAGTTAAACTAAAAATAAATGATACTATTGATAATTTTGAAGTTTTAGTAATATAATTATTTTCAGGTATGTTTTTTTGCTTTCGTAGTATTATTATTTGATGTTTACCAAATTTATTGAAGACGTAGAAATCTAGGTTAAACTAAGAAGCCGCAAACCACAAAATGTCCTAACAAACTGAAAAATCGTAATTTCTATATCATTAGTGACAATTTAAAACAGAAAATTAGATAATTACCTCTAATTTAAAAAGTATAAAATTCTAGCTAATTGTTGAGTTCAGCATTACTCATATTAATATTATTAAACGGTTGTTTAATAAAACAAAACTGTACTTGTATAATAAATTTGTTAGCAAAAATGTGGTATGCACGTGTTATTATTAATCTTATATAATCATATTTAAATAATGCAGTTACACGATCACTATTCGCACGCGTTACTATTCTTTCTTTCTTTTTTTTGTTTAATATTTATACTTATGAGGTATAATGTTAGTGGCTTGAGAATAAAAATAATAAGAGTTAATGATTTATTATCGTTAGTAGTTTCATGTAGATGTACGCTTTGTCTGTGTATGATATCGACACTCGCTACTTATAATCCCGTATCTGCAAACATGAGATTTTATATGAGAGTAATTTAAAGATTCGTAACGCAATCGCAAAGTAACGACTGCATGAATATTCTTCAAAATTAGGTCAGTGCTACTATTTTAAATCTATTTTTTCTTATTGTTGGATGCCTACCAATAGAACTGAGTGCGTGGACAACGAAAATGCAAAAGACATTATAATCACATATTTTCATTTACGTGATTGTACGTAGTTAGTGTCAATATGCTAATAGGGAAAATGACAGTCCGAAAATAATTATCATTAAAGAATACACTGTAGATGCGTTACAAGAATAATATGCATCAATGGGTTGAACATTTGACATTAGTGTTCTTGGTCTCTTTGATATTCGATAACAGCTAAAAATGTCTCTCTTTTATTGCTTGTTTGGCATTATGTTTCATACATATGGTATGATTCACCAAATAATTCTTTTTATGAAAAATCAATGTTTTATTACTTAGTTGCATCATTATTATGATTGATTCAGACGTTTACGGTGCTAAGACCTCTCCATTATTCAGCAGAATGACATTTCGATGTAGTGCGGCGTTGCCATTGATATAATTAATATCAAACAGTGCCGTACTTAAAATAAATATTTATGCAAACTGAAACAACTAAATACACAATTTTGTTTCATGTTTCACACAGGGATTTCTGTTGTTCACATTGTGATTAGTTTTTCATAATAGTATCCTATTTTTTCAATAACCTCGTCTACTCTCAATCTTAAGTATATGGACTTTTAATGAAGCATCTCTACAGTAGCTTTATTATAAAAATTACTTCGATGTTTGTCGATCAACCGTTTCATTTTTAGAATAGAATACACGGTGGGTGGGTAGAGTATAAGTCGTACAACTTTGCACTCTTAACCACACTGATACGCTTTATATATAATACATAGAACGTGTCACTGTATTAGTATGTATGGAACCCCTAATCTTAGAGCAGTGTATGAATCCCGTGTATGTATCAGTATGGATCCCGTGATCCTAAATCCTATAGACGTTAGAGCCGTATACTCTGAGAATGAAAACTTCACGAACATCTATTACTTTTAAAACAATCAAATAGAAGAAAAGCCATAATATAGCGATGGCTACAAAGTTATCAGACCAAGAGTTGAATGTTATTTAAAAAAAAGGATTGTTCTATCTTCTGTGTGATAAATACATTAAATAATGCATGTAAAGATTTTTTTATTTGTTTCTTACCCATAATTTTTTTTATTTTTCAATAAGATATTTGTATTTTATGTACAGTAGACTCCCCGACAACACGGTAGATAGGTGGTGAGCTTTCTGGAAACAAGCTATCGGTGCTAGAATACTCATACAAAATCAAAGGATACTTATGCGGCGCAGGAGTATTTTAACAAGTAATCAAGAAGCAGTCGCAAATTTTACTGGAAAAGGAGTTATCGACAATCTTGTGATCGGGGGGTCTACTGCACATTAAAATAGAATTATAAATAAATTTTCATTTACTAAAAATTTAAAATAAAAGTCATAAATAAAAAATACATCGAACCCTACTGTTGTGATTTGTCAGACGTGTCACTGATAATTTAAGGCGTATTGTTTATTTGAATAAAGAAGCGATTGAGATTTGTTAAAAGATTTGGAAGACAACTCACAATGTGACATTAACGTAATTGATGGATGGATCCGTATGAAAAATGTTTTTGCCAGCACACATTGCGTCCGCCAGTCTGTTATAGTTCTCAAACATTAGTTTTGATTCGAAAATATATTTTATGAAGTGTTAAACCGAAAAATGAGAATGCTTACATTGAAAACAAATATACATTAAAAGTCGTGATACTGTAAATACACCATTCATCTCAGATATCTAATTAAAATATATTGATCTGATTATATATAGGCATTATGTCCACTTAGTACTTTTTTTTCGTTTTGGTATTGGGGTTCATTAGGATTAGTTGCCCAAGACTTAATTGCTATTTTGGAAATCTTTTTTTAGAAGGCTAAAAGAAGGATGAGTTATGGGATGACAAGAGTTATATTATTATCCCCTTGTTGCAACCAAAGGTGTAATTATAAAACACTGACCAATTTACTTCAAGACGAATGGCAGTAAATAGCTTGATTAACATGGTTAAGAATGAATATAGATGAATACATGTACTATTTTTTTAATAAAAAGAGCATTAACTGATTATGCCACATTAAAAGGATGATATAAATTTATATCTGAAATCAGCAATGAAGTTATGTTTGCCTGAGGGCTCAATGTATTCTTGGTCAGACAAATTGGTAAACGGCAGCACTGGACTGCCCGAAACCAAGGGTCGTTAAGTCAACAACAATGGTCGAGGTAAATTTGACGGTATCAATAAAAGTGGTTCAATTGTATTTTAAAAGAAAGATAAAATCTACAATTCGGCAAAGGGAAATATATATGTTTGAATGAAAATGTTAACATATTCTTCTACATTTTGCCCCCATTTACGACTGGTAAAATATAACTAGTAATACAATAACCATTAACTAAGATTTCTTATTTAATATATCGACTGAGGGTGCTTGATGGAATTTAAATATCAAATTTGAATTGTTGAGATTTTGTAAATTTCCATGTATTTCGTCAAAGTCCTGTCAGATCGAGTTCATTCGTGTGCTCGAATTCCTGAAGATGCCGAAAAGCAAAACCCGGGTGTTTAATGACGAAATACATGTAAATTTACAAGATTTTTAACAATTTTAATTTCAATTAAGATTTATAAAACAATACTAGATCGAATTCAAAGAAACAGTAGAATTTTATTTTAAAAACAGTTTTAAAGTCATTGATATACTACTCAAATAATAAAAAAGATGAACGACGGTAGAATTTCAGTTTTGGTTTTATATGTAAGTTTAGTGAAGTTATTTACCAAAAAGGTAAAAACAATTTATGACAGAGTAAAAGAAAAGCGAATGTTGCTGATGGCGGTACGATGATATTTTACTTATTAAATATCGCATGATCCGGATGTAAACGAGTTTGGGCATAATTGGAGTTATACGAATGAATATGGGAAATTTGCTTGTAAAGGAAGAGGTTTTAATTGAGCATCGAGAAAGATTCTAGAGTACTGTTTTTCTTAGGATACATTTTTTCATGTTTGAATTTTGAAAAAGGATTTTTTTAAATGATATCTCTTTAAGAACTACTGTTTACTGACATTGCCATTCTGATGATGTTTTTCAATATTACGAAACTTTAAGATTCGTTTTGCACTCTATACTGATTTTATCTGTTCTCAAATACAGGGAAGTCGCTCCAACCATTACAATGTAACTTACTGCTGCGTGTAATAATTTCGGTAGCTAAAAGATTTCACATGATTTTCCTTTTGTCAAATAAGAAACATCTAAACTTACTTACACTATTGCCTTGACATTTTAATCAGTCAGAAAGAATATAATAAAAAAATGTTTTGATATGAGCATTTTGCTATTTGTTTGTCAGAAGGCAGTAAGAATGATATCGAATTCAAAATATTATGATTAATGGTAACCACAGATTTTTTAAGTCGGCATTTTAAAACACAATTAGATAAATATGGTTATTTTAGTATAACGCGGATTAAGCCATATTATTTGTTCAGCTAAGTCCGCTCCTAAAATAATATTTCGACGGTGAGTATTTTTTTTTATAAATTAACCAAAGAATGATGAGGTTGTATAAAGGTTGCTATTCTTAATGTGCATAATATTTCCATTGTCACATATTGGAAAAGTAATAGTTTATTTTAAAAGCGTATGTGCTTTTTCAAGAATTCATGTAGGTTCTGAAAGCTCTTATAGTGACACCATTTTGTTATAACGTAGGAATCATAATTATTTTGAGAGGTTTGTGTTTGTTTAGTGTTCATTTATAGTGTATCGTCGTTTGTTTTAAGATAATAATGTATATGTGAGTGTCTATTAAATATATCAATAGAGTAAATGTGAGTAGCGAAACGTATTTATAAAAAAATGAGTTATTTTAAAATTCTGATAGAAGGTGTCTTTAAAATAAATGTGGAAATGTAGCATTATAGTTTAGTCAAAACAGGAATCAAATAAAATTATGTTTCTTATTTAACTTACAATTATAAAATTTGATTGTTTCGGAAACAGATTTTTAGTATTTGATGTTATAAAAAAGTAATTTTTCCATATACATAGGAAGAGATGGTATTTTTTTACTTCTGTTGCGACGTGTAGGTTGATGAAGCCTTCCTCGCATTTTCGCCTCCGATGACTTATTGTTGTCTCGCATCCAATGCAGCACTATCAGAAGCAGTGCGAGGTTACGCGAAGGTTGTCACACCAACAAAGGAATCAATTGACATTTGATTGTTGGAGTCCAAGAGGCGACGTGCGCCGGACTGACATATCTGATGTGCCGCCAGCTGAGAATTGCACAACGATTCCTGAACATTGCCGATTCACTTTGCAATAATAATTGCGTTGCCCAACCCAGTTATTATTGTGAAAAACAGTGAAGTGCATATTTATTGAAACGGTTATCAGGGACTTAAGATCATAATGGCATAACTATACAGAAAAATTACAGATTATTATTATTTAACCATTAACTTTACACTGTGAAGAACATTACAACAGAATGTGTTGAGGTATTAAGTCACTTGTTCAACCTATCCATTTTAGAAGTGGTATGTGTTGGAAAATTGGATAATGGTTAGGCAAGTGGTAAACTGATTATACTCAGATAATTGAATATTACAACACATAAACATGTGTTATATTTCCAATCGAATCCATTTGGGGATACGAACTTTTGTGTTCTGTTAATTGAGTAGGACAAATGCGCACTAAAACCAATCTATAAAAATATCGATGTTTACTAAATCACACTTTTTTTTATGTTTAAAACTATCATTTTATTTTGGTGGCAGGATGAGATATTACAGTTAAATTAAAAACACTTCTCCCTACATTAACACGTTTTAAATTTTAAATTGTCAAAATATTGCTGCCAAATTGTTGTTTACGCGGGAAGTACCATGCACTCATAAATGTTAATATTTATCAACCAGTGAAAATGTATAAATAAATTTTTCCTTATTATCAAAAGAAAAGATTTTTTACTCTTTTTTTACTCCAAATTATATTTTGAAGAAATATTATGGATAATTTATAAATTCACCAAGCTTCCACAAAAAAACATTTTTACAGATTTTTCTTTTGTAAAATTCGTCTAGAGGAACTAATCTACCGTGTGTATCAAATGATAACTGGATAGTTTTTTTAACTATAAAGTAGCCCTTACAATTAAAGCTCAACAGATTATGTGAATTATAAAAAAAAACAATTTGTTACTCCACTGGTGATGTTGAGGCCAGAATGTGAGTGGTCTGCCTTCCTCGCAAACATTGAATCGTCTTTCAAACAACGAGATCATCGTAACACATTTCAGATGAATCTTATGACATTTGAACGTTATGCGTATTAAAGCTAATATAATTGCCATGATATCGTTATTAATTGATTAAACTTTAAAAGTCACTTACTGTCCCTCGAAATCATTTTTGACTTATATCATCTTGAAGAATCACAAAGAGCACGGTAAGAAGTGTTAAATTAACTATTTGAAACGGAAACATTTATATTTTAGTAAACCATTTTTACACTCGCAGTAATGAATGATTTTATTTTTATATAAACCGCAGAGGAAATGATCTAATCATGAATAATATCAAAAGTATGTATAAACATCCATCGTTGAGAAACAAACGAATCAAAATTAAATAATTTGTATGGTAACCGAGAGTTACTCGTCTCTATGGAAATATTGGAATGGTTGCGAATCACTTACTTTCCCATTCATACACTACTTTGCCAATAGTAGGAAAATTAAGAAAAAAATGAGTTTTGATGAATCTGATTTAAATTATGCCCCGAGTCATTTGTTTTCGTACACAGCTTTGTCAATAGTATAGTGTAAAAACAAATGACTAGCGGAGTATCCGATTAAAATAGAACCTGATCCTTTTCTTTTTCCACTCTTACAGTGATTGGCAATATCAGGAAATCTTAGAAAACAGGTGACTCGAGGAGAAACCAAATATAATTGAATGCTCTGAGATCTATTGTTGAACCGAATGTACGAATTAATCAATAAGAACAGATCGGATAGGGCAACTGAATCGAAGCTTGATTGTTTACATGGATTAGATACCAAAATCGAGGAGAATCAAAAATGTGCCAGATATGTTTTAATTCAAAGTTAATCGAGATTGGACGTATTGTTGGTCAATAATGGGATCCGAGACGAAAATAATTATATCTTTGCTATGATAAAGTGTGAATTTATGATTGCTTATTGCAATGTATTTTTATTGACACTACTGATTTTTGAAATTTGCAGTAATTTAAAGAAACTGTTTATGAAAAAAATACAGGTTTCAACAGGCCAACCGTTACCTTTAGGGACATCATTCGAATTGTAATTAGACGACACACTAGGAATACGATCCAATTGATACCTTGACAGTAAATAATATTATGCTATGATATATTCGCTGTATCATTATATTTATAACATAAATTAAGCGTGACCAATGTATTCATACTACATGTATTCAAGATTTATCAAAAAGGGTTGTTTGCATTAAAATATGTATGTATTGAACGTTGATATAAATAAGCTTAACTATTGAGTGAGTTTATTTCCAATAAAACGAATTGTGCCGCCTTAATTGAGTTATATAGCTATATTTTTATATGTCAAAATAAAATAAGAGAGACCACACTGCAAGCCACGCAGAATTTTTCGATATTTAAGATTCGACAAAACGGCAATTTGTAATCATTTCATTTACATAACGGCATCACTTAATTGGGTGACGAGCTACTATTATGGCGTTCAACCTATTCTGGTCTTGCAAATATAAACAATATTTTTTGAAACTATTCGTTAGTTAATAAACATGATTTTAGTATTATTAATATACTACAAATGCAGTCATTGGTATACAATTATTTGGTCAGTAGTCAATTCGATAATTGATCAATAAGAGATAATAAATGGTAAGTTAATAATTGCCAAATAAATAAAGGTTAGGTTAGGTTATATAAAAATATAAAATTATAATTGATAACTTAGTTATTCTACTTGGTTTATCACTAACGTGACGCGTTTCGCCTCTTTAAGAAGCATCTTCAGACTAACAATATCGCAAGGTTATTTATCTCTAAGTTAAACAATGATTCTAATTCTTACATCAAAAATAAAAGGTGGGGTGGGTTTTATTCCATTCTACTGGACGTGATGAAGGGGTAAGACATAAACACCGATAGACTATTTACAAATCAATTACTGATACTTGGAGGTGAGAAACTCAAGGGAAATAAATTTAATAATGGTGTGCCACCTGTTTTAATAAAAATATTATTTACTAATCATCCATTACTGTTAATCGTTTTATTAATTTCTAAAAACTCTAAGCTGTTCATTTAATACCTTTTTTATTTACTCGACGTATTTCTACGTTATTATTTCTATTAAAATTATGATCATTTTCAATTAAATGATTCACAAACTACTTACTTATTACTTTTGAGACATATTATATGTTCTTTAACTCTAATATTAAAGCATCTATCTGTCTGTCCTACATATTAAGCTTGACAGTCTTCACAAGGAAGGTGGTACATTCCACACTGTGACAATGATTCTATTCGATTTTTATTGTTCGATAAAATTTTAACTAAATTGTTAACTGTATAAAAAGGTTTGGTTATGTTTAATTGAAAAGTGGACGGTTTTATATAACTATCTGACCCTTTAATATAAAATACTTATCGTTTAGTTTATTATCTGACCACGTGCATACTGAGCATTTATCGAATAAGTTGCTAAACATGTATTATTTCTTAGTGACCAAAAATTGAAATAATTACTGACCCAATAAATTCAGGCCAACATTAAATCAATAGTATTTTTATATGTTGTAAACAAGGAATAAAAACCTCCTCAAACTAATATATTATAAATGCAGCTGGATTAAAGAAGTTTATGGCCATGACATAGGAGACTGAACTGATCAAGAAATTCCAGAGATTAGAGTGGTTTTTTTAATTCTTTCCTTATTCTGCCAGATTTATAAAACAAATGTAAAAATCCAGTGTTACTTCATGCATGTTATACTTGTATTTATTTTATATAAAAAAAAAAAAACGTTAGGTGCCTGAATTGTAGCCGGCTGTTGTAACAGTATTATTATTTCAAGTAAATCGACTTAACAGCTTCGTATTAAATACATATTGTGGAAAATATTCTGAAATACATATTTTTATTTCGGATGGATGTATTAAAAAAGGGTTATAAATAATTTCATTTAGTGTTAGATAGTATTCACTTGGTATACTTGAACTTCAATTTCGATATTTTGCATTTTGAATGAGATAGTGTTAAGTTAGTACACTCAAATTTTGATTTTAATAGTTTCCACTTAGTCACGGATTCTTTTAACAAAGTGAGGTAAGTTGTAGTAGGTTATGTTAGGGTTGGTCTGGTTTGGTTTGTGTTATTTATTCAAATGCGTAGAGCAAAGAAAATATAGACTGAAAGAATAAGTGATTACAGCTTCGTGTAACTATCGATTTCATAGTTTTTCGTAAGTGTAATATATTTCTTAAATGTTAAAATAAAGAATTTGTTTTTTATGGAATGCATTTGTTCTAAGGGAAAACTATTTTCATGAAAGTGAATATGATCTAAACAAAAGCGCATTTAATTGTAAGCTTAAAACGAAAACTTAAGACACGTCACATAATAAAGCAAACTGCTAAAAATATATAAAAATATTCATTGCATGACTAATTAGTTAATCTTAAATAGTAAAAAAAAATAATTTAACTTCAACATTCCTGTAAAATATCTTTTAATGCATAATATTTAAATAACATTATCGATTTCTTATAGCTTACGATTCCTAATTATGTTGTATTAACAAAGTATTTATTTAATTATACAGCAATAGTAACTTAACACTGTGAAAGAAATAAACTCTATATTCTTCTTTTTGATACTATAACGTAGTTATAGCAAGATTCTACATTTTTTAAAATTCAATTCAATCAACGTGCTTGTCATATAATTTTTCGTGTTATTTAATAAAATACTGGAGTCTAGTGTGTTAAAAAATCATGAACAATATAAAATTTCCAACGTGCAGTGGTGATATTAATGCTTAAAATGCTGTGTTTAACGACAACATAAAATGAGAACAACTGTCACCTTTCCTTGAGAATGATCCCATTATTAGTTGATTCAAATTGAGCGGTTTGATAAATTTTACCTTAAAAAATCAGGTTTATAATTTTTAGCGGGTTTTAATTAATTTAAGGAATTCAAGATTTTTTTTGTTATTTGAAAAGATTACTGCTTTGATTTTTACTCATACTTTTAGCGTGTAATTAAAATAGTTTATATCTTTCAATGTCAACGCTTGGTAAAAGAAAAAATTAATTTTATAAAACTATGCATAATCAAGAGATTAATTTGAATACAGTGCACTTCTTCTTGGTATATAATATGACTGAAACTGATAAAAAACACAATTTCTTTTTTTTGCTAAAGTTTTATGTATGATGTGATGAAGAATTATTGAAACTTATTCAATATATTATAGAATTAAGACTTGAAATATAACGGAAGAGGATTATATAATTTCCATTGCCAGAATTGAAACAGGTTCATTTATGTAAGAATAAAACTCCAGACAGAGCTTTAACGAGTAATTTGAATAAATAAGCTCCAATTAGTTATCATTGCGCTTGTCATGCGCACTTATTGGCCACTGAAACCTTCGTAACCCTGAATAGGCTGCGGTTTATATTTTATATCGAGTTATTCCTTGATTATATTGTGAGAAATAGTTTTCCGAAAGTTACAAAAAATATATCAATGGTTTTCGATAAACTGTAGGTCTTCGCATTTCTTTTGCTTGGTCTATGGCTGTTTGCTACCACACAAAGTAAAACTCGATTGTATTATAAATTTTTTGTGGACTGACAATTGTAGATCACTGTTTTTTGAGTGTCTCCAGCATACTTCTATTACAATGTAAACCTCTAGTTGGCCAACTTTATAACGTATCCACTTCATGTCTGTATTTGGTTTATTTTTAGACCCTTTCGCCCGTCATTTACCTCTTCATACCACGCTGTGCTGTGTAGCGATTATTTTTTGTATATATTTATATAATGTAATATTTAATTTTGATAAAAAACTGATAGCACAAAATATTAGATTGCACTGCTAAGCTCTATCATTCATATGAGCGTCCGTCGTTCATTATCATCACGTGAATGGTGTATTTTGATTAGATAGTGAATTAAGATTTCTTCAAATCAGTAAATATATTTTGTTTTTACAGAAAAGGGTGAAAAAAGCATGGGATTATTACAAAAAATGATTAATTACCATTTAATTTAAAGAAAAACAATTTTTCTGTCATTTTATTTAATTAATAAAATGTTTTAGCCATGAAGGGTTAAAGCTTAATGATTGGCTATTTTAAAGGAGCGCCACTGTTGAAAGAAAGAGCTTCACCTGAAAGGCTTTGCTGCAGGACATCTGCCATTTTGAGAAGCATTGTCCGTAAATAAAATCGTTATCTTACTCGCAATTAAGATATCTCTTTCCTGTTTAATTCGATTACATAGCTTGTGTTGAGTTTATTACCGCAATAAAACAATGATGCTTGTTTTTAGTAGTAAAATATTCCTTATAAGCACGTCTGAATTGAATTAACTTGTCATCAAGATCGAAACGACATTAACATTTCAATGTGTAAGATTTGCTTATATTCGTTTTATTTGTTTGAAAAAGTGTGGTAAGATAAAAACCCCGACTAATTATTATTGAATCTAGATTGTTAATATAGCGATTTAGATAGTGATATATATTTTTATAACATTGTATTTTTCTAGAATAATACATGAATTCACAATCATTTTGATGATTTTAACAGTTACAGAAGTTGAATGAGCACATTTTTAATCTTCGGAAAATTGTATACAAATGTTACGGATGATGTTATTAAACTTATTTGTGAGTTTGAAACAGTTCTTCACATTCACTTTTAAGGTGTTAACTGTCAATTCTTGGTGGAAAGACATTATATTTTAAAAAATAAAACACAATTTGTTTGTACTACTTCCACATATTTATAATGATCAGGACCGGTTTCGCTCATCACGAGCATTATCAACTGATGGTTTGATCAGTTGATAATGCTCAACTGATCAGTTGATAATGCTCGTGATGAGCGAAACCGGTCCTGATCATTATAAATATGTGGAAGTAGTACAAACAAATTGTGTTTTATTTTTTAAAATATAGGTCTTCACATTATAAATTTATTCGTAGATAAGTTAAGTGTCCCATTATCAACTACTAGATATTTATTTTACTTGTACTGTTATGATTAAAATAATTTAATTATTACGTCATTACACAATTTTACACATTACACAGCTTTCAAGTTTCAAATTTCATTCATTAGACCAGATTTTTTCATACGAAATCACTCCACTGTAGAGAGAGTATTGCAATCCAGGTAACGATAGTAAATATATCATTCCTTTATCTCATGATTCCATAGGTACCCACTCGGAAAAATTAGGTTGAAAAGGTTCGAGATAACTCGACACTACATTAGATATTTTCAGTGGGTTAGGTCAGTTAGTCGCATACTTTTTAATTAATACCTTTGTTATTCCACCTTTGATTGTTGATATCATATTTTGATTGAGTATTTCTATTTATTAAGAATTTATGTTAAAAAATATGCGCCCAAGTATTTATATAAAAAAATGTATACAGCTAATATACAAATAAAAAATAATCATGTCAATATTTATTATTTCTTTTTGAAAACTCTTAATTAAATAATAAATTTCTAACGCTTTTATGAGAAGTTGCAATGAATGGAGTTATGAGCTTTACATTCAAGGCTGACAATACTATTTACTTAAAACAGTGTCGCAATTATTATCAGATTTATACTTTGGGTGGTGTGCGCATTCCTAAGTTTTTATTAATGGTGTTAATAATATTATTCAAAAATATAGGCTTGACACTTTAATGAAGGATTATTCTGTATACTAAAAAATAGCGAGTGTCAAATTATTTGTCACCTGCTCAGATAAAAGTCCGATTGCAAATGGCTTTATGAATTAGTTGGCATTAACATTATCATCGAAATGGCACGTGTGCGAAAATTAGCATACTTTTATGGCATTGATGTCTAATGAAATAGGTGAGAGTGATTGATCTTTGGAAGACTAAAGTACATTATAATATGAATCACCGGAATGATAGCATTGAAAGCTTCGTCACACAATTAAAACGATTGCGCATTGTAATTAAAAATACACTATAAATTAATGTATTATTAATTCGTTAAACTATTAAATATACTAAAAAATGACATTTTTTCCATTGCCAATACAAAATACCCATATTATAAGACTTGCTAAGACATAGGAGTTTTTTTTAACTTGACCGCCCATATGTTACAGATGATATTTTATATTAACTTATTGTAATTCCGTCGTTCAACCTCTTTTAGGAGTGAGTAAGGATAAAGGAACGATGCTAAGAAATGGTATAATTCGTCGACATCTGCTATTTTATCACAAAATCCCCTTTTAATGCAGTTTTATTTGCATTCAAAATACGGTTTTATCTGCATTTAAAAAAACCTTTCAATTGTCCGTAAATCCATCAAAATTCAAGTTAAAAGAGTGTTCTATCTGAAAAACATACACATTTTACGGTGCATCAAGATTCCATCTGCATACATAATAAAAAATACCGCGTGAAGGAAATCACAGTCCTAAAGGGGTTGTCTCTTTCATTCACATACGTGGATGCATACGTGTAAATATTTCATTCAGAAAGTTGCATTTTCTGAAATCTTAAATTACTTCTGCTTAACAGTTTTAATTTTTGCAGATAGAACCTAGTTTACCCAAGGTGACGAGTTGCTATCTCTTCTTCCGGATCAAATAGGAAATGAGTGGGTAAGTATTTTAACACCACAGAGATCCATGTCTTTGGACACATATTCGTACCATAAAAGCATTGAAAAGTCCTAACATGATTGGAATCCGTTAACTTATCCCATAGAACAAATATATCTAACGCCAATAATCGTTCATAGACAGATGCTATTTCCGAAAGACGGGACAAATTTGATTTGAAAAAATGTGGAAACCAAAAAAAAATAGTAGCTTGGCTCTGTGTGTGTATAGTTGAACAGATCAATTGTTATACAAAGCAAGTGATTAATGAGGAGACATTGCGAGTCGGCACAACGATCGGATCTGGTTTAAGATGAAGAATTTACAAACGTGTTTGCTGTACATAATTCAGGTGTTTTAGAGAGGAGGAGGTATTTATCAATGATGTAACAATCCGTATGACTAACGGCATCTTTTTTAAGAATGTGGTATATTAAGAAAAACATATTAACAATGTAAATAACCACTCTTAGGATGATAACTGTCCATTCTTGGTGGAAAAGCATTATATTTCAAAAATATACCACAGTTTATATTTCCGTATTTTTATAATGATCAAAACCCGTTTTCCTTATCTTGAACATTATCAACTGATAAAATACAAATCTTAACACAACTATTTATAAGAAATTGAGTGTTAATAATTACAAAGTACACCAAACAATTGAAGAACTATGGCAAGAATATATGGGTAATCATACAAATTATACATAAACGAAATTTAATGGTCTACAATTTAAATGTTCAGGACCTCTTAAAATAAAATGAGTTTTAATATAATTCCATTGGACTGTTTGGATTGGATTGTTTAAAATCATTATATTTTCCCTACATGCTTATTTCAGATTGGTAGTTATTGGTTTGTAATAAGTCCTGAATACTTTAATTGTAGACAATTTAATTTCTTTTGTGTATAATATATAGGATTATCTGTAAATTCTAGTTATAGTCGTTGAAAAAACTGCTTGATATACTTTGTAATTATTTTAATACTTAATTTCATACAAATAGCCTTGTTAAGATTTATATTGCATCAGTTGAAAATTCTCGCGATGAGTGAAACCGATCTGTTCATTATAAAAATGTGGAATCAGTAAAAAAAATGTGTTTTATTTTTAAAATGTAAATAACATATCTTTCGTTTCATTAAAGCATGTTTCAGAAAACAAACTCGGGCTACTTTAAAGCCAGACTATGCTGCTTGTTAGAACTTTTTTTAATTTCTTAAGAACAAGTAACAATCACTAAAGCAGAAGTCCAATAATAAATAAGAAGTGATTTTGAAATAATTATAGTACATGTATTACATTAGTGTAACGTTTAAAAAAACGAAGAGTTATTAGCTATCCATTTAAAAGTAAAACTTTACGATTCTTCTAGTAGAAAACAGGTTTCGTTATTTTTTAAGGGAGAGTTACAGTAAAGTAAGTAGTATGGAATTCTCGTAACTTATGTTTGAATATATCTCGGCTATATGTAAGGAGTTATTTATTCTGACAGGCGAATTGCAATTGACTCGAGTTTTTGAAATGTATTGCCAATAAATCAGACTCGATGCCATTATTAAATTTTTCCTATCAATAACGGTGTCCGAGAATGGAATAAAACTGAAGATTGATAACTTTATAAAGAAGCATTTTTGATAATACAGTAAGGTTTTATTTATATCTTTATTAACAACTTTCGATTCACTTTCGATTAATACATTATCTTTTTATATAGACGCTTCTTTAAGCCGTACGTAATTTTGTACACGAGAATTTCTACAGAGTGTACAACAATAACTAAGTAAGTCACTCGGCCACTCTTTTCAAATTACGTAAGGATAAAAATGTGTATTAATGAAAATAGTGCTAAATCTCTAGGGTACTCAACGCTCTAATGACCACCAGCCACTACGGATTTACAGCACTTACTGGGTGTTTGTATCTCGTAACACATCAACGTTGAGCACTTTCAAATACACCGAAGGTGTATTATGAGCAGTAAAAAAGCTTGGTTACTATGTTTAACTGGTATAACCGTACCCGTCATAAATGACGGTATTGAAATTGGAATAATGAATGTCTAAAGTAGCTAGTACGTTGAACTGTGTATGCATTGCATAACATTGTATTTTATATATCACCACGAACGCTTAAGTCATGAGAAAATTTCATACCTACATGTGATATGTGATGATAATAAAACGTCTTTAGAGCGGTTTGAGCTATTATATATAAGATACTAAATTGTTTTGAAATAAAGACATTTTGTACTTTTTTGAATTGAGATCTAGTTCTGCATATTGATTCTGCATATTATTGATTGAAAATATGCCCACAAAGTACTGTTTTGGTAGCTTGACAGAAATACAATGACAAATATACGCAATAATTTATCAGTGGACAGGTATTTAAAATCAATTTTCGTAAAAAAGATACTACAGAACGATCTCGATATTTGATGTTTGTGTCGTTAATCAGACTCCCACGCCGGCAATGAGATTTCATTTCATCATTACTCATTTTGCGCTTATTGTTTTATGTGTTCCGATTTTTGTTTTATTGGATTTTTAACGACGCTAGAATTCAGTAGGAGTTAAGTATAATGCTTCGGGAGGATTTTTTCATTGGAAATCATTTATATTATGATAAAGTAATACAAGCAGGAAATCTAGTTAGTAGTTTTTTAAAGGAGTGGTGAAAACTTAAATCGTTCAACCATATTTAATAATGGCAATTCATATATTTTATTTTATAATAACAACGTATAACATAATAAAAAGTTATATATAAAGGCCAATAAATTAATGACTTCCATACAATTTCATCGAAGTACGTACTCTTTTAGATATGTGTACATCACAATATGATATGTTTCATTTGAGATCAAAATATACATTATTAAACGTATTAAACTTACTTACATGTATTAAAAAAAAAACATACATTATTTAAATACAATTTTAAATGTAGGATTTTTAATGTTACTGTTTAATGTCACTGTGTACTAGTCTTTCTGTTAATAAAACGACTTAATTGTATTATTTCCATTGAAGATACTGTCGATTCTCAAGTTGCTACATTAACACACCCGTTGTGCATTTTTATTTTTTGCAAAACTGTTAATTGATTTATGGATTTGTGTTTCCTAAAAATGAGGCGTATCAAGAGGAATTACCTCATTATTAGACCTTTCATATTCCCATCCTTCTATCCTTTGACACACCCTGGTTTTTTTTATTTAGTTTAAGTTTTATTAGGGTCCATAACTGAGAACGGACCGTGTTAATGACAATGATTCGTAGAAATCGATCCGACTCTTGTCGTGAAAGGCGATCGGGCAAATCGCCGGCGGACACGTCCACTGGACGAACCCATTTTTGACGGAAAGGGGTGGCTCCGACGGTGCAGAATCGTTTGCCAGACTTCGAGCCTGGAGAGCCACCGGCCCCCGTGGCCGGCACCGTTGACGTTGTGGATCGTTTGTGTTTGTTTTGAAATTGGACTTAATTTAAAATCGCTTGTCGTGTCACTTGCATTATAACTTAAAAGTAAATTCATGTGTTAAGTAAATACTTTTAAGGTGTTAACTGTCAATTCTTGGTGGAAAGTGATGGTTCTGATGAAACTGATGGTATCAACTGATCAGTTGATAATGGTCGTGATGAGCGAAACCGGTCCTGATCATTATAAATATGTGGAAGTAGTACAAACAAATTGTGTTTTATTTTTAAAAATATATGTTAAGTAAATGTAAATATAGACTCAATTTTATGTGTTAGGAATTATTTTTTGTGTATTTTAAACCACTGCATCTTCGATTAAAATAAATAAGAGTTGAACCGGATTTGAAATGGTGTTTGTTTGAGATCCCAGACCTTCCAGAACGTCGATAATCGACCATTCGCCTGTCTTCGATTCGGGTCTTCTCACCTTATTCTTTATCCTTTCCGAAAAAGAGAAATCGAGTGATTAAATAGCAAACATTTTTCATAATACATATTTAACATTGGGAGCGGGTATGGATGAATAAAAAACCATCAACAATTAAGAGACAATTTTATCCAACTTAGAATGAAATGGATTTTACTTTTTGTGAATAAGCTTATTAAACTACAATAATTGCTTTACGCGTCACAATTATAAAGAGTTAATTAATTAATATTTTAATTGATATTAACAAATATTTTCAATAACTACCTAATGAAGCAAAAAGATTACTAATCAAAAAAAATACACACGATCTGCTTAGTCTAAGCTTTTAGCCTTCTATGGGTGAGTATTTATTGCGGTAAAACACGAACATTTATACCGTGATGTATTAGATAAGACAAATTATAGGCAATTTAACATAAAGATCAGTGAATGTAAAAAATAAATAATAAACAGACATTCCGGGAAACAGATAACACGATTAATTAGCGGGTTCACCCACGCTTCTGGGCAATCTCATCGACATTTAAATGTTAATGACCAGCTTTACGTCGTTTTATTTTCAACTTGTCATTGCCCGCTCGTAAAAACTATTGAAATATCACTATCGGTATATGAATTTTTTGTGAGTTTGTCTTTAATTTTAGATAGCTTAATTTCAAGCGATCATTTATGAATAATAATTGCCGATTATAAGAACATTCACATCTGTATAATTAATATTTATGTAGTTAAAAGAAACTTAATATTTTCAATAGAGTCGTATGTAATACATTATATTGATTTAATTTTTTTCTTCACGATGTTTATTAATTAATAATACGTTAACTTATTTTTCTTCTTGATGAGCTACCTATGTGAACTATATGACCACTACGCGGCGCCTCCAGGATTCCCTGTCACCTGTCAACCATCAATCGCTCTGCATTACAGTTTTGTTTATTCCATTATGAAAGCCAATTATATACTGAAAATAGATAAGATGACCCTTTTTATTTGAAACCAATCTTAATACCCATTAAAACTGAAATGTACTATTTTTACCATTCATTAAAAATAACTATATAAATCTTATTCAATTGGAAGTCAACAATAAAAAATATTTAATGTGAAGTAATAAAACTCAATTAAACCAAAGATTATTTGTAGAATAAAAATAAACGTTTGAATAATAGTTATAATTAATTGTGTGCTATCAATATAAAGATTTCTTCTCATGAATTACAGAAACAATAGAATTAAAAATATATTTAGAGGTTTTTTTTTATTATTTCAATTCTATCTTCATTTAAATATTATATGTGTATTATGAAATCGAAAAAAATGTAAAACTCTGGGCAGGCATTCTGTGTAATTTTACTATTAGAAAAGATGAACGTTGCTTTTATTGACAAGACATAAATTTATGTTGTTTTTAGTAGTTGAAGATCAATCAAATCACTGTTGTAATTTAATTAATCACTTTCCATTTGAAATAAAATATATTCAGTGTGTATTGTTAACTTTATAATAGCCTTTAAACAGGCGAAGTTTCGATGTTATTATAAATGCGAGACGGTTTTATTGATTCATTGTTAAGGAAAGTTGTAATAAATAATATTTTATTTGTGCAATGAACCGATCGAAAAGTGAAATAACTGCTTCGTAAATATGTTTGATTGAAATTGTATTTTGTATTGCACATATTGAAAAAAAAATTGTCACTAACAATTTTCCATAACTATTTGTACTATCTTTAATAAAGACACTTTTGTTCTTTGAGTACCATGAATACAATGGTGTTAAAAATGTTTTAGTAGGATAAGCTATTGCTAAAGCGCCTTTTTTGAAAGATTTTTGTATCTATACATTAATTTTTATCAAGATACTAGTGAGTACCCTGCATGCGTTGCAATGTCACTCAAGGAAAGAAAGTGTTTGTGTTTTAATTCTATTTATTGAAGTGGTTTTGGATTAGAGGTTTGTGCAGGCCGAAATTTCATAAAATTACCCAGTCCGAGCCCATTATATTCAGGCCCGGCCCGGCCCGAACCTGATTCTCAATATCACACTAATTACCCAAACCCGACCCGAAGACCAGATTTATTTTTCTAAATATACACATTTATTAATACTTTTCAAATAATATATGTTTGGGTTTCCATATTTCCAACGATATTCATAACACATGTGAAATAAATTATTTAAGTTATGAATAGTATTGCCTTATGACTGATGTATGACCCGAACATAGTCCGAAATATTTTTTGTGAAAATTGAATTCCTTACCTTGATTCTAAATTTTCTTTACACGCCCAAACCCAGCCCACGGGTAGGGCTGAGTATCCGTGGATTTTGGATACACAATATTTTTCGTTTCCGTTTGGTGCTTACACGAATAAATCAGAAGGTTTTTCCAAGATGTCATTGTTTGTAAGTATTTGATTAATTGTTTTAGATTTTTCTAACCTACCAAAGAAACTATAGAAACTTACCAAAGTTTCATAGAAATCGAATAAATGAAATAGGAACGCATAAGTAATAAACAAATGTTCATTTTTATATATGCATATTTATAAACTTTTGTGTCGTATAATGTTTTCATTTATTTTGAAGATATCAGTGATATCTTTCGATGTATTTTTCAACAACAGCCAAGTTTACGAAAACCGACTTACAAAAAATCACAAATGTGATGAGGTAAATTACGAGAAACTTTGCAGACCTCGTTGTGAGATAATTGCAGAATAGTCGAAATGATTAGAATCGGACATTACAAAAACAGCAATCTTTTGATTGAAAAATCAGAATATGAAAATCCCAGCTTCTGTCAGCACCAGTAGCACGTAAGCATCCTGTCATAAATAACGGCAAACTTTTTATCTTATAGTTACAAAATAATTATTAATACAAATTATGTTTTGTTTTAGAATATTTTTGTTATTAACGACTTCCTTTTGTGAAATGGTTGCACACTACCAATGTACCTTAAAATAGATAGATTGAATTATAAATCTTGAATGGCATTGCAAATTTCAAACTCTGGCATTAAAATAAAACCAACACCTACCGAATATTATTTATCATTGATTGGCGCAAAAACAAATGGGCGAGTGGGTGTTTATTTAAATATTATTTTTACATTCAACTATAATCTCCTTATATTATAATTACAAGAGCTGTTCTGGTTTAACGATGACATACAGTTTTTCATATGAATCCTCAATATTATATAACTATAATAGATTGTCAAAATATTTTAATGGCATGTTATCTTTTTGTTGTGAAACTAATAACGTGTTTAAGGAAGTTAAAAATTATCATATACATACACAACAAAATATCATTTTCTTTTTACCATGTCCGCTCCCAATATGAATCATATAGTCTCCTAATGGAGGTATCTTAATAGAAGTTTTCTACGAGAACTATCTGTTACTCAGTTGCTCAACCTCTAAGTTTTTTGAAGATAGTAGGGATAGAAGGATAGGGCTACGACAGGAATAGTGGTTAGCTAATTGCTCTCGTTACGCCCCGTTTTTAGGATCAGATATGCGGGAGGGAATTTTAGGCATCAGATACATCCAGAAATGCATAAATCAATTTATGAAATCGTCCGTACACGAGACATCTGTAACCGTAGCCAACAACGTTGATCACTGTACTACAGACCCGACGGGGTCAACTATTATTTAGAGAAAAATGTACCTAGCCATTTCTATACAATTTTTTCTTTTATAATAATAGGTTGTATTCTTTTCTATACGGATAATTGGTATGAAAATCTTCTTTGCTATTGTAATTTAGGTTTATTAACTATAAAAAAAAAAATGTATTTTAAGTCACTAGAATACAAATAAAACAATATTCTCTGAAAAAGATTCGATAGACAAAAGACTAACTCTGCACTTAATGTATTTTGGAATCTACCAACTCTTGTCGGTACGGCAAAGATATTATGTTCACCTGGAAGTGCTTTGATCTCTCTGCTTTGAGACTCTGTTGTATATGCTCAGTCTGGTTGCGAAGAAAACGATACTAACTTATTTCAGTGTATTACATGATTAATATTAAAATAATTCAAAGTTAATAAGAAGTTAATATTTTTAAATTATGGTTCCAATCCTGTATTATTAGACAACGAATTTGAGAAAAAATCTTTTACAAATGAAAAGTTAAGAAGCGTAGTTAATTTTTCAACTAGCCTTGGAAATGATTTGATTTTGTTTGTTATTCACCTTGAAAACGAATCAGCTTGCTGCTGTGTTACAAATCAAGTCACTGGTCATCGAAATGGATTCACTTCGGTTGGGCGAGGTCTTCCTCAGCCACTACTCCAGTTCACATATCACGCCGCGTGCGTGGGCCCCTGTCAAAACTTGTTTTATTTATGTACCTCAAATAAGAAACAAATAAAACACATTCTAAAACTATAAAAAATATCGTTTTTATGTGTGCCGCAAGATTTTTTCATTACCTGATACATTTTATTAATTTATTTCAACATATTTTTATTTGACATAATAAAAATAACCTTTTTTTAGCCTTTAGAAGCTCTAGAAACTGCATTATTCTAGTATTAATTCTAACGAACTAATAAAAGAGGTATTTCAAGCATTTTGTTTTTGATGCAGTCATCATTTTTTAATAGGCTAGTTTGTTTATGATTTTCGATAAAACTTTTAATGCCACTTGAAGATTTTTAGTAGATTTAAAAAAAGAAAATGTAAACTTTCAATATATTAAAACATTTTGGGTGTCCTGTGAACTGAAATCAACATGAAACACTTTTATGTTAGCAGTCGTGCCTCTTTTTCGGGAAGTAGAAAAAACTACACTTATAGAAAGCTATGGAATACTGAAAAATAACTAATGTTAGGTAATTTCGATTATTTAAATTTCTGTCTAATCGTTAAGCATATTTATACAATTTAATTATAGTTAGACTCCTAATTCAGTATCTTAACAGAAGTTTTGTTTTGTTTTTCAGTTACTCCTTTTATAGATAGTAAGAATAGAAGGATATGGCAATAGCAAGCTACTATTTAATCGCTCCCTCTTTCTTTCTAGGTTCAGATAAGGGTTGGTATGAAGGAATGGAAAGTATCTCAGAAATCCATGAATGTTGACATCAATCCATGAATCGTTTTCAAACTTAATTAAGAGAGACCTTCACTCACAATCGTGAATAAAAAAAGCCGAAGAGCGGCCACGGGACCAGCGAATATAAATTAATAAGTATATTTTATATGAGTAATAAATATTTCAAAGAAAACGTATTTGTTTATGAAATTTGTATCGAATTTTCTTTCATTTGTATAATCATTGTGTCGAAGATAAGTGCAAGAATCTAAATTAGCTGTAAAGATCTAATAAAGTTGAAATTCTGTGCAAATTATGACCTTACTTCATTCAGTGAATTTATAACCAATAAAAGGTATTTTAGATAATTTATTTAGACCTTAAAATAAATGTACTTAAATAATTGGGTACCTCTTAAATTATAAAATACAACATCGTTACATTCGGAAGCAGTTTGCTCACAGTACATACAGAAAATAAAACAGTGAAGTTTTCGTTGCACAAATCTAATTAACTTATTAATGCTGTGACGTTGTAGACTGTATCTAGTGAATAACCAAGGACGAATGAAACTGCGTGTAATTTTTCTGATAAATTCAATTGAAGAGAAGCACAAAGGTATTTTTTCAAGTCTACAGAATCGAGATGTAATTATTACAAACCGCAATCAACGGAGACTGTCCTGTCACGGTTAAGCACTCTAGATATTGACTCTTTGATCTGTGGATGCAATAGTGATCTGCCATAACCGTCGTTGTTTTCTAAATTATATTTAGTAAAACTATACAGATACAGATGTAGATAAAATAATGTATGTATTTTTTATTAGTTACGAAAGGTTAGATTGAAAGCTTTTAGCATGTTTGAACGAATTTGTCGTCATCGTTACACGCGCCACATAAATGCTATTGTAGTAACACAAAACGACGAAACAAATAATACTTTATATCAACCAACGACGTCTATTATTTCTTAGTGTAGTTATAACAGATTGTACTCGGGATTGATAACATAATTTACGGTTTTATCGATACTAAAATCGTAATGAAAAATCTTTTAAATACAAAATCTGACGATAAAAGTTTTCACGTTGAGTCTTAGTTAGAAATCAATTTACTAAATATCTTGTTGGAGTGATTGTATTAAAGCGATTGTTTGAAAACATTAGATGAAGATGCTAGATTGTTTTTCAAGGTAAAAACAAAAATATATGGGTTTGGTTTTCTCTGCAATTTATAATTTAAACGAAAAACGATTGCAAGAGTTATTTAAAAACAAAAGTAGTTTCAAAGTAAATAGGGGTTGGATATTTCTACTTTAGTTTTTCCGAGATTTGTGTTTTGAATTACTTTAAAAAATGTATTTTCTATAATGATAATTTAAGCTAAATAGTAATACTTTATAATCTAAAGATTAATCCTGATGTGACGGATAAGAGCCCGACTAAAACTTTGCAGATTTATAGAAAGGAATAGATATATACGTATTCAGTTCGTTTAACTCTTTAGCCAATTAGAATGACTTAGGGTTCATTTTCAAAAAGTGTGAAGGTACGAAGATGTGAAAACATTCAATACAAATTAATAATTTTAGAATTAATAAATGCATGCAAATTTGTACTGATTATTGTGGCTGAAACAGAGCATTAGTATTAATAACTACAATAGCATTACTAATGGAGATCAGAAAAAATACTTACTTTTTTAAATTATTGTAAAACAATTATATTTCCTTACCAACTTAAATACTCACCTGATTGTATATTTATTATCTAAAAGTGCGGTATATTTTATCTAATAATAATGAATGTAAGAACATTTTCAATTTATGACAGCTTACCTATAAAATGACTAAGATATCAAGGTTGAAATTGGACGATCTGTATTACTAACCGATTTGATGAATAAAACGTCCATTTGACTTTCCTTTATCATTAATCGACTAAATTAAAGTTGATTGAACACGGTCGACGGTCTCTTCAAAAACCTACTTTTCAGGAAGTTTTTTTGCAAGAGTTATAATTAAAAATATTACAAATAATACACAAAGAGTTGTATAAGAAATAATTAAAACTTTATCATAAGATTTTTAGATTATTTTTAGCCTTTTTGAATTTACCATACAATCCCTACTTTATGAGCTTGACACTATTGCAGTTTGATCATAAAAGTGAGACTTAGTCGGTTGTTTTTCCATTTGTAAAGTACCGATACTTTTACTAAAACTAATTAATGATAATTAATATAAAATAATGTTTCCAAGATTGTACTACCATTAAGAACAAAACCCAGAATTGTTTAAAAAGGTCATATAATTACTATCAACCAAAAAACGACGACTTTTCCAAATTTAGAAAATTATTAACACAAACCATACTACGTATATTGCATTTAATACTAGTGAGTACCCGGCATGCGTTGTAATGCTACTCAGAGAAAGAAAGGGTTTGTGTTTTAATTCTGTTTATTGAAGTGCTTTTGGATAAAGAGGTCTGTACGGGACAAAATTTCATAAAATTACCCAGTCCGAGCCCATCATCTTCAAGCCCGACCCAGCCCAAGCCCGAGTCTCAATATCACACTTGTCACCCGAACCTGACCCGAAGCCCAGATTTATTTTTCTCAACCCAAAAAAGCCGATTTATTTTTTAATATAGTAATTCATTTACACTTTTCAAACAATATATATTATGTTATTGTGTCCATATTTCCAACAATATTCATAGCAAATTTGGATTATTGAGATGTTGTACACTTCCATGTATTTTGTCACTAACGACCCGGGTTTCCTCAGTTCGAGTCCATTCGTGTGCTCGAATGCCTGAAGATGCCGAAAGGCGAAACCCGGGTCGTTAGTGACAAAATACATGGAAGTGTACAAAATCTCAATAATCCAAATTTGATATTGAAATTCCATCAAGCACCCTCAGTCGATGTCTTAAATTATAAAATATTCATAGCACATGTGAAATAAATTATTTAATATTGGATTTCTTACCCGGGCCCGGCCCGAGCCCGAATCCAAACTGTCTTTACCAGCCCGATCCCAGCTCACGTGCCGGGCCAGGTAAAAGTCTACGGGCCAAGTCCGAGCCCGTGCAGACCACTATTTTGGATATACAATATTTTTTGAGATGTCGCTGGTTGTACGTATTTGATTCTTTTTAATTTAAAATTTTTGTCTTCAGAAACCTTCATAACAACTTGTACTGTGCGCATAACAACTTACTTAACGTAAAGGAATGCATAGAGGACATAAAAACAATCAAATCTTCATTTTTATATATAATGATAGATATATCCACAAAACTATATTTCGATTAGTATGTACATCCGATCCTATTTTTGCACGACGGATACGTTTCAGAGACTAACTATCATGTAAAAAAAGATAAGTTGTACATACAACAATGGAAGATGCGTTCAATTACTTAAAATACTCCAAAAATATAATATTCTCGATCAAATCTCGATCAAAAATTATCCGAATTAATTTTTTATTTATCTGTAAAAATAATTTCATAAGCTACGTAAATAATAAGTAATAAATTGACATTATTTGTGATTTAAATTACACGTTAGACATTAAAGAATAAAAACCAGAGAGGGAATAAAATCTTAACATAGAAAAGCGACATAAATGTGTCAAAACAATGAAAATTCGCCAAATTGAAAAAATGACGATTCCAAGTCTTTTTACAAATATACATATACTGTATTTAATAATACGTTTCGGTTTTTTCAAACGTGGAAAAGCAAAAAAACAGTGAATGAAATAATTGGTACGTTTTCTTAGACCGTGCTAAAAGAGAATCGGGTGTATATAAAACTGAGAGATTGTTTAGATTTGATTATTTCCTTATGCAAACATCTTATCTTATCTTAACAAGAGAAAACCAGTTATTTGTACTATTTGTACTTTTGTGGAAATGTGGAAGAGTGGTATTCGAATATAAAGGGGAATCTGGGGAATGGATCTGTGTCATCGATATATTTGTACATTTATACATAGTCAGTTTTGGAACATAAGAATCTACGGGTATGTCAAATATAAGAGTATTACTAATTTATAAAATTGTTCGCTTATCTATATAAACGTTCAATGTTATTTATTTTATTATTATAAAAACATATTATTAGTTTATTCGTCATATCATTATCATTGATTTGATGTTATATAAACGTTTAACTACACATTTCAAACAACAATTAGAAAAAAAGCCAAAAATCTCAGCCACAAAAAAATTAATGAAAATATTACGAATGTGCAAATCATTGTGTTTTTTGAAAGATTATTTCGGTTAAGTTATTGGATTTGTAAATGGATCATAATCATATTTTTTATTACATATTGAATACAAATTTTTTGCCCGTATCTCTATTATGCCATAATATATATCGTTTATTAAAACTTTAATTACAATATATTCAATTGACCCGGATTTTTTGAGCAAGTGAATGTTTTTTTTTTATCGATTTGTCTCCTGCCGCTCTAAGGTGACTCTTGTGTCCATGCAAAACAGATTCCATGAAGTGTTAGAATATTAAAATATTAAGAACGGTTCACATGTATTCATTAAAAATCATCAAATTAATCTACCAAGTTATTTGCAAACACATTTACTGAGTGTTATTGAATTTGTATCATGAACGATTTCAATTAATTACTTTATTTATATAATATCGATAGAGTTTTGGCCAATTGATGTAACCCTTAGAATTGAAATTGCTTAGGAGAAAGTAAAAACTGTTTTTATTGAAAACATTATATGATGAGTTGTGTTATGAATCTTTGAAATGCCCTCCTGTATATTCTCATGTTTGCAGATACGAGATTATACTTATGGAGTGTCAATGTAATAGTTACTTACATCAAGTGAACGGGTCAGAATTTTTAATCCTAAAACCAATGTAAAATGATGTTTCTCTTCCAAAAAGTAGTTAATTTATTTTTCTAATTTACATCTTTTGACCGAAAGTTGCCTGCTTTGTCGTCTTTAAAATGAGATCCAAACATTAACTCATTTTCGTATTTCTTGAGGGTTACATCAATTGGCCAAAATATCATCGATATGTAATTTATGAAGTATATAAATAATCAATTTATACTTAGCATATTTATACATAGCCTATTAAGAAATTCATATAAACTCTTATACGTTTAAATATTTCGGACTATTATTTAGTTTATTAGAAGATTATTAGTGTTTTGTTGTGATCGGTTGCAATCACCCGAAGTTTTGAAAATATTTGTTTCTGAATGAGTGCAATAAAGCAATAGCATAATTTTTTTTTATGAAGAAAATTATGAATGTAACCTGCAGCGGTTTTCAAACACCGAATAGCCAACAGTTATAACACGGTGTCTTTCCAACATTATAAGTTTATGTTATCCGTTTGAGACTAGAAATAGTAACTGAATATTTTTTTTAATGGACGTCAGAAATTAAGAAGTTCGTTTCGTAGTAAATAAAATAAAACTATGATAAAGAATCTTACACCGATATGAAAAAGCAAATTTAAAATTTGACGTATTACTCATAAGGTTTCAATTGCTTTATTGGAGTTCATTTATTTCTGAGTAATGCCAATGCCTTCTTTATGACCGTGTATGCCTGCCCTAACAATCATTATCGATTACTAAAAGTTCCACCGCAAAACGTTTCGGTACGGAGATCACGTCAATCGTCTCAGCAGAATTCTGTGAATCATCATGACAGACGTTCGGACGAGTCCTTGGTAAGGATTCCGCCTTATTACTGCTTCACGTAGCAAAAAAAAACTTTACTTATAATAAACAATCTTATTCTCAAGAGCAAGCGTGAAACCATTCAAGCGAAAATGTGTCCGGTTACTACGAAAATTGCTGCTCAAAGTTTATTTTTGAGTCAATTTTTTATTTGGTAGTAACATATTACTACCACGAACAGAAGACTTTTTCACCCACTATCAATGATAATTTTCAGAGGTAATTAAAATAAAATATTCCACATTTTTAAAGGTGTTTAATGAACAATTTTAGTACAATTTTATTACAAAGTAATTAACACAACTCAGTGAGTAAGGTTGATTGAAAGACTATCTTGTACCATTATATATCACACTAGTATTTTTCACCCGGCTTCGCCTAAGATAGATAACGCTTATGTTAGGTTATTAAATTTAGGCGTCGGCTAGCTAATGTTGAAATTTGAAAATATCACCATTAACCGCACCTCTTTCGTTAAACCCACAAAATAAAGCCCACTAATTAATAATAATGTCACAAGCTGAAACCGGCTATAATAAAAAATGACAATTTTGCCACCTGCACTCTTGTTATGGCGCCGCAGAACCTCTCAATAGACAGCTTGTTGATCTGCATTTAATAATGGCTCCTGCAGCGCCACAAATTGAACATACGATCAGAGTCATACGCTAATTCTCGATGACGATTCCAGATGCACACTAAGTTGTACGAATTTACAATACTCACTTTTTACTACATCAAAAACATGAAACTCAATACTTAACACAAATATTTGCGTTCGCGTTACTATTTCAACTGTCACTTACAGAATATATTAGTATTGAGTTGTTGCTAGGAGACTATTCTTATTACTTTTTCATCCCGCATTAAAATGTCAAAAATATCACATTTCGGTTTTAGCTTAAAAATTGAGAGTTGTAAGTTGAAAATAGCACAGTTGAACTAACATAAAATGACATGTGAAAATTTCACGTCGCTAATGTGCGCGGTTTGGGAGGAGTTGTTGTGACCGACAGACATACAGATTTCTACATGTATTTTGTGCTATATAGTGGAGCTGGAGAAGTCGGGAGTTAGATCCAGTATTGCTAAATAACTACCAACTGTTTTATAGTGATCCAATTACTTTTCTTTACTTCATAACTTTAGTACAAGATAATTGCAAAAAAAAAAATATATACAATTATTCTTCATGACAAACTGCATAGAAGTATACTTTATTAGAGTAGAAAATACATTTCGTTTACCACTTTGGGTAAATGTGTCAATATTGCCATATTGTGCTGCAATTAAATATTATTGCACTGAGATTCACTATTTTAATTAGAAATAGCAAAATATATTTATTTCATTGATTGAAGGGCTACTTTGTGGCGATATATTTTCAAAAAATAAACTGAAAACTTTGGAATATAAAAGTCATCAATTATATTTTATAATGATAATTAGAATCAATTTTTTAACCATGACCTGGAAGGACGGGGCTAGGAGAGGGTTAGTAGTTCCTTTTTGGATCGGATGCATTGGAAGGAATTTTACATTATTTTATTATGATAGTTTATTGAATCTTTTCTAGTTCTCACTGACAATCGTTGATAACGCTTCATTGGAAAGCGAATCTTTTTTTGATACTTATGGATTATCAATGTAATTTCGAGTATGGTTTATAAAGAAGATCATTGTTGAAAAGTATGCAATATAAGCTTAAATATAACAAGTAAAAAAATCGCAATGTCTTATTTATTCTGGAATGATTCAAACTATTGAAGAAATACGCCATTATTATATTGGAATTGAAATTTTTAGATGACAGTGTAAACTGTTGCTCAATGCTCTTGATGTGCACGATGCACAGGGATAGAGAGAATGCTAATTAAGATAAATAAATATTACTTTTAAGGTGTTAACTGCCAATTCTTGGTGGAAAGCTTTATATTTTAAAAAATAAAACAAAATTCGTTTGTACTACTTTCACATGTTTATAATAATCAGAACCAGTTTCGGTCATCACTATCATTATAAACTGATAAAAATACAAACATAACAGGGCTATTTATGTAAAATTGAATGCTAAAAATTACGGTATACAAAACAGTTGGTTCATGAACTAAGACATGAAATTACTGATCATCAAACAAATTATACATAAACCAAATAAAATAGTCTACAATTAAAATGTTAAGGACCTATTTTTTTAAATAAAGACATATTGCAATTATTGAACTTATTAAACGTTTTCAGATGCAATATATATATTTAATGATCACTACATTGAAACACAAATTAGTTACAAACTACAATTACTACAAACTATTAAATGTTAAAGATTTTAAATGAATTTTAAAGAAAAATAAAATACGCCTCTTCCATCACTACCATTATTATATAACTTCATCACTCTTTTTTTGTAAAGTGTTTGAATGTAAAAATAAACTTTTTACGAGCATTTTTGAAACACAGTTTCAGAAGTACAAGCAATAATTCAATGCTTGGAAATTGATAAGTTGTATCTGTTACATATTATTGGTCGCAATGTTTATTTGTCACGGCTATAACTTATTTTGATTATTTTTATACTAACCGTATTTTACCCGCAAGAAATTCTGTAGGTGGTTAGGCTACCAAGGCCATAGTGAGTTAGTAAGATAAGAGTTTGTGAGCGTGAAAATTTTCCGAACTGAGTGACTCAGATAGCGCTCGTTTAAAATATTTTTACTACCTTTTAACATGACAAATCCTTGAATAAAGATACACGTAAAATTGCCTATTTAGAATCTATTAGAGGGAATAAATAGTCACTTAAAATTACTTTATTGGTTGTTTTATTGCTTCATTTACTTTTAAATTGATAAAATTACAACATCGTCAAAAATCTAATCTATTTTACTATTTTATTAAGAAAAACGTGTTGATTTTCGTATTACGTTATTTAAAACTATTGGTCAAATTTTTATATATTCCGTATAGAATATTTTTTTTAATAAAAGATGTTAAGAAAATTTTAGTATGAAATTTAAAATTCCTTGGAAAATTAAAAATGCAAAACCTATTTTTTTACTAACACCACAATTTTATCAAATCATCTGCACAGATTTTGCTCATCGTAAACATATTTAATTGATGTGATTCAATTCAAAATTCAAGCTATGAGCAATACCGGTCCGGATCATTTAATAAAATTGTGGAATGAGTACAAAAAAAATTGTCTCTTGTTTTTGTATACGTACAGCCTTTCCACCATGAATTGATTTTTTTTGATACATCTTTTTTGAGATTGAAATTTTGTTGAGATGCATCCATTAGGAGACCATATGCTCCACGTTGGGAGTGGACATGGAAAAATATATATGTAATATATTATATAAATTACTGATTTCACCCAGTAGTATCCTAAAAATATTCGTTACAGACAGTCTTGCGCTTTTAACATGATGGAAAAGTCTAAGTTAATCTTCAGTTTTTACGGATAAAATCATTTATGAACAAAAGAAATAGTTTTAGGAGCTTACCGTTCGTATTTAATAAGCTGAAATTTTGATGGAAACAGAGCTAAAAAGAGAGAGAATTTGTTTATATTAAAGCATTATTTAATGAGACTCAGTCATAACTGAATTTAAGTTAAGCATAAGGCAATTCATTTGGTTTATTGCGAGCGTCATATTATGTTTTAATCATATATGAAACAATTAAAACTTCAAACAAACTATTTAATTGATTTCATACGAATAATTCAATTCATATTAAGTCTTATATGTTGAACTCGATAACAATATTGCTCTGGGCATATAAATGCATTCTGTATTATTGTTGTGCAAACATTTCCTCCGAGGACAGATTGAGTTGTTTGCGGGCAGTGAAATAAATAATTGCTCGCAGGGCAAATAGCTCGCGAGAGAATAACAATAAGATCGGACATCGAATTTATTCGGCCACATAATATTTAATATAATTAGCATGCCGTAGTAACGTAACGAAAGAATAAATTGTACAAAATTACATTTCGGTTGAACGAATTTATTTTTATTTTCGACATTGTGACATATAAAAAATCGTGAATTGACGCAATTATTTTGGGTATTTATTTAAAACAAAATTGAAAGTAAAGCCTACATTTCGGATGGCTTTTCAGATTTCAATTTATCGTAAAAATATATAGTAAATTTGTGCAAATGGGTATTATTTATTTTTTGATTGCATATCATACGTTTAAGATGCCATAGCCGAGTGGTAGTGCCATTGGGTTTAAAACTCTTATATTATTTTTTTGAACGATTTATTGATTCGTGTCCAAATATAACATTAAAATATTTTTCAAATCAGTTTTTCGTCGAGTTATTATATATGTATTTTTGTATTGCATTTTACTCTCAATATGTATAATTTTAACTATAAATAATTTACGAAAACTCACTATAAGACAGTCGTTATAACTTTCTCTTGAGACACATTTACGAAAGATGTACAAAGAAGTAAGGAAGTAGTAGAACTGAGATTATTGATTACGCGCAGTTTTTCATTATCATTTATTGTGACATCCATGTTTTTGGATATAAATCCCTAAATCGATTTAAAAATCACACAATAAATAGAAGCCCAAGAGCAGTGTTTAAATGTAAAGCCTTGTTGAAGCAATTGACCCTATTAAGACAATAATGTTATTCAATTACCTCCGGTCCCCACCAAGAAAAAACATTTTTTATATGAATTTATAAAAATAAGGACCGATTTATATATAAAGAACTTACTACACTGAAACAAAGAAATTATGTTCCCAGTTTCGACTTGGAATCGCATAATGTAATGATGTAATTGCGCATTTGGATTCCAGCAGGGCCTCTTAAATAACAAAACTATAAAAACACCCTGGCTTAAAAACTTGGTTCTGTCCTAATACTACGAGACCGACTAAGATAATATTCCTTTTTAAAGTATAACGTATTTGGCGTAAAACATATTTATCACAGAAATGTATCACTCGAAGAGAAATATCGATGCGTAATTTTAGTGCTCTTGCTTCACATGATTAAAGTCCATAATCCATCCATCTTGAAACCTACCGGATCGGCTTTATGTGATATCAATTTCCGCAAAATTTCTCTGAATTTTATTAAAATTGATACGTAATAGCCCATGTATTTTTTAAATATACTTCATTGCGTAGAATATTGATTATTTTTTTTACAAATTGGATTATCTGGCATATAGAGGATATCCCTAATATAATAAAAACAAACAGTGAGTACGATTGAAAAGTTAATATTTGGTATAGGTTACAGATGAAAGCACTATTAATATTATTTTCGTCTAGTTAATAAAATATTCAAATACTATTTGATTGTGACATTTTAAACCAACTATTGATGGAGTATTTAAACTGTGAGAATTTTTTAATAGGTACAATGTGATATAAGGATACTTTTGAGCGTGTATCATTGGATAAACTAAATAGGGTTTAATATGGACCGCTTCATACATATTTACTGTTACTAGAATTTAGTTAGAAGTGTAGAAATTCGTATTATAGTTTAGTTATCGAGTCTGAATCCCGATTCAAATAATAATTTTGAAGTCAATATTTGTGAAAACTACTTTCTGAGATTTGATAATCGGGTTACCGCTACGGTATATTCTGGTCTATGGAATTTACAACCATCAACTGGGTGTCTATAGTTCTTTCTATCAAATCGTCACGCACAGCCATGATATTATCCGACCATCTTCTTCGGGAGTTACACAGGCGCTACATTTTGGGGAGTTTTAAATTCCTCGCATTCAACATTTTGACCTTCCTATCTTATTGCTCCCATGATATTAATTAAATTGTAGATACGTTTATTGAAAAGCTCTACGTGAGTACAAATGCGAAAATTTTTAATTGATTTTTTGACCAGACCGAGTGTTCTACAAAGAATCTTGTTTTAAAATAATAGCTTATGTTGTCATTTATGGACGGACTCTTAAAAACTGCCAACACAAAACTGTAACGTCACGTACATTACAAGTAAACTCAGAAAATTATTTCCGACAACATTAAATGTATTTACTGTGAAATTTATCGGGTTATTTTAAATTTTTTTTTTATGTTTCAGCAAAGGTTCTGAAGTTAATTTACTCGATCAGTGGTGCGGCGTCGCATCTCTCCGGGCGGCCTCTCGACTTTCTTCTCACTTGGACCCTGCGGCCCCCACGCACACCAATGATGTATCGATTTGCTTATTGCCAATTCATTTTGCAATGTGCTTATTGTATGTACGTATTTGAAATGATATGTCATTCCATTATAATTGTTATTGCGGTGCATTAAAAAAACTATTATGCACTATTAAACTGCTGCTTTTTGTCCAACGGCTCGCTATTAATAATATATAATTGTATTTATAGCACACATCTCATTTGAACGTCATACACTATTGCATATATCTTATGACATTCGAAATAACAATAACTTTCAGAAGGAAGTTATTATTGTTTCTCAATTTATCGATCTGGACTATCTAGAAGTGATGCTCATACATTAAAATCTCGTGTTTGTTATTGTACAAACATCATTGTCAATTATTTGACATGAATTGAGCTTCAAGACATTTAAAATAATAAAGCGTAATAAAGAATCTCATACAACGAAGTGAACTGTCAAAAAATCGTTTCAACATATAAATATTATGATTATATTTTTATATACTGATTATATTATGTAACGTGTATAATATAATATTGATGGTCATCTATCAGTTGTATTTGCAACTAGGTGATTTATAATATTATCATTCCATAGAATAACAGTTTATTCTAAATAGTAGCTCAAAGTATGTATCTATACATTTTTTTTTGACTGGTGATATTATTATTTTGTTTTTTAACAAGCGTGTTTTACGAATGCGGTTTAAAGCTCTGCTACGTATTTATAGGTCTAAAATCATTTGTGTGAGTTGACCTCTTATGTCACCCCCCAGCAAAAATTCAGTATATTTCAGTAATCAAACCTCTACCTTGTGTGCGGTGGACATTACTAAAACGATGTGACCGGAAAATTGAAAATCAATAATATTTTCATAAGCAAAATAATTTAATATAAACAATTGCAATTGATTTTTAATTAAAAAAACATCATTCAATTAAATCTTATAATTGTTTTTAAAAGGCATGTTTACAATAACTGTAATCGTTTCTCAATTAATTACTGTTTTTGTGTGGCATTCCTGTTACTATAATATGCATTTACCATTGTTTAAAAAAAATTTGTTCTTATCCAATATTTCATCAATTAAAAAAACAATTTGTTCAAGATTATTAATCAGTACAATAAATTAAAATTATTATACTCGTTTAATTGTTTATTTTAACGACTCAACATATTGTATGTTATCAAAACGAAAGTCATTAAAACAAGATTTTTAGTGGGCTGTATTTTATTTTTCACGCAGAACATAATTGTTATCAGTGTGAAATTTATTTACCGGCGATAATTTATGCTCCCGTTTAAAAAACAATGGCCTTATAATATTTTGAAAATACGTGATATGTTAGCATAAATAAAAGATATCTTGATTATTTCACCAAGCCACTCCTCAATCTTCCTCCTCTTCTCAAGGCTCCAAGCTCAAAAGATAAAAATCTGAATTGGAAATAAGAGTTGTTCAACTATAAAGTCACACCGAAAATTGTATAACATGCAAATTATAACCATTCCATGTAACAATCGCAATTATTATAGTTGAACACTATTTACGTTATTTGATTTCCGGTAATAAAGCAAATGCATGTATGAATGTTTCATAATTATTAAGCTACATTTATATAAGTCTCTATCCAGCAGGTTTGATTTAAGGATATATTTAGTTAAAAACTGATTCAATTAAAAAAAAAATATTATAATAATATCAGTATAAGTTGTGACGTATCTTAATAACTATCAATACTTAGTTACTCTGTATTTTATAAACTTGCGACTTTGTTCACATGGCGATTATTATTATTTTGGTAATTGCAAAATACAGTGAGCGATGGATTTTATATCAATAAAATTAAACCGAGGTCGCATTTGAAATGAAAATATTGCAGACCAACTTGGGTTTCAAAAATATATATGAGTTTAGTTAATTAGGAATTTGCTGGTTATATTATCTGAAAAATCGATAGAGAACGCAATTATTTACATATACACCTATGAAACACAACAAAAACAAAGGAGAAATTCTCAAGAAGATTGACGGGATTATTTTGAAGGTTATGACCATATGTGGACGGAGATTGACTGAGGAATAAATAAGAATGATAAATAGAGGCACACCGCGTGTTGTAGTAGGGCGGGGGCACGTGGGGTCGGCGCTCCAACATTTTTTAATAGACGAATTGTGAATTTTACGTAATGAATTTAGCCTGGAAACTAGAAGCCCGCTTCACGGACTCCACAGAATAGTTTCAGTATAATAATAAAGGTTGGAAAAAAATTGCGTATTATAAATTGTACAACATTTTTATGGATAATTTATTATCTTTTTTCGTTTTGGTGCTCTATACTAAAATTCAGCTTGACCCTTAAACAATTCAGTGACCACATGGATAGATATCGGTAAGATACTGGTCATCTTTTTGTTCAAGTTAATTTTCAAGAATTAAATCAGAGTTTTTATTATTTTACTTAAATATCTTAAAATGATTTTTGTATCGATATATTATTGGATGAAAGTTTTGTTAGAAACTTGCTGATGTGATAATTGGATCACTGTGGGTAAGAGGTATTAAAATATTATAAATAAACAGTGCGTCCAGACATTTTTATTTAGCACTTCACCACCGTAGAATGCTGAGCACATTTAATTTATAACGAATGATAATATTAATATTATAATAATATTGAGTTGATTTGACAATATCTGGCTGAAGGCGAAAGCTTTTTGGCATGGCGTAAAACTTTCGTCGCAATTTTCGCGTCGCACATTTTGCTCCAATTATCTTTCGCTGCATAAAATATTAATGATAATAATTCTGCGGGTTAAGATAATGATTTAAAAGGGAATATTCACACTCGAGCGGCAAAACGCGAGCGGTACATTTATATTATTAAAAAGCAATTAATCAAAGCTGGCCGGCTATTAAGAAGCGATCTTCGTCGGCTGAAAACATACTAAAAACACTCGGCTTGGCTTGACAGGGAAAGGAGTTTCATTTAGGCAATTGATTTATTTTTACCATAAAGATTTTATCCATCACAATTTACGTAAGGAGTTGATTTGGTCGACTTAGATTTGGGACAGAACGCGTATCTGAGCCCTTATCTTTTGAACTTATCGGTGATTTATTTTCACTTTTCCAATTATTTTTAATTAACTCAGTTTATAAAAAATAAACTACTCACAATAGTGATATAATATAATACTAAAGTAATTTTGTTGTTCACTATCATAAATTATATCAATATGTTTTGTCGTGTGTCGTGTTCGGTTAAATCACGTATACACTAAAATGTTAGGTATAATAATTTTACGAAATATAATATCCAATAGATTTGCTTGAGATAGTTCTCTACCAGCAAGATTTTATTAGAATAGTAAGTTAACTTAAGTTTTATGACTATCGGAGAAATTCTACAGCGAAATGAAAGGCCACAATAATCCGACCATCAAATCTCTTCTAGATTTTGACATCGACACTCCGACCGATTTTATTAGGCCCCGCAGGGTCTTTTTACTCAAACCCTCTAAGTCCTCTATGTCCTCCCTACAACTCATCTGACTGACGTGCGGCATGGACCGGAACCAGCAGAAGAAAGAAGAAGATGACTTCACGACTCCGAAGAGAGAACATCCAGACCGTCTGGGACATTGATCGTTCGACCTCCTCTCGAAGATAAATACTAAAAAACTAAACAGGCCAAGAGAATATGTCAGTGTTGCACAAATATGTGCAACACAAATAAAAATAATAAAAAAATATAAAATATATATAAGCCCAATTCTTTCATATGATCAGCTCGAGGTTACTGTATCAACGATCAATGTCACCACCATCAAGATTCCACCACCCACACAGATCTACCATACCCCACACAATTCTTCCCAGAGATGAAAGGAGAAATAAGGCCTAGCCCGGGTATCCCTCATCTAGTGTAAAGAATAGTAAAGTAAAAAAAGTTTTATGAATAAAATAATAATTTCCTTTTTTAGATCCATACAACCTTTCTAGCCTTATCGATGTGAAGTAGAGAAGTTATTCTGAGTAATTTTTACCATATCTGTTCATTGTTTCGGAATTTTACCTCCGATATTCAAAATTTTTTTCTTTCTTTTGTTTCATATGTCGTAAGCAGACTAGTAAATAGTTCAAATATATATATACCCTGCAACACTGCATTGGGCCAATAGAGTGATTTTTATTATGTTAAAGCAGGTGGTCGTACTATCATCAGCTGTTTACAGATAAAGAATGCTGGTGGAGCAACCATCTTGAAAATACATAGATTTTTGTAGCAACACGTGTTATTTTTAAATATCTTAAAAATTTATAAAATCTTTACTCGGTTTCGTTAGATAATTAGATTTTTAACTTATCTTACTGCAGAAAAGGGTAAGACGTGGTGCATTGAAAATATTTATATTCGTCTGTATTGGCGAGGCATAATGAGTTGAGGCGATTAATGTAAGAAATATTTTATTCCAGATATAAATATATAAATTTACATATCCTAACAATACATTCTTCCAGTAAGTTTTCCTTTTAAGTCGTTATACATTGAATGAAAAGTATAGCGCTTAAAATGTGAAAGCTAAAAAATTCTTATAAAGGGTTGGTTGTAAAAATTACAGATAAAATTGGAATATTGATTGTACAACGCTTGAACTGCGCAAACTTCAGTCACGTAATATATAATTAAAGAGTATCGTTATTTATCGGCATCCGAAAACAGGCAGAAACGAGATCACCAGAGACTACCGTGTAACAGCACTGCTTGGTCAAATAATCGTACAGGCCTTGCTATAAGTCCTGTTATTTACTCATGTATGCGAGGTGGTCCAGCCAAATGAAGAGTGGTTTGAATATTCAATGAATTATGGCTAGGATTATTAAATATTGAATCATTACGTGGGCCGTAATCATGCTTCGGGAGATATGAAAGATGCAGTGTCAAAGTGAGTTAAAGCCGAAAACGTGCAGCAATTATTTAAATATTTTAATTGAAAAGCAGCATAATAAGCTGTTTTTATTGAATTTAAAACAGTGTAAGTAATTTTTTCAACTATAAACAAATAAAAAATTAAAAGTATAATTGAACCATAATGATCGGGTACTTCCACGACAGTCCTAGGGATTGTAATACCGGTCTTAGCGAAACCGAGATCCCGGTAGTATTGAAATACCGGTTTTTAAAATGCAAATGATTTTTTTACTAAGCGAGAACTTCAAAAGATTAAGGAATTTAACACACATCTCATTTATTATGCAGAAGCAATGCACAACTCAAAAGAATCACCTATTATCGAATTATCGAATTTGCGTAATTGCGGTCCCAATTGAGTGTCATTATTATTTATTTTTCTGTTTAATTTTATAAATTTTCTTAAAACCGGTATTAATATTTTTGCAAAATCTGTATAAAATACTAAACACCGAAATGCTGGTATTGACATATTCATCTGATATTGCAAGCTCTAGCTGTAAAATATACTAAATTATTAAGGTCTACAACAATCTTCTTCTTCTTCGACCATATTGGCTCCCTGTGTGGAACATAATGGCCTCTATGCGGCGCCTCCATGACTCCCTGTCACCCTCAAATAGCTTTGTTTCCTACCATGATATGCCAGAGTTCCTTAGCTCTGCCGAGTATATCCTGTGGAGAGTACTCGATGGTCTTCTAGGACACTGGAATCCCACTGGTCAGAAGAAGAGGCAAGCTGGGTTGAGGCTCTCCAAAAATCATCCACATGTTAGGAAACGAAAGGCAAAAGGACTTACCCCTCCGTATTTCCAAATATTTTTTTTTGACAATCACAATGTATACAATTTAATACACGTTTTTTTTTGGGCTATACAGAATATTTTTTGTGTGTGGGTTACGTCCGTTTTCTTTTCCACAGTCGATATGATAATAAACATATTCGGACTATTGGGATTATTGCACTAGTTATATTGGGCGACAGTTCTGATTCTAAAAACTTTTAATACTTTATTTGCACAATTAAAAAGCAATAATTCACTAATGGAAAATAATTAAAAAGAAATTCCTAATTTAATTGGTACAAATAAAAAAGTGATAAAATCAAATCATAAGCCTTATCTATCACATCTGATATATTGATAGAAAATTTGCAAAAAATACGTAAAATTTAATTATTTCGTCATTATTGACCGGAAAGGATGTTATTATTGCTACAGAAATAACTCATTTTATGACAGGGAGATAAAAAAGAAATTAATCCGAAATTTGGTCCAGAAAAGTATTCAAGATTTTTTGATTCTGTTGATAATATAATCTTCAAATTCGTTTTAACATTTTACCCGATAACAAAGGTTATTTTACACTTTGATTTACGTTGAACATTTTTCATCATCATATCTTGTTGTGTAACATTATACAGTCAACAAGTAAAGCTTTTTCATTTGTTCAACAGACGTTAAAAAAGCGCCGGAGCTTTCAACAAACATAATCAAGGTTAATGCGAAGGGATCAAGACGTAGTGAGTTATAGCGGATACTCCTTTGCTGGCCCATATTCCATGCAAAATTAACTGTAACATCCGGGATCTTGTGCGATGATCGCGATGTTTACTCTGCGATGTACATAAAATACATGTGACCGGTTTTTGCAAACTTCCAAAAATACAATTACTGCTGGAAAAGTCTGGCGTGCAAATGGGTACACGTTTTGAACGTTAATGACTAGTGAACTCCATGACCTTGCGCCTGCATGTTAAACGAGGCTGATGTTATTTTAATGCAGAGCAGGATTTATTTAAATGTCACCCCTAGCCTTTCACAACACATAGGTGACAAAAGAAAGCGTATCCTTCCGGGTAGTATACACAATGGAACAATATTTGTGCATGTAAAACATACCATTTTAGATAGAGGAATTATTTCTGTTTGCTATGTTTATTATATTGCATGGATTATATGTCTTCCTGGGCGGGATATGGAATAATAATATTGCATCCAAATATGTGTTATAACGAACTGGCTATAAGTTCCACATATAGATCTAGTTATCGTTCTATCTTCATCCTGATTCCAGGACTAGATACTCTGACTGGGTAGAGGATAAAATACCTCATATATGTATGCTTTATATAAATAATTAGGGCATAACAGGAAAACCATAATAATTTCAAAGGCCTCTTTTAGGTTGTTAACTGTTAATTCTTTGTGGAAAGGTTTTATATATTAAAAATAAAACACAGTTTGTTTGTACTACTGCCACATGTTTATAATGATCAGGACCAGTTTCGTTCATCACGAGCTCATAATTCTCGTGATGAGATCAGATCAGGTGAGTGAAACCGGTCCTGATCGTTATTAACATGTGGAAGTAGTACAAACAAATTGTGTTCTACTAAAAAAAACTTCAAAAGGCAATTCCTCTCATTTAATTTTTTCAACACCGAGTATTTCAGAAACATATTCTTTTGCAAATATAAATAGTTTTTTTTTTTTTTTAAATTTGGATTATTGAGATTTTGTACACTTCCATGTATTTTGTCACTAACGACCCGGGTTTCGCCTTTCGGCATCTTCAGGCATTCGAGCACACGAATGGACTCGAACTCAGTTCGAGTCCATTCGTGTGCTCGAATGCCTGAAGATGCCGAAAGGCGAAACCCGGGTCGTTAGTGACAAAATACATGGAAGTGTACAAAATCTCAATAATCCAAATTTAATATTGAAATTCCATCAAGCACCCTCAGTCGATGTCTTAAATTATAAATAGTTTTATCTCTGGGATATAAACATTAGAAAATATCATCTTTCCTATTGAGTAATGAAAAATATTCGACGCACCATTTATTATGTGATTCAATTTCATCAGAATAATTTGAATCATAGTTGGCCTTTTTAATCATGGTTTGATAAAAGTTTTAGTTGTTTTTTGAAATCCACTGCTAAGTGGGTAAAACAAGACAAAATATGAACATTACTTCTATCTTCATTATCACCAAACGCTTTCTGTTCGCTTACTATATGCTTACATGTTTAATTTATAAAATTTTCAAGAAGATCCCTAAAACATGTAGACTTGAAATAAATCAACAATTTCGTTCAAATATTCATATAATTTTCAACGTTATAAAACATGTTATCACTAAATATTATTCATCATACGGATTATTATCATTGAAGTTATTATATTTGTTTCCTTACAAAGATTCAAGTACAGAAGTTTACCACTTTCTTTAGTCTTTATTGAGGGCTAAATAATTGATGACCATACATATTTATTGCTTAAAATTTGATCAAAAGTACAACGTGTAATTTATTCGAGTGTCACTGGAAGTGTTGATTTGATTACCGCAGTATATCATCGATCATGCATGCCGTGCATTGCGGATTAATTTCTTATATGATGTTGCAGTCAGATATATTTATGGTTTATTTCCATAACAAGTTAATGTGGATTATATTCAAAAGTAATTAAAAGCTTGAAACATCAATTAATATCATTTATTTATAATCACATCTTTTTTTGAAAAGGCAAATTGTTCAAAATTCACCATACAGTGGCATAATAATCACGTTAAAAAAATGTTCCTGTAATTGATAGAATATAGCATACCATTTTTTTAATACCTCAGTTAATTAAGGTATTTTTATTATGCTATCCCGTTAACCGTTAACTGCACATAGTAGAAAGCACATTTAAAACTAGGTGTCATCTTATTTTTTTCAAAAAATCAGTTCATCTTAACCAAAACAGGCTATTTAATTTTGGAAAATATAAGTCCATTCCAAAGCAATAACTGCTCTCCGTACATAAAAACTGTTTAATGAATAAAGTTTTTTAAATTAACTAACGGATATTTTAAATTGAAAAGTATATTATTTAATGAAATGAGCATAGCTCTTGTATAAATTGAAATCTAAACTTAAAATTAGTCTTCTGATTAAGCGAAGTGTGTTACATAGATATTCACATTTACGAATATCTTATCTGTCTATTAAATATTTTGGGTTTGTGGTATATCTAACAATGTTGCATTAAGGTTTTCTAAATTAAGAAAGTTTTTCTGTCCGTATATAAATATATATTGTTTATCTTTGTGCGGAATTAAGCTATATAATTATAAATTATCGTACATTTACTATGGTGATCTAATTATCGTATAAATTTATTAACAAAACGCAACGGCTTAAAAAAAGTTACACATATTTTCAACGGCAATCATCCGCATTCTTCAGAAGTCAATATTTATTTCTATTTCCCGGATAGATTTAAATCAAGTCGCTTATTTGGGTTCATTGAATTCGTTTCCTATGAAAATTAATACTCATTAGAATGAAATCAGAATCTATTTTAAACAAATAAAGTAGACTTTGATTAAAACATCTTCTTTCTAGTGACTATTTATAGTAATGACCTCGTAATGATTCGTAATAAACGTTAATGGAGAAGACTTCAAATAAAAAAAATATTTTCTATAACAGTCCAGATCTCGAATCTCAAGTTTTTAAATTTGATGTGTGTTTTTTTTTTAAAGTAAATTTTTGTGGTATTTTACAATCTGCTTATGTGACCAAGTCTTTGTGATTAGTCTCATAGTAATCTTATAGAGATTAACTTACAAACAAAAGTCTATTTGTTATCTTTTACATTCTTGATTCCATATTAAGATACGATTTTTTTTCTGGGTGGCTTCCACTTTTCAAGACAACCATTAAGAACTTGATTGTGAGTATATATCTGTACAAAAAAGTGAAGTTATTTTAAAAATATTCATTTGCCGATTTCATGTGTAAGTGCGTACTATTTTTTTACGAGTACTCGATTGAAAAACCATATTTTTGTTGATGTTAAAATATCGAAAAATGTTTTGAGTTGTTAGGCAATGTAACAAGTTATTAAATGGCATGCATTATGTATGCACTCTACTAAATTTAAAAAAATCAATTTAATGTGATCGGCGATATAATTTTACTAGGCTCCGAGACGTGACATAAATTATAATCGAAATACCAACAGTAATTATTTTTTCTGACAATATTATGAAAGCACCGGTTAATTTATTGGTAAGTATTTTTTTTTTATATCACGAGAGATTTTGTATTAAAATTGAGATTGAAATGCAGTCGTAACGGAAACCAAAAGTGACATTTACAACCATAATTTTCTTCCGAAAGAGGCTTAATTTTGAGATTGATAATTTCCGGAAGGTGAGAATTTTAACCACGAAGAGATTTCATTTATGTATAAACAAATGCAAAAATCCAAGCAATATTTAATTTATTTTTGTTGTGATAATTTTCTATGTATTGAGAGCTTGTATAGTAATACAATGTAAGTAACAAAATAGATAAATACAGAATTTAGATAAAAGTTTTTGCTTAGTTGACTCAAAAGGACTTAGGAGGTTTTATTGAGTACATACAATTGAATTTATCATGTAACAACACAATTAAGAATAGACTTTAAACTAATATAACTGCTTTTTCGTTCTTGATCCACATAATTGTAAATAATAAAAATACCAAATTTGGATTATTGAGATTTTGTACACTTCCATGTATTTTGTCGCTAAGGACCCGGGTTTCGCCTTTCGGCATCTTCATGGAAGTGTACAAAATCTCAATAATCCAAATTTGATATTGAAATTCCATCAAGCACCCTCAGTCGGTGTCTTAAAAAAAGCTGAAAAATTATGTAATATATATATGTTTGTAATTAAAATTTACAATAAAATACTCTTCAGAAATCAAAATCATCAATATTTCAATTACCCGTTATGAAGCATTTCAAAAACATGTACTTTAATAATTATAAATTTCGCTGTCTTTACGGGTTTGAATCGGTTGATTAAACTATATAGTGGTTTTCCCAAAATATTAATGTAAAAAGTACAAATCGTCGATGTCATGAACACGCAAAAAACTCAAAAAGGTTTACGATACAATCATAAGATTAAGCAGGCTATTTATTATGTTACCTTTCTACAAACCTTTTTCAGAAGTTGATGAGAAAGGATTGATACTACTACAGAAACACATAGTCTAGGTCAAAAATAAATGAATTTATTGAAAAAAAATCTTTTTGTTATTTCTGGATCGCCCGATATTATGAAATATTCCAAAAATTGTTTTCTTTTGATATGTGAAAGGTTGTTTTTCACTACTGTCATAGAAGTGATTTCAGAGTAATATATCAAAATGAATTACTTTTATGAAGAAAGTATTAATTTTAAAAATTTTTAGGAAGTAGCTCAGTAATGAATTTTATTAACATCTTAACTAAAGACAAAACTTTCGATATCAGTTATAAAAAACTAATCTGATTACTCTCCATACGAAAATTACTGAGAATTTTTATTTATTAATTATTGAATAATTTTACTTATATTCAGTAAAAATTTAAGCTTGAATGTTATACAAAATTATTAATTGCAAAAGTACGCTAAAAAATGTGCCAGTGTTAACAGACATATAATCATGATAATCTGCATATTATACGGTGCAAAAAATGTTTATAAAGAGGTAAGTAGATTTTAATTTTGGGCCTCATTGACTTTTATTATATTTTTATGCAGAACGTGGATGAAAACGGACGTTCGGAACGACGGAAGCCCAATCTGATTAATTTTCAGTTAAACCGTTGACCGATCATTAAATACATATTTTTAAATACGTTCAATAAATTTCGAATCATCACTTTCTTGATAAATTTTTGATTAAATAAACATTTTTTGTAACAAGCTTTTTGAAGAAACAATACCAATTTTTAGTTTGAAAAATATCCCGGTAATCGATTTTCGACAACAGTAAATTATTATTTAATTTTTTTGCTTTTTAAACGTTTTCCATGGTGGAAATAAATAAATGTTATGATGGCTTTTTTAAATTGTTTCACAATTACGTTTTTAATAAATTGAAAGGAATAAGAGAAAAAGTGGTTAAAAACCATTATACATTCAAGTATATTTTTATTGACTTAAAGTAATCATATTGTTGACTAAAGGGTTTGTTTTGTATGTGAGTGTCAAAAAGTCGTTATTTTTTGGGTTACATTTTAAGGATATTTTAACAAGTAATCTAAAAATATACCCCCAAATAGTTGCATTGTTATAATTCTTCTCATCTACTCTTGAACATCCTATTTTACAAATTTTATAGTTGCTTTTACTTTAAATAATTAAAATAAGACCATGTTTATGTTACATATTTTCTTAAATATCTTTCAAATAATTTACAAATTTTCATGGTCATTTATGAAAGATTTAATTCTACTACAGATATATGTTGCGATTCTGAGTAGATGTAATGATTTATAAAATCATATTAATAAAATGAACTGTAGGTCAAAAATTCTAAGTGAAACGCCTTCCTAATGACAGATATCGGATGAACACGAGTATCCGGGAAAAGTCACGATATTCAATGGTTTTATTGGCAATTAGCTAGCAAATATCGAGAATGCCAAAATAGCATTTTTAGCATTGCAACATTTAAAGTCAAAACCGATTCTAATTGACCATGGAGCTTTAAAAATAAACAACATACCTGAACAAACAAACGATATGTCGGGCAACGGAAATTGCATCACCATAAAAAATCGGTCTAAAAAGTTGATAGTGAAATAAAAATGCTATTCGTGGATTTTATGTCTGTAGCTTCTATTTCGAGCGGAACTAATAATGCCTAAATTGAGATCATTACAAACACTTGAGCTATTTTTTTTATACTTTAACCGATTTGGTGCAAACTTCATGATTGGCAATGAATAATAGACCAATGCGATAAAATTTCGTTCTAGCGCAGTACAAATTTTTTCACAAATCATTTAAGTGTGGGTGGATCCATTGTATTAGTATTAACAAATGAATATATTGCATTCACTAGACGAACATCATATCTGTCCTATACTACTGATTGTTGATAATTTAAGTTCAAATTTTAATTCTTTGATGACGATTCTTTCATTAATCATAAATAAGTTGTGTTGGAAAGATTCAAAAAATAATTCTCATCTCATTGTGGCATCAACAGATTTTTATGCAAAAAATGCAGTACACAACTAAACGAAATAACATGCTTTTAATTAAAAATCATACTTAATGTCGTAAGTAATAGCTTTTTTAAAATGCTTTTGTATTAATTGGAAAAAGTAATAGAAGCAATTATAACTCTGGTGGTGACTGGGAAGCTTTGTTTGATTCAACAATTTTATTTAATAGTATTTCAAATGAAATAACAGTTTTGTTTGATACTATTATGCAGTAAGTGACATATTATAGCATATCTTGAATTCTATCGTTTGTAAAATATTTGGCAATATTTTTTAAAAGCAAACTAAAGGCATCGTGGGATAAATTGCTCATTGATCGGAAATAACTGCTATATATATAATTTTACCAAATTTGAATTCCTTGGTATTCAGATTGATAGATAGAACAGGTTGTTGGAATGAATTCATTGACTTATTTCATATTCGTACAGGGTGAAAGCAAATACAAATTAATCAGCAAAAATACATATAAAAAATAACAGTAAGTAAAGAATAACATTTCAAAAATTATATTTAATTGAATATGATAAAAATAATAAAGTTTTAAGTCCAAGATATTTAGACCCAGGTCTGAGTCTCAACATCGCACTTGTTACCCGAACTCGAAGTCCAGATTTATTTTTCTTAGCACGAAAACATTCCGTTTTTTTCAATGTTTAAATTCATTTTATTTCTTTATAATGAATTATCTGGCACGACAAGCTGAAAAACCTTTGGAAAGCAGATACTGCCTAATTACACTCTATTTATATACGAACAAGTAATATCATTATTGGGCATTCGTAAAGAACACACACACAGAAGGCATTGCTTTAAATTTACAGGTTTCTGAAGAAAAGTTTGGATGGCTCCATACGTTTCAAACAGTAGATGTTGTTTTTTCAATATTTCCAATGATATTCATAACAGATGTGAAATAAATTATTAAAGTTGTTTACGTTTTGTTATGTAAGGCTATATGGCTGCCTCATGACTCATTTTCTGGAAATGATACTCTTTAGCCGGGTCCGACCCGACCCCAAATCTGAATTGTTTTTACCCGCCCAAACCCGGCCCACGGATTAAGCCTGGACCCATGCAGACCTCTACCAGTTCCCAACACATGTTTACTAAAGAATATCTTATAATTATTGTTATGTTAACTTACAGCTTTACCCAATACCAGCTGTTTATAATTAATGATAAGATGTTTATAAAAACAATTCGCATTTTAAGTCAGAGGATGTGTGAAAGTAGATGAATCAATTTAGGTGGTTAAGGTTTAGCAGTACTTATAGCGCCACTAAGCAGACGAAGAAGTATCATATACTTAATCTCCTTTTCTACATACCGTGTTGATTATCGAGCGCATCTTGGTTGCACGCTGTTTTGTGTGGCGGCAGAAAGCCCTCAAAGATTCTGAAAAGAATTTCTTGACAGTGTCGTCGTTCTTCTCACAGGAGATTAATTCTTACTGCATTTAAATATTAATGAATATACGACGTTAAAAGATCGCTCAGCATTCGCTTAATGGCGCTCTCTGGTTGCTCGCAATTCGTTCTCTTCGTTAATGGACTGTATTTTTATTAGCTTATCTCAATACCAAGAGCATTTTTTAATTAAACATCGGCTTATTAAAGGTGCATTTTTGGCGTAATGTCTTTTGTTAACATAATTAATCATTGCTACATTTTCTTTCAATCAAAATTTGGCAACTAACTTTTACGAAAAATCATTTTACGTACAATGAAACGTCTTACGTTTTTATCCTAAGCTTACATTTTATTATAATTATTTCAATTTATTTGAAACGATCATGGCCGGTTTCGTTCCCTCCGATCCAACCCAAAAACGGAGCGTATCAAGAACGATTGGCTAACCACTAGTCCTGTCTTAGCACTATCCTTCTAACTATACTCTCTTCAAAAAAGAGAGGTTGAGCAACTGAGTAAGAAGCAGTTTTTGTATTAAAACTTATGTTGAGATACCTCCAGTAGCAGGCCACATTAGAAGCGGAGATGGGTGGGTTAAAAAAATATTTATCTAAAACAATTTTTAAAATAATCGTAGTTAAATTTTATTTGATCGTTGAGTCTTTCCGATTTATATATAAAATTAATTAATTAACTGTGAAGGGTTTCCCAAATCAATAGAAATTATTTCAAGATATTGTTTTTTGGGATAATTATTTTGAATATTATAAGCGTAGCCATCTATGACGGTATTGAAATTGAAATACTGAATGTCTAAAATAGTTAGTATGAACGCTTAGGCATGACAATAATAAAACGCCTACAGAGTGGCCTGGGCTGTTTATAAGATGTTTTAATACACTTCAAAAAATTTCATCTTTTATTATTGAGAAGTTGAATTTTTCACAATCAATTTTTTTTATCACAGCTTGGAAAATCTATTAAATTTTTATGGTTTTATATTTAATCTTTAGACGTTGTATAGCACTCAAATATTAGTGAAATAAACTTACGTAAAGCAATAAATAGATCAAATATGAAATAAATTAGAGTAGATTTATAATGGAATAAGACAAAAAAATGGCAGAGAATTTATTCACAGAAGGATTGTGTTATAAATTCGATAGATATAGTTCTGGCGATGGCGTGATTTTATACAAGCTATTAAACATATTATAAAATTCTTGTGGGACTACATGTCTTGCTATTTTTAGCTGATTATAATGGATTTGCATTGCAATGTATTTGAGTCTTAAGTTCTAAGTGTACGATAAGGCAACAATTTATCTTTGTAACTCAGTAAAAAGAGAGATCGCACTAGTGAAATAGCGAGTATTACAGTGAGTAGGCAATCGTCTCTAGGTTATAAATATCAGTTACAAATAATAATAGTAATATCGGGTGTGGTCACTGCGACCAGATCTCCACTTTCCCCATACTTATTGCAAATCGATTAACACATCTGGTCTTCAAACAGAGCATTTGCTCTGCTTTGAAATAAGAGCCATGATGCAATATTAATATAATCCATTCGATCTATGGATTCATGAAATCAGTAGGCTGTTTTATTACTTTATTTATATTTCAAAAGTTACATATTTCTGACAGAGATTTTTCACAGTTTCATAAAGCGTAGCAAATACATAAAAAGCATGCGATGATAATTATTCGGAATACTGATTATTATTAGCAATAGTGATTACTTGAAATTGTATAGTATTGTAAAGAATTTTGGACATGAAAAAATCACTATGCTAATTTAATTGAATGTTGACACACTTATTGCAGCATTTGTATGATTATTGTATTATTTTTATTGTGAAAAAATTACACAAACATAATGGAATTTCACATCCAGATAATAATCAATTCACGTACAACTTTATTGAATAAATGTGTCTGTTTTTTTAACCCGATGAACTTTATCTCATATTTCCGGCCAAACTAGAAGAAAACACTTGTAGATATGTGCTTTAAAAAATAGTTTAAGCCTTTACGTAGAGGAATTAGGCAACATATAAAAATATGAGCTCTTTTTGAAAAGAGCTCTCGATATTCAGTCTTTCGAATTTCAGCTTCTAACTGCCAATAGACAGCATTAATCGTCAGCCCAATATATTACATATAACAATGCGGCTACGTACTTGCTTGTGTGCGCGTTGGCGGTGTATATGAAGACTGGCCGCAGCCATTTTGCTTGCAGAAGTCGTAGATTAAATATTTTTTAGCTTCTTAATTTTCTTAGATTTATTTTAGTCAGAATGCGATGAGTTTAGTTTTTTTCTTGATGTATTTGGGATAACATATATTTTACACATAACTCTTCATTTTTTACTGTTGAAGTTGATCTATTTTTATTCATAGTGGGCATTTTAACAGACTTAAATTAACCTAAATAATTTAAATAAAAATATAAAACTTCAAGTACGAAAATTTTGCTCGTAAATTCAAATAAATTAAAACAAGTCTTCGTTTTACTATTTTGTTAAGATTACGATCGATTTATGAAGGGTCATAAAAGAAAAAAAAAGCAAAGTTTACGCGTTGTTTTAACTCAAAAATAAATACTGTGTTGTGATTTCCCTTCTTCTTATGGTCGCAATTAATTATATAAGGAAATGTTAAGAGGTTTTCGTAATGTTTGAGTATATGCTTTAGTAGGAACGTGGCCATTTTTATCGTAAAAATGTTAATGATGTATGTTTTAGTGTATGTGGATCATCTACTCGGCTTCATATTTCAAATTGATAAGAAAAACTGGTTTCCTGCATCGAGTTAGATTTAGATTTATTACCCTTTACAAATTAACAGCATCGCCACACTGCGAGTTACAAGACAACTCTGCATGAAAACGTTTATTTAAGAAGACTTAAAAAATAAAGGCTGGTATTAAAAAATATTATTTAAGATTTAGAACTGAGTAACTTTCAAGATATTTATTTATTAAGATCCATTATCAAAGATTTACTCCAAATTTTCATTTTTTTTTATAAGTTGTATAAAAAGTAAGCTCAGTAAAAATATTACATTTATTTACCGTTTATTCCAGATGAAATTCTATATTCTCCTGCTAAACGTTAAAGTTGTTTCATACATAAACACCCTGCTTTAATATTTTATAACATCTACACGACAGATTTTTGGCCATTTATAAATTATTTCTAGTAATTTTCTAACATTTTGTTTTGAAATGGAATTATAAGATTTATTTAAATCAAATGAAAAATAAATATGCCACTTTTCATTATAATATCAGAACCAGCGTCACTTACTTAAAAATGTGTGAATTTTAAAACAATTTATCTATTAGTACTTGTTTTAAAAATAGTAAAATTCCCTCTCACCCATTTGATCTTAAGAACGAAGTGTAGCGAGAGCGATTAGTTAACCACTATTGCTGTCCTACCCCTATTTTTATATCACTACTCTCTTCGAAAAAGAGAGTTTGAGCAACTGAGTAACAAGTTATTTAACCAAAAAATCTATTTACGATAATAAATACATTTTTATGATTAAATATTTATATTAGGAATTATGTTGTTTTAAATTAAGTTAAACATTGAGCATTTTTACGATACTTACATAATAAACAGTGAAGTTACTTTCCCCATATACATTATTAGATAAAAAATATACCCTTATCTGAAATATTAATTGTCATGGTGGTGTTATGTATTCAAGTAAAAAAAAACTTTTTAATATTTTCTATGGATTCGGCGGTAACTTTTCCACAAAGTTACCGCCGAATCCATCACTAACGTGACGCGTTTCGAATCTTTAAGAAGCATCTTCTTAATGCTAAACTAAGTTAGTGATAAAATAAGTGGAATTACTAAGTTATCGATTTTTAATTTAATTTTATATTAAAAAAAATATGTCTGTTTTAACCATTTTTATCACGTATATATATAATATTATTTTTGATCCGATTTCCGAGTATTACTTACTTTAAGTTTTCTATAATATATAACTTAGTACATCAGGTAGAAAATATTAGATTTCTTCAAATCATCGTTTGTTTATTACATTAACACAGAAATACTGCATCCGCATACTAAATAATCAAACTAAAAAATTATAAATTCTGCCATAACGAGTGTGAAACTTTGATAAGGGCGATCGATCGTCTGTCAAGAGATCGAACGTACACCGATAAACCAAAGCATCGTCCGACGATCACCCGGCGAGCAGACACCTTTCGTACGGACTCGTACGCCCAATCAATTATCCGCCAAATAAATCTCCGCCCGCGACACACATCTCTCGTTTATCGACGAGGACTTACTTTACGAGAAACTGGATTGACACTCTGAAATCGTATCGGCACATAGATTAATGAAAGAAAGTGGTGCAATGGAAACACATCAAGAGAATTGGCACAGATATACGAGTATCGTTGATTCAGGCGGTAGGTTTTTAAATGTATCATATACCTTAACCAATATCGCTTGCACATATGATTGAGTGATAATACTAAGGCACGTTGATCAGCATTATCTTAACATAATTATTATTGAATGATATTTAGTTTCCTTTGAAAATTATGGAAAACTTTACTTATAAAAACTATTATAAACTAAACCATTGAATGTTCAGTTAATTCTGCATTTATTAAAAATTGAAATGAATGCACATCAGGAGTGTTCATCATCTGTTTAACTTCGTGATTAAAAATTTTCAACCGATTCTCGTATACGTACTGTGACGTTTTACATATCTCTTCAACGTTACTTTTTATTTATAATTAAAAATAATCTCCATTAAAAAAAAACTCAAATCGTTTATCGTTTTAGTATTTAGAGGTAAATAAGAGGTAAATTTGATATGTGTTAAATTTAGCGTTATATTCAAATGAAGATTGTACTAGAACAGTTTACAAAAACTGAATAGGTTTCATTAGTTTGTTAAAATACATTATACTTTCAATTTTTAAAATTCATGTATTATTATTTCAGATAAAGATATGGTTAAGTGTTAGATAGTTAAAAATTACAGTAAAGTATTTTCGTCCTTACTGGATCTACGTTTAATAGTTTCCTAAGTAATCCTCAAATGAACACATTGATTGGTATGCCTATTTTTCCAAAAGGCATGGATATCTGTGAAGTTGTTATTATTCTCCGTCACCCTTATACCATCCTTCAATTGAAGTAGAGTGATTGAATACCTGCTCAGTCTTTAAGAGCTAGATTGCCTTTCATATCTATCCTCACGGACTTTGAAAGAGATTTAAGCCACTGACGTACAACTATATATATTGAAATACTTCATTAGAATTTTATATTATGCACTAGATTGGTAACGATCATGTTGTTAATCGTAATAATTATTATGATAATTTAAATTGTCATAGAGCTCTCTTTTATAACCAAATTTCCCGTTTTTAGGCAAAATCATCGATATATTCTACGAATATTTTACCCGAAGGCAACATAGTTAATTCAAAAATTTAATACGCAGTATATGTAACAACCAAATCAAAGTAATGTGTCTCTAATAATATGGAATACGCCAGATTATTACCAATACGATATAAAAACAATATAAAGCGTCAATATATGACTTTCCATCGCAAGCAATCGTAATAATAAATAATTTTGCAGCGTATGCCGTCGTTTGCAATTTAATGAAAGAATACGATTCTACTCAAATTAAGAAACATGAGTCTATATATCTTAAAAAATCGTATTGGGTGAATTAAAGTAATTTTAAAACCATGTCTTATTAAATCTCAATCGAGAATTTTGGCTTATAATTTTTTTAGTGATAATTGATTTTAATATATTCGCGTAACATCTTTCTTGCGTTAGGGTAAGTAAATGACTCTTAGTTAGTAAATCGCGCTACTCACCAATTTAAAAATTACAAAAGAAGTTGGAAACAATACAAACATCTGTGTCTGCAAAATGATAGTAGTAATATATTTAAATGATGTGTAAAGTGTGATTACTTGTATATTGGAAAGATAATTCAGAATAAGTTTCGCAGAAAAATAAAAGTAAATATTACAGAAAGAGTTGTGCTAGCCATAATAATATGCTGAGAAATATTGCTCATTTTTACTATGTACTGACTGTGATTTTAGCATTTTCTATAAACAAAAAAGTATGCAACAATTTGAATTAAGGGTTCACGAAGACGAACGTAAAACTTTCAGGAAAGAAAGGTCCACTCCTGTTTATTGAACTATTGATTATGGGGGCACAAAACAGTTAAAAACTAAAACTCATTGACATGAAATGTATTTCTGGAGGTTTGTTAACAATTTTTATTTATATGAGAATTTATTGGATAAAAAGGTACAGTTTTTGAAACATTATATTGTTCTTTGGATAGCTTATCTCTCATGACGTCAATTACACCTACTGTCCAATAGCTAAATTAACCCAAGAGCAATGAAAAAGCGTCCGCCTTTTATTTTAAAAGCGATTTAAAACTGCCGCTGGCTGTACAATAAATCCAATCTAATGTCTTTATTGGTAGTAATTAAAAGAATTTATCAAATTGACGAAAGGCATTAGAGGCACAAGTGCTAATTTTCATTTATAATAATTGCAGCAGCTGTATAGTTTATTAAAATTATACCATTAACCATATTTATGGCAGATTAAAAAAATGTTACATTTGGTAATGCCAAAAAAAATATAAATTTATGGTTTGTATTCGAATGCAAAGTACAATATGAACTGCGTATATTTTTTTTTTGAAAAAAAAAATATTTACGTTACCATTTTTTTATGTCGCTAACAAAACTAGTATTTGATATTACAATTATTTTAATTGTACCACTAAACATCGAGTAGGATATTCTTATTTTAAAGATAACGTATTTAACCTACAACAATATTCAGTAGTTGTAATTTATTAACATAAACATCAAGTCACTGGAAAAAAGAAATTTATTTACGAAATTAAAGCGAAGCAAATGGATTAGTTTTACTTACAATATCAATATGATTTTGGACGACATGTACAATATATCAAATAAAATTTTATATATTAAAATTTCTAATTCTTCATATTTTTTTATACAATATGCAGTCATTTGTGATGAGAATCACCTGTCGCAAATATTTAGTAAAATTTGCACTCCGTTTTTCACACAATTTTGTCAATGTATAGTAAATTAAACATAAAATATTCTTAACACGTGTGTTTTCTATATTAATATAAGATATTGTTTTTGATATTTAATATTTTATTACAATCCGTGAAAATTATTACAAATTTTAGCATGATACTTTCCTAAAACAATATTTCCACATAAAATAACCGTGACAGTGTAAAATAAAACATGGTTCTCACATCACTCAGATAAGAAAAAGTTTCATTAGAAGTTTTAGGTTCAAATATTCGTAATAATATTCGTATTAAATGAATTGAAAAATCTTCTAATAATATTGTAGATTTGTGATTGCTTCAAAATCGAAATCAAATCAAAAAAATTCGCGGCTATACAAAATAATTTATAAACTATTATTAATAATAAAATTAATTGCCACAATGGTTATAAAGTTTTTTTTATAATTTCAATTTAAAAATAAATATGGAGGGTGGTGTTTGCAAATTGCTTCGGTGTGACACAACTTACTGTAACAACGGTTACGATATCAGCTGGCCGACAAAATAGTATCTAAAAGGTATGCATGCGTTTGATCGATCTCTTTGCATCATTCTAAGAACATGTACAAGATGATTTTATCTTGAAAACTTCGCAACATTGTTGCTAACTTAAAACTATTTTTTCTTACTACTAACACTTTCTCTCATCTAAATTTTCAAAAAAGAAAGAACATGGAAAGTTTGGTAGTCAGCACAACTTTATTAAGAGGTAAATGAATATTTCCACAGCTATTAAAATTTCCTGTTAAAAAAATTCACTTTTTGAAATATAAAATCGATGTTTTTCTGACTATAATTGATATTCGAAATATGTACGCACACACTGAATTGTGGACTATTTGACGAATTTTATATTTCGAACCAATCGTTTGGTAAGATCGGAGGAGTAGCAAAGTGTTAATTTAATTAACCCTTAACTCGATAAAAATAGCGTTTTTTCATTAAATAAAATATGCTGCTTTTTTATTCTGTCAATTAAAAGTATTAGCATAATATAACTTCTGTAGATATGTTTATTTGATACAAAAATAAGACCGACAGCAGTGTTTTTGAAAAGTGAGTAGCGTGAACTTTATTGATCTTTTAATGTTCTTAAAAATATTGCATTTTTATCCATGTTTCATTGCAAAATAAATAGCAGTAACAAAATGAGATTATCAATTAAGCAATATTAATATCTTGCTAAAAAATACGACTCATTCCTTTCATTAAATATGAATTTAAAATTTTGTGATTAAGACTTTTTAATTATTTTTTTTAATCTAAGCCTGTGAGATTTGCAAGACAAAAGTAAGTCTTAATTTTATAAATAGTTCTTCTATTCTTGTAGAACTAAATACATTAATATTATTTTTTAATTTTAAAACGGATCTACAAAGTAAATATCAATTCAATCGATCGCATAGTGATTTAGTCAAACGTTATACATTCTGCATTTAAAATCTAATTTATATTATCAAAACTGTTGAGTGTCATTATCATATTTTTTTTTATCTCAATGGCTGTTTTTAATGGATGAAATGTAGAATGAGCACTTAATTTTAAAAGATTTTATTTTCGATTATAAGTTTTTTTCAAAAGTGAGTAAATAAACCATCCTTTACGTAAGGAGTAAACGCAAATGGAAGGCAAAGAACGATCGGCGAGAATGTCGAGCCACCGCAGCTAATTAAAGACGAGATATGGCCGCCGTCTATCGACATTACGAAATACTGATCTAGTTTTTTTTATACCGCGACTGGTTTCGCTTCGGTCATTTCTTTTTTCTTAGTTTACTTTTAATGATTCCCGTTGCGGGGAGAGTATCTTGAGCGCGAGGCTATTTTGTTGCGTAACAATTTGTCGTGAACCTCTGTGTATGATTGATTTTATGGGCGGCTCTCTCGACGGGCGTGCCTCACTCGATTAACCACTTCAATGACACTGCCAAATGAAACAACTTTTAAAATATATAAATTTCATCTAGACACATTTTACTCTAGTTATTAACCCCCAGCTGGTGGCGGGCTATGCAATTTGGAAACGCCTTGACACAGTAAACATAAAAATAGATAAACATTGCACAATGGTTTTGACCAATTTCACCGGAAGATGTATTCTAACTATTTTAATCACATGAAAATAAATTATTCAACTTAAATTTGAAACATTAATAAAAATAACTTTTTTTGAATACATTTGATTTTGATAAAATACTTATAAAAAATATGCCAAAACTTCTTACTTCTTGACAGACAAATCATTGTTGGAAATAACAATATAATGACTGCTTGAAAAAAATAATTTTAATACTATAAACTATACATTTATATATTAATAGGACCTTGTGCTAATTGATTGGCTGTATTGGGCTTGAAAAATTTTGATTTAAAATGTAATGACGACATAGTGGATTTTGACTAAGTTTGACTTTTAATGGTCAATATTTAAATATAATTTAAATGAAATTGATGTGTGTAAATAGTTTGCTATTTTATACGTAGAATAAAAACGTAATTGAACCATAATCTTGATCGTTCTAAGTACCACCAAGAATATGGATATTGTATCTATCATATAATAAATATGTTTTATTTAAACTAAATTACATTATTATAATTAAGACACGCTTAACAAGTAGTGACCTATCGCATGAATAATTTCACTAAGAAATGTTGTGAAAGAGATATTATGTAATTAATTAGAACGTAATCACTCACTATTAATTTTTTAGAGAAGTATGTTAGGGTATTTTCAAACTCATTATAAAGTAATTAAAACATTGTAACATGCATATAATTGAAATAAATAATATAACATCTTATATTTTTTATAAATATTTTATTTTCGGTACAGCATCAATATAGCATAAATTATTTATTTTACATTTTTATAATTATTCTATGTTTACACGAATAAATAAGTAAAATCGACACGGCTGGGCGTGGTTTAGCAAATATTTTATCATCGGTCGACTCGCGTTAGAATTGATGCTGTGTAATGACGTGATTATCAAATTCAAAAGCTTTTTTACGAACGGTGACTGTTAGATAAAACATAAACACGATATAACACCATTCAAATGTTTTTTTTTTCAATTTTCACATATGAACGGAAAAGTTTGACATATATAAAGGTTTATTGTATAGTCAAATCACAGTTTACCTGTACTTGAGCATACCACAGAGAACAGAAATATTTCTGTACCTCAGAGGCAGACGGTGCAACAGCCAAATACCAAATTGTTCAGGGCAGCCTAAAAACACTTTATTTTTTCAATAAATATTCATAACTTCCAAGAAAATATACAGATTGCGATTATTATATTTTATATTATAATTCAATTAAAGTTCTTCTGTAATATATAATAAATAAAAAATTTAATTCCATTTTATATCCAAAAAAAATAAATAAAAAAGTAGTATCGATTTGCATCTTTCTACCTCTAAAGACATTTTGTCACAGTGGATTTGTATCTTATTTCTCTTTTTATAGTTATGTCAAAATAAAGCAATTTATCAGTATAAATAAAACAATTTGAAGGTTTAAATAAAACATTACATATTACATTAAAAAATATATTTTTTTATAGTAGTGTGTCCACAGACACAAAGTTATTGCGAGACGGAAAGATACAAAGTGAGTTGCGTTCTAATGCATTAGTTTAAATAGTTAACTATTTAGATGCAACTCCACTTGCATCTTTCTGATTCTATTATAGATAATATGGCACGTGTATCTTTATGTTATGCCTATCTGTCTTATTATAGCAGCTTGGTCCTGCATCTTTCTGCCACTAATAAATAATACCTTTAACATGATGAATCCGTCAAAAACTCATTTTTGCCAAAAATGGAGATGCATCCGTCTGCCTCTGAGGTGCAGAAAGGTACAGAAAGCTGTAGAAAGGGTGTGTTTACAAATAAATTAATGTCTTTTAGAAAAGTTTTACTCTTTGGAATCATACTTTCTTTTTCGTTTTTTTTTAACATACCCATTTTGATGTCATTAGACCACTACTAACCTTGCAATGATTATTTAATAAGAAATATAAACATCATTTATTTCGTTTCTTTTGTTATACATCACCATTGAGGGGTTAATAGTTGGCTATTGCTACAGGCATGGCCTATTTGATTAATATTCTGAGCCAATGTTTGATTTTTGCGTGCGCTCTTTCTTGTTTGGTCGCTTGTTGGTTTATTTTCTAACTAGTTGGATCATATTTTCAGATTAGAGGTTCGATTGAAACTTCCTCTTTGTGAAAATATTGCACGACCTGCCAACGAGTGAGTGCCTGCGGTTGATTCTTGACGAGCTCGCCATCGGTGACTGACTTAATACATCCTGTTACACTCGTATTTTAATGAAAGAAAATGATTTTTTCTTAACTACTGTCTATCTTACGTAATAAATGATAACCATAATGTACAAATTGTTACAGTAATATTTGGACAGCTTTTAAGAACAACACTGACTTTTGGCTTTTGTTTCATAAACAAAAAAAAATATTTTTTTGATTCAAATACATATTATAATTTATTACAGTTAAATTTTTGAAATTATACAGTAAATAAATTGGCAACTTTTACTTTCATATCTCTCTCGGCATAGATTCTGAAAAAGTGAATAACATAAAGTCCCATTAAATAAATCGTACGTCAAAATATTTGTAAAACTCATTTTTACTCACACTGCGTTAAATAATATAATAATGTAGCAACGAATGAAGAGTGATTACTCTATATAAAATATAGAGCAGAAGGATGTATAAAGACTTACATTCTTCTGTCTTTAAGGAGTTATGACTGTTTATCCTAAAACAATGAAACTACTTCATTCTCTTGTTTTTGTGACTTTCATCTTCCTGCCATATATAAATATGAACTATTCTTTTTCATCAGTAACTCATTTTTTTAAATTTTGGACTTGCATCCGTTTGATTCGCATCTAGAGATAAAATTAAATGATAATCTACTTCGATTCATTTTCAAATCAATATTGATACTTATATTCAAAATTGTTAATTAATCATTAATCAAACGATTTTTTTAAAACAGAATTAAGAATAATTTATTATTTTGTTTACCTTTGAACTCGGTAAGTGGGAGTTGGCCCATATTATTTGTTATCGTATTATCAAATGAAAAATCAGTTTTTATTACCTGAACAAAACTACTTGTAACCTCATATATTAACATGAATCTTTTATCATAGCTATAAAAGCATTAATCATTGAATTAATTATCGAAGGTTCCAGAACATCATCAAGATTTATACTTGATCTACTTTTATGATTTACGGATGAACCTGTGTAGTTAATGTAGAGACGGTGAAATTCCAAACAAATACTATTTAAAATGGTAATGTGTAATTTGATTTTAATGCTCGAGCACGAGCCAAACCTGAAATTAACGACTGTTTAAGTTTCATGACTGACATGGAATGTTAGAATCCATTTTATTATCCTAATGATTATTAATTAGAACATATTAAAAGAGCGCAAAACCTAGACATACTTTGTGATGAAATTTTCCTTTGACCTCCTTCTTTAATTTTGAATGTAAATGTTCCAAATTTTCAGATTCCTCTGATTGTATTTAAAATATAAATGTGAAATGTATTATGTACGTACGATTAATTAATTTGATATTTTGATTTTTGTTGTGCTTTTACTGACCAATATTAATTAAAGCAGCAACGGTAAAATATACCGTGATGAATACCAATGCAACAAATATAACAAAAATCACAACATTTCATGAGAGATAAAAACATATTCCATTCGATTTCTCAAAAAACACATAATTTAAATTACCTTAACTTTAAACACACAATAAATAATTCTTCAATTAAAGTTTCGTTATATTTTAAAATGTACGAATAATAGAAAAAAGTAGGTAGATTTGATGAGTTTTGAATATTATTATTTTAGATACTAAATTGTTGCTCAATTATCACGATAGTGGACTTTTTGGAAATACTTAAGCTTTTAGAAAAATGCGTGAAGTATTTTTCATCGTAAAATCTTGTCACTTCATATTTTGAATAAATTCCTAGTACTTTTTTTTAGATCGGTTATGGCTTATAGGTATATTAATATAAAATAAATGTGACGCACTATTACAATAATATGTTTTTTGAGTTGCAAAACTGATTACGAAAATTCAAACAAAATGCTGATTTCTTAAATTGTCCATTAGATATTTAAGACCGAATATTTGTTAGGGTACTTTCCGCCTCAGAACTGGTTTTGAGTGATTTTGTTTAGTTATCATGAATTGCTTTGAAGTCTTGCTTTAATTTCTGGTGCATTGAAGATTAACTATATTATGAATTAACATTTTTATTTCAAAAGTTTTTTTACTATAACTTTACATTATGATTTAACTAACCTAGAGGATGTTTTTTTATTAACTAAATAAAATATCACCAATATGATGCCAAATGAATTTGAGAAAGTTTTTCTTAGTACTTGTAATTTTCACATTATATACCAAATAATTGAGTTCATGCTTTTCGTATAATCGATCGATTTGTTTGAACGTTATCAATTGCAATCTGAATAAATGCAACTACTTATTTTCAATTTATTAAATTGAATTACATGATTCGAATAAATTTTCAAAGTAATAATACTAGAGAATATTTCAAAAACCTGTTGATCTTTCGTCCAAAGATTGCTTGAGATATCAATCTCAGTGACGTTGAGGTAATTTAAATTACTAATAGTATCACGAACCCTTGTGCAAGTGAGGAAATGACAGTCAATAGCACGCACTGGGTGAGCATACAAAGGAAGATTTTTTCAATTTAATTTTTTTATGAAATTTATCCAGCTTTATACAAATATCTATTAAATCTGTCTTATTCACGATCAATCAAATACTTAATATTTAAATGATTTTATTTCAATAAGTTCTTTCGCAGTAATTATGTTCATCAATATAGTATTGACATTTAATGTTAATTCCTAAAGTTAAGTTCTTTAAATCATTGTAAAAGCAGTGATTAACGGTGATTTCATAACATTAAAGATACTTCGGAGTCTAAATAAATTCAAATTTTAGATTGTTTCAAAAAAATGTAAAACAATAATCATTATAAACAGATTATTTGCATTCAATCATTCTTAGTGCTCGTTTTTCAATATTTTTAAGTAAATATCATTTTGCTGTTTATAAGAGAATGTCTCGGCAATATGTGAATCGCGTCAAGTATTTTTACAACATTGCATATTGTATGCCTTACTATTAAGTCGTTAGTAGAGGTTTGCAAAGATATGGTCCAACACTCGCCCCATCCATCTCATGCTTACAATAATTAAAATAGGAAATGTTAGTGGGAGGACGGGTCTGTCACCTGGATTAAATATGCCTCTCAAAATGTCCAAGAATCTTATTTTCAATTTTATATATTATTGTCGTTTGAAATAGTCACATACTCTCAAAGATAGCCAACCAGTACAATATTTTATTTGATCTATCAGAAAATTGATTGTAGCATTTTTAATACTCACATTAATTAAGTAAAATAAACTTATTTACCAAAAATCGACATTAAAATGTTTATAAATAATTTAACAAGACTTAGGTTTACAAGATACTGAAATTGTGATACGAAAACTTTTTTTGGTCAACATCCGAGAATAAAAATGTTTCAAAACATGTGAAATACAGATGATTTATGAATTTATATCTCCTGTAATAGTCAAGGCATAAATGTTAATAGTTTATTTGAAATTATTCTTATTATATAACTATATATGTACTGAGCTTAGCTTAAAACACATTAAAATATTGGTAAAGTAAAAATGGTGATAATTTAAATGTGAATTATGTGTCTATTTTGTAGTTGTTATAGAAATTATCTATATCGACTGTAGAAAGGCAAAAGGACGTAACCCACACCAAAAAATATTGTGTATAACTCACACAAAATGTGTTAATATACCATATTTATTTTTATATATAATGCATTGACTGTTGAAAGGAAAAAGCATGTGTCCTTTCTTCTTTTCAAATTCTTTTCGATATTCACAATGTATACACGTTTTGTGTGGGGTATACACAATATTTTTTGTGTGTGAGATACGTCCTTTTGCCTTTCCACACATGATATGTTACAAGTTTACATAGTTAATTATTGAATGAATTAACAAAGTTACATATTGAATTATTTCAATGTAAATCATACTTATGATTTCCATTTACCTCCTCAGTGTCAACGCTTAATGATAATTTATGTGCATATCTAGTCATATATCGCATTGTCTATGTCATCTCTTATCATCCTTGGTTCTGAGAAGAGATTGCGCACACGCAAATACGTACAGATAAATCTTTGAGGGGAGTTGGAGACATATAGGGTGGAGACAGGGGCGAAGTTAGGAAATTTTAGAATATTTGAACATTAAAGAAATGTATTATGCACACTGTTTAACGCTATAGTAATATTTTTTATTGTGTTATAAATTTAGAAAAATCAAATATCAATACAAATTAGTCCTTATATACCAGCTAATATTTTTCGAAAAAGATACACTTTGCCAAAAATGTAAACGTTCACTTTATAGATAAACTTTATGATTTGCCTTCTTTGGATCTTATTTAATGGAAAACTGTTCCACATATTTTACATTTTTATATGCCTCACAATAAATGCTTGGAATGCTCAAATTTCTTTTAAAAAATACCTTTGTTTATTAAAATATTATCAATAAAATATTTATAAATTCGTCGATCCATCCCATCCATCCTTTTTATTTAAATCGGAAACTTAAATTTCGAAGAAGCGTTTTGTTTTTCATACTTTGAAATGAAATTACCAAATAAAATAAAGTTCAAGCGAGGAAAAATGGTTGTTTTTATTCTGAAAACAAAAAAAACTATTTTACTACTGCCGATACCTTTCTTTAATATCGCCATTTTGCCAGGCTAATTTAAGTTAGCTGTCATTACAAGTTCTAAGATAAATATTATAATTGTGTCTGAAATCCTAGAATCCTGATCTGCGTAGGGTAGGGCGGTCGAGACATATTTATAGCCTCGTTCTGTGCGGACGATGCCATGATGAATATGGATATAAAATCGACATTTTGCTATGATATGGGTGGATTGATATCGGATAAATATTAATTCTGTGAGTGCAATATACAGTTGCATGCATAATCTTTAATGAAATACTTAGTTACATAAGTAAATCTAAACGCCAACGGCTAAGATCTAAAAAGTGTTTCAAAATGTATATATATAATGAAGTTAAATCCGGTCTGTTTTGTTAAAATATTATTATATATCGACTGTGGACTTAACCTACACACAAAAAATATGGTGTATAGTCCATACAAAACGTGTATTAAACTATAAACTTTCTAATTATCTAAAAAACAAAATTTTGAAAAGATGAAGGGATATGTCCTTTTGATTTTGTAAAGTCGACATATATTAAGTACATATGGTGTATTAGCACGTTTTGTGTGAGTTATCCACACTATTTTTTGATGTGGGTTAAGTCCTTTTGCCTTTCCACAGTCGATATAATATTTTTACGATCAACGATAATATATATGCATTTTTGGTTTGATGTTGCAGTTAAAGATAAGTTACCGAGTTCAATATAGTTTATGGATTCAAGTCGCCAACCTTCGACATCAATATAGAAGAAAATTTAAATCTCAATTTAATATATCGAGTACTATATTAATGAAGATTGATTCAACTGAAGGTTTTGAATTGAGAGAATACTTATACCCTTTACGAATACTGATTGTACGTATTCAGTAACCAAGTTGCTCAATTCTTGTCAGTAATTGTTCGTAATTGAATACTAAGCTTGAAGAGTTTAATTTATCTAGCTAAATCCCTACATTACATCTGAGAATTACTCAATGTTGACTGCACTGATCTTGTATTAGAAATTTTGCTGGGATACTCATCTTGAACTATTTTTGACTCTTCTTAAATACTTACCTCTGACTATGTATTTTTATGATTATAACTTTTGTATTAAAACCTCTGCAGTTCACCATGTTGGATGCCAAAGTAACGCAGACGCAACATTTGCGGCTAGTTGTAAGTCAGCTACTTGATTATTTTGTATAGACGCGTTTAAGAAATCAAGGTTGATTAAAGTGGTTGCTAGCCAATCAAACTAAGTACAAATATAACCATTTTTTTAGTGGTTTATATTCAGATTTCTCAATTAATTCAAATATAGGTGACTGTTGCTAGTTCTTATTATCGATAATTATATGGGCAAACTTCCAAAATACCATGAATGAGATGTTAATGCTATGTTGTACAATATTTCCCATGGCAAATTCAGTAAAAAATATTTATCAAATTATAAACATGTTATAGCAGTGTCTCTTATAATGATTGCTCATATTAAAAATAACATTACTTCAAGAGCTTTAAAATAATACAGTTTTTTGGCATTTATTAGTTTACATTTTATAATAAATTAGGTTTTTATGCTCTCTTTTAAAGTTTTGGTTTATGAAGTTTAGTGGTCTACGATATTAAATGCTATTTTGATTTTGAAATATTAGTGTTCTAATAAATTTAAAGTGTATTAAATCAGAATAGGAAGATTTTGTAGAAAAAAGTTACTTTCATATATTGTAGAATGTTGATGTTAATCGTTTCATATCTGTTCATAAATACTAGAAAAAAGCAATGTCAGGAGAATGAAAGAAATGAAGACTATGGTGTAATGTTTTATTGGTTCATATATTTTTTTCTCTATATTTTGTATAAATGTTTTATATTTAATTACTTATATAATAATAGTAGTTGGTAACGAACGTTTCACTTTTTAAGGCAACATCTTAATTTTATACAACGTAAAAAAGCTACAAGATTGTCTTTTATACAAAATCTTACAAGTATAAATAGATAGGATTATATTACACTTAATAGTAATTTGTTACGTACAATTGCGACTCCGCGAAAAGGCGGAACGATTCACACATTCGGCGGTAAAAAAACAAGGATAAAAATCTAAACTGATAATAAAATTATATTAAAACTACGGTGCTCGAATAGGAAAATTGTCGTTTATTTCTAAGTAAACACAATGCGGCTGAGAATCTCGGTCGGTCGAAGAGAATTGGTAGCGGGGTAGCTCGGGACTCGGCGCGCGCTAAGTATTGTCGGGCGGCGAGGCGGAGCCGCGCGTGTGCGATTGCGGGCTGGGCCTGGACATTCGCGCGGCGGTGACTTTTCCCATAAAGGAACGGATTTCTTCAAAGTAGCAGTCGTCCGGAGGCATTCTTCCTCCACTTCCCGCCACCTGCCCTACTCCTGCACCTTCGGCTTCGTGCTTTCTCAAGTGTCTATCTAGGTTGGTCTGCTGTCCGAAGCATCTTTCGCAGAGGGCACATTTAAATGGTTTTTCTTTATTGTGAATATTGCGCACGTGACGTTGCAAGTTACTTGATATTGAAAACGATCGTTCACAGTATTTGCATCGGTAGGGTTGTTCCCCGGTGTGAGTCCGCAGGTGCCGCGTGAGATTCGCGCTTCTCGGGAAAACTTTTCCACAGAACTTGCACGCGTACCGATCTCTAGGACGAGCGGGAGGTTGGGGAGGAGGCGGTGCCGGTGGTGTGGGTGGCGTTCCCATAGGACAAAAAGGATATCGCGGAGGGAAAGGTGGATATAATGATACAGGTAATCGCCGAACGGCTTCTAAAACCGCCGGGTGTAAGGGTGGTGGAACGAAGAGCCCTCTAGGAGCTCCCATCATGCTTCTCTCTTCTATGAATTCGTCGGAGATCTTGTCTGGTGAAGGCGACCGCAGAATGAGGTTTTGGTTTTCATCTTCCATCCGTCTGCGGATGAGCAGTAAGGAAAGCTTTTTTCTATCAACGCGGAGGTCCAGGGGTTCATCGATGGGGCTGTGGGTGAGGGCGAGAGCGCCTTGTGTGGGTAGTCGCGCGGGAGACAAGGCGGGTGAACAGCGGTTGATATCTCGAGGGTTGCGGACCACGAGCGGGCAGGCAGGAGGTGCGGTCGGGCCGGTAGCGGGGGCCGCGGCCCGCGGGGAGGACCGCCCTGACACCATCTTGCGCGGGGAATGGTCCTTCTCTCGCATGGCGGGCAGCGCACTGGCCGCCTGGCTCATGGGAACAGCTCCTGTAACAAATTAATTACATTAGTGTCGATTCGTAAATAAATCTTAAAATTAAAACACCTCTAAATTACTAAATAAAACGATACGTTAACGTTTTAATCGATATAGCGGTGGCATTATATGATTTAATTCAAAAATGTCTAACTATGTCAAAGCGCTTTTCACTTAGAAGCGGTAAAGAATACGTGACTTTTGCCATGAAAAAGTATATATTTTACGGTTTGTGTAGAAAATAACTACAATGGAAGTACATTAGCGAGAAGTCGCGATCCACTCTGGCGCGGTGGCCTTTCTTTACGCACGTAGAAGAATTACTACCTTGCCAATCTTGTAACAATGAGACATCTGTTCTTTCAGACACTTACTTGCTAAAAATTTCTTTTGAAACAGGTGAACTATTGTTTTTGGAAAGAAACTGAGTTATTACCAGTCAAATGGCAACACAAATAAGAAATTTACTCAATGTCTGAATAACCATGCAACATTTAACGAACCGATGGACCTGTTTTTTTAAATTAAAATTAGCAATTTGCGTAATATTTTGGAATATACAAAACAAAATGTTTTATAAACTTACATGTTACTTTATGTCTTGTAAGTAAGTGAGTACATTATAACAAATCGCCGTAGGCGACTGCATATCATTATGTCTGACAATTTTTAATGTGATAATTTTTAAAGGGTAATCAATTCACGCTCATTTAAGACGACCGCCAAAAGTGAGTAGTCACTCAAAATATTTCACAAGTTTAAAAGACTTCAAAATATGAATATGGGTCTGATATTAATAAGTTACCTCATAAACTTGATAGATAGATTTTTTTGTGAAAAGAAATTAAAAGAATTATTTAAAAAGCTATGTGTTGTACACGCTCTACAATTTTTAATAAAAAAAAAATAATATAGGGATCGTAAGATTGTTTCTATTGAAAACGATTACTATGTGATCAAAACCAGACGCATTCAAAGTAAAAAATAGGACTGTATGTAGTGCGTAGTTTTCTAATGTGTTAAAGTTAATATTGGTACTAAAAAAAATAAATGGTTTTTGACCGCTTTTAAAGTAAAGTATAATACTTAATATATTGTTATAAATATTAAAATGACTAAGCGCCTCACATGTATAAGTTTTTAAATACAATTATGTGTATTTTAAGAAAAAACTATGTGCTGATGATTAAAAACGCTCTTTCGGTGAGCAAAAACGTTACTTATAATATAAAATTTCAAAGTATGTTTATTCCTAAGAATGTGAAATATATATGTTAATCATAGTATCGTAAATATTTAAATTAAACTATTGAGCATGATTAACTGTTATTTTAAAGTGAAATGTTTCTTTACAACAATTTGGACTAAAAGCGTACCTCGTTAACAAAAAATATCAACATTTCACTGGTAAAAAACCAATTATTTTAAAAACTTGAAGTCTATCTCCATATCGACGGAACTGCCGAATTTTGGCGAGGCTTTTTTTAAATCATGTTTTTCCGATCCAGAACAACGTGAAGAAATATCTTGAGCATACATAAACACACCATAAATAAGTGGCCGCACGGTAATACGTGAGTAGATTCTGCTTAAGAACTTTTTCTCCTGTGTACAGTTCATCTCCTTTTTGGGAACTTTTTGAATGACAAGTACACAAAAACGTCAAGTGGAGTTTCGCTTCCGGTAACAAATAATATCCCCATAAGTTATTTTAATGTGGAACTATTTCTGAGCGTTTAAATATTTTAAACTATTATACATTTACATTGTCGGCGTCCGTGGCGCAGTTGGTAGTGTCGCTGGCTACGGTTACGGATGTCTCGGGTTCGATTCCCGGTGCGGACGGTTTTCATAGATTGATTTTTCAATCGATTTATGGATTTCTGTTCGTAGTCTGAGTCCTCCATCCCTCCCTCCCATCCCATCCTCACGGGGCGTAGCGATAGCTATTAGCTAATCACTAGTTCTCTCATAGCCCTATCCTTCAATCCCTACTCTCTTTGAAAAAAAAAGAGAGGTTGAGCAACTGAGTAACAAGCAGTTCTCGTAGAAAAAGTCTGTTAAGATACCTCCATTAGGAGACCATATGATCCACATTGGGAGCGGACATGGAAAAAAAATACATTTACAAGCAGTAACAGAAGACATTACTTGATATATTTTTTTAATGTAAAGTCATTTTATCGGTCGCTATTATCGTTATGGCTTCTACACGGAATTTTCGTAATTTACTTATTTGTCATTGAGTCTTTATTTTGACGTTGTGAACTGTTCAAACAATGAGTTCTTTTATTTTTGATTACCTTTTTATAAAAGAGGTTATCGAATCTGTTGTTAGAAAATCCCTATTTTTTAATTCTCTTTTAGAAATTTTTATTCTTCCTATTAGGAAGAATACATAATTATCACAAAATTATGTAATATGACACAGATCTGATATGGATTCTTGGTAATGATAGCTTGTTTTCAAAATATCTAATCACAATGAATGTCCTATTATTTCATAACATATTTTAATGGAATTTTAAGGAATAAATGAAAATATTTTCCATCGATTCGGCGGTAATTTTGTAGAAGTTAATTTTTAATTTAATTTCATATTAATAAATGACAACTCAATTAATTTCAAAGAAAAAAACACAATTCATTTGTACTACTTCCACATATTTATAATGATCAGGACCGGTTTCGCTCATCACGAGCATTATCAACTGATAAAAATACAAACATAACAGGCTTATTTATATAAAATTGAGTGAAAAAATGAAGGTATATAAAACTGATGGTTCATGAACTGAGACAAGAAAATACTGATTAGCAAACAAATTATACATAAATCAAATGAAAGAGTCTACAATTAAATCGATTCAATATAATTAAATATAATTACAATTAAATACAATTAAATTCATTTGATTTATGTATAATTTGTTTGTTAATCAATATTTTCTTGTCTCAGTTCATGAACCATCAGTTTTATATACCTTCATTTTTTCACTCAATTTTATATAAATAAGCCTGTTGTGTTTGTATTTTTATCAGTTGATAATGCTCGTGATGAGCGAAACCGGTCCTGATCATTATAAATATGTGGAAGTAGTACAAATGAATTGTGTTTTATTTTTTTTAAATATAATGTCTTTCCACCAAGAATTGACAGTTGAGACCTTAAAAGTGATCAATTAATTTCGCTGAGAATTAAATTGTATCTTTTACTTTTGGTATTTAATACAAACATTCGACAAATATTCACGTAATACCAATGTACTTAAAAATATGGGAAATAATCTTTGATAATTGAGAATGTCACAAATATTATAATTTATTGAATTGATATGATTGTCACCGCCAGTTTCCGTGCATATTTGAGTGGGATACGTTGGAAGATAGCATAAAATGTCGAGCAAAGTATAACACTTGGCAGGTACGTACTAATTTCGCAACTTTCATTTTATTAGCGATCGACAAAAGAGCGGCAATTTATTTGAAATATAGTAATTTCTTGCTCTCGTCCATGCTGTGTGCTGCGTAGGTACAATTTTGTTCGCAATATACAATTTACCAATGTGAAACTGTAGCGGGTATATCACAGTGTAGGGGCGTTTACACATTATTTTATTAGTATAAAAAAAGTATGCATAACATTATTAATTTATTTTCTCTATATTCATAGAAAAGTAATTACTCGCATATCTCAGAATAGAACATATAGCTAGGCATGTAAAACATATATTTAAATTGGTATAATCGTATATTGGTATTCGTAGAACAATAAAAAAAACATTAATATATATAATTTAAGACATCGACTGAGGGTGCTTGATGGAATTTCAATATCAAATTTGGATTATTGAGATTTTGTACACTTCCATGTATTTTGTCACTAACGACCCGGGTTTCGCCTTTCGGCATCTTCAGGCATTCGAGCACACGGATGGACTCGAACTGAGAGACAGTAAACAGTGTCTAACGATATTTGTCGCATTTGTATCTTCTATATAAACGTTAGACACTGTCTCTCAGTTCGAGTCCATCCGTGTGCTCGAATGCCTGAAGATGCCGAAAGGCGAAACCCGGGTCGTTAGTGACAAAATACATGGAAGTGTACAAAATCTCAATAATCCAAATTAATATATATATTTTTTTCCATGTCCTCTACCGATATGGAGTATAAGGTCTCCAAATGGAGGTGTCTTTTTTCTATGAGAACTGTTTGTTATTCAGTTGTTAAACCTCGTTTTTTTCAAAGAGAGTAGAGATAGAAGGATAGGGTTAGGACAGGACTAGTGGTTAGTTAATCACTACACCACGTAAGGATCCGATGGGTGGAAGTGAGTTTTAGACATCACAGACACTGAGACTACTAACAGAAATCCATAAATTGATTGGCAGATCAATTTATGAAAACCGTTCGCACCGGGAATTGAACCCGAGACATCCGTAACAGTAGTCAACGACACTACCAACTGCGCCACGGACGCCAACAGTAATATATAATACCATTAAATTACAATATTTTGATTGTTCTAATAAAAAAAAACAATAGTTTTAAAATAGAATAATTAAATTATTATAGATTCATTATCATGTCGTTATGTTTAATCTAGTAATGTCTTTTGTGGTACGGGCGATGAGATATTAAATTGAGAATATGTCCAATTCACATGACTCTTAATTCATGAGATATGCTAACTAAATGTTAAAACAAGCCAGCAGTTAATCATTACTTTTGAAAGTGTTTATGTTATTCCAAGTTAGATAAACTTGATGATTTTCTTGTGTTAAATGTTTTAAAAGAATATGCCGATGATTATTAGCACCACCCTCCTCATTTCTAGCCATAAATTCTGTTGCTCCCAGATTAGAAGAGTAAGAGAGTCATTTATGGACCCTTCAAATTATTATAAATTTGCGCATATATTTCACAGTTGCAGTCGGGTTCACGGGTGCTTCCTACACCCATCACTAGCGATACGATACGCTGTGCGCCTCGGTGCCGTTGGGCGATTTGTGATGATAAATAGGCACTAAGTGCCGGTAAGCGTTTGGCCATCCTTTTGCCCCCAGGTCGAAAGTCAGACTCGGTCCCATTATAGCTCTCTAGTAATGGATTGCGCAGTAACGTATTTAGAAAACTCAAGAAATCGATCTCAACAGATTTTAATTCAAACAGAAAGGAGACAATTTCAGAGGCAACGTATCATTCGATTAATTTTATACTTCAAAGATAATAGAATCAGAAAAACATATTAAAGTGGACATATTATTATAGTGTGTAATGAAAAGATATAATATTTTTAGCATCAAAAAAACCTAATGGCTTTACCTGTCAGAAAAACTTTTCTAAAATTTGTTGTGCAAATATATGTACAATAACTATTTGTTTAATAAAAATATTAAAAAAAATAGAAGTAAGGTTTCTATCATATATAATTACAGAGCTTTTATTTAAGAATAGATGTGCCGTTGACTTATTCAGAAGCTCGTGTGAACTCTTGTGGTCAACGACCATTGGAGTAGTATTGTTGTCCGTCTATGTGTGAGGTAGTTCAGCTTCTGTCTGTATTTCCATGTCATCTGAGTTTCCACCTGTATTGATTCATTCCTCACAAAATAAAATATAGGATTAACTTTAAATAATTTTTCGCAGGAAAACTGTGGTTTTGATTATTTCATAGAAAATAGCTTACTGATTGAATTTATGATTTAGTTTAATGTAAATAAATATATGTGTAACGTCATAAAAAGATGTTGAAAAATCGTTAATACATTACATAAACCAAAATTTTAATTTATTTTCTATTTGATCATATTTACTAATACATCACTGGTTAAGGGCACCATTGGATCACTTGCTATCTTTAACGGTAGTTGTTCTCTACTGCCTTTTCTGGGGTACTTGCTTTATTAAAAGGTGGGTTGATAATGATTGGACTATTATGTATGATCGAAAATGATGTTTATGTTCCATGACCATGTTATCTTATGGTGGAATTTCATTGCAATTTTTTCGCCTGCTGTACTATAACATACCTACACTGTTCGATTTTGTTGTCAACAATATCTTGCTTATATGCTTACAATATATGATATTTTCATAATGTTTTACATTACGTTTTTACTTAATTAAAATCATGCTATTTTATGTTTTATTGTTTTTGATGCATTAGTTCATAAGATATTGCCTATAAAAATTGACAAAAATTGGTAAATGAAAAATAAATTAAGTTACCGTTACATAGGTCACGGTGTTTTGCCAACTGATGTAACCCTCAAAATTGAAATTGTTCAGGAGACAGTAAAAACCGTTTTTATCGAAAACTTTGAATGGTGAGTTGCATTATGCTTCTTTAAAATGTACTCCTGTTAATTATCGTGTTTGCAGATATGAGATTATATATAAGGAGTGTCGATATAATAGTGGCTTATATCAAGTGGCCGAGTCAGAATTTTTAAACGTAAAACCAATGTAAAATGATGTTTCCTTCCAAAAAGCGATCAATTTATTGTTCTAATTTACATCATTTGGCCGAGAGCTGCTCTGTCGTCTTTAAAATGAGATACAATCATTCACTAATTTTCTTTTTTTTGGGGGTTACATCAATTGGTCAAAATTGATATAATTGTCATGGCTGTCACCGTAGTATTTGTACAAAATTGTCTTATTTCTTTAAAATCCTCGAAATTTATTTGGACGTTACTACAAACTCTATAGAGGTCTCAGCCTTTTTTTGGTTTATTCCTCCTTTCACCAATGTTAAGAATATAATTCCACCCTACCCAAGATAATCTAGCTCTCATTCAGTTCTTTCTTAATATGCATAAATGTAATATTGAAAATCTTTAATAAATGGCAGCCATTCCATCCCACAAACTCTAAAATTAGCCCCTACGGAGGAATTCTCCACTGGTTGGGCAGGGGTTCCCAACCAGTGGAGAATATTTGATTCACTAAGAAACCATTTATGGCTTAATTTCATTAATCAATTCATCAACATATAAGCTTAAGAGTTCTTGATCAGATCTTAAGTTAGATGTCATACTACTCTTTTAACCAAAGCTTCATACGGTATCGTAAGACTTAATTACGAAAATTACATTGTGATAAACAAAAATTTATTGAATGATGTAAAAACATCACCACTTAACTTTTTTTAATATGATTTTTAATAAATGGATTATGTAAAAATATTTTCATATTAGGCGTAATGTGTTAAAAATATTGATGCGTATGTATGGATATGGGATATAATAATATTAAACTAACTCCCAGGATTGACGTACGCAAAAACTATTTGTAAATAAAAATGTAACAGGCTTGTGGTGTTTATATCTACAGTGTAAAATGAATTCTGACAAACGCAATTTATTTTTATTTCTGTTTAATACTATATATTGTTGAAAGCATTGGGAAAAACCATTGGAAATGTTTAATTATTACAGATTATATTTTCTAGTGCTAATCTCAATATTACTACTTTTTCAAACGTAAACTTTTTCACTACAAATCTAAGGCATATAATTTCCTAATGAAAATGATCATCATACATTTTATGATGATAAAAAAGTCAGACAATTAACTCTTCTCTTCGAAAAAGATGATAAAAGAAAAATGAAGGATTCAGAAATCAAAAATATAAATCCATAAATTGATTGTAAAATTGCATTTGAGGATTCGAACCCTTCACCACGCCATCGTGTATGACAGTGGCGTTACATTGGCTACGGATTTAAATTTGTTTTCTTTTCCACGTAAATTATTTGTGATATGAAAATTGATTTTCTCGCCTCAAGTGAGGGAGGAAACTGGAAGTCTTTTATTAATTGTAAATTGCAAAATATATTTACTGACACTAAAAACAAAGCTTCCCTTCTCATTTATCAATACAAGAAAATATCTTTAATTTTATTCTATAAATAAAACATACTAATGGTGCGGAATGTGTATTTATTTCAAACTAAAACCTGTTGTTTTTAATGAGATAATCTTGCAGAAAATTGATGTAAATAAAGATTTAAAAGTGCTATGTTTTGCAGCTTTGTTATTATAGGCTCACCGAATATGTATATAATATCGACTTACTAAATAATGCTATGAAAAAAAATTACAGCATGAGTTGATTGTAATACTTAAAAATATAATATTGAAAAAAAAATGTTTCTTTGAAGCAAAAGTTATTTTTTATGTTTTGATTTTTTAAAGATAATACTGTTAAATAATAAGTATTTACGAAGTTTTAGGGCTTCACATTTTATAATCTAACAAAGAAAGGTATACGTATTAAGTTCACGATTAATTTTATATTATATTTAGATGTGGTGTATTTGTTGAGTTAAATTATACTTGGAAATTTATACATCAGTTAATATTTATTTATAAATGCAAGTATATGTGACTGACATGTTAATAAAAACGTGCAACTGTCATATTATTATTTTAATTTAAAAACAATGTTGTCATTGTTGAAACATGCTCAAAATTGCTGACAAAATGGAATGGAATTTAATAATTTGCACAAGAATGATGTTTAAAATGATCAAGAATGTACGGCCACCATCTGCCTTTGAGCAAGTCGAGCGAGCTCTGTGGGAATCAAGCCGCGGACACTCGATACGTCGGTGACGACGATATGCCACCCGATACCAGCTCACGACTCGACATCAACTTACAAAAACGTCAATCAAATCCGAAAAAAATATGTCATTCGCGGCGACCAGTTAACAGCGAGAAGGCTTCGAGTGAAAATTGCTTCAGTTATTTTTTAATCATTTTATTGCTCCAGATTCTTTTAAGCAATTTGAGAAAACCTTTTCTTGAAAAAATATTTTAATATAAGAGATATTGCTTTATACTTGGATATAAGATGTATATGTTTTAGTTCATCGTAAAAAGTACCAATATATGTTTGGAATAATTGTAAATATTAAAGAAAAATATGCTGCTTTAAACTATGTTTTCTAAAAGGATGTACGCAATTGTTTTTAGTTTTAGCTTGATAATTATTGTGGGAGTTTCAAACAAAAAAATACACATTAATTAATCTTCCCCTTAAAAAGACGATGTATGTAGGAAAGTCTTAAAACCAACGATAAATACAGAAACACGATGATTGCATGAACGATATATCGGAATTTTGCCGTAAAATTAATTGGTTTACACAGAAAAATAAATTTGCGTTTTTGAGTAGTAATTACGCACAACGTAAGAATTTTTTTATATATCTTAATGCTTATTAATATTTTTATGCTTATTAATATTGCATTTCACGTAAGTGTTAAAGAAACTTTTATGTCGCATAAAATGATAATTTTTCAACCCAAATTAAGCAGTAATAAATCAAACACGAGATAAGTCAAAATCGGAGTGATTTACGCACTCGCAGTTTAATTGCAGTACAAGAATCTGAAAAACACATGTCGGAGAAATGATCCTGATTTTTTGTGTGTTGGTTGTTATATTTTTGCATTATACACGATTTTATGACCAACAGTGAAGTACTTTAATTACTGAAGACAGAGTTAATGCAATGATTTACAGTCAGCCGGCGGATAAATGTTTTCTTGGCACTAGACACGGTACTGCATTTATGGAGCTTTACGTCGAAACAACAAAAGAGGAGTAAATGCATTTCCATAGAGTTTCTTTTATTCCTGATATATATTGATCCAGAAATCTGTATGGAAAATACCTTCCACGATAATAATTTATTTAAAAAATATACTGGATAGGTGTATGCTTATTAATTTTAATAATCTTTTTGTAAAAAAAAACGTTTAATTCAAAAATATTAATTTACCTCTTATATAAAGAAATATCGATTAAAGGGAGTTAGTTCAATTGTATCAATTGATTAAGTACTTGTTGATCAATTGATCTGCGCTCTATTTTTCTGGGACTTCATAGATCACATTCACTCTCGCTCTTTGTATATAATATATTGAATAAAAATATTTCTTAACAGTTTTATGAACATTATTAAACTGTGTGTGTGTTTTTGAAACTGCATGCATTTAGTTACATTAAGTATTGACAAAATAAAGCCGCTCAGTTGATTTTGGAATGTAAATAAATTTATGAAGTAACGTAACAGTTTGTTTCTTTATATTAGTTTCAAAAATTTAAAACGGATTTTTTTCATTTTTAACATTGGTTAAAACTGAATTTATTGAGTTTTATACTCTCTTGAACATTTTTCTGATATACAGTTTGCTAGTTTAGCCAACGATATGATACATACTGAAATTTAATGTAGTACCGCTATGTATTTTAAAATTAACATTAAATATTTAAAACGTTTAAAGATGAATAATCTAGTATTAACATAAATGCAATTCCAAAATAAATAATTAGGCCCATCCTTTATTATATTTCGTATCAAAAAATGAGCCACCATGAGATGGATAACAAATATTGTGATAATTTTCATTACAATAACTTAAGTAAAGATAAAACATAAAGCTTGTTTGCGATACAAAACGTTTTCCGTTGAAAGCTTTTAACACTTGTCAATGTTTTTCACTCGAAGACTTGTGGTGTGAGGCGCTAAAGAAATAGTGTTCTCTTGTAAAAGTTGCCTTGTGAGAGAAGCTAATTAACTAAGTCTAACCACGTCCATGAGTTGCATGTAAGGCGCTGCCAATTCATTATAAAAATCAGATGAGAGTACACTAGACGAGGAGGCTCGCAAAGCATGCCACTTCGAACCATAATATGTATTGCATGATTCCAGTTGGTCACCTTTTAAACTATTTGAAATAGATATCCTAAACTTGCGGCCCATGGATAAAGTATAAAATTTATAAAATATTTTTAATTTATTGCAAAAAAAAAGGAAAATTAATGGCCTAACACTTGAGACCAATGCTAAGTATTTGCTAAATATAATCTGAGAGTACAAAAAAAAAAAATCAATTCTACGGAATTGAAAAAAAACATAGAAAGAATACAATATTGTTTAAATTAAAGGAAAAGAATGTTTGTTAGTCATTATATTCACCTTTTTTCACAAGTTTGAAGAAAAACATGTTTTATTATACGATATATCGCCGTTGTTCTGGAAGAAAACACTAAATCGAAAAAATGATACACTGAGTAAGTTATATCAAAATGTTCCTTATTTCAAATTCTATCTTATGGAATAACAAACTAACTTTTATAAATTTTAATTTTACTTAAAAACTGTTTTATACAAACAAAATGAAAAATTTATGGTATTTCAAACATTTGACAAACTTCAAAGTCTAATTACTCAAAACTAGTATTGTTCAGTAAGAGTCTTCTTCCAGAACAATGACGGTATAATATATAAATCGTAGTATATTATATATTATTCAAAAAAGAGAAATTTCATTTTCCTCTGAATTTCGTTTAAAGATAAATTTTCAATAAGCGTTAACAAATGTATATTTTTAACAGGATGCTTTTCCAATTTTTTTTTACGACGGTCGAATAAAATATGTACCTGATATGAATAATGGGAATCGAAAAAATATTTTTTTACCATTTTTTTGTCTAGACGTTCAAGCTGGATAATTTAACGACAAGTAGCAATGTCTTTTATATTTTTGATGAAGCATTTCTAGATTTCAAACTAAATATTATGTGCTTTCTATACGCTGAGAAATATGTCATGCGATTTTGAATACTTACTTTCCTGAATTAAAATCAGAAAGGTTTTGATCACCTTCTTTAATAGAAATCATATCTCTTATTGAAACATCTCAACGGATTTATAAGTACTGCACATTTCATTAAATATTATTTTCAATGGTAAGAATTTGAAATACCGCATGTTTTATATGAGAACACTAGAAAGTTATTTATATTAACCGTATTTTTAAAATGAGTTAACGTGATGAATAGAACATGTGAAATTAAAATGAATTTCTAAAAACAAGTCACCAAATGAAACGCTATGTATAATTCTCGTTGGTTTTTGCGATAGTATTTCTTGTCACTTTTAAGGTGTTAACTATCAATTCTTGGTGGAAAAACATTGTATTTTAAAAAATAAAACACAATACATTTGTGCTACTTCCATAAATATGTGGAAGTAGTAAAATTGAATTGTGTTTTATTTAAAAAAAAAGAAGTACTTCTTGTATTCAAATGAAATTTTGGAAACACTCTTGTTAATTTAATTTTACAATATAATTATTTTCATATTAGAAAGCATTATTTCAATCCTTTCTGTCATTATTTAATCATGTAATATTTCGAATTATAATAGCACCACTCATGATGTGTTATTAATTAACACGTAAATATACGACACGATATTGAACACGTTTTTAGTGTTGGCAATTTCATCTTTGTTTTATTACTTATTTTAAATTAATGTTTTCTGATTAAGCTGTATAGTGACATTAGTTGTTTAGCTGTAAAACATTGATAGTTGAATCATTAAAATAGCTGTGTCCAGTAAAAAACTATGATTAAATCGACGCTTCGCTTAATGTGACGCCTTCTATGTAACTTTCTAATTGTTTTGATTCATTCAGATCAAATGTGTCAGTGAAATTGTAATATAAATACCAATGGCAGGTTGCCTTATTCAAATACGAGGATTTGATAAATGGATGGCCGATACAATCACCTCGGGCCAGTAGGGCTCACCTCAATATGTATTTAGAAAGATCTTTGCGAAACGATTAAGACAAGTTTAAAGCAGTTTTATGAATGCGGTAAGTCAACGTTAAATAAAGTAAATTACAAAATATAATCTTTGACCTGGAAACAATTTTACAAGCAAGCATACTTTGAGTCGATGATTCAGTTTATGAAATTACATAGAAAGAGGATGTTCAGAAGGCGTTTTGAAACAAATATCATAAGAGTATTGCGTAGCAATAGGAATGTTTAAAAAACCAAAATGTAATTAGCCACTTTTCAATTTCACATATTTCATGAAAGTGAATTATTAATTTAAAATAATGGTTTCACGTAATGGTCGTGTACTTATTGTAAGTTGAAAACAGTCAAGCTAAGCTAACAATATTTCGTACAAATATTCAACGCAATGAATCATTATTTTATAAATACAATTTTTATTCGAACAAATATATATATCGTTTATTTTTCATTTGAAGACCTAATAAAGAATAATTGGGCAACCGATATATAAAATTTCATTCTCATCTTTGGCATCTTTGCCGTGATATCTCGACAAATCTTCCAATAAAACAACTATATATCTGTAGAAATAATGCCAACGGCAACGTAACATTGAAATCAAATACCAAATCCGCACGTGCACACCATTCAAATTTGCTTTTACAATCTTCAAATCGTCGCCCTGAAGCAATACTACAATCATTGTTTAGTCGGGATATAATGGACCATACGTTTAACGCAATTTTTATCTTTTAGAAACTCACAATATAAATACAATGATCTAAATTATTTGGAATACCTATGTAACTGCATTCAACATAATATTTCGATTTATCAAAAAATGTCAACTAATTTATAGATTGATATTTTAAGCTTCCAGTATAATGTTTTTCTTACTTCATTACTGGTTTTCATAAAATAATATCGATGATAAACTCATCAATTATAAAAATACGAAGAGGTTTATAAAAAGACATACGAAACAATGTCTAACTCGATAGTTCTACATAATGTATAGTAAAAAATATTTTAATGTAGGAGAAACACTCATATTGAACATGGAATATGTTTAAAAAAACAAATTTTTACTCAATACGCTGCACTATTTGAGGGAGAATATTTAAAGAAAATTTACATTTGTAATTCATTTAAACGGATTTTAATCGGTTTACAATAATATTTTTCTATACAAATTTCATATTGAAGAACCCCTTTATTCGAATTTATAAAACGTTACAGCTTATTTGAATATTTTTTTTACCTTTGAAATAGTAAAACTAAAAAAAGTTAGTATCTAATTTACATCGTTGGAAATATTTATAAACAAAATTTTACCGAATACGTAACAATTTAAATTAACGAAAGATTTTTATTATAACATTGTAAATTTTTAATTTTTTTTAATTATGTGCCACTAAATAAATATCGTAAAACTGTTCATTTCATAACATTGTGTACGTAATTATTGCCTTAATCCATGGTATTATTATCTCCTATAATCGATCGGCGCATGTGCTAACCGCATACTTTATTTAATGTTTCCTTATCATATTAAATGGCCATAAACGTATCATATCGAATGCTGTCGTTGTATGTTTATTGGTTTCTAACTAGGAAGGTAGCGATTAGAACCACTAGACTGGGCTGACCAGAACGTTTTGTTCGTATTTTTTTAAAAACAAGAAATTAATGCGTTAAAGGTTGTAACAAAACAACCGCGCGGAAGAGATGCGTCACACGTTTTTAATTTGTTTAAACAGATAAAAAAATAATCTATACCACTATATAACAAATAAAAATACACATAAGAAGTATGGACAGTACATCTTTATTTTAAAAGATTTTTATCCAAGTGATTGTGTTCCTAATTGAAGATAATTCTCATCAACAATGTTGTAAAACATATTCTTTCCCCATTTAGGCTAAGTAATTCTGTTTTATTTAATTATCTGAATTGGTAAAATTTTTTTACTGTAAAAACCCACCTGGATTTTATTTATTTATTATTTAGTACATATTATAGGGCTTACTAAATTTATATTACGATACTGAGTATAAAATATACTTAGTAATTAATGTTAAAAACAGTTGTTCTGACAAAACATAATGTATTTGGCAGAACATGATTCGAATTGGGCTTTATTAAAAATGTCAAAGCGAAGAATAGTTTTGCCTTATTAAATACAGAAACTTAAATATTGGTTCATAAATTATTCTAGTGTTTTTGTCAAATTTAATCTAGTCTAGAAGACTTACTCGTTAACTGATAGTTAATTTTTATAAATGAGCATTAAAATAAATTATTATTTTATGCCAATACTGTCACTAATATTTACACCACTTTCACAATAGAAACTACCAATAAAAAATGTGTCAATCAATATACATTTACTGTGTCATTAATGTTTAACAAAAATATTCTCCACTTAAGAAGGTAATTTTGTTCTAAATAAAATAGGTTTACCATAAAATATTTGAGTCATAAATTTATTTGTAATAAATAGTAAGAATTCATAAACTTGGAGAAATTTCTTCCGGTCGATCAAAAGTTTACTGCTGCTAAATTTCATGCCTTTTTGGCATCGGTTTGTATCAATTAAATTTATTCCGAGGTACTTAATAATTTCTATAAAATCTTACTGAATTCACATAAACAACAAAAAAAAAATTAGATATAACTTACTATCAGATGTGTGTTAAGCAAAATTTTGACAGAATATCAGAAGACAAAACATTTATATCAAGAAATATATTTATTATTACATGACTAAAACTCGAAATATTTTATTTTGAGAACCTCAATGATGACATTTTTTATACAGAGTAAATTTTATCACATTAAAAAAATATTGACTATACAATATTCAGTACTTATTTAAAAGGATATTTGTAATTATTTTATTAATATAGAGAGAGAATTGCTGCAAAGGAACCTCTGTTATATATTATTAAATTAGAGTTGTGGAAAATTTGGATGTGGAAAAAGGATTACAAGGAGAGCGAGGTAAAGTGTGAAGAGTGATGAGGAAGGGGTCAGTGCGCGGATGTGTGGCAACTTTCTTCCCGCTGGCAATACTAACTGTAACATTCTTAAAATAAAGCTCAACGGGCGGAGATGGTCGTGCAAATACATCGTATTGTAAATTTTAATGATACCTACATAATACTTTTTGCTGAATAATCTCGTGTTTTTTTATCGAATGAATAATATTCATCCCAATAAACTTATTTAAAATATTCATTAAGTACTATCGTAATAAATATTGAAAATTTTCAATATACTTGCATATAATATACTGTTCCAAGATCAAAAAAACTTGACTAAACAGAATAAGAAAAAACAGAAGAAGTTAAGAATAATAACTTTCGTCGTATCTATTTATTAATTACGAAACAAAAGAAATACATGTATACCCTGAATGTTGATAATTTGGCCTAAAAACACAATTTATCTACTCTAATTTGATAATCCTGCACAACTATTGCCACCTCATTACCAATGTACTCTCATATTTTCTTTTTCCAACATCAGGGTGACCTGTGTGGGCTCATATGTTCTTCATGTTCTGTTTGGTCCGGTTATCATAATATATATTATATTTACACCACTGAGAAAATATTGAAATTCTTTTTCTCAAAGATAATAATTTTAAAATAATTAAAACAAGTAATGCAAATTTTATAATTTATTTTACAAAATAAGTGATGTCCTGTTGATGTATCGAACTTGTCAATAAAAAGTCAAAGTGATTTGTTTTAAACAGCTACATACTAAATTTAAATACATTGTTACAGTTTATTTATTTTTTTAATTTAAATATCTTAGCAAAATGCCAGATGGTCATCTTCAGTCGTGCGCGCACCATATCTGGTTCAAACAGCGGCACAAGGAAGCTGCAGCAGTGGTGGCTGGCCACGCGATCTGACCGCTCTTGCACGCTCCGCGGGGACTCCGAGGGGGCCCGCAGAGTGGCCGACTCAAGCCGAGTCGATTGGCCTTTGAGCCGGCTTGAAAGACAATCAGGGTGACCAAAACGTATCAATTCTATTTATTTACGTAAATATTCGACAATATTGATTTTCAGCAAATTTTGCAATTTTTAACAGTTATCAATTGCTTTTATTTGTCCACGAGCTTAACATAATTTTTACTGTTCAAGAAATTATCATTGAAATAAACCTTATAAAAAATATCATATCATAATTTTTGGTTTGTATAAGAAAACTGCTAAAGCATTTTTGTACATTTCGCCACATCAAACGTACAGAATTTAAAAGTCAGCACGTATATATTTATATATATATGAATATGCTAGAAAAATTGAAATCTATATTTTAAGGTAAACAGTTGCAATTTTTTATTGATTTCTATTCTGCATTTCCTCTCTTCCTAAGGATAGTCTGACCAAATCGTCACCTAAAAGCTTTTGTAACATGCCTTTATATACTTGTGTATGAGATGGATATAGTTAAAATGATTAAATCATAAAAAAAACATTATTACTAAGATGACTGAGGCATGGTCAACGCAGCCAGTGGCGCACCCGCCAAACAACCACGTCACGAAGTTGCCGAACACTTTTTTGTTTTATTGCGCGCACAACGAGAATCATGATTAAGAGCATTGTACTTTGAATGAAATTCGGGATGCGCATGTGCAATTGATTTCACTTTAAGAGTATGCGTTAACAATATCATTTTATATTAATATGATGATAAAAATGACAATCGAGAAGAGATTCCTGGCGAGCATTCAAAACATGATACCTGCTGTATATTACTTATGTTATTTATTGCTGCAAATCTTATTTTCATAACGGTTGAAAATGGTTACTTTTTTATTGAATGAATTTGTATAATATGTTTCCATTAATATTACATTTTTTTACTCACCTTGAAAGCCAATAATATTATAAAATTTAAAAACATGATTATTTATCTGAGAAACTGTTAAGTTGCTCTGATAATAAATTCTTAGTTATTAGTTTAAAGAGTGCTAAGCAATAGAAACGTGAATCAACAAAATTTAATTTTATGTGTAGTTCTAACAATTTATTCTATTCCTAACTGAACCTTTTGTTGCTTCCCAAGTGACAAAATTTTATTTACACACGACATAATAATGACTGCTAAGCCACTTGCTTAAAATATATTTATTAAGACAAAAAATAATGTAAAATTGGTATAAGCATAAAAGTTTAGTTCTTTAAAAATAGAATAGGTTTATAAAACAGTTTAACAATTATTTATCGATTGACTTTAATGAAGGCAATTTAAATAAGCAAAATAAATCAGTTGTTACTTATAAACAAAATTTCGTTTGAGAACATAATATGCGAAGTTCATTTGTTACAATTAAATTTGAACACAATTCGCAAGGCGAGCTTTTACCGCTGTTAAAATTCCGCAGTTTTTCATACTCGACGTGATCTGTCTTTTCTGATTAAGGTACCGCTCGCTTTTGTGCGCCTCTGTTTTTTGCTAGCGGAACAGGAAGAGGAAGAGTGAAAAATAATGTCTCTGTGATTTTTGGATGTTTTTGCTTGCAGCGAGTGTTTGTTCGGTTGCTGTAATATATTATGCTTTATATGGTGGTTGCCCGCGTGCTCGCTCGTTAGGGTCACTGTATATTTGACAGATTCGAATGGTCAATTATTTTATTTTGTCAATTACCTTTATGACGAGTTTTTACGAACATATTTTAACTTGTGAATACAAAATATGAAATAAGAAATGTAAAGCTTTTAAAGAAAATAAGGGTGAAAGAGCTTGGGAAATGCGAAGTTATTAATTGATTGATTAAATAAAATAAGTTATTTCATGTATTTTTACAAAACAAAGCAATTTTTATTTCAAAAATGATACAAACATTAGTTTAAAAAAACACATGGCTCTAGTCAAAATCTCCGCCTATACTTGTTTTTGGCAAACCCAAAAAAAACGTTTTCATCCTACCTACAGCTACAAATTTATACATTAATACAAATAAAACAGTAAAGTGCTGCACTGTCATTGGCTCGAATGAAGATTATTAGCATAGAACATTATAGGGCATTAGAGAATATGAGTTTTGAAAATAAACAACATTTTCACATTCATTTTAGATTGAAGTTAGTAAGTTTAGAAACACATTTCATAATTTAAATGGTTGGTCTGAACACGAAGAACAATGTTGCATTCATAACACATTTTTTGCCTCATAACATTTTGTTTGCTAAATAAAAATGCTTAAAAAAAACCTGTAGGTACAAAAAAATATAATCCACTTACGAAATAATATGTGTAAACGAATAACAATACCTCATTACTAACTCAACTAATTTATGTTCATTAATCTCAATAAAATAAAAAAGAGTTACTTTTGTAGTTAGGATACATAATTTTTTAAATTGCCTGTCGCCACTTTATTTTTAATCACAAATGTGTAACTTGTAGTTCATTATAATATATTTCATTCATAGATAAATAGTTAGTTTTAGAAATCTTAGATGTTTTACAATACTGCAAAACCGTTCTTCTCGGGTCGAGATAGCAACACAAAAGATTGCAGACCGCTCGCGTTTCGTGCAAATCGATTTCGATGGCAATTTTTTAACGCCTTAATAAAACGTGACACTGAATGGCCATTTATCAAAACCTCGCTACGAACAGTTTGAAAGTTTGCCGGTAGTCCAAAGCGATGACATTTTATTCCAAGAGATGAAACTTTATTATAAAAACTCAATTCCTGTTGTTCAGCATTGAGCAACATTTATTAGTTTCTTGACAATTAAATTCTACCGATATTAAAACTCTGGTAATAATCTTAAATATGTATACTACAAGGTTCTTACCATGTCTCCACTCGAAATGACTGTGCAACCGCTGTTTCATGGCTTCCTTCCAAAACGCAATAGCAATCAAGAAGAGAAACGAATTTACTTCACATGTACTTGACCCGATGCAGAGCTGCACGGGACCAATACTTTACCCATGCACTATTGCGATGTATATATGTATATCATCGGTGTTGGGTGGATGTATCTCTATCTCAATCACACAACCTCACTTGTGTATAAGCAAGTGGAATACAATATCATGCGCTTGCATGCCTTCATATCTAGCTTGCACTCTTCACTTTACATGCGATTGAGCGAGACAAAGAAATCCACGCAAAGGGCTTGATATATATATTTATTTATTTAAAATTTTAGCATGTTCTGACTTTTTTAGAAATATAAATGATAATAAAGGTATTTTCCATTATAGATAAAACTAAAAGCTAGCACTTTTAAATGTTTTTCAGAGACTCAATGATATTTTTACTCGAGAAAAGAAGACACATCGCAAAAACCAATGCCCAAGATCTCTAATGTTAAAATATTTATTGCCCTTGCCCGGACTTGGCCCAGTCATCATCTGATCGCTAAAGTAAAATTCTTACCGATAGACTACAGAGGCCGATGATTTTATTCCTTCATTAAATGAAACGCACGATATATAATAATATTCTGAATAACAGTTCTTTGTTGACATTAGAACTTCAATTATTTGAACATAAACTGTCATAGATAATTCAGGTAATTCAATTTTATGTCTAATTGAATGACAATACAAAGAAAACAACATATTTTTAGGAACGTATAAAAATTTGAGAAAAAAAATAATATTGTTTTTCAATTTCGTACGTTTTGTTATCATTTACAATGTAGAAAATGAATCTTTATTGTTATGGCATGTTGAAATTGAAATTCATTTTCAATCAGCTCAAATATTAATCGATATCTATTATGCATTGTGATAATGCAATAATTTTGTTGTTTGGCATTAGTCATATCCAAGGCTGTAACATAACAGTATAATTATTTTGTGAACGTATCGACATGTTTCGCCCATCATTACAATCAAACACTGTCTGGCTTTTTTGATACTGCGATGATGAATATGTAATAACAAAGACAGTTTATTAAAGTATATATAATATCTTTTGTTACAAATGCATAGCTTTATATTCTCATGCAGCATTCACGAGTGAATGAATTTTTTTACGTTGTCTATAAAAAGCAACAGTTTTTGTTTGGTTAATCATTGGTGATAAATAATATTTCATATGAAATGCATTACTATCTTAAGAGGTATACAAAAAAGGATAATAAATATGTAAAAACTCATTACGTCACCTTTTTTAGTACATAAAAATGAATCTTAGGCTAGATGTTGAAAAAAATATATATTGATTTACAAACGCATACCATTTAATTAAAAAATTGCAATCGCGGAACTTACGGAAAAAGAAAAGCAACAGATATTAAATAATTATATTGAATGTGGAAAAGAAAAAAGAAGTCCATAGAAAACGTGCTAATACGCTATATTTATATAATATAACATATCGACTGTAGAAAAACAAAAGGACTTATCCCTCCGTCCTTTCAAAATATTTTTTTCGATAATCATAATGTATACAATATAATACACGTTTTGTTTGGGCTATACACAATATTTTTTGTGTGTGGGCTACGTCTTTTTTTCTTTCCATGGTCGATATGAAATACAAAGGAATTAATTCTACCCTGCTAAGTAAAAATACAGTATTTAAAGAAATTGTCAAAATTAAAGTAAGTATGAGGTATGATAAAGTGAAGAACTTGATATATTTTAGGTAAAAAAATCACAGTAAATTTTATATTTTTTACTAAAAAAAGGTCAAAACGTTTTTATATCTATCGAAAATTAGCTTGTCGTTGTAAGTAAAAACACAGCTTCATTATGTTTGTAAGTAAAAACACAGTCCTTTGGTGAAAACACTGTGCTTTTACTTATAATTTTGTAATTATATACATAACACCTTTGTACATTATCCCAAAAAAGCACTATCCATAGATTACAACAAAAGGCTAAATTAAAATTGAAAGTCTGATTCTGACGAATCGTTGCACGTGCAAATACTGCGTTTTTATTTAGCAGGGCAGAATACCGATTCAAGTAAAAACTCTTTGTGAAAAAATAATAGATGATTATTTTCTACCATGCTATTTATATACTACATGTGATTATATAAATATACATATCGTTTGAATGGCAAACTACGTATCTACATTTCAGCAAAACGTTCAAGAGAGTTTTAAAACTCAATGAATTCTGATTTAACAAATGCTTTTCTTTAAATTTAAAATAATTATGTTATATGAATAATGTTAAATTATTATACACTGTTTACTGTCTGTCAGTTCGAGTCCATTCGTGCGCTCGAATGCCTGAAGATGCCGAAAGGCGAAACCCGGGTCGTTAGTGAAAAAATAGATGGAAGTGTACAAAATCTCAATAATCCAAATTTGGTATTGAAATTCCATCAAGCACCCTCAGTCGATGTCTTAAATTATATTGTTCATATAATATATCATATGAAAATAAAAAATGACATTGGTTATTGAGTTTTAAAGCTATCCTAAGCATTTTGCTGAAATGTAGATACGCAGTTTGCTAATTTAAAACGGTATGTATATTAATATTATATACGTATATTTTATATCTTTATAATCAGTACAACTAAAAAATATATTTTTTGCCATTTTAAAATGTGGGTCAAATCTGTTTATAAAAATTATCAACATTTCGCTTTTATTTATTATAATAATTTCCGTGCAATAAGATATTTTTATTCAAAGTTTAAATTAAAAATTGTGTAATTATTCGAATCAATAGATCCTTTATTTTCTCTCTTCTAGTCCTCGCATAACATCCGCGTATGTAGGTGGGTTTAATCTAAATAATACTGGTGTCCCAAACGATTCAATCGAGAAAACAAAACACATGATCGGTGCCGGCGTCGCAACATTGCCTTATATGGTTCCCGTCGTAACAGTGTGTTGATCTTCATTTAGATAGTGAAGATGAAACACTTTGTAATTTAAGACATTGCATAACAGCTCATCTTCTGATGTGTTTCTAGGTGATTTCATTATGATAACTGAGCAGAATAAAACTGACTATACGAGGTAAAATCGTTTTGGTTAAATGTTGGATTAATTAAATATTTTACGTTAAAGCAGCAATAATAGTATTTTTTATTATTTTAATGTAAAATATCGTTTGCTTTCAATTTAAATGACAATAATAGTTAAAATGCGTTCTTTCAAAAAAAAATGAAAATGTTATTTGAAAGTTAATTTTAATATCAGTTTTATATGTAAATAGAGCTAGCAAATATTTATTTCCAGCAAAAACTGTTACATATTACAACTGTATATTTTCAACTATTTATTTCAATTGATTTAACATAAAAAAACTACTCACATCTTGAAATTAAAAATGATTTAAGTTGTCATCCACTACTTCTTAAATTAAGGGATTTGCATTCTATGTCAATGAAGTTATTTTTTATCATTTAATATATCGGTGAAATAATTAAATGTATTTTGAAAATTTAATCATGGTCGTAAAATATGTGGGCAAATTAACTTTATATCAATCATGCGAAAGAGTAAAATTTGCATTTGTAAATGTTTATTAATTACGACATTGATCGTTAGAAACTAATCGATTCCACAAATGGTAAACTAATCAAAGTAATACGTCAACTTTCAAGAAGATGTTCTTTGATAGTTTCAAGGTAAGTACTTCAGCAGCTATAAATGATAAATTAAACACGTTATTTCTGAGCGTAAGTTATAATAATTATCTTATTATAAATTCTATCGATGAAATAAGTATAAAATGCTAAAATTAACCATTGCGAGGTAAATTTAGTGCTTAAAAAAATAACTTTACTATTATTATTAAAATAAAACGACGAAACGTGTACAAGAAAACGTGTAATAGACAGATATTGGAATTGAAAGAATTTATTACTGATAATTTTATGATATTTTTTGACGTCAATCCTGGATGGATAGACATTTTAATATAATATATTTAAGATGACTATGTATTGTTTATGGTGGTGTAATTTAAAATTACATTACCATTCTTCCTTATCTTTTTAATGTATGTAAATAAAATCTTCCGTTATATACTACATGTTTGATGAATCATTGGACACAGCTCACTAGTCCGATTAATCTTAACAATACATTTTGTAAAAAAGTATGGAAAGTGTAAACTTTATAACTGAATTCAGTTGTGATCACTATATGATACATTTAATGTTATCTTAGTTTCGTATGAAATTTAATTTTGCATATTGTGTTCGTGTACCACATTCCAATTATTATTGTAACTAAATCAACCTGAAAGGGCAAACAATCCACTTTTTCAAACATTCACCATGAACTTGTTACAGATGCGCAATTGTACTTGAATGCACTCAATTGCCTTTAATGAATCACAGATCGCGATATAATTCATACAATTATTTTCAATAACACATCTTCAAGGCAGTATACGCACGGATCTTCTGTAATTGATGCAATCGAATGAAGAAAAAAATAGATCGATCACTGCGCGGTAACAGGTTTGATTTTATAGCCAAAGGGACAATAGCTAAAACGTTTCGGAAAAGAATTGATTTTGGATCATCATATTATTGAGATCATTTATCTTACTGTTTTAATAATGTAGAGCAAAAGATGTGATTTTATAACATATATTATATGATATTGTTCTAGGGGTTTTTACTTAAAATTGTGTGAGTATGACTGTTATGTCATCAATTTTTTTTTCTGATAGTTGAAATATTTCAATGATGGTTGATTGAATAATTTCATTGTTTTTTTCTACTGAAAATCAGCAGAAGAAAAATGAGATTTATTTATAATCTCATTTTTCTCATTATAGATTTATACACCTGATAAAACAGTAATGGATGAAAAAACAGTTTATTTTTTGAAAGTTATACTTTGTGTTATTTTTAAAGCTTTCGAGATCGTTGTTATTTTACTGTATATAATTAATTTTAGAAATATTGGTTTATGGCAATCAAAATACATTATTTCCAGTAATTTGTGGTTTACAATAACACACCGGTCCACGTATGGAGGTAAATTTACCCTCTCTACAGTATGGTATCAAATAAAATGAGTCATGCAGGGCGAGGGGACAAATATAATTATGTTATCAAAACACTAGTGGACACTTGAGATGAAGGTATACGTGGTTGCATTATTGGTCATAGTTTGTCTAAGTACTACTTTAAACAAGGTCTTATTGTAATTACTGTATATTTATTCCAAGATCATTTTTATTTAAACAGAAACAACATTCAATTTGACATTTTTTCGATTGATTTTGATATGTGACGTCTGACACAAATAAAAAGATTGCTTTATCAAAAAAAAAACCTTGCGCATATTTTTATATCTCGTTGAATCAAAAACTCCGGTCGTATTATAATGCGTCCAAGTCCAAAATCAGAATCACGTAACTATGTGTTTATTATTATTAACGTTTCAAGGATGAGTTTGTTGGCGGCCCACGCCCAAATATTCCGAACACTTCATTAAAAAACTTAACCGAGTTTTGTCGGCTAGCAAAATTATTTGTGCTGACCTCGTGCAAAAAATGCTTTTATCAATTTTTTTGTATCTTATTTCCTTCGTGTGTTTTAAAATTGTTCATTCTTATTAAAATACTCCAAATTAATCATCTGTCTTATTCTAAAAAAACTCCAGAATTCACATTATTTTAATATTGTCTCTGTTCTGTATTTACAGTTTATTAAACTTCATTGAGAAAATGTTGAAAATTCAGACATTTTTCGTAATAATTAAGCCATTGTAGAGCTGAATAAGAAGTCGCTTTACCAAAATATTAAAATAAGTTTGACCTAGACTACAAAAAGTAACAGTCGTTTATTTGTTGAAGATAGAAGGAAATTAAGATTGCATCGACGATTTGGAATTCCTAAAAAAATCATAAATTGAGGAACATGCGAACATTTTTTATAAATGTCGATACACAATCAATAAAAAGAACGTTGTCATTTTCAGCATTTTTTTCCTATTAGTCTTCAACGAGTGGTAGCAACTGCAACCTTGCTCCACTTTGCGTGCCACAATTTTAAACTTCGCACATGATAATAATATATACATACTTAAGTATTTACTACGATGATGACTGACAAGTGCACATACTTAACGAGATCTTATTTTTATTTGCTGTAATAAAAGACAAAATTATGTCATGTATATTCATGGCGCGGCAAGGAGATGCAAGGCTAACAGGAAACTGCCCTTGACTGAGTAGGCGGCATAGTGTTGCCGTTTGTGCAGGGAAATACTAGTTTCATGACTTACGGGATTACTGTTCAGGCTTCAAATCGTATAATAAATAGAGCAGGGACGGCTTTTGCAAAGGAGCAAATTGTGCACTGCACTCCAATGAGTCCCATGTACATATTCTATTAATAAATAATATTCAAACATAATAATTATACTAATTCACTCATTTTAAATTTCCCGCGTGTTCCCGATAGGAAAATATGGCAAAAAAGGAATTATTCCGCGCCAATTCAGAATACGCATGAAAGTCGGTTGATGACGCGTAAGGAGAGCATAACACGCTGTGCACCCCCAACCGAGACACAGACGGTTAAATTTAGTATGGTATTTGTGACGTCATGCCAGTATGAACCACGTGACACGCAATTTTTGTATGCAAAAGTTGGTCGACGTTGGAGCATTGCACTCCCTATAAGCTAAAATTTTGGGACCGAAAGAACGAATGAAATTGAGCGTTACGATGAGTTATCGACATACTTGCAATAGGTAGTTGTACGGATTTTTACCTTTGATTTCAATATAATTCCCTAACTACACGTACAATAATAATAATATATACCTACAATGATAACTTTCTGATTGATCAATAATATTTATAACATAATAGCTATGATTGTGTTTCACAGTTAAGGAGTTTTTTTCAATATTTAAGATAAGATAGCTTAAAATGTTTTTAAGGGCTAGCTACAGGTATTTCATAATGTTCAACTGTGTATTCGGCTCGGTCTTATAATATACATTCTTCTAATATTTATATACTTCAATAATGAATTCTACAAATTACTTACCCCATTATATTATCCACTATGTAATATAGTAAGCGATAATATATTGAATCAAACGAAAAACCATTTCATTTGCCAAGGTCATTTAATTACAGTTAAATTGACTTTCAGTGAAAAATTTCCGGGTTAACACAGAATTTTTCCAATTGCAGACTTTAATGTCAACTTAAAAATACGATTTCATGGTAGAATTAATCTTTCACGACTAAAATCGTACAATCCAATGTCGGAATTTAAGGTTAGCAACATCCAAGAAGAGGAGGATGGATTTCTTACACAAATAGATGAATCTTTTTTTGCACCCCCTTAAATTCTTGTCACCGGCCGCCACTGAAATAGAGTAAATTAATATAGAGCAGCAAAGATAAACAGTAATGACATGTATTAAAAACAACACATCGCCACTGCTTGAATAATATTGAAAAGTGGCTTGATTAAAAATAGCCATAAAGTGGCAATTTACAAGCTGTAGTAACATGTAAATTTAAAATTTGAATTTTATTTATACTATATGGTTGTATTATATTTTTAAAAATAATACGCGATTTTGAATATTTCTTTTCTTAATTCTTATTTCAGTTTCATTGAATTGGGTGAAAATAATAAAATATAACTAATAACAAATTCGCTGGCTACGGTTAAGGACGTCTCGGGTTCAATTCCTGGTGCGGACGGTTTTCATAAATTGATCTTTCAATCGATTTATGAATTTCTGTTCATAGTGTTTGTGCTGTCTAAAAACCCCCTCCTACCCATCCGATCCTTACGGAGCGTAGCGATATCGATTAGCTAACCACCAGTAATGTCCTAGCCCTATCCTTCTATCCCTACTCTCTTCGAAAAAATAGAGGTTGAGTACCAAGCAGTTCTCATAGAAAAATTCTATTAAGATACTTCCATTTGGATACCATATGCTCCGCATTGGGAGCGGACATGGAAAAACAATAGTTTTTGAAATAAAGATCGTATGATAAAAATCCTTGATATTACATCAATTTTAAAATACGTTTTTTAAGAATATACTTGGTATAGGAGTAATTTTTATAAAGAATAACCATGATTAAAACTCAAGTATGATGAATAAGGACGCATAAGTTAGGTCCGGTCATATACCAGAACAAAGTTCTTTTATTATCTTTGACGAGTATACATATATTATTTATCATAATCTGAATATTACAGATACACGCATACTATTAAATACAAATTATTTCCTTCTTGAAAAAATAAATATTCCTTTCTTAAGATTTATTTACCTTAATATACTTCATTTCTCACTTTGAAGTTATTATAAAAATATATATATTTTACCATGTCTGCTCCCAAAGTGGAGAATATGGCCTTGTAATGGAGGTGTCTTAACAAAAAATTTTCTGTGAGAACTGTTTTTTATTCAGTTGCTCAATCTCTCATTTTCTAAGAGAATATGAATATAAGAATAGTTCTGGGACGGAACCAATTATTTGTTAATCGCTCTCGCTGCCCTCCGTTTTTAGATCTGGATGGGTGAGATCGATGCCTACAAACAGATTTATAAATTGCTTGGAAAAATTATTTCTGAAAGTGTCCTTACCGGGGCTCGAACCCGAGACATACGTAGCCCAGCGACGTTAAAATACTTAACTTTGTCACATTCAAACTTTAAATGATATTAATGTTTATTACTTTTATAATAGTGACGTGTAAATGAAGCAAAACACTGTTATACTGATTGTCACTTAAAAAAAAGTTAATTAATTTATTTGGTTAGTGGTGGTTGCATGAACGCAGATGGTGCGTGACCGCGAATGCCATCTCGTACATTCAGGGTCACATAATTACTTTAAAAGACGATTGAGAACTGTAGAGTAAAAAATAAATACAACAATATCATCAGCCGCTGTTTATATACTACAGTATAAAAGACATAACGTTTTAAGATCCTGTATTTTATACATATGTTGATACAGTTAAGATTGTTGAAGCTCTTTGTTGGGTAATATTAATTGATTAAAGGCATAACCTTACGATTTTTTCGTGTGATTACACAACATGTTTTGAATATTTTATGATTGATGTGTTCTGATCCTTTTATAATCTTCTGAAAAAATATCATCGACTAAATTAACATATTTAATATACATGTCACATGACATTTAATGATATTGTTGACCAATAAGCTTAGAACATTTTTTAGTTTACTTTTAGGAATTAAAAAAAAGTACCGCCATATCGTTACTTTACTTTTAAAAGGTTCTAACTGACATTATGGCCTAAAATGATATTTTGATTGGAAAATGTTGTATTAGCCACATTCTACCATATACGTTGATTTCAAAGTCATATATTGTTCAATGAGGGAGTTAGCAGTATTTCTGAGCATTATCCACAGATTTATTTTCATAAATTGGTTTTATACGGTTCTATGAATCGATATAACTGCTTATTTTTATCTCATAGAAAAACATACACATATTTTTGAAAAGGTTTTAAAGTCATGTCAAACACTCTTCGCTTCGATGGTTGGTGTGCGTTTTACCCTTTACTTCTATTGTTCTATGATGTGGTCATTGACGAAAGTAAGCTTAACATTTAAAGTATACATGTATTATTATTTTGTTGTATTATAATATTATTGTTAGCTTACTTGATAATATATAATATTAATAAATATCTCAAAAATTAGAACATTTTCATTGATAAAATTGAAATATCCGTTAAAACCTTTTCAAACAAACTCTTGTTGTCAGTTATGATTAAAGCTTTAGATACTCATTATTTTCTAATATAAAGGCTTTGGTTAAAATAGATTTTATAAAAAAGAAGTAAAATATTTATATATATAAATATATCCTAACTCACTAATCAAAAATACAATTTTTCCTTCAAAATACAAAATACGATCAGTCAAAACTTCATACGCTTGTGTCTCAAAACATGTTCAAGTGCAGTTAGAACCTTTTCAAAGTACAGTAGCGATATGGTAAATTAAAATTGAATTTAATTATTAGAATTTAATAATTACTATAGGTATAATTTTTGTCATATGTAAAACACTGACATCTATAAATATTTATTAGTATTAGTCGTTTATATTGAAATGCGGATAATAATTAAAACTAAAAATTTGATGAAATCAAATGACACATCTAAGTGTCGGACATTTCGCGGCCTCAACATGTTTTTTCTGTGCATATATTTATTAAAATATCATACACAGATTGAATTTATTGTAAATTATTTTTCTAATATGTAACTTCTTTCACTCAGTAATATACCATTATTATAATATGTCGAACATGAACTTTACGCTACTGCATTCCGTATTGCAATCTAAGATTATCTGCAAAGTTATACCAGAAGATGTTTTTATAGCTCACAGTTTGTTGATCATCCATCGATTGCGTTTCATTTTGATCTTCTTTACACACATATTCATTATCAGTCCTCGATTCAGGACAATAAAGTTCTTAATTTTTATGAATAACAATTCAAATAAGAACCGGATTTGTCTACCTGTTTAAAACGTATCAAAACTTTGCAAAGGTACCATGTAATAGAATATCATTAGCATATTAGCATAAAGCACTAAAAACACCAACATGTTTATTAAAATTTATAATGATTTAAGGTCAATTTAATATGTACTTAAATTAATTGAATTACATGCTATATAGTTTAGTATTTTTTAAAATAAATAATCACATAAGACATTGTTAATCAGGTAATCAATGTGACATTTATTAGGCATTATTTTCAATCCAAATTAAAAAAAAAATAGAAAATTAAATTTCGTTTCCGTACCATGTTACTAAGTAACAATTAAATGTTTTATAAAACATATTATAAATTAAATCACTCGAATACATAAAAAAATGTTTGCTACCAGTTTTATTCGTTTTCGAATAATTACAAAAAAAATTAACGTCCAATGTTATTCATATTATACTATTCAAATAAAAGTAAAATCGACTTTGTACGTCTAGTCCTAGTTGATCATTTTTACTTGATATGATTAAATTTTCAAATAAAACAATACTCATAATTTTTACTCGCTGAGAGGCAGCACTTTAGATCAAACTTAATTAAACATACTTTATTATAGTTAAATCGTCTTATTATATTTAAATGAAGATGGTTTTTAAAGAGTCGTTAAATATTTAGTTTGTACATTATTAATACGTATTCTATAAATTTAAGTTTCATTGAAAACATTTGGGCCAAAAAACCATACTGGTTTCGTTTATACATGTATTTTTTTAACTGATAAGACAATGCTAAATAAAAATCTCGCAAAGCAATTGTATATTTTCACGACTTAATTTTATTGTGTATTATTTTGCTTTGTCTCTAATATACATACAACAATAATTATTTTATCATAGCGAAGCGAATTTAACTTTGTTTAATGCCGTAATACAAATATATTCTTGTGAATATACACATATTTGACCAAATCATTACATTTGAAAATACTATATGATGGAAATTCTTTGAGGTGAGAGTTCATGGCGTAAGTCTACAATCGAGAATGTAAAGGTATCAGATGGTAGTTAAATATATGTGATCGAGATGAAGAGGCCAGTGCATGGCAAAATTGTAGCCTCATTATTCCTGGACGCTCGGCAACGGCAGCGGCGGTGTAATTATAATTTCCACAAGATACGGACAATCTTCTTGGTATAATCCAGCATGATTTATGAATTTTAAATGTAGTATTATATATACCCTCTCGGGAAATTAGTGTTGACCTCACGTCTTTCTATAAAATAGGGTGACCACTTATATACCGACGCATTTAAATTATGCTTGTTAATATTTTTAAGGTAAATTGACCAGAATTATTTCAGTAAAACGTGACGAGATTTTTCAACAAATAATTTTCATTATTTTATGCTCGTCAAAAATACTTACTTGAAAAGTAGAACTGGTTTACAATTTTGTGTTGTAAAAATTTAACTATTCATATTTTTTATCTATAATTAATTTAGTTATTTCATACTTCACAAAACGTGAGTGAATTCAAAATATAGCGTAATATAAGAAATGTTTCTATTTATTTTTAATATGTATTGTTTTAATAATTATCGTTTTATGAGCTACAAGAGACATATTCCTTTTCAAAATAAGCAATAAAGTTAATTTGTCTTTAGATATTTCGAATGAAAACATACATCCCGTGGCTTATAGGTAGATAAGATTAATTCTATAAAAGCCAGTAAATATTTGTCAAAAACGCGGAACTAAAAACGTGTACACAAATTGATATAATCGGTCATAAATTACGTACATTGCATATCTGTTTACTGGTTGTGTGATTTTTTGTAACCAATGTATGATTAATTAATTAAGATAGTAATTAAATGATTGGAAATTATTTCTAACTTATAAATATACGTAATATGTACTTTTATTCCCGCAGAGTAGTGTGGTAATGGTAACCTCTACTGGTTAATATTGCAAGCGCTCGCCTATCTATGATACACCCATCATTTCAGCGTGACAGCCTCACGTTTGGTCTCGCACATCTTGGAAGCAGACTACTGCATGACGTGACCACGTTGAGGCGAACTCCAAGGTTCTACTATGGACAAGAATAGGCTCCACTAGGTGCAAGAAGCGCGCAACGGGAAGCCGTTTAACTAATGAGATCCGATAGAAACGTGCTTGAACCTCCACACTTTGATTTGTAACACTAATATATTAAGGAAGAGCTTTTCAAGTGGTGCTTATAGTAAAACTCCCCTATGTTTAATTAATTATATATGAAATAACTTTTCTCGTAACAAATCTCAATTAAGAAGATGACAATCTAACGGTGTGTGTACATTAACTAAGTAATATTTTTTTTTCAATATACATCATTATAATTTAAGACATCGATTGAGGGTGCTTGATGGAATTTCAATATCAAATTTGTTAGTGACAAAATACATGGAAGTGTACAAAATCTCAATAATCAAAATACATAATTATATTGATGCTATATATCAAGCATTTTGTTTTAATTTTAGCTAATATACATGGGTTCCTAATATTATCTTTAATATACTGCCTTTTGATCACTCAAGATTGTCTTAATTATCAACATAAAGTTTTGTTAAATCTGTTTTTTTTTCATTACATTAATAACCATACTCTGGTTAATTTATTTTTTATAAAAAAATTATAATAATGTAAATAATATTTTATTTACGCAAAAAAGCGTTTTTAGGAAAGAGTAAGTTTATATTCAACACATAAAGTGTTAGAGCCAATGATGTATTCTGTTTTAAAAAACAATTAGCATTCTTCAAATTAATTTTGAAGGTAGCTGAAGTGTGGAATTTATCAATGATCCATTATGAGCGAACTTTCAAAAAATTTTAACGACTGTAACAACCATTCAATTAAGTACTAATTAAGCTTTCGTTGGCACTGTTTGGAAGCCAGTTAATCGAATCCTGAACGCATTCATTTGCAAGAACTTTTATTACTACCGCTCACAGTAAAGACACTGAGTGTAATTAATGGTCATTACGTTACACTCAACACGTTTCTGGTACAATTCTTTGGCGTCGCGGTGTAAGTAGGACTAGGTGCCGACTTAAATTAACACCTGTCGCAGAAGCGACGACCTCACGACCCTATACACGCTACGGGATCTACGACAGAGTGTTGTCATTATTTACCCTCTGAGGAGTCGAATAGATACACTAACCTTATCCAAAAACAGAAGCTTTGTAACAGCTATTATTTCACATGTTCATGGTAATAACTTTATATGTGTTATTCAGGATTAATGTATGGCACAGTATTTTTATCAGAACTGTTATTTAGTTTATGATTACTTGCAATACAAGATAAACATCTGGATAAAAGAATTATGTTTTTATTCTTGATCATTCTTCATCTAATTTAGTTGAATGTGTAATAATAATCAAACAATTATTTATTAATTTAATTTATTTAGTTAATTAAATAAGTAAACTAATATGGAAGTGAAATAAACCTTGGCATACTATATGCATATTAATAATAATTAACGTAATTAAGACGATACAAATAATGACAAAGTTTTGCATTATTTACACAATCATGTCATGGTGAGCAATACATAAAATTAGGAGGATTCTCATGTTGTCTATAATTACAAATATAAAATCAGACAACATTACTGAGAGCATATGGATTTTTTATGATGTTAATCTGAACAGAAGTACTTAAAGTCGAAGTACAGAAAGGCTCAACGATCAAATGGGCTACAATTATTATTTTAAAAATTTCTTTCGACAAGTATTTTTGTAAATCATGACTGATGTGGCTCGCTAATGGAGGTGCCTGATCTTTATAGAATACTGATTGTTAATCAGTTACTCAACGTCTATTTGTCGGAGAGAGTAAGGATATAAGGATATCGCTAGGACAAGACTAACGATTGGCTTATCGCTGTCTGGTTTGCGCACCGTTCTTAACATTGGACGACACATCCATGTCTTCAAACACAAATCGGTAAATTGAGTGAAAAATCAATTGTAGAAATTGTCCGTACTGGGATTCAAGCCAGTGAAAACCGCAACCAACGCCAACGACGTTGACCAATTTGCTATTGGCCGGGCATATAGCAGTTTCAATTATCAGCAAGGTTTAATTTTTTTACCATGTCCGCTTCCAACGTGGAGCATACGGCCTCCAAATGAAGTTATCTCAACAGAAGCTTGTTACTCTGTTGCTCAACCTCTCTTTTTCAAAGAGAGCATGGACAGGACAAGTGGTTAGCTAATCGCTCTCGCTATGCCCCGTGTTTTTTAGAAGGAAATTAAGACATCAGAAACATTCATGCCTACGAACAAAAATCCATAAATCGATTGAAAAATCAATTTATGAAACTGTCCACACCGGGAGTTCAACCCGCGACATCTGTAACCGTAGCCAACAATATTAACCATTGCACCACGGAGCAGGCCGATGCTTGATTACCTAATATTAACTATTGGTTAAATTATAAAATCTCAATGATTAAAATCCTCTGCTTCGCAAACTGTATGTTTGACAAGACGTATGTGTTCTGGTAGCTTCAGTAAAGTTAGAGCATGCGCGTGTAAGGGTAATTAAAATTCTAATCAGCCGCAAAGCGCGCGAACGGGTTAAAAGATCAACTTTGTTTTGACAGATATTGCTACACTGGATGCTCGATGTGCACCTAAACGAAGCAATCAGTTTTACGAGATTCATTTAAATATGCATACATCAAGCAATTCATCAAAATCAAGTTGGTCGTCACGCTGCTCACCGGAGCTATACGTTTTACTCAATTTTGATTGTGTAGTCTTTTCTTTCATTAAAATGTGATTAAAAAAACAGTTTCAAATAAGCCAAATTATTATTCTGCTTTGCCAATAAATCAGCATTGGTTAAAAAATTCTAATAATACATTATTACCAAAAATTTCCAGGTGGTGGTGCTACATGTCAAAATAATTGAATGTGTCTTAGTTTGATTGAAATCACATTAAGAGTTGATGATCGATATTAAAATTTTATTTGACAGTAGATAATTCACTTTAAAATGCAAAAAAAAACTCTGGGACTGTTTTCTTGTTAATAATACATGTTTTTATTGTCTAACAATATTGCGCTTCCGTGTCGGCGTCCGTGGCGCAGTTGGTTTCGTCACCGGCTACGGTTACGGATGTCTCGGGTTCAATTCCCGGTGCGGACGGTTTTCATAGATTGATCTTTCAATCGATTTATGGATTTCTGTTCGTAGTCTAAGTCCTCCCTCCCACCTATCCCATCCTCACGGGGCGTAACGAGAGCGATTAGCTAACCACTAGTCCTGTCATATCCCTATCCTTCTATCCCTACTCTCTTCAAAAAAAAAGAAAAGAGAGGTTGAGCAACTGAGTGACAAGCAGTTCTTGTAGAAAAAATTCTGTCAAGATACCTCCATTAGGAGACCATATGCTCCACATTGGGAGCGGACATGGAAAAAAAAAAAAAAACAATATTTCAATGAAAGAGTTTTATGTTCCACAGTTTTATATTAAAATATAAATGCATTACAGATATACTGATAAATCACGACTATACTTTGTAATAACTACGTGTTAATAAAAATTAAATGTGATTTATTAAAACGTTTCCGAATAAATCTTTTGCCCTCTGCAATAAATGTTTTTATATAATTATGTTAAACTTTTGAATTAACTAACCACCGTTAATTCGTTAATAATCAGTATATATGTGCTGTATTATAATTGTAAAGCAATTATCAACTAAAATAATAATCGATTATTGTTATAGCTGATTTTACATTTAACAAAGTAAACCAAACAATTGCAGTAAAACATAGTTAATATAAGTTGTAGCTTTTCTTTGGAATATTAATTTCATAATGAGACAACTTTGATGCATTAAGAGTTTGAGATTTGTTTGATTACACACTTTTCACGTTAATATCTAATGAAAAATAAAAAGTGTTTTTTTATTAAACATATCTAATACTATTAAGTATCGATGAAAAAACTCATTTATATACGTGATGTTCAAAAGTGTTTTCATTAATTTTAAAACAAAGATGGACATACGTAATCAATTCCGTAAGATGTTTGATGAAGCATCGTCTTAAACATTTTTCACTTTATTTTAATTTAAAATCGTGTCAGCACACCCTGCCTCCGTTATTGTTTCACGCAGTATCAAGACCGGACGTTTTAAAAAGCGATTGCTATAACGCCCGTGAACACAATATTTCATATCGATATTCATACTTTTCGAATTTTATTCCAGGAAGCATTTCAAAGTCATTAAATTTGCGCCTTGTTCAATTCCATTAGCTATATTAAGGCAATTGAACGAGGGTGAAATTTAAAATCACGTTATATGAGACATTGAAATTCTAATTAAAAGATCAAAAGTTCAATAAATGTGTTACACTTACATTTTTATAGGAACATCTCTCTATTGATATTATCATCATTTCCGCGCCTACGTAAGCTTAATATAAAAATATTTAGCCCCATTGTTAGCATTATGAAATTTGATTTATTTATTAGATTATATATTGTTTTCTTTGCAAGCAAACTACGTATGAATTTATTGAGTTTTAAAACTCCCCTGACAATTTTGCTTAAATGAAATGCAGTTTGCTAGTTAAGATGACAATGTTTTAAAAAACACATGTTTAATTACTCACTAAATGATATTAATTTCTTATACTTGGTGGAAAAATATTATACATTTACACAGTTATAATAAAAATGATATCCGTTGTAAAATTGTGGAATAATTACAATGAATTTATTTTTTATGATTCAAGTAAATGTTTTATTAATCATAGTGTATATTGTACACATAATCTTTTTTACGTTGAAAAAATATTGCCAATCTATTCAAATTAATAAGAACAAATATATTAAAGATTTTTTAAGCAATTCAGTTCCTCTGAAAATGATACTTAAAAGAAAAAATCGCGTGGCACGTATTTAGTAAAAACAATAAGCGTTATTTACAGAGTATGATATAAATAGTTAAAAGAACAAGATATTTCTATCTAAAATATGTAAATCTTTTTTCTTTATAACTCAATATTATTTTTCAAATTTTCTTATCTTAGAAAAACACTTCGTATATATATACCTGTCATCGATCATTTGCATTTTTAACTCGTACATGAATTTCGACACTTGTTTTTAACTCATTTTACAAGGGTTCATTTTTTCATAGTAGACTGTAAAACAAATTATATGTAGGTGAGCAGTAAAAGCTTAATCATTCAAATAAATCGATTTTCATTCTGAAGCGTTTTATCTGCACTAAACTGTAACTTGAATTTACGAATTGGATACTTTGAATTTTAATGGCTTTCGTTTTGTATGAGTTATTCATTCAGAAGTAATTTAATTTATTCATAAGACGCTTAACGATCGAAGAAAGTTAAATATTGATTCGGATTTGATGCTGTAAATCAAATACAAATAAAAGTTTTTTATCGATGTAAATACATAAAATAGAAAGGACAAAATAATTGCTCCAGAGCTATACTTTTAATATATATATTAAAATAATTAGACGTATTTTATTTTACTACTTAAAAACAGAATCAGTTTTATCAATCTTTACTGATATTTGTGTAATCAGACAGATTTTTAACATTACCACACATCCCTTTTATTGTGAATATTATCTTTAATATCTAAAAATAGACGCAGTTGTTGTTAATGAATACTATTGAATTTTTTGAAACAACTTTTAAATTTTTGATTGACACAAGAAACAGTTTATTTAATTTGATAATAATAAATTGATATGTATTTGGAAATCACACCACCTACTTAGTTTTTAAGAGTAATGAGTTGATTATTATTGCAATGCTTAGAGTCTTACGAATCAAATATAAATTTGATCAAAACGAATAACTCGAATTTTGTTTGTTTTATTAAAAATAAATTAGCATCGTTACTTAGACAATAGTATTGAGAATGCTTATGTAAAATCAATAATTTAATTAAGGATAGTTTTAAAAAAACTTAAAATTTTATGAACGTGCGAAAATAAGTGTGGCATGTCGGTGACTCTCTTTGAAGAAGACAAAGATGAATTTACGACGTTGTAAAAAGGCATCCTGACAACTTAAAATATTTATTACAGCTGCGCTTGATAATCGCATATATTCTTTTTTCCTTTTAACATGCAAATATCTTCATCAAACCAGTGCAAGGAGATAAAATTCATTTCGAATGTCGTCCATGCGTAAAAATTGTGTGGACTGACTTGTGTCCGCCCTCTTTGGCATAATCTGAATTTTCAGGTTTCGTTATGTCCGTTCGTTGAATACAATGTATGATATACAAATTAATGTATTATTGATGACGTATACTAAAGAACATAAGTGTATTTTCTTTGAACTCGTGGGAAAACTTTTACATTCATATTTTCTCATTAACATTGTTTGTCTCCAGAGTAAGATAATTATTTAAATGTGTGCGTATATTTAACAGTTTAATATATCTGCTCGAAAAAAAAAACAGTTTTCTCATCAATTAAAAACGTAGATAGTAATTCAACTTTTTTAAATTAATTTGACAAAAACTTTCATTAATGGTTTAATTGTCGTATTTAAATAATATTTAAAATGAATTTTGCTGAAAGTATTGTATTACTTTAAACAATGCTCGTAGATTCCTTGCTCTTTCAGATAAATATAATGTTTTAAAATACTTGCCTTAACAAATTAATGTTGGAAGTGTACATGCAAAAATAATTATGGTCACTAACTCCATCACAATAAGTTAGATTACAGTCTTTAATGCTCCAGTTTTTTAAAAGAATACGTTTTCTGTTCATAAATAAGTGATTCAGAAAAACATGTTTGTGCAATTTATGAACAATTTTAAAGTAAGATTCTATTAGTTTGTCCAATAATCGAAGAAAGTTGTCGCAACCGGTTATAAACGGACCGTCCATTTCTTACGCTTGTTACGTACTTCAAATAGCATACATCGATCTGATATGCGTTTGATCGCGCTATGATTTCATAGGATCAGTAATATTAATATTTATTTATTAAATTTGATATTTAAAACTCAAAAAGTTCATGTCGTTATTTTAAATATATCACGAATGTAACGCACTAAGTCCATTTAACATATTCTAAACAAAATAATAACAAAAAACATGTGCTAAGAAGTAATTGAAAAAACTTGAGCTCGCCAATAGTGGATAATTTTTCTAAGCCCATGGATGTTAGAGGTGTAACTGCAATCTTAAAATATACTACCGCAACCAGGCTTAAGACGAAACGATAAAATTTATCTTTCCGGTATAAAATAAACTTTTATTGACAATAAATATTCCGTAAAATATTAGTCCGTTATAACTTCAAGTAAAGTTAGTCATACAACTAGTTGAAGGTAAATGTAATAACACAATCGCACTGTATAATTTCGATTTATTATTTTTCTTATTGAAATAGATTTAATTACGTAAATTTATGATCAAAGTTAACGATTACTTAAGATGGAAAATGTTATTGCAGAACGATTAAAAATGTTTTTTTGATCCAAAAAAGTTTTCTGAGAAAGTTGATAAAGAACATACCAATTGTGGATCATAGAATTTGTGAGGCTTAGTAGACGCATTCTAGCTCTCGTTAATGAAAGGAAATGCTGCGTATAAATTGCGATGCGTTTGTGAACGTAACTCTAGCGGAAAAGCCGGTAGGAATTTGTATTGCTGACACATTATGGTTTCGAAATGATGTTTAAACCGTTAGCGTAACTAATCAATGGCCAGGGGTAGAAAACTAATCAGATCACGTCTATTGATATACTTATATAATGAGATTCGATTTACCGTTTAACATATTATGTCACATTGTCAAATACATTCAAAACTCGAGTGATTTTCGGAATGAATATGGATGGTTTATATATTTTTTAAATGGAAGACGAATCATTGTGTATTTACACTATATGAAAATTTTGATATACAATGCTTTTGAGTGATTCCTGGATGGATTATTTTTTTGCTTAATTTTGTATGAGTTATAGGTAATAGATACTATTAGAGGAATGAGTGCTTGTGATATATTTTTATCGAATTATGTTCGTTAATTTATCATGGCTTAATGTGAACATTCAATTTCACACTCAAGATTCAAAAACAAAAATGTCTTACTGCAAATTGATAAAAATAAAACAACTTATGCCACAGTTTTATAAGAAAATGTGCAACAAGGAAGATGGGTTTATGATTATATGAATACACTCGAGAGGAAGAACCCTTAAGGTTAATAGGTAGCATCAAAAAATCCTAATGCAAAAATAAAACTATTGACAAATTTTGATTTTGGGTTACTAAAATATCTGATTAAATATTATAAATAGCATATGCGATCAAAGTATCGATATCTATCATTAAATGAAATAATAGAATTGTGGCGTTTAATATCATAAAAGTTAAAAAATAAATAACTTGGCTGAACTTGATATTAAGCTAATGACTTCGCCACTTAAGAAATAAATTTTTACAATTTACTAATGGTCTATGGATTTTTTTAAAATATCCCAATTCTCTTAAACAGTGTATGGTATTAACTTTTAAAATAATGATACAGAATATTATAAGGTACAAACTAAAAGAAGTGGTTAAAGGTGATTTTATTGTGTACTTTGCAGAGAAATAGAATTATTACTTTATTTTTTATCTATCCAAGTTCTATTTATTCCAAATGTTCTATCAACAGATAAATTATCATCATTAAACAATTTTAATTTATTCTAAAATTTTATCTGTGATGAATTTATTTTTACGGGACGAATTGTCCGCATCCAATGATGATTTAATAGATCGTAAAATTCATCTAGTACAACCTGCGAATGTTTTAATGCCTCGCAGTGATCGTTTAATCTTCACTTTTTCCATTGGTACTTATTACAGATGTCTGTAATGATTTTTTTGTCATATTTACACCTTCTCTTAAAGGAAAAACTGAGTAATTTTATTAATTTAATAGCAATTCACTCAAGATAAACAATTTAATAAGAAGCTTTGAGAGTTGTTTTAATGGAATATCATTTTAACACCTTTATATAAATTGTAATAAAAAATATGAGACCTTACCAAGATTAATAGGAAACTATTTCATAATTACGTTATCCCACTCAACGTTGAGTAAACGATTTGACGACAAAACTATTAAATGACTCTAATAACCATTAATATTAACTTAACTAACGAATAAACTTTCTGCTTTATGTGTGAGATAACAACTCACTTTTATGGAGAACAATTACAGAAATTACTACTATATACGGTGCTTAATTTTAATATGTATGCTATCAAATTAATGTAAAGAAAAAAACTACTTTTTTCAGGCAAATTTTTTTATATTTGATATCTACAGATAAATGCTAACATCTGGAATTTCTTTATTCATAAAAATATGTAAGCTGATTCAAAGACAATCAGTTAGATGTATTAGATTCAACGTGAGGATTTACATTAAAATTCATTGATTATATTTGAAGAACTCAAAAATAATGGTTGAATGACATAGAAAAAATTTTCAATCAATCCCTCATCGTTAAGACACTATAATACTGTCGAAGATATCTTAAAGGATCGCCATATGGATACTATTAAAAATGATTTTTGATTTATTTTTATCGCGATAGTTAATTGAAAAAAAATGTTAGCAAATTGCAAGGCTATATTATGACGTCGTATGAAGTGGCCAAACATGAGTAACGGCTATCGTCGAAGAAATCCACCCGAGGAGCGGCTACTCCGTTCGCTCTGTTTTTAATTGATACTATTTATTGCACTCATAATGGATGATACGTTGGTTTTGTTTCTCTCGCCGTCAGCTTATTGAATAAATGTAACTTTCTAACGTCGCATGTGCCAGAATTTTCCAAGCACAGGTCCGTATATATAAATATTTTTTAGTAATAATCGTATTCGTCATTTGATAGTCCTTATTAAACACCGAATATCATATAATATATATTAAAAGGGATTTGAATAATGCTGAATTCAAAAAAATTGTGTAATATTTTTTTTCTGAAATACAGTACGCTTTCTGTTTAAATTTTTTGATTAAAAATATACATTTAATATAGCCAACTTTGTTATAGCAAACACGGTTTACGGTAAAATAATATGCTTACTGTGCACAATAGTATGTTCAATAAAAAGCTACATAAAAGAAATATTGCTTTCGAATAAAATATTTTTATTTATAATTGTGACACAAGTACAATGCTTTATCGATCAAAAAATCATTATGAAATTGACAAAATTTGCTTCCATAAAATATTTATTACCAATGTTGCTGATGAGTATGAATAAAAAATATTTGAAATATTAATTTAAAGTTAAGTAACCTCTGGAATATGTTGTTTTGCTTCGGCTATCTGCGGATACGCATCGATTTGTATGTATTTCAATTAAAATCACCGACATTAATGTCGCAGTTGCCATTTGACAATTATATGTAGATTCACAACTTATATTTAATGAATAAACATGTTTGTGATAATCTTCTGCTTCTCCTATACGCTGATTACTTTAATCATATTCAATTAAAAATAATAACATCTATATTATATGAAACCTACATGTTTTAACTTAGTCCATGAAATACATGGTAAAACTTCTACTCGGTTGTTTAATTAAAAAAATATATTACTTTTCATTAAACATAATTAGTAAAACTAGAGAGATTCAACTAATAATATTGTATAATATAATACATAAAATTAAAAATAACGATTTTATGAAAATGATCCATTTCAGTTTACACTACTTATTTCATTATTAAAATTTTTCATGTTCAAGTTGTAACAATTGAGATCTTGGTATAATATCTTTTAGATTGTCTGTTATTTAATTTTAAGTAATGTGAATTTCAAAGAACTGTCGCATCAAAATTTTATTTCAATTCCAAACAAAACTTAATGTTTTATAGTTTGATTGACTTAATTATTTCTTTTATCTATAAAACACTTAAAGTAGATCAATGATGTACATATTTTGTTATGAAAAAATCTGTGATAATTTTAATAAAATTGTTTAATTATTATATGGAGGTTTTTTCTCTTAGTAGATATTCTTGTATCATTTATTTTTTTGTTCTAAAATAATTACGTCTCAAATTCATTAAAATTTAATAAACCTTGTATGGATAACGATGTTCAATTGAAATTTAATGAGAGTTCAAATTTCTTCGGTGAGAGTTATTGATATATATTGGTAAAAAATTCAGCGCATAAATAAGACCAGTTAATTATTAAAGTTGCTCAAAATATTTAAGAAAAAAAAAGTTTTTAATACTGGAAGCTGTAATTTGTTTTACTCACGCGAGATTGTCAATGAGATTTCTTTAAAACATATAAATCGATATCCGGCGGCTAGGTTGCAAGTGACGTTTTATCAGGTTTGAAAGGAAGTTATATATTATTTTCCGTTCGCTCACCTGTACACATACTTGCCTCGGAGAATCTTTATTGAAAAATCTCACCTACAATTGATAAATGAACTGCTCAAGTATTCATTTAATATATGTTTCGATTACTTTAATGCTACCTTATTACTTACACGAAGAAGTTCAAGTGTTAAGTAATATTTAATTAACTCACAAATTCGTTACACGATAAACTTAGATAAATTAAATTTTGCTACTTGAGCAGTATTTAAAAATATTGCTCGACCACTTTTAGTGGCATTTTATACTTAAGTAAGTAATTTTTGTTGTATTTTTGATTAAAATTATCAGTTAAAATAAGTTACAAAATTATAGATCTCTTGGTTTTATTATAATACTTACTTTTACTTCTGTCTTGAGATAACCAATTCAGATTGTTTATTGTAAAAGAACAATATATAAAATTATAGCTGATGTCAAGCGCTAACCCTTAATTACACAAGACATGCTTAAATTAAATTGACATTAAAACCAATTTATATAGGAAAAAATGAACAACAAAGATCATCGCTGAATATATCCACCTCTCTAGGCAATAGTTAACGTTTGCAGCAATCTTATTGACACTTAAACTATGATATAAATCATATAACGCATACTATCGTCCAGCTAAGAATATGGTAATTTATTATAATAAAAATTGCATTGATGTAAATAATATCATACTAAAAACGGTGAGTTATTTATTACTTTAAATAAATAATGATTTATTAATAATGTATTCAAACACTCCATTCAACAGCATCACACTAACTATATCAAAAATATCATAAGCAAAGGTTAATTATCTTGATATAACATTTATCTTTTATGTGATCAAGAATCACGATAAAAAAACTTATATCTCAAAATCTCATAATTTTGCTTACAGAGCTGTATAATTAGAAGTAAGCCAAGACGGGCGCACAGATTTATGGCCCTGGAATTGATAATGATAGCAATGAGAGCTCTCACAAAAGAGATGAATTAATTTAAGGAAGAAGCTGTCAAAATAAATTTGGACCATAAGAAGATGTTGCTGGCGGAACAAGACCAGACCGGTTCTTATGGTGATCATGAAACAGTTCAACCCACGCCACCATTTTTGCTATAGCCGGTCAAAATATAAGTTAAACATAGGCTTTGTAAAATGATGATAATTATTGATGACTCTTTAATGCGTCCGAGAGTGGATCATGCTGGGCAAACTCTTGCAACGAAATTTCACTTCGAACATCGTTTATTTAACCAGTGTTTTAGTTTTTTTTCTGACATCTCCGAGCATTGTCTAGATATAACACTACCTATAGATCATTTCTTACCCGAATATTTTAGACTTATTACGTTTCGATTGGTTTTGATTTCATAGCTAATCGATTTGTTTCGTGAACTAAATACTTCTTACTATCTTTATTAACGTATTTCAAATGGATTAAATCATGAAGCCGGCACATATAATTAAATATATTATGAACACCACTGACGTAATAGCTTCCATCTTTTGACTTAAGTATATTTAGTTAGCATTATGTATCGAATATATTATTATTTGTTTTGCAAACTATTTTGAAATGTTTTATTATATTACGATTTTGATGTAAGGTCAAGCCGGATAACGTTGGCCCAGTTCTAAGGGTTTTTTTTTGTATTTGTATGGTTTGCCATTGCATTTATGTGTGGTATTGTTCTACATAGAAATGCACTATTGTCTTAATATGAAACTAAATTTATATACATAGATTTATTGTTATAATTGATATATAAATATAGATAACACAAATTAGACGAAAGTTTGTATCCAAATCGGGTAACTTTGGCCTGCGATACAATTAATCACTATAATTACTATAAATTCAGTGGTTTCAAAGTCTTGGGAACTTTTATTTATGCATTCATATATTCTGTACATAATTGAGATGGGAAAAAAATATAAGACATTTGGTTTACAGATTTAGTAATACAAATTGAAAATATGGCTAATCCAAATTATTTCAAGATAGGTTTTAAAATTGTGTTTTATCATTCCATGCTGACAACTTACAAATTCAACAAAAAAACAAATTATATTGGACATTAATTCATATTTTCACGAGAAGGGGCTATTTAATACGTTTTCTTAACTAAAAAATATTCATATGGCATTAGTATTATCATGGTATTATAACAGCATAATATCAAACCTTTTCCCGCATGTAGTAGGGCAATCTTAGACCGATAGGCAAACTTACCAAAATTTGTGGTACTGATTGTGCCTTCATTTTCTTATAAATGAAATAACCGAATAAATACTGCGAAGCCATGAAATAGTATTTTAAAATCTTCATTTTGTAATAAATATTGCTAGAAGTTAACTTGTTGTGCACATTATCATTTGGTCGATACCAAATATATTAGTCAACTATTCGTTACTTCATAAGTCATCAAAACCAATCATTCTATATTACAACTAGTGAGTACCCGGCATGCGTTACAATGCCACTCAAAGAAAAAAAGAGTTTTTTGTTTTAATTCTGTTTATTGAAATGCTTTTAGATTAGAGGTCTGCACTAACCGAAATTTCATAAAATTATGAGGTCTGAGCTCGTCATATTTATTTATTTATTGTAAATTTAAAAAATTGAAATGCATGGCATTACAGCTGACACCAATGTGCCATGCATTACACAAATATAACAACGGTAAAAATAATAAAAATTATTGAAAACAATAATACTGATAAAAACAATAATGAAAATAAAAACATTAAAAAAAAACATTATTAATTTATAAGGAACACATATTTGGTGAACAATACCAGAGTTTAGTCAGGTCTGAACCAAACCCGAAGCCCAGATTCAATTCGTTTATACTTTTCAAACAATATACGTTATTGCTTCCATATTTACAGTGATATTCATAACACATGTGAAATAAATTATTTAAGTTATGAATTCTATTGCCTTATGGTTGACTCATGAAATATTTTTCTTAAGTTTGTATTCCTTATCCGAGCCTGAACCCGAATCTGAATTGTCTTTACCCGCCCGGACTCGGACATCTACTTTAGATCCACGGATAAATCAAAAGGTTTTTCCGAGATATCGCTGTTTGTACGTATTTGATTCTTTTTTTTTAGATTTTTTTTTTCTTTACAACAATCGCACAACAATTCACCAAAGTTTCATCGAAATCGGATAAATGGTAAAGGAACGCATAGAGGGCAAACAAATAAACAAACAAACATTGTTTTCATATGCATAGATTTTGTATGGAATGGGCTTAACAGAAGGGAAACTATGTATAATATTATACTAGCACCATAATTTAATATATATTTTAGATAGTAATTAAACTATCAAAAGATTTACGTGCGACGACCAACAGCTAAAACTGAATGTATTCGAGAAGTTGAGTCAGAATTTAAAAAATACCAGTTCCTTTAATATCGTGTTGAAAATAACGAGTGATGGTTTTATGGGTTAACATAAGACGATTTTACTTCAATAAATAATTGCTGGCCCATGTATGGGAAACCGGAAAAGTAAAAGACATTTAAGTAGAGTATTTAGCGTGTTCATCTTCACATACAAATTATTGGGATTCTGAGTAGGATGCTTAAATGCTACACAAAAAATCGAGTAAATTATGAGATCATTTAAATTATTTAATAGATATTTCTTATAAAACTTTATATCGTGTAGGTTTTAATAACAAATTGTGGGTGATCTATCCTAATGGACTGTGGGAAAAAAAGTTAAAAGGCAATTTATTTTTTGAATTTGTTTTCTAATAAATCAGCGGCCAAGTAGTCGTCAGATGAAAATTTATTAGAACGCTGGTTTGAAGTTGTTTTATTTCCAATAAAATTATTTAAACTAATTTAAAATAATTATTAAAGCATGACGAAAACAATTATTTTGTTATTATATAATGATTAAATCAATTTAATTTAAATATTGATATGTTTATTTCTTCAAATACACATGTCCCCTCCCCAACTTAGGGCTATGAAAATCTGATAAAATATTAGATTTTAATTATGCTACAATTCTGGGTTGTATCTAAAATCTAAACTGACATTAAAAAGATTAGAACGTGAACTCATAATTTTCTGAAATATATAATGATATTGCTAAAGCTGGACCTCAAATATAGATTATAAAAAATGAAAATTAATAAAACAAAGATTTGTATCAGATACGTAAAGAGCCATTAGGTAATCAATCAAAATGAACTAATAAGTGATCTTGTCTTTTCCATCAAATGGACTTGAGCCAACTAATCTGAAAATTTTCTCATGCATATGTCAGTTGAAAAATCTTAAGCAAAAATAATTTGAAATATATATTTTTTTCTTATATTTTTATATTAAGATAAAGTGTTAAAGTTTACTATATCTACTATGAAATATTAATAACATAGTGCAACCACAGCTTCAAATATTTGTCTAAATGTTAATAAAATTAGAACATTTTGAATAATATCGACAAGCTATGTAATAAATTATGATATATTGCATAAAATCGTGAAATCCGAAAGGACTATCGCTACCTCACCCGACAAAAATTTTAATTACATTTCACGTGTATTAATTATAGCGAAAATTGACCTTTGAAAACCATATAATAATTCTTCTTTAAACCACTTTTACGAATTTAAAAAACATATATACGCCAATACTTATAAATAAAAACATTACGAAACGGACACATCTTCGATCAGTCTACTCTTTCACACGTAAATCACATTTTTTTTACTTTATCATCAAAGAAGACACACCAGCCCAAAACAAAGCCAACTTACAAGAGATAGGCGTAGCTTTATTACATATAATATCGATAGTGTTTTGGCCAATTGATGTAACACTCAAAATTGAAATTGTTCAGTGGCGTAAAAACTGTTTTTATCGAAAACATATGGTGAGTTGCGTTATGAATCTTTGAAAAGCACTCCTGTTAATTCGTATATACGTCGGGAGTGTCGATAATGGCTTACATCAAGTAGCCGGGTCAGAATTTTTAAACCTAAAAAATTATGTTTCCCTTCCAAAAAGCGGTCAATTTATTTTTCTAATTTACATCATTTGGCTAAGACCTGCTCTGCCATCATTGAAATGACATTCAACCAATAACTTATTTTGGTATTTTTTAAGGGTTACATCAATTGGCCAACACACAGTCAATATTATCAAAGAGTCGGTATTTATAGAATATTTTATTTTCATTAAATTTTATTGTTTGTTTAAAACCTTTCTTAATAAATTTAGTTACATACTAAGAAAAGAAAATAAGTTTTACAAGTGTATTGAAAATAACTATAAAGAAGAATTTGATGTCGTTTCTATATTTAATCGTGATTTTTAATTGTGTATTCTTATATAGATTAGCTACAAGAGAATTACTTTTCTCCCTCATTTATGGTGTAGTTAGTGCAATTAGGATAAAAAGTATCAATCTATTCAGGGATTTCTTAAACAGATCACGGAACGAAACATTTTATTACTTCTACTGAGCTACAGAAATGAAAAATGTTCTCTACATATGGAAGAAAATAAAAGAAGATATTGGTTTAATAGAATAAATAAATTAATATTCCAAAATAACATGTTGTTATGTACACACTAAAGGGAATTGAAAACAAGTATTATAATATCGTAAAAATTGTTTCTAGTTTATTATTCGATGTCTAAAAACATACATATATAAAAAGGAGTGAACAATTCTAAATCCGTATAATGTTATCAAAATAAAAAAAAAACAATTTTTTTTTTAAACTATGATGTATTCAACTTCGGTGAATTGCCGAAATAAATGACCATAGCCAATATATCCACGACAAGTGGACTTGTGAGTTTTGATCAGTAAAGTAGATTTCCGATGTTCGGACACAAGAAACCTTAACCTATGTTTTATTTTGAAAATTATTTAACCTTTGAATTACAGCCGGTAGGTTTGAACACAGACTGAGTGTAAAATACATATTTTATATGCGAAAAATATGATAAACCTAAAATTATTTGTTTGTTTATTGGTTATTCTCATGAGAAAAAAACATTTTTGCAAACAACATTCTGATTATGGCTAGATCCTTAAATGTTACATGGTGTAAAAATGCTGTTTTTGTTGTTAAAAATTTAATTAAATTGTTAGTAAAATGTGAGTTGAATTTGAATATTGATAAAAATTTAATATTGCTTTAATGTTGCGGTTATTAAAATTCAATAAATATTATAATTAATTATTTCAGTGGTGGATCGATGACAGCTTATGATTTAATAAAGCCAGTGGCATGTACGTCTTAATGTATGTTTTTATTACCAAAAACCTTAGCTATATGATGGCATGCAAGATGGACGAGAAAAAATGGTAGTCGGAAAGTCAGGAATCTAATAAGGTGTTAGGTTGGATTTCCTTGGGTATCCAAAACTGGAGGCATGTTTTGTATAGGGTACGATGAATGCAGACCATTGATGAGGCAAACATCCACCATGGGTTCTTGCTTCACCGATAATAAAAATACATAAGAAGCAAAAAATAGTAATTGCAACTATTTTTTAGCAAGATAAACGATATATGGAATATTTATTCCATAGAAACCACGATTTTATTGTTGGTAAAATATATGAATACTAGTATAACCGTACCCGTCATAGTAGTGGCATTGAAATTGAAATACTGAATGTCTAAAGTAACTGTGTGTGCATTGTTTACACCGCGAACGCTTACGTCATAAGAAAATTTCATACCTACATGTGATATGTGATAATAAAACGTCTTACAGAGCGGTCTGGGCTATTATATATAAGATAATTAAGTATTTTTTGCACATAAGTTTACTACTACTGTTTTAATATTCAATTATTTCAATTTATAATTAGTGTAAAACAGCGGATATTTGAAAAATATATTTAATGCAAATAAAGAATATTCGAATAATGTGCGACAAATACGTAAATATTTATTTGTATGTTTTTTAGTACCGTTAATTTTTTTCTTGTCCTCCAATAAGTTTTTTAATGTTTCCAAAATTCGGCCAAAACAGACAATATATCGATGAGAGCTTCGATTGACAGTTAATAAGTGTATAAATCAAGCAGATTGGGTTGGCGGTCGTGTGAACAAGCGGCAGAGTTAACCGCAGAGGCCGGGGTTTGTGATTTACGAGCGCGAGTTTTTTTTATGGGGCTCATGTAGCGCCGTCGGGAGTTCTGACGCCTGACACTTTCTCGTCCACTGTTTTAGCTAAAATGATGAATTTCGCCAAAAATATATTAACTCATCTGTTCAGTTTTTATATGCAATTAACTACCACATAAATGAAAAAAATCTTAATAGTTTATAGTGCAATCATTCAATATTGCTATTCTGTTTCAATTTAAATGGCTGCCACAAGTATAGCTCGCTTTCGAACATGAGGAAAACACAGTAAGCTGTTCAAGCTTAAAATTATATAACAAACAATTCGTGGCAAGAATTGAACACTTTCGTTTAGACAAAATTTACAGTCAGTATTCGTAAGGAGATTTATTGATTGTGTTTTTCACACAAAATCTTCAGCGGACAAATCTTAAGTAAAGCAGTCCTTAGTTTGAAAATATGAGGAAAAGATTAGCAAATGTTCTAAGAGCTCGATTTTCAAGGACTGTAATCTATATATAATAACACAGACCGCTCTGTAGATGCTTTATCACGTCTTATCACATGTAAGTATAAAATTTTCTTATGACGTAAGCGTTCGCGGTGTGAACAATGCAAACACAGTACCGACTTATTAGCTACTTTAGACATTCAGTATTTTAATTTCAGTATCGTCATCTATGACGGGTACAGTTATACCAGTTATAATATATAGTTTTGGTAGTTAAGGGAACGTAAGAAAAAACCTACTTTAACGTAAATATATTTTTCAGAAAAAAGTTGATAAAATGATTTAAAACCTTTACCACTCGAACCTTTTTTCGTATTTTCCTACCGCCTACTTGAGACGTTTTTCGATGAAAAGCATATTTGCAATACAAAAAATCAATTGGTGAAAAATATATAAACCAAAAAAAAAATGTTTTTTTATCATTTCCGTAAAATAGATTTATAATAAATATACTGCACTTATTTTAATATTATTTGTAATTCTTCATTGTGCGGTATTTCACATAGGAATCTTCTATATGTAATCCTGGCTTATTGGTGTAGGTCTCGCAAAAAAGTCGTATTTCCGATCTACCACCACAGTATTTTTTATTCCCGGACCGCAGGACATGTTCCTTATCTGCAAGTCGGTCTTCTGTAGGAACAGTTGACGTGCTCCTTTAAGATCCATGTCGCTAAAAATCTCCCACCAATAACTTCAGAAACTTCAAATGTAAATAATAAATCGATATATACTAATTTTCATTAGACTCATTAAAGTACTTCACATTAGATTTGCAAGCTTCTGAATCGGTATAATATACTATTAAGTATACCCTATGCGACAAACAAATATGGCTTGCATCGTAAGATTCAGATAAAAACGCATGTTGAAATTACCCACGCCGTCTTTATTTGGTGACTCCTTTCTCAGATAAATGTAATAAGCTTTTACTATTCATTCTAACTTCATTGAAATCGCAATAAAAAAATAGCTGAAAAAATTTAAAATTAAAACACTTTATTGACTTGCCACCGTAGTGGCCCACGAGTAAACTTCCAATGCCGCCGCTATGGCGGCACTCAATTGCAAAATCGTTCTGTATTTTATAAAAACACACTTATCGATGAATTATTTTAGATCATATTATATAAAAATATTTTCTTGTGGTACATTTTAAAAATATGTTTAATTTGTAAAATATCGTACCCACAGCACATTCAAAAAGAAGACTAAATGTTTATTATGAATAATGGTGTTACAAATACATAAAACTGAGTAATTGGAATTACAAAAAAGGACTATTATAACGTCTTAGAGTTGTCTAAAAGGCGTAGAACATTTAAAATATTAAAATCGTATAAAAATATAACTTTAATGATCATTATATATCTGAAAAATAAATTTTATATAATAGATATATGCCTTAAACTGACCATTGAGGTGTTAAAATTGCTTAGAGATGATTCTGTAGCGGTTGAGTCACCTGTTTTATCAATGGTTGACAGCTATTCGGTCCAGGGAAAATTACTTTCTAATCAATATCAATTTTTATTATCTCGTTCATGTCTAAGATTAATTTTAAATAACGCGATCGTTATCAGAAATAGTCGTCTTTTGAACATTTAATAATTAATTCGTGTAACTGATTAAAAAATATTATATTTAATTGCAGGCTTATTTCATCGTATATGTTGTCTCAGATACATAAAATTATTGATTCGCAAAAAAAACTATTTCATTACTAATCATGTAAGGAACTGATTTGAAATTTTAAGGTTAAGACGATTAAATGTAAATTGTTTGTATCATTAAGCTTCAAAGTCATTAATCATAGTCATAATTAGTCAAAATTGTTACAAATACTTTTAAGTGATATTTTCTATGACTGATGTTTGCGTTATGATTCCATTTTTCACAATCTCGTCAAGAGTTTATGATTATTATGTCAGAATATTTATCTTGATTATTGATTTCATTTTATTGAAGAATAATAATTGAAATAGTTTTGGTTACAAAAAAACTCGCTAAGCACTCGGTATCGCGGTCAATGTTGTTACATTATTTGTAGTAGTGAGATCATTTTCAATTTCCTGTAGTAAATTAAAATCTGATATTGAACATTAGGCCATATCGAATTTTATTGTTGGGCCCACAGACACGTAAGTACTGTAGTAAAGATATATTCGCGGAAATACAATGAGAAGTCAGTATGACTCAAAACTCGAGATGGACAACTATTTAAATGAACTAAAAATGCTATTCGTCAAGAGTTTTTATTAGTTCAAATGAATCACGAATGTCTCAAAAGTCCAAAAAAAAGTTATTATTATTTCCTGATAATACCGATTCACTGAAAGTTATTCAAAAGGATGATTTTAGGAAGAGTATTCGTTACGCCGTATTGTATAAAATAAAATAATAATCAACAAAATGACTTCATATAACATTAAATATATATGCTTTAGTGTGTTTATTAAAGTTTTTCAATACGCAGACAGAAACATATACTGTAAAAAATGTGTTATTGTATTACAATGTCAATTAATATTTCAGTTATTTTTAAAAATTCAGACCTTTCTCTAAAATATTTATATTAGTATTCATCATTGGAATAGCATTAGAATATAGACCAAACTGACCGAAGAATATGAATGTAAAATAATTAAACCATTTTAAATTAAAAAAATACTTTTACTTTAGTAAATTTACTCACTTTATTTAAAAAAAAAGTATTTTAAATATTTTGTCACTTAAAATGTAATAATTATTTAAGTTTAAAATAAAGATCGTGAATAAAATTATAGCATTAAGATATAAATAGCATAATAGTGTGTGTTAATTATGCTAAATTATGTTTTAATATTATGTTGTTACTAAAAAAATATTCTCTTTGAATTCAATGGTTGGTAAATATCGAGTTGAAGATCTCTGCCCAAGGCAATTGGTCATTTACAAATGTCCAAATCCATTCAATAATCAAAAGCCAGTTTGTGTACATCTGGTCGAGCCAGAGTAAAAAAATGACATTGTCAGATGGTCTAATGCACTCCAGCAAATGTAAGTAAATAAGTGTATTACTAATGCTTCTGCTATCATAGGCAGAAAAACTAGATTCGTTGTAAAGGTCAGTGATTTTTTTTACTCTGAAGAAATGTCAGGTTTCAACATTAGGTTAGCATTTGATTACGAATGTAATGGAAGCTTTTGGTATTATAATAAAATCACGACTGACCGTGTGAATGATAACTATGCTTATTAAAAAGTGCAACATCTTTTTGTTATGTCTAAATTGCTGTCATTGATTCAAGATAAATACCAGATAAGACGATTTATATTCATACTTTGTAATTCATCTTTTACTGTCAATTCATTTACTATAAATATTGATATGACACGAAGATATATTTATATAATGGCAACATGGCATAATTTAATTTTTTAACATTTCGTTTTACTATTCAAAATAATCATAATCGTCAATTGATACTAATAATCTATTGTATTATACACATTATTACTGCATGTCAGGATAAATTGTTATGATTAGTTTATATGACAAATTTTATGACACGATTTGATTACAAATAAACATTTATTTATATAATTAAAATCAACCCTGTTTTATGTATATTTTTATGTAGAAAAAGTATTATTGCTTTTCAAGTTGAATTTTTTATCATGAGTTCCCATGTTAATTAATTTCAATTCAATATTGAATTAATGTAGTTCAAATGAAATGTTATTTAGAAGAATATATGTGTACTGGTTTTACCTGAAATTAGAAGCGCCATGTTTTCAGTCACCATTAAAATGACGACGTCTTGTCATTAAAATTGAAAAAAAAATCACTTATTTCAATATTGTCTTCATAAGAGCACTTTCATTTGTAACAAAATATTCCGCAATACAGTTCAGTACCACCCATCTTGAATAATCACAAAATAATTAGAACACTTGAAGCATAGTTACGGCGATTTATGCAAATAAAAAAATTGAAAGTCTTTCGATCGGGCGTCAATGCAAATATTTACTCTCGATTTCGATGAAGTATCATTACGTTTTTTACACGGCGATGTCGCAAAAAGCGACGATCAATCATATAGCGACAAAAAATAATACAAAAACACACCGGCCGAAATAATGAACGCCGTAGGCTCTCGCGCTCGGCTCAACTCGAGCGCAAAGAGACGTCAAAAAATCGTATCGCGTAAGGGGAAAAAAGTGAGTGCGGCACGCAGAGCGGTCCACTTTAGATATCGCCCAAGAAAACTGGAGCACCGTCTGACGCGAGCCTGCCTACCTTAACGGTTGTCACCTTAGCGGACCGCCGCGTAGCAATGGAGAGTCGAGTGGTCGCTTACTATCCCCGCTGCCGATTTCGAAACGAAATAAAAAGTGTAGTATCATTTTTTCGCCGAGAGAGAAGTAGCCTTATTCGATATTAAAGAGAGTAAAACTGCCGACCAGAGTACGGAAATTGTTTTGGGCCGGAGGCTGCCAGCGGACGGGCCCGGGATGTCCGATCACTCTGAACTGCTTTACATATATTTCGCCGCCGAAAGACGACTGCGCTGACCAAATATCTATCCTACTGTGAGCCTTTCAAAAAAATTAACATTACATGTCGACTTTATTCTTCATCGCCAGGAGGCTTTGTGAGCTAATCATAATACAAGCTAAGGAGTTTATTAGGTGACGATAGAAACTGTACTTTTACACAAGCCCAAGTCGCTTGAAGCATATTAAAGAATATTAAGCATATATTTAAAAAAATCCTTCAATATTTGTGTGTTACATAAATTATAAGAAACAAAAAATATTTCACTAATCACCTGAGGCAGTTTAAAAAAATGATTGTTCAGCACTAGCGTCTAAAGTATATTAAATTATTTTATTCTCTAATTATAAGAATAAGATATCAGTACATCACGATTTTTAATAAATCTAGTTGGATGAGACAAGGACTGCTGAGGACTGAGTGAAGTAGTGCGACCTTCAACATGATGTATTATCTGCAGGGCAACCAGGGCGGAGAAAAGACAAGGAACAAATTTATCGTGATAATGTTAAAATTATACACTTATTTAGCAGATGTAAAAAAATATTTCAAATTTTCTCTTAAGATGATTCAATAATGTTTGTCAATATCATTTTTAAAAAAATCTTCACTGTTTACCGTGACATTTATATTTCAAAACCTGTGATTTTGTGTACGTACTAAAAGTAACAAAATCAGGTGGATATTTAAATGTTTTTTTATTCTCATACACCTTACAGCAAATTAAAAAAAAGAATTAAAAAAGTAAGAAATCTACTTTAATACGACAATAAATCTCGTTAAAGGCTAAAAGAAACATGCAATTGACTATACTTTATGGGTAGATCTACCTTTTTGTATCACTTTTTGAGTCAATAAAACGACCTAGAGACATTTTTGAAACGATATATATTGAAAAATAAATTACATTTGAAATAAACGTTATAAATTACTCGTGATCAGATAGGTATTATAATGTGTGCTTTTATCAAAAGAGTCCTTGAATATGAGATCACCTTTTGAACATCATTTGTGATTGATACTCTAGTCGACAGTATTTATATGCTACTGGAACGTTGATTTCTCGTATTCGTTTTATTATTATTTAAAGCGCTATATATCAAAGTAAAATGTGGGCGACTTAAAAAATATTTCTTTTTATTATTCGCTCAATATATTATAATATTCCAAAATTATACTTTATTCGTTATTATCATTAATAAATTTGCTACACAATATGAAAAATATTTTTTTATATAAAAATGACTCAACTAATAAAGAAAAATTTCTTATTATTATTTTCGATTTACAGGATATCGTCGTTGAACAAATTAAGCCTCCAATGTGCAAAAATCCTGTTTTGAAATCAAGACAAAAAACAGATTTAAAAAATCACGAGAATGATTTTTAATAAAATAGTAATGCAGTTTATCGCAGTCATATTAATTACACTATTTCAGTTATTAAATAGGTCGGTAATAGTAAACAGTTATGCAATAAAATTAATAATGTGTTTATACTGTCACATCGGAGGTTTGTGCTGCACAGTTTTGACAAATTATATATATTTACTTTGAAATTTTAATATATTTTTTCTCTTACTTATTCTCTGTTTCCTTAAAATATCTGTGCTATTATTACTTATAACTACTGTTTGTCTCAGTTGATAAATGTTTTTGTTCCAATAAAACAGTATGTCTGCTTTCAGTTTTCTCAATTCAGTTGTGGTTTTTGTCAACGATCCCATTTTTGTGAAATTGGCACATTGGAGGCTTATTTTCTGCATCGATGATATATTAAAGGGGTTGTAGCACTGCTTTATTGTGATTTTTTTATTAATTACTGACGTAAATGGAATGCTTTAATAAGCAGTATAAAGGTGTGACATAAATATACACAAATAAGGGTTGGAAGACTTATCAATACTTTTGACTAATCGTGCTTGATGTAACTTCAATATCACATATGTTCAAATGTTGTATGCTTCCGAATATTTTTTCTCTGAGATAATTTTAAACCATTTCGTTGTGCAATCAAGAGCATTCGGAGATTTTATAAATCATATTTTCAGCTAAAAATTATTTGTTTGAACTGGTTATGGTGTGATGAATAAAATCCGTTTTCGACAATAAGACAACTGGTTGTAGAATAATTACTTTGCGGTCCATTATTAATGAGAGAATTAATAAATAAGGACATTTAATAGAATCCATTAAAGTATACTCCAGAGTGTATTTATATACGTATTTTTAGGTTAAACCATTCAATATTTGAATGGTCTTAGTAGTTTTCCGGTTGATGATGTTGTCCACGATAGATATTAAAATATTTGGAGAGCGTTACAGTTTCTTCGGCGCAGATCCGTTCAGGTTGTTGGCTACCTACGCCGCCGCGTACGGCAATATTATAAATATAGCAGAGCCATTTTGCCATTTTAAAGTAAATGTTCCGTTTTAAATTATACATTGCCGCCTTCAAAGTGGCATAAACTTGTTGCCGTCTCTGTACTTTCATATCGCGAGGTGCTTTCCTTGCATCTGGTAGACCAATACGAAAAGCTTGTCCACGCTACACACTCAGCTAAGAAAAAGCTTTGATATTTTCAATGGATTCAGCGGAAACAAATACAGACAAAAGGTAAATTACCACCAACAGTTTTATATAGTGCTTACGCCGAAATGATAATGTGTAAAATTTTAACACTTATGTGAATTTGAATTGATGAGATTTTGTACATTTCAATGTATTTCGTCGCTAACGAGTCAGTTCGAGTTCATTCGAGTATGATTTTTATGTTGAAATTCCATCAAGCACCCTCAGTTGATGTCTTAAAGTTATTTAAATGTTCTATTTATTTTTAAATTTTTATTTACCAATTGAAAAAACACATTTTATTTTATTTGTAAATCGGAAAAATATTACGTTATATTACCAAAAAATAATGATGTTCACTGGTTCCAATATCTATTCCAATTAATTGTAATAATCATTATATTCGTCAACAAGCTAGTATCGAATTTTTTTTACCATAGCAGATGAATGATTGACGGCCGTAATAATTTTAATTGTCAGTTGTTTATTGTTCGAATAGTGTGCACACACATTTATGTGCTCTCGAAGAAAGCACTTGTGAAGATTCTGATATAAAGCACATTTATTATGTATCAATGAGATTTTATTGATTCTCGTTTCGGATAACAGGATCTTTTTCTGAGCTTTGTAATTGTTACAAAGGTGGTTAACACAAAGCCCATATCATTTTATGGTCTCGAATACTGTTATATAGATAAAATTTTATTCGATAATCATTGATATAAACTGGAGTTCACCGACACAATTTTAGGTTAAATGTTTTAAATTTGCGAGAGCACACATACCAAACAAGCTTATTCAAGTATATAGTTAAACTTCTATGTTCGAAAATAATTTTGAATATATGCAATTAAATTAAATAAAGTAATTATCCATAACAATTGCATACATACAACATTTTACATATATGTGCATCGTTTTATATGAATATAAAGGAATTCAAAAGATGTGATGGTTATGAAGTGTGCGAAACATAATATATGTTCACCAACAAAAATATTATTTAAAATGGAAATAATTATTTTATTAAAGACAATAAATTTCAATCATCGTGCGCGGTGTAGAAATACAGTAAATTATAATTCGATATATTTATTTGTATTATTGGTCGGAGTGCATAGTTTATTTGTTGATTATTTTATCATATTGGAGAAGTATTCAGCATTTAGAGATTTATTTGAAATTTTCATTATTTGTTTTTTAAAACCACTTTTCTCTACACGTGACTCCTACAAAGAAAGTTTATTTGTAATTTCGGTTAAAATTGTTTATATTTACTAGATTTTTAATACCCTTTTTGTCACAAATAAAAAACCAAACATCCTCAAAAAATGTGGGAAATCATCGATTTGGTTGGAAATAAATAAACATGTTTTTGTATGCTCACTTAAACTAAAATTGCTTGTGTATTTTATAATAATATAGAAAACCATAGGTTTCCAACGCTTTGACTCAATTTAGCCACATTGATAGAAGAGTTGTACGATATGCGTAACATATTTAATAAAAAGAATGAATAATAAAGCTTTATTTATTTGTATACATTTTTAATATGAAATTAAAGTTGGGTAATACAACAATAATGAGATATAATTTAAGATATAATTTAAGATATAAGATATAATTCAGTTCGAGTTCATTCGTGTGCTCGAATGCCTGAAGATGCCGAAAGGCGAAACCCGGGTCGTTAGTGACAAAATACATGGAAGTGTACAAAATCTCAATAATCCAATAATCCAAATTCAATAATGAGATATTTGACCCTGTCAGAAATTTTGCTTATAATAATTGAACTTTTTATGTGATTCTTTCTAGAATATAATTACTCCCAAATAAAGTGGATAGCAGAATATATTTTTTGTGGGAAGGTAAGTGTTATAAAGTACGTGCAATGTCTGCTTGCAGATTTAATATGTAAACTTGAAGGTAATGTAGTTATATTGACTTAGAATGGAGAGTAAAATGTAACAAAATATTGATTATGTTTGAGCCACATTATGTGGGTTGGATACTCTTGATATAAACGATAGATGTTGTACGTGGAAGGTTCGGCTCTTGCCAATGGATATCGACGGAAGAAGCAACATGGAACTATCCTGCCGGCGGCTGTTTTTTCTACGATCTTAACTAGATTTATGGAAGAAGAGTCAGATGAAATAGAAAGGCCAGTGAATCGATTTAAGGCTTCGCCGATCGCCAGTCATTCATCACTATCGCTCACTGGCATCTACTGGTCTAAAAAATCTTGTCAGGGGCACAGCATGTTCATAATAATTATATGGTCAGCATGACAACGTTTTTGAACAGTATTTTGATATACTTGATTATATATTATGCACAGTTACTATTCATTTTTTTTATTAAGTACAAACTCTGCTTTTTTCTCGGTATCGGTGATAATATAATATGATAATTGTAACTTCCTTTCAATACTTTCCTTTCTTGCATATTTTTTGTTACGGGTTTGGTAATCGTCATTCGTACCTACATAATAAGTTACTCAGTTAGTTGGCATTTATGTCGTACTTTTTAATACTATAAAATATATATTTGATAAAAGATATATTTATAACTATATTTATTCACTCATAATTGATTTTTTTATGATTAAAGTAAGTAATAGTGTAATCTACGCTATTGGGCTTTCAGTTACGCGGTCAACGATTTGAATCTTCAAATGGAAGCTTTCATGCATATATTTCTCAACAGATTTATGGATTGCGTCCAAAGGTAGAATGTTTGTGATTTTTCATTCATTCCGAATCTCCTTCTATCCGATTCTAATGACAGTAACGTAAAGAAAGCAATTATTTAATCTGTTTAAGCTAAATAAAGCAATCATTTCATAAGCTAACCCTTCTACCTTTACCTAATCTGAAGAACGAAATTAATACTTTGATTTACGACCAATTGTCGCAAAAAACGACTTATGTATATTACGATGCTAGACATTTGGTGAGGATATTGGTTTGAAAATACATGCTTACTACCAAATAAATACTTTAGCTTCGTCATACTTTCATGTAAGAATTATAACATATTCAAAATATTGCCTATTATAAATCGGACAATATACTTTTAAAGCGACTATAAAAATATTATTTTAACAATGTTCAGTGTATGGACTACAATTATGTAAAACAGTATTGTTAAATTTTCAGGAAAATTGTTGCGATGGCATACTGAATCTAAAATCTGAAATGATTAATCAAGTCATATAAAATGAATTACAAAAATACATATAAATAAATTTATCTTTTAGGTAATTTATGGACGTCAAGCTTAATTTTTTTTATTTTACTTCTGATTTACATAACGATATAACCAGGAAAAGCTTCCCAATAATCTACTAGACTGTTTTCAAAATGATTATCAACATGATAATGGACTCTTGCTAAGTGAATTATGACTTAATTAATAATGAGAATGCCTTGAATATATATAATATAGTTTTCAAGGCTTGTATAACCCTGCATGCTTTTCATAAAATATGTTCACTCGGATAGCCCGAAGGTTTCAAATCACGCTGAGCAAATATTGAATTGTCATCGGAATAATTTATATGAAAGACTGTTTTGCGTTTTAAATTAGCCGATGTAGTACGGAGAAGTAAATGCAGAACGTTTTTTCATTGGCGTATCGATTTATTGAAATAAAATGAATCCAGATATTAGTAAAAAAAACTGTAACGGTTAGGAATATTTTTGAACTATTTTCAATGAGTTTTTTTTAATTTTCGATGAAGCGCAAAGTTTAAAAAAATACATTTGGCTTCTAGCTGTAATAAATATACTTCATATCATATGTCAAGTGCATGAATTTTTTGACATTAAATAGTCACATTTTATATTTTTGGTTATTTAGATGTATTTATCATAAGATAACCTTGATACCGGGTTTGAAAACGATAGATTTATTTTATAATGGTAAGTACCCGGCATGCGTTACAATGCGACTCAAAGAAAAAAGGGGGTTTTTTAATTCTGTTTATTGAAGTCCTTTCGGATACACAATATTTTTTGTCCGTCTGATGCGTACACGAATAAATCAGAAGGTTTTTCCGAGATGTCGCTGTTTGTATGTTTGATTTGTTTTTCGGAAATCTTCAAGGGTGTGCGAACAACAACTCATCAAAGTTTCATCGAAATCAGATTAATGGTAAAGGAACTCATAAGGGATAAACAAATATTCATTTATATATATATATATATAGATAACGTTAGAAAATTAAAGCAGTCATCAAAATAAAGCGATATATTTATTACATATTCCAACAATTAACAAGATAAGTTTGAAATTTTCTTGAATAAATTGATTATATATTCATTGGATAAAATTTAAATATTTATTGTACGTCAATGTTATCCAAAATACTACATCATTGTATTTTCACCAGCCATCAAACGTTTCCCGCTTATGAAAAATGCTTACCAGCTGTAGGTACATCTAAAACAAATTGCTATACACCGCTGATTTGGTAAGACATCTTGTTAACAATATTAGAGCAACAAAAAAACATTTACCGTGTATTGTATTAACTAAGTATGAAAAGTAAAGATTCATTTTAAGTCTACATTACCCGAGTAACAAACATGATGAATGGGTTGCCTTTTGGTCCCATAAAAGAAATGCAATAACTTAACCTATCCGTTTCATTTGGCCATTGATACCTTATATAAAAATAATATCATCACCATATATTCTAGTACTTTTTATGACAGTCTTGAACTCTTAAAATATTAGTTTTATCTATTCAAAATACGCGTGTATTAGATTATAACTAGATATAAACAGATATCACTTTTAAAGTGTTAACTGTCGATTCTTGGTGAAAAGGCATTACATTTTAAAAATAATACTAAATTAGGTTGTACTACAAACATTATAAACGTGTAGAAGTAATACAAAGAAATTGTGTTTTATTTTTAAAATGTAAACAGATATGATGTTAAATTTGAATTGTTGACATTTCTACATTTCCATGTATTTCGTCATTAACGACCCTTGTTTTTTCCTTTCGACACCTCCAGGTATTCAAGTACATGAATGCCTGAAGATGCTGAAAGACGAAACCCGGGTGGTTAGTGATGATGTACAAAATTCAACAATTCAATTTTGATATTGAAATTCCATCAGGCACCCTCAGTCGATATGTTAAATTAATTTAAAAGATATTATGTTATTAATATATCAACTTTTAGCATATTATTATATTGTATTCAAACCAGGGCTTTGGAGCCGGAGTCATAAAAATATAAACGACTCCAATTCTTTTTTTTTTTTTAATAACTTTGGATAATAAAAAAAAATATATGTGTATATTTTTTAAATAACGAATGTGTAGGGCGGCGTGAATGATTGTAAACAGACCTGTGAGACAAAATATTTATATATAAAGTTTTATCTCGATTTTTGGTAAAATTCCTCACGCTATAGTCGTTCCATTTTTATTTATGGTCATTATTATCAAATTTTTGATCTGTTATTACGTATGTTGTTAAGGGTGGATTTTAATGAACGAAATCTGGAAATTGTAGAAAATTTTTGAGAATAAAATATTTTTTTAATCGAAAAACATTCGGAGTCCCGTTTTTTACGACTCTATAGCACCAATTCAAATTTTTCGTAAGGTGATAACATTTATTGTTTAGTAATTCAAAAAAAAACATTGCTTCTTGTTGAAAAAAAACTTCACGAAAAACTTGTAGATTGTGAGTAGCGCTTCAGCTTATATAAACAATTTTTAATTTCTTGATGATCTAGTTATGTTATGAGATATTTGGTGCTGATCAAATTATATACCTCTAAAAAAAGTGAAGAACTATGTCGAAAAACTTTCGAATGGCTGATAATAGTGCCTTCGGGGGATTGTAAAAAATTAAATGACCGCTCAGCCATTCATTTATTTCATACAAATTCGAATTTAATTTAAGATTTATAAAGAAGCTGTACAGCTAGAACCGTTTTATTAAGTTTACTCAGTAAATTATCATCTGGAATTTTAAACGTTATTTAACATGAATAAAAAAAAGTTTTTAGAATGTTAGCTAGACTTGCTGTAATAATATTTTACATTAATATTATATAAATTCTACACGTTTTTTTACACAAAAATACGTTTTATAACAAGATTTTCATGTGACTATCGTAGTTGTTACTTACTTTTATTGATTAAATATTTATGATTTATGAAGATTGTAAATTTAATGATTGTTGTTCATAACAATATTAACTTACATACTATAATATTTATATCGAAAATTATATATTTAGCCTAGTATTGAAGAAATATAGCATACACTCAGTCGCTTGTAAGTTTTTAGATATGTAGAAAAAACCATACGTTTTTTATATTCGTGATACCATATGGATAAACCGTAAAAGAAAATACTGAGAAAGTCGGACAAGAATAGGGAACACCTTAATTCAGTAGTGGAATAATACAGGTTCTAATTTAAAAAAAAAATTATACATCAATTATTATTTAAATGATAAACCATAATTGTTTTTCGTATTGAAAAAAGTAAAGTTATTTGATTACGGCAATATATTTTTTTATACAGAGTGTCCATAAAGCAAATTTCCGGTAGTTATTAATTAAAATCGCATAAAATAAACGCGTGCATATTATTATAATGGTGCTAAATGAGGAGTCAAAATTTAATGCAAACTCATAATAATTATATTTGACTTTGAACTTATATAATCGATTTTCTTGCATACATAATTTGAGAAGCACTTTCGGTTTTTTTAATCAATATGTATTAAGATTAAAAATAATTGCTTCGACATTTAATTCATAATTTCAATTCATGAACACTTTTTACTGCCTAAATTTTAGCCAAGTACCAAGGAATAATTGGATAATTTTGTATCACAATAAATCATAATATCATTGTTGGACATGTTTTATTTATCAGTATAAATAGTTATATTGTTAAAAATAAATCAATTTTGATCTTATTTCTTCTGAAGCTTTTTGTAAATTCAAACAATTATTCTCATATCCATTACAATTTTTTAAGAATTATCAACAATACATCGTATACTTATAGTATATAAAATTATTGTAATATAATTGCTAAAAAATGTATACTCAAGGTTACTAATATATTAAATTTATTATATACTCCAACATATATGTTTGTAAACGTGAGATAAAAACACTTAATTTAATTCCTTATATTACAATATGTGATGTATTCAAAATTTAATATAAAGACTGTACATCCTTTTTAATAATTTATAAAAGAAATAATCACAATTAAGGTAAATGTACTGGTATTTGTCCATATACCATTAGTTGACTTTTTTTCAATAAAACTGTCCAAAATAAGAAACGTAGAAGCGGGATTGCTCTAAATTGTAGAGTTCAGACAAATTAAATCATCTTTTATCGGACTGAAGAACTAATGCATCACCATATATGTCATCGGAGTGTCAGAGCGACCATTTAAAAACAACACTTTATGCAGTATGTATTTTATTTTGAATTTTTTAAGAGAATCGTTAAGGATATCAGTGAATGTAAGCATATGCTACTTGATTCAACGAAGAGTGAGCTCTGAGGCAACTCTGATGAATGGTTGTCATGAAACCATCTGATAAGACATCGTCAACTACTGAAAAAAAATGTGGTCAACTACTAGAATTTTCAATTTTTTAGATGGTCTACTACTGTAACATTAACATGGTTGTTAAAAATTGAACACAACTTTTTTATAAAAGATCCTTTCCTAATTTTTGTATCATCATATTAATTAAGACATTTGATCCATTATGAATACATATGCTTGTCATTATTCGGTCTAATACTAAACGTTAATCGTTATTCTTTTGGATTTTTCTCTTAAACGATCAACTACAGGTATGTTCACCATAGTTACTTTTAATGTGTTAACTGTCAATTATTGATGGAAAGGGATTATATTTTAAAAATAAAATACAATTTTATTTTGTACTACTTCAACATTTTTATAATAATCAGGACCGATTTTGCTCATCACGAGCATTATCAAGTGATAGAATATCAAATTATCTACTTAAGTTTTATTTGTATACAGTTGAAGATAAACGCCAATATCTCGGCTTCTAGCCAGATAAAGGCAAAGTAAGAAAAATGAAAACTCTGCAGTGTTGATATAACAGAAATCAACAAGTAGCCATTATCATTTATATTGTGCTGTAAAACTAACATGCAGACACGGATAAAAATTTGCTGGTGCTTCTTCCGGCGGTATCGAGGGAAAAAAACGAAGAAGAAATATGAATTGTTGTGATTATTTATAAGTTGTAAAATTTATTTCATACATTATATTTTTTACTAACAATGCATTGAAACACTTACAATCTATAATAGTATTTATGGCGACAAGAACTATTACGAGTCAAAATATTATACTTGTTTAATATACAACTAGCCAGAACGTTGCACTGACAGTCTCAATAGGACAGTTTCGTATTTAGCTTAGTTTGTTGTTAAATACAGCCGGCTGTCATTTGTATTACTAGCGGTCGCTTCATAGCAAACAAGGTGATATTTGTGGTAATTTGTGACAATAATTTGTAGCTGTTCCGTTTGTGTTGGAATAGTCTCATAAAGTTATCCATTGTGAAATGAAATACGATTTTAGCCACGTGCTATTTGTTAGTCTTACTTGGTGTGCAACGCGATAGCGTTGCAGAAAGGAATAGCCGTCGGTTATTATATAGTATATTACACTATATTATACTTTACAATTACAATTTACATCATATTGTAAGTTGTATCAATTAACCTAAACATTATTAATCTACGGCGTCATTAATTTTATATATTTATATTATATACCGTTATCATTAATATATAGTAATTACTTAAATAGTATAAGGACTAAAGAGTAATACTAAAACTTTCATAAGAAACAAAATAAGTAATTATTTATTCATATAATTATAATTATATATTTATTAAGTTCTAATCGTTCATTTAAACATATGTGAAATTGAGTTATCATTATATTTTAGTACTTTACGTAGATTCAGAATAGTTTCTGAATATTCAATTTATGACTTAGTTACTCCATTTTCTGTGTATCCACGTTTAAAAGTTCTGTCATTTATTTGACTAAGATTTCTTAAACAATATTTGTAATGAATGAATTAATTCTAAACCTTTTTTATTGAATATAATATAAAACTATAATATTACAAAATCGATTTCCATAACGCTATCGACAACTTAATAAATTAAATTAAAAAAAAATTGGTTGTAATCATACATTTTGTCACACTTCCTATGTAGATGACTATTTTATCACAACACTAGTATCTATTACTCACCTTCGGCCGGAGTAGAGAACGCTACATTTAGAGGTTGCCATTATCATGGTGTTATTTTGGTGCAAGCTTATGTTGAAAATATCACAATGAACCGTGCCTCATGTAACACCCACAAAATATAGCCAATCGAAATAGCACAGTCGACCTATAAATGGCAGCCAGGATGACATTTGCAAATTTCACGTCGCTACTGTTCATCGTGTGGGAGGAGTTCTTGTGACAGACAAATTGATACACGTATTTTATGATATACAGTACAAATTAATTAAATATCACTTATGATTAAGAAGTTCCATTTTACTGAGCTTTGTATAGCAAATTTCAATTTAGATTAAGTTTTTTGGTATCTACATTCTTATGAAATTTATAGTTATTATTTCCGTAGAGTTTACAGTTACCACTATTGCACCGCTTGATATATTATTAAAAGGAACAACAAAATGTTCATTACGTTGGCTCAAAAAAAAAGCAAAAGCAGATAAGTCCACCTCTTGTCAAAATCTAACAAAAAGTGCCTACATATGCTTTAAGTAAGTTGTTTCACATATTATGTAAAGCACTTGAAAAAAAAGGTGAAAGCTTGTCTGGATGACACGGAAATCACCAACAGAAACTGATAAGTTCAATGCCAATGTGTATAATTCTAAACCAATTCTAAAATAAAGATATATTGGAACTATTGCGAGTCTATTGATTACGCACATTTGGTGTTTATAAATACCATCCCAGGATACCATGTGTGTGGTATTATATCAGAGGTAAAAAAGCTTGCGAATTTTTCAAGATAAAAAGAAGAGTGCTTAAAGCACGGCCAAAGGAGTATAAGAAAACAGCTGCGGCATAGCTTTGTGGTTTGCTACCGTAAAGAGCGCGCGCACGATATGTTGTTGGTTGGAATCAGAATAGGAAGTTGTTATGATTTAGTATCGGGAAAGAAAAAGGGCAGTGGCCGGCGGCGGGCCTTGCGTGAGGTCAGTGTATTAAAACGGGACCCCGAGACGGCAGACCCTACGGGATTCGTGCTCAACCTTTGGATGGCGCGAACCTCAATGTTTCACTATACTAAGCTTGACGTATTTTTCATCCGTACCATTATGACGTCACTATTTAAGACGTAAACTTTTTGAAGTCTCAGGGCTGGAACGGAAAGATTAAGTTTTTACATATTACGAAAAAATTTTGAATTTGATTATTGTGTTTTCTACTGTGTTTTTGTATTATTCTATAAAGTTCTATATACATTGTAATTATGCTCAAAATAGGCAGCGCACAAAGAAGAATAATCTCTTAATCTAAGGATACTGTTTTCTGAATGTCCTAAATATTGAAGTTTGAGTTGGTCATACTGAAATAATAAAAGAGCAATGGCAAACAAACTTATTAAAATTTAAATGGGTCCTATCAACTGTTTTAAAAGATCCAATTTTCACCATTTCTTACTAATCGTTAGCCAATCGCTCAATCTACCATATCAGAAAAGGTAAGTGCAAGGAAAAGAAGTTTGTCAGAACTTGTTGGCAGCTTTTCTACGACGTCTCGTTTTTCAAGCACCAGGCTTGTACTTATGTTTCTTCAATACAAAAACGTATCACAATCGTAGATTCTACAACAGACATTAAACATACACATCCAGATATATACGGAATGATTATAAATTTGCTATCAAAAAACGTTATAAAATGCAGCAATATAGATCGATTCTGTACAGTTATGAATATGAATTCAGTATCCCGGGTCAAAGGTTTGACATAACCGTCCAAAAGTGCATTCGATAGCCGAAGGAATTCCGTCCACAATACTAACGACTGCTATTTTACGATCCATTGAAACGCCGCGCCGCCTCGGAATGTGATTAGTCTAATAAAGGGGGGCATGTCCGATAATTATTTATTTATTTATGTTTAAATGTAACAACAATTTATCGTTTCATATAAAAGGTTTATGGCTTCACCGCTAATTAATTGATAAGCACGTGAACAACCTGTAAATACTATGTGAAAATTATCTACCTAAATAGAAATCGTTACTAGAAATAATTACTAAAGTTAATATCACTAATTCCATTGTGTAATATTTTGGCAGGTATTTTGACACGACTATGCATGCAATTAGATTATTATCGTTTCCTAAATTTTTAGATCACTTAAAAGAAACATTAATTATTTTATTGGTTTCTGTATTTATTTATAGATGTCATTAAAATTTTATATCAGGTTTAACGATTTGCGCTTAAGAGTATGTAATACTTAAGTCTTTAACAACTAGTCATTAAAACCCTGGTAATATGGTGAATGTCAATCATCTCTAATACATCATTAAAATTATGTATCACGTAACATTCATTTTTCGAAATGGCCAGGGTGCAATAAGGCTTTATTCTCATTCAGATTTTAATAATAAATAATTTAAAAAAAAATTGTAATCTTAATAACTATCAAGCAAAGAAAGACAGAAGAAGCTTACATTATTTAATGTGATGGACAGAAGGAATTTGATTTTCTTTAATTTGCTTAAAGCCGTGAAGTAATTTATTGTAATATATTTTACTTTCACTGGTTTTGAGATATCATCAAGACGCAGAATCTTGTTTGCGATTGGAAAAATAGCTTACAGTAGTGGCGACAACAGTTTACTTAACTTGACATTTTTTTTTTATAATTTGAGCATAATTTTTATTGGTATATTGTTTACTCATTCACAAGATGGTTGCACTTTCTAAGGCGTTTTACAGCAACCGTTGGTTTTCTGAAATGTACATTTGCTGTCGCAACGCATTGGTTTCAGTGAAATCTATTTTTTATGTAGCCATTACGTCCACCGCAGAAGATGTGTACAGACACAGCGAACGCAATTGTGACCAATCAACTGGAAAATGGAGAAATCATAAATATTTCATAGCCGCGATAATAATTCTGGCACGCAGTGATTGACTCATGCTAATCGTTTATGCTTCGAAAGAGTCATTTGTTGACTACTCGAACAAGTGGCAGATTAAGAGTTTTGAACTGTGTTGACAATAGAATATTTATAAGAAAACTTAAGACACGGCAACAAAGTATCTCAAGGATATTCACACAACATCTCAATGTTGAAATAAAGGCTTAAACCTAAACGTATGATATATATTTTTTTGCAAATGAAGCACAAAAATATTTATGTTACATACCTAAAGTTGATAAAAATCATTGTTTAATCAGCTTAGACTTAAGCGGAAAAATACGTAAGAAACTTGAAAGAAGAATACGTGATTAATTTTTTCCTCAATTTTTTCTATCAAGATATTAAATGTTTTTATCAGGATTTTATGTATTCTGTCATTACAAATCAGGAAGATTTTTGCTTAAAAAATATGATAATGTTTTATTGTTGTATTTTCTTAATATCAAAATTTATTAATTTTTCACAGAATCAGCAGCAAAAAGTTTTTTGCGTATGATTAGTTTTATACATAATTCAATTAAGGCACACTTTAAAAATGTAATGTGAGACTTAACCGTAGTACTTAATATTGTTATCAATTATTTTTATCATTCGTCATTTCTGGTCTTAATTATTGTTTTTAATTCTTTTTCATAAATTTAACTTTTGTAGCGGTATTTTTTCTCATTCATTCCTGATGGTTTTTAAAAACTAAAATAAAAAGTGCCTAGCATAAAAATATGTAATTTCATAAAACCTCTTAATAAATACCAAATTTAAACCTTATAAATCAACATTTTAAATAACGACACAAAATTTGTATCTTGGCGGTTTAATCCACCTCTGATTTCAACTTCAATTCCGTAGATTGATTGATTATTTTTATACCGGTATGCAATTGAATGACCGCCGACAATAAATTTAAGAGTAACTGTTGTATTGGCTCCATACAAATTGTAATGCTTAGTCTCTATTTCGTCAGCTATCAAAATTGATGACATAGTTTTCCATTGATCGACGCTATTGAGAAGATTACTGTCAATTTGTAAAATATAGGTAGAGGTCGTGCCTACCAACGCATGAATTTTTCAACACTTTTCATTCGGTAAAGAAGCTATTTTAAGAGCATTTTATACTTAAAATTAATTCTTCTCATAATAGTCTATTAAAAACGTATTTCATGAGCAGTGTGAGGTATTTAATAGTATTTGAGAATGTCAACAGAATATTCTAAGCCATTACAGCGTGTTAGTTAATAGATTATGGGGCTTAAAAAATCCAGTTAATAAAGGAATACATACTGGTTATTTATATATTAAATATAAATCTTTCTCTTCATTTCATTTCAAAGATTGAATAAAGGACTTACTGAGTAAGAATGAATATATCATAGATCTGCATGCTCTTGGACACATCCATAAATCAATTGGAAAATCAATGTTCTCTAGTATCCATTAGGGAACCGATCAGTTGATCGCACAAATAATATGTGAAATACAACAAAAACAAATAGTTTACGCTGAAAACTGAACTCCTTATTAAATAAATTTTATTTTTGATTAATAAATTCTAAATTTGGATGAAAATATTCATTCCTAAATCCAATTTCTGAAGTGCTTAGACCAAAAAAGCAAATTTCGTATTTCAAATTGTATCTTTCTACTTTCACTCTTTTATGTCTGAATTAATAAAAAAATTAACACTTCTGCACTTGTAAGGTTGTTGAATCATCTTTACAAGTCATTATTTGATTAAGTTTAATGACCATGTTATAAATTTCAATCATTAACACGTTTCATTCAGTATACACGTAGTGTTATATCGTTTTAAATAATTACAGCTGTTCGTAAAAGATCCCGAATACTCGCATAATCCGTTCATCACGATAAAAAGATCGCTTCAAAAGCAGAGATTGAGATGTCCAATTAAACATGATTAACGAATTGATTTATACACAAAATAAATATTTGTCTATCTGCCGCTATGTGTATCTATTATTAATATTATTATATCAGCGCTAAACACTCTATCACAAGTCACTTTTTTTTGCGGTCATTGTTTGTGTATATGCAATTTTATTTTCATACTTTTGAAACACATTTGATTGAATGCAACTAGTTATCTTTGAGTGAAGTGTATCAAGTCTTTTTAGTTCTGGGATTCTAAAACTATTTCATCAAAGAGATACATATTATTTTTTGCAATGAGCTTTAGTCCAAAATCCACCATTGTTATAGCTATTTTACAAATGCTGCTTTTATGTAACTTACATTAACATTACTTTTACTGTTTTAAATAGATGACAAGAATTGCTCTACAATTCGATGAATTCTGCGTTATAGATTAACAATAATAATCCTTCACAATTCGGGAGCACGTTTTCCAAAAATAATCCTTTCCCTTATGTGAACATTCAAAATGTTCTCAATAGGTTTTACCACCTGCAGATGACTTACAGTACTAATAAAGTACAATACTTCATATTAAAGTAAGTCACGTGTCTATCTTTCTTTATCATATTACGTTATTTTTCGTACATCAGCAACGATAAGATAATATATATTTTTTACCATGTCCGCTCTCAGCGTGGAGCATATGGCCTCCTAATGGAGGTATCTCAACAGAAGTTTTCTATGAGAACTGCGTGTTACTCAATTGCTCAACCTCTCTTTTTCGAAGAGAGTAGGGATATAAGGATTAGGCTAGGACAGGACTAGTGGTTAGGTAATCGCCCTCGCTACGTCTAGTTTTTGAGGATGAGTGGGACGGAGGAGTTTTAGATATCACAAACTTGCATGACTACGAACAGAAATCCATAAATCGATTGAAAGATCAATTTATGAAACTGTCCGAACCGGGAATTGAACCCGAGACATCTATAACCGTAGCCAACGTCTTTACCAACTGCACCACGGACGCCGACGATATAATATCGCACATCCCGAAGAAAAGTTTAGTAAATCAAAATTGAGAAAAAAATCAGATCGAAATTCAAAACATAAATGAATGCGGTACATCTATCTATATATATAAAAATGAATGTCTGTTTGTTGGTTTGTTGGTTTGTCCGGATCTTATAGGTTCCTAAACTACTCAGGAAGGACTTATTGTGATCATGCCGGGAAATATTATATAAAAATAAATTTTTGTTTGTCCTTTACGCGTTCCTTTACCATTCATACGATTTCGATGAAACTTCGGTGAGTTGTTGTGCACACACCCGTGAAGGGTTCTGAAGAAAAAAAATAGAAAATCTAAAATTGAAAAAAAGAATCAAATACCTACACCCAGCGACATCTAGGAAAAACCTTCTGATTTATTCGTGTACGCACCAGACGAAAAACAAAAATATTGTGTTATAACAAGTGTGATATTGAAACTCGGGTTCGGGTCGTCCAGACCTGAAGATGATGGACTCGAACCGGGTAAGTCTATGAAATTTCGGCCTTTGCAGACCTCTAATCCAAAAGCAGTTCAATAAACAGAATTAAAACACAAACCCTTTTTTTCTTTGAGTGGCATTGCAACGCATGCCGGGTACTCACTAGTTATTAATATTATTAACAATCTACAATTTGTTCCCATTAAATTGAGCACAAAATAAACATTTAATGTTATACAATAGTAATTAAGTCATAATAATACATGTGTTACAAAGTAAATAGTAAACTCACTGGCAGTTTCATATATTTTTTTTAAATTATATTTTTATGAAGGAATAAAAAAATACATAAAACGTTTTTGTATTTCTAATCAAAATTCAAAATAAACTAATATTATTAGCACAACAAACAAATCTTACTGTTTTCATATAAACTTTATAATTAAGAGTGTGACGGCTTCCATTCCATTCTTTGTAAAAATGCTCCATTTTTCAGAATTTTGCTTCGGTAGTTTGGGAATCTGCTTCAGGCAATTTGGAAGGCCGAACAAAAACGCTAGAAAATTATATGCTACTTCAAGCAACCGTATTATTTTTTTAGTACATCAACATATATATCATGTTATTGTAAGAACTAAGTAAAGCATAATAGGAGATGAATGGTAAAGGTACTTAAGCCACTGTGACCATATTTTATTGAAATAATTATGTAGTTTTGATGAAGTTCATTAATATATTAAAAAATACTAATCAAAAATATATCCCACGTACTGCCAGCTTATTTCGGCAAAATAATTACTAATTCAAATTATTATTGACGTTATAAACATTCTAAATTCACAAACAAAAATCAGTAAAGCCAACATTTTAGATAATACTAGTGAGTACCCGGCATGCGTTGCAATGCCACTCAAAGAAAGAAAGTGTTTGCTTTTTAATTCTGTTTATTGAAGTGCATTTGGACACACGATATTTTTTGTTTTTCTGTCACGTGCGTACACCAATAAATCAGAAGGTTTTCCAAGATGTCGCTATTTGTTCAAATTTAAAACTTTATTTTACATTTTTTTAGATTGTAGATATATGTAGATTTTGAGATTGATTTTTAAATACAATAAGATCTAATGACACACCCTGGTTTTTTTGTTAACCTTAAGTTTCATTAGGGTCCATAACTGAAATCGCCCAGCGGTAACGACAAAAATTCGGAGAATCATGGGCGCTCATTCAATAGTCGGCGGGCACGTCCGCTGGACGAGTTCATTTTTGACGGAAAGGGGTAGCTTCGACGATGCAGGGAGTTTTTTTAATTGTATGTGTGCACAGTCGATTACAATCTGTCGAGCCGGGCGAGTTGCCGGCCTCGTGGAGGCGCAGGTGACGATGTGAATTGTTTGTATTTCTTTTGAATTGGACGTAATTTAAATGCGTTTGTCGTGTCATTTGCATTATAACTTAAAGTTAATTCCGTTGTTAAGTAAATCTAAATGTAGAATCAATTTTATGTCTTAGGAATAGTATTTTTGTGTATTGTAAACCACTGCATCTTCGATTTAAAATAAATAAGTGTTAAACCGGATTTGAAATGGTTTTTTTTTGAGATCCCAGCCCTTCCAGGACGTTCGATAACCAGCCATTCGCCTCTCTTCGATCCGGGTCTTCTCACTAAATTAAAAATTAAAAAAGTTGAGAGTAGGGCTCAGGTCTGGCCGGGCTTGATTGTACTATGCCTATATCCTTCGCGCAAGTGCAAGCAATAACTTGACAGAGTTTTATCGGAATCGGATGAACGGTATGGCAGTGCATAAGATAAGAACAAACAAACATTGATTTTATATAGAAGATAATATATTATTCATAGATTTACCATACCGTGCATTATTCAATGGTTATAAAATGTATACATCCTCCATTTTACTAATCAAAAAATCTGTTTCGATTATTATGTTTAATAGTTGATCACGTTGAAAAACACTATTTTTACGGTAAATTTATGGAATCAGTTTCCACATAGTCACGAAGACTTTTGACAAATATTAAGTATTGATTTATTAAGGAAAATAATACATTCTTTATATCTTCTTAAAAAATAATATTTAAGATGAGTCATGTTGCAGTGAAGTGATGCTTTGTTCGATGTATTTGATTTGTAATTAAAAATTGTTTTGTTCTAAGTTTGCAAGAATGGGAAACCCTGTGGTCACCGTACCATCGTAATCGTAGCACAACGGTAAATTAACATTTGGCCCGAGTCGCCCTGGGGTGTTTCAAATGAAACAGTCGATATTAGAAATGCGGCAGACACGAAGCGGCTATTATCGCGTAAAATATTGTCAGCGAGGCGCGTTGAGATGGGTGCACCCCGCGGCCCGCACGACCAGCTCTATACAACACGTGCGGAAATGGACTGATTGCGCGAAAAACACGCTCAATCTGGAGTGAATTGGTACTCTTTTAAGCCCAGATACGACCGGCTTGGTGATAGGTTTCCTGCAATGTTTTGTTTATGTTTGAAACTATTTTATGAGCCAACTGTCAGTTAAAGTTTCATGAAAGTTTATCTTCGTGGTAATTATTGTTATTGTAAATGCAGAGCTATAAATAAACTTTATAAGCTGTCTATTCTTGGCAGATGAATATTTTATTTGACAGTATAACGTATTATTGATTATAAAGACGGTGACAAATAATTTTTGCAAATATTGAAATGGAGAATATATGCAAATGCTATTAGTTCATTGTGACATTTATATGACTAAAAAAGTGTCCCATAATACTATTGCGTTGTTAGCCTATCCTGATTGGTCTTATCTACATCCCTCTCCATAAAATTGCCTACATTAATCAGTCACGAAATTTAAATTTCTTTTGACCAAAATTGTCATGTTTCATTATTAGACCGATAATCGGAAGACAGGTAATTTTCGCAGAGTTTCTGTACTTGCTCAACGACGAGAATGTCTGTAGCGATTATAATAGATATTTGGGTATACCGATGAATTGGAAATGTTTTGAAAGTCTTTATTACTGGTGTTCACTGTACACATTACCCGGGTTAATACTTTATTATGAATAAGTGTCTAGATTGATAAATTAATGATGCATGCATATCAACATCATCACTCATACAAGAGAGCCTGCCCATGTCGATGATAAGATATATAAATTTATAGTAGAGTATTTTTCTTACAAGCCATCATGATGACTTTTCAGATATTTTATACTTCATGTATAAAAGCAGATATGATAATTAATATATGGTTTTATTAAAAATAGCTACCTCTCAATTTTTGCTGTTTTAATGTGCTTAATATTGTTAATAAAGATAATCGATTCATTGTTCTAGATAATTACTTATTTAAAAATAAACAAGCATGATCAATACAAATATCTTAATGTGATCTTTATTAATAATCCAAGCTTGATTAATTGCAGTTAATTTTTAAACGTAAAAGCCAAACGTTTGAAACTTTCATTTTGATTGGATCGTTTTCGAAAATTCGCAATATAATTGTTACAAAACTACTTGCAAACAAAGAAAAGTAGGTGTCCGTTTGACGGGCGCTAAAGATGCGAACGGAGATGTGAATGATGCGCTCTCTTGTTCGTAAATGTCGGCCTCTACGAAACATAATTGATGTTGTTGTCTCAGCGCATGGCGGACGCGTGCCGGCCAATTCACTATCTACAACATCGAATGAACATTTATCTACTCGCTTATTTTTATTTTCAATAAAATAGCCGTGTGCTGCCATTCTCAAAATTGTATTTTGAATAAGGCATCGGGAATGGCAAACAAAACTAAATCATTTTATTGGTACGCTCAACAGAAAGGTGTAATAACAAATCGATCTCTATTTAAATAATTTGGTTATTATTCTATAGCTTCCTGGTTAGCAAAAAATGAAATAAAAATGTTGCAGTAGTTATTGTAGATATAGTCTAAACACATTGAGTCCCCGGAACCGTGTTTTCACGCGATAGACAAGCCTATCAAAAACAGTCATATTTGAGTCATCAAGCGTTACGTTTTACAACGGAATTCTTATTTTAATAATAGTCAAGACTTTGAACTTTCCAAAACAGTCATTTAATTTGTGTTATTGCCAAAATAAGTTATGATTTTAAAGACTTCAAATTTCAGTCGAATTATAGTTTTTTAATATTCCCCATCTCTGGAAGATATTACGGTGACACCGAGTCCACTCCGAGCTAGAGTTTTGCAAGTTCTACAAGACAGGTTGTCGGGGGATGTGTCTAAGCACATATTGATACCGATATCGTCAACAGAAGAAAATAAGCCCTGTAGAAGATGTAAGGTGTGTGCAAAGCACAAGAAAAGAAGTGAGACTTGGTAAATGTGTATACTTTGTCGTGTGACTCTTCACAAAAGGAAATGTTGGCAATTTTACCATACAAAAATTAAATGATTAAATGTTTTTAACAATTCCAAAAAATATCACTTGATTTAATACACTATTTCCATAGTTATAACACTTTTAGTAAACGCTAAATAAAAATGACATTTATTCAAAAATGGGCCCAGAGGTTGTTTTACCTGATTTTGTTAAGTGAAAACTGTTTCTCTTGTGTTTGTATAAAACATAATGAATATTTTGTGACCATGGCAAGCTTCATTTTTCAAAGGTTCAATAAGCAATATTGTTTAACAAAAAAAAATGTATTCACAATAAATCCTGCAATTGTTCCGAAACGTCTGATTTTTGTTTTGTATTAAATATATAAATTTGATATACCATCGCATGTTGTATTGGTTCTTTATATAAAACTTGTACCATATAATATTTTTTAGATTGCCATTATAAAACCTCTTATGATATCTTAAAAGAATGGTATATCATATAAAAAATACCAAAAAAAAATAATGGAAGAGTTGATTAGAGTATTTGGTCGAAACATAATTTTATAATGATTAAATTTGTCTATTTTATAAGAAATAATTTAATTTTTTGGTTCATGCATTCGTCGATATAGTGGCAGAAAGCGATATGTATAAAATCGTCTGTTTAGATATATGAATACAGTACGATAGTTCTATCATCTGAAAAAATATGTTACGTGTATTTTTTACGTAATTTGAAGAAATCAATATTAATTTAAGTAAATTTCTTTCGGTATTACAGTCAAAAAACTGTAAAAAAGAATCACTTATACATAAATAAAAATTTTTTAAATGATCAACGAATCTAGTAAAACTAATATATAATGGTTGAGGTATGTAAATAGAGAGGCTTCAATTAATTTCATAATTTTCTTAAAAGTGTGTTATTTGAAAACAAGGTTTTATTGACTTACCGCTTTTTGCCACTATACCGAAGATATTTATAAATTTATATATATTTTATACGTGCGTATAATGATAATAAACGGCTAGTTACTACTAAAGCTTAGCTCTTTTTGATTGATATAAATCGTAAAACATCTACGGAGTGCGTTTAACCAATCTTTATAATTTATTAACCAAACGTAGTACTAAGACAATTTTTACCTATTTTACTCATCGAACCACCAATATACTTAAAACTGAATTAATGAAAACATCTTTAATGAAAAAATTATCAAGTGAATTACCTACATAATCCACCCTTTTATCATAAATTGTAGTTATTTATTTGTTTTGATTTATTTAACCCTTTCAATATATTCATCAGGTATATGAAAATAAAGTAAAACTTTAATATAGTTATTGTTGTAATGGAATATCTTCTCTTACTACGTCGCAAATTTATTGAGCGCATAAAAATTAACCTTTGCTCGTAGTGCAATAATGAATTACCGTTTTATTTGCAATGCGCCGTGAGACTTAATGCTTTACGAGTGCTATGTGTAAATTAATTTATAATTTCTTAGTGCCGCTGGATATTGCAAAGCTTCCTCTCTGCTTCTTACTTATAACTGTCTCTCTGTGTGACAAGTAGTTTCCTGCGCCCGGTTGTCTTTGTTTATTTTGAGCGAATCTCCGCCAATGGGATATGAACACTTTTTTCAAGGTGTTTCAATTAATAATCGGTGATGCTTAAAAATAATTGACGTGCACTCGAGACAAAAATTTTTTTATGTAAATTAATTTTGACCAAAAAAAAAATCGAAGATTATCAGTCTGTTTTCGGTTTGTGACAAATCTACTTTGAAAGAAAATTAATTAACATAACTGGGAGCCTTAACGGTGACAAATATTGAGATTTACGTAATCGTTTTTAAAAATAACGAAAATATTTTTGTTTGCAATTAATGCAAAATCAGACAAAAACAATATATATTTAAATTCAATTATAATCGAAAATTAAATTGGTTAATGATGTAAAATGTCTTTATAAAAGTATTCATGTAAAAGGAAAGTTTAATTTATAAAATGGTACCTGTAATAATTTTTTTTATTATTTTTTTAATTTTAATGCGTTAACTGTCAATTCTTGGTGGAAAGGCATTATGTTTTGAAAAATAAAGCATAATTCATTTGTACTAATTCCTTATGTTTATAATGATATTCCCGATCATTGTAAACATGTGGAAGTAGTACAAACGAATTGTGTTTTATTTTTTAAAATAGAGCTTGTTTGTATCACACCGAAGAACATGTCTCCTCAATGATACATTTAGTGTACATATTTATAATAAACGGTGACAATAAGGAGTGTTAATACAACATGTAAAGTAATATAATGAGTTAATAATTAAAATCGTGATATGTTGCACTACTCTCTTCGTAAATGATGGGTAGAGCTACTGAGTAACAAGCAGTTCTCCTAGAAAGACTTTTTTGATATACCTTCATTAAGAGGCCATATGCTCTAGATTGGGAGCGGACATGGTAAGAAAACTTTATTATGTTATTTACAAATCATAATTAAATAATCCAAGTTTTGATTATATTTAAGTTTGTATTCAACAACCTTCATTTCTGCAACTTTGTAAATTGGCGAGAAGCACAAAGCAATACACAGCCGAAGATTTCTCTCTAAAGCTATTATTGGCATTTGTTATTTATTATAACAACCTTAATGCGGAAGTTTATCTTTTTTATGATTTATCTTTTTTTTATAAATCTCAATTTGATTTTATGGTATTTTTAATTGAGAATGAATAAAGATGTTCCGAAATATAGCGAATGTCATTTTTTATTTAAAAGATGAGTGGGTAGATAGACAGAATAACACTATCTAAAAAATATTTCATGTTTTTTAATTGACTGGAACTGTTTTCTTTTCCAATGACCAAACTTTTGTGCTATAAATAATAATACTTCTATGACAAGTACTAGGTTAAAAATAAAATAAATGTGTGCTTAAAAATATAGTTGCTATTTTCGATAATTGAAAATGGAATAAGAAAATTTAACTTCAGTCTATTCGGAATCATATTTTGAATGTACAATTGATTATATGATTTGGAATTTGTGTTCCAGTCAAGAGCGAAAGTGGATAAAAAGAATAAAAATATCCCATGAAAATACGAGAAAATGCGTAAGTGCATAGTTTGTAAAAATAGCCCTTTATAATATTACGAGTAGGAAGGTATATTTACGTGATGCTTTACTAAGATTTTTATCACTGTCATTTTGAGCACTTCAATTTACCTACCGCACTTGAATACACTTTTTTCCTTAATAAAAACCAACGACTCTCAATACTTTTTAAATATAATGTGTTCTCTTTTAATGAAATCATTAAAATAATTCAAATTGTATCGTAATTATCTTTTATATCCATTTGTATATATCTGTACATATATTTACCTATTTATCATAGTTCTTAGAAGTACCGACTAAAATGCATGGCACAGTCGATAACAAAATTTCATTGGCTTAAAATTTTTAATTTAAGATCAAAATTAAAAAGTGATTGTTTTTGATTTCGTTTGACATCGACTTGAACACCTGTGATTATATGTATCTCAAGCGATTTTAAAATTAAAAGATATCTGGTAAAATTGTAAGAAGGTTTATTTCAAAAAAGATACATTTTTTATTTCAAATAAAATTATTTAACAGTATATAGAAATTTGCTCAGTAATATTCAAGCATTCACGCGTTTCATAGAATATTTAGTTTGATCCCCGGCATTGTCACATATAAAAACTTTGTAGGTATGCTTTTAAGATGAATATGTTATTAATTCAACAGCCTCTTCCTATAAATATATCCGCTCGTTGAGTGTAAAGGGGATGTGAAAATGGAAAAATCTACTGCCATAAAACCCTCAGAATCAACAACATGGCGCAATTAAATGCTCCGAAAAGTACTTGCATTTGTCTTACGATCAGGCACCTTAAAAAATGAACTTCTATTTTATGAATAAAAAAATAATTCATATTAAAAAAAAATTAAATTTGTATCCAAATCACGTTCAGTGATGAAATAAATAAATTTTACGGCGTAATAAGATCACAGCCAAATCGGAATGTACCCACGTGAGCAGGGCCAACGTGCACTCAGAATGTTTCGTTGTAATTTGTGAAATATATTTGCCCGGAATGCGCAGTAATCTGAATAAGTAACTCACAAAATATACAAGGAGGCGGATGAGAAGCGAAACCACCTGTCGGTTGCTCTACAGACCGATTTTATTAAGCTCAATTGTAATTCTACGAAAGTGAAAATATGCACCGGTATTTTTATATAATACGTACGCCAGGGATTATTATTTGCTTACATACACAACATAAATGAAAGTTAAAATGTACAATATTTTATATGTTAACATTTTAATCAAACGACAATCTTCAATTGAAAAAATAGAACGAATAACAGATTTTTTGTTTACTTACATTCTTATTGGGTACTGATACTAAACCGTTCAGGTCTAAACTTTGTTCGTAGACTTGCTAATATGTTATTGATAAAACGCTTTGATTATTAAAATTCACAACAACATTTTAAACAAAGATTTTATTTTTGTTTCACCATCACTTGATTTTCAGAAGAAAATTAATAATCGGTGTTGTATTCGTCGTCCTATTTTAATTGTAATGTAAGAACATGTTTCTAGAGTCTACTCTTCTCTTCTCTAAAGATTATTTTGTTTTTTGATTAATTGGATCACAGAATATGATTCTTTGCTTTTATTTTTGCTTACCGAATGTAGATCAATCAACAAAAAAACTAAATATAAAAAAATTTGACAATCTGTGAGGGACATATATTTTTTAAACTGTCTATATGTTTTCAAGTAGCGTACATGGATCTCATTACCGTGTATACGAGATAAGACAAAATGCTTACATCGCTGAATCTACATTTTCGGAGGTCATTCAGACTGCGGTAGGTTTCGTCAATTATGAAGCCTTACAAGTGAAAAACTTCAAGTGTACCACGAATCAAGCGTGACGTCTGTCTTCTTAACCAAATCATTTGGAAAGGTTTTTGCAAAAGCGACGCATTCATTAACGGATTGGATTTTACGACATGCGATGACGTTAAGAAGCCCTTAACATGATGTAAAAAGAGATATTTGCATCGGCAAATTAATTCACGGATTAATTTTCAAATAATAAATACTACACAATGCTTCACTTACAATAAAGGAAAATTACAAAAATGATTTAAGAGATCGTGAACTTAAAATTGAATCTACTGTAAATATTGTGACGATAGACTAGTTTCACGGTTTATCATAAAAAATAATGTTGAATATTCCGTTTTATGATCAATTTGCCGGTAGATCAGAATATTAGTGAAAATGTGGATGTCGAAATGTCTTTTTTTTTGTTGGTACGCTCACAATGATTCACAGGTAATTTTAGTTTTATTTTTGGTATTATGTAATAAAAGTTTCCTTTTTTGATATCCATGGTTTTTTTTACTTGTAACTTATTTTAATTATTCAATTACTTATTTATTTACTTTGTTTAAATGAAATCTAATTTTATTTAACATATTCAAGTATCACGCATTAAAATGCATTTACCTAAAAGATAGAAAAAACAGACAGTATATTTTATTTGTTTTGTTATTATCGCACCATTCTGAGTGTTAACAATCAATCATCGGGTATTACGAAACCACCAATATTCTCACATGCAAATCCAAATGACTAATATTTCATCGGATAATGATAATGGCAAAAATTGATAGTTAAACACAATAAATCATTTGTCTCACGATGTGTTGCCACTTTGTATCATGCAGTTGGGCCGTGAGATTTCTTGCTAAATTCTGTTTCTTCACTCGGCCGGAACACATTGCAATCACAAATCATCACATCGATCTGTTTTCTTTTCTCGTTTTCAACATCCAAGAGCATGGGTTTAACCCTTTTGAGAAATACCAATTCAGGATAATTAGTTTTTCGTTGGGTTAAAGCAATTATTGTTATATCAGAGCAATTGTCATGCAGCTTATTTTTGACGCATGGTTGTAATCGATACCAGCATTTTTTACTTAATTTATTGGTTAATTAGTTTTTAAAAGATAAGTACTGTATACTTAGTACTCCACATCCCTCAGAAATAAACTTTGATAATTTAAAAAATATTTTATAAAACAATATTTCCCACTACTATTTAAAAATATCACTAAGGATATAATGAGAGTCAAAATTTAATAGCTGGTTCTATGATTAGCCTAGAGTTCAACACTTTGGAACGTTGGTTCTATTTGCTTGCAGTGTTCATAGGATCGAATTCAAGAATGAAAAATTTCGTCCAGTTATATTTAAATGTATTTGTGTTCAATCGAAACCCATAATATATTTTAAATCATTTTTATAAAATGTAAAATAATAAACACTATTTATATACGCAGGGAGAACTATTAGCACAAAATTAGTTCATAAGCTACACTCTGAAAGCGAGCATGGTCAAAAAAAAGTCATTATATCATATAAATGTTAAGTTAAGAGATTAAATAGAATGTAAATAAAAAAGAAAATATTAGAAATTACAGCTCATATGAATGAATATTTTCAATTCCACTCGAGGAGAAAAGACATTTCAAACACCCATACTCAAGATCTAAAAAGTTAAATTGAAAAAATCTTAATTTGATATTAAACGTGATGTTCGTCAAATATTTTCGATACGTATTTAAAATGTATTTATATACTTTGCTGTAAAGATTTATTTAATTTGTAGGGAACGGTTGAACATCACTCTGGTGAAAATTAATTTGTTTTTAAGGATATTTAGATTCTGAATTATTATTTGAATGCATGTTAACATTATGTGAAATCATTATTGTTTTTATAATAAAACATAGTAGCAGCGATATCTATTTATTACTTAATTTATGTTACATGACATGGTTTTTGGCAAGGTTATACGAAAATTTAAAACAAAATTCAATGTTTCAATTATATGGAAAATAGTATTTGTTCTGTAACTTTATAAATGTATCTGTAATGGATGAGCAAAACGACCTGTCATTATTTGTTGTTACACAACGGGTTAAGTTAAGTCGTGCGTGATTCGAAGCGGTTGCGAATCTCTCAGAAATTAAATCTACGTTCATTATTTTCAAGTCCACGAAATGCAACCCATAATTATTATATAGCGTAAGTATGAAAAGAGTAGCAAAGATCTTGCAAACAAAAATAATTTACTTATTCGGCGATGTATCGAGGTAAGCATGATTGTTTAATTCTTGTTAAATTATCTCTGATTTATTCGACGAATTAATTGCAGTCCACTTATCAACTACCGCGAAAAATTTTAAGTAAATCAAATTACGAAATTTCATCATACGTAATACGTAAGTATATACGTACGTGAAGATGAAAGACAAATAAACCATAAAATATTATATTTCTCTCATATTTAGTAACTTAAGTATTAATTTATTTACGACTTCTATGAAAATTTTAATCTAATAACCATAATTAACATCCTCCAGATATTATTTACAGAAAGCAACCGAAAAAAATACTATATAGTTATAAATTATGTAAAATAATTTTCCTTACCTATATTTCTTCTTGGTAGAGTTTTAGGAGCTGCTTCATTAGAGAAAAGTGTATGTCAGCTGTACGGGGTAGACCTGGAAAGGAAATAACACCATTTAATATGTATATTAATAATAATTTTTAGCAGAGAAATTTTTCATATTCTTAGAATTATTAATAACAAACTAGCTTAGAAAAACTGTTCACGGCGTGTAAATAAAATTGTAAAACACCTATTTTATATAAACCTTCATTTTATTTTACAATTAATTTCATTTCATATAAAAAATTAATATTTGTATTCTTTGATTTTCCAATTATAGATATAAAATATCAATTGATGTCGCCATTCAATTGGTAGAAAATCATTATAATAGGATAATATAACATTTAAGTCATTTTTAAATTAATTTATCGATAGCTTTTTCACAACCTGGATAGGAACTACATTTAATGCATTGCTATAAAAGACTTCGATGAAGCTTATGATTATTTTACTATTTTTGTTTTTTATATCAAAGGTCATTTTTGTTGCACCACGTCTTATTATTAATAAATTGCTGTAGCTTTCTTTGTCAATATTAAAATAATTCATGAGAGCTCAAGGTAAGACATTGTCATTATTGGAATGAGTTAACCCATTATACATAGAATGATTCAAATGTATGCTATAATTTTCAAAACATAATCAGAAACCAGACAGAACTAATTTTGAAAATTACAATGGCTCTTGTAAGTTTTGATAAGCATCTACAAATTGCAGATGTGTTTTGATTAATGTATTACTGCTTGTGTTATTTTTCTTTATATCATCTGAAACTTTCTTCTGTATGCAAGAAACAATAATTACAGTCCTGCCACTTTATACTGGTCCAGTTAGCCTTATTTGTATCGCAACATGACACGAGACGGGTGAAACATTTTGAAATATCCATTTGCTGCCGACTAAATAAGTATGAGAGTGATTTCACTGCCATCTGTGTCGATCATTGCCCAACAACTCAAACTGATGAAAAACTCAATTCAATTTAATGTAATCAAGATAAGGTTGTCATTTGAGATGTGTGAATTAAGTTGATGTGAGGTTTGCCCGCGATAATAATATGGGGGTCAATTTTGCGGGCCGGATAAGTTTTTTTTAATTATAGCTGTCAAATTATCTCGAAATATATCACAGAAAATCGATCCAAAAAGTACACGACGGATAGCATTTATATTATATACTATATTGTATACGGATATCAAATACTCGCCAACAAAACTTAAGTACTAATAAAAGATATGAAAGTTAGTTTATCTTTTCATCTATGGTAATAAACTGATTGAAGTGTGTTAAGTAGTGACACTTCAATTAAAATAAAAAAATTGTTGTCACTTCACTGTCATGAAAATTACAAAAGGTAAACCAATGAATTAAATATATTTGTCAATTTGTTATGAAAAAACTACCCGATATAATAATTTTATACTGAGTGATATTTCATAATACTTTTGTGGCAAAAAGTCTATTATTCAAAACATTGTGCATAAAAGTAAACATTTTAATTGAATATTAGATTTGTATTCTTAAAACATTGTAAATACGGGAAGCACTTACACTCTCAATTTACATTAGATTTATATACTCAAATTAATATAGTATACTTTTTTATTTCGTAGCCGAGTGGTTATCAGTAGCCTTTTGGGCCTTTGTACTACTTGGTAGCGGAAAGTGTATACATTCATGAATCCGTTAATGGAAAATTTCTAACATTGATTTAATGATTTTTATCCAGATATATGACATGTTTTAATTTCTTCTAGTTCACCCCTATCTTATTATCAAAATGGAGCCTTAGGATAATGACAATATAACTTCCTGTTATTTTCTTACCTCACTTTTCTACTCTTTCTATCCACGAAAAGAGAGTCTAAGTTACTGAACTACAACCATTATGAAGATGTAGAAGAGAAACAATGATCGATTTAATTTGTCAGGCGAATGAAGTAAGTAAATAATTAATTAACGATTTGTTTTAATTATATAAATACTGTTTTACCAAAAATTAACACAGTTATAATACAGTTTTTTTAATCAACAACAGAACCGTGATCTTTCAAAGGTCAAGCAACAATTCTTATTGTGTAATTAGTAGTTTTAACCATTTAAAATACAACTAACTTCCAAAAAATAACCAATCATCTGCCATCAACTGTTATCAGTAGAATTCTATATTTTTATTTCTAATTCGAACCCATATAGAGTTTTACTATCTGTGTCACAATTAAAAGTAGATTTTTCGCGTTCAAAGAGTATCATTGAAATTGCTCAAATACTATCAAATAATGTCTAGTGAATGTTACAGAACGACGATGACGAAACTGGTTGCAATTAGTATAACACTATTGTTTGGCCGCCTTGTCCCTTCTCGCTGCATTGTGTTCTCAGTGCATTTATCACTTCAGTTTTTATAAACATTAGCACAACTGTTTGATATTATTTCATTGTATTGTCTCGCGTTAACTGCATTTTCGAATGATTTGCACGATATTTAATAATATAAACAAAATACTTCTTACCGAGATACACAATGCAACAAACTTAGTTTGCAAATAATGTATTAATGCGCGCAATATTTCGGATATGACTATAATAAAGGTCAACACTGATGTAAAAAAAAACAGTGGGTATATAAATTTAAATTAAATTTATTACTTAAAGAGAACAGGCAATAGACTTCCTCTTAATATGACTTCATTTTATAAATACAGGTAACGGTTTACTTAAGAATCCATCAATTGAACTGCACGTAATATCCGGTCCCCCATGGAAAAATTGTAGCTAGCTGTGGTATTATTGCACGAAAGGTTACTAAGTTCAATATAGCATTTCAAGATTGTTATTATTTGTAAATTTTCTATGATATCCTTTCATAACTTTCAATTAAGTTTTAACTGTGAATTATTGGTGGATAAGCGTTACATTAAAAAAATAAAATACGATTTGTTTTATACTACATTCACATTTTGATAATGATCGCGATCATTATCAACTGATGAGTTTATCAGAGAAACCAGTTATGATCATTTTAAAAATGTAGAAGAAGTTGTACAAAGTGAATTGTTTTTTATTTTCGAACCTTTATTTCTTTTATAAAAATTTTTCATCATTGGAGGGTGTTTTTATTGGATAACCATTTCACTACTTCTTATTGATTATTGAAAAGACATATATATTTATTTAAATTAAATATTGTATGAATAACGCAAGCAAATATTAAATGTTTTTCAAAGATTTTCCTGCAGAACACATATTTTGTATTTCATTATCTTTAATAAAATAGTTCATTTATTACCAGGCTATTTGCTACAATTAGTTGTATTTACTCCCCTAAGTTTTTTAAAAAGTGTTAATTTTTAAGACAATAAACTTAAAAATGACAATCATTGACTAAGTGATCTTTATTTTTTACACTAAGTGAAGTCTTTATACTCAAAAAACAATGATGGAATAGCAAATTTAAATAAATACAAATATAGTATTCTTTTGGATTATTGAGATTTTGTACACTTCCATGTATTTTGTCACTAACGACCCGGGTTTCGCCTTTCGGCATCTTCAGGCATTCAAGCACACGAATGAACTTGAACTGACTGGAAGTGTACAAAATCTCAATAATCCAAATTTGATATTGAAATTCCATCAAGCACCCTCAGTCAATGTCTTAAATTATATAGTATTCTTTGTTAGCTGTAAGATGATTGTCTACTTACTCAGAAATATAAAAACAGTTATCAATTTAATTATGTAAATATCAAATAAAGTCTTAAAACTATCATCTATACGGAGTTTATTGTGTGCAGTTGAGAGTCGATTTTTATAACACATACTATTGAATTTATCTACGTTAAATATTATTATTTTATTTAATGATGTAAAAATAAAAGATATAAATACATAATTTATTGATTTTGTATAAATAACGTTACGATGACTGAAAAAATCGTTCACCACTTTGTCACGTTCGAAACAAAATTTTACAAGAATAGCTATTGCGCAAAGTTCATTGCAAAACGGCATCACTGACACTCGAATAGAGAAATTGCGCCAAAACGGTTTAAAATAATAATAGTTAGAAACTTGACACAAAACAAGAAATCGATAAAAACTCAATCATTCACTTTTTATGTGACATCAAAATCTAATTTAAACTTTACGGATGATATTGAATTTAGTCTTGCAATGATCAAACTGGGAATTAAATCATAAACCTCTAGCGTGAAATTAATAAATAAAGAAAACGTTTAATCGAAATATCATTATATTTAATTAAGCGTTAGCGAATAATGTATGGTAAATATTAACTGTTTTACATTATATTTTTATGCGACATGCAAGACAGTTAAAATAATTTCGCTTCAACAATATTTATCAAAAATATTCAACCACTCTACTAATCAACAGAATTATAGGATGCAGATTGTTTTATAGTGTTAACTATTTTCCACTGTTACTTACATACGCTGCTTTTGAAAGGGTTGAGAGCTGTAGACCAATGATTAACATGATTACGCAACCATTTTTTTAAATCTTTCGGACTACAATGTAGTCTAAAAGGTATTTAAAAAATTAAATCGTTCAACAGTTAGCTTTAAAAACCAAAGCAAAGTAAAATTTAGTATACGTTTAAAGTCGGATAATAAATAAACAAAATAATGGCAACATTAGGTAAAATGCATTTTTCAAAAACATAACGGTATTTTCTCGTTAAAAATCACCAGATATTAATTCAATCCGTCAGTATTCAATGATCGAATTTAGTTTAGGTGTGAGTGACTTTCAAAACAGTTTCCAAGTATTTTTGTCATTGTCATTTTTTGATCTACAGCAAATGGATTGTTGTTATTTTGAGTTTTCAAAAACAACTCCTTTGAGGGCAATGATTGAGGTATTGAGAATCAAAGTAAACTTCAGCTAAGCATTCAAATTTAATTGTCAAGTTAATGTTTTTAAATGAAATGAAAACGTAATTGAGTTATCGAAATGAAAATATAAAATCTATAATATCGAAAACTTTGTAAGTCTTTAACTTAATAATGTTAGGCATCTTTGCTAATTAAAATAAGTTCATGTTATTTTATTTAGAAAAATACTAAAAAATGTTTTTGAACTTCATATTAGGAGAATTTATTACATTTTTAAATGAATTAAAACAGTCGGTGGTTTTCTTTCACTGACTATTATAAATTTCCAAATTCTGCCAAACAATGTCACCGTCTGTCGCAACTAGATGAAACCCATTTGAATTACAAATCGGCATTAATTTTTTCCGCGAGTGTACTGTAAAGAGCCGTTGATTGCATTTTGATGCCACAGTAGTGGCGGGCAGACAATCGAATGAGCTTCCATGCGAAGGTTGCGATCTGCCTCGCGTTGAGCTCTCTTGACCGAGTCGCCTCACCCGCTGAGGAAACGGAAAACGACATCGAAACAATCACATGGCGCAAGCTTCGGAACAAATCTAAGGTACCCACGCTTTGCCCAACTGTACTTTTGTAAAAAGTAATGTTTTATTGGCCAATACTTTGTTAAATTACTCAATTTATTATTATTGTGAGTATACGAGCAACATGACTATTAACCGCCACCGTTGACATTTCATTGCCCAATATAGCTCTATTTAAAAAAAATCGTGATCAACTGATGACCAATTTTAAGCTATTCAACACAAATATATTTTTAATCCATGTCTCGGGCATAATTTCATATATTTCGTGCAAAGTATGGTTTCGGGTATAAATGCTAAGAATACAGTCAAAACTAATACCTTTTATTTTTTATTTTAAAAAGCAATTAATTTTATTTTTTAACATGAAATAGATTAGTATAAGGTAACTGCCAAAATATTATTTACTTACCGAAGAAGCGATGCATGGATTGCTAAATCATTACGCCAAACATTTTTTCAACTATCGACAGTATTTGGCAATAGTCACAAAATTAAATATATTTCTTTTTTCTTGCTAGTTAATGGTGAGTTAATGAATATTTACAAAATTTTAATAAAGCTTAAATACAATTGGTATTTATGCAAGATATTTATTAGCACTCAAAATTAATAATGATTCATTTTATTTAACTTCAAGTCAACATTTTATTTTTAATATTTGCCATTGGAAAATATGATTCGATGGTGTTTTGGTCAATTGATGTAACGCTAAAAAAATACGAAAATGAGTTAATGATGCATCTCATTTTAAAGATGACAGAGAAGGTTTCAATGAATTTTTGACGTTTTGGAAGAGAAACATCATTTGATGTAATACACTATTACATCGACATTCTCTACGTCTAATTCCGTAAGCATGAGAATTTACAGGAGTGCATTTCAAAGATTCATAACGCAACTCAACCATATATTGTTTTTGATAAAAACAGTTTTTATTCTATCCTGAACAATTTCAATTTTGAGGGTTCCATAAATTGGCGAAAACAACGTCGATGTATTATATTATATAAATAATATAACAATGTAAATTGTTTGATTTGTTATCACTGTTTAGAAAAAAAATAACACAAACATTTTACTACATTAAAAAGTGTTATGTTTCAATACCTTATTGTATGATGTAACGAAAAATGTAAAAACCGAATGTTTCCATTCAAGAAATAGTTTCCTTCATAAAAAAAGATATACGACTAGAAGACTTTCGTGAAGGTAACAAATGATTTGGCGTAGCACGATATATAGTCACGAGGATTATCACTTACATGCATGCATGTAACGAATGTTAGATGCCTCATATCTGAATGTTGTACGAGACACGTGCTTCCCGCGGACACGATGCGCGCTCGCGCCCGTGACGCGCCCGCGATGACGCTACATTATGCTAATGCCGTTGACGCGATATGCTAATAATGACGCTAGGTTATGCTAATTGTGACGAATTCAATATCATTATTGTGAGCCAACTCTGTCGTCAATAGATCTCTCGTTTGCCCACACTTCTGCCACAAGTTGCACGTGCAAGTCATATTTTACGTATCCACAATACATCATTATAATTTTTAATTAATTATAGAAGTATTTATTCAGTCAATGTTTGGTATCGAAATAATATTAATCCACCACTGCCATGATCGAATGCATCCTATAATTATTAATCGTCGTATTAGAAATAAATACTTAAAGAAATTATGACCATATTTCCGACAGAATTTTTTAAGCGTGGGAACCGTAAAAAAATCCTGATTTTCAAAATGGCTATCTCCTGTTATTAAAATGAATGTGTGTAATTTATTCGTTATAATCATAAACCTTGATGCAGTGCATCAAGTAAGGTAGACGTACTTTTTTTACGTACATTATATATTACATTATTAATTAAGATCCTAGCTCAGATCACTTCAATGCGTAACTGATAACATTTAATTTATACGAAGATATTCTCATTGAATTCTAAATATTAAACCATTTTTTAATCTTACATTCATTATATTTAAATTCCGATTCGATATTGAGAACCTAAAATTGAGCATGTAGACTGCTTATGGAGTATTTAAGCGCTTAACGAGGATTGGTTTAGTCAATAACTGAAAGATCGTTTTCAGAAAATGAAAAAAAGAAGGTTAAATAATTCTTAATTTATTGCTATCTATACTTAATGTCTAGTGTTTTAGGATTATTTAAGATAAAATGATGATCACAGACATCTCCGTCATTAGGCACAAAATCATTAATCGATGAAATTTTGAACTCTTCGTTTTGAAAAGTAGACTCTAAAGCTTTATCATTCGGTTACGGTGATGTGCGATCAAAATGGATGTGTAAATTAATATGAAACTACTAATTTCCGTTTTTTTAGGTAATATTTATACGACAAAAATCTTTCAATGTAAAGTTCAGTAAAATATATATTTAGGGATTTCCTTTTTTTAAGAATCTTATAGTCTTTTCGTATTCTTATATCATATAGCTCATTCAGTGCTAAAACATTCTTTCACTCTCCTTCGCATTGAATGAGCTAGAGATTTGTATCACTCGAGAATCGTGTAATAGTTCGAAATCACTGTAGGGGGAGGGTGCACATTTAATATTGTCTCGTGCCATGATGTGACATTTCATTGTAAGCAAATTTGTCTCTGAATATGATTTGTACGATCATGCATCAACCGGCGTCGCCTCGCGGACAAAGTCGATATGAATGGGCGACCTAACATTTATGAATACACATGCATGCGGATACCTGTTGACATTTTATCCAATGTAAAAACGTACTGAGGATCTTGATAAGCAATTGAATCAATATTATATTATGTAACTGAACAATGCAAATAAAAAAGGAACACTTTCAATTGCTCAGTGTGCGGATTATCTGGTATTTAAAAATCAACAAGTTCGACTCAACGTAAAAAAATATTGACAGTTACAATTATAGAAAAAAACTTTTAACGCTTTTCTTTTCAATTTATCAAATTTCCGTATCTTAATGACATATGCATATCTTCTTTCATCCCTACTTTGATTTAACAGATGAAACTATTGATTTTTTTCAATTAATATAATACTAATTCAATATATTGTGAATAAAAATATTTCTTCTTCTAATCAAAACTACTAAGAAAATTTTCTTTAAAATCGTGTGAAAATTTAAAGACCTATCTTTACCCATTGTAAAATTAAAGACATTTATCAATTGGTGCACAAAGGTGAAGTTTCTATGTGTATTGTGTTATTCGTATTAAGTTTATAATATGCCTCAACAAGTTCTTATACTGTGCTACTGAGAATTAACAAAATATGATATGTAACAGATACTCATAAAAATTACCAACGTGTGGGTATTAGTTTATGTATTCTTTATATGTGATACGCTCTCTAGATTTATTTAAATTTGTCCTGTGGAATACCACTTATACAGGGGGGTAAATCTGTTTTCATAGCCCACCGTTCTCTAGAAGCTACAATACCCTCTGTGACAAAAAGATAAGCGTTTGGTTAAACATTTTATAATTTGACTCAGTTGTTTACCAAATTTATTTGCTAAAAAAATCGACCGATTTGCACTTCTTTATACTTTTCAAAAATAGACGGGCGTTTGTAGGTAAATGAATGACAGGATAGTCATTTCTAGAATAAATAGAAACATATTAATTTAATTTCTTTGTTACTGTTGAAACATACTCTTAAAATACATAATATTTGTATTTGACGGATCTCATGACGTAATTTTTATCGTTTTATAAAATATATTCAAAAAATAAAATAGTGCAACGACCTCAGATTTTTTCAAGCATTGCTTAGGCGGAATAAATACACGATATTTTATTAAAAGTTAATGGTTATTTCAAGTTTATGTTTATTTGTTGAGTCAAATAGATAATTTTTAATAATTACTTTTAGTTGGGCAATCTGGAGATCTTTGAACCGTCGTGTTGTTTTTTTAAGAATATCTGTAAATACCAATGCAATAGAAATACAGAAACAGTATTTCAAAGTTAATAAATAAAGTGATATGAAAAAATAAACTGATTCAGATAAAAAAATAATTACTACCTTTATCGAAGCCACTTCTAAGTACTCAGTAGTAACATCAAGTTGTTTATGGTAAATATTAATTTTATTGATTATCACTAATCGCAGACTGTCGGAGGTCAATCCGGTAATAACCGATTAATAATTAATTGAAAAATATTATAAAATACTATTCTTTTGTCCGGCGTTGGTATCTCAGGAATAAAATGGGCGTTCTTGTTCGTTTTTGTTCCATCGATTATAGGCACGCCTTATTGAAAAATGGCACTCATCTATTTCGCTTAATCTCGTATCGCCAAGTCACCTTGAAAATGATCGTTGCAATGTTCAAATTAATCAAATAGTACCGGCGTCCGAAATAAGCCGCGAATAGGATACCTCAGAGCCTTGACTCGAGAACAATCTCCGGCAACCTTACGAGATCACATTCTCCTTAGCGGGCGTGTAGACGGATAGCCCCAATGCTTTATCATAATATTCTGGTACTGGGTAGTTGTTTCTCTAAGGCAGCAGCCAACTAAGATGGTAGCGCTGGTGGCCGGGTCAGAAGCCAACGACAGCGCTTTGCCTTGCATAGCTCTTGGTCAGTGGCTGGTGTTCTCAAGCATCTGGGCCAATGCGACTAATTTCAACGCAAAAACGGACTCCTTTACTTATACTAAAACTTAATTCACACTTTAACACATATCACAATTAAAATCAAAAGTCGTTTTAATTATAAAGCAAATTCTATCAATTAAGTTGATTAGCGTAGAGAACGGATCAGATAATAAATTATTGGGTGGAAACCAAACATTCCGTATAACTAAAAAATTGCAAAACCATATATCCAATAATACATTTGTGTTAATTAATGTAATTCAGTGAATTGCATAATAAGGATATGCTGGATCGAATTTTTGTAAAGTTGATGCTTATCATGAGTGAAAGTGAATGTCAAATTTAAATCGTTGTACACTTCTTTAAGTTTTGTCACTAACGATTGACCTGAGTATCGCCACTGAGCGATATCATGCATTAAATTGCACGGACCAACTCGAATAAAAACACACACAGTCGATAGTACACCACGAATTATAGAATGAATGTATTATTTTCTTATAAATAAAACAAAACACAACATACTTTATACATTTTGAAAAAGTTGTGTATTTGTTTATTATTTAAAAAATATTATGTCTTTCCACAAAAATTCTTTCCATCTACAGATTGCAACATTATATTGATATAAATAAAATTTCAAAAGCAATTTTGCCTGATACTTCTTGATTCTACAAAGAGATTTTTTAAACGAGCATATCTTTAAGTTTTAATCCATGAAAAACATTAGAAATAGTAGGGCATGTCTCCTAATAATAAGTACCAATACATGTGCGTGAAATATAGCATTTCAACTACACGTAACAGAAATAAAACTTAGGTATCATTAATGCTTTACTATTTGATATTCCATACACAACGCATTTTGATTGACTATGAAGAGTCAGCCGAGCGATAATTTCCGCCCATTTGCGAAGCTTCTTTCTCTGCCACTGACCGCCCCTGGTCTGAGCGGCCCCGCCCTGTTATGCACACTTGCGCAATGCACAATGTTATCTATTCGACGTCCGCCACTGCTCTCGGCCTCGCTTTGGTCTACCACGAAACGTACAGTATGTGTGTAAAACTACAGTATACTAATGATATTACTTTAATTAGAATTATTAAATTATTCACAGAAAAACTATTTTGGTTATTATTTAGTACTCTAAATCTATTTAATCGCATCGTAATATTAATCGTATATATTTTACGCTTATATCGTTCATTATTTTTGATTTTCCATGAAATAGTGATGATTTTATAATATTATTTCAAAACACTAAACAAACAAACTAAAGTTTTTTTATAGTAAATTTTCTCAAAATTAACACGTGTATTTACATTCTGTGAAGTTCCCATGTCGCGAATGTATGAAAATACTAGAATTAGACTGAATATATCTAAATGTTTTTTATTGATTTTTTCTGACTATTTAAAAGAAAAGGTATTTACTAGATTAGTTTTATATATACTATATTAATCAGTATTGTTTTAGGATTAATTAGAGACTTTATTCCAAATACGTACATTTTTAATCTATTTAGTACAAATTATCCGAGTAAAACATTTTTCACGTCATATTAACTCGTACAATAAATAACCAGCATCAATAATATACAAAAGTAAAACGATCAGTGTACCAGATTGACCGCTATTTAAAACAATTCCTTTTGCGACCTTCCTTACCGAGGAAATAATGAGCTGGAATTTTAAGGCGGGTGTTGATTTAAAAAATGTGAATTATTGTTACATGCTACGTACAGTTAGAATCGATGCATTAGGATCAAGTAAGTGGAGTAGGAACAGTATGTCGGCATGTCGGATTTGACCCCGAGACCTTTTGCCTGGCCGCGGGTTAGCTCTTACATGCTGCGCCGCGCTTCGGTATAGTGCTAGCAACAATATAAGGCATTTTGCAGTATTGTTCGATCATTATGTTGTATTTAGGTGGATAATTTTTAGTTAAAATCTCTTTTATTTATACAGCAATTAATAATGCACAAATAAACATGTTTTCGTGTTGTCAAGAGTATTAATATAACAATATACTAATAAGATAAAATTAGTACATTTTAATATTATTATAGTATAAAGTATATAAATTTATATACCTACTACCGTTTTGATTCTGCTAATATTAATATGGTTTGATTATTATTTCAAGAATAATTTATATTCAAAAGTCAAAATACAATAAAAAATAAACTGATAAATGATGGACATAGACAGGTTTGGAGAAATTATTATAAATGAAATTTATCTTTCGTAAAAAAGTATAACGTACCAAAATTGTTTGTAGTATTACCAAAAATGAATGTTCAACTTTATTGATACTATGTATTGCAATCATTTTTAATATTTATGATTTTTGGCTGAACATAATAATAAAATAGTAAACAGTAGAGACGCAATCATGATTTGACACTAATATTCGTTATTTGAAATTTGGAACTAAGGTAAATGTAATGGTGGTACATGTGCCAATAGTTGACCTTTTTCAATAAAAGTGAAACGTATACGAAGAATTTCTCTAAATTTTAGAGTTCAGACAAGTGAAACCATCTTTCGTCGGATTGATGAACTAACACATCACCATATATGCCATTTTGGTGTCATAGCGGCCATTTGAAAACAACACTTTATGCATTAAGTATTTTATTTTGATTCTCTTAAAAGAATTGTTTAAGATATCAGTGAATGCCACTTGATTCAACCAAGAGTGGTCTTACAGGAAGCTCTGATGAAAGGTTGTCATAAAACCATATGATTAGGCATGGTCAACTTCTAAATAAAAGTGGTCAACTACTGGAAATTTCAATTTTTTAAATGTTCAACTACTAACACAAAAACACGGTTGTTAAAAGTTGAACACATTTTTTTTGTAACAGACCATTTTGTCTTATCATATTTATTAAGAAATTTGATCCATTATAAATTCACTTGCTTTATCATCATTCGGTCTAATGCTAAATGTTAATCGTTATTCTTGTTGAATTTTTCTTTTAAGCTGTCAACCACTGGTACGTTTATCTTAATACTCGTAAGAAAAAAAAAATTAGTATGAAAATTAGAAAAACAAATTTTAAATGATGACAACCAGGAAATACTTTTGATAAAATAAATAATTGATTTGAATTTATTCGTAAAATAAAGTTGTGAATAAGATTTAAGAATGTTAAGTAACGTAAATTGGGCGCGGACTATACTTTAAAGCATATAAGAGATGCGTCTTATACAATGCGCACAGCGTTGATTGCCTATTAAAATTTTTAATTATCATTTCACAGTAGGGAAGCTTCCTTGAGCGTCAGCAAAAAACGCACGCCCATACAAAACAGTACGCTGCTCAAAAAAAAAAAAAAAACAACGGAAAGCTTTTTGCTACATTATTATTTAATAAAGAGTTGTTTGATAATTTAAATAAAAGGTTTCTAAAAATAGCGGCGGATGAAATGAAAAAATATGTTCTTTTAATATTATGAAGATAGCATTGCAATGCTCCCTTTCCTTTATAAAAAAAGCTATTATTACTGGCAAGTATGACATAACTTTGACATTTGAATTGATTTTTTCCTAAGTAGGTAACATAGTGTTTCCTGATGAATTATATGATTATTTTTTATCGATGGGCTATTTTCATTGATGAGATCTATAATTTCAATTTACTGATTTACAGCAACAAAAAAAAAACAACGAGATGAGAAACAATTAGATGCATTATTATAGTAACCATGCAATCTTTTTTTTTTATTAATTCTCACTGAGTGTAATTTTATTATACTAAAACCTAATGGAATCACTTTATAAATGTATTTGGACCAAATCAATAACACATGTTTTTTTTTGTGATATTTATACATAATCTTAGAGATAGGAAACATATTTTAACAATGGTTATTTTGACAATAGCTTACTGTGATACGGATAGAAAATAATAGTATAATAAAGACTCAACACATCATGAAACGACGCGTTTGATGATTATTTGAAACTGTGTATAAAACATTTAAGCGAAAAATAGATGGAAGGTGGAAAGTTGGCTATTAAGTTATAAATATAAACTGACATATACACCCTAGCACTTTAATATTTCAGTCAAGTAAATATGACACTTTAATATGTTTACGAACAATATTTATCGTGTCAAATATTATCAATAATTAAAAAATAAAATTGCCGTTATTAATTATTTTTATGTTTGCATTTTCTGAATATTTTATATTCAATGATAAGCATCTTTTCAAAGTTAAATATTATGATTATTATTTCATTCAATATAAATAAAAGCAATTACTAATTATGTATCATTACTACTACATCGTAATGTACAAAAAGAGCTAAGTGGTCACGGATTCGTTAAATTGTTGGTTCAAATGAAGATAGCAGGTATCATGCATTTTTTATTCGATATTTAACAAATTAACAGTGTAAAAAACAACATTACTCTTGAGCATCGTTAGAGTTGCGTTGTTACCTTGTAACCAATTACACTCATTATAGAAATAAGTTCAGGTTCCTGACAGATCTTCTTAACAGTGGCGCACCGAGATTTGCATTTCTTTAAATTCCGGCAATTATATTAATTACGTCACGGCATAACAGTTTTTTTGTCATCAAATTCTAAATAACATGTTGATTAAAATCCGGATTTGCTTATTGCGAGTATTTTCAACGGAATATTTTTTAATGTTCGCGGTGATTAAAACCGATCCTGACCGTTAAATGCAATTGTGGAATATGTACAAAAAGTGTGTTTTATTTTTATAAATACAATGCCTTTCCATTTATAACTGAACGAAATCAAACAATTGAAAGTTTTTTTTCTTATATTGCTTATAAACTAGAGTAACTTATTAAAAAATGTCGTCTTATTGATTGAGATATACAACGAGATAAATAATTAATGACTTGTCGTTTTTTGCATAGTTTTCAAAAAAATACATTACAGATTTTGATATATAATCATGCTTAGCACAAAAACATTGTGTGTAATATAAGATGCTAATCAATTTTGAATTTAAAAAGTAAATAAAAACTAATATCTTTATTCAATCTTGACTTTTATAATTGTCTTCGATACGTCACTGATTTGGCAAGATGTTCGCGTCTGTCAGACACTTGACCTGGTTTAAAGGTTGCAAATTTTATCGATCGATTGTTTTCAATTTGCTTTTTATTGTAACTTGGTAATGCGTATCGGATCTTGATGGCTTATTGCTCAAAAAGATACATATTTTTTGTTTTAAGCAGACATTGAGGCTTCTGATTAAATCGAAACGAAACTTTAAGTGATGTAAATAATGGTTCTGTTACGTCAAATATCAATTTCTAAATAAAAGTAACAAAATCGATTATTTACAGCCACAATAATGTTGAATCGTTAGATTGTTTTCATATATAAATCGATATTATAAGCACCTTATTTGTAAGACACTATTTTTCCGAAAAATCGCACAATCGATAAATAAATTATAGTGACAAAAGTTAAAAAATAAAAAAAATCTGGTACACATTGCCAGTTTCCCATATTAAAGAACGTCAAGTTTATGGATTTGTGAGCTACTTTTAATGTTTAAATAATCATAAACAATTTCATTATCAATTTTAAATACTACGTGTATAGAATTACCATGCTTTTATTTCTTTTCTGTTACATTATTATTTAGTGATAGCTAGGTGATAAACCCAAAAAATATTTCCAACAGTGGTTTCGAATCTTTGGGAGGTTACTACCAACCATAACATGGTGTCTTTGTCGTTTTATTAATAATATTCCATTTAAAGTTGATGTCTAATATTCCATCTACAAATGAAAATTGATTAATTGATACAACAGTTTTCTATAACAATATCATTATATACATTTACTTTTCTCGAAATTATAAAGTTATATTACAAACAGAAATGAAACAAGTGTCTCTTCTTGAATATGAAACATTTTAAGTATTCAAAAGTTACCTCTTTTTATGGGAAAATAGAATTGGGTTTTGGTACTGTTTTTTTTCTAATAAATGTTAATAATTCCGTATTCATTATTTTTATAATGGCCAATGTTCATCGTAACGACATCTTTATAAGACGTATATTTCATATCGATAGTGTTTTGGCCAATTAATGTAACCCTCAAAAAATACGAAAATGAGTTAATGACTGGATCTCATTTTAGAGACGACAGAGCAAGTCTCGGCCAAATGATGAAACATCACTTTAAATTGGTTTTAGGCTTAAAAGTTCTAACATGGCCACTTGTGTAAGCCATTGATATATCGACACTCTCTATGATTCCATATCGGCAAACATAAGAAATTACAGGAGTGCATTTCAAAGATTCATAACACAACTCACCATATAACGTTTTCGATAAAAACAGTTTTTACTCTCTTCTAAATAATTAATATTTTGAGGGTTGCATCAATTGGCCAAAACAAAGTCGATATACTTCAAGCATTCAGGCATTTAAATTATTCTCACTGTTCACATTCCTGTTTCATAATGCGTTAAATCTTTTTCTCCTTTTCGCGCTATCAACCGACCAGATGTTAATGTTAAGTAATGAGATGCGAATGTTTAAAATATTTACAAGGAACGGTATGCAGCGTTCACAATGAACCGTTTCAATATAACAATATTAAATAATAATGATAACAATAACAGCGTCTTGCAGGCAATTTCGCAACACTTACATTTCGGCCAAGTAAAATAGGATGATAAATGTGTATGATATCAACTAGCGCAGTAGCGCATTTAGGATTTATTCGACGCATAACATGATAGACATTTATTTTTCGGATGATACATTAAAATCATCAATGTGGTTTTAAAGTAAGGGCAATAATTTATATTGTATTTATTTGTACCATCGCGTTGTCTAATCCAGCGGCTGCCAGATTTTCGGACATTACGGAATTCTAAACTCAGAATTTTGAATTCCTCAGATCACTAACATATTGTTTTTATAAAGCGGTACTCACATAATATGTAAAATTTACATTTGCCATTATGGAATAGAAATAACGCTTGATTAATTTTAGAAAAATAATCAGTGCGATATTTTTTGATGCGTGTTTGAAATAAGTTTACGAATTCTTGATTCCAATGAAGTTACTCCAACAACTATGCATGCAACCAAATTTTTCTCACGGAACACTGGATGGCGACCGCTCGTCTAGTCTACCCGAATCTCAATCTGACTACAGTACTTAGTGCCACTGTATGCATTACAATGCACTGTTAGGCGCTTTCAAATTATCCCCAAGAGTGCCTCAGGAGCAATTACTATCCATGGTTTTGAGAAATTATCCAATATGGAAAAAAAACGATAATGTAAAGCTTCTACTACGACTAGATTAGTTCTTCCCTTGCATTGTCGATCTTCATAAATCTTCAGAGAATGTTATCAGAACTCTGTATTTTATATCAACATCTATAATCTGAAGTTTTAGTCAACCAATAAAGCTGGAAAAAGATTGACAGCAAATCCACATGCCCAGTTATGCATCATCTGTTACATTGCATTGTATGGCCTGGTTTATTTAAATAATACAATGTTGTATTAATGATTTTCAATGATAAATTTATTTATTGAAACTAAAAAAAGACGTTTGAACTATATCCGTATTTTCTCAGTTCACCTCTGTTTATATGTATTTCAGTGAGTGTCTCACAATCGTGGCTATCGTTCATCGGGGGTCAGGTGTGTGTGTGGCGTAACTCTTCTCAGCAGTAAAAAGACAATGAAATGCATGAGGACTTGCTTCTTGCAATCTTTTCATCTCAACGTCATACTTGAAAATTTCATTGAGTTGCTAACATGGATAGTCAGCTAAAATAAAGTATGCCTCATATTGAATGACCCGATCTACTTTTATGTACACTTATATATTATTATAGTGTGCTTGTTATAATCAATAATAATGTAGCGTATGCTCAAGTTAGATCAACTGTTTCAACTCTACTTTCACTATCTCATTTTAGCTTTTTGTAATTTTCGTTAAATGGAAATGGTCTGATTCATACTCTTGATGTTTTTTCAGTTTTAAAAGATATTTCGGTACCTTACTTTGGAAAGGTTCTAATTGCACTTAGCCATGTTTTGAGATACGAACGTTTGAAGTTTTTACTGATCATATTTTGTATTTTGAAGGAAAAAATGTATTTTTAATTAGTGAGAACTGACAACAATAGTTTGTTTGAACAGGTTTTATCGGATATTTCAATTTTATCAAACAAAATGTTCTGAATTTTTAGATTATGAACCTGAACCATATAAGCTAACAATAATATTATAATACAACAAAATAATAATATTTTTATACGAATTCAGCTAATTTTCATCAATGATCACATCGATAGAACAATAGAAGTAAAGGGTAAAACGCACACCAACCATCGAGCGAAGAATGCTAGACACGACGTCAAAATTTTTTCATAAAGATTGTGATGTGTAAAAAAATGTGTGGATAGAACTTCGGAATACTGCTAACTCCTTCATTAAACAATGTGTCACCCTGAAATCAAAGTATATGATAGAATGTGGCTAATACAACATTTTCCAATCAAAATGTCATTTTAGGCCAAAATGTCAGTTAGAACCTTTTCAAAGTAAGGTAACGATTTGCGCTAAATTTATTTTTACAATACAGAAAAATAAGTAGACAAACTATTTATTTAACGTAAAAGAAAAGTGATCATTTATTATTTAGTTTGCAAGTATTGGTATTGGTAAAAAATGTATTCTTTGATTTAAAAATAGATTTATATTGTAAATAAGCATATTTTTTGAGTCATCGCATTAAATAAATAATTACTGTTTTGGCTATACAGTCTACATTAGTATTCTAGATTTTAAGCAAATGCCAATGCAGTCTACTTAGCTTGAGGCTCAATTGTAACAATTTAGATTCTTCGCCTATATCAGAAGATAGCAAAGTCATGACAGCAAAAACAGGAATTCGAACCTTAACAACGTAGTTGAAAAATTCATCATACTTCTATTTACTTTACTCGACTCGTTATTCAATAAAATATTGTATTCCTTTAGAAAATAATCAAGATATTACAAAAACACATTTGGTAAACAACAGCATTTTAATACACACACCTTCAGTTGATTTGCAAAAAAAATCTTTCTCGTTTTAATAACTGTGATTTGTACCAGACAACCATAAAAATGGTCTTGATAAATCCCTTTAGTCTTTCCATTTGATACATTGATGATATCGCGTTGAAACTAGTCTTAATAATAGTCTCACCGGATTGATCTACAGTCGCAAACAACTTATCTATATATATATATATATATATATATGAATGTTTGTTTGTTTGTTCCGTATGAATTCCTATACCATTCATTCGATAGCAATGAAACTTTCTAAATTAAAAAAAAAAAAATTAAACAAGAATCAAATAGGTACAAACAGCGACAGTTAGTGTGTGACATAACGAGTGGTGTTAAAGGTTAATTTCCAATTCCGGTCTTAAATGGAAAATTTGAAGGAGAAAATCAACTGTTGCCACGCACCCAATGATTCCGACAGATATGCCAGTTGAATTCAAACGTCTGCAGTTTCTGGTGCGACTTGCATTTGCAATGACCATCAACAAATCACAGGGACAATCGTTACAGGTTCATTGACTAAATTTGGAAAATCCATGCTTCTCATATAGACAGCTGTATGTGGCCTGCTCAAGCATCGGAAAATCTTCTGATTTATTCGTGTACGCACCAGACGGATCAAAAAATATTGTGTATCTCTCTTTCTTTGAGTGGCATTGGAACGTCTGCTGGGTACTGGCTAGTATCATATAAAATGCATTTAAATAGTAAAAATCATAATCCGTTTATAACTTTCATATGATACTTTAATTATTTTTCGCGATGTAAATTTTTTTATTTTAGTTTTGTGTACTCAAAGACAAAATCCAACACATATTGTAAATAAAAATAACTATTTATTATATTTAACTATTTGCTTGCATTATTACGAACACCTTCAAAATGCAGCATTTCGTATTGCACATTAAACGTTTGCATTTTTTCCATGAATACAATATATGCAGTGGTAGCTGGTGACAATCGAAACAGGTAGGGACAGAAACCAACATTGTTGTTAATGGCTTACAATTAAATGGACTTTTGTTAAGATCATATTCACTTTCATAAAAACAGTTTTCACTTATAACAAATACATTCCACAAAAAATAAATTCTTTCTCCAAAAATATGGTGATCCCACATAAAAAAAATATATTTCAACGCTGAAGAAATATATTACACTTACGAAAAAATATCTTCACATAGATAAAATATTTTTCACTCAGTATAAATACGGCGTCCGTGGCGCAGTTGGTTTCGTCGCTGGCTTACGGTTAGGAATGTCTCGGGTTCAATTCCCGGTGCGGACGGTTTTCATAGATTGATCTTTCAATCGATCTATGGATTTCTGTTCGTAGTCTGAGTCCTCCCTCTCACCAATCCCATCCTCACGGGGCGTAACGAGAGCGATTAGCTAACTACTAGTCCTGTCATAGCCCTATCCCTCTATCCCTACTCTCTTCGAAAAAGAAAAGAGAGGTTGAGCAACTGAGTGACTAGCAGTTCTCGTAGAAAAAATTCTGTCAAGATACCTCCATTAGGAGACCATATGCTCCACATTGGGAGTGGACATGGAAAAAATAAAAATAAATACTGACACTTTGAAATCGATAGTTGAATGAAGCTGTAGTGAAATGTCACTTATTCTTCTACTCTGTATTAAGCCACCTATATTGTCTTTGCTCCACGCATTAGAATACATTACACAAACTAAACCAGACCAACCTTAACATAACCTACTACAACTTTACTCACTTTGTTAAAAGATCCGTGAATAAGTGGAAACTATTAAAATCGAAGTTTGAGTGTACTAAGTTAATACTGTCTTATCCAAAGGGCAAACTATTGAAATAAAGGTTTAAGTGTAGCAAGTGAATACTATCTAACACAAAGTGCAATTATTTATAACCCGTTTTTAATATCTACCGGGCCAATTTTGTTTCGCCTAGCGTACCGCCACCTGTAAACAAACACGTCCTTGCATATGCACCATGCTCTACAGGTATAATATAAAGCCAATCCTGAGATCGGCTCTATAATATATTAGCTCTGGAGCTCGTAATAAGTTGCATTGTATAATACAATATTATCACAAAATACTACAATACCCTTTTCATTAAACGTGTTGGCTGAAGTCAAAAAAAATAACATATTATTTAGTTAATTATTCGACTATGATTATAAATTTGAAAGTCGAACAGTATAAATACATATGAAATCATTTGAAGTGTCTGGGGTTACTACAATGAAATTATGGAATCGTATGCGATGGAATTATGAAATGGGCCCCCACAGTAAACACTGTCACGTTCTTTTATCTTTAGGAGGACACAGAACACACGCCCCAAAACCCGCCTCTCGGGGCCCGAAATGGCTAGCCCACAGCAGCGAAAATTCTCAATAATTCGAAACGTATACCGTGCCACGCACATCACTAATGCTGTCATGTTAAATTATTGTCTTTATGTACAAAAATAATCACAGATTAAGTGGTGGCTGTCAATTTCAAAACTGAATACTTACAATTGTGAATTTAAAGTTTTTTTAATCCAAATCATTTCGAATACTTTATTTAAATTATTGCTGGGGCCCGACCAATGTGACCCCTAAGACGACCCGTCCCTGAATACATGAATCCCTAAAATATTATTAAGAAAGCTTTCATGCTGTTATATAATAAAACGTATTGAAATGATGTAGCAACAATGCAATACTATTTGCAAAAGTATATTACACGCCTGTGGTGAAATATTGAAATGGTTGATCGCAAAACTATCAACTAAGAAGTAAGCATTTGCAAGCTATGCGCTTTAAGTTGAACCAAAAGTGTCTAGTATCATATAAACTTGAAAGTTTCAATATTAAAAACTTTCTATGTACTATTGTTATTTTTTTAGCTGCTTTTCACGCATGGCTTGTATACATATTCGAAATTTGACGTTTATTCTTAATAATATTACTTCTTAGTATCACCAATTTGGGTAACTTTGCCCATCGATCTAAGATTGAGCCACTATATGGAAAAAGGTTTGATATCATGCTGTTAAAATATCATGATAATACTATTGAAATACGAATATTTTTTTATTTTAGCAAAGGTAGTTTAAGTATTTGCAACATAATTTGTTAAATTGTTGAATTTATAATCTTCCAGCTTGGAATGATGAAACACAATTTTAAAACTTATCTTGAAATAAATTGGATTAGCCGTATTTTCAATTTGTATTACTAATCTGTAAACCAAATACTGTATATTTTTTCCCATTTCAATTATGTACAGATTATATGAAAAGATAAAGAAAAATTTTCAAGACTTTTATATCACTGAATTTATAGTAATTACAGTGATTTGGATGCAAACTTTGGCCCACCTCATTGTATTTATATTTATATATCGATTATAACAATAAATATATTTATGTTAATTAAATTTCATCTTTAGAAATTAGTACATTTCTATGTAAAACAATACAAAAAAACCTCAGAACTCGGCCAAAGTTACCCAGATATTGATAATATTTTTCATACACAAGCTTTAGTTCAAATACGAATACAGACTTCATTTCGAATCAAGGGAATTGACTTGACACATTTTATATTGTATTGTAACATTTTATACTTTTATTCATTTGCAATGTCTAAGAAACCAATTTCGTTAAATATTATAATCATTGTATTAGTTTTACAATAATTTGTTAATTATTAAGAGAATATTATAATACATATATATCATGCTAATGATTGACTTTTCCTCTCACAATTTGGCCATTCGTTTTTTTACGTAATTTTAAGATATCTTTTATAGTTAAGATGACGTTTTCATTAGTTTTCTTTTCAAATGAGATGAAAGACTATGGCTTGGTTTTTTTTTGTTTTTTTGTAGGAAATGAAGAATACAGTAAAAATAAGTCAAAACCTACAACTAGTGAAGTTCATGATGAGATGGTTTTCCTTTTTATTTATGAAAAATCAATATTTTATCAAAGCTATTTGTTATTTGCATTAAGAAGCCAGATATGAAATGCGATTCATTTACCTGGATTTCTTATGTAATTAAGGAGTCAGCTTAATTTTAAATAAAGAAACTATTCATATGTGAAACTGATGCTGAGTTTTGAAACAAGGCAGCCTCAGAGTCTGTTGTTAAAGCTGGCACGCGTCCACAGACACCGACACGGACCAAAGATCGTGTACTATTAACTCGCCGCAAGGGCTTCTAGCCAAAAGAACGGAACTCTGTCGGGAAAAACGTTAAATTATTTTGTGGGTCAGACACTTGCCCACTTTTTTGGAAACCGTTTTGTTGGTCAAACCTGACACCTGATTAGTTCCATTTTCTTTGCGTTGTCTGTTAAACTGAATGCAATGCAGTTTTTCAATTTATTTATACGGCTTTTTAACTCACTCCGCCGAAATTCACTTTTTTTTTCATTTATAAATTGCCCGAGTGTTTACGGTGCAATGCATTCTTAAGTGTTTGTCAATTACTTCAAATATTTTTACAGTGCCGAATAAATCGAGACAAATCACAACTAATGAGGCAAAATATTTTTTACCAAGGGTGCTCCGTAAATGAAGTGTGACTGTTTTTTCAAGTATTTAGGAGGAAGAATAACATCCGGTTATATCCATAAAAACAAAATCCTGTTTAATATCATTAGGTACAGAATGTGAAAACAGAGAACTATTACTAATACTCTTATCACTGCCTTTAATAATAATAATTTTTAGACAATTTCTAATCAGTCTAATAAAACAATCGTATAGCTTTTATGAAATCATTTAAAGTATCAAAAATAATTTTCAAATATTATATTAAGAACAAAATAATTGTTGCAGTGATGTTATTGTTTTTTTGTTTATTTTATAGTAATATTATCAAAGCGATGATATACTGTTGAAGAAAACAATTTTATTATAAACATTTAAGATGTGTTGACTCCAAATTACCTTCTAACACAATGCACTAGGAGCTTTCAACAAAACATTGACTATTACAGCACGAACTCTTCCTCCTGAGATAATAAACAGTTCAGGCATTAGAGATATATTGGATCTATAATGTATTTATATATTCATACATATTTATTTATTCTTCATATTATTGATATACTAGTTATCTTTCGTAGCTTGAAATGCACATTATAATGTTTATAAACGAATAATACGGTCTCGTTACTCGCATATATATTATACAGATAAAAATGTTAATTTATAGTCAATTTTAGAAAAAAATGAATGACTGAAAATTAGTAATCAATTGCCAGTTAAGTTTTTTATTAAAAAAAAATTTCCATGTCCGCTCCCAATGTGGAGCATATGGTCTCCTAATGGAGGTATCTTGACAGAATTTTTTCTACGGGAACTGCTTGTCACTCAGTTGCTCAACCTCTCTTTTCTTTTTTCGAAGAGAGTAGGGATAGAAGGATAGGGCTATGACAGGACTAGTGGTTAGCTAATCGCTCTCGTTACGCCCCGTGAGGATGGGATTGGTGGGAGGGAGGACTCAGACTATGAACAGAAATCCATAAATCGATTGAAAGATCAATCTATGAAAACCGTCCGCACCGGGAATTGAACCCGAGACATCCGTAACCGTAGCCAGCGACGCTACCAACTGCGCCACGGACGTCGACATTTAATTACGTATTAAATTACACACGTATTAAATTACTCAAAATTATATATTTCAAATTAGATTTTTTTTTTAAATTTACAATCAAAGATTAATAGAGATTTTTGAAATTATCGTTTAAGTTATTAAAATTATGTATCTTAATACTTTATTTTTAAACTAGTTTTTGTAAGCCTATCTCTCAAGTTTGCTTATTAGAGAGGATACAATAGAAGAATGTAAATAAATAGGTTACGTAGTTAGCAGCAATTATGACAATGATTGCATCAATTCCTTCCGATGAAAATGATCGTATTAGCTCATTTTTTTAAATAAAAAAATCTGTTCTCTTATTACTTTTAAAAGTTACGTCAATATATTTATTATAATTCGTGACGACAATAAAATACAATTATACATTACTGAAGAAGAATTATTTGAAATTTGTCGTTAAGGATTTGGTTCCATTCATGCATCTCGCGAGTTTCAGTAATTAATTAATAATAAATAATAAACGTGTCGTAGTATTGTTAAACTCTTTACTACTTGTAATAAAACATAGCATGATGGAAACAAAATTCAATTAAATTTTATTGTACAATAAACTTCTACAGTCAGGAATGATATATTATTAATCAAGAAAGTTAAATGTCTGTATCGTAATTACACATTTCTACTATTATAATAATAACTGTCGTGAAATACTTCAAATGCATCATCAAATTATAAATTAGTTGTATTCCATTAATGTTTTGACAGCTTTTCAAACACTTACCAACGTACTAAATGTATCTATAACTGAATCGTCGATAACAACTGACCAATCTTTCCATTAAAACACTTAAGATAATAACAACAGTATTTTTTTCCAATTGATGTAACCCTCAGAATTGGAAATTGATTAGGAGAGAGTAAAAACTATTTTTATCGAAAACATTATAAGTATTGTGAGTTGCGTTATGAATCATTGAAATGCACTCCTGTAAATTCTCATGTTTGTACGTAGGAATGTCGTTATAAAAGTGGCCTACATCAAGTGGCCGAGTCAGAATTGTTGAACCTAAAATCAATATAAAATCATGTTTCCCTTCCAAAGAGTGGTCAATTTATTTTTCTAATTTACACCATTTGGTCGAGACCTGATCTGTCGTCTTTAGAATGAGATCCAATCATTTAACTCATTTTCATATTTTTTGAGGGTCAATATATTTATAATTAAATTGCTCCAGTTTGAAAAAAGAAAATTATTCATAATTGTTTCAGTCAAATTGCACCATTAAGGTCGTTTATAAGTCCAATGAGTATTCTTCTTTATCGGAGAAGGTAATTAAAAGTAAATGATACAAGCTGTTCGTCAAATATCACAGACATTATCATAATAGTTATGTCAATTAAAAAGTTGAAAGAGAATCAACCAAAGAGACACAGTTCACAACAAATTAAAATAAATCTATAATTTACCTAGAAAACAGCGTTATAAAACGATGTCTTCTTAATAGATCAAGAAAACGTTTCACCATTTATTTTGAAAACACCAATAAAATATACTAAACACATGTACACACATGTGTGTACATAATATGAACAACTCTTCATTCATCTTGCATCACAATTAAGCATATTAGATAACTTGAATAAAGTTGTATCAATTACCGTTCAAAGTAATCGTTTTTTGGTGGCTAGACATCTAAAATTAGAACCAATATTGAGTTTTTTATTTTTATACCATTTTTTTACAAATAAATTCAATGAAGCGCGTCTTCGATCACTGTATTTCAATTTTAATATCGGCTATATCTCGTAATTTCTATTGGACAAGTCTTTACAATTATTGACCGAAGTTTTTTTTTTCTATTCAATACCACACCCTTCATTTTTTATTTTTATAAAAGTTTTCTGTCATATTTTTTTACAAACCAATACATATTATAAATAACTTGAATGTAGAATATTTTTAATATATTTTTTTCCTAAGTTAAGGTAGATGAAAATATGTATTAGGACATGAATTATAATGTTTCATTTGATATATTTTATTATGCCATTATCACTCAACACTTTGAAACGCTATGATTGTAAAGTGTTTTAGTTGAATATTTATTTATTTCCATAATGATCTAAAGATAAGGCTATAGGAACAAGACTAGTGGATTGAAAAATGTAAATTTTGTTGTTAGAGCCTTTTATGATGTTACAGAAGTAGTATAGTATTAATGCTATTAATCGGCAACGGAAATTCTAATGAACACACAAAATTAAACAATCATGGAGAATTATTACATTATGAATTGATAAAGGCCGAAATTGTACTTCTTCGAATTAATGATGAATAGTGATTATAGTAAAATAGGACTATTGGTATTGGGAATCAATGATACTATAATACCGTTAAAAGCGGAGTAAAAGTGTAAAATGTTGCCGCAATTGTTCTCGATACAGTTTGATTTTTTCAGCGTGCACGTTCAGAAACATTTTTATTTGTATTTTTTTCTTTATCCATTGTGCGAGTAAAATCGAAAGCAAAAAGCTGACTGCGGTGTGCGAACATGACGAGGAAGAGAAACGCATAACGAATCGCGTAAAAATATCCGTTTGCTGTAATCTCGGGCAAGTTAATTCATTTTTCTGTTCTTATTCGTCCATATATAGCCATTTTCACAGATGTCCTGAACCGACGAGCAACTATCCAAATCCGGTTATTTATGATTGAGTGTGAAAATGAGTCACATAAATTAAAAAAAAACGCTTTAAATTTAACGCTTAAACTGTTAAATTTGCACAGCTTCGTAGCATAATGACTTAAATATTATATATTTTCATTTTATAGCCTTGAAACTATATATAAATATTCAAAATATATTCAAGATTCAATGAAAAAAACGAAGGAAATAAAGTATACATTATAGTCAGTTTGAGCCCATTCGTGCGCTCGAATGCCTGAAGATGCCGAAAGGCGAAACCCGGGTCGTTAGTGACAAAATACAAGTGTACAAAATCTTAATAATTCAAATTTGATATTGAAATTCCGTCAAGCACCCTCAGTCGATGTCTTAAATTACATATATTATATGTATTGATTTTATAATATGAAACATAAAACCTCCTGATGAAGCATCACTACAAAAGTTGTTAAAACAACTGGTGGTCATTCGCTCAATCTCTCTTTACAGATAGGGTTAAAAAAGACTAGTAGTTTCAACTCATTTTTCTGTCTCTCTACACCTCCTTCAGGACCGAATAGGGCTTCAAAACAACACAAATGTCCATGCCATTAGCTATTTACAAATCGATTGAAAAATGAATTTATTAATATTTACCTTGCAGGATTCAAGCCTTGCAACTGAGAGCAAAGGTCCAACAGCCTTGATAACTCGGCCGCGGAACCGATATTATCCATTATTTCGACTTTTTAAGAAGAGTAGAACAAAATGATTTCACGTTGAGTCAAATACACAATTAAATCTACTTACTATAATAAAAATTAATATCGAATATTGCTTTTATGACCATCTTTCCTGCTTTTTATTTAACTCTCTTATTCAAGACAGTTTCCGTTATTTTATAGTCATTTACAGCTATGAAATATTACGTAGTACTTAGAAATTTAATATCTGATGATGGCTAATTAAAGGTGGATTCCCGGTCATCAAAACTTTGCATTGTGTTCGAGGAAGTTTGATTTTATTCAAATATTATTTATAAAGATACTGATTAAAAAGGAAAACCTTTACTAATGCAATAGAATGAGGAAAAAATAAATTTATATGCCCGGATAGTAAATAAAATGTCATAAATCTTGCTGTTACGATGCAGATGGATTTTTTTACGTATGAACTATTAACAAAATTTCAAAATGAATTTAGTCGGAGCATGATAAGGTATTTATGAAAAGGTAAACCAATCAAATTCGAATAAACACAATCAAAAAATTTTACGGTCTAAATCAAAAATATTTCAATATTTTTTGAATTGATGATGATTGTAAAATCCGTGCGATGATATTTCGAAAGCAATTCATTTGTTCCCTTTCCCCCAAAAGTTGTTCCCTCTCGTCCGTTGACGCCATGACTCGCCATTGTCCGAGAAAAATTCAATTTCACGGTTATACCGTTTCGATTTGCACCGCAATATTTCAGCACTTCTTACTTACGTACTTTACAATTTGAATCTCGGTATAGTATAAAACATTTCCTTTTTTCCGAGCGCGCAGTCAAATGACAATCGATGTAGGCTATTTGAACCCATTGTAGTTCTTAACACCTTCAGTTAATGCATGTTTTTGTGTAATTTTTTTGAACTGAAAAAATCACTTAAACTTACACTTAAAAATTCTTTTCTTTAGAGAGATAATTTGAAGTTTTCCCTCACAATGTATTTATAGTATATCTAGGAAAACAGTTCAAAAATTAACCTTACAGTAAATCATTTAATAATGATGTAAAATTTCATATAATTTTCTATAAAAATATTTTCACATTTCATACATATTTGAAGCAAAAATATATCAATAAATGATCTGGACTACACAGAACTACAATTTGAAAAAAAATATTTACTTAAAATAAAGAATTTTCTCGTCTAATTTGTAAGGGACAAGTAAGAATGCATAATATTTTGAAACACAACAAAGAATGATTGCAATTATACTTTGACATAAAAATATATTAAATCTAATATGTAATAACTGTATAAAATTTGAATCGTTCATATTTTTTACATTCCCATAAGTTTTGTCGCTAACGACTCGTGTTCATTCAAATGTATGTATGTCAGTTCGAATTCATCCGTGTACATTTGAAGGATTCAATTTTTTTATTAAAACTCGTGAGTACCAGGCATGCGTTGTAATGCCATTCAAAGAAAGAAAAGGTTTGTGTTATAATTCTGTTAATTGAATTGCTGTTGGATTAGAGGTCTTCACGGGTCGAAATTTCATAAAATTACCCGGTCCGAGTCCGTCATCTTCAGGCCCGGCCGGGCCCGAGGCCGAGTCTCAATATCGCACTTGCTACCCGAACCCGACCCGAAGCCCAAATTTATTTTTCTCAGCCCGAAAAAAGCGCAATTGTTTTTGAACATAGTAATTCATTTATACTTTTCAAACAATAGATGTTATTGTTTCCATATTTCCAACGATATTCATAGTCCATTAGTATTCATATTCATGTGAAATAAACTATTTATGTTATGAATACTATTGCCCTATGGGTCCGTACAGACGTCTATTTCGGATATACAATAACTTTTTTTCGTGCGTGCACGAATAAATCAGAAGGTTTTTTCAGAGTAGTCGCTGTTTGCACGTATTTCGATTTTTTTTCTTCAGAAACTTTTACGGGTGTGCGCACAACAACTCACCTAAGTTTCATCGAAATCGGATGAATGGTAAAGGAACGCATAGAGACAAACAAACAGTCATTTACTGTGAAAAGGAAAAAGGACGTTACCCACACCAAAAAATATTGTCTATAACTCACACAAAATGTGCTAATACGCTATATTTACATATTCATATAAAATATATCGACTGTAGAAAGGCAGAACGACCTATCCCTCCGTCTATTCAAAATATATTTTTTTCTATAATCACAATGTATACAATACACGTTTTTTTTTGGACTATACACATCCTTTTTCCTTTCCACAGTTGATATATATACATAGATTCCGGGCAACCTTGGTCGTAAATTAATTTTTTTAAAAATGTGTAATCATTTTAATTTTTCAACGTTTATGGTTACGACAATCTTAGACTGCAGAAAACAGCGATGTTGTATCTTGCGATTTGTATTATTTGAGACATGAAGATAGCAAAAAATAAATCCTGAACGATATGTGACAAAGCTTTACATCATAAGAATGATTCAATTATTACACCGAATGTGAATTTTATTTAAATATGTAAATTCACAGGTTACACTGACACTTCATGGGTGATCTTAAAAGTGTGAAACGACTTACCGAAAAAACATTATTCGAGTGGCGAGGAGATCTGTGTCAGGAGAACAACAGAAATGAATATTGTTGTCAGCAGGCAGTGAACTCTCGCAAGGCAGGAACTGTGAAACGAAAACTTTTGTTAACATTTACCATTTAATTTACACTAAGACTTCTTTATTGTTTCGAACTTAATTACTTCGCGGCAAAACAATCAAAATCCCAACAAATAATAAACCTAAAACATTACACGTATTTATTAATATATTCTGAAACTTATATTTAAAAATAATCTTTCATTAGAAAGGTATTTAACAGGACATTTTTGTTAATAAACTACGTAAATGACAGAAAAAAAACTCTCAGTAGTTGACGGTCATAGCATTTATAATATAATATGATGTGAGTGGCGAATTCCTAGCTTTTATGTATTTCATTTTTACCTTCTAACAATACACTTTTCAATTGGGAAAGGTAGTGTTTTACTTATTAATATAACACTTATTGTAAGTATCATCCATGACCTTTTTGAACTCTCTCAACTGAAGAATATTTTCCACACATTATCCATATGATCTAGATTAAATTATAATTTGATTTTGTTTATTAAAAATTTTAAACTTATTCATCCATCGTATGTTGCTATTAATCTAAAATACGTGCGGCTATTATTTACATAAGTTTGTACTGGCACGTGTTATCGACAAAGTTTTACAATTATTATAAGTTCTTTGTTCGTATGACAAATTTGAAGTTCTTTAATAATTGATTGAACAATTATTCATATTTAAAAATAGCCATTGTTCAATGAAATAAAGACTATCACTCTTCTAGCACTAAATTATCTCTGTAAACAAATCGAACCGCTCTAATAACAATAACAAATGATGTGAGGCTTCAAAAATAAAAACTGATAGCTTATTACGAACATCGTTACGGAATCACAGCCTTCTGGAAGTGTCAGTGATGCTCGCTCGTAATATATCATTACGATTCGTTACGTCATTTTTTTTTCACATAGACGTTATTCGTGAAATAGATATCATGAAGCGTGCATTCTTTGAGAGAAGTGTGTGACGACGGACAGAAAAAATATCTTTGTATTGTTTACGTATAGCATATGTTAAAAGATGAGTATTAGTTAGTTATTTTTAAAACTGGATGACTCTTTAACACAATGAATTCATCTTCTTTTTTGTTGTTAACTTGTTGCTCAGACTTTTTCAAGAGAACGTAAGTAAATAAAAAAGTGAGATAACCACTAGTACTATTTGTTCTCTGATTGATGAATATCCCAAGTTCTGTTTCGATGACAATTGCTGTACATATTGACAGATGACAAATTATGAATATGTATATTAAAATATGTTGGCGTCCGTGGCTCAGTTGGTAACGTCGTCGGCAACGTTTTCGGATGTCTCGGGTTCAATTCCCGGTGCAGTCGGTTTCATAAATTGATCTTTCAATCGATTTCGTAGTCATGAATGCTTGTGATGTCTTTAACTCCCTCACACCCATCCGATCCTCAAAAACGGGGCGTAGCGAGAGCTATTAGTTAACCACTAGTTCTGCCCTAGCCTTACTTCCTTCCTATCATTCTATCCCAACTCTCTTCGAAAAAAGAGAGGTTGAGCAACAAACTGAGCAGTTCTCATAGAAAACTTCTGTTGAGGTACATCCATTAGGAGGCCAAATACTCCACGTTGGGAGCGGACATGCTAAACATAAATGATAATCTTTTATTGCAGTCCATTCCGTTATTCGAATATTAGATCACAAAACCATTGAACTGAAGGATATATTAGGCTACTAGCTGTGATAAGCTTCAATTAAAATTACTAATATCGTACCGTAATTTCATACTTTGAAACATTGTTAAAACTAAGTTAAATCTCATGGATTTTTTCCGTTTAAAATTCGAAAATTAAATCGAAGTCAGTAAAATCGTTGCTTCGTTAAATAAGCAACGGTTTAAAAATAGATTTTATGTGCCGTAAGTTAAGTAAAGTCATCTTATAAATCGAGGTTCTCATTTTATTATTGTTAATTCAAATAAGCACTAACTGCGATTTTTTATTTATAAGTTTCTTATCAAAATTGTGAGATCCGGATAAGTAAACACTTTTATAATAATAAATTCACACCTGTAAAACTGTACCTTGACAGGAAATTGGCGGTTTTGCAGTTTAGTTAAGATGGTGTAATATAAATTGAACGTAAATACATGCTTCTTACTTGAGAAACTGTTATGATATCAGTACTTAAGTTATTATATAAATATGAGAAGATTAAATAAAGCGACTTTATCAGTTCTCATCAATCTGCAAGCAATTTAACGGACCTTGGAGAAGTGGTTTGGGTGCTACAATAAAATATTGTATTATTCCAACATCTTAAATTAGTAATATTACGTGCCATAAACTCATATTTTTGCATGTATATACGAAAATATAACTAAAGTAGCTTTTAATTCTATTTCTGATAAAATCTTTAATTAAATGATTATGCATTTACTAAATAACACCATACCCAGAAGTATTGTAAAAAGGATAAACATGTTTGCATTTTTTCTACATTAATAATATGTGTTAAACGTTATTTTTATTACAAGTTTTCTTGTATACCTTAAAATACGACTTCCAAATAAACACACAAAAAATTCTCTTAACATATTGTTGTTTATGAATACCTTATAGCCTAATCAATACTTCTGAATGAGTTTATGAGATGGATTTTTCACTTTTTCATTGGAGTCGCGTAGATTTTGTATATTTCAATTGTTTTATATATTATAACGAATTGTATTTCATTGATAATCGATTGAAAGATTAGGTCGTGCTATTCCTATTATGTATGCGTGATATAACCTTTTAAAAAAATGTATCACCGTGTTTGAAAAATGATTTCTTAAAACGATGCCAATGGCGATTAAAAGTGGGCCACAGTTGCAAGGCGATAGATTCCTAAGTGCCAACTGCAAATACTGATATGCAAAAAAACATGTTGCAAACAATGGCTTCGAGTTGCAAAACAAGCGTACATAATTCGACAATAGGTGATAATAGCGATCCTTATTATCTATCTACTCTTAATAGGCAATCGCATAGTACTGACAATTTGACTCAACTGGATCGTGGGTAATAATATGAACATACTTGATACTAATAATAATCATTTTCACTTGATTCAAACAATCGCGTTTTTTATGCGTATTATTTGTTTTTGTATGCTAAGAAAATATTGACATGCATTTTTGCATGTCATAAATATGAAATCAGTTATCTAGTTGTGAGAATGAATTTTAATTTAAGAACGCAATAATACATTTTCATAATTCGACCAAACTACTATATATTAAGTGCGACCAATATGGTATAAAAACGATGTGATCTCTGATGTTTTGTCGACAATTCTTTTCTGCTTAAGAGCCAGCTATCTTAAAAAAACAGTTACACATATTCAACTATTAAGAATCAATTAAATATTCGAAAAACACTACAATTCATCTTCAATACTTTCATTGTAAGGGACAAAATAATTATTGTTTGAAGAATTTATAATCTTACGCGGAACTTTATTTACAGAATATTTTCACCATATCAATTATTATCACTTAGCGGAGTATTAAAATGTTGACTTGACCTAAGAAAAAGCGAATAAATAAAAAAAAAAAACAGGGATTTAAAAGACATCATAAAATGGTTTTAATAATTTGATTAATAATTAAACGGGCATTTTAAATAGTATACGGTGAAAATAATTCATTCTGTAAGTTTTCAAAATAACGTTACTTGATTCTCTTTCGTAATAAAGCGAAAATGAAACTGTTTTTTACAGAGACTTGATCGAATCAGTTGGAGATTAATCTCACTTGTTCATTAATTACTCTTCGTAGGGTACAGGTAGGTAATAAAACCATTGTAACTTGTGTCACAAACAGCGAGGCCTTGGTCTTATTGTTTTAGTTTCCCGCGACCGGCGCTCCGCTTCCCACAACTTATGACTTTTCATTTCGAATATGATTTTTTTCACGTAAAATTCCGCAAGCCACGTTAGTTGCGGCAGGCTAATTATACGAATACTTACTTCAATTTTCTTATGAAACGAAACATCAGGGAGGTATTTAGAATTATTATTCTTGTTCAATTTCAGACCCATGTATGTAATGCATCATTAATAAAATCAACATATCTACCATATATAAATAAATTTTCGAACAGCGAAAATTGATCGTTGACTCTTTTATTTAAAATGGAATCACAACTGTTACAAAAAAAAAAAAAACAGTTACCGAAAATTTTGTATACAATTTATAAATAGGAAGTCATCATTTTGGTTCAGATTTTTAAGTAAAACTTAATCTTCAGTGTGTTTTTGATTGATCTTTATCAGAAATTACAGCGCAATTAACATCGCTTTACAGTTACAGAAAGTATTAACCGTGACACACAATAAGTGTTTCTTATTGGGAGAACAGTACAATAATGTTTAACTGTTTAATAATTATTAATAATGGTTGAGTTTATTTTTTGTGCTGCATGGAAAACATATCAATAATGCATAGAATGTATATCTATTAAAAATAACCATGTCCAAAAAATAGTCCATTACATTGATTCCTTAGCAGACTCGTTGTTTGTAGATTTGATTTTTTTTTTTCAGTATTGCCATTATTAGTAAGTATGCGTTCTTGCAGTGACGCAGTCAGAGACATGCGACATGATTGATTGCAGTAAAATGATCGAAAGTGATATGCAACTTTGTACCATTGTTCCATGAGGTTACATTATTACAGCAATATTTTAAGACGTGAATACCAACGATTATCGACAATCTTAGCTAAAGTATATGTTATATTACATGAAAAGGTATTTCATATTTGTTTTGTTCCATATTACTTGAAGAATTAAAAAAACAATAATCCTTGAAGTGTATTTTTATTATATTTTCAATTAATTTGATGAAAACAATGATGTTTATAACAATAAACAATTCTAAGGTAAAGTACAACACAATTTATTGTACAAAACTTTATCCTTTCTGAAAAAGAGCATGTATTTTTATGAAATTTCAATTCTAAATCGTTCAACTGTATGTGATTAACGCATATAAATATTATATTAAATTTTACTTAAAACTTTTACGTGCTAAACGACGCATTTTATCAGAATGATGACGATATTTTAATAAAAATTACCATTACCAATGTTACTACGTTTTAAATTTATTTGTAACGATACAAACATCAGAAATAATGACATTTTGAAAACTTTCGCAAATGTATTTTTGCAGACTTTAGTTTTAAAATACGTTAAATTTATAATTTATAGAAAAAGTTCTCATTTGACAGTAATGCTTATTCTAACCAGTTAATGTACGTAATATTGTGAAATATATTCGGATCATTTTTATGCGAACTTATAATCATGTTAGATTATTAAATACTTTCTTTTTTAGTATGTTTAATATTTTGGGCAGAAAGAAACAGCACATAGACGGTATTTTACTTACAGGAAGTAAATTATAATTAATATATTCAAGATGGTTTGAATTTGCGTAACCACTGTAATCGTTTTTATAGCCAAATAACTGGACGCATTTAAAATACAATGATGGAACAGGTTGTTAAAAAAATTACATACCTACCGGCAATCATTTTTAGAAAACGATGAGAGAAAAAGAATTGTTGTCCATCTTAACGATCACAATAGAAAAAAAACTTTGGAATGGAAAATCCTTACAAATATCATTTAATGGATGTGCCTAAGAATATATTCTAAATAAGCGGTTTGCGTTTATAATGCAGGGGGCGTGTCTGTCGCCACTCCTAACAAAAACATTTGAATTATTATACTATATTATGATAAATTTTAGCTATACATTAATGAATCAATATTGAATCAGGTCTCTCAACAAGAGTTAAGCCAGGATAGTTTTTCATTTTCATTTAAATGAATCTTGAACTAATAGGCGAGTTTGCGACATGTGAGAAAATGTCTTTAGTAATTGATGAAAAATTCAAGACTTAAAAAATTATCGATTGTTTTGACACATTTGATAAATTAAAACTATTGTTTTGTTGTCTTCTATGATCTAGCCGTAAGAGCTTTTCCCTATGAGGTGGGTGCTGGTTCAAGTCCCAGCAACGTCAATATGAAATTTAATTTCTTTCAATTTAAATTTGTGATCTTAGACATGACTTAGTTGGTTAGTCTTTTTTGATTTTACAATTTTCAAAATATTTAGTGCACTGGTTATCAGCTGTAATGGCAGATATTTTTTTTTTAAATCTTCGAAAAATTTAATTATTTTTATACTTTTGGCTTAGGGCGGACATTCAAACTACATGTGAATTATTGCAATTTTGTACAATTCATTCCAGTTCGGGGCTTCGCTACTGAAAATTTCGGTTCTTTAAGTAAACATTTAGAGTTCAGTTACTTCATAATTTTGTTGAAAAAGTCAATAAGCATCCAGTGATTGAATTGGCTATTACTTCAATTTGGACACTGAAAAAGTACAAATACTTTTCTATAATGTAAATAACATTTAATCTTATAATCTTACGTTTTTCGCTTAGAATAAAAAAATATCGTGTAAGATATTAAAGACGAGCACTCGTTTATCGAAGTTTGAAAGAATAAAGAGATCTGTTTTATTTTGATGATAATGACTGAAGTTCCGTTTATAAGAGAGTTTAAGCCTGAGTTTACATTTCCCAGTGCATGGCTGTCTAATAGAACTGAACGAGCATTGCTTTCAATTTCATAAACGACTGAACCGCCTGTCGATAATAAATGCTGTTATTTTCATACGAAACAAAGTGCAATAATGAACGCCCTTTTGAGATCACACACAATAACATGCAAATGTGATGCGAATGAGATATTACGGAACAACTTGAATACCTTCCACTTTGTTTTGACAGACTATATTACTGGTGAGTTATAAATTCTTATAAAATTGCTATAAAATCGATATTATATTTTGTCAGTAATGTACAAAAATCTTATTTCATTTAAAAAATATATTCTTAATGGTGATTCTTCATTCTCCTTACCAAATAAAAATTCTGGTATTCGCCAAAATTTTCATAAAAGTGTATGAATTGTTTATAGCTTTTTTTCAATAAAACTAAAATTATTACTTTGTTATTCCAATGGCTGTATCACATTTAGTAACACAGTCGGTGGAACAACTAAATTATCAATTTTAAGATCATATTAAAAACGAATTTCGAAAAGCTTTCATTTCGTTTGTGGGGATCGAATATAAAGCTTTTGACGGTTAAAATTCATGTTTATTTTTAATATTAAAAGTGAGATAATTGAGATATAAGTAGCTTATTTAATATTTTTACTTTGAAAAAAATAATGAATTTGAAGTGTTGATTAAATATTTTAAAATGAAAGATGATAAAACCATTAAATTATTACATTGTAGAGTTGTAAGGTATAATTACTGTTATTTGAAAAAGTATCAAAAAACTTCTGAAATGCTGATACGTTTTAATGAAATATAAGATATTAAGATTAATTGCACGATTATTTTTAGTGTACTTTTCCCGTGAAAAATCGACTATTTGTTACACACAAAAAACCTTGATTACTTTTCTAACAATATGCATTACGTACATCGTTGCTTTCGAAATTTTACATATTACGTATAAAGTATAAAGATATTTACATTACAGACCTAGTTTTTACGAGTCACGCTAGTCATTGTCACCATTGTTTTTACATTAGTTGTGGGACGGTTTAAGACTTGAACCTTGATTCTCGACATTTATCATGCAAATAAATAAAAACAAGAAACGTATTGTCATACTCGTATTATTGCATTCAAATTAGGCAGATATTTTTTTTATCATGATACTTTATTTGATTACGTATTGACCCAGTAAAAAATTCCTTCGACATCGATCTGATAGCAAAGATGGAATTTTATTACCAGCATAACTTTATCAATAGCATACAATGAAAACAAAAATTCAAAGTTCATATTGGTTTCTCTCACCTAGTTAGTATTTTGCAACAGGAATCAAATCAAATAAAACAAGAGAATTTTTATACAATGAATGTTACAGACATCCAAACGAAGATAATAACAAACTATCGTTGTATAAAATAATAGTCATCATAAGATTATGAAACAATTATTAAGCCATTTCAATTCATTATTAACATATTTTAAATTATAATAAAATAATAAAAAAATGAGGAAAATAGTATTTTATTGAATACGCCAACGGAAAATACTCACAAAATACGAATTCAAAATATCCATCTACTCATTTGTTTCATTTGATCTTTCTCTACTGAGGGTGAACAGATTATTATTTTTTTTATTTTTTTTCCATGTCCGCTCCCAATGTGGAGCATATGGTCTCCTAATGGAGGTATCTTGACAGAATTTTTTCTACAAGAACTGCTTGTCACTCAGTTGCTCAACCTCTCTTTTCTTTTTCGAAGAGAGTAGGGATAGAAGGATAGGGCTATGACAGGACTAGTGGTTAGCTAATCGCTCTCTTTACGCCCCGTGAGGATGGGATTGGTGGAAGGGAAAGGGAGGACTCAGACTACGAACAGAAATCCATAAATCGATTGAAAGATCAATCTATGAAAACCGTCCGCACCGGGAATTGAACCCGAGACATCCGTAACCGTAGCCAGCGACGAAACCAACTGCGCCACGGACGCGAACAGATTATTACAAATTTAAAATTGTTATTTCATACGAAAAATTGTGAGTAAGAGAATTGTTTAAAAGCTTTTGCATTCATTAAATCAGCTATCATTATGAATTAGATTTCTCGGTAACACGCATTCCATAGTAAAATATTGTCGTTGAGTAAGTAGTCGTTATGTTCAGAATGAGTTGAAGTATAATAATGTAGGCAGATTGTGCGTATTGAGTGTGATGTAGGGAAAATTGTATGAAAAAAGCACGCTACGGTTTCACACTCATGAATAGATGGCGTGTTATTCTTTTTTACATGTTGGCGGAGTGTGAGAGACGCCCGCCGTGGGAGACTCTTTCATCACGTCATGGGATTCCTGACGTCGCCATTGTTCCCGTTAAGATCTGATACATGCTCAATATTGCGTCACCTTAGATTCCTTTACATACCATTGTATGTGTATACAGCGATTATTGTTTTGCCCTCAAAACGCTAAATGAGAATTCATTTACACTAACTGCAGATAACAAAAACATCTTAAAATGCCTGTAGCAATGCGCAAATATTTTAGTCCGTATAATATTGATAGCCATGGTTGTGAGAAAACAATCTTGCAAAAATTCAGTTTGTTTTACTTACTCTTCGACTCCATTTGCTACAAAACAAAAAGTATTAAACTGTCATTATTCCGATTTGTATTCAAAGATTTAGGTGCAAGTATTTTTTTTCATTATTAATGATCAAGGTGACCAACTGTTGACGCTCTAAGGCTTTTGTCCCAATAGTGTTCCGTGATCAATGATTCGAATCCCCAAATTGATTTTTTAAACGTCGCATTTGTAATATTAATTGAATTTATATTCTAAAACAATTTATATTTTCGGTATGTTTCAACCATTCTAGCAGCAGCAACTAGTTCACTTCTGACAATCAGCCTTCATTTAGTTATTATTATTTTTTTTTTTGAAATATTTTCATTTCTAGTTTTATTCTTTGAGCTTGTTTACCCACTTCCATATGATGATTTTCTCTTTAACAGTTATGTTTTTAAGTTGCTACGTACCTACGTGAATCAATCCTCTATTTTTTCCCATGAAAGATATTTAAAACAGAAACTTATCTTGCTCCGTTAAGATATGAAACAATTAAAACAATGTTTCTTTAAAAACCACTTCACATTGAAATTTCAAATAATGGCTTATAAAATCAATGGAATATGAATCACTGTTTGTCAATAATGTTTATCGATTATGTAATCAAAATGAATACAATACATTACCAAGGAAGATAAGAGAAGTTTATAAACTTATTAAGTATGTACATATCTGAATATATTATATTGCGTTACTTCATAAAAATTGTATTGTTATTAAAACATTTTTTTAATATTTGAATAATGGATATGTATTGGTATGCCAATAGATCATCTAAACATCTAGAGATTTGTATCGTAAACATAGTTCAAAAATTAAGAGTTGATATATATTTGAGTACATTGGTATTAAAGACCGACATTAGCCATTTATGAAAATGTACAGCAGAGGTGATTTTACATTTTATATATATTTCACACTTCATCAAGCCCGAAAGCCATGACACTTTAAAGTAAATTCTAGCTCTGTGATTGGTCAATGTGTGGACGATATGTCAATGTGTGGATCGAAATCAGTGGACATATGTCCTCTGATTTCGCGAAAATGGATGTTTAGTGTCTGCTTTTGAAACTATTTACAAACTTTAAACTCAAAAATCTATATGAAACCGTTGGATTCTGGTATGTTTAGTGAGTTTTATGAAAAGATAATCACTTGCACTACCACAAACAATTAAAACATGACTTTCGTGGGATGTGGCGTTTCTCCGACTTTGATACCAAGGTACTCATTTATTCAGAAGTAAGAATTAGGTAAATAAATATTTTTTTTTCAAAATCATTCTTATGGTATACCCGATTTGCAAAAATAATACTAAAAATTAATACTGTCAGTATTCAATTATATGGAATATTTTTCATTTTTTTGCAGTTTTTATTTAAATACATGTTATTTTGAAACATAATGATTTGATTTCGAATCATCTAGTTAATCGGGATTTTGCCGTCAAATACTTCACGGTATCATCTAGCAAATTATTGATTTTTATAACTGTTTGACACTGACTCATCGAAGTTATTTATTACACATTTTAGTGTATAGCAACCAAATGTCTTTTAATTAATCCTGAGACACTCCCTTAAATCATTTCAAAGAACAAACGTCTGCTGTGTAATGGGATATAAATCTATAGAGAACTGTGGTGACTACAAAATTCAGATACCAGTGGAGTTAATGATTCGAATGTAAAATGGTGCCAATAAGGTGTATATCAACATCAATGGACTTTTGTTTTTTTTGCATAATGGCACAGCTGAATAAATTATGCTCTATTTTACAACCTAAGGATTTGTTTAAGTTAAATTTATTCATAGTTCCTTACAATGAACATTAAATTTTTTTTTGCTCAATGGTAGGCAATATGTTTTAAATTGTGTTGTGGTTATCGGGGTATTTTCAAAATCGTAAAATGTTTCAATTATTCAGTAAATGTTATGAAATTCTAGCGAGTACCCGACATGCGTTACAATGCCACTCAAAGAAAGAAAGTATTTGTATTTTAATTCTGTTTATTGAAGTGTTTTTTCATCTGGTGCGTACACGAATAAATCAGAAAGTTTTCCGATGCGTGATCAGGCCACATACAGCTGTTCATGTGAGAAGCATGGATATTCCAAATTTAGTCCTCACACTTGTAGCGGTTGTCTCTGTAATTTTTTGATGGTCTTTACAAATGCGAGCCGCACTGGAAACTGCAGACGTTTGAATTCAACTGGCATCAAAGTGTCACAGAAATTGTATGAATGGCATAGGAACACAGACAAGACAAACAGACATTCATTTTTATATATCTGTTTCCTAGAATATAGTTCTGATAAAAGTATATTTTGCCGATTTATTGTAGCTTACTTGTTGGAAACATGGCTCTGGTTTCTTAACAACTGGGCAAGTTTATTATAAGCAGTAGATAATCAGGCTAATGAAAACCATGTGCTGTCAATTCATCAGCATCATTGAACCATATTGAATAGACGTGCTCATCAAGCCTATGAAATAAATTTATTGCATCACACATTTCAATCAAACTCCTTTACGAAACAGTAACAAAAGGATTTTGTTATTATTTCCAGCTAATTATTACAGTTATTATATTCATTGATAAAAGGCAAATGGATGGCGCAAAATATTATAAGATGGCCTATTCTAAGAATTGAATATTATTATGTTATTATTTTTCGCTACTCACGCAAAATTATTAGTTTAAATAATTACTTGTTTAATCATCACTACACAAAGCCCAAATTCTTTGATGTTTACAAAAATGTGGTGCTCATATGTATTCTCGTAATGATGATTTTAACATGTAATATTTGAATGATGACTCCAACATAAAATAATCTAAGTCAGGGTTATCTTCACCAAGTAAAGATATATTATCAAGTTACGTTATTCATGTTCTGCTTTTAATTAATTCTGTAAACTTTCGTATTGTCTCTAAAAACGTGAAGATGGTTGCAAGTAAATTTAGGAAGGTTTTCGGTCAATCTATATAAAATGTTTTGATTTGATTATTAATTCCATACGCATCAAGTATTATTCAAGTAACAATAGTTTTTTTTTTGAATAGGGTAAATAGGAGTATATTAACTATTCATAAAAGATATCAACAATCAATGACATTTGGAAAAAAAAAAAGTTTTTAGTAACATGTGTTGAGAATGCCTAGAAAGTTTTATATTATCTCATTGACGCTATTGCTTATTTATTTAAACAAAATAAAGTGCTTAAACAGTATCTTAAAAAAATATTAATATGTGTTACAGGAAATGAAAACGAAAAGCCGACCCCTTTAAACAAATCCGATAGTTTGTTTCTTGTCCGAAGTGTTTTGTCAGTAATTTACGATTGTGATAAAAACTACAAGCGAATTAAAATGGAGTGTCTAAATTCACATAGATAAGTCACTAGTTGTCCAAATAAATTTCAGATGAACGCGGACATTGAAATTTATGCGGTCGTTTAAGCAATAAAATCAAATTTTGTCAACAAAAAAACTCCTAATCTAGTTTGACGTGTCCAATTGCATAACATTTGCAGTAGTTGTAGGCAGTAATACCGGTCCCCTCCAAGGTTAAAGAATGATAGACAAAAGTTGAACACGTATACTTAAATAAAAAGTTGTAAATTGTATAATAAATTATATCTAATAAATTTAAGAACACTCTCACTTCAACGTTGATGTAAATCATAAAATTCTTTACGTTACCGTTGAACAAAATATAAAAACAACTTCGCAAAAAAGCCTCAACTTGTTTTTTTTTATATTATAACATTTAACTAGAAATTTTGTTCATATAGTAAATAACACTTTATTTTCCTTTTATTATTGTGATTTAATAATTTATAAAAAGACTATGTACCTGGTTAATAAATATCCGTTATTATTAAATTAGTAAGCTTAAGCAACACTTATTACAAAAAAATCCATTAAAAATGCTTGCTTTTGTATAATATCTCAAGTCTTAAATTTACAAAAAGAGCAAAATTAGCAAAATTTTCTAAGAAGTGCGAGTTTCTGGTAGCCAATGTTAACTGGTTTTATCAAACTAATAGTATTCTAATGTTTGATTAATGTGAGTATATTTTTTTGATTATTCTAAAAAATATTGTTCATGTTTAATTTTTTTATTTAATATCATACTGAACCATAAACAGAATAATGGATTTTGTTTTAATATTCAGTCAACGATAATAATCAATCTCGTGGCACAAGGATGTTGGAAGATATTTAATGCATCTGTCAACCAGATGCGTCTGCTGCTCTATTTTGCATTCACTGAGGAAGGAAAATTTAATATATATTATGTTTGGCTGAAGCATATGACCTCGCGACTCACGGGTTTCCACTTCTAGACTTAAGTACCCGAGTTACGAGACGGTTTTTGTATGCATTTACATTTGAATTTCCAGTTGAGTCATCAAAATGACACACTCTTTTTATCGAGATCAATGTTCATCATCTGAAACATAAGATTGCATATTTTCAATAGATATTCTATCTGTAAACTTGAATATAATTGGTACTCCACAGCAGTATAAGATATGATGACTTCCGAAAGCAAACTAATCACTCTTGCTTTTTTATCAATTTACTCATAGAGTGTTGTGATAATTGAATTTATTTCATACTTCTTCTTGTCTTGGTGACATTCGAAATGGCGACAGAATGACCGTACGTCTTTTTACCCTGAGCTAGTCTTTATATAATACTCAAACTCTTCGGCATCTTGGATTATGAGCGATTTACGTAAGTTACTTATCGAAGAAAATCTCAGTACAGAAATCTCAGTACAGAAAAAAAGACGGATTTTTTAACCTCGTTACGGATATTGTGACTGACAATCCATCTTTTTTGCATATGATATTCTCTATTAGGTCGTTGATCCTTGTGGTTTTCGTTAATTTGGTGACAACTACTCGGGTTCAAATATAGCTATTCATGCATACGTGAAGTATTAATTTCAGAGTAATATAAATTTTCAAGCAATTAATATTAAAAATGACTAAATGTACTATCGAATGGTCGGGATACAATTACTTTTTTTTTGACAGCTGAATATTTAGTAGCTCCTATAATACTGAACAAATATTTTTTCGTCATGCAAATTTGATAGGTGACTCATTTTCGGATACAATAAAAATATGTTATTACTATGAATTCAATAAATTTTCTGACAAAACAGCGTGATGAATGTTTATAGTTTCTACATCGGCCAAAATATACATGCATTCGTTTAATGAATAATGCATGATTGCATTGAATTTAAAAGTGCGAGCTAAACCTTGACAGCAGTTAGTGACATGACTTATCTTTGGTCACCATTAAGTTATGGCAATTTTAAAAGGCGCCTTTTTGACGTTATCTTGATTTTTTAAATGTAGCTTCATTTCTTGACATCTCGCACTACAAAGATGTGTTTTATGAAATATTTTGAATGATATTAATATTAAATCATGGATTGTTTGCGGTACATTATATTGATATAACCATATTAAGCCATTTCACTACAAGCTTGTTTTTAATTCAACTATTCTGTATTAGAAAAAGTATTGTTATAAAGAAACTTGTTTCTTTGATACGCTATTTTCATGTTTTTACACACATAGTATATTATGACAAAACTTATATTTAATTTTAAGTGTGCTATACATATGCCACACATATTTTTCGAAATATGGGTTAGTAATTTATTGACATATTTTTTAATAGAATACAATATAAGTTATTAGAAATTTTACTAAACATTCTAATAAAACTTATCTAAACATACAATATCAAAATTTATCCTGGATAACGTCCGTGATTTGGTGAAAATGGATATGTAGAATGATCATATGTCGGTACATATATCATTCGTATATAATGAATAATTATGCTTTCTCATTGTTATATGAGTTTCTATTTAAACACATTATTCCTGATGACTATGCAAATTAGCTAGCAAAGAAGAACCTGTAATTAAATATTGACATTTTAGGTTGAACGCTCAACGTGAGGTGAAGAGTTATTATAAATTGCATACAATCGACTCGTTTTAATTTAATAATAATAATCGTAAGCGATGAGGGCGTTGAATTAATTAAGAGACAATGAGGATGAGCGGGCCTTAAAACTCTTTGTACACACCTGGCACTAACGGGCCTATACTATATAGCATGTACGTCATACACCATAAATGTTTATACAGTTATATCTATGTAAATTTCACTTTTATAAAATTACTGAACTTTAAAGCATTATTACATTATTATATGGATTTATACAATTTTAATATTTAAAAAAATCACAATAGAGCTGAAAATGTGTGAAAAAAAACCTCAACCATTCAAAACTTGAAGATGTAATGAAAAAATTTAAAGTACGTTAATTATCCCAATATGTTCTAATTACTAGGCGCGATTAGACTACCAATGCTGATTTTTCTTATCGTTGGCTTTAGTATACAAACTAGCGGCTATATTTTTAATGAGTTGACTTCCAAATTAATGTAATAATCGTATGTAGTAATTCCTAATTATTCTGCGTGGTATTTAACTGAACCATCATTATTAGCTTGGTTCAGTTATTATTTCTTGTGTAAGAAGAAACAACGGCACTATTAAAGGCTTTCGATAGGCAATTTGAAATATATTCTTGTCGAAGTATACTTTCATTTACATTTCAAAAAGTTAGGATAAATTAGTTTAAAAGTACGTTTTTTAATAATATTTTTATTAAAAACCAACTCAGTATGTAGCTATCTGTGTAAAAAAACAACTTCGCAATACCTTCACGTGAGTTTTACTTTTGCGAAATCGAGACTAAATAATATAACATATCTTGAAATATTTTTTTTGGCCATATGAGAATATTATGACAGAAGCATTGATGAAACAATAATGTAGAACTATTGTGACGCAATTGAGATTTTAACAATGGGATGCCATGAGTATCTCCCAGCTTGGGAACCGCTTCGTCTCGAGTGATGTAACGGAAGACATCCAGCGTAATTAACGTCATTTAAGACAAAATGCGGCATTAGCGTTACCCAAAAAGGTGAACTACATTCCGTATTGATTCGTTAACTTGCGCAGGTGTTAGAATTCGCACGGATTTTTACGGCAGACCAATATACAAATGAACTTTATGGGATTCTGTCTGTTCTAGTCTACTTGAAAATATTTAACCTATGAGAGCCTGACATATTATGCGCACAACTAAAAACGTAAATATATGTTATTGTAATATATGGGGCCCCGTGTTCCAAAATATCTGTGTGAAAAACAATGTTCGTGTCCTTAAAGACTTTGTATCCTTATCTTTGTGATACGTCTTTCTTGACTACTTACTTACTCTTCTTTTTTCACCACAATTTAAGAAGTCTTAAATGGAAAATATATTTATAGCACGCATATTCTATTATTCTAACAATTAAATGTAAAAAATACGATTGAAATTAGTCTTAATATATTAAAAAGAATATGTTTTTTATGATTGTTATTTAATGAATAAGAATAAATAAATAACAAAATTGTATCCGGAATATCGTAAAATTACAAGTGCACCATAGAGTCAAATACACATATACATGTGTATTTGACTCTATATTTTATATAATCGAATTATTGAATTTCTCAGCTTTTAAAGTTTGCTTCTTCCAAACAAACAAAGGTTTCGCGTTTATATCATCCTCGTGGAATAAAAATAAATAATTAAAATATAATTTACTTAAGCATTTTTTCATTACTTCTAATATTTTTCGGTACATTCAATTATAGGAAATGACAATGACCATTGCACATAAGTCGTCTATAAACAACGATAAATGAATTCGGCTGGCGCGCGCTAAAGGGCGACAGCTCGCTGCATCACTATGAATAATGCAAAGGGACGATACCAAGAAGTGTGGTTAAGTTTTTTTGAGAGCATAATGATACCGCAACTTTATTTCCTCTATTAGGTGAGAGCTGCAGTAGATAATTATGGGATAGTTTTACCTGTTCGGTAAAAAAGTGGAATCAAAATAATAATATTATTCTAGTGTAATATTTTACTTTTAATAATCTTGGGTGTACTTCTAATCTCAAGATACCGGCAATTTGAGGATCAGAGCCCTTAACTAGATATACTGGAGGTGTTTATTCGAGGCAGCAATGGACGATAGTAGTATTTTAGCCTGATGGATTACTATAAACGTTTCTTTGACGATTGCAGGTTATTAATTTTGCCACAAGATTTAATTAAGAACAGATGTGGACGATTAAAACAAAAATTTTATGAATAAAACTCTAAAACACTATTTAAAATCGGACATAAAGACATGATTAATCGTCAGTCAACGATAATATCTTTTATTCTTTTTTTTACTTTAAACGTGGATTAGGTGAATGAGTCCATAATGATTTTATAAAGATATTGTTGAATTATTGGAGATAAAATCATGGTTTGAATGAAAAAAATTTATAAAAGAGGAAACAAAAAAAATTGTCAACTCCGAACGCATGAATGCTGATTCAGTTGCTGATTCCAAAAAGATGAAAAATGTAAATTGGCAAAAACTTCTCTTATAAAATATGGCTTGACGTTGTCAATGAGATGGTGACAAGATTTATTACTGTTGTACTGATATTAAAATTTCGATGTCCTGTAAAGTTTTTTGTTCATATAATAAATGATGCGTAAAAATTATTGTATCGATTTATTTGAATTGTCATAATGACCAAGTTGTCTTTAACCCTTACGGCGCTAGCAGCCGTCTTCGCACGAATTTATTTTCAGTCAGTTGATCTGTTAAAACGCTCAATATGGCTAAAAATAGATCAATCTCAACAGTAAAAATTAGAGAATTATATGAAATCTATATTAGTTATCCCAAATACACCAAATACATCGTCGGCGTCCGTGGCGCAGTTGGTTTCGTTGCTGGCTACGGTTACGGATGTCTCGGGTTCAATTCCCGGTGCGGAAGGTTTTCATAGATTGATCTTTCAATCGATTTATGGATTTCTGTTCGTAGTCTGAGTCCTCCCTTCCACCAATCCCATCCTCACGGGGCGTAAAGAGAGCGATTAGCTAACCACTAGTCCTGTCATAGCCCTATCCTTCTATCCCTACTCTCTTCGAAAAAGAAAAGAGAGGTTGAGCAACTGAGTGACTAGCAGTTCTCGTAGAAAAAATTCTGTCAAGATACCTCCATTAGGAGACCATATGCTCCACATTGGGAGTGGACATGGAAAAAAAAAATACTGACACTTTGAAATCGATAGTTGAATGAAGCTGTAGTGAAATGTCACTTATTCTTCTACTCTGTATTAAGCAACCTATATTGTCTTTGCTCCACGCATTAGAATACATTACACAAACTAAACCAGACCAACCTTAACATAACCTACTACAACTTTACTCACTTTGTTAAAAGATCCGTGAATAAGTGGAAACTATTAAAATCGAAGTTTGAGTGTACTAAGTTAATACTGTTTTAACCAAAGGGCAAACTATTGAAATAAAGGTTTCTGAAAAAAAAGATTCTGTCAAGATACCTCCATTAGGAGACCATATGCTCAACATTGGGAGCGGACATGGAAAAAAAAAAAAAAAAAACATCAAGAAGTAAACTTGACTCATCGTATTCTCGCTAAAATTAATCGAGGAAAGCAAAGATGCTGATAAATATTTAATCTACTACTTTGCAAGCGCGTAGCCACATAAGGATTTGTAATACTTAGAGTCGACGATTAATGGTGAGAATTGGCAGTTCAAAGCTGAAATTCGAAAGACTGATTTTCGAGAGTTCTTTTCAAAAATATTTCTTGTGTTCTTGACATTTTTACGATTTGTTGCCTAATTTCTCTACCTAAAGATTTGAACTATTTTAAAGCATATATCAACAAGTGTGTTTTTCTAGTTTGGTCCGAAATACGAGATAAAGTCTTGGGCATCTAAACATGCCCAGCACGTTCATCGGGTTAAAATGCCATCAATAATTAGAATTAATTTTATGTATGCAGTCAAAAACAAAACTGCTTTAAATTGACCACCAATATAAGGTAAAGATATTTAGAATATTATTAATCCAGAACTGTCGTTAAAATCTTCAATCCTGAAATCTGAAAAATAAATAAGATTCATGGAATAGGTATATGTGATTTGTCTAAAATATAATCACAACTAATCTAGATAGCTACCTCTATTAATTTTTTTCATAGTTAATTGTTTTTTTCGCAGGTAAAATCTTGCTTCTTTTGTTTATGTTGATGTACTTTTGTTGTAAAGGAGGCTATGCTGTAAATTTAGTTTGACGATATCTTGACGCTACTAATTAAGCACATTTTAAATTTTAAATTCATTCTACTATGTAACTGTATTTTGTAACAATCATTTGCCCAGATAAGGAATGGCATGTTTTTAAATGTATACGGCAGTACTTACATACTATGATCATATTCATAGAAAGGCAAAAAAAATATTCTCTCATCACCATTCAGTACACTTACAATTGATGTTTCTGCCCACTCTTTTTCATTCAAAATAATTAGCATATGATTACCTCGGGTCCCGTATGCGGAGGAAGATATCTCTATGTAGCCAGTAAAAGTTAAAACACCTACATCAAATTAGCCTCCAATATTATGACAGACATTAAAGTGAAATCTGTCGAGTTTGATATTTTTAGGCTAGCCACCATTTTTGGCAAGGAAAGATAAATAAATTGGGCCAATTAAATGAAAAACGAGAGTGTTTATTGCCTCTTAAAATTTAATAAATATGATTATTTAATGAAGACAGTCATAATAAAGTGTTTCGTTGAATTGATATACTTATTGAATTTACGGTTCGTGAGTTTACGATAAAAAAAGAACAAACCAAAGACGCATTTTAATTTAAAGTGGTTTATATTACTTACTTAACCAAATATTGTCAACCAAAATATCATCTTCTAGTTCTATATTCTCTACTGGGTGAAATTCAGAAGATTTTCAAAAAAAATATACTTTTTTATACATTCGTATTATTAACATTTAAACTTCCAATTAAGCTACTATATTATTATATAGGACTGACAAAATGCAGTTCTATTTGTGAGGTAACAAAAACAGTTAAATATTTTTTTAAATCATAAAATAAAAATACCACAAGGAAATCTGACAGCTTAAATTCAGCGTAGCCATTAAATGAATGAATAAACCAAATAGGTTCAAACCATTTCATGATGCCATGGCGTTATCTTCAATTATTCAGGTGAGAAAAATACAGTGTCGTGCACAATAAATTAAACCAATTCATTTAAATTCTCTTAATATTCAGCCTAAGATTAAAAAACAAAGACTTTCAATGTAAAATATCCAAATTATATTATTGTTTATTAAAGCTGCTATAAACATAATTTTTGAATTACACATCTTCGAATAATTGAGGTTACCAATGTACCCATTCTTAATCATTATTTTAAAAATAAGCTCTCATACAGAAGATAAAACATTAATACGGTATTTAGAAATCTTATTAAGTCTGCGACTTAACATTTATAAATGTTATTGCAAGATATTAATACTTCCGTAAACCTATTTGTATTGTTGAATCAATTGAAAGATCGGAAATTTTCGTTTTTTTTAAAGTGCAATATTCAATTTTTTAAATACAGGTTTAGTTGAAGTAGATTATTTATTTAAATGTAGAAAAACCTAAGTTAGGAAATTTTGAATTATATTTTCGAAAACTTATCAGATAAAATGAGAGCCTTGGAGACATTCTTATCTAGTGAGAGGTAAAGAGACAGCTGGTGCTATATCAAAAGACAAACGGAAGAGGATTCTGAAAAGCTATTCTTTGAAAGATTTATCTCTTTAATTTCTTTCGTATTAATATTATAACGGACGCCGCTCAAAAAATATAAAAATGGTATTAATAATTCATTAAGCTATCAGTGGGTACTGGTGGAGAGTCGATATATGGGAAGGCTGCTATGACACATTAGCTCATATTGCATAAACAGATGCATACTCAACTAACAGGCTTTATTGTGCATTGTATTCATATGGCAATCATTCGAGAGTGAGTGAATTTTGTTATATTTAAAGCGGTGATGAGACAACCAACAGTTATAATATTCCGTTTTTTCCTTATGTTAAGATTTGAGTATAGCTTTCAGTATAGGTAGTGCTCCGCAACCTTTTCTCGCTAACGGCACACCTAAGCACTCATTAATATTTCCCGACACACCACAAGTCAAAATATGTAAAATTACAAACACTTACGCTTTAGTAATTCGTTTATTTTTGATGAATTTGAAATAGTAACTAGCTAATATGTTTTTTAATAAAAAACAATTAAAACCCTTTCACCAGTGTATCAAAGTATTGCCCAATTTTTTTGAAAATCCAAAATATTCTTACTGTTTTTAATAATTTCTGTTGGTAAAATAAATAGTCACATATCGAAGTTCAAATAATCGTACCATAACTTTGCCTTGGGACAGGTAACATATTTTTGTGTGAAACAATGGGGATTGGTATTTTTTCAAAAAAATAGCGCATTTAAGAATCTTGATTTGCTTATGTGTTTTTTCTAATATTACTAATACTAGATTTTTATCTCATTTTGGACGCACTGCGCCGCGACACACCAGGGACCGTCTCTCGGCGCAACAGTGTAATACGGCACACTAGTTGCGGAACACTGGTATAGTTGAGTAACGCGGCTAAAATCTATTTTTTTCCCTACTTCCTTGGTGAGATAACTGATAAAAATGTACTATAATGTAAATAATACTGCAAAGAATATTACAATTTAATTTGAATTCTTCAAATTCGAAACAGTCATTTTCAATAGATTTGGTGGTATCATTGTATAAATTATTTTTTTATATAAAAATGAAATTGATAACTTTAATATACCACTGGTTGTGACACAGTTAGTAACACAACCAGGTTTTGTTTTCATTACTGAAGAATGGTTCTCATTACTGAATAATCGGTCAGCTTTCAATGGTATCCCTTAATTTAAATTTTATATTAGAAATCCATTCAACCAACATGAATGCCGAAATAGCTATCAACAATTAATAGGTATATAACAATTCTTGTAGATCTACAACATATATTACAAATATCTACAATATTTATTTAAATTTAAAAATTAGCACTTGAACTATGAACTCAATAAAAAAACTTTTTCAAATCAAAGTTATAACAATCTGATATTGATAATTCGATTTGTCATTATTCATTTGTAAGTTGTAAGTATATAATATATCTAAAGAATTTAACGATATTTTATTACTCTACTGCAAAAATGACTAAAAATGTCTGTCACGAGTTATGAATCGTAGAACTTCAAAACAATTGTTTAATTACTTTTAAGGAGTTAACTGTCAATTCTTGGTGGAAAGACATTATATTTTAAAAAATAAAACACAATTTGTTTGTACTACTTCCACATAATTATAATGATCAGGACCGGTTTCGCTCATCACGAGCATTATCAACTGATAATGCTCGTGATGAGCGAAACCGGTCCTGATCATTATAATTATGTGGAAGTAGTACAAACAAATTGTGTTTTATTTTTTTAAAATACAATTGTTTAAGTTATTAAACAAAACATTACATTTACGAAAACTTGAATATTGGAAGGCTACAGCATACACAAGTTGTAAAATTTTTCTAATTTCTATTAATATTTTTAATATATTTTTAACCAATAGAGGTCAATCAACATTGACAGATTATTTACAATTAAACCTTTTTGAAATGTTGTATTGACGTATCAATGAAACATTTCACTCACTTTTAAAGATTGCCGTGTTCACTAAATGAACACTTTGACAACTTAATCCCATCACTTATAAAAAATGTTTTAAATAAACATAAAAATAATGCTGATATTTTATGACTTATGAAAAATCAAAAACAATTTCTGCATGGGTGCATCTAAAGATTTTAAATAATAATTGTAACTACAAAAAATAATTTTCATTTCGATGCAAGTTACAATGTTATTATAACGTAAAAAGTGAGTTTTACCTCCAACAATTAAAAAATATATATAAACCCTTTAAAAGTATCTTTATAACAAAGCTTAAATCGTTCGCATACGTAAAGCGATCCTTCCAATATATTAAATTCGAAAACTTTTACTTTTTCTATTTCTATTTTCTACAAGCATTGAAGGCTGTCATGCAATGAAAATTTGTAATTAAATGAATCACTAAGTGATATGAAACATTTTAAATGAACTGTTTCTAATTCTATTCACATATTTTTTTTTTGTTAACTGAATTTTTAAAATAAACATTAACGGCTTTTAACACAATTTAAAAAAATAAACTTATCGTTCTGCGCTCATCTATCAAAATGCGAACGTTATTTGTTTTTTTTGTTGTCTCTGACACGTTTGACAGTAATTTATTCCTGAATTAATACGTCGGACGACTTGTATGTTAATAAAAATAATAAACATTATTAAATAACATGGATAATGCGTTCACTTTAATATTTTGCGTAGATTTTTAGTGATATTATAATGTTTCAGTACAAAGGTTCTATTATGACAATTGCTATTAATATGATTATTATCAAGGTGTTACAATAATATAACAACTCTTTATCCTTGGCAATACCAATTGTTTTTACTGTCACATCTTACAAATATATTAATAAGTCTTGGTATCCACATTGTAGTATCTATATTATATTAATTCAACCATTATGATTTCAATAATAAACAAATTTATCCATATACTATCACGAATACATAGTTTTTCATTTTGTAATTAATTGTCAATCAATACATAATTTAAAAATTGAAAAAATTTAGAAGCGTTGTATCAGTTTGTATATATTATTTTTATTTAATATTCCAATGGTAGTTACGCATTGTATATTTTCAATAGTTGAGATTAAATAAATAATAAAATGTTATCATGAAGTAAATAAGAAGACTTTTTCCAGCTGGTATGGTTAATCACCTAGCCATCGTTGATTTCCATTTCATGTGAGTGTTTCATTCTGTCAACCGTTTATTACTAACATTTAGATTTGTTAAGAAACTTTATTTTTTGTCATGATTAAGTATTTTTGTATCAGTAATTATTGACCACCACAGTTGTTTAAAAATAGATTATAGTTAAGGCTATCATTCTGAATTATTAGTGTTTAACTAAAATTATAACTTTTCTCTAGCATTTTTTAATATTGACTTTTGGCAACAACCCAGCGATTAATGTGTAGCCGCAATTATTACTATTTATAATAATTGATACAATATCTATCAACTTATAACTGCTCACTTGTGATAAACAGGAATTAATACTGCATAATATGTTGTCATTTTTCTTAGCAGACGTCGGTACGAAGCGAGACTTCCACGTGTAGGCGGTCATCACTGCATGAATATTTTTTGAAGGCAAATGATCTCCATTTAGACAGATCTGCATGCATTCGAATACTTTTTATTCATCCGCGGATGCAATATGCGAAGATTTACATATTAAAATCTTACAGGTAGAGTCGTATAATCAATTTAAAAGTTAAAGTGGAACGATTTGATGTGGTAAATTTATTACCATTGTGATGTTTTATCATAGACCATTGATATTTAAATTGTGTGTATTTATAAAATGTTAACATCTTTGAACGCTTTCAAAATTTAATTAAAATATGTACATCAAACAATGATAAAAAAGAAACTCTATACCATTACTTTTGATTCATACGTGTATCCGTTATAAACGGATTTTAGAGAAAAAAATCGCATTTTTTGTGGTACCGATTTTATCATAAGGGATTGGTTTAGGAAAGGCAAATATGCCGAGTCTCATAAATTCTTAAAAATGAATGTATAATTATTAACGCTTGCATAAACACAGTAATAAATTGATCCAAATCAAAATTTTATTTTCACGAATATGTTATTATGCTAAACCGTAATATTTTGGAATAAAATATTTGAGTGTGCTGTATTTTTTTTTCGGATGATGTAAATAAGTTTCTTAGACACCCGATTATAATTATTAACCAACAATAATGTATTTGCATGTTTAAAAAAGACTAAACACTATATTGAGAAAGTGTGCACTAAAAATATATTCGTTGTAGTGTTAGAACCTATCTATTTTTAAATATGTCGTATTATTCAAATAATTTTTGCACCACTTTCTTCTCACTCAATTACATAAATCCCAAACTGAATTAATACGCGTAATAAATAATTGTATCAAAATGTGAAATAAAAAAAAATGGCGCGGTTCTGAAAGGCGACCGGAAGCGTCCACGGCGGAAGAGCATTTACGAGCGGGCCGCTCAAATTTTGATCCGTTACATTTTTTGACATGACGAAAAAAATCTAAGGCGAGCAGTAAGTGAGGCCTGCGGGTGTCGGTTGGTCGAGTCCACTTTTACCCTGCAATGGACAGGTTGTCACAAACTGGTTCACTCACTTTCCATGTCATAAAAACAACCGTTCGTCTGGTGGCGTTTGAAGTAACGATAGATAACGTATGATGGCGGACGTAGTAATAAAAATAATTCAATAAATGTAATCAGTGTGGTGTAATGATTTTTTTGGTATACCATCCCATTTTAAAGTTTTTTTTACATGTCACATAAATAGAAAGATATTTGAATGACTCCAGAAGTAATTTTCCGGCCACAATCTTGAATTATATGTATTTTCAACTATATTCGTTTCCTAATAGCGCATCCGTCAGAAGTTTTTTTACTATGGTTATTATTCAGTCGTCCAAATTATATTTTACAGAGAAGGTAAGTATGGAAGGATTGAGTTGGAAAAAGGATAGTTAGTTAATCACTCTCGCTACGCCCTTTTCATAGGATCAAATAATTATGAGACAATGTCTACATCACAGGTACCAAAGAACATAAATAAATAAATCGAATAAAAAGTAAATAAATGAAAGTGTCCTTATAGTAATTAGAACGCGTTGAAAGCTCAATGGCATAAAACAAACGCTCAAGAGCATTGACCACTCCACAACATGATCGGAATATTTGTATCATTCAGTTATTTGTAAAATATTAAGAATAAAGCACATTGAATATATATTATAATATTGTGGTTAATAAAATACTTTTTTATATTGATTGCTATCCTAACAAAATTTTTTCTAGTCCAAAAAAATAATAATTTACGCTGTAATAATAAGTGTTTTATCACAATATAAAATATTTTTTGAAAGCTTACCTAAGCTTTTATGAAGAATATTCGTAATTCATTTATGCTTATAAGTAATCACAATTAAAATTATTTCTTCTGTAAATTTTTCTTTTAGTTTATTATCCATGATAACGATTCATTACCAGGTATTTTTATGACAAGTTTATGATGAAAATATTTTTTATTAAGAAAATCATGATATCTATTTTGACCCATGATAAATGAAACAAAGGACGATTTTTGTATTAATTGTAAACTAAGAAGATGCGGATTTAATTGAACAGTAAATACTAAAAGTTAGTAATTCTTTTAGTGTGACAAATATAAATGAATCTGTATCTGTAAATTATATTAATGTCAATAAACAACGAAATATAAAAAAATATACAATTATCATAGATAAACGCTACGTAATAATCATTTTTTGGTTGCCGGCGGTTACCGATAATCTACTCAAACCACGAAAAATAAAATTTTATTTTAAAAAGATATACGCAATTTGTAAACTTGATCTAATTACGCCAATTATGAAATTAAATATAATTCAATATTGGCCCTATGTTATTTGCCAATTGAGTAATAAAAACTTTCGTTTCTAGTATAAAAGCTCATATTTTAATGTGGCTATAAATCTAGCCAGATTAAAATTGCCTCTTACAATCCACCCATATTGCCGAAACAATTACTAGTCGAAATAATAAATATTGAATTTATTAGACTTAATTATAATATTAATGAAGTATATGAATACAATAAGATAATTACTGCCTACCAATTTGATTTTATTATAACGATACCAATAACCATTATAAACTTTCATAATGTAACTATTTATTATTCATCATTATCGATCGTTTATACATAATCAATTTTTACAATAAATCTTCTCTAAAAATCCTTTCTTTTTTTCATCTTCTAGCTACTTCATTTTAAAAAGATTGTGATGTGTGTATGCTATTTATTTTGATTGTAAAATAATACGGACATTTTCTATCTTTCCATTCTCCTTAATATAAGGAATTACTTTAAGGGAGTTTTATATTGATTATTTACCACAATTATGTCATGAATAAAGCAGAAATATTTGACGTTTACACATTAATTACTAATTTTTATATTATCTGTTACAAAAAAAAACATTTTCAATCAACTTTTTCTAGATCATGCACCACTCCAAGAAAAATATTCATAAATATAGATTATAACTTATAATTTAAGACATCGACTGAGGGTGCTTGATGGAATTTCAATATTAAATTTGGATTATAACGATGGTGTTTTGGCCAATTGATGTAACCCTCAAAAAATACGAAAAAGAGTAAATGATTGGATCTCATTTTAAAGACGACAGAACAGGTCTCCGGCAAATGATTTAAATTAGAAAAATAAATTAACCACTTTTTGGAAGGTTTACAAATTCTGACTCAGCCACTTGATATAAACCACTATTATTACGACGTTCCCTACGAATAGTCCCATATCTGCAAACATTAGAATTTACAGGAATTCATTTCAAAGATTCATAACGCAACTCACCATATACTGTTTTCGATAAAAAAAAAACAGTTTTTACTCTCTCCTAAACAATTTCAGTGCTGAGGGTTAACATCAATTGGCCAAAACAACGTCAAATTATTTATGTACCCCTTCATTTTAAATCATCTACTCATGGTTTTAATAGCACTATAATATTAAACTTAACAATATTGTTTTCTTGAAAATGTTAATTAAATAAAATAAAGTTAACCATGAACCAGTTTTCATTTCGTATTTCGGAAATATATTTTCGATTAAAGTTATAAGTTACATAATATTTGTTTCATTTATTATTTTAATGTTAAATATTAAAATAATGCATGGGACGAAGAACATCTTTACTGTCGCAAGAAATGCATGGTTAAAAAATACCATTGTTGTAGCAAGATTGATTCAAATAATATATTTAATGTAACGGTGAGTATTAAAAAGTTTTTGTTTTAATATTGTATTGACTTAACTTATATATTTTATAGCTTTTTTGCATACAGTAAAAATACAGTAAAAATGTTACAGATTTTTTCTATGTAATTAATTAGCCTGATTATAAATTATAAGGTTTTGCTTGAACTAAATCTGTATTGATTTGTTCATTAAATTCAATTAGACAGTAGGGCATCAATCATGCAATCTAATGCGATCAATCAAATTCAACTTTAAAAAAATCATTTTCGAGTGCTTTTTTCTTTTGGTTCATGGCCGTTAAGCGTTTTTTCGATATTTTAAATACAAAACAAATATGAAATACTGTACATTATTTATCTTGATATTAATATGCTGATTAAAAGATGCTGTATGAAAATTTCAAGATAATCAAAAACAGGAGCGAAGATATTGTGGCTAGGATTGTTTTGTAAAAGTAACACTTTAGACAAGTTGTCTTTATAATGTAAAATATTTATGGTAGCTGTATATTTTATTTTTTTGAAAATATTAAAAAATATCTGAGACTCTATTTTAAAAAATATTTTTATTTCAACGATGCAGTACAAACAGTGTGAGTGAAAACTTACTAAAAATATGGTATTTTTTTATTAATTTTGCTCCCAACTTAATAATGTAATATTGATGACAAAAAAGATTTGTAATAATGAAAATCATTTAACAGTTTTAACAGTCAGCAAGTAGAATAACAACAGTGAGTACATGCATTGAATTATAATTAACAATTGTATGGAATTAATCTTTGGATTAGTTCTACCATTCAATCCTATTGTAACAGTTCCGGGATATCATCGTAACGCTTTCTCATATCACGCTCCAGATGTTTGCAGAAATATTTAACAAGCTAAAAATCCTGAATTATATATAATACTACAAAAATATGTATTTTTCCTATTTATTTTCTATCCATTATAGAGACAATCCATAAACAAAAGTTTCATTCTTTACCACGCATTGATATTTCCAATAAAACTTTAGAAAATCGCCCGTATCAAAATTTTGGAAATAGTTTTCCTTATTAACATTTAATGACTATGTTAGATATTTTACAAAATAAATATTTACACATTGCTTCAGATTATAATGATATTAAATTTAATCGGAGTAACTAGAAAAGGAAGTATTAAAATTATCGTTAAATTAAATGATTTCAAGACTGATATTCATTGGAAAAATAAACATTAAAATGCGTTGTTGAAATTATATTATTTGTTAATGTTTTTTTTTGAATTCATACTACATATTCAGAGAAAACTTCGTTTATAAAAAGAATATTCATTGAAATTCGCATTGTAAAATGACAAATGTGTTATATTTATTTTGAAATCCTGTACTAAATTGATAACAATTTAATAAACCTTTAAAAGCAGAATGTAAGGTAGACTAAAATATTTACTGACCTGGGACAACAGGAACTGTAGTTAAAAAATCCTCAGTCGAAGATAGGAATGTTGAGTAACACTTTTTTATAAAAAAAATGGGCTCACTATGAATCAACAAGTTGACGTTTTAACACGCTAATGTATCAAACTCACAACAATAATAGTAATTAAAGAAATAAAAGCAAAAGTTTTCACACACTCGATTGTCAGTGTATTGTCTATGTAGGAAACAATAGCGATAAGGTTAAAAACTGTGCCACAACTGAGAAATTAATGACGTTTTTTTAAGTGTTTATTTAGCTATTAACACATCTGTTGATTAATAAATTGTGAAACGGTTAGTTAAATCAAGTGAGAATATTAATTATTATTTAAGAGTCGGCCGGTTAACGATTTACCGTTCGCCATATAGTGTCAGTCCACTGATGCATCCGGCGGAAACTAAACCGGAATGCCCGGGAAACTGTTTCTTTACGTTTTGCGTACTGATGTTACTACGATGTGTATTTAAACAAATTAATACTGTCAACGACTTATAATTTTGAAAAATATTTTTATTCACAATATATTTTAATTATTTTTATATTTAAGGCACTTAAAATATCACTAATGTTTTTTTTGTTATATTAAAAATCTTTTGAAACTGTAATATATTCGTGTTTAATGTTTTCTTTAAACACATTTTTATTGTACATTCACTAAATCACTCGATCAAATATTTAATGGTTATGAAAAACGAATATTATCGATGTATAAAATTGTTCAAAACTCACTAACAGATAATCGTTTATAAAACGCGAATTGTTTTTTGGTTTATTGTACGTTATAAAACTATTGAATGTGTTCACAGTTATTATATTGATACTGCTGTTTGCGATCCAAATATCACTGAAAATGAGCTGCGTTGGAACCCGAAGCGACAGTACTGTCACGTCACTTCCTCTTGGTGGAAATGAAAAGTGTTCGGCGGGACGGGTCACCCCCGCTGTCGTTCGCGCGTCACTCTATTTGCCGGTTATCAGCGCGGGGCTAACGGCGTTCGTTACGAGTCCGCGTCCCTGTGTGTGTGCTCGCTAACGGCGCAGGAAAAGCTCCGCTACGCTAGTGAGAGTGGCCGTTATCACTCGTCGGGCTCTCGGTTCGGAGTGCGCGCAGCTCGAGGTCCGATACACCTACTGGACCAATTTCAGCCGACTCCCGGAAGAGCGAGCGAGGAGGTTAACTGGAGCGGCGTGGCCGTATCGCGTCCTCCCTGTCGCGCGCGAGACGCCCCTCTCGCTCAGCCGTGATAGCCGATGATTCAATGAAATCGATATCGGAGAACACTCCGCGCCCGACTGCGCGGGACATCAGACGTCGCGAGAACGAAATGATGTCAAAAATGAGGTGAAATTTTCCAACAGCATATTGACGATGTTTTTATTGTACCTATTACATTTTTAAAGAACCATATATATGTAATTTAAAAGCTTTTTTATTTCAATATTAAATTGAGAACTCACGACGAAAATACTAAATAAACATTATTTTTTATGGTTTAAGTAATTTTCCTGTCACATAGTTCCAAATTATTTCAGATTGTTAAAATACAAGCTATTTTTACATTTGGTTTTTATTTAACAATATTAATATTACACAATACATATAAAGAGAACTTAAAAGTCATAAAATAATTAAGAGTTTAAAAATGATATTAAATTTATTTCGAAATATGTCCGCGAGGTGTCTCAAGTATCATCGCTTGATAAGTTTCGTAATTCCTTTGTTAACCCATTGACCTTATGCACGGTAAGATCTCCATGCGTCTCGTTGGTCTGCATATCCTTGAGTCAAAACAAGTGACCTTTGGGTTAATTATTTTTGTTATCAACGCAATTTCTTTACAATAAATATTAAACAAGTCAACCATGGTTTCATAAAGCAACATAAATAATTTGCATTTTTATGATTATTATTATTATTATAATTAACGATATAACAATAAAATTATGCTTCATTGTACGAACTGCTTACAGCAATTCCAGAAGCAATATTTGCACATGCCATGACTTCAAAGACGTTTTCCATAATATTTAATAATGTTATAATAATTATTGAATACACAAAATGTGGAAATACATTTAAACTGCTCGTTTTGATTTATATTGTATTTTTATTCGCTTAACGATTTCATAAACTATTAAATAAACAAAAACAGCAATGGCTACAATATCAAATATGGTACATTAAATGTAATAAAGAAAGTGGATATTTAGCCAATTGGTCAAAGTCGTCCTGTTTGGTTGCGGTGTCCACAGGTTTGCATTAAAATACGGACACTTTTATTAATTGATTTTTTGCTTAAACTTTACACGTCAATTTAAATTATTCTGCCATCCATTCGCTTCCAAATAAAAAGAAACGTTGCGTAGAGGAAGCGATGAGCTCACAACTTTTAGCAACTTCCTAGCACAATAATCGTTACATAATTAATAACATTGTACGAAAAATAGAGGTTGGACGACTTAATTATAACCAGTTATCAGAGTTGTTTATTATGAGTCCATTTTCTCCAGATTGGGAGCGGACATGGATTTTTAAAACCTATTTATTGAAAATTGGATAAACCATGTATATTGATCATAATCTCTGAAAACGGACAATCAGCTTGAGGAAATGTTGTTCATACATAAAGTTGCAAATCGAGAATGCTGTTTAACTACCTTAAGTATCGTGTAAATCATCCAAATTGGACTTACAACAGTGCATCACAAATTGCGAAGAACATCTGACCACCAACCGCCAATAAAATAAATATCAGCGATGCGACAGAAATGCCAGACACGTATGAATGCAGTTTCAAAAGTAGATTGACTTGCATTTTTATGTCAAATAATATACATCAAATTGACATATGAAAACGATTTAGTTTAATTAAAAAAAACAAAAAAAATATATATATAAGAAAATGTCAACATATTAACGAAATTTTTGTATGATAAATATAATATCATTCACAAAATAGTAATTTGAAATGAAGAAAAATAATTACACGATAATTGGGCTCAATTCGACTACCGAAAGAAATATAGTAAACTCCCCGACAACACGATTGCCGACAATTCGTTTTTCATTGAAATTTACGACTGGTTCTTGATTAAGGGTTAAAATACTCCTCCACCGCATGCGTATCATGTGACTTTGTATGAGTATGGTTGCCCCGATAGCCCACTTCCAGATAGCTCGCCTCCTATCTACCGCGTTATCAGGGAGTCTACGCATATCTTTTTTTCTTTCTGGTTGTTGTTTTATTAACGATTTTAGAAATAAAGCTTGCCTTTTGTCTTTAGTTATCTCTGATGTATGAGTGAGGTAATTCCATCTTTGACGCTCTGCTAGACGCAAACACTCGCACACAGGCTCGATTTTTATAATAACCTGGTATACTTTTGCTTCATAATGATATATTATAGAATATAAAGTAAGGTATACATACTTATAATTCAGATCAAGTTTCATCATTATCAAAAATTGTAAGAATATACACCAATAAAAAATACTTATCTTTTCGGGTGGTGAGAAGCGTTTGAGGTTGAATAAGTTGAAAAGATCACTTCTACATATTCCCTTATATAAGAGTTCATACCGCGATTCAAACCCTTTACTGTCTTTGAGGAACGCTTATATTTTTAAAACTCATATTTACAAAAAGAAAATCTACAAATAAAAGCAATCACTCTCCTGTAGTGAAGCGTTTCATAAAGACGATCAAAGCTCGACGCATCGGAAAAGCTTTTAAAAAATGAATTGGGAAAGGTCGCGGTCACCTTACTCATCACAACCTTTGAATGTTAGCTTACGTACGTTATGGCTCGTTGTTTTATTTAAGCAGATCGAAACTAAAATTCAGTTATCAGTGTCTTTATTATATAATACTTACCATATATTAATGCTGATAAATTGTATAATTATTTCCTGGAAACGCACTAGCCGAAATAAAGATTGTATGGTTTACTTATTTTATATCGGTTATGGACAAGATTAATTTATTCAATGTGTGGAATTAATTGGTGAAAAAACATCTTTTGTTAATTCTATTGAAGATAGGAACAATGTGTTAATTTGCAACACTAATTATAAAAAATTCTGAGGGTTCTTTAAATTCATCTCTAATAAACAGTCAACTCGAGGAGAGAATACATCACACACGCACCCATGTTATTATCCTCAATTCTGTAATAATTAACAGAATACATTGTTTAACCTATCCAGAGATTCTACTCAAAACTTTCTAAGAATTTCATAACGAAAGTGAACAAAGATCGGCTTTTGGTAAGAATAATTTTTATTTTTAAAAACGATTCAATCAACACTAATTGGTATATTCCAGTCCTCTACTTGACGGTTTTCAAGACAGTATACATAATATATACATTCATTGATAGCAGCTAGCACAAAAAATATGATTCTTCGACGCATCCAATACGAGAATCATTACTCGACGTGTCTTCATAAATTATGAAAGCATAGAGCAGGTTCCATCCCACTACTAATGCGCGCAAGACGGCCTACCTTGCATTCCAAATCTATTCGCAACCAATCGCTGCTGATTGCAATGAAAATCAGTAGGGGATTCCACTCAAAGTCAAAACATATAATATATTAAATTTACAAAATGTACAACAAAAAATATTAACACTTTCCATACACACTGAAATCCATACAAATCATCATGTTATGAGATATTAACAAAGTCTTTCCAAATTATCATCTATTTACATCATTCATCGACTTGATTGAAAACATTAAAATAATATATACAACATTCCTACATTAAATGAATTACAATAATCATACAATCAAACCACCTCTAATTTTTTAACATAATTTAGTTAAAACAGATATATCGACTTGATAGAAAGACATTTAAAAAAATAAAACTCAGTTTTTTTTGTACTACTTCCACATTTTCAGGAACGGTTTCACTCGTTGCGAGCATGCTTGCTAATGCTAGCGACGAGGTAAACCGTTCCTGATGATTATAAATAATGTGGAAGCAGTAAGAAATAAATTGTGTTTTATTGTTTTAAATATAATGAATTTCAACCAAGAAGTGACAGTAGCTTAAAAGTAAAGAAAGACATTAGAATGAAATTTGAATTTGTCTTAACTATTCTATAATTTCAAATTATTATCAGGATTAGTATTATTTAGCGAGTGATTATTTTCAACTGAAAAAAGAATAATTTTGTTATGTTAATTAAAAAATATATCATATAAAAGTTTGTCAAGAGCTGACCTGGGAAAATGTTATTTATTCTATTTTAATGAAACTTACAGGGAATAGATCATAATTAGAGATAGTACATTTTTTATTTTTATGTGACATAAAAATATCAAATATCATGAATAGCTACGTTTTTGAAAATCGCATTAGTACTTGATATTTGTTAAGAAGATAATTAAGAAAGAAAAAATATGAAGTTATCATATTTATATAACATGTCTATATAATGTACTGTGCTTTATGATTAATCATTTTCGTGTAACAAATTTCAAGATTCATCTTTTGGAAGTAGGGGGAAGAGTAGTGCAATAAATATTTTACGCACCGAAATATAACTAAGTAACTCACTCTGTTAACATGATTTAGAGATATATACACGGAGTATTTGGTCAAAGGAGACGTCGTGGGGGCCCCGTTAGAAAGTTAAACGCAGCGTTGAGGAGGTGAGGCCGCCAATGAGGTTGTGAGTCGTGCCCCAGAGGCGGCAATAGCATAATCTGCAAAATTAACGAGAATTATTCAGCTTTGCAACGCGTCAAAGAAGATGCCATCTGTATTCGTTTTATACGTAGGCGTAAATTTATTCACGCATCACTTTAACGTGTAACGTGTAAAAATTATTGTACTAGATTGCTATTTCAAATCGGAGGTGTACGGAACGAAACTGTCTTTAGATTACAAACTAGATATTTTCTAATGTTCATATAATAAGCAACGACTAACAACAATTCAACTCAACTTCAAGACTCATTTCATGATTTACCAATTGAAAATAATACCAAACGAAGATATTTGCATACAGTAAAAAGTATTTAACGATTTGTCATGTTGTTGACCAATGTTCAAAAAAACGTGTAATGCTAAACATATAAATATGTAATTTAAGACATCGACTGAGGGTGCTTGATGGAATTTAAATATCAAATTTGGATTATTGAGATTTTGTACACTTCCATGTATTTTGTCACTTACGACCCGGGTTTCTCCTTTCGGCATCTTCAGGCATTCGAGCACACGAATGGACTCGAACTGACGATATGACTGAGAATATGTTCTTAATATAAAATTAAAATTGATAACTTAGTTATTCCACTGGCTGTGTTACTAAATGTAACGCGTTTTGCTTCTTTAAGAAGCATCTTCAGACTAACTATATCGCAAGGTTTTCTATTTCTAAGGTAAACTATGATTCTAATTCCTAACTAAAAAATGAAGGGAAGGGGGTTTTTTTCTTTCTACTGGACGTGGGGAGAGGGTAAAGCTCAAAAGATGATTTTCACTTTCAAACACTAGTAATAAGTAGTGTCTGTTTACCTTAGAAATAAATATCGTTGCGATATAGTCAGTCTGAAGATGTGTCTTAAAGAAGTGAAACGCGATCCATTTAATAACACAGTCAGTGCAATAGCTAAGTTGATAATTTTAATTTTACATTTTAATGAATTTCCACAAAATTGCCTCCGAATCTATCGAAAATATGTATTACTAAATCATAAACTTTACGTCAACGATTTTTTCATCGGTGCTCGGCACCAAAATCGTATTTTTGTTTTAAAATGTTTCTCTTCTTTTTTTCAAGTTTCATTTGTAAAAATTCACAACTGCATATACATACTGCCAAATATAATTTAACAAAAAAAAAAAAATGAAAATATCTTTCTATTGCACTAATAAAGAAACAAAAAGCTGACATGGATAAAACAACAGTTCATTTTTCTTGGAAAACGAAAAGAAAAGCAATAAACGATAATGTCATTTTTAAATTACAATCTATAGATTTAATTGAATTTTCAATCAATTATAAAATTAATAAGGTGATTCTCGAAAAATGACAATGTATTTAGATGTATGTATACATTCTATTTTATGAAATTTATACATTGATTTTTTAGTATTTATAGCTGTATAGTTTATTTTGAGATCCACTGAACAAATTCATATAAAAGCTCAACAATAAGTTGTAACTAAACGATAAATAAATCAAATATGCCTTCTGATTGTGAACAAATTGCGATAGCATAGATTGACGATTTTATTTTAGATTTAAAGGCCAGATACTGTAGAAGACTAGAAATCAAAAAGACCGTTTAAAATATCGCCTAGGGTAATAAGGGCAAATACAAAAGCATGGTAGTAGCAAATTATGAATACATTTTGAATCATATTACGTTTAAGCGCCTTAAGAATTTTCTATTGTTCAAATTATTGAGTTTACACTTTAAGTTGAGTTCCTAATAAAATAAGTGTTGATACAGAATAAATATATTCAGTACAATAGTTTTGTACTATAAGAGTGTTATTTTATCCTGTGATCTATAATAACTTGATTCTGCCAATCATATTCTACAAATCAAATTTGACAAAACCACCTTGACTCACCTTTTTAATCAAATATTTAAAATTATTTTCCGTTTTTATTTTTTCTTAAATGATCTCAAAATATCTTTTATGAATTCCATTTCTGCGATATGAAAACCAGCACGACATCAAACAAAACATGGTATAAATATATATATATATTAACCATGTCCGCTCTCAATGTGGAGAATATAGCCTCACAATGGAGGTATGTCACTAAAAGCTTTTCTACTAGAACTGCTAGTTACTCAGTAGTACAACCTCTCTGTTTCAAAGAGGGTAGGGATAGAAGAATGGGGCAAAGTCAGAACTAGTGTCTAACTAATCGCTCTCGTTACGCTTCGTTTTTAGAATCAGATAGGTGGAAGGTGAATACTACACATCATAAACATCCATGCCTACGAACAGAAATCTATAAATCGATCAATTTATGAAACTGTCCGTACCGGGATTTGAACCAGAGAAATTAACGGTACCCAACGACATTGACCACTGCACCACGGACCCTACAATGGTATATAATATATCTGTTGCAAAATATTTTTACTTTTAATTATTTTACTTATCATGTAAAACAACGTTGGTTCAATAATATTTTAGCTTAAATGTTGGCTGACAAGAAATAGTTTCGCTTCTTTACGAGAGTTTTATGTTTAAAGTATTTTTTTTTTCATTTTAACGACAATGTAATAAATCAAGTTTCTTATTGAATGCTACCATTGAATTCTCTTAAAAATCGTACATCGTTTTATATACTTGCTCCTTTGCAATATAAAATTAATATACGAAAACCTTTTTTTAATTATCTTTAAAAGCACTTACGTCTTTTCCTTTGCCCAGATTTTTGAATTATTTAATAATACAAAACTGCTTTATTCATCCTCACCACAATGGAACATAAAACTTAAACAAAATTTTGTGATAAAATCTTAATAGACAACTTGGCGTACGAATAAAAGATACCTGTAACGGATCGTCAAATGAATTATGCTGAGCGATGCATATGTAACAATTTACCCTTGGGCATTTTCTCTACAATATTGGCGTTCAGTTATTTATTGCTTTTAGTATTTCTGTGCGCGGCTCCACAACAAACGGTGAAGATGACCTCTTATAGGCCCCCAAATAAATACGCTAATAAAAAATAAATTGTTTCTTCATTCATTATATTCAATAACAATATGACCGATAGACATATTAGGCCGACCGCAGGCTGGTCATATGATTATCATACAGTTTTTTGAACGTGGATATTTTTCCGTTTAGTTAGCCATCATAATTTTAACTTTCAGGCATGACAACTACGCCCCTAAACATAGCGATTGATTTGAGATGATTCTATTTTTTCTTTCACTTCCGCTTATTAAAGTGTATCTATGTTAATGAAAGATATGAGCGTATGAAATTGATTTGTATTAAATTGTGCAAAAACAAACATACAAATATTTATATTTAAAATTAGGAAGGAAATTTAACCAAGGAAATAATATGACGACACATTAAATCCACATTTGTCAATAGAATCCAAAAAAAAATTTATGTGGTGGTTTATTCAGTAAAAAAATCCATATTTTTATTGCAAAATGTACAGGCTATATTTATTACAAATAGTTTCAAAATAAAGTGCTAATTTTTATGAAGTGTTAATCAGTTTTAGATATAAATTGCGATCGTTATTTGATGATTTATCTTGTTTTCGTACTCATTAACTGGATATGTTGAGTGTATGGCTGACTTTTATGAGAGTGATAATGTACAAAACAATATTCGTATACATGTGCGTATTTAAGACTTGTTGAATTAGTGTACGTATTGATTAAAACGTTAAATATATTTTATATGGTAAAGCTCATAATATCAAAATTTACTTTGTGAATATGACTGTTAATCATCTGTTGAGATTCATGCTACTGTGAAATTATTTTAAGAATTTTATGCGTTTATATTATGACTATTGTGTGTTTTTTTATAAAAAAATGTTTAAAAGTATGTGTGTGTTAATTTAAGTACTATGAGTGAAATCTAAGTGTTATTAGCATTATTAAAATCATTCAAATTAAAACTTTGCGTGCTAGCTGCCAGCAAATATAATGAAGTTTTATTAAAAAGCGAGAATGTAAACAACATTGCGGTCGCCGAGAGGATAAGAAAAGAAAAAAAAATGTCCAATGTACGTACAAAGTACGCACTGCGCGCGGTGGCGGCACAAGGAGAAAGTGATCGAGTTCTAAGCGACTGTATTTGTTATTGGAGCAGGTAAGTACAGTGACCAGTTCTACAGCGGACGAGACCAGGTATATTCTACATCTTGTACCTTAACTGTAACAGTCGACGCTTCAATAAGCACGCATATCTCGTCAATACTTAGTACCGCTACCTTACGGCCGACGAAGGCCGCGTATTTTTTCCGCTTCGTTTTTAAGGGCTTATAAGAGATGATAATCGGACAATGGGAAATGAGAGCACTTTCATTTTTTTAATGTAAGCTCGTACGCTGCTTTATAAATGACATCCGTAGAATATAAATTCAAAAACGATTGGTCAACAGAATCGCCGTTGTACTCTCTCGGAGAAAATTGCTCCATAAGTTATTGTAATATTGATAAATTTTGTGTTATTCACTGCGAACCTTTAGCTGAAGACCATTGTAATAAAAAATGAAAGCACTACCGTTTCTTACATTTATTGCTTACCGTAAAATCCTGGCTAAGAATGTATTACGGTTTATCTAATTATAAAATTCGTTTTAAAATTCTAGCCATTTTTGCTGCTATTCAAGATTTCAAACTCTCCATGCTTTCATGCAATTCATTTGTACTACTTCCACATGTTTATAATGGCCAGGATCGTTTTTGCTGATGATTTTTTCTATATATTATATGTGTTTACCTTGTGAAAACCAATGTTATGTGACTGTCCAAAAACCGATTATTGAACATACTTCAGTAGGGTTTCACATACTTCAAGTTTGCATCGTACATGGCTTAAATATTATAATAAAGTATCTAAAAAGCCACACTAAACGATAATAATTTCATTTTCCTTCACTAAAAATCCATATGCTTCGAAGATCTTAATTATTTTATAATCCTTTTAACAAAGAAACTATACTTACCAAATATATATCTCAATATAAAGTATAGTAGTATTTATTATTTTTTAACACTGGTAATTGCCAAATTACTCCAGATAAACTCATACAGATATTTAGGTAAGTTATTTGAAGTCAATTTAAGCAAGAAATACATCACATGCAGCCTTATATTAAGTCAACTGATATAAAAACAGATTAATTTTAATTAAATGCATACGTATTTTACTTATTTTTTTATTCTCCTTTTTATGATTCATGGACCCGTTTTACATTTTGTACGATGTATTTACCAAGATAATTTTGTTATTCTTAATAGAATGAAAGGATTCTTGATTACATACTAGCTGACATGTGTAATCGATTGAAAAGTGTTTACTGCTTTTGTTTAGTAGACGTTGTCAAAGCCACTCTTTATTCCAGTATAATCAAGATACTATTATTTATTAGTCTATTTATCAATACGCACATAGAATAGTGAGCGAATTAAAAGAGAAAATATTTAAACGAAGTCATTAGTCAACATTTGACTACACTTTGATAAATATCGGTTTAAGTATTTGTACGTAATAAATTAATAAACAAATATTGACAAAAAATCATTGATACATCAAAATTATTAATATACACATGATATATATGTATTATTCTAACCAAATTAAAAGATAAGATCAGGTTGTTTTTTAAATAAAATCAGCCAAAAATACAATTTTTAATCAAATCAGCGATGCATATTATCGTGATTAATTGTTATAACATTTCGTAAAAATATAAAAAGAGTTCTGAGAAATGAATACACATTAATAAAAATGTAATGAAATTTAGACGCGAATAGTCATGTAGAAAATTTTATTTCATTAAATTTTGTGTATTTTACCAGGTGATAAATATTACAATTCACGAAAATTTTTTTGACTTCTCCGACGTAGAATTAGTTGGTTTTTATTTTAAATGAATATAATTTTTGAAAACAAATGAAGCGGTTTTCGATTCCATTTTATTTTTATATACATACTTACGAATGTCAAATTCATGTTAATACGTTTTGTATTACATGTTAACACATAGTCATCCATGCACTGATTGGAATAATTATGTTTTTTGGTGGCATTAATTTACATTCCTGAAGATAAGTTACCACACATCAAATAAGAGCAATGTTTTACTTTCTAATCACACTGGAAGGTTTTTCGGCTTACAATAGTAATCATAATTTACATTCATAAATTACAATAATTGTTAAAAGTACGCAGTCATATGAAGAAAAATGTCTAACTATTTATCAAATATTGACGCTGCTGTAAAATATGTAAATAGAGCTATCATTATGAATGTCTTTATATTTAACTTACTATACAAGAAGTCATACTATGTTGGTACTAATATATAAAGACTTAATATTAATCTATAATGTATATCAAAAGAATTACCAAGAAACTGTAAAAAAACTATGCTTAACAAAGTAAGAATTATTTTTTAAAAAAGTTTTTTAAGATTCAGAAATATATATCATACAGGCAAAAATTAAAAAGATGATATATATGTATATATTTAAAATATTTGGGACATGTCGTCTGTGGCTGACACGGCTTTAAATTTTAATTGTTGATATTTTGTACATTTCCGTGTATTTCGTCACTAACGAGCCGGGTTTCGCCTTTCGGCATCTTCAGGAATTCGAGCAAACGAATGAACTCGAACTGACACAGTAAACAGTTTACATCACTTATATACAAGATAAAATACGACAAATTGTTCTGATCTGTTGTAATCGATCCAGATGCCACTTTATCTTGCATATAAGTGATGTAAACTGTTAACTCTGTCAGTTTGAGTTCATTCGTGTGCTGAAATACCTGAAGATGCCGAAATGCGTAGGTCGTTAGTGACGATTTACATGGAAATATACAAATCTCAACAATTAAAATTTGATACTGAAATTCCATCAAGCACTCTCAGTCGATGTCTTAAATTGTTGTGATATGATTAATCATTAAAGCGCGTATAGGAAATAATTTGGATAATAATTAATAATACCAATGTGGTACTTTATCGCCACAATGTTTGCTATTTCTATTTTACTACAATGTATTTGTAACATGTCACAGAAATTTCTCTTAGCGACATAATCGTGTTTGGTTTTAGATAAACTTGACTAGTTTGTTCATACATATTATATATAACGCAATTGAAAACTATTGTAAGAGTATATGTTTGTTACAAATATTTCTGTGCATATTGTTTTTATTATGTAACAACCGATATAGTAAACAAGTGTTTATTGATTTAGATACAGTACAGAAATGTATTTTTTTCCGATATTCTACAACTCGCTTTGACTGTTATGTCTATAATATATAATAATATATAATTAAGTAATTCATATTGATATAATAATATGCAATTGATAATAAAACTTCTTTGTTTATTTGTTTAGATAATCGCATAATTTAGTATTATAATTAAACGTACGTTTTGTGTCCGAAATCAATTGTGATTGGGCGTGTATTTTTTTGACTTGCAATGGACTCGTTTTAATTTGAATTTAGTAGTCTATAACTAAATTATATATTGCATTTATTGTTCATAAATACTTCAGTTTTATATTATTAGTTCGTTTTATGGTTACATAATAGGGATATAATTGAAACAAGTTATCAAAACAACTTAAAATTCTATATGCTTAAAAGATTCGGATAGCTGTTATTTTTTTCCATTTTTTTCATTTGAATTTCGTTATAACCTTGTGTATTCACAATAGTTTACTGACATAAGAATCATCGTAGCTACATTATAAAAACACAAAAATTTTAAATACATCTAAAATAGCAAAAATAATATTTTTAAAATCGAAATCGACTCAGCAATGTATTTTTAAAAGTAATTCAAATTTCAATCAGTTAAAACTGGTTACTTTTGCTTTGGAAACTGTTTTTATTTGAATGTTTCGAACCTTTATTGGACGTATTATTCGATATTTATTGTCGAATAGATTTAAAATTCGTAAATAATATAACATATGTATAAGTATATTTGGATGATGCTCTCGTATGGAGCTAAATAAGCAATATTTTAAATGATGTTATAACTTTTATAATATTGGTACTCTCATTTCGTATTTTGAATGAATTTCTCTAATAAAAAACAACAATATTTTCTATCTTTAGATTTATACGACAATTATATGAAGCTTTTTTTTAATTCCCGGGACTGAAACATGAATTAATTCTTTTTACCTTTTACTTTTTGCACATTGTGTTGCCATTGGGAGGAGCTTCAATGTGTTCAACAATATTGCTTTGGATATCGATTTATTTTTGCCCAGTGACTTATTTGTCTCGTGGACTTGTCAGTCGGTATTCCCATTTTTTTATAATTTTAACCACTGACTTTTTATACATATATAGTCACATTGCAACCTTGTGCACACAATCATCAAGACGCTTATCACGTTCAGTGGGACTGCTCCGAGATGATTGCTGAACTAACAGAACTGTTTGCTGTTGTCCGTCCTCATACGTGCCCAATAGGCCACGCTGACTTGATTTCAAAAAAGGACAACTTTGAGGCATTCAATAAATTCGAAACATCATATAAGGAGCGGGGTATTCTCGATTCCTCTTTAGATTCAACGCGAATTAGATGAATGATGATTTTCATTATATGGGTACACAGGATACTTAATATCGCTTAAACTAAGTGGCTAAGCGAGTCACATTTTTTTATCTATCCTTTCTTTAAGCACAATAGTTTCTTGTTAAAAGATCGGGTGAACAACATGGGGAGTAAATACGTTTTTTTTCTTGATCGTTATTGCGTTATGGAAAGTGGGCATGAAACAACGGCTGCATACACATAACGGGTGGAGATGGGGTAACCAGCTTGTAGTCACATTGCAATATAAAGAAACCAACAATTATTTAATACTTTTCGTAATTTGTTGTTTTAGAAATAAATTTTTAATGTGAAAGATCTCTGAAACTTCATTTATCTAAAAAAGAAAAAATGTGAAGAAACGAAATTCATTAAAATTCTTAGAGTAATATATCATTGATCACTAACTGCTTAGCAAGGTTTGATATATATATTATCATTATGAGCATAATCCACAAAATGTTTTCTCTGCCGTCCATCATGACGTTATTCAAATAATGATTGACTCCGAATACGTAACACATTTATTTCGTTAGTTGTTTTTTCAACGAATAAAAACTCGAGACATACGACGTGTAAAAAAAAATGTAGTTACAGCCACTCTCTCATTTTCAACGGTCACCATATTAATCTTTTTTTTAATATCAGTGCGCGTGCCAACATGAAACCAGTTTTTAGATGTTATGACATCAGATTTGATTATTTACTAAATTGCATACTCTAATTTGTAGCAAGTAATTTATAACAGCATCTCAAAAACACATCATTGCAAGTTGTGTTAGATAACATTGTCCAGAAAAATGACTACATTAAAATTATGACATGGTAAAAATAATATTGCAGCTATAAAACTAATTTCATAGAATAATAATTATTTTTTCAATCAGTGTTGCAATTTTGAAGCTGCATTTGTCCCAATTTATAATTATGATATTTGTTTCAACAAAACCAAAAAAAAAAAAAAAAATACTTTTTTTACGATCTTATTGCCATATATTGTATATACATGGCGCATATTATTTATGCGAACAATTTTTATTTTTGAATTGCGCTTACATTCCTTTTGAACTGTTTTCATAAAAGATTAATAATTAAAACCTGTAATACAAATATGGTAATAAGATTATTAAATTTATAAAAAAAAAACATATTATATCACTCGTTAGTTGTTTAGGCTTCTGGATTCTAAGATACGTTCCGAAGCTTAAATACTTTGCAAGTATTTTACGATTAACTATTTGTTTTCTAAATAATAAAAGAAGAATTACTATTTCCTTCAATTGTATACTGTACTAGTGAGTACCCGACATGCGTTGCAATGCCAATCAAAGAAAGAAAGAGTTTCTGTTTTAATTCTGTTTATTGAAGTGCTTTTGGATTAGATGTCTGCACGGGCCAGCATTTCATAAAATTACCCGGTCCGAGCCCGTCATCTTCAGGCCCAGCCCGGCCCGAGCCTCAATATTACACTTCTTACCCGAACACTACCCAAAGCCTAGATTTATTTTTCTCGTCTCGAAAAAAGTCCGATGTATATTTTAATACAGAAATTCATTTATACTTTTCAAACAATTATTGTTTCCATATTTCCAACGATATTTACAGCATGTGTGAAATAAATTATTTAAGTTATGAAAACTATTGCCTTATGGCTGACTCATGACCCGAACATAGTAAGAAATATTTTTCTTAAATTTGAATTCTTTACCCGAGCCCAAGCCCGAGCCCAAATCTGAATTGTCTTTACCCACCTGAGCCTGCCCACGGGTCGGGCTTAGTAAAGGTATGCGGGTCAAACCTGGGCCCGTGCAGAGCTCTATTTTGGATATGGAATATTTATTTTTTTTGTCTGGTTCATAAATGTCGCTAGTTGTACGTATTATAATTTTTTTAAAGAATTTTAATTTTTTTCTTTCAGAAACCTTCACGGGTGTGCGCACAACTCACCAAAGTTTGATCGAATTGAAACGAATGGTAAAGGAATGCTTAAAGAACAAACAAAAAAACAAATCTTTATTTATATATATATATATATATATATATATATAGATATTATATGAGAAGACCCGAATCGAAGATAGGCTAATGGCTGGTTATCGAACGTCCTGGAAGGGCTGGAATCTCAAACAAACGCCATTTCAAATCCGGTTAAACACTTATTTATTTTTAATCGAAGATGCAGTGGTTTACAATACACAAAATATAATCTTAACATCTAAAATTGATTCTACATTTACATTTACTTAAAAACGGAATTCACTTTAAGTTATAATACAAATGATACGACAAACGATTTTAAATGAAGTCCAATGCAAACCAAACACAAACAATTCACATCATCACCTCCACCGCCACAAGGCCCGGCAATTCGCCCGGCTCGACAGATCGTAATCGACTGTCCACACATACAATTAAAAAAACTCCCTGCATCGGCGGAGTTACCGCTTTCCGTCAAAAATGGACTCGTCCAACGGACGTGCCCGGCGGCTATTGAACGATCGGCCTTGGCAACAGTCGGCTGATTCTCCGAATTATTGTCGTTACCGCTGGGCGATTTCAGTTCTGGACACTAATGAAACTTAAACTTAACAAAAAAAACCAGGGTGTCTCATATTTTTGAAATAAAAAAAGGTTATTGAAAGAAGACCTTACAATATTAAATATTTTTTTAACATTGCGATTACTTATTACTTTAGTATGACATTTTATATATGTAATGGGTTATGTAACAACACAAGCATTTTTCTACAATGTATAAAGGTCATGCAGTAGTTGACACATACAATACATAGCAAAATCACTACTGATGCGGATAATCAACCCATTATTTCATAGTAAACATGATAATCTTGTAAAGGCAATCGTGTTGCAAGCTTATTTTGACAGAACCGCATGGTTAAATGCTTTGTTGAAAAAATCTACTCCGAAATTATATTTGAATTTTAAATTAAATACAAAACAAAGTAACTTTATTTGTAAGAGTAAAATCTTTTATAGAACCTTCTTTGGCCAGTGAGAACAATTAATAATTCATTACACAACTTACAAAATACATTTCCTTGGTTGAAACTTATCTTGCATATTAAAATATATGTGTTTTCAACTATTATCAAAATAGGTAAAGCATTTTTAAAATTGTTCATAAATAATTCACATTTGTTTCTAAGTAAACTATATAATATCTTCTATAGATTCGGCGGTAACTTTGTGGAAAGTAATTTTTGATATAAAATTAAAATTGGAAACTTCATTATTCCCAGTCAGTGGAATAACTATGTTACCAATTTTACTTTTATATTAACTATAATATCGGTTATAGCATATATTATTTAAAATCCCTTATTCTTGAAAAAATATACAAATTGAATGATTTGCATGAATTACGATATGCTTAATATTTTTAAATAATATAATAATTGTCAAATGAACAAGTTGAATAAAAAATTCTTTAAATTAAGAATATCAATTGAGGACTTTTCTTTTATTACTTTACATACTTTGTATACACAAATATACTTGTGTATGCCATTCGAATTTATTCCAAAATTGTGGTCTTCATATATTTACTCGTTTGAATTCCATGTGATACGGTTTGTAAAAACATACGCATAATTCAAATAATATTGAAGTAAAGCAATCGCATAATTAATTCGAATAATCAATTTCACTTTGCACCAATGTAGTAATGAGTCATTCAAAAAATCACGACTACATAATAAAATATTTGCATGTCACCGAAGACGGACCTGACTGAAGTGCTCAAGCGGCAGTAATGATGACGATGAAGCCACCGGTGCCGACACGCCTCCTGGTCGTCCACACAACCTCATATTAAAGATTCGTCACACCAGCAGCGCTCACATTGCCGCTTGACTCTTGGCTGGATCCCTCGGGCAGTCTTCACAGCACTTGCCTACCGTTGGTCGTGATAATTTGTTGGTCAAGAAACAAACGTGACCAAGAATCCGAAACTGCATTTATTACCTCTGAAATATATTTACTTGAATAACACTATTTAACTATCAAAATAAATTCGACTTTAGGTTAGATGTACTAATTATGCAAAAAAACGACGAATTCTAATTATTGAAACTATAGTAAAATAACAAAAATATATATTTTTTTATCTTGATTAATTACCGATTTACTACTCATGTTTAGTTGCTGTTGTATGTTATTCATCATCAGCATATTGTGTGTTTTTAATACTTATTGTTTTGAAATGATATTATAAAATTATCTTACTGTTTTAATAAGCAAGCAAATTTCATCCAATAGTGTTAAACGTTAGTTAGTACTAGAACCCAGAGTTCGAGATGGAACATTTCATAAACCGGAAAAAACTGTAATTTAAAAATAAGTATATTTTTTTTATCAGTATTGCTCACAATTTTATTTTTAATAATTTTCGAAGCGTTAGAAAATTTAGGCGCACCACTCTCAGCAAATTTCAAAAATTACGGCAATGCACCAGATATTTTAGATCAATCGAGGTCTACGTGACGAGTGAAGAAAAATTCTTTCGTTGAAAATATATTCATTTGAGTTTGACGTTGTCAGGAATTGAACTAGAAATGGTCCGAGCGCTCAGCGGTTGGCAGAATCAATAAAACCGACTTAGGGTAGAGTGTAGTAAATGTAGCGGGAAATGAATACATAGAAAATAAATTTAATTGCATTGGCAATTGAATAAATTATAATTGTTTGTGCAAGTCATGCGGTCGTTATTAATTTTAATTTGTGTAATAGCATATATGTTATTCAAAGTTATTGAAACTCATCTTGTAAGGTCAGTAGATCAAAGTGAAGGCTGAGAGTCGCCCTACATTATAAAATTATACATTTAATATTGATAATTTACGATAAGATTGCAAGGTGTTAATATATTTATATGTATTTTATCATCCTTAATTATAAATTTAAATTACGTATACCGTACTATAAAGTATGACATTTATGAGCATCGTATACACTTGTCGACATAGTTATATGTAGTAAGTTCTGTTCTTGTATTTTTTACTTTAATTCGATTATGTAGTTGATAAAGTTTAATTCAATTACCGTTAATGAGTAATTACGTAAGGAAAAAATATTAAACTAGAATCAAAAAATTCGAGCTTAATTTTGGGTATCTTTGACGCTTTATTAACTTAATTGCTTCATTTATAGTTATAAAATACTGAAATTTTACCATGTCCTCTCCCAGTGTGGAGCATATGGCCTCCTAATGGAGGTCTCTCAACTAAAGTTTTCTACGACTGCTTGTTATTCAGTTGCTCAACCTCTATTTTTCGAAGAGAGTAGGGATAGAAAGATAGGGCTAGGACAAGACTAGTGGTTAGCTAATCGATCTCACTTTGCCTCGTTTTTATAATCCATTGGGTGGGAAGGAATTTCGGACATCACAAACAGCCATGCCTAGGAAAAAAAATCCATAAATCGAATGAAAAATCAATTTATGAAACTTTCAGTACCGGAATTTGTAACCCAGACATCCGTAACCGAAGCCAACGACGTTGACTAGTGCACCACGGACACAACAGTAAACTAAATTACGAAAATATTAAAAACCGCTATAAATAGTTTTTCCTAATGTGTGGTGGTACGCAAGTTTAGAAATCACAAACATTCATTACTACGAATAAAAATCCATAAATTTGAAAAATCAATTTATGAAACAGTGCGCACCGGGACTTGAACCAGAGATATTCGTAACTATAGTCAATGACGTTATCCACTGCACCACGGAGCCGACAAAAGTATATGTAGATCGAAATAACATTGTTTGAAAAGATTTTTAACACATTTAATGCTAGATTGTGATAAAAACTTCATAAAATTTATTGTAGAAGAAGGATATTCCAAGGACTTATTCTTTTTTTCTTTGAAAAATCAAGGATGTTTCATTAAGATGCACCCCCACAGGTTGCATAAATGTAAAGTGAACCATAGATAGATATTTAAAAACTGTCAAAATAGTAATATGTAAAATTCACAATTAAAATATCTTAAAAACACGGTTTTTTAAATAATTTTTTAATTAATATCTTCGACAAATTGTCCCATGATTTGAAAGCATTGTCCCTTGGAAAGTTAGCGTGACATTTGACCATCTATCCAATTGTGGTTTGGACATGATTTCTGCGCAAGTTACATTGACGAAACATTCATCGATGGAACAATGATAGGGAATTGCATTTAGTTGTGGCAAGGCAAATAAAACATGTAAAGTATGACCCAAAAAGGCCCGTTGACATCCGTCGGTTCTTCGCTGCTTGGTCGTGATCTATTAATCACACGACATCAAGGAAACGGGAAATCGACGGGGATAATAATATAAGTAATACATTGATCTACAGAGAAATTGATTTATAACGGTAACGGTTCAGCAAAAATAAAAACTAAATTGTTTTTTTTTTTGTTGGAAATTTGAAGACGAAATTTTTTAAGTTAAAAATTGTTGCTACAATATTTTTTAAATCACGCCATAAGTCAGTTTTGCAGCACATGGAAAACAACATATTTTTAATACTATTTTAGTATCAGAAGATATAATATAAGAATAAATTCACAACTAGCATCAAAACAATATTTCGGTAGATATAATTGATAGCTCTGTGGTGCAGTGGTTAATGACGTTGGCTACGGTTACGGATGTCTCGGGTTCAAGACGCGTTGAGAATAATTTCATAAATTATTTTTTCAATCGATCTATGAATTTCCTGTCGTAGGTATGAATTTTTGTGATGTCTGAAATTATCTCCCACACATCCGATCCTAAAATCGTGACGTAAGAGCGATAAGCTAACAACTAGTCTTGTCCTAGCAATATCTTTCTGTTCCTACTCTCTTAGGAAAAGAAGATTGAGCAACTGTGTAACAAGCAGCTCTCGTGGAAAACTTCTGATGAAATACCTCCATTAAGAAGCTCGAAACAGGGAGCGGATATGGTAAAAAAATGAAAGCAATATCATTCCTCACAAACCAAATAATGCATCGATGTAATAAAGTTTTGATGCTTTCGCTATATTTAAGTTTAAATCTTGTTTCTCTTTTTTTTGTTCATGATTGTCTATAATTAATAAGTGACATTAATAATGTCAACTCGAAAGCACGAAAATATGATTAAACTACGCTGAAGGTTTTGAAGGATATCTCTTTCCATCAGTAGCGAACTTATGCTGATGTCTAAATGTCCAGTTGGTTTTCTGAAGACGTTACTCCGGATGGAAAGCATACGCCAACACAATATTCTTCCTTGAACACTACTAAGGGTCACTTTACTCCACGTGCTACTGAATCACCGAATCACCTATTTTTACAATAAAATCGAATAATCAAAGAACATTTACCCCTCAGATAGATTGGACACGTTTTTTGTTATCAAGCAATTCTTAAACGGAGACATTTATACCCATTGTCGTCCGTGGAAATCACACCAATTTAAACGCGTCAATTCCTTTTTTACAAATATTATTAATGTTTAAGATGCTACAGTTTTCCCATTTCTTGAATGACTCATATAATTCTTGTATATTTTATGCTGTTGCCTAATGTCCATTTTAAAGCCATCTTATAGTATTGCGGCATGATCCATGATAAATATTGGCGTGATCATTGAACAAATAGAATATTAAAACATAGAAACATAATACGTAGATAATCATTTTACAATCATTGTTGAAACTGTATATTAGTAACGATAGTATTACAAATTATTACACAAAAAAAATTCCAAAGTTCCTACTACCTTTTTTACTTCCAATACCAAAACAGGCGTATATATTTACAAAAGAATTATTTTGTAAATCACAATTAATATCGTTTAATGTGTTAACTGTCAATTCTTGATGGAAAGGCATTATATTTTTAAAATAAAACACACTTCGTTTGTACTTCTTTCATATGATCAGGACCTATTTTACTCATCACGAGCATTATCAACTTATAAAAATACAATCAAAACAGGGCTATTCATATGAAATTGATTTCAGATTAGTATTTAGTGATTTATAAGAGGTACTTAACATTTTAATTGTAGACTATTTAATTTCGTTTATATATATTTAATTTGTATGATGATTTGTAAATTCTTATCTTAGTTCATGAACCAACTGTTTTATATAGCTTGTGATTTTTAACATTCAATTTTGTATACATAGCTCTGTTTTGATTGTATTTTTGTCAGTTGATAATGCGTGTGATGAGCGAAATCGGCCTGATCATTATAAACATGTGAAACTAGTATAAGCAAATTGTGTTTTATGTTTAAGACGACAATTAATAACATGAAGAAAAACGTCTCTGTTATATCAGATCAATTTAAAGATAGAATAAATTAACACCTTTTAAAACTTAATTAAATGTAAACATGCTACATATATTTGTATAATTTTAACTAATTGGGTTTAATTCATGCGAAAAATAAAATATCATTCATATTATCATAATTGATTACAGCAACGTTATGAGCTATAGCCATTAGCATTACAGTAATATTACTTAATTGATCAATATTTACACAAAAGCGAGGTTCAATAACAAGTAACATTAATCAAGTCCTACAACCTAAGGGCATAAAGAAGAATCTGGGCGTTACTCCCTTTTTTCATCTCACGACACATAAAGCTGTCAGCATATGTTACAAGGAGAGCAACGTGCTCTAATGTTACTTGCACATTACAACTTAAGAACAAAGTGGTTCCAGTTTCTTAAGGTCTTGATCTGTGAACTTTACCGTACACTATTCAGAATCCACTCTTCAATAAATTATTTGCAATAGTAATAATAATAATGTAAGAAAAAAATATAATATATTTTGCTATTATTCACTTGCAAATTTGAGGAAAATTTTAGCACAAAATATTCTGAAAACAAACATTACAAATGGGGTAACTAGAAAAAGAAAATTCGGAAAGGTTGATGATTTAAAACATTAGAATTTTTTGGCATTGTTGTGCATTTACTTATTATATTGATTGACGTAACCCTTGAAATTGAAATTGTTTGGAGAGAGTAAAAACTGTGTTTATCTAAAACATTATATGGTGAGTTGCGTTATGAGTCTTTGAAATACACTACTGTTAATTCTCAAGTTTGCACATACGGGATTATACGTAAGAATTTTCGCTATAAAATTGCTTACATCAAGTGGTCGGGTCAGAACTTTTAAACCTAAAACCAATGTAAAATGATATTTCCCTTACAAAAAGCGGTCAGTTTATTTTTCTCATTTACATCATTTGGCCAAAACCTGCTTTGTCGTCTTTAAAATGAGATCCAATCATTAAATTATTTTTGTATCTTTAAAGAATAACATCGATATCATACAAGTATATTATATTAAAAACACAAAAAACATTTTCAACTCAAAGGAAGTAGGTGCAAATATTAATTTAATTTATTTAAAAAGAGATGTTGGTTGAAACCTAAGGAGCTTCCTGAAGGGTTTTCGGATAGGAGGATATTATAGATTATATCAACACTAATCAATTACTTTATACCGTCAGACTAGTGCATTGAGTGTTTTCAATCTTTGCATATTTCATCATTTAAATTTTTTTAGTTTTTTTTTTATTTTACGACTGGAATAATCTTAATAATAACCATTTGTAATTCAACTAAGGAATTTATATTATTAGTCACTTCACATGTATATGTTTCTTTGTGTTATATGAGTCGCTGAATCGCTAAACACGCTCCAAGCGATTTTTCACAAAATAAGTTTGAATGTACGTATGTGCTATATCGACAGATCAAACAATTTTTCCAGTCAAAAATTTCTTAATATTTCGACCCCTGTACGAAAATTCAAAATGTCGTTATATAAATAGAAATACATAAAAACACTTAAATTATACTTAAAACTATCATAATGTCCATAACAGTTTTTTTATGATTTATTCAAAACTCTATAAACCTTTAGGAGCGTGTTTAGAGACTCAGTGCATCATACAAATTAACAGTAATTTTATTAAATTTAAAAAATAGAGTTGTCAACTAATAAACATTTTGCTTATTAATTTGCTATAGAAAAAATAATTTTTATATTGTATATGTTTCTATCAATACAAATATTGCCTATTCTATTTTTCTAAATTTGTAAGTAAACTATGTCTTGGCTGAAAATTTGTGAAAGGGAAGAGTCTCTTTAATTTATACCAACAAAATTGAATGGTGATTCAAATTTTACAGCTTTTAATCCCAACAATATATGTTCGCACAAAAAATAAATGAAGAAAAGTTTGCTTTTGTATGATACTATCAACTCACTTACATTCGGTAATGATTTGTAAAGATGGCACTTAATTGTTTCTATTTAATGTGATATGTTATTTGTAATTTAGGTCAATTTATCTTAAATAAAGTTTTGTCACACAAAAATAAAATATTGCATATGACAGTAAAAATTTTAGCTATTGACTTAAAAAATTTCTGCTTATCGTCGTTTCCGTTTCCGCATAATTGTATATCTGCATATGCGTTTGCGACTTTTTGTATCATTAATACTACAAAAATCGCTCTTAATTGCATACAAAATAATACAACTTATAAAAATTATGATCAAGTTATTTTTTAACTGTTTTTATGCTTCCAAGCAAAATTAGATTTTTCAGATAAACAGTTTTGTAATGGAAACGACGTTATGCTGTTTTAATATTAGTTACATAGAAAGCTTAAACGGCAGTCAATAATTGAATAAAATTAAATGCTCATCAAACTAAATATTAAGTACGTATTCAAGAGTTTACAGTTCATTTTCAATGATCTGCTGAAAGGCTCGCGCAGAAGATAAAAGATATTTTATTTCCATTCCAGCCATAAAACGACAGACCGGCGATGTCATTAACAAGTACCTGGGTGATATTCATTTATTGTGGCTGCAGCACGCGACAAGTCGTGTTCCGATTAATGCTTAGTTGACATTTGAATTGTAAGCGTTTAGCGAAGCCGCTAACATTATCAAAGAAATTTATCAACACAAAGAGTAATGTCGCAGAATGGTCACTGAAGCTTTTCAATATAGATCGAGTTAAAAAAGCAATCCGTCTTACAATAACACTTACGGTGATTTACACCATCACGTAAAATGTTAATTGCAATTCTCTTTTTATGAGAGAATATTTTATGGCACTAAACTTATTACTTCCACTGCATTTCTAATTTGTTGTTTTTTGTATAATATGTTTTTTAATGTCCTCACACAGTAGTTGAAAACACGTTGCAATCTTAACAATAATAAGAATTTGTGGAATAAGTAAAATAGATTGTGTTTTTTTTTTATGTTAAGAAGGCTGAATACGTGAATAATTTTGAAATTATATAATATATATACATATCAATGGTGTTTTGACCAATTGATGAAACCGTCGAAATTGAAATTTTTCAGGAGAGAGTAAAAACTGTTTTTATAGAAAACATTATAATATGGTGAGTTGCGTTATGAACCTATGAAATGCACTCCTGTAAATTCCATTTAATAGTCGCGTTATTCAAGTGGTCGGGTGAGAATTTTTAAACCTAAAACCGATGTAAAATGATGTTTCATTTCCAAAAAGTGGTCAATTTATTTTTATGATTTACATCATTTGGCCGAGACCTGCTCTGTCGTCTTTAAAAAGAGATGGGATCATTGATTCATTTTCGTATTTTTTTAGGGTTACATCAATTGGCCAAAACACCGTCGATATATCGTTTTTTTGTCTTCATGTGCTTCATTAATGTTTTCGACTTGCACATAAAAAAACTGAAATTAAATATGCGATAAAACATCTCAAGATTTTTGTCATTTTATAAACGATGAAAATACTATTTTTCTTTGATTCTTGATATATCATGATGCATAATAGTATATATAATAATATATTTATGCTTTTTGAAGTTGAATTAACGAATAACTAATAAGTGATCATTTATTTAAGAACTAGTTACATATCAAAATTATTTCTTTACAACTAATAGAAATAGTAGTTTTGTATCTTTTTTATAACGACTATGAGTATATCCACACTTTTATTAGAATTATTCAATGCTTATAACATGAAAATCAACGTCAAAAGTTTCAGACTGTAATTTTAGATTAAAATTTATAGCACTGGTTTTGAAGTAAAAGTACAATAAATTCATCTTATTACGCCAAATATAGCAAACATGTTCAGATTGATGAGCAAAAAATCGATAACTCAGCGCTATTTGCATACACTAGTAGACATCCGGCGCAAAACTTGAATGTTACGAACAAACAAGGATGTTACCAATAATTATTCGCAAAAGTGCTTTCGATTAAATTAGGTATTAGTAACGACCGCACCCGATTAATAAATCTATGAGGCAATCAGTTGTTCGTAGCGAAAGTAATAATAATGCGAGACCGGCTACCCGTCCTGGGGTGATAGGCGATAGGCACCCGTTTGCGTTCGTCGTTTTTAAATGGTGTTCCGTGTATCATTTGAAGTCACCTCTGCAATAATATATAAACATTTGATAAAATTATTCATATTCGGATAAAAGGCTTTAGTTCGTTGTAAATAATATCTAAACGTGAGCACAGAAACAGGTCGTCTGTAGGTTGACAGAAAAATTCGCGTAACTACTGGATAGCTTTGGCCCAGTTCCGAGGGTGTTTGTATTTTTCTGGTTCGCCATTGCATTTATGTGTGGTATTGTTCTCTACAGAAATATACTAATGTCTTAAGATGAAATTTAATTAACATAAATAAATTTATTGTTATAATAAATATATAAATATAGATAAAACAAGAAGAGTCAAATTTTCCATCTGAATCGGGTAAATTTGGCCCATGATACAAATGATCACTATAATTACTATAAATTCTATAAAAAATACATGGAAGTGTACAAAATCTCAATAATCCAAATTTACTATAAATTCATTGATTTTAAAGTCTTTTCAACTTGTCTTTATGCTTTCATATATTCTGTACATAATTGAGATGGGAAAATATATATACTGCAATAAGTTTACAGATTAGCAGTACACATTGAAAATGTGACTAATCCAATTTATTTCAAGATAAGTTTTTAAATTGTGTTTTATCATTCCAAGCTGACAGTTTACAAATTCAACAATAAAACAAATTATTTTCTACATTAATTCATATTTTTACCACCTACCTTTGATTTACTAAAAAATATTCATATGGCATTCGTATTATCATTGTATTATAACAGCACCCCTTTCCATGTAGTGGACCAATTTTAGACCGATGGGCTAACTCACCCAAATTGATGGTATACTAAAGTTTACATTATTGATATAAATGATTTCTCGGCAAATTGTCATATTTAAACATATATACTTATTCTGAATTTAAACAGTGTACAAGATAACTGTAGAGCATTGCTTACTAGATCATGTGTTTATATATTTATTTTTTGAGAAAGCATTAATGAATCACGTTTAATTTACATAAATTCAGTTTTTTTATCGTAAAATCATCAAAAAAATATGTTGAATAATATAATATGTCGAAATTGCGAGTTTACAAGAATAAAGGATTTGCAGTTTTCCAACTGGTTAATGACAGCAAACCTGTAATGACTGACGAAGATCTAAATTGAGATCGATGAACAATGATGTTATTATAATTAACAGGTCTCCAAAACTAGAGTTATATGGATGGTAAACTGGCAATGAGAGATATTTTTTAGCCTGCCAAATTATATCTACGAAGAATAGTCGAACTAAGTGCAAACCTACTACACGTTTATTTATAATAACTGGTTCATGATTAGAGAAACTAAAATATTGGTCAAATAATTTACATTTTAGAACTGAAAGCTTTATTTATTTAAAATAAATTGAAATTGAATGTAACAATTTTGCCATTTATATTATGTGATTACCCTGAAGTCAAGTCTATTGAAAATTTCACTTTTTTATTATAATTTATATGTATTTATTTTGCTTTTTAATACTGTCTAAAGAACTGTGAATATTTTACCAGGGACACCTTTTACAAATCCACCGTTTGTCGCCTCATTTATATCGGCTCCAGATGCGATAAAAATCTAGTTAAAGAGACCGCTAATGATGTAATAACCGAAGACTACGTTCCAGTCGCCGTCGCCCAGGGCTTCGCGGAGGCATGATAATCTATTGGCTTGCTCAGCGTTTAGACGTCGAGTGACGCCCACGCAGCCTGAACATATTTGGAGGAGCTATGCAAAAGCCTTGCAGATAATAAATGCAAACTTTCTATTCTTTCTAGTCGGAGGATTTATGACTTTGATGCCAATTAATTCGTGATTCTTCGCTGTAATAAAAACTATTGCGAAATTAAAATATGTGTATCGAGTCGTTTGTTTAGGTCATCATTGAATTAACGAAATAATCATTTGTCAATAATAAATATTAAAACATTATTCAAAAGAACTAATGAAATCGATATTATTTATTTCCTTGCTTAATCTTGGGTTTTTGATGTACATTTTATTTTGACTCTGGACGTTGTACGTTGAATATTTATTTGTCGGTGTCCGTGGCGCAGTTGGTAACGTCGTTGGCTACGGTTAAAGATGTCTCGGGTTCAATTCCTAGTGCGGACAGTTTCATAAAATTGATCTTCCAATCAATTTATCGATTTCTGTTCATAGTCTGAGTGTTTGTGATGTCTAAAATTCTCTCCCTTCTATCCGATCTTTAAAAACAGGGCGTAGAGAGAGCGATTAGCTAACCACTAGTCCTGTCCTAGCCCTATACTTCTATCCCTACTCTCTTCGAAAAAAGAGAGATTGAGCAACTGAGTAACAAGCAGTTCTAATAGAAAACTTCTGTTGAGATACCTCCATTAGGAGGCTATATGCTCCACATTGGGAACGGACATGGAAAAAATATTCTTTTAAAGTTAATAAATAAAAATTTGTTAAAAGTGATAAAAACGGTTTGATCAAAATATTCATTTTCTTTCCCGTGGAAAAGTATATAAATAGTATCATTTCATTATTTACATCATAAATATTTATGAATTGTAAAATTATCTTCTATTAGATAAATAGATGCAGTTAAAAAGTAAAAACAATAGTCACTCTGGGTCCTCAAAGCATATACATAGATCATGTATAATATCAGTATGTACTCACTTTATAGTATTTAGGATGTGTTGAATGCGGACTTTTTAGATGTAATATGGATGGATTAAAAAGTTACAAGCAAGGAAATTTTGAAAAATCTAAAACACATCAGCTAATATGGAACGCACAAATCTACGCACCTTGTCTATTACATTAGGCAGCGCTTTTTAAATTATTTTGAAATTAATATGATTTTAAAAAATGGTTTTTGTTGTACATCGAAAATATATTATTAAATATATCTTTTTACTAGCAAACATAACAGATCACACAAATTTATATTTTGTTTCTGAGAAAGATTTCAGTACAACATTTTTTGATTGAAATTGATAGTTTGGTATTAACATTACGACTAAATTCCATCGAGCTTATGTTTTGCAATGCATAAGCGCAGGCGGAGTAGAAATGCAACTGGCCGCGACACTTACACTTGCTGCTGAAATTACAAGCATGTTCAATAGACATCTCAAAATTAAAACCGATGCATTTTGATAGAAGATTGTTCAAACGATTAATTGTTACTTGAGTCCACGTACAAAAAAGTCATACGTCTTTTCCAACTTAAAATAATATGTGACAGGTATAATTAGCACGTTAGCTCTGGGTTACGCGATTTCCGCGTCGCAAAGTTTTTTGTATTGCGGCGGGATCGTGTTTTTCGCGTAATTCGATATAGGCGACATTATACGCTCACAACTAATAATTCATGTTTGATTCATAATATTTAGGAGAACATTCAAACTTGTTTTCGCGTAATTGTCATCAGCATTATGCTATTCTTTTCATGACCTATTGTCAATTTCTTGCGAATCAGTCCCACCGCAGCGCGTATTTTGGTAATATCTCCCACGTTGCGAATGTCTTAACACGGGGTTTTGAATAATTGCGATAGATTACCAAGTACTCAATAAAAGATATTTTTGCATAGGTTATATGCAATTGAATTGAAAGCTAGATGTAGTCGTATCACAAAAACTGCCAATAAGTTATAATAGTGATTCAAATGTTATTTCTGTGTGACATTACTCGTTTGGTTTATTTAACTTCAAATCACTGTGTCTGTAACTGCACCCCTAAGTACCTACATTTTGATAATATATAATTAAATCCAATAATGCCTGTTATGATGATAATTTATTAATCAAAATTATTGCTCAGATTGGTTTTCTTTCAAAAAAGCAATGCCTATCTTCGAAAATATGACGAGAATTATTTTTGACCACCTTGGCTTAATGGATAATTCTGCGCTTTCACATGTGGGATTTAAATATCATGGAAAATATTTTAATACAACACTCTATCAATTTGTATCCAAAGACGGTAGTCTCTGTAATGCTACCTATTCCCATTTATTTATTTTATCTTGCTATCAAAGTCAAACTTAATATTGTGCTTAAATAAACAGTTCTTGACAGTCGGACAGGATCAATTCACTCAACCCTATCTAGTTGTCGTTAACCTTTTTATATTTGTTTGCTATGACTTTTTGTTAAATAATAGCTACTACTGAATTTGTATACTCTAATAATTAGAATATTGTTTTACTCTTGTTTTCTACAACCTATTTATGCGATGCGGGATTTTCTTATTATGCTCAACGCCACACCATATAGTAGAATGCAACTTATTTTCTTGATATTTTGCCTGATATCAAGAAGATATTCAATTCATGGACTCAAAATCATCAGTCATTAAATGCTTCATTTATTCGTATCTTTATTTTTATTCATATATTTATTCATATATTACATATAGTTTTATATTTTGAATTAATTACTAAATAAATGAATGTTTTAATAATATTTGTTTTTAATTTTACCAATAGGAATTACCCTATAAAAAATATGTTAAAATTTACAGACATGCAAAGTGTTCTATTGCATAAAATTTTTGGAAAACCCTGCTCTAGTTTATATTAGGTTTTCATATTACCTAGTTTGGAAGGGGCGTGGAAAATAAAATCAGTGTGCCTTTCAATGAACCAAACACTAATGCAAGTTGACATGGTGTTATCACAAAATACTTGCCATGTTTTGAAAAAATCTTACTAGCTTGAAGACTTTGAGCTGCGGTTATAAGCTGGGTCGCGCGCTTGTGATGTCGCGAAACCCACGCGTGAGCAATACAAATGTTGAAGCGGCTTTAATCGCAAAAATCGTCGGCAGGGCGCGCCATCGTCTCCCATTGTCTGCCAATGCGGGGGTGTTCGCATCGCTTCCTGTCCACTCCAACCTGGACTTTATTACCCCACAAACCAGCCCAACATGATGAAGCTTAAAGCTCAATGTACATGGTGTCAATATTGACAAACTTACTTGAAGCGAAAACGATAAGCGAAATCAGTGGTAGTACTGAACAGTTTTAGGAATCGAAACATTTATATTTATAAACATAGGGAAAATATCGATTAATTATTTATAACCTAATCTTTTCTGTACTTTCTAAGTTTGCAAATAAATAAAAATTTCACATTAACCCGATTTCAGCTGGAAATTAAAAAATATTTTAAATTGGTCACATTCCTGTTATTTTTTTGATAGTTCTTGAAACAAAAACATTATTTTTTTTAGAAACTGAGTGGTCGCTTTTTGGGTTTCGTTATGTACAGTTGCGGAGCCCGGGGGCTCGAATTCCTGTTCGGACAATTTTCTAAAATTGATTTTTCAATCTATATATGAATCTGTTGATGTGTGTGGTAAGTTAACATGAAATCCTTTCTTTCTATCCCTAATCTCTGCTAAGCCTAAAAGATAGGGTGAGTGACTGAAAACAAACAGTTATCGTAAAAAAAAGTTTTATATTAAGATGCTCTATTCTTGAGTGCATATTTTCCATATTGAGGGTGGATATTCAATCTTTTGAAAAAAATGCAATTTTGTATTTAGCCAAGTTTACTGTTTAAGCTAAAATATACATCAAGAACACTTTTTTTACTGAGCATCTAAAATCGGTATTCTTAAGGGGTATTTTTTAATTCATTATTTTCCCAATGCAATACTTTCGGCTGACAAAATATTTAGTGATAATACATAAAAGAAAAAGATATTTAAATTTAGCCTGTACCCAAGTTATGAATAAAATATCCAGGACACAGAGAGTTCGCTTCGTAGACTCCACATAGTTTCAATATATAAATAATGAATCTTTAGAATAATATTTACTTGTTTATATTATTGTGTATAATATGACTATTGAAAAAATCTAAATGTAAATTGGCTAACAAAATTTAATTACAATGATTATATTATAATGTAAGTAAAAAAATACTGTGTAAGCCATTCCTAAGTTACATCTACATTTAAGGGTATTCTTAAATAATACAGCCTGTGTCTTATCGACCTGGAAGACTGAGGTTTTCATACTGGCCGGTATTGCAGTGGGTATTGTCTGTGTCGGGAGGTTGGAACAGTGGCTGTGTAGACTTGAGATGCGATAAGGCCGGAAAGCTTCTTGCATTTGAAGGCTGGCGGATTGATGCGACTGCCTGAGGGAAAGATATATTATGATATATTATTGCTTTGTGTGTAAGGATTCTGAATTTCATTGATGTATTGAAAGAACAATGCTATTTTGAATTTATAGAAGTTTCGCATTCATATTTGGTTCAAACCATAGTAAAGTAAGTAGTCAATTCAATACATTAAATAAAATACCATTTTATTTTGCCTATGTTTTTTCTCAATTGTAAAAAATATCTATAGAAGTTGATAAAAGTGCTGCCCTAAATCATTTTAGCATTATTCTTTTTACCTCAAGCGATAAAGCGTTTTCTGTTTAACTTTTTCGTAAATGTTAGTATTATAATCCCTAATTTATACCATTTATTAAGTTGGCTTAGTTTGGTAAATAATCTGATGCTCTTAAAAAAATTACAACACAGAGAAAATGTGATACTATACAGTGGTACAAGTATGGTGTCTATTTAGCACAAGACCAACGGCTAAACCCGGTAGACGGTTCTTAGTCGTTTAAATCAATGCAACTGCAGGACTACACAAAATACTCTACCGTATATGCTCTCCAGCGTTTGCAGCCACATAAGAATTAAATAACGATACACGTCACATATGATTTTGTACTTTTTTAAGAACTTTTGGTAGTTTTATATAAAATGTGGGACAATATCTTTTGTTCAAAATAGAAAAAAAAAACGATTTAATTCAGACTAAGAAATAAAAAAATATTTTTAATTTATGATGAGACAATAAATAAGACCAATCATATCCGTGTTATATGTATGCAAATTTAAATCTAGTAAAAATGTTTATTCGATTTCGAGTAATAAAGGTGCTGATAAAAGGACATTTTAAAGTGCCAAAATATGTTTAAATGATTTAACGAAACAAACCTTTTAATATCCGATAGTAAAAACGCAATAAAATCTGTGTCGCTGAAATTAGCAGAATACATTTTTATGGTCTTCTTAATTAGCAGTGGAGCCGTGGCTTTATTGCGTACTTAATGATACCATCTGCGCCAAACTTTTTTTATTTATCACATAAAATATGCTGATTTGCATATTTAATATGAAAGCTTATATCGACTTACGTAGCCAATGGGGAAGTAGACGCTATTGATATCGTTGATCATTATGATAACAAAAGAGTAATTATTTATCTATTAATTAAAATAAATTATTATGATTATTTTATCATTAATAAATTCCACATGTTTATTACTTTATTTTACGACGCTTATTTTATAAAATATTTAAATAATCAATAAACTGTCAGAGTAAAATTAATTGCATAAAAAAATGTTTTATCATCAATTGAATTTTGTCAATTCCTTTTGTGAAAGTACGTTACATTTAATTGATAAAAACGAAAATTTTCCCTCACTGGACTATAATTCTGACTTTTACATATTTATTTTTTATGAAACTAATTTGATCATTTGCCCCCGTGGCGGAGTTGATAACGCCGTTGGCTACGGTTACGGATGTCTCTGGTTCAATTCCCGGTGCAGATGGATTTCATAAATTGATCATTCAATCGATTTATCGATTTCTGTTCGTAGCTGAGTGTTTGTGATGTCTAAAAACTCTCTCCCACCCATCTGATCCTTACGGGGAGGAGCGATTAGTTAATCACTAGTCCTGTCCTAGCCTTACCCTTCTATCCCTACTTTCTTAGAAAAATGAGAGGTTGAACAACTGAGTTTGTTACTCAGTTCGCGTAGAAAAATTCTCTTGAGATACCTCCATTAGGAGGTCATATGCTGCACGTTGGGAGCTGACATGGAAAAAATAATTTGATCTTTACTTTCAATATTGAAAATAATAAAATAAAAATTTATTCTTCCTTGCATAATGCAGTCGGTATATTTATAAAGAATACGTTTTTCTCGCGTTAAATATTTATAGAAAATTAAACATAACCTTGATATGTTTATTTAATTGTAATGGTTCCACAAAAGATAAATTATATTTAACCTACAACAAAATCTATGACTTACATAAGTTAAAGCTCTAAACAACAAACGACATATCCTGAACAATGAAATTAATAAAAACCTAAAGTTTTAAAACTAATTTTACCGGTACAGTTTTGGGAATTTATTTTGATTTTACATTTTCTTAGTTTATTTGAGAAAAAATGCGATAAATCAAAACAGTAATAATAATAAAATTTAAAATGAAAATATGAAATCTCCGGACATTACTTTAAATGCAATCTATTAACAATAAAGCAACATACCAATCTGAAAGCGGATATCTCCTATTTATCATGCTCTAATTTTCTGACAAAAAGTATGTACGGGTACCACGCAGTTAAATTATACATAGGTATGTATTTTTCCACAACCGTCATCTAATTTTTATGACCCAGTCTCGTAGAATAAATACTATATTGCTAATCTTGCCAACTAACTACACGGTTGAATAAGATAGAGCATAGTAGGCAATCGGCACAAATTTTTTGATTATCAATACTTTTCGATTATGTTAAGAAAATATTATAACAAATTATAAAATTTTGCACTTCGATTGAATTATTTTACGCAGTATCATAACAATACATAGCAAAATTATTTAGCGTTTACAACATTTTGTAGGCATGAGTTTTAAATTTAATTTATAATTATTGTTTTTAAATTTGATCACCATGGCTAAAAGACTTCAAACATATCCTGCATGACCATATTTATTACACGAATAATTATAAAAAACACAATGTTACTCGTCAATATAGAATGAGAGTGTTACATGATAACGTAATTAAAAGTTTAACATAACAATTTGTATACGATATAAAAATACTTGATTATAATGTCGATTAAAGAAGTATTTTTAATTGAATTATGTTATAATCAATTAACTATGCATTTTTGTGGTTGAAAGAAAAAAAAGAAACAACTTCTGCTGAGACATCAGCTGATTTTACCTCATGTAATGAAAACATTGTGATCAATATGTTATATTTAAAATACAGTGCACATGCTTATGTAAGATAAAAATACAATCAGAAATTAAATTTATACAAACATTTTTATTTATGTGGATTATTGAGATTTTGTACACTTCCATGTATTTTGTCACTAACGACCTGGGTTTCGCCTTTCGGCATCTTCAGGCATTCGAGCACACGAATGGACTCGAACTAACTCGATTTTTATCTTTAGTATTTTTTTTTGTCAAAACGACTTTGTTATAGAAAATCTGTAAAGGATGTAACAAAATAGACTATTAATTTTATGAAAAAGCATCAAAAATTGCGTATAATTAATTGTTAGTAAGAAATCAAAAAATAGTTCACCGGTGCCGAGCGCTTAGTAGGTTTTAGCATCGATGCGTCCGGGCGGGCAGGCGGCAAGCGCGCGCCAAGGCGATCGACCACGCCCTGCAGGATATCGCAGAGAGGCGCGCTCCGCGAGAGATACCTACCCGCTATCACGATTTTATTGCCACTCGGAATCTGCGTACCTACTGCATATTGCAATAAATACATAAAACGTTTTGTTGTTTACTTCATTAAATTTATCGCTATTATGCTGCCAATTTAAATTGCAATCGCTATTATTAATAACAATATGATTATTTAATTTCAGACAATAACTGTCCGGTTTTGAATTTTAAAAAAGCCAGTAGGATTTTAAACATTGCTTTTAATATTACTTCTTTAACGGTTTGATTGTTTATGAACATTACTTGAGAACGACACACGTTTCTTTAGAAAAAATGCAGACTACAATTATTAGGGTTGCCAACCGTCTCGGATTGTTTTAGAAAGTAATCATAAGTATTGAATCCCGGTTGAAAAACCAAATTGTTTCGGTTTTTCAGAGTAATCCATCAATAAAACTATCCCACTTCTATGCGTATTCTTTCCATCGCATTTAACTAAGAAGACACAATTTATGTTTTTTAATCTGTATACATGCGTATTTTTTCAATTTCTGTAGTGAGCCCGTATGTCCCGGGTTTTACCAAAAATCTTTGATAATCCTAGCTACAATAAATAATATTAGTAACTTAATAAACATAAAAAAGATGAATCTTAAAACTGCTCTACGCTCAGTTTTTAAATAAAAGGAAAACTTCATTATAAATACAATATACATGTATACGTTTACGTGAATATTTTCAAGGGTAAATTTATGGATTAATATACTTTTTTGAGAATAAAAATATATGCGTTATAGATAAAAGCAGCAAAACGAAAAGAGCATTTTTAATTTATGCACAAACATACGAAAATACGGGTGCTAATGAAGTGATGACAACATCACATAAAATTGAAATAATTCGGTTAAAAAGGAATTTTAAGCGCATGGATGTTTTTCGCCACCCACCCTCTATTTGACCCTGAAAAAGGAACTCACAAAAAGTGACAAGCTTACTAGTGAAGGTCTTCTACTTTCACCGTCCTTCTTTTCTACGATGAGATAGGAGTGATGACTGAACTATTTGTCCAAATACCGGAAATGGTTAAAAAAATAAGTCACGGAATTAAATTTAATGTCATCAAATGAAAATATTATCAACGTGAATAAAATACCATTATTCAGAGCGAGTTTCTCGCACTATAAATATATTATGACACACAGTGCAGTAAAGGTACAGTGTATTAAAATAAATTAAAGCTTTTAATTGTTCCAAACTTTAACACAGGTTTTAACGAGATCAGATTGTGTCGGATAATTTATTTTACGACTTCAACACTCCCATAAATTTGTTGGAATTTTATTGACAAATAATTGTGTATAGATGGCGGTGTTGGTCGTAAAACGCATTTAATTAAAACCCAATATGAGGAGCATTATTCATAGCTGGGTCGCAAATATTGAGACTGGTTGTTTAACCTAGCTATTTTACATCCATATATAAATTACAACATCCACTTAGCGGTTGAATCTGGATTGTCTACACACTAGTATTCTAGCTCCGGGTCGTCTTCATATATTATGATAACAATCAAGCTGTAATAAATGTTGATTTATCTAGTTATTTACTTCCCGTTATTCCACAGTAAAATAATCTCGTATGGTTATAATAGTCATTAAAATCGGAAACAACGTTTATAAAGATTTGTTAATATTTTTTCGCGATAATTTTAACGGCAGCTATTTCTTAGTCGTTAAATCATCAAACTTGTCGATATCATCTAAGTAAGACTTTAGTTACTATTTTTGAAAATATAACACTCGAAAAATTAACACTCAGCTAAAAATAAAATATCATTAAAAGTGGTTTTGTTGAAGGAAATACGAAATTTATTTTCACTTGAATTTTATAAAAACAGCTTTTTATAGTAATAAATGGATCGGAATGAATACCTTTAATAACTCTACAAATTATACGGTACATAGAGTCTGTATATGCTTCACCAAAAAACGAAACACGTGTGACTTGTCAAATACTACTGAGAAAGCAAAAATAACAGCGTTTATGTTACGCAGTCAATCTTTAGTTATTTTATAATTTAAGACATCGACTGAGGGTGCTTGATGGAATTTCAATATCAAATTTGGATTATTGAGATTTTGTACACTTCCATGTATTTTGTCACTAACGACCCGGGTTTCGTCCATTCCATTCGTGTGCTCGAATGCCTGAAGATGCCGAAAGGCGAAACCCGGGTCGTTAGTGACAAAATACATGGAAGTGTACAAAATCTCAATAATCCAAACTTTAGTTATTTGATTCTTTATAAGTATACCAGAATTTAGTAAGTACTTTTTTTAAAACTTGTACTAAAATTGCTTTAACTATTCGCTTTTCCAAGTTTTCAATTTTGTAATAAAAACAAAAAATAAATCATTATTTTTTTTAAATATCTCTTACATTCCTATGGAGCTTCTCCATGGTGTCTCATTGTCAAATTCATAAAAACGCCTTTAATAACCAAGATATTATGTTTTACCCTCTTGTTACTTAAACAAATGAGTTTTATGACATTTGCTGTTATTATGCAAAGGTCATCAATTATATTTTACTATTATTTTAAGCAAAAATTAGTTTATTTTCACTTTCAAACAAGTCATTTTTTAACCGCAAAATATGTTGAACGTATTTCATGTTTTACAAAAAAAAAACACCCACTTCAAATTTCATAACTAATTTACATAAACTTGTTAATACTTTTTTTTGAGTTCGATTTGAACATAAGAAACTGTCAAACTTTGTAATGTATGCACAATTAAAAAGTGTATTACAACGGACGTATTTTATTAACTTACTTTAATATATGGACAAAGACAAAGTAACTGCCGAAAGTCCGTGCAAAGTTTAGCGATTATTTGAATGAAACATAAAACGAGATATATATTTCACCTAGAAAGATTTATTGCGTAGAATTACTATTACCTGACCCTTTAGCATCGTGTCAGACGACCGAATACAACAAATAATACAAAATGTAGGATTAGTCAAAGGATTATTTATACATATATTGTCTGCTTTTATTAATTTCTGAAAAAAAAATACGTCTACCGTTTTTAGCTTCGATAAGCACACAGAATTAATTTGGTATCATAGTTAATGATGAAGACGTGTCTATATTTGTTTATCACAAGATTATATAGATTTCTGGACTACGTTATGTTGATCTGTATAAATTTAAAGGGGAATTATAATTTATAACACGGCTGGTCAAAAGTTCCATCGTTTGCGAAACCGAATGCAAATGAACGATTTTCTTTGACTCCTATTAAATTTTAATCGCTACTCACTTTATTTCAAATCATCTATGTTACACAGGAAGCAAGATTCAATATAAATCTAAGACGCATTGCACAGCTAAATATGTTTTAGTGAAGTTACACAAAAAATTGTCTACACATTGTTGTTTTACAAAAAAAGTAATTATGACATGTATAAACTGCAGCTGCTGTTAATGCAAGTTATTGCTAATGTCGACGTTGCAGACTGATAATATTAGAAACATATATTTACCTCTTAAATTATCTTGTTTACTTATTACTTTGATTTTGGATTCTTGAGATTTTGTACATTTCCATGTATTTTATCATGGTTTTTCCTTTCGGCATCTTCAGGAGTTCGAGCACCTTCAGTCGATATCTTGAATTAGGACATTTAACGTTTGTTGGTTTGATTGATGGTTTTACATGTTACCGGTAATTAGAGAACTGCTCAGCAAATTTTAAAACAAAACCATTCTTCCATATTTCAAATTCACAATCTCTATTTTAAATCTACATGTTTAGTTGTATTTGTATCAAATAACGATTTATATGTTTCATTCAGCACGTCTGAGTAATTATGACCTAACGACATCTCAAAGTTGGTTTTTGCCTATATTTTAAAATATGTATTGTGTATATCACATTGCCGGCCTTTAGTCGAGTGGTAAACATCGTTGGCTTTGATTACAGTGATCACAGAGTCCCAGTACGAAAAGTTTTACAAATTGATTTATTAATCGATTTACGGATTTGTGTTTGAAGACATGGATTTCTCTGATGTTTAGAATCTTATCCTTACTCTCTTCAAAAAAAAGAGTGCTTGAGCAACTGATTAACAAGCTTTTCTTTCTATCGAGACAAGTTCTATTGTGAGTCTATTTGCTCGACATTGGGAGCGCGTGTGAATAAAAACACACACAAATAAACCATCATTTTTTCAGTTCATTGTAAAAGACTTTGTTGGTAAAATAATAATTGATCGTTCGGAAATATTGTGAAGTCGACAGTAAACGGTTTTGGCAAAGAATGCCTGGACACATCGTGAATAAGTTGAACACTGAACAGCGTCAAACGTGAAGCGCGTGTAACCCGATCGACGCCGGCCAATGATATTGCGTTACAAAGATCAAGCGTGATTTATGGAACATAATATGACTTGCCAAGGTGCTGGTCGCTTCAGATGAGAGGATTCGAGTGAAACGAGCCTCGTCAGATAACATCGGAGCGATGTGATGAGACGAGCGCTAAGGTTTCTTCGCTCTCATCTTCAGTGGCTCGGAAAACCCCAACATCGTTTTCACAGATCATGTACTATGTTTTTAAGGTTTCATTGTTAGTTATTCATTTTGTTTTATAATTATCGGTATTAGAATCGTGTAATATTACGTTGCCTAGAACATGACAAAATAGCAAGTGAACTATATAGGATTAGAAACCAATTTTCCCTGGAAAGCTATCTATAAAAATAAAACGGATTTTTTTGTTAGGTTTTTTTCAAATTTTGTACTTGTCATTAATGACACGGGTTTTACTTTTCGGCATCTTCAAGCTTTCAAGTACACGAATGAACTTGAACTGACAGCAATTCTATTTAAAAATCAGATCCGGTTTCTCGAGTATTTTCAACTGTTGAAATGCAAAAATAACATATGTTAAAATTGAACTCATCCAGTTTCGAAACTGTTATGAATACTTTACTGAAATAAAATAATCAATTTGCTAGTTAAACCGACGATGTGTATTTTCTTTTAAATTTCCCTTAGATATTGCAGGAAAACACTTCAACTGTGATTAAATCAAGGATCATAACAAATAATGGTATCTAAAACCATTGATATTCTAACAAAAACAGCGACGGTGAAAAAGTGTCACTTTGACATAATGTAAGTATACTTTCTACATACAGATCTATCAGCGATTCACAATGTATTATTTGGAAAATAAATTTGAATCCACAATAAAGTCCTAGGCTTTTAGTTTTTATTTTGAGTCTTCCATGAGCGATTGACAAACATACTTTAAAGCTTGTGTTGTTTACTTATCTTCCAAATTTTCTTAATAATACATTTTATACTGGGTAGCAAAAAATTCTTTTTAAATGTGGGCATAGGCCAAATGCAAAGTAACATTGACGGTAATATTATTTATCGTTTCAAAAAGTAACTTAAAAATTCAGTTGACCGACATAAAAATGCTATCAACCCACGTTTATAGTAGAAACAAATGTCGTCATTAAAATTGATGACATTTCATTAACTTTTAAATAAATACCTGCAGTAAGCTGGGCATAAAAATAAAAGTGATTTTTTGTGGCTATTATAACAGTTGAGTGATTACTAAATACAGTTGAAAAGAAATATAATCCCATTATAATAATTAAAACCGTTCTTTGCTGATTATAATTTTATTCTTTTTCTACTAAAGACTTACTTTTTTATTTGAAAAAATAGAGTCACTCACGTTAGGAAGTAGCCGCAGCAGTTTATCGTGAATAAAAAATACCACAAATTAATTACACCGATATTTTATTTGAGTTCTATTTGTTTATTTTGATAAAATTTTATGCTATTTTTTACTCGATCACGATTTCTTCATTCCGTTTTTTTATGATAAAGGCTTTTTGTGATTAACAATTAACGATTAAAATAACCGCAGATAATGCCTGTAAATTACGCAGCTGCGTACTTAATAAACGTTCTATTACGATCATGAAGCAAAAAGTCAAAATGAATAATTGAAAATTAATTTTGTTTAATAACATTGAAACCATGCTGTCGAAATAGCCAGATAAATAATTATTGTTAATGAACTGATTTTCGCCTCACTTTGACCTTATTATTTTATGTGATTCAATCATTGCAACATCCATGAACACTTACATTGGCGTCATACATTCTCTGTATTAATGGATATACGTTTTTTGTATGTTTTAATTTGAAAAAATATTCCCACTTAGTACTGGTAATTAAAGTATCTATAGCAACCTGAAAAATGTGTCTGTACGACTTCTATCATGTATAGGCTATTTTTTGCGTTCATATCTTTTTCTTCTTTTTTGTATTTGGTCATGTCCAGTACCTATTCGGAACGTCTGACCAACGCATGAGAAATCATGACAGCGTCCTGTATTGTATCCAAGCTCATCCTATGGATGATGTAATAATTAGTGAGCTTCAGGAAAACATACATAAAAACAGAAATAGGCTGTTTTTATGTAATGTATTTTACCACTTTTAGCTAGATAACATATATAACATAAATAAATTCAAGACTGTATATCAAGGTGCCCAAAAGTTGTCGTTGGTGATTTTTCTAGTGTATTTTTTTACTTTATAACAATACACTTATACAAAATACACATAAAGTCAATCAAGTAATTTACTCTTAGTAGTATAAGGACAATTAATATGAATCATATTTAAAATTTAATCAAAGACAAATAACTGTCTACGTCAGAGATTGATTTCGACAAAGTTTAACTTACCACATAAAAACAATTATCAAAAAAATAGATATAAGACGGCTCTTCGTTTAGTTCAATATTAATATAAAATATCGAGAATATACTGGTACTTTATATGATTATTGTAACTACAACAAATAAAAAAAATCTACTTTAATGACTCAAAGTAGATGGTGGATATCCGATGCTACCATTAAAAGCCTCAGGGTTTGAAGTTCAAAGATTCGTTTTCACTAACGTAGCTTAAATTCACGTTCTCCGTAAGTACGAGAAACTGCCTTCAAATAACCGTAATCATTGCACCGGTGTATAATGTTTTCAATAATAATAAAACATCTTAGTAAAATACTCAACGTATTAACTTTTTAGTGAAATTGGACACTGGACTGGTTTCAATAATTTCTCTCAAAGCGAGCACTTTTTATAGGTTATTATTTTTTAAAACAAACAAATTGCACTTTTCTTATTAACAATTATGCGGAAACATAATTAAAAAAACAAACTTTTGTTTTTTTCTGTTTACAATATCTATGCAAAAAGTGCTTCAATCATTCAAAAAATCTAATAATTTGCGGATAATTTTTAATGTTTATAATGACTGATGCGTAAATCGTCTTTGAATATTAGAACAAAATTTTTAGCCAACTAAACTTATACAAAGCTTTAAGAATTTGTAGATAAAAAAATATTTAGATTCATGCCAACATCCAAGGTAGATATTATTAATTTCATTCATGGAATAATTCCATTTTTATACATTACGCGCCATCAAATCGTTTTTTTTTATCAATGAAAAACTTTTTATTTTACTTTGAAAGGGTATTTTTCAACCCAGAAATTTTCAGGAACAATCAACACTGTGCTCCTGGAAACTACTGTCTTGTGCTCATAAATTTTGCAAGGCAATATTCAAATTTGTGACATTCAGGAACTCTGGTAAGAAAAACCCTGTTCTGGGTTAGGCCAGTCTATCAAGTGACAACATATCCTCCTACTAATCGCGTCTACTTGACAGGGCACTCATAATTATTGTAGATTATTATCTTCTGCAGTGTTTGGTCAAATGACAAAACGAACGCTTAATTTCTTCATTTTCTTCAATAGTATGTAAGATCCAAAACAGAAATATAGTTAGTGAAAAATAAATTTAAATTAAACACAGCATTCGCTTAAAATTACAATATATATATATATATAATACAATTATTCAACGACACGATTTAATATTTTTATTGCAACTTAAACTGAGAAGAAATTGATATCAATTCAGATTCTGCTCATACTGCATAAATATATATTACATTTTCTACTCGGTAATTTGCGAAGCTCGATAACTGAGCGTAAAGAATATGTCCATAATAAGGATTACTGAACAAATGAACTGGAAAGGATGTTCAGACCAACCACAAATATTTGTATCGAACGGCGGCGGATAATGCGATATATTTATTGTTGGATTACGCGAAACAGCCTTGCTGCCCTGTGATTTACTCGATTGGCATGCCGTATATTTTGGTGCAGTGGTTATATACTCCGATTTAATATTAAGAAAATAAAATTTAACATCATTTCGTTCTCATATATTATATTTGTATTCCTTCGAAACTGAACTACTTAAAATATGTGAAAATTGATTTGTATTTATAATTTTCATTCGTTTACTATTTAATCTTGTTGAAATAAAGTGAAACTACACTTATTGTACTATTTTACAAATTCAATTATTTTACTTACTCATTAAAATCGAATCTTAATACACGGAAGAACCTACGTCTAAAATATAATATCGCGTTAAAATTAAAACTACTTATAGATTATTGTAATCTTAATATTTGTAATTATGATTCTTTGTAATGATTAAAATAATAATATTTACGTTCTATTATATAATTATGTAATACCAAATATAGGTATTTTGATATACAATTATATTTTCCCTTTTAACTAACAGTTCTATAGAATATTAGATTACATTACCATTTGACTACCAGATTAGTTTTTTTAAGACAAGTAGACATAATTAAATTTATAATACTAAATAGCTCTGTTGAGATTTTTCATTTGATTCTAAATTCAATTACTTTTTTTAAATTTTTTTATGCAGATTTTATTAACAAAATATTTATGATACTTTATGATTATTTTTATTATCGTTATATGGAGGGAAGTAGAAAATAGTGATACCGATTTATTTATTCTTTATTTTACCATCTTTGTACATCGTTGCTCCCCAACAATTCGTTTTATGATGAGAAATAATTGCATTGCGGTATCACGAAACCAATATGCAATCATGGCGAAGCGGCAGGCCTCTTGGCATGTGATAAAGTGTTCAATATCGAAAATCATCGCAAGTTATCGAGACGGCTACAGTATCATAAGTACGAGAGGAAGACACTCACCAGTATATTATGATGAAAACCAGTATATTATGTATTGAATCAAAATCAGTGCTGGATTCTCTTATTTTAATGTATTAAATTGTTGAACGTAACGATTACAGTTTAAGTTAATAACCTGCGTAAAAGGATAAATGTATCATGATCTAAAGATCATGATTCAGCAGACAGTAAACTTTTATATTGAATTTGTTTTACGACTAAAAAAAGTTATTTTATATTTGTGGTGATGCGAATGGCCAACGCTTTTGGGAATTTTTCTTGGTTGGTTACGTAGATCACGGGCTCAAATTCCACAGCAAACACTTTTGCCCAAAGTCTGCGTTGTATACATACCTTCCTATCCATCCCCTATATTGTCCTATGCGGCGTAGAGAAAGAGGGTGATTATCTTAATTCCTTATGTCCTTTACCCTTTACGAATTGGATTATACGATTAGAATTATAGATTACGAATTTTATAGTATCCACATGTAAATACACTTATCATTCTTGTTTAACATTAATATTTGATTTTTTCCAAAAAAATCTCAAATGATAATTTTAACTTTTTAAACGTATAAAGTGCAGATATTTAGAACTCATATTTTAAAATATATCCTCTACAATATTTTGTTAAAACAGCTTATTTTTAAATTATTATCAAACAACAATTTAATATTTTATTTCACCTAAATTCTTTACGAATTTATGTTTATTTGCATACGTTTTTATATATGTTAATTTTAATTATGTGAACTAATTAAATCATAATCTTTTAATATGATGCCACTAGATGCCACTAAAATTAATTCTCAATATCATAATTCTCAAACACATTCCCAGCTCTAATTCAGTGTCAAAATAACACATGCTGTTACGTTAAGTTACCAAGCTTTATTTCTACACGGAACAATGTTTTGAAATAAAACTAATCGCTTTTGTACTCATCTTTGAGTCTTATCTGTTGTAAGATCGTATTCATTCGTTGTAGGCAAAACTGTACCGGCCATAGGCGGAAATGCTCGCCACAAAATGTTCCAACCAAAAAGATGCAATAAACTCCGCGTGTTCGAGAAACTGGATCTGGACCAACAATCTGCACTTCCACCTAACTAGGGATTGATGCACTCGCCAAAAACACTGATTGTTGAACTGTGTTTTATGCCGAATATGAAATAAAAATAACAATAATTTAAGACATCGACTGATGGTGCTTGATGGAATTTCAATATTAAATTTGGATTATTGTACACTTCCATGTATTTTGTCACTAACGACCCGGGTTTCGCCTTTCGGCATCTTCAGGCATTCGAGCACACGAATGGACTCGAACTGAGGACTCAGTTCGAGTGCGTACAAAATCTCAATAATCCAAATTTAAAAATAACAATGTTTGTTACCTTTTTCAACCCACATCTATAATCAAGTAACCTTTTTAGGATCGTTGCTTTAAATTTGAAATATTGAGATTTTGTACACTTCCATGTATTTTGTCACTAACGACCCGGTTTCGCTTTACGGCATCTTCAGGCATTCCAGCGCACCAATGGACTCGAACTTTCGTTCATGAACTGACGTCTATGAACTGACTCGTGGATGTAAGTTTTTTTATAAACCGTCCAAACTGTACATATACAATTTCACTGTTGTAACAAATTTGGGCTGTTCAAGTTTTAAATTGAATTTTACTTAAACACCTTCGTCAATATCTTAAATTATTGCTATAATATTGAATACAAAGTATATAAATCTACAAATGTTTCATTTTGTTATGGCAAACATAAATTTACAGTTATGAAAACGAGTTCTAAATCATAGTTTAATTTAATAAGCCATCATAAATATATCTGAATTAACGAACAAATAATTTCACATTCATCTCTCTTTAAAATAAGCTGAACTTTATACTTTTGTTAATCATAAATATCAACAAAGATATCTGATTTGACAGTGGTCGCACAGCATATTGTATTGTATAGCTGTTGTTCAATCTAAGGTTTCTTTTTTTATTTCAGCATACTTATATGATGCACCTGTAGCTGAGTGGTCAAAGTCATTGTATTTGATTGCTATAAAGTTGAATTTTAACAGTTAATAGGTATATCAAACAGATGATTATAACTGTTAACATTAAATTTTATAAAAATAGCGTTGTTATGATTTTTATTTTTATCAGTTTATAATGCTTGCGATAAGTAAAACGATGACTGATCATTATAATCATGTGGAAGTAGTTTAAACGAACTGTGCTTCATTTTTAAAATTTTTGAACAATTTAAAACTAAGGCAATTCGGGAAATTTAAGTCACTTCATCAAGTAATAATGAACGATGTAAAATTAATAGATTATTAAACGCTATGATTTAAGAATATTTCATGTTCTTTGTTATTTTATTTACACAGGCTGATAAATTATTGAGATCATCGCATTGAATAACACGCAAGCTTTGATATTCACTGGTGAAAAAGCTTCGATGTTAGATGAATGGATCGGAGATGTTCGGAAGATGTACGCGCACGTCGAGCGGCATTCCATCACGCGCCTCCGCCCTCGTTAGCCGTTAAGCGCGTCGTTATAGCGGCGTCGTTAGCCTTAACGATCGCTACCCATTTTGAAAATCAAGCGTTGATGTGTGCATTCACACGGAGACGGCTATGAAAAACACAGCCAGGCGACATCTCAATGATAGGTATACTATCAACTTTTAAAAATGCAACATTTTCTCACCACTTTGTGGATGACTAACTGCTTTCGTTGACAGTGTGGAATGTCATCATGTTTTCTATGAAAGAACATTTATCGTACAAATTTCAACATTTAATAAATAAATTTACTTTTCAATATTAAACCTTAAATTATTTAAGATTTATATGGCAATATTTTATGCAATTAAAAATTCCCTTTCATCTTATATAAGTCATGTTGCAAAGAAAATCGATTAACGATTGAAAAGGACTTTTATAAATGCCGCTTAGTGGCCATATGCTCCACATAAGAAGCGAAAATTATGCAATAAGCAAGCGAAGATTTTTTATGGATGTGCTTATAGTATGGGTAGTGTGCTTTGATTTAATTAATAATTTGGAGTTAAGGAACTGGAATATGTTGGACCTCTTTAAAACGTCAAAAAATAAAAGGCAGCTGTGGACCTGAATCGACTAGATGTATATTAACTACATGGTCCTCGATTGTAAATACTAACGTCCTTGAACTTTTGATGGTCACCAATCATATAACGCATTTGGCAGAACTACGACAAGCTTACAGCAAGGAGTAATTAATTTTGATAAAGAAGAAAACTGACATATCTATCGACTGATGAAAATAATCAAGTACGTGTCATATAATTGTAATATAAAAGTAATTATCAGATTATTTTCGTTGTTCTGTAAAATTTGTAAATAGGAAATTTTTCGCATGAAATATTATGAATCTTAAATGCTCCAAATTATCCGTAGATAATTTATTGATGAAGTGAAATTTTTTATATTTGTATGTTCATATGCCAACATTTCATATGTGATATAATAATTAATAATTAAGAGGTTAAAACAGATCTTTTTTAATCTTTGTGAATATTCCAATAATAAATTACCATAACATAATTGAGTGCAAGCCGTATCATCTTCACACAGCTTTTTGATGACGGTAAGACTGAAGAGTACCCAGGAATAACAGTGGTGGCGAATGCGTCTATTATTTTTTTTTTCTTTAATAAACAATACAATTTAATATGCGGTTATAGTATAATAAGTGTCATAACAATTGAGCTAACTTATGCAGTCCGCAGCTATGACCGTCCACCATCTTGATTAGCTTATTTTAATGATACGAGTTATAAATTTTCTCCTTCTTTTCAATCATCATGCTAATTAGAATCTTTGAAATACATATCACATAATTACTTATTATCTATCTCTTGTATAAAACAACTTACTTGCATCCGACAAGGAATCACTATTAAGTGATGTGGATATAGATCAGAAGCAGTGGCGCGACTCACGCCTCAAATGAGCATACTAAAAATGTGTCACTAAAAATTTTTTTCCAGATATGTTGCAGGGACATGTGCTCAATTTTGTTTTAAAAATTACATGTTTATGCATCGTTCATATTTTTAAATTATTATTTTTATTTGTAATATACAAAATATTGTGCATTACGGCTAATAATTTCCAATGCGCCAAATGTTTTGAAATTTTTAATCAACTGAGAAATGACAGAAAAAACATTTGTAACCAAGGACTCAAATTTAAATGTATGTTCACATTTCCAGGACTTGAACATAGACTTGTTTGATATCAAAGGTAAAAAGCTCCCACCACTTAGCCACAGAGGTCAAGCTAGTTTCTGCTTGATCATTCATACATAGTACAGATGTTCTTTGAATCATTCTTGCTGTGGATGTAGAGGATTTCTGGCCACAACAATAACTCTTTACAAAAAACATCTTAGGCATTGTAAGTATACAGGAAACGAACATAACGGAAGCGACCAAACACTTATATATCATTATTTTCTGGATATCAAAATTAACCGGTAAATCTTATATTAACAATATTCAACAGTGTCGGTTTAATAAGGGTGAATTTCGCAACAGTAACTATTAATGACAAATAAATTTCAAGGATTTTTTACGAATATTCGCGTAATTGGAAAAATTTAGCTTGCACGAATTTTGACAGCGCTCAACTGAATTAAGGAAGTCTTCTTTTATTAATGTAATGATAATGGCATTGAAGATACACCACTGATTGATAAAGTCACTATCGTCTAATCATCGTGGTGGCAGAAGTCAGCTCTTGCACTAATAGAGTAACCGTAATCACGAATTCTATGGCGATCGTATACAAGTAATAATAACATACATCTTGCAAATTGGCGGCTTGAAGTACTACGGATGGTGATCCGCATCCGGTCGCACGGCCAATATGTGCACACATTTTAATGTTACATTATTCTTGTGATTATACCATTCCATTTCATCTATTTTAGAACAATTTGATTAAAAATAAGAGAATTGCATCACGGACTTTGACCTCATTGAAATCAATATCAATAGAAACAATGCCACACTTACCAATCGTAGCTATAACCCATGCACATTTGGAACATTTGTTTAATATTAAATTGTCTTTATATACGTGCAGCAATCAGAGTAAGTGTATTCAAAGCTATAGATAATACAGCAAATTGTGTAAACCGTGCATATATTATGTCTTGTATAAATTTAAATTTGTATTTTGTCTAAAGTAAAGCATTCCGACCGTGATAATTGAATTTGTACCTGCAACGAATGAAATATTTGAAACAGTAGTAAATTAACCAGTTTTAAGTATTATCGATAAAGAAATCGGCAAGGAGTAGTTTAAACACTATTAAAGTGATTCAGGATGTCGGTACATGAATGGTGCAAATATTACTTCTAATGTCAATCAGCTATAAAGTTAACTGATAAAGAATTCGTGTACAGTAGAAATTATTATTCGCATTAATAAAAAAAATAGCATTTATATCTTATTACGTGTTTTTGGAGTATATCAAAATGCATTCGGCTATTATTATGTTATTAAAAATTCGTTAATAAATAGTAAGCTCATAAATTTTCTTAATACATTACACGTGGAATTATATTCTGTATCCGACATTGAAAAAATAACAGTTCAGATTATCGCTGTTTTTCAATTGTTCATCTCATAATTAGTCTTATGTCTAGTGTAATTAGTTAGTTTAAAGTATAAATTTCAAACATTTTTTTAATGAAACCAAGCTGCATTTTTTTTATATTGATGAAAAAGTAACATTGAGATATTGATAATTTTTTGATCGATTTGAATAAATATAACAATGTGGGATTTAAATTTATGAAATTTTACCAATGTATTAATAAATAGTTAAAATTAATGATGTAAATATCAGACACAAATAAACAAACAACAAAATTGGATAAAACTATTAAAATATTCGAATTTGTCATGTTTTTTATGTCAGACATAAAAAATAAGGACAAAAAACCACACATAGATTTCTGCTGTTGTGTCAAACTGTTTTAAAAAATATGACTGTCTTAATACTTAGAATGCTAGTAAAAAATATCTTCATAAACTTTTAAAGTAGAAACTATTTTTAAGTGAAAAATTGATGTATTCGAAGTACACAATTTATTGTAGGGAAATGTTGCGGAGTAAGTAGGCAACGGGACATACAAAATACTTATTTTGGCATCATGTGTCATTGACATCAATTCATCATGACGGGTAACAGCTCTATCTCGAATACCTTCGGCACTTTTTTAACTATTCGACATTCGAATATTTGGGGAACTATTCGAATACAATTCGTAATAATTTATAATGTAATATTTTACAAAATCGAACAAAGATCACATCACAATTACTCCAGATTTCGGGACAATTATGAATATATATTTTTTTCTTCAACCAACTCGCGTGGTTTCAGTATCTAATCAGATAAAAGAATTACTCGGTGTTAAACAAACCTCTTTAAACATGCCGTAATTTCAAGAATTGAAGAAATTCCGTTGGAGTAATCTTAAATATTGTAATACAATGGAATGGATGGAGTTGACAGAAGTGGGAAAAGATTTAGTCGTAAATTATTATAAGATGTACGTACCTGATCAATTATTCAAATCGATTTTTTTTTCCATATCCGCTCTCAATGTGGAGCATATGCTCTCCTAATGGAGGTGTTTTAACTGAATTTTTCTACGAGAACTGCTTGTTACTCAGTTGCTCAACCTCTCTTTTTTCGAAGAGAGTATTGATAGAAAGATAGGGCTAGGACAGGACTAGTGGTTAGCTAATCGATCTCGCTACGCCTCGTGAGGATGAGATAGGTGAGAGGGAGGACTCAGACTACGAAATCCATAAATCAACTGAAAGGTTAATCTATGAAAACCGTCGGCACCGGGAATTGAACCCAAGACATCCGTAACCGTAGCCAGTGACGCTACCAACTGCGCCACGGACACTGACATTTAATACTAGTTTCATACTTCAAAAACGATTCGAATAGTTTCAATTTTACTATTCGATATTCGAATAGTTCATAATGACGAATAGTTTGAATCCCTAGTGACAGCTAAATACACATTTTCATCAGTGACAAGAGTAGTTTGCGATGTAGAGCATAACCAGCTGAAAAAAAACTTATTGATGTAATCAAGTATTGAACCGGAATACTAAACTTAATTAAGTTTCGATTGTTGGTAAATATTGAATTAATTATCTTTTATCAAACACTGCGAATGACATTCAAAACTGATTAAAAATATAATCAAATGATTATAAAATACAATTATTTATAGATTGTAGTTAAATAAAAGTTTGATTACTTAATAAAAATTAAATGCAATGCTATAATGAGCGAAAAAAATCAAAATTATTACTACTGTCTTGGGTAGAGTTTTTTTTCTATATCTAATTATTATGTTAACTTCTTACTTAATGAAACTAGGTCATTGCATTTCAGTAAAGTTTGTAATATTATTATCTGATTAATAAACTTAATATTAATTTATGTTGCTACGGATATATTTTTTATAACAAAACTTTATCTATTAATATTATTTAGATTTTTTTCATATCGTGATAAAACACATTATTGTAAATTGACTTATTTGCTAGAACTTAACTATGATTGCGTAAAAAATAATATTTTCTTCCAAGGACTATCATACGCCATAATTGCTTTGCACTTTTTACTACACTTACACGCTTTCTGTATAATACACAGAGCCTGTCAGTGTATTGGTATGTATTGATCCCGTAAGCCTAAATCTAGAGCTGGACCTTAAAGCGAGAGTGCAAAGTTAGACGGCGTGTGCTCAACTACATAGCGATAATACTGACAACACTTTTATTCTCAGATAGTCAATGAGACTCATATATATAATATATTTACCTTAGTGAAATAGCGTGTCTTATATATTTTTAAACTTACTTCCATTTTTATTTTTCACAAATGGCTTTCATGCTTATGATATTAGTTTAAATTTTCTAATATAGTTAAAATATTATCAAGATACTAATTTCAAGATTTAATCTTTAAGAAACAAAGCTTTTTCTAACCATTTTTCTCATTTGTTGTAGTTCTATGACACGACTTTGTAATATTTCTAAAAATCTATTGGAAAATAAAATTTAATTTTCTAACAAATATTTGCCTCAACTTATAATAATACTTTCATCTAATGTGATGTTTGTCATCTTTAAGATTTTGTAGTTATTCATCAATCTTTTCTTAAGGAATATAATATCATTTAAGACATCGACTGAGGGTGCTTGATGGAATTTCAATATAAAATTTGGATTATTGAGATTTTGTACACTTCCATGTATTTTGTCACTAACGACCCGGGTTTCGCCTTTCGGCATCTTCAGGCATTCGAGCACACGAATGGACTCGAACTGAGAGACAGTAAACAGTGTCTAACGTTTATATAGAAGATACAAATGCGACAAATATTATTTACGAGGTAAGATATTATACATCTGAGAGCTACACTGATATCTGAGTTAAATTTTCGGGAATCTCCCGAATCCTTATTTTGTAAACACCATATTAACAGAGTGGCGAATTGCCGCTTTTCAACTTCTTTTAGAAATACCAGTGATTATGTAACTCTTAAAACAAATCATGAAATTGAAGTCTTTCTCACTTTATGACATTCGTTGATCGTTTACGAATTTAATTTAACTATTATATATTCTTTTTATAATAATATTAATCAGAGTTTTTTACCACTAATAACTGTGAACGAAATTGACTTAATTCATATTAATTTCTTCAAGCCACATGAAAAATTGCATGGAATGCAGACGAAAGACCGTCCTAAAATCAATCGTACTGCATTTATAACTCAAAACAGCTGATTTTTGACCTTCTGTCACTATGTATAAAATACTTATTATTTATTTGTAAATAATAATAACTGTATTTCCAATTGCCTGTGTGCACAATCATTGTTGTGCACTTCTGTATTATGTGAAACTCCCATGTGCGTATTTGTCTTATGCGCACAAGTCATGGATCTATTTCTCAGAAAATTCTAGAGGTTAAAAGCAAGTACAGATTCCATTTAAATAGACAAAGCTCAGATTCTTCCTGATGTTTCTTATCAGGTTTCAATAAGCCGGAGGCCAAAGAGAATGTCCACGAACCACGAATAAAACATCACGTTGAATGATTATTGATTAGATAACATCTCAAACAGTGGTTACGAATTTCCTTGCAACAGATTGACTTTGATTACAGTATGGATCACAATTATTATTATTATTTCAAAACACTCGGCAATAAATAATCTGCCATTAAATCAACTTTTACCGATGCTCTATTTAAAAAATGGCAATGCAAACCGTTTTTACGATCATTTGCTTCGAGAGATATTCGCTCACTTCATTATAAACAACACCTTTGCATTTGTTTTTTCAACATAATAATATTAAACAATTAATTATATATTCATCAAAATAACAGCTTCAAAAGCAACTGCTATATTTTTTATATAGTTACAAAAAATTTAATATTTATTACGAGGGCTCAAAATGGAAACTTTACGAAACTGAACCTTTTTTGGTTGAAAATATTGAACACATTTTTATGATAATTTACTACCTGGAGAGGAAATTTTGATTGTTCAGAAGAACGGGACACTATTCCAGATTTGGTCAGTATAGTGAATATTTTAAAATTGTTTATCCCAAGTAGCGAAACTGCCTTTGATCATATAAAATTATTAATAGTTCTTAACTTTTTGTTCCACCTGATGTAATGATAACGATGATAATTATGTACGACTTAAGAGAACTATAGTACACATTATCGTCATACAAATCATTCCAAAGACAATTTGGTGATTTGTTTTTGGTGATTAGTTAAAATTAATGCATTATATTTTTATAGTCTACGTACAATCTGTTGTAGAAAAATATATTATTTTTGTTGAACAAAAATATAATTCGTGTATTTTTTTTATTTTGACGACATTGAACAATGAGTACGTAAATATCTCAAATTTAATAAATTCAACAGTTTACTTTAATGGAAATTCACAATTACATTTTATGGATATCAATTAGTACTCAATAAATAAATTGTATCGAAAAGATTACTTTGATTTTAATTATTGGAAGTAATTTACTCTATTACTATTTAAGAATAGTTGAATAAATAAAGAGAAGTTTCTTTCTTTTGGTATATTAAAAATATATATCTTTTGGTATATTAAAAATTTGGCATACAATTATTGAGAACACACTACACTATTTATTATAACACCTTTCTTTCACAAGAGTTTATTTCTGGCAGATATACTACTTGTATTTTCATATGTATAGCGAAACCATTAAAAAATTAATAGCCATACGATTTTATGACTTTAAATGGGCACGCCTGCTCCAAATAAGGCACTACAAGGTCATAATCAGGGAGCAATTTAGACGTGTGCTTAAGTTTTTTTTTATTATGAGATATTGTTTACAATTCCAAATCCTCACGGATATATCAAAATGATAAGATCTTATCATTGATAAACGCTATGTTTCAATATCCGGAACCTCAAATCTCGTATGCTAGATCATAAATAAGAATTAACACACTGAATTTAGATAATATCTGTGTTTATACTGTTTCTAAGGTAAAATACCCAATGAGGAAATGGTTTCTTAATTATTTACCGAATGTGATATGGGTTTATTATGTTAAAAGTAAGGATACTAGAATTAAAACAGCCTCAATTTTATAATCCACTGTTCACTTTTTTTTCGTTAATCATATTCGTGGAAAATTTGAAGTCAGGTGTTCTTTAATTACACAAATAATTGATTCCATGTAGTGTTTGAATAAAACGTCATAATAACAATAAATTATAAATTCTTAATTGATAAAACTTGCATTAATTATTTTAGGTAGTTGATATGATTAATTTTATGTGAATTTGGTATGTTATCAACATAATTTAGCAAATCTAAATTATTGCAATTATTATATCACTTAAAAAGTATTTTCACATATTTAACCAACTACTGAGTTTTGTATTTTTTTACTTAAAATTAATTAACGAAGTAGTTGTTTATAGTCACTGAGTGATTTTTAATGTTTAAAAAAATATTTTTTTCTATTTTTATGAATTAATTCTAAGAAAGTTCAATAAATATATCCCGTAGTTAGCCTTTTGGAAATTTATCAGTGGTTTTCCACTAAGACAAAATTCATTCTGTTGGAAGAAGAGACAAGCGGAACTCAGGCCATCGTTATAATAGGAATAATAATCTTCTGTTTTATCTTGAATTTCCTGAAATAATCAAAATTACGTTGAATTACTTATCTGTCTTTTTTTTATTTTTAATATCTATAAAAAACAATCAAGGATAATCTAAACATCATAAACGAATAAATTTGAACCAGTCAAACTGCAATCAAAATAATTCGAAGAAGGAAATTTGGTTAAAATCCAAAATCAATTTAATAGTATACAGCATTGAGTATTTAAAGAAGAAAACTCAGCTACCAATAATTAAAGACCAACATTTTTTTTGCATAGCAGCATGGCCTCAGTTTACATATATTGAAATAATTTTCCACAATTCAGTTAAACTGGGCTTATTAATTGTATATATATGATTTAAACTCCTTTTTTTTTTAAATTGCAAACACACAAAATATAATATTTACAGAGTAAGTACACTTTCGAATACAGGTCACAATAGACGACTATAGCATTGTGTTTCAGTGATATGATGTGACATGTGACTCAACGATCATCGCATGCATTTCTTAGGAAGATGTTAAACATGGATGTCTTCACAAGATGTAAGGTCCATGGCTATGCAGCGTGTCAGGACACGAATGAGCAGTACCGACAATTAACGACGACATGGCGCCCTGTCAGCCATTCTGCTGTCACGTCTCGTGCCTGTCGATCGCTGTACTGATACACTGCCCAGCTTTCTTCGGATCGTATAGTAAAAAATGTCAACATGGATTAGCGATTCCATGACACCGTGACGGTATCCAAGAAGAAATAGTCAGAGATTCTAATTAGATTTTATTTGTGTGAATTATTGTAAAACGAGCCAGCACACCACTGTTTATTATCAATTTTCCTATTCCAACAAATAATTAAATTCTTTAATAAGCGATAAACAGACCGAATTAAATCAAAGGAAATACATGCAAAGTATAATACAAAATGAGTTTCAATGAAAATCTCACTTAGTCAGAAGAAGATTTAATTATTGGAGAAAAACACAATGAAATATTGTACAAACTTTTATCATTTAATTTCATAAAAATACAAAATTATTTAAATAAAAGATGCGATACATTCGCTATTCGAAAAGCATAATGTGTATTTGATACATATTCAGAATGGAATTCTATTGGTATTGGACATTTCAAATATAAGTACTTACCACAATTGTTTTTTATACTTGAGAACAATTAAATAACAAGCTTATTTTTTCGTAGTATTTCAATCATTTACCATTAATTAGTCGAATAATTGTTATTCTCAAAAACTCTCTAATCAATATTTACTTTTATTTTAGTAATCAAAATTATTAGAATAACACATTTATTAAGTAATTTAACTAAATATATCAGAAAGACATATACTTGTGCGCTCTCATCAAGCATCTATATACAGTTTGAATTTGAAATCCAAATTCTTCTGAAAAAGAAATTAATGAAAAACCAAACAATAAATATATATATATGTATAGAAATATTCTTAAATTTGTCAGAAAAATATTTTATTGTCAATGAAAACATGTTGCGATTCATTCAATTCACCTTTTACGACATGTCAAAACTATTGCGATAATGTGTGATTAAATCTATCTATGATTCTATGTTGAAAACCAATAAACAAGTAAATTGATCCTTCAAAATCTCGTTATTATTTTGTTCACAACCGATCACAACTACTAAATATAGAGCATCTGCTCTATTAGTTTATCGTCCACAATGAAAATCACTCATATCAGTTTAACATAATGTTAAGTTACTTATATTATGAGTAACTCTAATACAATACAATAACTTTTGATGGATTTTTAGACAACTTCTTAAAAAATCATTGATGATGTACAATTTACATTCGAAACTCTTTTTTTCTACTCTTTGCGTAACTAAGCATGACACTCGTTTTCCCTCTCTGAGAAATATCTTCAGATAAACTATAAATTTGTAAATTGTATAAGTACTCCAACGCTAGTATTTACATTAATTATTTATTACTGATAATGAAACAGCATACAGATTCACACCCTAGAAAGGAGTATATTATGAACACAATAATAACTACCTACTTTTGACGATTGATTTTAATTTTAGCTATTTGAAATATTGTATAATTTACTGATGAGGATTGTTGTTGTTGAATTACATTTCGTTTTATATGATGTATTTACGAAAAGATTGCGCCATTTTTTTTATCTCATCTGAATGTATTGATTAAATTAAACTGTCCGTAATGCGACATAATCCGAGCAGTAAGCATCATCACGAATGCTCCAAGAGATAAGAGTTTGTCAGTGGAAGTTGGTCCAGCAATCGAGATTGAATAGCCTCTTGCCTAACAGATTAGCTCTTGCTCGCATCTATCTCAGTCGAAGTCAAAGGTCGCAACGGTCGTCTGATTGCAAGACTTGCTTTTGGTTTTACTAGGGCTGCAGTCAGATTTTTCTTTGTTTAATATTTAGTAAAATAAATTTCCTTAAAAGTTCTCACTAAAACTGGACTTTTCTCACTAAAATTCATGTAGTGAACCTTCAAATTTATTGAAAAATACATTTTCTTTAAAGATAATTAGATTTATTTTTATTTTAAAAACTGAGGATAGTTTATGTGTAAAGTTCAAATATAGCAAATGCCAATACAATGTGGAAACACGTATATGAACATATATTGAAATCTCTTTGATGTAAAAAAATACTATCTTCATTTAAAAGTAATCTTTACACTGTATTCAAACTTAAATATGAGAGTAATTTAAATGCTTACGAAAATGAAATATTTTTTAGAACACGGTAATTATGGTAAAACATATAATGTTAGTATATTATTAAAAACAGTGAGAACAAAATTCGTCTGTACTTAATTCAATAATTGCGATAAATTTTAAAATCATTTTCCGTTTTATTAATTGCAACCGTCCAAAATACTGATTGGCTGTTTTCTTGTAATTCTTTATTTTACATCAACTCAAAGCAAACGTTTCGAAGCAAAAATTTAATATATTGGAAGTAAAACTTTTCTATATTGGCTTATTTATACAGGATAAGTGAAAAAAATATATTTTTTTAAATTAGTCATTACATCAAAAATAATATTTATTGATTCTCATAGGACATAAAAATACTTTCACTAAAATGCGTTAAAAATGTTATAGTACATAGGCTTCAACTGAATTTAAGTATACACTTACTAGGTAATGTTTTTCATTCGATTAACGGATTTGACTTGAGTTAATAAAATAAAAAAATATCTAATTATCTTATTCGAAGATATTGTACTTAGTATGGTCCATAACTCAATTCTTTTCCTATCGGATACGGGTGGCTCGTTTGCTACTTGAATCACGAAATAGCGCGACTTGTAGTGGCCTAATTAGTTGTAGGACATAATTATTTATTTTTCTGTTGCTTATGTAACTCTGATTGAATCCATGTGGAAATCAAACGGAATAAGACGGTGATTTAGTTCACAGATACCTAGATCATTACATCCCTTTGTGAATGATCTATAGATTTGTTTTAAAAACTTACCACCCGTATGTCAATGTATCTACGGGAAAAGTCTATTATAAAAAACATTGAAAAGGCTAGCTATTGGTGAAAAAATTTTCAATAATAATTCCTTGTACTTAGAGAGCTGAGCACCTAAGGACCAAGTAAATACATTTTCATTTATGCGAAAAAAAAAATTACGACAGGCCTGATCCGAAAAAACATACTATGCATATACTTTATATCGCTTAATATATCATATATTTTTATAGTGGCATTATAATCAAGAGATTCCTTGATTATGAAGATACTTTAACAGGTTTGAACGCTTAAGAAAACTAGCAAAATGTCTGTCACATAATGTCAAAATCGTGACATCGTTTCTTCATCGTTCATAAAACGTGGTAAATTTATACCATTCCAAATAAAAAAAAAATCTCTCAAAAACGTTTAAATTGTTATTGTTTTAATTAATAATATTGAATCGTAAGAATCGTGAAATAAAATCCAATTATACGGTATATTTGTAACTGTTTTATAACTACAATTTATATCGATATGTAAAAACGCATAATAATCTATTTTAATATAAGATATGTTTTAAACATATTTTTTTAACAGCCCTTTAATTTTAAAAATAAAACACAATTCATTTGTACTACTTCCACATATTTATAATGATCAGCACCGGTTTCGCTCATCACGAGCATTATCAACTGATCAGTTGATACCATCAGAATCATCAGTTGATAATGCTCGTGATGAGCGAAACTGGTCCTGATCATTATAAATATGTGGAAGTAGTATAAATGAATTGTGTTTTATTTTTTAAAATATAATGTCTTTCCACCAAGAATTGACAGTTAACACCTTAACAGCACTTTAATGTTTAAAGTTTCTTGGGTGTTAGTGAAATTATGTTTTAAGACATCGACTGAGGGTGCTTGATGGAATTTCAATATCAAATTTGAATTATTGAGTTAATGACAAAATACATGGAAGTGTACAAAATCTCAATAATTCAAATTTGAAGGTAATACTTTGTCATAAGCAACGGTTTTTTATACCAAATCAAAAACGATAATATTTTTCAAAAAATCATAAAATCTCGTGGTGATGATAAAATAACGATCTGTCATTATGTAAACAAATACAAAACTTCAGCAATTATCAAAACTCCCTATAAAACAAACAGAAGCCAATTATATAATCAGGTAAACTGAAAAATTCGCGCTGTAGTAATAATTAATTGATCAAGTATTTATTACAGTGAGTATCGTAGATCTTCCGGAATAAAACAGGGTTTATCGAACCGCAAAAGCCTTCTGGCTTGCATGCAGAAAGCGGCAAAGGGCGGTGGGACTAGAACAGAAGTTCTACTCGTGACAGCCTTGAGCTAGGGCGGGTTCTAGGATGAAGAAGTAGAAAACGGTAAATTATCTATGATGTGTATATACCGTCTTTCTAGATAATTCAGTTATCTTAAACGGTTTTTTGTTTACGGTTTCGTATTTCGTCAATGAAAAAGATGTTTATTTTAATTATTTTAAATTAAAAAAACAGAGAAAACTATATACTTTACCGTTAGCAATGCATTAATAACGGAACTAGACGTTTTCTATAAAAAAAATATTTGAAAACTTATTTTTGTAAATTAAATCTCAGCACTTGATTTAATTTATGCAATATTTTTCTCAATTGAACTTTATTATAAATTTTATTGATGTCATCAAATCTGAGATAGTTGTAAGCCACTGCTTTCCAATTCAAATCGGCCATTTGATTATCAGAATGATCCACATCGAAGTATCAGCACAGAAAACTACACAAAACGTGTTGTTTGAGGAATTTCCGCATTGTGATAAAGCTTAGATAATAAATATAACCATTAATTATATGCAAATTAATTACATTTCTACCTGCCAATTCAACCACGCTGTTATATGCACCTATTGATTAGACAAATGCAATGGTCTTCTAACATTTTATAATTACTGTAAAAGTACAGGCTGTCTCAAAAAAATATTTACACGCAAATATTATACCGCTGATTAATTGACATAGTTTTATTTTATTTCAGATTTGACTAATTTTAAAACATTAAGTCAAATTAAGCTTTGAAAAAAAAAGAAATTTATTCGGTGTCACTAAAAATTAAATGACGCACACACGTGACTCGTGATCACTAGAATTATGGATAAGCTGTAAGCGGATGGTATTACTGATAGTCTCAACAGATGGAATCGACAATGTCCTGGAAGGATGCCCACATCGACCAGCCGCACACGCTAATAAAGGGTGATAGTTAAAGATTTAAATCAAATATTCGATATTATAATATATACGGCTACTTTTTGATTATATGTAATTTTAATATTATTTCGTCATAGTAATAATGTATATTAAACCACTGAGTTAACAGAAATGTCACTCGGCGTCACATAATGTCGTGATAAAATCTTTTTATAAACACGACAATACTCACTCGAGACTCAAGACACGTACTGACAACTATAGATGTACCAATTTAACTTGGCCACTAGTGAGGGTACCACCGTCACGTTAGGAATGTTGCCATACTCAACCAGAACTGAAATTTCAATAAATTCCAAAACTGATATTTTAACGGTTATTAAAAATAAACAAGATTATTATTTTGCATAAAATGGTAATTGGAGAAATTTATTCTAGACTGACAATTTTAGTTCCAAATTCGGCGGTGTCCAAGTAATATTGGTAATACTATAGTATGTATTACAAATTAATCCTTGTAGACATAACTATTTTATTTACTGTTATGATTGTTGCTTCAATGCTTTTATTTTTTGTGGATATTATATTATAATCTTCAATTTGCGAAAAGAATGGAATTAAGGTAGATTATAGCAACAAAGCAAACAATTTAGAAATTTTAATCACACATCCATCGTACTATAAACTAATTAAAAATACTATTTATCCACATCAAATATTTTTTACACAAATATCCTAAGTATCATAATTATATGATCTATCTTTGAATAAATCAAAGACAAGATTGGTTAGACTAAGTTGGAATTCATTTTTAACTAAGCACCTCATTTTTGGTAATTGTTTGGTTTAGAAAATCGTTTGATTTTGCATTTATGTTTTCACATGTGTTTTTTTCCATTTTTAAACAACCACTTTCCCGTCAATAAGTGTATTTCAATAAAGAATGATTAATATTTAGAAATTTTATTTCCGATGTATTAGTTACACTTTCATTTCGTCATAATGTTATTGAAAAATAATTTATTTCATTTTATAAACGTAAGTTCATTTGAATTTATTTTCCATAAAACAAAACATGAAAACACCGTCTTATATGGTAGAAAAAACATTATTTTTCATCATTTCTCAGAATTTTATTAATCACTTATTTATACACAAACGTTTTACTGGTTAAAATACAAAGAACATGATATAAAAAAAGCTTTCTAGCATTCTATTGATGAATTTCATTTCGAGTAAAAGGGGCCTGGTTTTATAAATTAGCCAATAATTTGCATAAAGAAAATGTTTATAAAATTCTATGATACTGTCACGGTATTCATTAAGTGTGAATGCATATTTTTTGTCATTTTAACTCACCGTCAAATCGCTAAATTTGTGAAGCAGATTGAAAAACACACCGACATTTTACAGATGACAATTTCATTTCCAGCTTTTTTTACCATGAAATGAGCACAATGTGGACGAGATGCCAATGTTAGTTAGCGGAAATCTATTAAGTATAAAAAAGCGTTATCTAAATACATTTTTATGTAATGACGGATTTTGATTTAGCACTTTTTATCGATATCATTGATTCGTTATCTCGTATCATAATTGATATTTTAATAATAAGTTTCAAATAACAAATACTTTTTTATACCTAATGTAACCTACACACAAAAATATTGTGTATAGCTCTGTATTCATTGTGATTATCGAAAAAAAATATTTTCAAAAGACGAAGGAATACGTTACAATATTTTTTGGAGTGGGTGACGTTCTTTTGCCTTTCAACAGTCGATATGTATAATATCTCTTACATTGTTTGAAAAATTACGTTGCTATAAATAATATAATAAAAAGTCAAATGAAATCTTTAATAAGTTAAAAATAATATTACTTCTTCGTTTTATTGATGTCTAAATTATCCCTTTAAATACATTTAAAAAAAAAATATTACATACGATTTAATTGCATATACTGAAAGCTACATACATTTTCGAAACTTTAAAAATCCTTAATGAAACAAGTCATCATATTGGAATGCGAGAAACATATTTCTTTTAAACAAATATGTTCACTCTGAAAGTAAATCATCATTAGAACTGATTTTTAGTTAATTACTTGGCATACTGTTTATATTAAGATTTTAAAACATTTTAGATAAAAATATAATATATTTAGAGAAAAACAAAAGAACTAAATATTCGAAGCCCGATCAGCTACTTACAAGTGCACGAAGATTGAGCCATGTTAGTTGGAAAAATTATTAATTATATTGTTTAAATAAATGACATATATTAAGAGCTATGCAAAATGAAATTTTTTATCAGCCCAATCAATTTGTACGCCAGTCAGCTAACATAAATAATCATAAAATATAACCATTTAACTAATATTTTTTGTAAGTAGTATTTTTTTACCAATTTCAGCGATGTAGAGCAAACTGACACGGTAGGTACAATTTTAATTTGCCTAAATCTGTGCAACGCTAATGATATATAAGCAAATCAAACGTAATTAATTATATAGTTAAATAATTTATCTGCTTACCGTTTGAATAGCTTTGTGTAAATGAAAAGTCGGCAAAACATTCATTTGTCAAGATGAAAAGATAAGAAAATAGAAGGGAACAAAGTATTCATCTCGAGATGGTTTTTTTTGCAGAATAGTCATAACGCTCGCCTAGTTAATAAAAAATTTAATGAGCAACCAACGAAAAGCAAACAAAGGAATTTTGAATGAGCATTCTATCATTTTTTCATTTACCTTATCAGATTATTATCACTACTACTTGTTCAAACGACTGTACTGTTAAAATACTACAATCATTATCTAAAAACACTTAGTAGCTGTCAAAGATTCACGGTCCACGGGCCAAATTATAAATAATTAACAGATACATGTACACATTTAATAACTGTACGAAAAACGAAACGAATGATAGACGCAATTTGATCAAAAAATACACTCATAGAATAACTACATTCAAACTTATTTGTGTAATTTATATTGAAGTTATGCGATTGTTTAAATGCATTTTTTTAATGTATTTTTGGGACTATATTAACGTTCGGAAAACGATGATGAGGTGGAAAGAAATCCAGTTCCCCGAACGAAAAAAATAATTCGAGGAGGTCTCTTCTCAACTTCTGCAGTAAATTAGAAAATCATTTTATTCTTCATGATACGAATTCTGAACGAGCTTTCAAGTTTCAACGTGGGCTCAAAAATTGTATTTTTCGGTGTAAAGAACTGTGTAAACAATTGGTTATCGAAAAAAGACAACCTGAACAAACTTTGATCACTAATGATATTGTCAGAAAAAGAAAATCTACACAGTACGATGGTGAGATTGACATTGATTCTGTAACTGCGCACAATATTTCTTCCGAAGAAGATTTCGATACCGATTTTTAGCAATATCGTAAATCGCAGAGAAAATAATCATACAGTAACGATTGCAATTAATTAAAGCAGTTAATATTTCTCTAGTGGATGTCTAGCATTAGAGGTTGCCCCAAGTTGCCAGATATCCCTTAAATATTATCAAAACAAAAATCAAAAATGTTATTTGCTACAAAAAAAATGTAAAGGAATTTTTCATGCGATTGTTGGTATATTTTAACTGGCTGTTAAAAATTTTAGCCGTTTTTTTAATCTATGGAACGCATCGTTACTTTTTTCTATATAATCATAGCTTTTTTTGTGTAATTTTCCGCGGAACGCATCTACCTCACAAAAAGAGATTGAAGTGTATAGTAAATATTTTAATCGTTAGGGAAACAATTACGCTAACCCAACCTTGCCTAATAGAGTGTTTTAATAGAAAGTGTACAATGTTTCAGCCAATCAGTCATCTTTACTTTTCTAGTAGGTTTGAAGGTTTGACGTTAAAGAAAGGGTTATAATAAGCTTATTGGTCTCTACATAGCACAGTTTCAATAGCCGATAGAATGCGTGTGAAGGAGTGAAAACAAGATAATATATGCAAGCTTTTGTAGTACCCATCGTGGAAATTAGTAAAAAAAACTTCTAAAGCCTGTGGTCCCTCCTAGTGGATAGAGTCATAAATATATATTTTTGGGACAAATAATTGTTGTGATTTTATTTATAATCTAACAAAAGCGATCATTATAGATTAGGTAGAAATTTTCATGTTGAAAAAATATTAATTTGATAGCATCTTACTTTGAAAAAGAGAAGATATAATTTTATAGGAATTTGATAAAAAAATCCAATTATCTCCCAGTTTCTAAAAACTTATGATTTTCTATTATCGAAATCAAAATCAATTTTATACTATTAGAAGTTTTTATCCTATACCTCAATGGCAACACGTAAAACGATAGCAGAATAAATGTTTTATTTCATTGTGAAAATAACCATTCTACAAATAGATTACCAATAAACATTCTATAATGGGTGCTCAGTTTTTCTGATGCTACTTTTACTTAAAAATTTTTAACGGCTAGATCCGTCTAATACACTTATTTTTTAAGAGTTTATCAGCACTAAAATAAAGGTAAAAAAGAATGTACTATGGACGCATTTTTCATTTTATATTTTCAGACGAAATGTACGAGACAAACATCCAATTTCAACTATTTTGAATAAATTAAAAAATAAACAAAATTTCAGACTCAGGAAATGCATATTATATCCGTACTGAAACCACCCATTACATGCAGTAATAAAACTATTAAATACTTAACATTTGAATTCGGGTTGTTGCGCTTATAATAAAACCATGTCCGTCCACGACAGATGTTGTTTTACGAAAACTGGTTGTAATTCAGCCACTCATGCTTTCCTTTTTTTGGGTAAAAATAAAAGAATTGGGCTAGAATAGAAATATTTGGCAGAAAGCTAATCGCTCTCTATACGCCTTGATTTTGGAATAGAGTGGGTGGGAGAGATTTTATGTATCACAGACATATATATATATATATACCTTCAACCAAAATCGATAAATATACCAAAAATCAAATTATGAAATGCTGTGTTTTTATAGTTTATCATTTTTTCAAGAAATAAATTTACATACATGTGCATACTGTCCAAGGGAATAATAGTTTTAAATGTATGCAATCGAACTCCCTTATTCTCTTGATACTTAACTCATAATATGAAGAGAGATACAACTGCCTTAAAATCAATCTTCACCAAAAAGCTTATAACTGTTGGATTTGATCTGAACATATTTTTTTTTATTCTTTTCATATTTTCTCTTATATAGTTGTTTTCTTTATAAAAGCATTAAAGCTTCAATGCTTTTAGCTATACGATGATTAATATAAATCATAAGGAAATATTGCCCACATTTAACTTCACAACCAAAACTCTCTGTACATTTGATTTTTTTTCAATGTCGTAATAATAATATAGACCTTATTATACTATATTAGACGCTCATTTCACTTTCATTGATTTCTACATGTCAACTCTGCCCACCAATTATCGTGTCAGTTAGCCAAACTCGCCACACACAAACTTCTATAACAAAGTTGTTCAAGTCAACTGTCGTATTTTTGTTAATGCACAAATGCTTCTCACAGAAAGATAACGAAGTTATCTCTTCCGACCAACAGAAAATAAAGTATCACTTTCTAGAGGAATCCTTGAGTCTTCTAGTTCCGTATTTGTACGGATCCCAACGCGAGTCATACAAGTCTTTTGATGACTCATCCATCGAGGGCTTTCAGTATATGTCCATTCATCTTAAAAAAACATTTCGATTTAATCAGAATGATGAAAATTATTCATAATGTAATTGAATTGGATTCAGTAACTCCCAACTCATTTGTAACATTATATTTGCAAAATACCGATAAAATTTGGTAAATACAATAATTTAGTTGTGCAGACTTACATTAAAAAAAATGACTGCATAAAAACACAATTCAAATTATGTTGAACTATTTACTTAGTTAATTATCTTTTAAGCCCAACCATAGACAAAGTTAGGAAAGATTCGGTTAGGAAGGCGTCACGGCGCACGCGCAGAGTTGAAGAGGTGAAGGATATACATCCATCTGTCAGTCAGTTGCCCTCAATTTATTATTTTAACTTCTTTGATAAATAGTTTATTTAAGTTGCGATAGTAACCACTTAAGATGCCTTTGTTGAAATAATAAAAAGTGTTTTAATATTGTTTGTTCTACATATTATTCGATGCGCTTATTAATAAATTATAATGTATGAATTACAATGAGAATATAATAGTTTGTATATTTACTTACTTTTAAAAATTTATGAAATCCGTATTACAATTTTGCATTTAAATTTGAAAATTGGTCTTTTCAACCTTATTCCTGAAATTTCGTCACTCAACGAAAGGTGAAAATCAGAGCAAATGTCTGTTTTCCAATCCATCGTTTCTAACAAAGGATGGTGGACCAATTGTTTCTTTTAATCAGTTTCTGTTTTATAAATAATCCATTGAATGCAGTTGCTTGCATCAAAAATACAATATGTTCAAACTTATTATAGATGAACTTTTGAAAAGCACAGTGGTGTAAGTCACAATTATCTCATTTTGAGATACAGCGAGTTTTAGTAAAATCGCTATAATAAATTCTACAACATTAAATTCTTTTAACTAGAGTAGCGCTCTCGAACTCGGGGTACGCACTTGATCGCTAGGGGTATACGAAAGATAAATCAACAATGGCCAACATACTGAACTTAACATATGAACCTATTTAATATTATCTTCCCAAAAAGATTTCAAAAATTATCTTGTCATAATTATTACCCAAAGTACACGAGTATCTGTGGGTTGAAGAAAACTGCTTGCTTTGTTATGTTCTTCAAAGCGCACAACAGGTGAGGAAACACTTAAGACTTGTCTTAAAGAAAAATGCACTTATTGGTACCATTGTTGTGTACTGTGATGTATCGATGTTTGCATGTCTATATGAGGTATATACTCTACTTTTCGCGGTCGGGTCATGAAAGCAGCTCTCAATACAAGTTGGAGTCACTGCTGCATTCACAGGCAGCATCTAGCATCTAAGCATTCTCCTGGTAGATTAAAAATCTATTTCGATGAATCTGTGAAGGAGGTTAATTTTATAAAGTCGAGGTCTACAAACCCGGGAATTTTCAAAGTTCTGTGTGAAGAGTCTTCATTCTACTCTACAATTTGATACATAAGTAAGATAGCTATCTCGTGGCAAGTTTCTTAATCGATTGTTCGAATTTTATAACATGAAGTCCAAGTTTTTTTTGAAAACTATCCTTTTCTACATGCTTCCAAATTATACGACTGTAATTATTGGCTTTAGGCGTTTGCATATTTATCAGATGTTTTCCTACAAATAAAAAATCTAAATTTTTCACTTCAAAATAACTCTATAACGATCTTAAAAATTTTTGTTATACCTTCTTCTTCTTCTTTTTCTTCTTCATTCTTATACTTTCTTCCTTCTCCTCACGTGTAAGCGTCGTGACTTTCGCCTACCGCAACAACCTCTTTGCTTTTGACGATGCTTCACCACTCGCTCCTGCACTCAGCTGCTCTGAGAGCCATCGGCAAGGAGAGGACTGTGGTGTCCTTCACCTGGTCGCTCAAGCTAGTTGTTAGATGAGGGGTAAAATTGAGCGAAATGGGCTGCCAAGGCGTACGCAAGTTGGAAAAGGTTGAGAGCCGCTGAACTAGAGTATTGATTATTATCTAAGGAGTGTTTGAAGTTGTATAAACTGAGATTTTCTATAGTCTGTTTAAAAAAAAATACTTTTTGATTCATTTCAACGTAAACGATTCAAAAAAAAATGTTTTTTTTTGTTTTACATTAACTTTATCCATAATAGCTTACATTATGATTTACTTTCCTATAAATGTTATTTAATCAAAATATTTATTTGTTCCATACAAAATTCTGCAATAAATGAAAGTGTTAGGTGCACACATTTAATTAAATTATTTTACTATGACTTATGCTTATGCAGTTCTTGGATAGGTTTGTAAATAATTGAACAGCATTTACGTCCGGTGTCACCACGATAAACAGCAGTAATTACGCATTTCTCATACCTGCGTGCAGTTTTTGTATCGATTTGCGGTGGCCGCCTAAGCGCCATCATCAGCAGCAGCGGAGACCAGCTCACCACACATCTCCGCCCACATTTCCCTCCTCCACTTTCGCTTTTTTTCCTCGCGTCTCGTCGCTTAGGCGGCCGCACTTTTTCGTCGACGACACGCGCACTTGGTCACTTTCTAACTGCGTGATACAATTTCCGATAGCAATCCGATCAGTGGTGTAGTCAGGGTAGACATACGTGCACATTTACCGACCTATTTTTAATTCCTCAAAAACATATATTTTATATTATAAGTCTTTAAACCCCACGACGTTATTACCAAATACGCTAAATCCTGACAAACTAACTCATGCTCTTTTTTATTCTAATAAAACCATATATGCGATTAGATTACTTTTCGATTTACATTTTAAAGCAATAATATATTCAGTAATTGTATTTCTAATGTTTCGGAATTTCCTTCAAGCTTTTTTCATTTGCTTTCTCCGATATTTAAGGATTTTGGTTTTTAAAATATCAGTTTTTACCAAGATCCAATACCAATATATCTCTTAATAAACTTATTAGAATGATAATAAAGCAGCCAGTGTTTTTTCTTATTTTATGTAGAATTAATATTATCAATAACATTATAATTATTATAATATTTTTTTTAAAACTTACTCAAACACGAGTATAATTTAAAGATACATAATACAGTTAGCATTTTCCATTTTTAATGAATATCATTTAAACACGTTTCTCAAACGTTAATTCGTAATAAAAATGTATATATTTGTAGCGCAATGGTAACAACTCTACTTAAAGCTCAGAAAATTACTAATTCAAGTCCTAGGTCATATTATATTTTTATTTCTTCGATCAAACGTGTTTGTGACCTTTAGCAATATTTCCTCTAAGACGAGAGGTTCCGAGCATGGAAAATTCAAAGGCTGAACTGCTCAAAAAAATGTGCGGCATCATTTAAACTATTTTGCACAGAGCAATATGTTATATTTGTTATAGAAAGTGTTGTTTGTAATACTAGATATCATTGAAAATAATAATTATTTATTTTTACTATTTTTTAGTGTGTATATAAAAATGTTTTAACAACATTTTTATTTGCATCATATAGGTATAGCGAATTAATACATTTAACAATAAAAAGGAATACACATTTCTTCAAAAATTAAATTTGGATAGTTTGTATTGGAATGCGCACAAACTGCGTAAAAATTGCTGCGTGGCCACGCACGTGAGTAGCTTAAAAGGAACATTGATCTTAGGTATGGGTGTATGTGATGTATTTTCTTCTCCAGTTACATAATTGAAATATTCGTTGGATTTCATACAATGATCAAATGGTAATTAGTTGTAAAGATTAATATATTCTTATTATTACTATATTGAATAAACATGTTGGCCATTATTGTGTCAATTACAACTTTACTGTCATATATTTTTTTTAATAAATTCTTATTCTTTAATACCTGTTATAAATATTATCATTGACTCCACAACTCTCGACAGCAAAGAACCTGTACATACAAAAACTTTTTGATATTATGTTACATTGTTAAACAGAATTTTGATTGTGCGATTAGAATTGGTAACGGTCAATCTGTTTCATTGATTATAGAATTCAATATATAATTATATACGCAATCTATTATATACACGTTGAAGATATAAAAATAGAATATTCACCAAATATAAATACTATAATAGAACCGTGACAAAATAGATTCTTCCATTCAACAGTCAGTAGACAATGCAAAGATTTTAATATTAGTGGTATCAGAAAGAAGTTTGCATAATAAAATCGCCATGTAAAAGGAAGAATTTGATTTGCATTACGAACGAATTCGAGGAAGTACGTATTGTATACTTCGAAAATATTTAAATACTTCCTAAATATTTTATCTATTTGATCAGAAATCAAAATTGACCGCTCACGTTTTGTCATAGTTGAGAATGAAAGTTGATCATTTTTAACATTTTTTTTTCTATGAATACCAAAAGCTTTCATTGACCAGGTCCAACCAATCGTTTTCTTTCTTCGTATAAGAGAAGGGTGAAGATCTGCCTGGTAATATTATCTAAACTGAATTAATAAATGTTGAATTGAAAGATGTATCTTTATTAAATGCATGTTCGCTATATTACAATATACTTATCTCAAATGAATTTTGCCTTAACAATGAGATTTTTTTCTCTCTGTTACATTACTACAAGACAGACTGCAGTACTGCATAATATTGGAGTGCTAATTCTATATTGGCTATTATTATATTTTTATATTTTTTTCGTTTTAAAATTAATCTTCGTGTACATATGTAAAATTAAAATGGGTTTTTGCCATATAATGTCAGTCTAATATATGAAAAGAAACTCCAAACATGCAATTAATTATTGTAAGTTTAATATGAGTGTTATAAATAAATATCCATATTCTGTTGTAATAATTAGATTAACGTAATATAATTTGATTTAAAAAAAACATAAAATGTGTTTTATAACGTAAAAGAATTAACTTCATGATATATCCAAAAAATAGCAAGCTTTTGAACAGAAAAATTTTATATTTTTTAGATTTTTATAGAAAATATTAAGGAAGATGTATTTTGCAAGTAAGTTTTACAGTCAGTTAAGACATTGAAAATAAAAGCCGCTTAACATTATTGAATTGACCATTATGAACTGTATTTGATCAAAGATGTCGTCTGCTTAGTTTAATTAAGCCAATTTATTGTTATTTATTTTTAATTACCATATTCAAATCTATTAATCCAATTAGCAAGAAGAATATTTAAAATTATCAGACGATTTTGTACCCACAAAACCACAGTAATAAAATAAACATCGAAGCAATCTTCTTGTGGTTTTTAATTTGTATATTATCCAAGGTCGTAATATAATACATGTAAATCTACTGAAAAAAACCAATTGATATTGTAAATAATATTTGTATTTTAATAAGCACTTCTCAGAATAATATTTTTTCTATGGGAAAACAAGCCGCAACGACTGTTCAAAAAGTCAGCAAAATTCCTAATAAAAACCTCGGTCACGAAAACTGACAGTCAATTGAATGATTCTGATCTGAGATTATTTCAGATCCAGTGTGATCTAAGACGATTCAGAGCAGCATGCTGCTTGCTGTCACTCCAATTCGCCTCTGTAATTTACTTCCTATAGAGATAAATATCAAAAGACAAGCATCATTTTCAGTATAAGTCACTATTTTTTTATGTATTTTTTCACTTCACTAATGATTGCAAAATCTTAGATCTTACAGTATGTATTATAAAACCGATATAATTTTATGAGATGGTTGTATCATTGTTTTTTATCTAGCACTGTTATTCGTTTTATAAGAGTAAAGAATTGCTAGTAAATTGTATAATATTTCAACGTCAGACAGGACTCGATTAGATCGGGTAACTGTTCTAAAGGCACTCCTGGCAAACATTTAGACATGTTTGGCGCTGCTGAGTTGCGGCATTACATAAATTGTATTTGACGCATTGGCTGTCAGCTGTAATGGCAGATATTTTTTTTGAAAAACTGAAATAATCCAATTCAATATTCAATACTGATTTTTAATTTTGACAGGATATTGTGAGTTTTTTCCCAAATTTTATTTGGATTCTTTTGTAGAGAATAGAGATAAAATTTAATATCTTTGTATCATAACACAGATATTGAGTAGATCTAAGCCCAAATACGTTGATCAATAACTCAGTGTCATTTCTAAGTATATATATATATATATTTATTTATATTTTCCAACAAGGATTAGGGCTATATAATATTTAACTCAGGTATCAGTGTGGATCCTAGACTTATAATATTTTATCTCGTAAATAATATCTGTCATATTTGTGTCTTCTATATAAACGATAGACACTGTTTACTCTCTGTCAAAGTGAATCATCTTCATAGCTAAAATATACACCACATGTCTCCTACGTGGCTACTTTCCAGTAACATGGAAAACCCAAGAAAGACCATTCATTAGCTGTCAACTACAGATCAGTTTGCTCGATTGCCTGAGCAAACTGCTCGAGAAAGTGATTTTCGAACGCTTTCTCTCCGAATCCCAATACGGATTCAGGAAGGGTCTCTCCACCACCCTTCAGCTAGCCCGTATCACGTGTCAGATCACCGAAGACTTTTACAGGGGCAGAACCACCGGAATGGTACTGCTCGACCTGGAAAAGGCATTCGACACAGTCTGGCACGACGGCCTTGTGCACAAGCTCGTCGTGACCAACACCTCTCTCTACACTTCAAAGATCATCCACGACAGCCTGAAAGATCGAACTCTCTATGCAACGGTTAAGAAGGAGAAATCCGCCTCCGCTGGGGTACCCCAAGGTAGCCTCCTGTGACCTAGGCTATTTAATCATTTTATTTATGATCTCCCTAACCCCAGTAACTGCTCTGTTGCTCTATACGCAGACGACATAGCAATCACATCCACCCATAAGAACAGGAACGTAGCGTTACGTCGCCTTGGGGCTGACACAGCCCAGCTGACTGACTTCTTCAGTCACTGGTGACTTAAAGTCAAGGGCGTGAAAACAGAGGCGATCCTCTTCACACGCAAAAATGCCAACAAATTTTACAAAGGTAAAATCACCGTATGTGATATTCCTTGCTCTTTCAGCCAAGGGCTCAAATACCTAGGGGTGTTCTTGGACCGCTTCCTCACCTGGTCTGCTCACATTGCCGAAGCAAGACGTAAAGCCCACGTTGCAATCGGTGCGTTGTACCCGATTTTCAACGCCAGAAGCTACCTCAGCGTAGAGAATAAAAAGGCACTTTACAATATGGTCATCAAACCGACCATGCTGTACGCCTCCCCCATATGGTCTGAAAACATCTCCGACGGCAATCTCCTTCTCCTACAGAGGGTCGAAAATAAATGCCTGCGCATAATCTCAGGCATGAGGAAAAATTCCAACACGCGTTACCTCCGTGCATGGTACAAAGGCCCAAACATTCAAGAGACCCTACGTCTAAACCGCGCTAGCTTCATGAAGAGTTTAAAGCAAGGGCCTCACCTCGCTCCAACTCTCAAAGCTACGAAAATAAAGAAATTTAAGTTGCAACTCAAAGTCTCCAAGAACCTCGTCAAGATGATGTCAAAATCCTTATGCTCTCTCATCCCTTCTCTTACGGGAAATTCTTCTTTAGAGGAGGCGGAAGCAGAAGAGGCCGACAGTCAAGCCGGCCTTCATTTAATCGCCCTAAGATATAAATCTTAAATTTAACGAGCCAGACTCGTATAAGTTCTTCAAACTTACGCCAACATTACGAGCGATTCTTGGTAAGAATTGAACATTTGTTAATGATTCAAAGACAATCATTCTCTTATGGGGTTTTTTTCTTAAGTGTTTTCCCCACACAAAGCCTTCAGCTGACAGAATCTTTTTAGATAGCAGTACTTAGCTAACTTACCTGCGGGAAAGGGATATGAAGACTTAGTCTGTACCCACCCTAGCACTGACTTCAGCCAGGAAACTAGGAGCACGCTTCGCGGACTCCACATAATAGTTTCAGTAGGAAAATAGAGGTTGGAAAAAAAAATTACTCTCTATCAATTCGAGTCTATTTGTGCGCTCGAATACCTGAATATGAATACATAAAAGTGTACAAAGTCTCAATAATTCAAATTTGATATTGAAGTTCTATCAAGCACCCTCAGTCGAATTCTTAAATTAAATGAGACCAACAATGTTGAATTATACTAAAAAAAGATTGAGGTTTGCAAATTCATTTTAATGTGAGTACATTTATTCTTTTGTATTAACATAAATTGTTGGTATTAAAGGGCATACGACCTGACGCCTCTATAAAATGTATTCTTTCCAATACAGTAAATTATTTAATAAAAACCTCTGAAATTAAAAGTATCTGTAATTAACCATGATTATTTTTTCTATTAATAAAGCAGTCATTTCCAATCGACATTATCAACTCCTAACATTTTAAGTGGGTGTATAGATTCTGATTTGGTAATTTAAACGTCTTAGATAAAATGAATGGATATATATTTTTTAAATTATTTGAATGTTCGATCTGTGATCTAATAGATGGGTTTCGCTTTGAAACAAAGATAGATCACCGTCAATTTTAAATGCATGTTCAAACAATATTGCAAAACATTACGCCTACCATGTGTTTAACCCCAGGATATTATCGATTACGGTTTTTTGTTTTTTTAAAAATTCAAGTCAAGGTTTTGCATTATCGAACAAGAATCCTAACAGTATATATAGCTAGCAGTTTTCATAATCTTAATGCCATGAACGAATCTGTTCAAACACTTTATCATAGATCAAAATGGGTTGAGAATAACAATAAATAAACTTAATTATCATATTAAAATGTTTGTTGGTCATACTATGATAAATACAATTTATTCTTATTAATAGGGTTGACATCGTTCTTGTGGCCAAGATTTGAGGGCTTAAAATTTTACAATATTTACATTGAAGTTGTAGCCTATTTTCATAGAATTCAGTAGTTAGTTCTACGTATTTAGAGCTATCTACCAATAACTCCTCTCAACATTAAAAAATCCTTTTTTTCTGTGTGAAAAAAAATTCTTTTATACTTATTTGTAACAAATATGGCAAAACAACTAGACTGTACTGCTCAGAGAGGTCCTTAACATTTTAATTGTTGACTGTTTAATTTCGTGTACATATAATTTGTTTGATGATCTGTAAATTCTTGTCTTAGTTCATGAAACAACTGTTTCATATACCTTGTAATTATTACCATTCAGTTTTATATAAATAGCCCTGTTATGATTGTATTTTTACCAGTAGCTGATAATTCTTGTGATGAGCAAAACTTTAAAATAATGCATTTCCATCAACAATTGACAGTTAACACCCTAAAAGTAAAAACAAGTGAGTTTATCATATAAGTATTTTGTCTATTGAACAATACATTTCAGCATCATATATATACATTAGATACAATACGCTGTAATAAGAACCATGAATGATTTAGAATCTAGATTGTAGGTCCATCGCTGTCCACAGTTTCATTGCAAGTAAATATATTTTATAATGAGTGTTTGTTTCTTTTAAAAATCAATCCTTAAGAACATCGCTGCATTAAAATATTTTAATAAGTAACTAAGCTAATAGTTATAAATTAATACATATAAAAATCCTAGACAACTTAACACTACAAATATTAGCAATATTCAATTATTTTTCTCTCATAAGTAGGACATAATCACATAAATATTGCATTAAAATATAGAATATAGACTAACTGTATATTAAACGGTTCATTATGTATTATTTTGAAAGAATAAGAATCAATTTAATTCATAATTGAATGTTATTTTCTCGCAAGGAGAAGAGATTTCATAATAACGGGAGTGGAACGATTGTATAAAAAAATATGTTTTAAATACGGATATATATACATAAACGTTATTTAAACAAGATATTCGAACGAATTAAATTTGATTCAACTGTTATGTAATGTAATGGTATAATTGAAGTGATCAAAAGACACATCACTTAATAATTTATAATTTATACGAGATAAAACAAAGAAGAGCTATTTTTTTAACTTTCTATAATATTTAAATAATGTTTTGAGACAAAACCTTCAGTAAGCTGCACATATAGTAACGATAATACTCGGTACCCCTCGATCAATCATTGGAAGATGTTTTAAATATCTCCATTTGACACTGATTTTCTCAGTATACCGATCAATTTTTCTACGCTTAAGTATGGACACGATGATTGTGTCAATACAACAGGTTTTTGGTGACCTTTTAGGTCTATCAGCACATATTGTGTTGCACTGTTTACTATAATTTTCTAGCAACAGACCATTATCCGAACCATTAAACCTGTCCAGATTTGTAATATTACAACAATCTTTACATTTTTTTGCTGCAAAAGTTGTTGAAGCTCAACTTTTTTTACTTGATACACAAAGTATATTTCTTAGTTGAATTTAGTGGCTTAGAGCAAGATGTTAATTTAGATAGTAGAACTAACAGACATTTGCTGAAACATGTTTGAACTAGATTTTACAAAAAGTTCTTCTATAACTAATGTAAGTACATTAAACGGATGCCAAAAAAATTCAATAATTCATCAGTTTGCTTCGTAACACCGAAAGTATTTTTATGATGACAGTTATGAATTTCACTTTTATTTATTAGTTAAGATAGCGATTATAAGTATGGTAAAGTCATGTTAGTTACGATTCATAAGCACGTAATATACGTTTTAAAAATATTACTATCAACCGCTGACTAGCTACTCTAGATTGAGAACAGCTGCTGTTTCTCATTTAATTTTATACTACAACTAGAAAAATGGACTTTCAGTTTTCAGGTTAATCTAGATAGGGTGGGCACAAACTGAATACGTTTACCCATTACCGCTTTTATTCTAGTTATATTTTTTGTAGAACGAAAAATTACTTCAGATGAATGTTTTGTGTGTAAAAAAAAAATATGATCAAACATTTATATACACTGACTCAATAAAATAAACAAAGCTCTTCAATTTTTATTAATAATTATTTTTTTTGTTAGAATACAATTGAAGGGTTCACTTTGGCTTACTTAGTCTCTAACGAAAAACGATACGCTTAGGATAACTAAACTATCTTTTAGTTTATTAGAGTTAGTCGTTATATTATAGTTCGACGGTAAAAACTGATTTTATCGAAAACATTATAATATGGTGAATCGTATTATGAATCTTTGCAATGAGCTCCTGTTAATTCTCATGTGTCGATATAATAGTGGCTTACATCAAATGGTCGGGTAAGAAATTTTGTACCTAAAACCAAAGTTAAATGATATTTCCATTCCAAAAAGTTGTCAATTTATTTTTATAATTTACATCATTTGGCCGAGACCTGCTCTGTCGTCTTTAAAATGAGATTCAATAATTAATTTATTTTAGTATTTTGAGGGTTACATCGATTGGCCAAAACACTGTCGGTATGCATATATTACAACAACATTTTTATCAAAATATTGATTAATAAAATCAACTAATTCAACTATTCCTTTGTTAAATAGTATTCAGAAATGCTTTCTTAGTACGTGAGAATAGTTTTAAAACGTGTGTTAAAATTAAATCCGAAACAAATGTTGACGGTTTATTTTCAAAATGTTCTTGTAAATATTTTCTTATTTGTCCTAACGGTAGAGTATACATTATATAACTTTACAGTTTTTACTACACTGATACGCTTTTTGTATAATACACAGAGCGTGTCAGTGTATTAAAATGTATGAATCTCGTGATCCTAGATACTGAAGCAGGAGTGCAAAGCTTTAATGTGGCAACTCTTCCTCAAGGCTTTATATCTTTTAATTCCACGTAACGTCAGCTACTATCGAAAATATTTTTTAACATAAATAAATAAGGTTGTGTTTAAATTTTTTTTAATTTCTTCACAAAACATTTATGATTTTTTAACTATGTTGAAATACAGTTAAAAATAGAAAACCTTCAAATAATTATCATATGCATGTTTATTGCGTATCCACATACGAGATAAATCTCTGTCTAAATTAATAGTGTATAAAGTAGACAAAAATGATATATGACAATTTTATACAAACGATATTTGATACGACGCTCATAAATTACAAAAGATGAATTTAAAATTATGCAACGAGTAGCTTGATAAAATATAACATCTCACAATAAAACATATTTTACGTTTAGTTCGCCAATTAATATTATAGAAGTTATACGCCCACCTATTATTTTTTCTTTGCAAATAATAATTATATGCTGTAATATTTTTTTTGTGTACGGCCCGTTAAAGTATTTGCTATTAATATTAAACACTACAGTCTCTTTTATTATGCACTCGTTAGATACTTTTTCAATATTTTTCCAATGCTGAAATTATAATTTATCCAAAGCAATGAAAAAACCATGTGTTAACATTATAACAACGATTGCAATTGCAAATTTTTATGATCAATTATTGATTAGTCACAAACTGGGAACCGTTATGCGGCCTTGTCAGTATGCAAATGACAACTTGTCAAGGCATCGGTCAAAAAAATTGGTTTTTGACTAGATAATTTTATTCCGAAAGACCTCACCGAAGTCATTTGTTATTGATATATATGCCACTGAAAAAAAAAACTAGAAGCTTATTACGCCAGACATATTATAACTGCTTTAACGAATGATAAGTAGAAGATAGGAAGATTTTTAATACTTTATTAATTTTATTGGATCAAGTTCTAATTGATTTTTGATATACGACATATTTACTATATTGTAAAAAACATTTTTCTCGTAGATATTCATCGAAAAGGCCACACCTAAAAAACACTCTGGATGCATATATTATTACATAACTAAAGTCCCAAACTGAAGACATTCAGTTAATATACCTGATGTTTTAAAACGAAAAAACAGTTGTGTATTTTTCTATTTCTTTAAAATAAGGAAAATTCTTGAACATTATTCACTAAGACTGGTGGTTTAGTTTATATATATTTCAACTTCTATATCCTTATAATTTCTCTCGTAGAAATTTGACTATCTATATTCATTTCAGTTCGAAAACTTTTTCGTTAGGCGTGATACATACAATGCAACAAAATTCCCTGCGAGGCAGCCTTGCTATCCAGCGTTGAATGTAAATATGTATACCCGGCATTACAGTCGACAGCAAAATAAATGAATTTTTATCCGTAATCACTGCGAAAAATAATAAATAAATTTAAGAGTAGTGTTTTAATAAGAACTGATGGTACCCTCCGTTGGTGAATTTATTCACTTTTCCGGTAGGGTAATTGTAGAATATGAGGTTAGTAGACGACTGGGTCGTTACCAGGACAGAAAACGGAAACATTTATATAATTTAAGACATCGACTGAGGGTGCTTTATGGAATTTCAATATCAAATTTGGATTATTGAGATTTTGTACACTTCCGTGTATTTTGTCACTAACGACCCGGGTTTCGCCTTTCGGCATCTTCAGGCATTCGAGCACACGAATGGACTCGAACTGTCTACAAAATACATGGAAGTGTACAAAATCTCAATAATCCAAATTTGATACTTATATATCTTGATAAAAACAATATATACTAATATCTACCCGTTAACTTGATATCTTAAATAATCATTGGAAATATTGAAGATGACAACTTAGTCACGGTAACCAACCAATATTTTGCAATAGTCAAACATTATTCTGGAAAGAAATAATTATTTTATAATTCAAGATTCGAGTAAAGATATTTCTAATTAGTTTAACAGAAAATAATATCAAATATTAATATTCTTCTTTACCATCAGAGAAAGATTGTATAGATGCTAATAAATATAACACATTTGTTACATATAACAATTTTAGAGAAATAAATTGAGATTTAATTTAGTTGTTGAATATAGCTTAGTTTAATAAATATACTGACTTAATGCAGCTGCACCATAACAGAAGACAGTACCGAGCGGTGGTCTAATCTAATACACTTTGATAGGAGCAGCATTCGCGGGACTTCCTGCTTTTCCTTATACGGAAGGTGAACAAAAAACCTCATTAACTGACATTTGGAGAAATGGAGTTGGCTCAAACAGTAACCCAAGGATATTAGTCGCTACATATATTGGATTCAAACTTAATCTATGTTAATTTATAAAAAAACAAATTGTCTTTCAAATAATTGAAAATTTTCTCGATTATATATAAATTTCATTTCTTAACAACTAAGTTACGATTTCACATAATAAAGTTATGTTTTAATCAATGCATATTTTCATAAATAACATATTAATGGGCTTTACATACGGGTGCACTCACGCACAATTGGGAGGTTTATGTATTTTTAAATTTATATATTCATATTTTAATGAATGACAATAGCAAGATCCTGTCACGTCAAATATTACTTCTGGAAACCAATTTTCTAAAGCACAATTAGTTCCAAATAACAAAGATAGCGCCACAAAAAAAAGCTTTGATTAAACTTGTATTGGTAAAAAGTTACACACAGGATAATTACCCTTACTAGTATATTCTCAAGATTGTGAACGGTGAACAGTAGCGACGTGAAATTTGCACATAACATTCTGGCTGCAATTTCTAGGTCAACTGTGGTATTTTCAACACTAAAATTTAAGATTATTATGGATTGATGAATTATATTTTGTAGGTGTTACATGAAGTACGGTCCACGGTAATGTTTTCAACTTTTAACTTGCAAATTTCAACATTATATAGCACCTAAATAACGTCTACGTAAGCAAATATAAGCGCTCTTTATTTTTGAACAAAGCCGGGTAAAAAATATTAGTACTCTATATAAATTAAAATTAGAGTAAATTAAGTGTAAACGATTATTAATGATAGATTTTTTAAAAAAATGTAGTTGAAATTCTTAAATCAAATTGATTTATTTATAGATTTCTTAATTAACAAAAAGAAGTATAATTTAATTGCTTCCAAGGTATAAATACGTTTTTCATTCCAACAGTAAAAATAACCGATTATGTTTCAATAATTGGTATCATTAATAAATATATATCATTTCCGCTTTCTTCCTCCTACTTGAGCTCAATAACGAATACGGTATGCCCACTTGATTTATCTTAAGCGAATAAAAAATCTTCTCTGCATCATTACCATGCCTTTTCATATTAGGCTATGAATGCTGCTGTTCATAATGTCCGCGCCTGTCATATGATATGTGCCTATTTACCATTTTTTCTAATTCTATTTTTAGTAGAACAATAATATGTAATCATATGCAATGGTTTGATTAATCAATTTTATGTTCTACTTTGCGGTAAACTTTAGTACATTTTGTAATCAATTACAATATTTAAATTTCGTTTTGTATTGCCATCGAAGTTTTTTTTTGTCGTGCTTAAGTACCGTAAAATATTGCGGTAATCAAAGTGCACGAGGAAATTTTAATGCACATTATTACCTACTTGAATGTATAATATTCCATTATGAATAATATTGGGGGTTTTTTTAGTAGGAGCAACAATTTTCTTTCAAAATAACCACCTCTTATACTACCTGTATTGGTTAGGTTATTTTATGTAATTAATTAAAATTTTATAAGAAAACTCTTTCCTTGTTCTACTAATGTAACATAAAAAAGTTAGCGAGAAGGATTAATCATTCAATTAATGTAAACAACGCAATTGCTGCGTTGGTTCGTTCATGAAATCCATGCATACAGCAAGCAACTTGCATTGTACATCTATTTCATTCCAAATAAGAATATAATGACGTTTGCGGTATCTAATCCCAATACAGGTAATTTTAGATTTTTCAAACGATTTCTAAATTTCGAAGGCATGGATTTCTTTGAAGTCTAAAATTCTTTCTCACCCATCTGAACACCAAAACAGTTCATAACGAGCGCGATAGACTACTAGTCATGTATATCCTTATTTCAGGTTGAGCGATTGAATTGTTATTCATTATTCTTTAAAAAACGTCTATTGTTATGCTCCACATTTCAGCGGATATTACTAATTTAAGCAAGACTTATTGACAATTTTGAATTAATTATTCCACACGGCTTCATATCTCCTCAGAAACGAATGAAGACCGTGACTTCGCTGGACAAGTGGGGTGTCACAAGACTTACGAGTGCTGGAGGTCAGCGATTGGCGTAGGAAGGCGGAGGACCGTGTGGAGTAAAGTAGACTGATTGGGGTGACCAAGGTCCTCACCAGACTGTGGCTCTAGAAAATGAAGAACAATGAAGGCGTCAACGATTACACCACAAAATTGTGAATAACATTATGTAAAAATAGCTTCAATGTGAAAAATCAACATATACTTTTAATACAAAAAATTATGAGCAAGCTGTTAATGCCACACTAACTTAGTAGCATTCCAAAATTAGGATTTTAAAATTTAATAAAATATGCTAAGTAAAATATTATCCAGCTTTTGAATTTTTTTTGCAAAATGAATAAGTGATTTATAAAATAATAATCAACTTTTTAAGCTGCTTTATACGTTATAGTTAAATATTATGTTAATTTATTAAATTGCCTCATAATTGTCAGTTTTATAAATATTATAATAAAAGAAGTATCTTAATAATACGTGGGGATCAGTTTTATTTTTATGCACGACAAACATAATAAATTCTACGACTTTTTATATGCGTTATCAAAATAATGATGGTGGTTTTGGATAACGTAAAAAAATACTTGCTAGATAGCTAATGATAATGTAAATTTAATTGAAACGTATCGATGTAATTCAGCTGGTAGCCAATAATACAGTGTTTTAAAAGAGTTCCCAAAATATCATTACCGGCTACCGTCAATTACATGTAATTATTGCCCGGCCTTCACGACGTTTCCAGATATTTTTTTGTAAAGGAAGCACATTTTATTGCAGAGCGCGTCGTGTTGTTATCGGAATGAAATGTTGGTCGATGTTTTTGTGATCATTCCAAAACGTCTAGCCGAATGGTTGAGAATCGTCGACTCCGGAACCATAAATTAGCTAACATTTTTAATGTTTTGCGATGGATTCAGCCGTAATTACGAGAACATCCCATATAAATTTATACAGGATAACTTTGCTCATCTTCAGACTAAATTTATTTTAAAAAATATGTTAAACAATGTTCCAAGAAAACCATTGGTAAGTCGGCGACTTTATTTTAGTACATCACAAGAAAAAAATAAAAGTAATTCTGCTCTCGGTGTGTGATTTGTATATGTATGAATAAATTTATACCGGTATTTAAATTCATAGTTTTGGAATTTAATATATGGCTATGTTCAGTATTTTTTTTTCGTCACTACTATAAATACAATCGGCGCAATGACTATTTGCTTAAATTAATTCGTCACGCTTTATCGTTCTCAGCCATACAGATCTGTTATGAAAGTATTCAAACATTTCGAAAGAATTGCTATTTTCAATAATTTGTTATGATTCCATTTATATGTTATGATTCCATATTTCGTTATACCTAAAGAAAACCCCATTTTAACACTACAAACTGCTACATAAAACCATAACTACTGAAGAAAAACACAACTTTTTCTTCTTAACATTAATGTATGCTATGGTACAAATTTAAATCACTCTTTTTCAAATATATCCTCTTACGATGTTGGAGCATATGCACTCGTTATATCACAGTAAAAAAATCTATGAGAACTTCTTACTTCTCAATTGCTCAACATCTCATTTTCGAAGAGAGTAGGGATATAAGGATAGAGCTAGGACAGAACTATTGGTTAACTTATCGCTCTGGCTACGACTCTCTTAAGGATCGGATAGGTGGGAGGTAATTTTAGACATCACAAACATTCATGCCTACGAACAGAAATCTTTGAACCGGTTGAAAATTCCGTTTATAAAACTGTCCGTACTGGAATTTGAGCCTGAGAGATCCATAGATAAAGTCAATAACGTTGACCATTACACCATGAGCCCGACTATCTAATCAATTACTAAGAGAAAACTGTATTATAAAATCAACTTACAAAAGAAGAAAACTTTGTAGTCAATGCGTGTCAGTATAAATATTTTTAATACAAATCTTTACATATCACACAATACACACTTCTAAAATCTGACTGACATCTAGTTTATAATATTTATGATATATTTTATTCGAATAAAAATTAAAATGCTCACCTCAAACAATATTTTTAGTATTTAACGCTGCAGCCTTTTCAAGACTCAGCTTCTCAAAACAATTAATCATGGCATGGATCAATCGACGCTGAATTTAAGTGTTCCAAATGGTTGTCAACACCTGAATAGGCGTCTACCGCACAGAAAATAATTTTAAATTTGGTAGAGCAATCACAGCGCTAAAAATGTAAATCTCTGACACGTTGACCTTGGCAAGCCTACTATACCGTTGGACGATAGCTATTAACACAGTGTTTCTAGGTGCCATTATTCTATTATTTATATTAATAATTATATTTTTTCAATTATCATTATAGGTTAATTACATTCAGTTTCATAATAATAATAAATAATGAATCAAACAAGAGATTTTAACTTTCTGCTTTTTAATCATAATCAAAATGAATCAATTGAAACTCACCCGTAACAGATCGGTTAAGAACAGATTTTTTTGCACAAAACACATCGAAAAAGAAAGTCTCACTTTGGGTTATTTATTCTATATATTTCAATGTTATCGGTTGAATATAATAGAATCATGAATTTTCATCTGTGTTGCTTTGCAGCAAGAATCTCTTTTGAGTTATCGGTAATAAAAATTGCTAGGTTAAATAACATCTTGATTATTTTCAATTTAATATATTGAATCTTGAGCACGGCTTAATTTAACATTTCTTCTCTACGAATTGGTTCGGTAACTACGCATAACCATCCCAGTTTGTTTGTCAAGTGATTTTAAATTTAAATTGTATCTGGGGTAAAGGCAATTTTTTTTAATTTGAAGAAGTGGAATTACTTACTAATCGTAACATGTTGAATGCTCATTTGTTTTTCTTTTGATGTTTTGATTACGTCACTAAATAAAATCACGTTTTTTTTTTGAAATTATAAATCAATAATAATTGCCAAAAAATTCCATCAATATTTCAAGTTAATTGTGATTTTCTATATAATTTATAATATTTTAAAAATAAAAAACAATTTGTTTGTACTACTTCCACGGGTTAATAATGATCAAAGACCGGTTTCATTATAAACATGTGGAAGTAGTACAAACAAATCGTGTTTAATTTTTTTATATAATGCCTTTCCACGAAGAATTGACAGTTAATACCTTAATAGGGATAATTAATAATTTTAAAAATGATCCAAAATTGGTTAATTTAATTGAGAATCACTGTTTAATCCCACTCTTCATTGACAGTCAATCAATCTACTAAAACAGATGTCTACCTATTAACCCTTCAATGATAAATATCATTTTTATTGTTATAATTTACACAACCAACTTTGGGTAAGTAAGTTATAAATTTATGATAAATATTCGTTGTAAATCATTGTAAAATGATTCCGCCATAATAAATTACGAATGTTCTTTATATTTTTGTTAATATCTAACATGCTTTATATTTATTGCTTTGGCCAAAAGTATTTATTGTTTTCGTAGTTTTGCAACGGGTTAATTTATCGATGGCTAACTATATCAAGGTTGCGCCGACGTGAAAAAAACCGTCAGACGGCGTCAAATGTAATTTTTGAGGAAAGACGCCGATGGGCGCGTTTTTTACGATTGGTACTCAAACCGCAAGAAGTGTTGCCGAATTATTTTAATGATACTTTTGCTTTTAAACTAATTACAATCTTTAATATCAGGAATGCTATCAATTTTATTTCATAAACAATACAAGGTGCATAATATAAATAAAAAAAATAGTTTCTTTATACGACATTGTGTATTGCTAGAGTCTTTCTATTATTTTTGTTGTTATTGTTTCAGGTGGTGTTTATTGTATATGTGGCAATCAAGACTACTTAAAATTTCGTGTGAGAAGAAGCATCATAAATTATGTTAAAGAAGAAAACATCTAACAGTAATGAGTTTCTTTGATGTTCGAAATGAGTCACTGATTCGTTTAACACGCTCCTGGTGATTTGTCAAAAAAATAAGTTTTTAATGTGTGTGTGTGCTCTATCAATAGATTTTTTCCAGTTGTAAGTTTAAAATTTCTTCCTATTTCGTCCCATGTTCGAAATTCAAAACCTTTCTAAACCTAAAAATGTCGTTTTTTTTTACACGATCTCGATCCTCGTTTTAAATGAATGACGCGCTCTGAAAAAACGACAGTGTAAAAGAATATTTCACGTTTTCTTAGACACCGGAAGACACAAAATAACTTAAATTATACTTAAAACTACCATATTGCCCATAAAAGTTTTTCGTGGTTTACTCAAAACTCTAAAAACCTTCGAGAGCGTGTTTAGCGACTCAGCGACTCAAACACACTTTGTAGACATTTTTATATCATTATCAGAACTAGTTTCTTTAAATCAATTAAAATTTTAACTGATAATCATAAAGATGTTATTATACGTATAATAACATCTTTAAGCAATTTATAAAATTGCCTTTATTTTAAAATATGCGTAAAACTATATAACCAAGTTATATTCAATTTTCATTGTACAAGCGTAATAAAACTGTTTCCTGGCTGTCAGTAAAAGCTCACCAGATCTGAAAAAAGATTAATATACCGTGTTTCAGGTATTTCGACTGTTTTTTTCAAATCCGCAATACCCGTAATTAATATTTTGATTTAATATAAAAAGTAGTGCAGTATTTATGATCCACCCAACGGCTACTTCCTGTCATAAGCATCCTAGAATTCCATAGTCGAAATTTTGTCTATCCAATGTCTTTGAAGGTGCGTGTAACACACATAGGCAATTTATCACAGATGCGTAATATTTTTTATGCCTCGCGTTGCTTCATGCAAAAATTGCACCTATTGTCGAATTCGCGTTCACAAACTATGATATCGTCAATTAAATACTTCGTTTATTTATAAAATTTTATTTGATGATAATATTATTTTCAACAAGTTTTTCTTAGACTTTTATTGTAATACATGTTTTATTATATATTGCTCATTTTTATTAATTTTCATAATACCACTAAATACCAGTTTTACATATAGGATTCTGGTATTTTATTTTTCTGTTATTGCAATCTTTAAGTTTGAAAACGCTAAAAGGGGGGAGAAGTGTCGTTGTCTGCAAAACATTATGAAAGCATACAAAATCTGTGCAGTTCAAATGTGTTTTTGAAGTTTTGTCGAGCACGTTGCAATAAGGACAACGTCTACTTGATTATTTAAATCATACACTATGGAACGTCTTTGTGTGACACTAGACAGTTAAGACAACCAGCAACGATTGCAGATAATACATAATAAAGAATCATTTCATCCGACTACAAAATCTTACTACACCAAAAAACGTGTTGTCATCCTAATAAACGGGTTGGGATTGTCCAATTATTATTATAACATCTCCATTTCGTATGAAACAGCAAGTAAAATTACTAACGCAACCGTGAAATTGTAGGTGTAAGATAAATAAATAACAGAAATGTATACATGAATTATTCAGTACAAATCATAACTTGTTTAGAATCACCAAATTATATTTTTTTTGCTCTAACCCGTTTATCAGGTCGAGATTTAGCAATAAACAAAGTCTTAAGTAACACAAATAATTGATACCTACGAGGTGTGTACGAACGGTGTATATATAAATTCTTAAAAATAATTTAATTCCTTAATTCTCTGCTTACCAATTAGATATGCATATCAACACATAATTCTTTAAGTCCTTGAAATAAAATAAAAAAATGTGTTCAATTCAATTTTCTATTCATTAAAAAAAGCAATTTGCAAGTATCCCGATTGAACTTCTTGTTATCTTGATAATTACTATATGTTTAATTACTGCTGATAAATACAAGAGTCATTTTAAATCATGCTAATTCATAGATTTAGTATCAACACGCTTTTTTAATGACACTTTAATTCGTAGTTTTGTTGTTATGCATGAAATAAAATAATTAAGCTTAGAGATTAATAGCATTTCTGGTAATGAAATTTAAACATTTTCCATTTTTTTTGATTTTAATATTGTCTAAAAATTCAACCATTTTTTTACCATCGTCAAAAGAAGTAAACCCGATTTAATGTATTTTTTAAGGCTGAATTGTTGGTAAATAAAAATAATACAGTCACAATAACTTCTTCTAAAATTTCAGAATCATAAAACTACGTTCTGTTTTATATTTATTATGTGAGATATGATTTTGCTCTTCTGATTTTTACTGTATACATACCTGTGACCTGTAATACATCCTATCCTTGAATAGTGGATTAGGGTGAGCCATAAGCTTCTTACTACTATGCCTTCCGCATCCCCTTTTTTTCTATCTTCATCCTAACGAATTATAAAAAGACAAATTTAAGCGACTGAATAAATACCAGTTATCGTAAACAAACAATATATGCTTCACACTGTGAGCTGCCATTGTTGAAAATAAAACCGTTAAAGCGAAAATATTATTGAAATTAAATATTTTCAATTTTACTTAATTCAATTAATTAAGTTTTCCGGCTGATCTGATTACAGATTACATCGAATTTGGATTGAGGTCGATCGGTGCGACTCAGCATCTCGAGGGCATCCATTCAGAAGAATATATTCTGTGCGGCTTGTAACATAAATTATATCCTGGGGCTCTTTTGCAGACCAAGATAAGAGGGACCCAAAGATATTAACTCTTTTTTCTCGGATTTGAAACAGATTTATACGATACTTATGATATAAAAACAAAAATTTCACTCATCATAAACGGTGCTGCTATTATTTTGTCACAATACGAAAATCGGAGATCGAATGAAATGGGACAACTTTGGTAAATATAATATAACATCATTGTAAAATAACAATGCTTACAATAGCATTGAATTTTACTATATTTATTTTCCACAAGAATATTGTAACATTATTAATAGCTTATTTAGCATCACGATATCGTCTAAACTAATTCTCGTAAAAATAAATAAGTTGCTAGTTTTATCTATAAAAAGGAATGTTAATTTATTATTCATTAGTATAAATCAATATTTTTGATACAACGGCTTAATGTGTAAGCTAAGTTTAATAATCAATATAAAAACACACTTATCAATTACCAAAAAAGTTAATTATTACTGAACAGAACTAGGGTATTTGATTGAAGATTGATACTGGGAAAAGTGTGTAATTTAAAATACGGTTTTCTGATTGGATAAAATAGAGATTTATTTTTAGTGTCATAATATGATGACACTCTATTGAATTTTAACAATGCGTTACCTTACTTTGAAAAGGTTCTAACTGCACTTGACCATGTTTTGAGATATGAGCGTTTGAAGTTTTGCCTAATCATATTTTGTATTTTGAAGGAAAAATGTATTTTTAATTATTGAGTTAGGATATATGTACATATATAAATATTTTACTTGTTTTTTATAAAATTTATTTTAACTTAAGCTTTAATATTAGAAAATAATGAGTATATTAAGCTTTTATTAGAACTGACAACAATAGTTTGTTTGACAAGCTTTCATCGGATATTTCAATTTTATCAAACAAAATGTTCTGATTTTTGAGATTTTTATTAATATTATATATTATCATGACTTGCTGAACCATATAAGCTAGCAGTAATATTATAATACAACAAAATAATAATATATATATACTTTGAATGTTTGAAAGAACTCAACTAACTTTCGTCAATGACGACATCAATAGAACAATAGAAGTAAAGGGTAAATACACACCAACCATTGAGCGAAGGATGTTCGACATGACATAAAAAACTTTTTTCAAAAAACTGCGATGTGTATTTTTTCTGTGAGATGACAATAATTAGTTATGTCGATTCATTGAACCGTATAAAATAAATTTATGAAAAAAACTGTTTGGTTAGAACTCCGAAATACTGCTAACTCCCTCATTGAACAATATATGACTGTGAAATCAACGTATATGGTAGAATGTTACTAATACAACATTTTTCAATCAAAAGGTCATTTTAGGCAAAAGTGTCAGTTAGAACCTTTTCAAAGTAAGGTAACGAATGGGCAACTTTTGTAAGTTCTAGGCAAAAATGATTATTTCTTATTTTTTTGATATTATTATTACCGTTTATAAAAACTCTACTATTATTTCATTGTTTTAAAGTCTCACTACTACAATACTGAGATGATGGAATATAAGTATGTATTTCTAAACATGCACGAAGTAAAGAAAATTCAAAGAGGATTTTACATGTACACACACTGGAAATTAGAAAATTAAGATTCAGTAACAAGTCATTTATATGTAAGATACTAACTATAATATAGACGGTTTTTGTTTGGAAAATTGATAAAGCCTTCAAAAAATACGAAAATGAGTTAATGATTGGATCTAATTTTAAGGACGACAGAGCAGGTTTTGGCCAAATGATGTAAATTAGGAAAATAAATTGACCACTTTTTGAAAGGGAAACATCATTTTACATTAAGTTTAAAAATTCTGGCACGGCCACTTGATGTAAGCCACTATTATATCAACAGTCCTTACGTATAGTCCCGTATCTGTAAACATGAGAATTTTCAGGGGTACATTTCAAAGATTCACAACGCATCTCAGCATAATATAATGTTTTCGATAAATACAGTATTTACAATTTATATTTTGAGGGTTACACTAACTGACCAAAACACCGTCGCTGTTCTGAAAGAAGACATATGAAGTTAGTTATCCTAATATGTTTATTATTTCAAACTCAACCGTATGACAGGACAGACTAATTTTTATAAATTACACTTTTACTTTAAAACAGTACTTCACAAACAAAAAAAAATGAAAAATGTACAGCATTTCAAACATTTGAACAACTTCAAAGTTCAATTACTCAAAACTATTATTTTTCAGTTAGTGTCTTCTTCCAGAACAACAACAATATACTTGGTTTAAATTCATTAAAAATATCTTTAAGTCTTAACGCTCCTTTTCTTTTTACAATTTTTATTCTTAATCCATCATTACGCAAAATATTTTTTACTATTGAAGGGGAATTCAGTTATATTGCTACATGATTTAAGTTTTAATATTTGCAATATCGACATTATGAGTGAGCAGTGATATTTTTACAAATATTATACAACGTTGTTTGCATTAATTTATCTGCGTGAACATAAAAATCTCACTTCATGAAAGTATTAGGTGAACAGCCCTGTAAGCGGCTCTTATTGAACACTACCAACTTTACTGATAACAGAAGTGCCTGTTGAAATCACCGCAACAACCTTGGCAGGAGGCCTCGGGCGTCGTCTACCACCGACGGCAGATATTACACCCGGTAATGTCTGATCGGGTGACCGCTCAAATAAACAATATACCGGGAAATTGTATGATTGTCTAATACATTTATTTTAATACATATTGTTAATATAAATATTTGTTTATTCCTTGATCTTATAAAATACATTCTTCGGCAGACGTTTAAGGTAATTCAATGGTGGTTGAATTTTAAATTAATTGTTAGTTGTATTTGCAATGTATATTGTACCTGTTATTTATTAGGTATTTCGGCTGACTATCATTTTTGTTATTTGTAATGAATTATTCTTACGACATGTATCTTTTCATCGCTGCAACCGAGTAAATTAGATTTTAAATGCTCAAAGAAGTACAATACACGCCTTTCTCAACAACTAATATAGAAAAATATTATTAAAATGATCCAAGCGAAAATTGTACAAAAAAGACAGCATAACAAATTGCCTCTAGATTGAATAAAAGACTATTTGACGATTTATAAAATATTTTTATCAAAGTGAAGAAATTGTTCCGCTTAAAGTAGTGTAAACGCATAGTGTGAGAGGTCTACACAGGGACGGTCAACAGTTTTTATTAAAGAGCAGAATATTGTGAAAAAAATATATACAATATCATAAATTATTTATTTACTGTAAAAGCACGGAAAACCAGGGCTGTTAGTAAGGAAATTTATGGAAGTGTTCAAAATTTTAACGATTCAAATTCTGTTTTGAATTTTTCATCATCACCGTCAGTTAATATCATGAAATATATAGGTTCTTGATCTTCAGTGTTAATCGAAATTTTCAATATTTTCAAATATTCAATATTCAATTCAAAAATGTAGTAAACTAACATCGTTCAGTTCGTTGCACCCTTAAGATGTTAATAAAAAAATACATAACTGTTTTATTTCATTTGATGTGTAAATAGGTTAAGCATAAATGAAATAACAAAGTTAATATTTATTTATGCATTTAAATGACAAATTTTGCATAAATTAATTGTTTTAAGCATTTTGTTTCTAATGTTGCTGTTTGATCTTTAATAAATTATTCTTTCAAAATAATATATAAATCATTTATAAACAACAATTTTACACATTAATTTTTCCTGTAAGAACAAAAATTATAGTTATATTTGAATTTCTCGTGTTCGCGTGCCACTGGTTAAAACATTGAGTGATCTACAGAGTGTAGTGTTTTCTTTGAGTCCGCCTTAGCCCGCGGGCTGGGCGCGCCGTTCTCCGCTTGGCGGACTTTCCTCCCCTCACACTCCGCCGCGTGTCCTCCGATCATACCACCAACTCTTCATCCGTTCTCTTCGTTAACCAATTGAGCCCAAAACGATTTTAAAAGATAGTCTCGCAAAAACTCTCTATATATTTTGTATGGCTATTTCTGCTTTCTGTATAGTCCAATCTCAAGGTTACAGTCAATAATGTATTGTCATTTTATAGGTTGATATAATAATTGTCATGAAATATTAAAGTATAAATATCATGTTTGATCTAACTGGTTAAGACAGATGTTAAAACAAAAACATGAAAAACTTGTTGTATACATACAATTTCTAATATTATTTCTCAATATACGTATTTCTAAAATATGCCTAAAGTTTCACTGTCACTTATGTAATAAATCTATTTGCGTTAGAAAAATGGCTTACGTCAATATAAAGCATTTTTTGCATTTTAATATGCAATACTACCAAATAACAAATAAATGCTAGGAATTCAAGTAGCTGCACGATGTTTTTATTATTATTTTAAATGTTATACATACTTACAATTAAAATAATAAAACTGACACTTTTGAATTCACAGACAATATATATATATATTTTTTTTTTTCCATGTCCTCTCCCAATGTGGAGCATATGGTCTCCTAACGGAGGTATCTTGACAGAATTTTTTCTACGAGAACTGCTTGTCACTCAGTTGCTCAACCTCTCTTTTCTTTTTCGAAGAGAGTAGGGATAGAAGGATAGGGCTATGACAGGACTAGTGATTAGCTAATCGCTCTCGTTACGCCCCGTGAGGATGGGATTGGTGGGAGGGAGGACTCAGACTACGAACAGAAATCCATAAATCGATTAAAAGATCAATCTATGAAAACCGTCCGCACCGGGAATTGAACCCGAGACATCCGTGACCGTAGCCAGCGACGAAACCAACTGCGCCACGTACGCCGACATCCTTTGTATGTAAAATGTCCTGAAATCAAATACTTCCTAGTCCTAAATTAACATTAAATTGTACGCGGTATCTTTCTGTTTGCTTAAATAAGTACCAAAATAATTCAATAAATTAAAAGAATATTGTGCTCGAATAATGGCAGAAAGTGTTAACTCTCCGCTACCTTACAACAGCCTCCGTTTAGGTTTGCGCAATGCTCGCGCATTGTTAGCCAAACGTGATATACTTAGATACAGTTGTAAGAATCGCCTGATGCATTCTATTTTTTACACAGCACGCGTTTTAAATTACTCTTCTGAAGGATACCAGCCTGATAGGAACTATCTTGATCTAGTTCAAACAAATTCAGTACCGCACATACTCAATGTATCAAGTGAGAATTTTTTTTAAGAAATAGCATTATTGATAATTTCAGTTTACTTCTTGCCTTTCTTTTACTTCTTTAATATAAGACATGATAAAACAATTCCGTGCCCATTGAACAATAAATGTTATAGTATATGTATTGAAATAAATTTTAGTTGAAATTAATAAATATTATCTTATCAGATGTTGTTTTATTTGTATATTACATATTATATAATGTCACTTAAAATGGAAATGTGTACTACCACACTATATTATCAAAATTACATGTTAGCAACGTTAGTATCATACCTCTGAAGGTAACTTGCATGCGTTCATATAATTTTCTGTTAAAATCTTTGGAAAAAATTATACTTTCATTGAATCATAAATATATGCAATCAGTTTTTATTTTTGTTTACAATTTTGTTAAAATTAGCTAGATTAAATGATACCTTGTTTTATACATCACATTTATTACTCTTTCATTAAAATTTATATGCTTTTTTAAATACTTGAAAACACTGAGACAAAAACTGAACGCAATCGAGTAAATTCAGATGTCTAAATATTTTAAAATTACATTGAGTGTTATTATATTTTTCTTCGTGTTATTTATTACATTTTCATTGTTGTCAAAGCTTTTGACTTCTTGATTAATAAGGTAGAGTAATAAAATTTTAAAGAATATATTATTTCATTGAATTCCATTAAAATACGTTTCAAAATTTTCATTAATAAATATGACAGACAGCCTTTGACTTCATAATGTGATATAAATATACAACCTTTTTAATCTTAATTTTATATTGAAAATTTATTTCAAAACGGAGAAAAAGATAGAAAAATGAAATAATTATTCAAAGGTATAAGCTTCATATTTTCTTCAGCTTATTTTATTAAATTTATTATATGCTACCACAAAAAAGAGAGAAATATTAAATATCAATGATGAAAGATAGAATAATTTAAAAAACTAAACTTTGTCCGCTTAAACGTTTAAACTTCACTTTTTATTCGATAATTAATCACTTATAAAATTAAGTGTACAAATTTGTTTGGGTGCGTTCTAGATATGTTATGAAAAAATCACTAAATTTAAAAAAAAGCTTTATCTAAAAGTGACTTTTAATAAACGATATTTTTCAACAGTATTGTATGTCATATCGATAATTGTCATTTGTCTTCCAGTTTCAAAGAAAAAATCGTTAATTATTTTCTATATACAATGCATTGAAATTCTTTCTGTGATTATATTTTAGTGCATATTGCCACACCTTCCTTATCAAACGCGAGCCAAAAGATTTATTGCCGTTTTTTCTTCACATGCTCCTTGATCGCAATTTATGTGTACACTATTGACAAAAAATAATGATAATTAAGATTAAAAATCGCCTCGCCTGCCTTGTTTTAGAATACAAAATTAGGCTTGTTAAAAATACAAAACTGTAACCGGCCAATTTATAGACACTCGCTTCATTATTGTGAAGGTAAAACGGATTAAAAAACATCGCATTATCGTTTAATGTAATTTTATTGATACGGTTTTAATCTGTTTATTATGTAAATTTATTTATGAGACTTGTAATGTGATTTTCATAACGGTTTTATAACCTTTATCTCGCGTCTAATTTTAATTTGAAGTGCAATGTAATTTGGTTTGATTTTAATTGCAAAAATATTGAAGATTTTTTTCGAAAATTTTTAATTGGATGTAGAGACTTTTTGCAATGGTAATTCTTTATTTTCTTTTTTATTTCCAACAACAGTCATAAAATCAAGCATTCGAAGAAGTGTGTAATAAAATTGACTGTTATAATTATTTCAAGGCTATCTTCCTAAAAATATCTAAACCAATATTTTTATTGACATTTTACGTATCAACTTTCATGTTTTTATTCTTATATTTAGCCTGATTAACTATTTATTATAGACATACTTTTACCATACTTTTATTAGCATGTAATAAACACTTGGAAGCTTATTCTGATTTGCATGCATACAAAAAAATTACTAGAACTATATTGATGGGTTAAAGGGAGGATTTCAACCATTGTTGATTCTCAGAGAATGAATACGACAGGAATTGATATTAAATCTGCATGAAAATTTTCGTTCAAATTTGTGAGATCATTTTGAAGATATTTGGGAGTAACTATTATGTATGACTTATTATGTGAACCGAACGTTGTTAAATTTATCTAGACGTAAGACAGCTTGCTCACATTATTAAAATAAATTGAGGAGGCTAGCATTCAAAAGCCCAAAAACGCGTGCCGGTTTTTTTGATTGTCACTTCAATTACTATAAATAATTCCACCTTCGACTAAATCCAAATCTCTATCTCTCAAGGATACTCAAAAAAAGTTTTCTGCTTGTTATACTGAACATACCATGAACTCTGATACACTAGTATCGTTGTCAATTGATAGTCAGAAGGTTCTCAAAAATAATTTCCTCATAAATTGATAAGCTTGTAGCATAGAAAATTATATTGCAGGCGTAAATAATAAATCAAGTGTCAAAAAATATATTTTGTGAAACAATTTTTTGAATAGTTTTTATATAAAATTGTATTCGCTGTTTCGATTAATAATGATGTCCCCAACCGAATCAATTATTACTTTTTTAACAAAAAATGAAGTACAATGGTTGACTTTTACGATATATGACATCACAGTTCACTTTTTATTGCAATGAATATAGCGTTCACCATCAGCTGTATTTTTGCTTATGACGGCATTGTACAACTTTACACCAAATATTACATGCATCTAAATAAAAAAAAGTACAACACGGCTATTTTGATGAAATAAAGAGTGTAAGCAATTACTGGCTCGTAAAATAACGATAGTCGCAATATGGAGAGGCATATCGAATTGCCTTCCGCTGGTATTGGTTTGTTAATTTAACAGTTTCGTTTTCCCTTGGATCCGCCCTACCCGTGGGCTATTTTCAACGAGCCGCCAATGCTTTTGATTTTGCCTCACCGATGCATTGTTTGTAATTTATAGTTGGATTTACGATGAATGAATACAAATTGTTAAGTGTGGTTTATTACTAGAACAATAACTTGATGAATCATTGAACAAACTTCGTAAAATCTGACCCATTTACAACATAATCCTTCTACATGTTATCAGTGTACATTATCATTAATAGTGAAAAGACCTTTCATTCAATTTCACTAGCTCATTTCAAAATAACTGAAATTTTATTATTTTACTTAGACATTATTCTAGTTTATCTTTTTTTAATTTAGTTTTTCATTCTGTGTTGTTGGCAATATTTTGTGAAAATTGATTGTGAGACGTTTTGGATGACACGATCTTAGCGTTTGGTGAAACTGGCTTTGATAGTCAATCAATAAAGAAGATACAGTAGGTGTAATGTACACACTTTTAATTGTAATTTTGAATTGGTCTATGGTCATAATCGGTTTGCGCGACCAATGGTTTGAATCCCTACATGGACATTTTTTATGAATACATAGATATCGAAATACGTGGCGAGATAGTTTAACTACCAGTTTTTTTCTAGGTCAACTATCTAGTACTTCTCACTTTGTAGAAGAACAGCCAGCTCTCGTTCTCACTTTCTGTTGAAATACTACATTAAGGGTACATAAGCACCACAAGTAAAACACCATCACTGCGAAAAAAGTATTTAGTGTTTTGGTACAAATACTTTGTATTCCTGTTTTCTTTCTTTCTAATGGTTCAAAAATTAACATCAAATGCATTTTTATAATAAACAAATACTAAAATCACTGAAAAAAACTTGATCTGCAATTAGAATTAGTTAACAGTGTATTTTTCTCAAAATAATAAAAAAATCTGAATAAATATCTTACTATTTAGTTTAATAGACAATAAAGAATTACCTGTTAGTATTCACCGTGTCCATATAATTAATTTATTTAAAAAAAACAAAAATAAAACAATATAGTTGCAACTTGATACAATACTTGTAAAACTCTAAAAGTAATTACATCTAGGAATGTACTACTTCTGTAAATAAGAATTAAGGCTCGTCACAAGTACAAAGCGTGACAATCGTAACGCTTTTTGTGTGAAATAAGTCATTATTGTATCGAGATCAAACACATTACAGGCTCACTTACAAACACTAGATTCTTTGCTTAACTTTAATGTTTACAAACATAAACGTAATTGATTTACTAAGGTCTTTTCTTCATAGAGTTTCCAATTGATTGATTTTAGCAACGGGATTTTAAGGATATCACTTAATCCATTGATTTAATTGCTATTTACTCGGTATAATTTATGTTTTTTATAATTTATGATTTTTTTTTGTAATTTTTCTATAGACGTGCACTTTCACAACATTGTTTTTTTGTCGCATAATAATATTATATTTCGCTAACTAGTGTTAATCGCTGTAAGAACTTTGCTATTCTCGATTTTACGATCAATGGTTTGAATATCTGAATGGAAACATATTTTGTTCAATTGATTTATAGGTTTGCATCTAATGAAATTCTGTTACGTTTTCATCCTGCTAATTTATTTTTTCCGATCGTGAAAACGGGGATCAGAGAGTGAAGAGATAACAACTAGTATTTTCCTAGCTCCGTCTCTGTAGTAACAGCCTGTTTTCTTTAAACACTCTCTGTTGAATTACCAATATATTAATTTATATACTACATAATGGGATCGAATATAAAATATAAATGGCTATATTATCACTTCCTTAAACAAATGAGAATATTATTTTTCATTTCAATTTATATAACAAAATGTGAATTTATAAAGATCGCAAATTATTGGTTTATACAATACTAAGTTTTCATTTATAATAGACATTATCCAATACGCAAGATGTGAAAAAATAAGCATCACTTGGTTCGGTGTAGATTTGTATGTGACCGATTTTTCAGCGAAGCAGTATAAAAAAAAAACGTAAATGGAATAATCATTTATTACTCGTTTAATCAATTATTTTGGTGAATGTAAAGCTCTATAAGTATACAGAAATATTTTGTCTGAGTAATGATATATTAGAAATATAATAGAAAGGGTTTTCACGGGTATTTAATTGCATGAACATGGTAAAATATTTTGCAATAAGCTGACATAATTAAATTAGTAGGTAGCAACGCAAGCCTTTGTGTGTTGTGTTTTAAGGAGAGTGCCATATAAGCAATCTAAAAATTAATAAGGCAAATTACAAATTTAGAGCGTGCGGAATGCGCCCACGTATTGTTTTTCTTTCGATTAGTAATTGTGCATTACCATCTCGATCGCCACAACTACGATACATTGCTTCCAATACAGAGTCAAATTAGTTATTACTATCAGTTAATTTGAGTGTTGTTTACAAAACATGTTAATTAAATAAATACAAATTTTGATTTGTTCATTTTAAATTTAAAGAAATCTTTTTCACTATTGATTTTGTTTTCATGGCGTGACATATATGTAGGGGGAGGTGGAGTTGATCGCAACACTTTCAACACTGTGATTTTTGAGTTTTTTATTTACAAAGTCACATGATACATTCGAATGCAGAAATAATAAGTGATAATCTTTGAATATGTTGTAGTGAATTAATTCAAAATCAGTCACTTGCTGTAATACTCAATATGCATATAAACCACTATCAGTTATTTCATAAAGTTTTTATGGTATCTACAAAGCTGATTTGCTGTTTTTTTAACGTTCTTTTAACATAAACTAAACTGTTCGATTGCATACTTTTTATTCTAGATTCAATTCTGTTATATTACTTGAAAATCTAAGACTACTGTGGTTGTAATCATATAGCTAACAACTGTGATTCGCTAATTTACCTAAGTGTTTAAGCACTCAGGTATGTTAAGCAACCGTATTGCAGATCAGAAATCGATACGTAATGTTTATATCCTTCAAGACATCGTAACTTAAATTAAATTTGAAAAATTTCTTAAGTTACCCGCTACAAAAATATGGGAATATTTTTAACAAACAAGACGGTATTTTTTTACTTCTCATTATGATTTTGTAGTGGACACAGTGCTGTAACAGTATTAAATCAACAATAACCATTTGATATAATATTCACTGAACTTTTCTTTCTGCAGAAAAATCTATTTAAGAGTATTAATGATAATTGAGAAAATTTTATTTTGATAACCATATTTTGGACATTTGTTAACCTCTTCATATTCAAATCATTAAAAGTGAATGATGAAGAAGACAAGTAATATCTTGTTTCTTCAAAAATAACATTTCTAAAATAACACAATTCATTTGTACTACGTCCACATGTTTACTGTTTACTGTTAAATATTTAAACATTTGTACTACAAACATGTGGAAGTAGTACAAATGAATTATGTTTTATTTTTTTAAATATAATGCTTTTCCACAAAGAATTGACAGTTAACACCTTAAAAATAATATCTAGTAATTCGTGGATGGCAAGATCGTCGTCCGTTGTCTACCGGTCGCCCGCAGATCCACCTACAGTCACTCGCGACCTCAATGAAATTAAATATTTATTAAAATTACGTGCCCAGTTTCATGGGGCGATAAATCAAAAATTTGATGTTTTGAGTTAAGTTAGCCATTATATTCAAACACCGCTCTTTTAAAGTTTCACAAAAGTACAGCTTGTAAAATGTACAGGTTTTCTCTCAAAAGGCAGATATTTGCATATGGAAATCAGTAAAATTAAATAATGTATCCGTATTATATACATACATATCGAAATATCGTATCGTGGAAATATATTTTTGTGAACCGTGGTGCTCTATAAAGAAACAACCTTTAATCTAAAACTATAAATTATTGACCACATATTTGAATAAAAAAGTAATACAAATAATAAGCCATCATTTATTACGAGTCAGTATAGATGAGTCAAAACTTTGATCGGCCATATCTCAAAACTACTAATTTTTAGTTGTCTCTCTGTGGAACTAGGCCATCGATATGGTTGACTAGGTTGATTTAATATGGATTATACAAGAAAGCATTTAATTAAGTAAGCCGTCATTTTTAGTAGTCTTTTTTGTAGTATTTTTATAATCTCTTAAAGAGAGATGCTATCCCTATTCTTATATAAAATTTATATGATATATTGTATTCGTACTTTAAGAGATCAAAATAAACATGAAATAGTTTACTTTTGTCTATCTACCTGCGAGTTGATCCCAATTTCACTTTGCTACTTAAATACAGTGGCTAACGAATGCACCGACACTATTAAACTAACGGTTTATTTATATAGCTAAATTGTGTTACTTATTGTAACGATCACTATCGTGAAAGGAATGGATAACATATAAAGCGTGCACGTGCTGCTTGTAAAATATTGGGAAATGAGTATTTTCTTTGTAGCGTACAACATGAACCGTCTTTATTTGGATTTCATTCTAAATGACTCAAGAATCCATATAATGATTATTTACATAATTATATTATAACAGTATTATTCAGCAATACAGACATTTTCTCAAATATAATGTCATAAGCTTATTCACGGGACATAAAGAAAATGCTCATTAGAATTCAAACTATTTTATTAGCTTGTTTAATCACATATGAAATATTCATAGACATTGTTAATTAAATACTCACAACGGCTCTAATCAAAACTGTCGTGGTTTTTTTTTATAATTGTATAAGTAAGTTAATTGTAGCTGTATAATGAAATTATTCTTGTAATACAAATGTTAGCCTGAAAAAATGAAATTATTCATTATATATATGGCGAGATCTAACGCTGCCGGTTTCGAAATATGAATACTCGCTGGTACCGAAACACTACACTTATTAGTAAGCATTATTATTTGCCAATTTATAATGCTTACTAATAAATAATATACCTATGACAAGACACGACTTTTGATAGCTATAATATTTTACCGACATCCGTTTTTCTGCTGACATCGCGCGAGAGGGCAGAGCGGGTGTCTAAACTGGATCACGAACACAGTATAAATAAACAAGCAAAAGACAACTGAGAGGATTCTGTATCGACCGCCGTCCGCGACACAACAACCATCCCATTGTGACACCGTCATCCCGCCGACTGAAGACTGGACAGCATCAATTGTCATCATCACCAGCATCCGTCTCTACCGCTTAATCACGTCAAGCAACAGTTTTGGAATCATGTACCTACATATAAATATATTATGTAATAAATCGAGATATTGTGTTATTTATAAACAATTTTTTGCTAGTCAAAATATTAAGATGCCTCTAAACTCAAATCTCTCTCTTTCTTCTTCTGACCAGTGGTATTTGGGCGTCCTAATATGTATTTTTGGGGTAAGGTATAACTGATGGATGCTGGCATGATATTGGAGAGAGCAGAGAAAATCGTGTCTCGAGGTAGTTTTATGGTACGGTAGCTTCTTAGGGAGCAGATGTGGAAGATAAAAACGAATAATAAGGCAAAGAAGAAGAATTTTTCAATGAAGGAAATAGGATTGTTGGATATTGACTTAGAAAATCACTATAGACAGATTCGGCAATAAATGACAACAATTATGTTAAAAACAGTTTCTTAACACATAACTAATACAGAGACTATGACGAAATTCTCACTCTATTTTATTATAAATATTTTATGAAAATATTAAAACGCATTTCATCTTGATCGCATATTGAGAGTGCTCCACATTTCATAATAAAATTCGTTTTTATTTATGGAAAATAAATTCACAATAAAAACCGCAAACAAAGATTGTGTATAAATAATACCACTTTCAAGAATTGTTTCAATCTTGTAACGATAACTTGTCAACCATTTACTATTTATGATTTTAGGACTTCGACAATGAAATTGAATATGAATAAATAGAGTGCAGCTCGCTTTCAGTTATGCCAAGTGTAAGGCGGGGCCGCACGCCGCTCGCGTGCCACAGCTCCGACCACTGTACAGTCACGATTTCCTAAACGCCCGCCAGATAATGCTCTAATGCACTCCGCTATGCACTATTCCACTACAGTCGTTTATAATCCAACTGCATCTGTACTATCACTCCTTTTCTTTGTTTTATGTATATTTAATTATCTTTTTTCGTTTTTAATATTTTTAGCACTCCTATAGAGTATTTACACAATTGTATTGAATGTTTTAGCGTCTGTTTTTTTATTTACCACATTATGATATTTATCAAGGTTGGATGAGTCCCATAGTCAGGTAAAGTAGTCCAAATAGACAGCACCTGATCACTACGAGACATCAAGCCAAAAAATCGAATAATAAAAGTAGATGAAAAATATTCTTGCAGCAGACCCTGTGATTGTTGGAATGACTGCCAACAATGCCAAATGAAAATTCGTCAATGCATAGAAATGAATGTATTAACAAAACAGTATCAATTTTAAAATGTATTTTTTGCATTGAGTGTTCAACAATTTTTATTAATATGCAATCATACATATAAGTCATCGTACGTTTATTCCTAATTATAATAACATTTAGTCTCAATAATACTTAAAAATGATCAGTATCCATCAGTAATTGCGAATTGCAAATGTCCATTATAACTAAATGTTATTTTAGTTCAAAATGAAATTTGACATATTAAATTTACAGATTAATTGGAGAAGGAATCATCAATAATAAATATTTATAACCTTGATAATTTTAAAAAGAATATCAATACAAGTCCTATGTCAAGGTAAAAAAAAACTATATGCTATATGAAGTAAACTATTCGATTTATGATGCTAATTTAATCGATAAAATTCTGAAACACTCCATAATATATATTATTTTTGATGATATGATTTATTAAAATTATATTTTAAATATTAAAACAAAAACACGCACAAACCTCCACCAGCTGCCGGAAAATTATCCGCATACGAGTTTAATACTCTTTATAGTTTCTGGATAGTATTTAAAAAAATAATTATCAGCCCAGTAGAATAATGGGCACTTTTCTCAGTGTCCCAAGTAGATGTGCAAGCTGAGTAGTGAAATTGCATTTGCGACACTCGACTGTTGGTATCCCGTTCACATCTCCCCGAGGTGTCATGCGAATGTTTTAAGCGCATTACACCACAAGTACCCACTTCAAACTAATTCAATTGACAACTGACCTTTTGTCGTTTTATATAAACATACAGGTTGTATCTAAAATATGAGTAAAGTTGACAGGCAATTATTGTATTTTACTTTGAATATAAATAATATTGTCATTTTTATGTTAATTTTAATAACTTGTTAGAGAATTATACGGTGTAAAGTAGGTACGAATATTATCTTGAATATTCAATATTAATTAACCAGCTTCTTCCAACTAACATACTAGAAATAAACACATGTATTTTCTATGAATTCGGCGGTAACTTTGTGGAAATTCACTTTTAATATATTTCTTTATCGCTAACGTGACGCGTTTCACCTCTTTAAGAAGCTTCTTCAGACTAACCTGAAGCTACTTGGTTAGTCTGAAAATGCTTCAGTGGAATAACAAAGATAACAATTTAAATTTTATATTAGACATATGTATGTTCTATTGAACTATGGTAACAGAATAAATCATATAATAAAAAAAGTTTGCAAATAATCGTATAATAGATTATTTTTTTTTTAAATAATACATAAAACCTACATAATAAATAAGACACTTTTGTCATTCTTTCAAGTTCCCAATGAAATTTTCTAAATTTTCAAAGTACATTTTAAGATAATGTATATCAAATACTCCCAAATAGAGTTTGAAGATAGAAATTGTATTATGTATTTATAATTTTGCCTGACGGAAGTTTGGAAGACGACACCAAGAACAAAATAGTCCACAATTAATGATTGGTTTGTACAACACCTATTTTAATTCTTAAGTAATATGGTTATTTACGATTATTTTTTTAGTACACCCAGTATACAAGGATGTATGAAATTGTTGTTGAAAAGGTCCCCTTGACAACATGCACTGCTACAAATCGTTGCGCATTTAATGACAATTGATTCTGTTCTTTGTTTCACGAAATTTATACTGTTGCGTACTCTTTATCGTTCTGTTTAAAAATAAATACAGTGAGTCGTTAGTTAACACCTTTTAACGTTCACTATATATGGTAGATAGGTATGATAAGTATGTTTGTTTCAGTCACTTTTTTCGTGAATGAAATAATGCTGACATCAAATATTTTTTTGTATACAATCTTGGTGAGAAAATTTATTTATTCTAAATTGATAATTCCAAAACTAACATATCTATCCAACTCTTTGATTTGTAATTCAAAGCTTCTTATTATAATAAATACCATACGAAAATAATTTTGGATATATGTTGGCTACAATTTGAAACTGACCAAACCTTTAGTTAAACCTTTATGTATACTCACAACAGCAAATTTATCTATAATTAAGACAGTGAAAATAAAAACAAATAGATAATTCAATGATAAATATTGTTTGGGCGAAGAAAGTCCTCTTGTTGATATTAATTAAGAACATTTTTTAATTTTTATTATTCGAATAAATAAAATGAAATAATATTTTAATTGATAAGAAGTTGCCGGCAATATTTTGTTGCCTTCACAGCAATTGATAATACTTTGCTTTGTTCAGTTATTGTAATAAATCTTTGTATCCAATTATCTAAAATCTGTCTATTCTCACAGGGTATAATAATGTACACTTTCGTAATGTAATGAACATAATATTAGCCTCAATAATAGCAATCTCATTACGCATGAAATAGTTATTCAAAGTACTATAATCCAGCTTATGATGGGCCTCCGATCGGATGGCAGTTGCATGCAGATGCAGGGAGATGCATGTTGTTGGTATGAGTAACTAACGTGGGCTCACTAGGCGAGAGTAAATTAATTCCATTCCTCGGCTGAAGGCGGTGCCCACTTCCTGGTGCATTCCATCTCCTCGACTCAATCTACTTTAACCCTTTACCAATCAATATTATTACCTGTTTAGAAGGCTTTAATGCCGTCGTTATTTTATTATTCTAAAATGAGGTGACACTGCCACCCAACTGAGTCTACGATGCTGATTTTATTTCTAACGAACACTTCGCTAGAATCGTTTATTGTTATCATGAACTGTAAATTTTACGTTTTGAGCAAAAATGAGATTAAAATACAATATGACATGTTTTGTGGGACCTGCATATTTTTATTAAAATTATTCAAATACTGATAGTGTCTCAAGTAACGCTCATTGTTTATTGTTTCTCCTGTAAACTTTTTTTTGTGACACAACTTTATATTCAATTTATCAATCATTATGTATTATACTATTAAAATATTTTTTTAATTTTTTAATTCCATGTCCGCTCCCAATGTGGAGCATATGGTCTCCTAATGGAGGTATCTTGACAGATTTTTTCTACGAGAACTGCTTGTCACTCAGTTGCTCAACCTCTCTTTTCTTTTTCGAAGAGAGTAGGGATAGAAGGATAGGGCTATGACAGGACTAGTGGTTAGCTAATCGCTCTCGTTACGCCCCGTGAGGATGGGATTGGTGGGAGGGAGGACTCAGACTACGAACAGAAATCCATAAATCGATTGAAAGATTAATCTATGAAAACCGTCCGCACCGGGAATCGAACCCGAGACATCCGTAACCGTAGCTAGCGACGAAACCAGCTGCGCCACGGACGCCACGGACTATTAAAATATATTTTGCATATATTTTTTATCAATATGCCGATTTTTCAGAACTGTCATTATCAATATTTTTAAGGATAATTTATATTTTGGAATTCTGAGAAGTAGTACCATTATGTGATTTAATTCTGTCAATTTCCCCTCCTATTTTAAATTTCAATGAGCTAATTTTGGAGACGGTGTTCAAATAGTTGCAGTGAATAAAGTCGGATCAATGTATCGGTATATTTTTTTGTGTTTTCAAGATTTGTCACTTCATGTATAGCTTTAATAACCATATTTGACGTACTTGATTAAAAAGTGTTCCGTGATCGAAAGTTTTAAAACAAATACTAAGTACTTCTGTAGGTAATGTTTTTCGATTTTCATACAGTTCATATACAATTACAATTTCAAACGCATAGTTGAAATATATGCGACCCAAAGCGTTTTGCTTAAAAATCATTGTGTTTTAGTATTTCATTTACGTTTATATATTACGAAGACCCCGAGATTCAACCTGTATCGTGCTTACTTCGTGTATGGACTATACCAAGTACTTCACCTTGCGTCAACCCTCAGCGCAGACAAAATCGATAAATTGTAAGTTTCAGCCAAGACCTGCAAGAGATATCAGGTTCCTTATACACCCAACTCCTCTTCTGTTACAAGTAATTCTTTCATAGGACAGGCGGTTGACTACAATATTTCTTCAGGAAATTCCCTAAGAGAAAGAAAAGAATTGACCGTGCACGCAAACTTCTGGCAAAAGGTCTACGCGCTCGCCTTCGTGTTACGCTTGAAATTGAATTATAGGCTGGGCAAGTTTTGGTATTTTGTTCATATTTAATATCACATTACGAACAGTGCCTGATAAAAAAGTTATGTTTGTTTACTGAACGCCAAGAATCAATGTTTGAAAACTGTTTTTCTTTTTTTCCCATTCAAAGTCAGCTGACATAATCTTTAGTGATAGTATTTAGCTAAAATACTTACAGGAGAGCAATTTAATATACACAGACTTAGTCTGTAGAAAAGATTATAACTATTTGTCATTATCAACTATCCTAATATTGAATAGTAAAACTGAATTCGAATATATATGAAAACACTATTCAAAATTGGATTTGAATAATTAATAACATACACATTCCAATACTGTTCCATTGTATTATAATATTTAAAATTTGCAGCTGCGTCGGATTACTAAAACTTTATTTCTTCAACTATTAAAAATATGGCATGTTTGAAGGGTTTTTTAGCTCCGAGTCATTCGCCAACTCAAGTATTATGATAAGAATTGAAAGCGCCCGAGTTGGGTGAAAGCAACAATAACCACTACCTAGGGTATTTATTATTGTTCTTGAAATATGTATAAATTGTGATGTGATCTTTCGTTGATTTTTTTAAATATTTCATTAAAAATTATTAACAATACGAATTCGAATAGTTGCCCAAATATTCGAATTCCGAATAGTTAAAAAAGGGCCGAAGGTATTCGGATATCGAATATTTGAGTTGGAATCTCTAGTCTGTACCCACAATAAGATTAAAAGCAGCCAAAAAACTGAGGGTTTGCATCGCAAGCTCCACATAGTTATGGAATGTAAATATTTTTCCAATAACAATAGTTAGTGCATTTATATTTATAAGAAGGTTTGCAGATGTTAAACTACCTAATATTGATTTATTTGATTTGAGAAGCGTTGAATCGGACCAAAAAGTTTTATATTGGCTGCATTTATTGACTGCAATAATTTTTGTAACTGTGATCTTTAATGTCCACTAAACAGTTAAGCATATAACATCTCGCGATCAATTACAATATGAGCGCGGTTGGAAGTGCAGGGCATCATTCATTTTTATTGCAAGCCATTAAACAAATAATTAAGACCTGGCACGCTGCGCATTGATAATTTATGACGACTTCAATGTTCAATGATCTGCTTGCCTCTTACTTATAATATTCGCGAATTATTATTGTAGATAATAAAAGACCAAGGAACTTCTGTGACAGTGGCATGGTGGCATTTCAAGCTAAGGTTATAACTTTGTGTTATTAAACTTATTTAACACGGACATTAAAACCTCCGTTAACAGTTATTTGTACTTCGTTGATAAAGATGAAAATAACTTTCAAGAGTTAGAAATTCGTTTCTACATTACAAAAAACGGTATGTTAATCATACATTTATCTAGCGTCATCTGCAATTTATTTCTTCGTATTTCTCTTGAAATAATATATGGTATTAAGCACATTTATTTTCATAACACAGATTTTCTAAAATTTGGACTAGTTTTATAAATAATAAGCGAGTACCCGGCATGTATTGCAATGTCACTCAAAGAAAGAAAGTGTTGTGTTTTAATTCTTTTTATTGGAGGACTTTTGGGTACACAATATTTTTTGTTCCGTCTAGTGCGTACACGAATAAATTAGAAGGTTTCCCAACGCGTGGCAGGCCACATACAGCTGTCCATGTGAGAAGCACGGTTTTCCAAGTTTAGTCCACACACTTGTAGCGATTGTCCCTGTGCTTTGTTGATGGTCTTTGCAAATGCGAGTCGCACCAGAAACTGCAGACGTTTAAATTCGACTGGCATATCTGTTGGAATTATTGGAATGCGTGGCAACAGTACATATTCGCCTTTAGATTTTCCATTTGTTACCGGCAATTGAAATTCAACAATTAAAACCACATGTTTTGTCACTCACGAATTGAAATGTCCCTGTCTGTACCTATTTGATTCGTTTTATTTTTTCGTTATTTTTTTTATTTAGAATATTTTGCGGGTGTGCTCATAACAACTCACCAAAGCTTCGTTGCAATTGGATGAATTGTACGGGAACTCATACGGGACAAACAAACGAAGAAACAAACATTATTTTTTATATCTTGTATGCACAGGACATTGAGATAACATCGATAAAGCTAAGATTTTTTTAAAAAACTTCTTCAGCCTTGATTCGCTTTTTTATCCTCTACAACCGTGTGTTGTTCTTTGAGCTATTAAAATTGATAGTTCGATATGAATTATCCGTGATAATAAAAACATTAGATATATGTTTGAATCCTACTAATTGTGTCGTTTCCTCGATCTCTAATATTATATTTAAAATTATTGGTGGTCTTTGTTTCTTGTATTGTGGTAATCTACAAAATTTGGCATCCCAGTTTCATGTTTTTATTTGGATTTTAGATTTAATTAGCTAAACGCTATTATTCCGTCCAAAATAAAAAAGGTGGCGATGGACCTGGCTTGAACATGTGCTGCGGATGCCCCAGGGGAGACTGAATCCTGCCTGACCTGGAAATCCGCTGACGACCATCCATAAGATGTACTCGGTGGAGCTACGGAACGCTGAGATGAACTGAGAGGGTGAAAGAAGACTAATTTTTCCGTCATTGAATTCTCAATGAATGAATGATAACCCTTGAAAATGAAGCCTGCTACGACGTCAAAGTGCCGCGGGATTTCCACCAATCAAATCACGGTGTTTTTCTAAAATAATATTTCCAATTAAACGATGATTACTATCAGTAATTGGAGAAAAGACATTTTAATTAAAAAATGTATCGCAAAATTGTAAGCACTTATTTTTTAATTCGGTTACGCTCAGTGGGTGAGAATTTTTAACATATATCTGTACTTACTGGTCATATTGAAAATTTTGGAAAAAGTGCTACCCATTTAGATCTATTTTTATTAAATATTTAACAATAAAAATATATTCAATGAATCGATTATATATACGAAATGAAATGAAATTTGTTCAAAATATATTGATTGGCTCAAATATCTTCATTTCCTTAAGCTGTATTTATGTCGGTATTATTTCTAGAAGAAAGGGGTAGCCATGAAATTTATATCGTCAATAAATGTGTGGAAAGATGAATGGTGTTATGACGGACTTTCGCTGGTTGGATTGACCTTAATGGTGAGCGTTTCTGTGATTGGATAAAGATGGGGACGTTAAAATTCACCATGGCAGTCAATTACCAGCAAAGTATTCGGAAGCATTCTAATTAAAACAATTAAAATAAAACAATGATCTATTTGTATCATGGCAAAAACACTTGTTCAAATGAATATAAAATTATGGTGGTGATACAGTAGAACCACGTCACTGAAAATCATAGTAACGTAAATTTAATATAAATCACAGAACTGACGCCATACGTATAGAGACTTATTTCAATTTATGTATTCGCATATCTTTGTGTTGGTATACGTGAGTGCGATTTGAATAATAAGGTAAGCAGGTATAATGGCGATATGTGGAGTAGAAGTAAGTACGGGATCGTGCTCTCGGATCAATTACCTGTAAGTGCTCCGCGTACCTCACACGGAAAACGTACGGATGCAGCGTCATTATTAAAAAAATTATGAAAAATAAGAGAAAAACAAGTAAGTATTATTTATCATTCATTATTTACTAATAATGATCCGTTAAATTTTCATATTTCAAATTTCTAAATATTTTATTTCCACTTTCATCATTTCAACTATCTCTAAAATCCTATTTAACTATTTAAAAACTCGGATAGAAAATATATTCTTGCCACCTAAATAAACAAAATTGATATAATAAATGCCTAAATTTGATTCATTTGTATTTAGCTCTAATACAGTTTAAAGTTCCTGATGTAAAAATTGCTTTTTCCTTTTCGTTTTTGTGTGTTTACAATATACATTTAGGTCCAAAAGATTATGTCAGTCAGTTTTTAAGTACAAAAATGCAGACAAATTTTTTAGTGGTCTAAAAGTTCATTAGCAGTGCCTGTACATAAAGAAAATACCATAAGTTTTTACATAATATTACAATAAGTTAACGATAAACAGTGTTCGTAATACTCTACAACAAAACTGAAAACTGTTGAGGTAAAAACAAATTATCAACAATGCCTGTGTTGATTAATTTGATCAATTAACCATACAAGCGCTTACCGTAGTGTATTATGCCAGAGATATAAATCACAGAAACATTCAAAAGAATTATCACTCGAGCTGCGCCCACTGAAATAGAGCTTTTACCAGCGCAATAATTCCATAAGAGCGTCTCTCCTAACGACAGTTTAAGCCAATAAAACGACATCATTACGGATTTCTCGCTATAAACATCTCGGCAGGCTGCCGGGGCCAAGGAAGATATATGATAAGACTTCAAATTAAAGCTCCTCTAAGGTGAAGTCAAACTCCTTTAGTGGCGTGCTAAAATTGTCCTATTCATCGTTTTCACTAAGCTTTCAACATTAGTGATATTTTTTCGTCATGAAAACATAAAATTTCTCATACATAATAAATATTCTTATACATAAAACTACCCCTGACAGTTTAAAAAAATTGTAAAACTAGTAAAAAAATGTATTTTCTATTAAAAAAATTTATAAAAAATAAGTAAAAAACCTGAATCGACATTTAAACAGCATTTAGCATACTAAAAATAGCGTATTTTTTTCAAGTTGCTAAAGTTGTTTATATGTTATTTATGTTGAAAAAATAAGTAAAATACAGCGCCTGTCCACCAAGAATTGACAGTTAACATCATAAAAGTGATATCGTAATATGGTGGATGCTAAAATACTCCAATCAAGACACAATATTAAATTTGAAATATATACATTGTGTACAGAAGATAATATTTAAAGCATTATTCTGTACCAACCGTTGATTGCATAAGAAATAAGTAAAAAGCCTGGATCGATCTATGGTTAAACAAATACACAAACACTGAAGAATTTTGAATGACAAAATTTTTTATTAATGATTTATTTAACAAATGAGTCAATTTTCGGAAATTAATTACAATCCTACCTCTAATTATAATCTATCAACGTTAAAACCACTTGAACACTTTTTTGAGAAGATGTCGTATTTTGTTTGGTGTTGGTCACCTTTTTAAGTATTATTTTCAAGGGTTCTATATCAAGCGATCATAGAGAGATGGTTTGTGTGTGTGTGCTGAGTTATAGACTGCCAGATAAATTCATATTGATAATAATCAAGCATCTAAGCATGTAGTATATTGTATTATAAACTCGATGAACAAATATATTGTTGTCCCGTAGTATTTTATTATGGCTTACAATTAAACGCACTTTTGTTTAGATCATATTCACTTTCATACAAAATAGTTTTCACTTATAACAAATACATTCCACAAAAAAACAAATTCTTTCACTAAAAATAAAGTGATCCCACATAGTAAAATATATTTTAACATTGATGAAATACATTACACTTACGAAAAAATATTTTCACATAAATAAAATAGTTTTCACTTTTAAAATTGATAGTTTCACGAAGCTGTAATGAAATTTCACTTATTCTTCTACTCTATATTAGGCCGTCTATATTGTCTTTGCTCCAGGCATTATAATACATTACACAAACCAAACCAGCCCAACCCTAACATAACCTACTACAACTTAACTCACTTTGTTAAAAGAATCCGTGACTAAGTGGCAACTATTAAAACCAAAGTTTGAGTGTACTAAGTTAATACTATCTAATCCAAAATGCAAACAATTGAAATAAAATTTCAAGTGTACCAAGTGAGTACTATCTAACACAAAGAGCAATTATTTATAACCCTTTTATTATTACTAATGTAATTTAATTTGAAACAAGTAAAATTATTTTCAATTTTTAATAATTACTATTTAAAATAAATTATTAACCTTTTTTGCACACATATTTTACATGCCAAGCACGTTACTGCTTTTCGACCATTACACATTGTAGAGTCCGCCCGCACTAGCTCTATATCTTAATAGAATCGTATGCCACCTCCAAGGAAGATTCGTAGCGAAAGATTTATTAATTTGATTCTCTGTACTTGAACATCCTATGTAGCATGTCAAAACATGTTAATTACTTGTGTTTACGTTTAAATACGATATTATTCACGGCATTTAGCAAAGTAAAAAAGCATATTTTTTTAAAAGTTTGCAAAAGTAATTGTATGAGATGTATGAATGCTTATTTTCTTTTAATATTATCTTACTCTTTATGATACGCTTATCATAAATTATTGATATTAAGGTACCAATAATTTAATTCAATGCACTACTTGATAATTACATACGTATATATTATTATGATTTCCACAAATAAAAGCCAATACTTTGCATTATAAGGATTTTGATTTCATATTACAAGTTTCCAATATTTTCAGTCTGCGAATTAACTTGAGATACCAATATATGTTATATTATGCAAGTTACTAAACAATGAATGATGCATTTAAAAAAATATGCAAAAGCTGGTCCTGCCGATTCAATTTCTTTGTTCCCTTTCACTACTAATTCCACAATTTAAATTAATGACGAGGACTGGTTTCGCTCGAACCAAACATTTTCAACTGATTACATTGGTCACAAAAGCTTACGATGAACGTTTTATTTTTATATCCAGGATTATTTTAATTTTATAACTTCATTGTAATTAAAAACTGTCTGCAATATAAATTCTTTTGAGACATTAAATTTAGAGACTAAAGACTGTAATAATATTAACATTTGTTCACACTTCATATAATGTTTGTAATGTCTCTAATATCTTGTTTTACAATCATTATCAGTTGCAAAAATCTTTGTTTTAAAATATATTATATGTCTAGGAGTAGAACCTTAACCGATGAAAACACGATTTCCTTATTTAATACGACCTGCCCTCACTGGCAGTCCTTACCAGTTGTCGCGGTGATACCATACCACACTCCACAACCTCTTTAACATTCTCCACAAGAAAGGCTATCACCATTCTAAATCCTAAGTATTATTTATGCGTCTGCTAGTACAAGCTGCTTGCTCCACTAAAGATGCTCTCAAATATTTTTGAAGCATGGATCCATCATATTTTTTACCGTATTATTAAAATCATTATTTGAGTTAAGAAGGGACTTGGCTATTATTGAATCGATTATTGATTTATTACATTTTATAATAAACAATCAATTTGACAGATTTCATTTTCGATAGGACGTTTCTTACAATATATGTATGGACTTGAAAAATATATATATACAGGTAGTCCTCGACTTACGACAGTTCGCACTTACGATCAACTTTTTAAAAAAACATTTTTTTTGTTATTTCATCACAAACATCATTGCCAACGGTGGATGCATACGGAAAGAAAGATTAGTAAAAGCATTTTCAAATTTGAATATTTATCTTTATACATATACATATGTACCTTCAGCTAGCGGTGAGTTCATCTCTATTTTGAATTTTTGTATTCCTGAAGTAAAGCAATATTGTAATCAGAAAGGAATTTCAACGCAATTTTTGTAGGCATAGTCTTATATCATCTACTTGCATTATTAAAGAAATTTTAATTTTCATCGCAATTCTTTAAGCCAAACCTTATTCCAACCACTTGTTTAACAAGGCAAATAATAAATTTATAAATTTATTTTGTGTTTTATTTATTAAAAACAGAGAATCACCGGGCCAATTTGCAATAAAATTGTGATTGCCGTTTGACAGCTTCAATATAAGGTTTGAAAGAAGCGCGCTCTGATATGTTAAAATTTTTGGTTACAGCTGCTTTATTACCATAAATGATAGTGACGCTGCTAAAATGACCTGAACTGAACAGTATTTTAATATTTTGTATGGAATTCGACTTACGACCAAAGTTCAGGAACGTATCTCGGTTGTAAGTCGAGAACAACCTGTATTCCAAATGAAAGAAACAAATAAATGATAATAAAAAAACGTTTCATATCTAAGAAAATGGATGTCAGTGATGCTATTTTCCTTTCACATCACGAAAAGAAGGAATAGAGTGACTAATTAATCATTGGTTAACAATCTGTGCTCTTTCCACACCTGATGAAATTCCCTTGGTAGAGTCTTTATGCTACACATCGGTAATCGACATACAAAAATAGAACTGCGAAATTTTATATGATATTTATGATAAAATATATATATTTATAAATACAGTGCCTATCCACCAAAAATCGACAGTTAACAGCATAAAAGTGATATCATAATATGGTCGATGCTAAAATACTCCAAGGGAGACACGATATAAAATTTAAAATATAACATATACTTTATGTACTGAAGATAATATTTAAAGCATTATTCTGTACCAACCATTGATTGCATTAAAATATTGGTGACATAAGTAAAAAATTACGACCCATAGTTTGGAAAGCTTGTCTTATGGGCAGCAAAACTTAGCAGCCTTATCCGATTTGGCTTCAAGAGCGAGAAGTCATTGAGCTAGTTTTATAATGCAACTTCAGCGAAGTTGTGCATTTGATGAATGATAAATTATATGCAAAATTAATAACGCAATTCAATAAATTGCATCAAACTATCAACTACCAACTACCAACTCCCAACTTTGATTATTTATTATCTCTTTCGACAGTGAAATTATTAATTCGCGTCATAAGCAATTTAGTGCTACGAGTTATTTTAAGGACATTTGAAACAGTAATTATTGAAACGCATAAAAATAAATTAGCTAAATAATTAAAATTAAGACCTCAACAGTGGGTAAAATATTAGAATTTATTAAAAAAACAACGTGACGTGTTTTTAACGTATGTCCTTGTGATTTGTTTCATTAAAGCAAGCATATTTTTTGCTTTTCTTACATTTTACCATAAATCAATTGCGGAAAAAAATGTTAAACAAATTAATACATTTCTAAAAAATATTATCCATTTGTCATCAAAAAATACTATACTTCAAAGTTATTTCGTAATTTTCTTTTGGATAACGCTTTGGTGGGCTTTAGTTATTAAATCCAGGTTTCAAACCCTAGTTTGGCACCTGAATACATTGCTTTTTGTAACAGCTCACAATATTTTATGCAAAGGTACGTATCTCTGAAATGTTTTAACTTCTTTCTATCAAAACCACTCGGCTTAAAAATGGTGTTCTCGTGAAAATACATTTTTTTGAAAAATTCGATGTCATTGAGACAACTCTTTTTTGTGATTTTTTAAAATCTAACTTATTTAATCGATTATTCTAAAGATATTTATCAACACACCACACAGTATCAAGACCTGTATTGACTGGATTCCAGTGAAACGTCATACGATCCCAATGTATGTACTCCTAATGGACTATCTGAATAGAAGTATTTCTACGAGGACTGCTTATTACTAAGTTGCTCAACCTCTTTTTTAAAGAGAGTAGGAGTATAATTGTGGAGCTACGACAGGACTAGTGGTAAGCTAGTTGCTTTCGCTAGGCCCCATTTTTAGTAGGTGGAAGGGAACTTTAGACATCACAAACATCCATGCCTACAATCCGAAATCTACAAATCGATTGAAAAATCAATTTATGAAACTACAATAATTATACCACTTTTATTTTGAACATATTATTTTCTTATTATTTTCTCTCTTATCGGCATATAGAGAAATGTATTATAAATCATAAATTCATACCACATCCTTAAATCCGTCAAAATCAATCTACATTTTTCGGAACAACATCTCATTTAGTTAAATATCGGTTTACTTACGGACGCTTGCTGTTTCCTTTGTTTTTTTTTGTCAATACATAGTGAGAATAGCAAATTTTACAATAATGCGAAACCTATTTTTTTCTGTGTTATTGGGCTAACTAACTATACCAGACACTTTTGAATTTTGTGTGTTTTCAGAAATCAACGATGAGTTTATTTTTCTATGCTGATCAAAGACCAAATAAAACAAAACGACACTCTTATAATTAATTATATATTTTTTTTCATTAACATATTACTTATTCACTTAAGACTGTGCTTAATAATTTGTTTTAATAATCCGATTATGCAAATTAGATTAGTGTATTATATTTAATCAGGAATGCAAAAGATTAAGGATGTACCTTGACAAAGTAATTCCTTAGCTATTTTATAGAAGCTCAATAAACCGGACCATCGCAAGGCTTAATGGAATAATAAACAGCGGGATATTTCAAAATCGCCATATGAAAATGAGGTATGCGGTCGAACAAGTGATGCGAAACCTTCGAAATCAACTTCTTTGGCAAGTTTTTACCGTTAAAAATATACCAAAACGTAAATAAAGAAATTTAATGATGTTGTGATACCGAAAAAGCCATAAATTATATCATATACCTACAGTGGGAGTCAATATTTAAAATACTGAATAAATAGGACCTGGCTTGAGCATGTGTTGCAGATGCCCCAGTGTTTTCTCCTAACCGAATGGATTTCGTTCCACTGAGAGGCGCCTGATGACCATCCACGGGATGTACTGTGGGAGTAACAGGAAGCTGGAATAGTTTGAGATGCACGGGCCGAAATTTTATAAAATTTGCCCATGGCTCAATATTACACTTGTTACCCGAACTTGACCCGAAGTCCATTTTGTCAATGTTGAAATTCATTTCTTACGAATCATTTTTTTTATTATTAAGAAAATGATGTCACGGATTAATGAAAATAAGTATTGTGTCATTTTTTGTCAAATAAAATAATATATGTATGAACATTTTTGCCATTTATTGTCCGCGAGTAAAAGATTTCCGCCATCCGACTAGGCGGAATCGCGCACTAGGATAAGGTAGGCGGAGACAGTAGGACGTAGGTGCGGGCGGCTCATGAGCACGTGCTACGGACGGATCGGATCCGCGTTCAGTACCGGACAGTGACATTCAGAATGATGAAGCACACTTGGACCTATAAATCACCTAGCTGTGTCACTTTTCTGTATGGTCAATGAAACAGAATAGTTATTAATCTAAGATTTTTATTAATACTTGGAAACCTTCTATAGTAAAGTGTTTGATAGTTAATTGTTTTGAAACAACCTGTATTTGTCTTATGGTAGTACAATAAATATTATTGATGGCGCATTAAATCAATGAAGTGGTAGCTCGTAAATAAAGAAGAAAGTTTTACTGTTCAGATACTCTGCATTTTTGTGAATAATAAAACATCTTCTCATATTTTGTAGGAAGTTTAGAAATTGCCAAGATTTCTTTTACATTAATTGTATTATAATGTAATATAAAATTCTTTGAGTTGTTGTTTTGATACCCTACACTTAGAAGTAAATCAATTTTACTGCAATTGTGGCAGTAATTTTCGTAAGTTCTAACTTCTTTAAGTAAACTTATTTATGTACTTCTACAACATTGTTTACTTTAACTATTCAATTAAATTACATACTACTTTATTCTAAATTACACTAGGTAAATACATAAATTATATATTTATTTTAAACTTGATTGTAAAATACAATTAAAATTTGAAACAATGTATTTTTCCTGAAAATATACATATTTTAATATTTCATAACAGTACTTCACGAAGAAATCTTTTCTAAAATCATAAATGCTCCTAATGTGTAGCATATGGACTTCTAGTATAGCATCTTAACAGAAGTTGTTTCTTAAGGATTAGTTTTTAGTTATTCGCTCAACCTCCAATGGGTAACAATAGAAAGACGGAGCTACAAAATGACTTGTAGTTCTCTCTGCACCTGAGATGGAAATTGATGAGAAATAATTAAAATATCACAGACATCCATATCTTTTCACACAAATCAATGTGCGAAAACTATCCGTCATCCAGCAACCAAATAGCAAAACTATACATTTACAATTTCAGTACTATATAACACATAAAATGGAAAGGAAAAAGGACGTAACCCTCAGTTTTTTCAAAATAATTTTTTTCGATAAACACAATGTGTGCAACTTAATATACGTTATATCAAAAGGATGTAAGCTGTAAATGCCTTATTAGTACCAAAATTTGTATTTTAAGTTTGGAAAAAAAGAGGTACTTTGAAATTTGGGGAGAGAAAAAGGACTTTTTTTTTGTCTATGTCCTCTTCCAATGTGGAACATATGGTCTCCTAATGGAGGTATCTTAAAAGAATTTTTCTACGAGAAGTGCTGGTTACTCAGTTGCTCAACCTCTCTTTTTTTTGAAGAGAGTAGGGATAGAAGGATAGGGCTATGACAGGACTAGTAGTTAGCTAATCGCTATCGCTACGCGCCCGTGAGGATCGGATGGGTGGGAGGGAGGACTCAGACTATGAACAGAAATCTATAAATCGATTGAGAGATCAATCTATGGAAAACTGTCCGCACCGGGAATTGAACCAGAGACATCCGTAACCATAGCCAGCGACGCTACCAACTGCACCACGGCGCCGACAAAAGGACTCACACCACATCAATAATATTATTAGTCGCTCAGGTCATGTCAATCTATTTACCTGAAATTATTATAAATAGGCTTATTATTATAAGAAAGCTATTTTAAATATATGCATAAATGTACTAGCTGCCATAATTATATACGTTTATTCAAAAAGTCATTTTAAATTGGTGATAAAAAAGGTTGTAAGCTGTTTAACTACATTGGTGTTGATAATTTTTGTCGGGGAAAAAGACGTAACCATCAATTTTATTGTTTTTTCTTAAATAACTTATTAAACTAATATCAGATTGGATAAATAAAACGCAAGATTATTAGTCTTCATGCAACTCAAGATTGTGTATATTTAATATTTTGATTCTGGCCTGAAAATCATTGAAAAAACATTTTCGTGGCTCCTGTAAAATTTGTTATGTGTGGGATACGTCCTTTTTCCTTTCCGCAGACGATATAAAAACCCGTTGCCTTTCAAATATGTTAGGATTATAATTGCTCTCGCAATCGATATGTTTTATAATTTTTTATTCAATTTATATACGTATATTTATAATTTAAAATAAAATAGTAAAGATAATCTGTTATGTATAGGTGAATATCACAACAAAATTAATTATGTAATTGAATTTTTCATCACATGAATTTGCAGTTCATAAAAATACAGGAAAAATATCATTTTTTCCGATCACTTGATCCTTCATTCATTTAGAATAATACTGATAAATCTTTTTTATAAAATTATTGAATTTAAAATGCCAATACACTGAAATAAATCTAAACCGTTTTACTGGACATCGCGTGACATTAAGTGCATTACTATGCATCAAGATAGTTGCGTGTAGATGTCAGTAATGTCTTTCACGGCGTTGTCTTGCAAAGGGCATTTAGGGTCAACTCTCAGCTGACAGTCGGTTGCTGTTTTAAAGCCTTCAATGATAGCTTGCTTTCGTTGCTGAAATACATAAAATGATCTACATGCACACTTGTATTATGAAACGAGAAAGTATCGAACACGATAATAATTTTGATAGGCCATTGTCAAGTCATCGTTGATTTGACTATAATATTGATGGAAAATCAAGTATATTGCACTAAATATACGACTGCATTTATTATGTAAAATTTCAATAAAATTAAATCATTTCACGTCCATACCTTTTCTGAGATACCAAATTAATTTCAAATCATTTCCGTAGAGTTATCGTTTAAATATGTGCTATTTTTAAAATCTTATCGAAAGCATTCGAATTAAAAAATAATTTATTCCATTGGCCTCAACATATCATTTACTGTCAATTCTTTATGGAATGATATAAAAATATTTTTTGAACAATATCCACTCCCAGTGTGGAGCATTTGGCTTACTAATCTCAACAAGAGTTTTTCTACGAGAACTGCTTTTCACTCAGTTGTTCAAACTCTCCTTTTCGAAGGAATTATGGTCAGATAATTGCTATCGGTACTCCTCTTTTTAATAATTGTATGGGTTGAAGGCAGTTTTAGACATCACAATCATCCATGCTTTCGGAGAAAATTCATAAATTGATTAAAAAATCAACTTATGAAAGTGTTTGCACAGCGGTAATACATTTGTTGCATTCTCGTTCACTCGACCATAAGGTCATGGTCTCGGAATGAAAATTATCAAACATTGTTTTTTCAACCTATTTGCGAATACAAAAACATGTATGACTGATATCTCATTAGCCTCCACCTACACAATATTCAATTCCAACCCTGCTCACCAACTAACTTACACCCATATCTCATAAAACAACTTGCTGTGATGCTTCATTAAGAGTCCATACACTCCACATTGGGATCCGACATGATAAACAACTATAATATATTATGAAATACCTTTAATAATCATTGATAAATTCTAGTGGAATATTTTTCTCAGAAACTGATGATTATAATGAAATATGGTTTTTAAGTTGAAAATATTTCTACATTTTTATACCTGAAAATACTTTTGTTCTCACTGTAAATGTCAATTCTGGTTTGAAATTGTAAGTGTAGTTATTATTTTAAATTCAATCAAAAACAGTTAATTCGTCTTATCTTATGTAAAAATTAACATCCTTGCAATATGAAGCTCATTTAATTAAATGCAAATGAGTCTCTGCATAGTTTACGATTGTCAAATTGAAATCTTTATTGTTACTTATGCTCTTTTATTGTTATAAATTTATCTGAACAGGGTGTAAACGTATCTCAAACATGCAAGTATGAGGAGCGTTCTGATTATACATTTAGAGCCAATGTATTTGAAGTCAGTATCATTGAAACTATTTATTATACATGTCAGTATGTTTTATTATATTATGTATGAATGTCTTTTTCATTACAATCTGGGATTGGCCATTATTTATTCCTGAAAATTTTCAATAATAGGAATGTCGTCGTGATAAATATGTCTATAAAAAACAAAATTTATTTGATTTCCTGTAAATTCTTGTCATAGTTCATGAACAAACTGTTTTATATACCATGTATTTGTTAGCATCCAATTTTATTATGTTTTTATTTTTATCAGTTGATAATTCTAGTGATGAGCGAAACCGGTCCTGATCATTATAAACATGTGGAAGTAGTAAAAACAAATTGTGTTTTATTTTTAAAATACAATTCCTTTCCACAAAGAATTGATAAAAAACACGTTCAAAGGAATAAAACAATATGTTTACTTCTGAACCAATGCAAGTTCGATATTGATTTTATTTTATTTACATGAAAGTTAACTTTAAATGAATATATAAAATTTACATTTCATTCTAATCTTATTTTTGTAAATATGATGTCTGTTATGGTAAGATCTTTATTATATATTTTGTATTTACATGAAAACATTGTTTTGGATAGATTTAAGTTACAAAAAACGTAATCATGACATCTCCGCTACGATTCATCAACGCATAATCTACTTAAAAAATTAAATAATATTATGAAAAATCTAAATAGTTTTAATTTTTATGGAGCATATAACCTCCTAATTGAGGTATCTGGATATAATTTTCTCTACAAAAACTGCCTGTTACTCAGCTGCTCAACCTCTCTTTTCCGGAGAGAGTAGATATAGAGAGATAGGACAAGGACAGGAACAGTAGTTAGCTAATCATTCTCATTATGCCCCGTTTTATGTATTGAATGGGTGACAGGGTATTTTTAGATATCAAAAACATCCATGTCTACGAACAGAAATCCATAAATCGATTGAAAAATCAATTTATGAAACTGTCCGTACCAGGGCTTGAACCCGAGTCTTCCGTAGTCGTAGTCAACGACGTTGACCACTGCACCACGGACATGATAAATTCTAGTTATAATTGCCTTATCTTATTGAAATCGTATACTTACCGTTGATTCATATGGAAATAATTTTCAAACATAAAATTTTATAAAAATAAAAATTTTGATCATTAAACTTTTCCATCACCTCTTTTCAGCAAACCCACGAATCTAATCAAAGATAGAGACTATAGCTGTAAGCGCTCCTTTCTTGCTCTACGTCAATGTATATGATGGCCATTGCGTGGATATAGTCAGGAACAAACCCATTATCCCACGGAGTCGTATACCAGAAGATGAATATTGAATACCTCGTACGACACTCACTTGATGCATCTATTGGCAGATTATTCCTATTTAACCGGCACTTCTCAACTAGTCGCACGTCATGTTACTATTTTTATTTTTTAAATTCAGACGAAGAAATAGTGGTTAACGCTATGATTATAAATGATGACTTCCTCTGTTTCCAAAATAAAATAAATAACAGCAGATTTTTAAATAATTTAATATTAATCATCCAATATATTTGAAATCGTCATTGATAATTCTCATATATTATTGTACTTCTTGACACTATAATTTGAATACAATATACATCTAATAGAATGTCTTATCGGAAGTCATTCAACGATAACTGGATTTAGGACAGTTTTTAAACTCCTTTATTATAAATTATAAAATTAATATAGAAAATTCTTGTTAAAACAATTTTTATACGCCCAACACAATCATTTTGCATATGTTTAATTACATATTTGGAAGAAATGAGATAGACACATACAAGACATAAAAAACGTATAGATACAGAATCATTTTTTTAAATTATATAAAATATGTCTATTCGGGAATGTATACAGTACTTTGATGGGAAAATTAATTTGAATGAAAAAAGTGGATTAGAGAGTCGCCAATTCCACGCATATAACGGTAATATATATGGTAATACGGTTTCATAAAATATGACTGTCCATAATTTCACCCTTTGAGAGCCATCCAACATATTCGAAGCCATCCTCACATCGGGAGACACGAGGAAACGGGTTTGGGATCGCATTGAGATCTTGCGGGTCCCACCAACGACCCACGTGCTCCTCGTCCTGCCCACGTGGTCCGCAGCGACCCTCCCCGGCTGATCCTGCCAGCGAGAGACGATCGCGTTGATTAATGTCGCAATAAAATACACCCACGCGCATAATTGCCTGACTTATTGCATTGGAAATTTCAACCATTATTTTTGTTATTGTTGGCAGATATCTATTCAATGGACACACAGAGGCTGATTTCACAGAGGATTAATTTATAACCACTCCCAGTTATTGAATTCAGTTACTAGATTTCCGCTTTTTTATAACTTTATCAAAAAATAAGTCACATGAAATTAAAAGTATATAAATTTATATTATTGGGAAGGCACCTGGTGGTAATCATTTGAAGTTTTGAAATCTTTACAGATTTTATTATTAATACTAGTATAACCGTACCCGCCATAGATGACGGTGAAATTGAAATACTGAATGTCTAAAGTAGCTAGTACGTAGGAACTGGGCGTCCATCGCCATAACATACGAACCGCGACGCTTTTTTCATGAGAAAATTTCATGCCTACTTGTGATATATGATAATAATAAGTGTTCAACAGTGGGGCTGGCTTAAAACTGAAACACATAGCATGCTTTTGCAATGTCCGTAGGTAATGAGCAGGGACTGGAAGTTCGCGCGTCTTGTCTTAAGCGGTTTTAAATTTCAATTTCAAACTCCGCGCCCGCCCCTCCGTCGCGCGTTGACACTGACCGAGCACTAAAGCGTACAAGCGAGTTTTCTGGACTATTATAAATAAGATAAATATTGTGACTGCAATAATAATATTTTCTCTACATCTCTTAAACATAGAATCTACAAATAATGTATTCTCCAAATAACAACATGGAAAATACGTTACAAAACATGACAGCTTAATAAAATATGTACAAAAAAATTGTCTATAATCATTAATTCTAATTAATTTCATATATATTTTCACATCTGTTACACTTTTACAAAAACTATTTAAAACCAAAAAGCTTCTCTACAATAAGCTGCTATCAATCTATAGAATAATATTGATAGAGCAGTTATAGTTTAATGTTTTGTGAAACTGTCATTTCACACTTCTGTCTTACGTCTGATTCAACATAGTCAGTCATTTGTCAATAATACTTTATTTTTTAGAGTAGTCGAAAATTACGTCCAGAATAACTATGTCTCTATTATATTTAGAACATAAATGCATCAACTTTTTTAGAAGCGTAATATTGTATTATGGCGGAAACATTTATTATTTTGGTATTACAGTAAATATTGAAAAATACTGCAATTTAAATTAAACTATCAACATGGAATACTGTACTCGTCAACAGTTAAAACAATGTGCAATAAACTAAGCCGTAGATCAAAACAAAATTTTTAAATTATTACCGGAAAATACGTTAATGATTAGTTGTGCTTTCTTTACAATTCTTCAAAGGCGAAGAGGATATTCGTTTCTTAGAAAGACAACCGATGAAAATCCTGTAACGCTATGACGATATCATTTTCTCGCTAGATGCTCGGAATTGTTTCGTAGCATTATGTTGTATTTTACGTCCGCGTCAATAAGGACACTATACTCGATCGTAAAATATGATTTATCAGGATGTTAGGTTGACGTTGACGCTGCAATCGATCTATTTCGAACAAAGTTGTCTGCAAATTGCATTAGATTAAGTAGAATCTCAAAGCGAGAACTAAATCATAAATTTTATTTCATCAGTAAGAGTCTTCTTAGGCATTTAAGTAAAGATCTTTATTAATTTAATTTATATTGTTATACAAAATCCTAAATGATTTAATGATCAAAACTAAAACAAAGCTTGACTTATCGTATATTTATTATTTGTTATCAAAACAGTTTATTTATGAATGGATTATTGCAATACTTTTCCCTTCGTTTAATTACCGATCGATAGTGATAAATGTTGAACTATTTTTAATACATTTATATAATTAATGCGTAACGCCTAACCGGGTCTGTGGTCATCTGATCAATGTGGTTACGGTGCTCACTGGTTCAAATCACGGTACGGACAGTTTTTAAATTGATTTTTCAACATATCTATGAATTTCTTCTGATGATGTCTAAAATTCCCTACTGCCAATCTGATCTTAAAAACTGCTAAAATACTCCTGCGCCGCATGCGTATACTCTGGTTTTGTATGAGTACAGTAGCCCCGATAGAACACTATCAGATAGTTTGCCTTTTATCTACCGTGCTATAGGGGAGGCACATTGGGAGCGGACATGGTTCTTAAAAAATCTTTTAGTGAAGACAAAACGATTACTAATGGGTGTATTTTTTGTAAGTCAGTCAAGCTTTAATATTCTAAATACAGATAATACGACTGTGGATAGATCCATGCAATTTGGAGAATGTATTTAAACATATCATAACGGAATATGTTTCGTACATAGATAGACACAAGGCTTAAAAAATAATCATTATTACACATGATACCTTATGAAAGAGGAATGCTCTGTCAAGGGTTTATTTAATATTTTGCTGCATAATAAATATTTCTTAAGTAGAAGTCTCCCGCAATATAAAGCATAGACAAATTACACATAGATGCCATTGTCTCAAATAATACTATTGCTCATGATAATAAAAGTGTGATTCGGACATTTTCTTAGAAGCGTGAATCGACTATGTAAGATTTTCATCTCGTTTACAAAATGCGTTTCGTTTAACAAGTCACTACACTTTGTACAGTGTCACACATTTCAACACACACTACGGCAACCATAATTCCTTAGCCAAACAGAACACACCCTGAAGAACAGGGGCTTGTAATACAAAACTTCGTGAATTAAGTTAATATCCCAATCCCTCGAAATAAATATTATCTTACAAAGCTGAACTATTCAGCATTGACATGCATTTTAAGTTTTTGATATTTTTCTTTTACCATTTCATATAGAATCTAGCCCTAAAGCCATCAATTTTGAATGTCATCAACACCATTTTAATGGATACTTCTTCTACATTCTTAATTATATCTGAGCACAATTGTTTTCCATCTATAAATCTTGACAGTCATCTTGAATGCTATCGTCTCACCAGTTGGAAAAATCAAACATAGTTATATTCCAATGTTAACATTAAAAGTCATTGCGCAGCTTTTGACATAGTATGAAGCTGATTGGATCTCACAAAGTAAATATAATTTATCTCGTATATTTTTCTTTTTCTTCTTTGATTATATTCACTCCCTGTGTCGATCATATGGTCACTACGCGGCTCCTCCATGATTCCCCACCACCCGCCAATCGCTTTTGCTTCCTCCCATGACATGAGACTATTGATAGGTTACGAGTTAGCTCAGGTCATATCGGTCTGAAAATGAAAGCAAGTAAAATCAGTGTTATGTGTAACCATGCCTGACATGACTCTACTATGACCCTGACTAGCGCGGGACAGTTCGTCGGGAGAGTTGACAGCTTCGGGTACCTCAGTGTACACATCCCGTAAGACGGTAATACAAAGAAAGAGCTCGATATTCGACTACGAATAATTGGAACAACATTTAACGGGATGCAGACCAATATTCGATACATCAAAATATATCTAAAAATAAATGTACTAGTATAATATATAATAGCGAAATAGAATCCTTTTTGGTGGGCGTATCTTCACAATATTTATCGGCTCTATTTTATTGACGTAACTGGTGCGAGAAAATGTTCACATAATGTATACTCGAAGACGTAATACATATTAAGCTCGTCTTTAATAATTCTTATAAGATAATTGCAGTTTGTGTTGATCCGTCAAAATTTTTGATTTATTGATTCTTCGTTTAAATTCAAATTACAGTTTAATTATTTTATAAAGTGAAAAAATCACACTCACAAAATTTCCAAAAACAGGTTTTAACAGCTGTAGCAACACGTAAATTGTACACGTATTAGTATATATTATATTTAGAAATCATCATTTAATACCCCTGTGCGAAAATAGTGTACAAAGCAAGTAAACAATTGGAAGGCAGTAGGGTAGACCAGTTCCTTGCTTTAGAGCAGTCTCACAAATTATTTATGCCCTGCCATAGAATTGTTTACAGCAAGCCATCAACATAAATTTCACGCGTTTGAACAATACCCTGTACTCCATTATTGGCGAGTGAATTCCGCGTAATACGATTAACAGGGATGGGTTGATGGTCTAAGAATAAGGATTTCCTTCACCAATATACATGGTTAGGTTTTTAGATACTTAAAACGATATATTATATCGACGTCCTAAAGTGTAGAGCTGTGTATTCCAAAAATACTGACAATGAGATGTAAATAATGCTTAAAATATATCTTATTCAAATTTGATAAATAAATCTATAATATGCTCACTTTCAATGTAGATAGACTACGTAGACTTCAAATGGACAATAACAAAAATCCAAACTACTCTTTCTTGTAAGTATATCATAATGAGGATAGAGAAGGACAAAAGATTAGCCAATTAATCTCCCTGAGCTCCATCTTTATAATCGGGTAAAATATGGATGGAAAGGAATGTAAACATTCTTCTTCATGGTCGTTTTCCTCACTGATGATGGTCACGACCTCCGCTTATTTTTCGACGATCCTTTGTTACTCGCTCCTGTATTCCACTGCTCTGGGGGCCATCGGTAAGGAGATGCCCGTGGCGGCCTTCACTTGGCAAGTCAGGATCTTTCCGCGTCCCCTTTTGCTCTCGACTTTTCCTGTGATTATGAGTTTCTTAAGATTGTCGGTAGACTTGCAGCTCTTGGATATGTAACTCTTTCAGAATATATGCGTTTGTGCTTTTGACAGTCTATAGTATTCACAATATGATAAAGCACCACATTTCAAATGGAAACATAACAGACATATATTTCTTTTGGCAAAAATCCATTAATTGATTTTAAAACCAACATATGAAAGTGCATTGGAATTAAATGAGTTCTCCCGTTTATAATATCATAAAACCTACTATAGTTTATAATACTTAACTTGTGCATTAAATAAGGTATATGAAACCGATTTTTCAAATAATAATCAGAATATTGCTTACTCTTGATAGCATAAATGAATCTCAGAATTGACAGCTTTACGAAGCTTAAAGTGGCGAAAACAATAACACTTTTTTGAGAAGAATTTGAGGAACCCGAACAGACATTTTGCAATTCACACTGACTGTTTCAATGGTATCCTTTCATTTTGAGCTAGGGTTGTATCAGTGAATTAATTATGCTAAATTTGTGCTGACATTATTTTTAAATTGACTTGTCAAATCATCAATATCTGAAATCGACTGCTGAGCCATATTCGTATCATTATTTTTTCTTTGCGAAAAATAGTTTGACAATGCGTCTTCGTTTGTTATTTTGGTTACAGTGTCCAAAATTAGTAACTCAAATAAAAAAACTGAGGATTCATAATAATTCAATCATGCCTTAATAGTAGGGTTATTATATCGACCATGTAAAGGGAAAGGGACGTAAACGACACACAACAAAATATTGTGTATAGCCCTAACAAAACGTGTATTAAATTGTATACACTGTGATTATCGAAAAAAAATGTTATGAAAAGACGGAGAAGTTTTTTTGCCTTTCTACAGTCAATAAATTATATGTTTATATATAAATATAGTGTATTAAGGACGTTTTGTGTGAGCTACAAACAATATTTTTGGTGTGGGTTCCGTCCTTTTCCTTTCCACAGTCAATATACATAGGAATATGCCATTATAACTTGAATAAGCGAGGAATATTTATTTGTATTCTTTATTGTTATCTTGGTATCTTAATTATTACGATGTATCCATAAACATAGAGCTTTAAAGAAAATTAGCTTAAATTATTTTTATAGAAACCATAAAAATATATTAACTATGGCTCTATTGGTGTATATTTATATTCATCTTAAAATTTTCTTGCCTGCAGCCAATACATACTACATACCATTTGTCATAATATGCAAAAATAGACATCAATTCAAACAGTTGTTTTTTTTTATGAATTAAGTAAAGCTTATGATTTATCATGCCAGATCGAATATTTTAATATCTTTAAATTAATTTATAGTTATCTATCTAATAAGCAAAAAACTTACCCGGCTAAAATTTATTTCACCATTCTAAATTATGGGCAAAGCGTCGGGTGTATTTGTTACTGCCACATAGTAAATTACAAATCAATACATTTAATAACAGTATGTACATTACTTTTTACGCGGAAGTTAATTTATTCATACAATTTTTTATACCCGATGAAAACCGCATCTAACAAATCAAAGTTATTATGGTTCATAAAATTGAAAAATAAGCGTACCTGTCTACTTAATAATGCATTTAAAGATGCAGTTAATTTATCTCATGCATTTTTATAATTTATTGCATGCTCTTTTGCAAATTAAATTTGCATGTATTATATAAGCGACGCCATAAATCATCGAAAATTCGGTGAACGGCATCCTTGATTGCAACTTCAGCCGGTGGAGTAATCGATCAATTTTTCAATTTAATTCTCATGCGAAATTGTCACAATTTTGATGTATTGGATCTCAGTTGGGAAATGTTAACTACATGTTTCACATATTGTTATAAATGAGAACGTCAAAAGTGAAGTAGTTTGCGTTTTTTCTTATTGACATTTGATTTCAGCTTAACTTTCTCATAAAGGATTTTCTTGTGAAGCCTTTATCCTATTGTGTCACTTTCATTAAAGCTGTAAAATGAAACATTACATGAATAAAAAATAATTCAAACTGGCATATTATACGTTAAATTGAAAGTAATGCTTTATTTATAAAAATATATATAGAAATCAATACGAGTTTAATTGTTTCTTCTCTCAGCTTTACCTCTCATTTACATTTCGTTGATAATATGTTTTTTAAAGAATATTTGAAATTATTAGCAGAATTATTGTTTGACTTTATATTAATACACAATAAATATGTCGACTCCGTTGCGCAGTTGGTAACGTCCTTGGCTACTGTTACGGATGTCTCAGGTTCAAGTCCCAATGGGGACAGTTTTGTAAATTGATCTTTCAATCGATTTATGGATTTCTGTTCGTAGTCATGAATGTGTATGATGTCTAAAACTGCTTCCCACCCATCCGATCCTCAAAAACGTAGAGAGAGCGATTAGCTAACCACTAGTTCTGCCCTAACTCTATCCTTCTATCCCTACTCTCGTCGAAAAAAGATTGGTTGAGCAACTGAATAATAAGCAGTTCTTATAGAAAAATTTCTACTGAGATAACTCCATTAGGATGCCATATGCTCCACGTTGGGAGCGGACATGGTAAAAATATATATTTCAGCTAATTATTACACAAATGTTTTCTCTCTATCTTATCTTTATTTCTGGTTATGAGTATATTTAATTAACTTATTTTCATTAACAAATATTTTTATAAAGTTCAATTTAAGACAAAATATGCTTCCTGTTTGATAAAATGGGTTTCTTTATTTCAGCGATACATTTACTTTGTTATCATTATAATAGTTTTTTTTTCCTTCAGGCTGAGGAACATTATGGCTTCTTATATAAGAAATTTCCAGCCCTCTCTATTTGATATCTTACCGTGCTACAGAAGTTAGAAGCTAATTCTAAGCTATTTTCCGAGACTTGGCAACCACTGAAGCTTTCCTCAGCCCTTAAAATTAGAAGTCTTTCACCAAAATAATTTTGGTCAATATTTTCAACCTACAACAGGCACATTCTGATAAATAAAAAAATATTCATTTCACTATCAGAGAGGTCACAAATCTCGTTAATTTCACGAAGAACTTATGCCATAAAATCAACATACCATTGAAATATTTTGGAAATGTATCTACTGCACTCAATCTTCGGGGACTCTCGCAAATTAGAATATTTCCTTGCTGTCTACTAACACAACTCATAAACAATATTAAATATTTGAAATGAATTTATTATAAAACGTTTTCTTATGCATTTTAAACGATTGCCATTATTTCCGAAACAACCTTATCACACTTAATAATTATTATTTGAATGAAATTTGTTTGTATAGTGTAACTATATAAACGTTCTAATCGTTAAATTTTGTAATTTATCATAAAATCTGTCAAAAATACACTGTTTTGCGTGAGCAATTATGTGACTGTTAATATCTTGGTTTTTGCTTAGCAGTCGTTCATGGTCGTAAGAGGCAGACATTTTGGCATTCGAGGGTCACAATCAATTTGCTTATCTACCAAGATCTTTGCAACTAAATAAAATTTCGCCAACATCAAGCCAATATTTTTTAACATAATAATGCCACCTGTTATTAACAATGTAACGATAAAATTTGTTCAATCAGTCAAAGTGAGCGACAGCGTTCATTAATCGTTCAAACGAAGCACTTTGTTCAAACAATAGAAATATTAAATTTCCACAGCGGTGTTGAAATACAGTTTAGATACACAATTAAAAATAATACAACATGTTTTGAAAAAAAAACAATTAGTTGTTTTAGCGCCATTACCTATTTCATTGAGTATTTTTCTTCGTATTATCAAAAATTATTAAATACATCTCCTTTTTGTAAAACTAGATAAAGCCGATTTATTGCCATTATTATGTAACAGTTTCTCATTATTTAACGGTTTATTTAACAAATACTGACATTAATATAGGTCACACTCTAAGAATACACATATTCAGTTCTAGTTCTACTTATTTGATGTCACTACAGCTCAAGTTGAGCCTTGGCCATTATCATCAGCACACTTTTTCCAATTAAAGATTTTTAAAATTCCATCTGCATCCTTCCTCTCAGCAGCGTGGTGTTGAGCACCACACTGTCTTCCCATCTCTTTCCCCATGGGATTTCTTCATCCTTTTTTTGGTATCCGTCGCTTAAGCATACCCTGGACATGGTCAGCCTAATTAAGGCGCTGGATATTAATGAAAGTGAATTTCTTTGAATCTTGGTATAAGCGATAAAAAATTGTTGTTGTAAAATCTCTTCTCTCATTTATTTTTTAGTTCTACAATGATTGTTAAACATTATTGATATTATGTCGGCACATTTACGGATGTCTTGGTTTCAATTCCCGGTGCGGTAGGTTTTCATAAATTGATCTCTCAATCGATTTATGGATTTCTGTTCGTAGTCTGAGTGTTTTTTATGTCTAAAAACTCTCTCCCACCCATCCGATCTTCACGGGGCTTACATCGAGAGCGATTATCTAACCACTAGTCCTGTCCTAGCCCCATACCTCTATCTCTACTTCCTTCGAAAAAACAGAGGTTGAGCAACTAAGTAACAAGCAGTTCTCATAGAAAAATTCTGTTGAGATACCTCCATTAGGAGACCATATTTTCCACGTCGAGAGCGGACATGGAAATTCATTCACATCACACTATCGACCTTATATATTCACTTAATCATATTTTTTAGAAACATTAAAAATTTCTTTTTCACCATATTATTTTGAAGTCCTATCAAGTCGATACAAAATCAATGAACAAACATGAAACTCAAAAAGAAGTTGAAGAGAATTGCTACTTATAATTTCATTGTTAAAAACCATATTGTAAATACACATATTTATCTGAGGTTGTGCATACATCAATGTTCTTTTAATACACTACACTACGTCGCTTATATTTATTTAATTAACCTTAACCGTAAATTTTGTTGGTGCAATCTATAAATCTTTGAGAAAAAATTTACATATAAAACCCATAAAAATTGATAAAACTTACAACAAAAAATGCAGAATTTTTAAACAATATACCAAGTGGTAATCAGGATCGAATGTTTTCTGAAAAAAAATCTCAATTAACTACCGACAAAAGAAGAAATAATAATTAATACTTTCTTGTATTTTGAAAGCGAATTGCATGGCATAAAGTAATTATACCGAATTTTGAAATGGCATGTAATGTTAAAAACAATATTGTATTTTAAGACGAACGAAGACTACTGTTGGGCCGAAGTCTTTCATTAAAAATTAAAACTTTAATGTTCTCAGTGAAGCTGCGTGCATAATGAGCCGGCGGGGATGCGAACCGGACACGTCGCTTGAAGTTGAAATTAACGAGCGCTCTTTTGTGAGCTTTGCCGCGACACACCGGGCGTTTGGAATACATTTACATGACATCTAAGCTCTACGCGATGCTGCTACATTTAAACATTCTCTTTGCTCACTAAAATGTTCTTAACGGAGTTTCCCACTAAAAAATCGTAAAAGGATTACAACAAATGTGAAGTTATTATTCAAAAACATCATGTATCAACTATTATTAGCAATAATGAATAATATTAAATGGTACAATATAAAAAGTTTTCGTATGCTGTAATACAGTTTAATACAGACTCTTCCATAGTAAAAATAAATATTTGATAACCATTAAATTATAGTAAAAAAGAACAAAATATTTTTAGAAAAAATCAGTAAAATAACTACTCGTATCAATGATGAAGATTTTATTCAAAATTTTAATTAAGTTATGATCTAATAATACCGTACTTATCCAAGGAAATTCAATTGTATGCACTTCAAAATTACCATTATTTTGTAAAAATATAACAACTGCGTACTTATGTGACAACATTGGGTTGGTTAACCCAATAAATACATAAATATAACAGTAATATTATAGCCTACAGTTTGATGAATTTACCGCGTATTTACTTTGAAATAAAATATACTTAATAATTAATGTTTAAAACTTATCACCATTCAAACCGTATAGAACTTAATATAAAATTAAAATGTATTACTTATTTATACAAATGAAACACGTGTCACTTTTTTAGGAAGCTTCTTCAGACTGAATATGCCAGTGGAACAACTAAGTTATCAACATTAATTATATTTTAAAAATAAATTTCCACAAAGTTACCGCAGAATCCATGGAAAATACGTATAGAACATGTTTAATTATTATTATATTCAAAAAAAATCTTAAATCTAAAAAGAGTATTCCATTATTTTTATTTCACTATTAAAATTCAGTGACAACCAAAAATTTTAATTTTAAAAGCTTATTTACCAATGAATTGCTTCAAATGCCAAATTCATTTTATCGCTTAGAGAAGTACTGACATGACATATTGTACCTACATGTAAAGAAATATATCGATAGCGACTAAGAAGTACCGAAAAATAAATGTTGCCACAACCTTTAAAGTCTTTTTTGCTAATTAATGTTAAAAAATTATGCTACATTATGCTTATTTTATTTGAATGCATTGTGTAAACATTAATCCGTTGTTTCTTGTAGCGTTTTATTATCATTTGATTTACAATAGACTGCTTAATGTACAATATGCTACCTTTTATTTGTTATGTCTTTAACAGTTTTTATTATTTATTTTATTTGGCAATACAATTTGGATTATGAACTTAATTATATTTCAGTAAAAAGAGAATGTAGTTCTTATCTCTGTGTGTAAATAAATATATCGATTGCCTTATCATTTTGATAAAGTGTTATCTATTCGAATTTATAGGTTCATTATTGTTATATATTAATCAAAGTTTGAAAAGGTTGACCCCGATAGTATAGTCATAGTTTGCTTATTTTGCAACTAGAAGGTTTCAATTTCGTCACAAACTTTCATTCCATTGAATATTATTATTTATTAAGCAATAAATAATATCCAATCTAACAATTCCGTATGAAGTAAAAAAAAGCAATATCTTGGTTTTTTCAATGCAATATTTAGTTTTAAAAAGTTTGCACCGATTCCATCAATCTATCCAGTGACGTCGCAGTCTTCCAACGCTCGCAAGTACAACATCTAAGAGTTTTGAAGACATGCAAATGAAAAATTAAAAAAATATTGAACAAAACCAAATCTGACCAATCTGATATAGAGGATAATAGTATATTTTTTTATTACAAATTCAATAAAAATGTTTTTTTTGGTTAAAAATTAAAACGTATTATCTGCATTGTACATTCTAAAACAATGATTTTTAATTAAAGAAATACAAAATATTCCTCAAAAATTGTCTACAAAAAATACCAAAACTTTTTTTATTTAATTAAAATACATAAAATTACATATTTTTTATAATACGAAATCTCAAATAATAACGATTTTACGTTTTAATATCATGCTGTAGTTTACGAAGGTTTGACGTCCCTTGCTCTCTATGACAACGATAAAAAATACTAACATCGATTGGTGACAATACCTATCGTTGAAACACTAAATATTTCATAACAATGTTGATAGTAAGCAATACGTGTTAAAAATATGAAGGCATACTTCATAATAAGTGGTAAAATTGATACATACCTTAGTGGTAGCTGCCCGAGGCGGGCGATCTCAACAAGTGGAGCCAATTACGATTATTAATTACACAAGTTTTAATGAAAACTAGAGTGAATGACTTGAATCTGCCTCTCGCCGCTTTCAATAACCTCAGCAAAATCAATGGAAGGTGGTAAGATAAATAAACCAAGATACTTTACACACATGAATTTATCAATACCATCGCTTTGAGTCACAATACAGTTATCATGCCCAAATATTATTATTACATTGTATTATGCAAAGTTATCTGTATGTTTTTTTATTTGTTTTATTTACCAATTCCTCTCAATTAATTAGCGTAATTTAAGTAGAAGCGCAACGCTAACACTTCTGTATTGGTAACATCTATTAATTGCTTTTGTAGTGATTACTTATACATTATTATTAACTTAAATATTTTAAAAATTGTATCAAAATTATCTGTTTATAATTAGTAAATACCAGAATTTTAAATGTTGATAACGATTTACTTTTTTAGTAATGCCGATACAATGTTTATACAATACTAATGGATTCTATGATTGTATACATGAAATAATGCATTTGTTGATACATTATTTAGATTTTTATAAGGCATGTTTGAAGTAGCCTTCATCTAATCATGTATTTTTTTTCAATATAAGGAATACACATAAAATCAAATAAAATTCGCAAAGCGAAGAAATTTGGATAAAAATCTTCAAAAAAAATATACCTTATCAAAACAGCAAGATACCAAACAAATAAAAATGGATAAATTACCAAACAACGATTAACTCATAAATTTTAGCGAGTGGAGTAATTTATTACGTACAACAGTAAACCTAATAATCCTTGAAAACCATTTTCGGTCAATAAATTCATCTATCTATCGATTTTTTTTTTGATCTTGAGTCGACTTCCTGAAGTTTTAAGTAATCTTAATATGCACCTGTATAACGCTTGTCAATTTATAAAATATTGTTTTTGCTACTCCATTAAAAAAAACCAACGATTGGAAAAAAAATCTGAGCGTGACTTACTTTACCAGTGGAGGTTTTCTTTACGTCCATAACCAACGACTATTTAATAGAATTATTGTGATTATTTTGGTTACAAACATACTTTAAAATTACGAAATGATAATCTTTACAACCATTATTAACTTGATCTTTTTTCTAGATTTTATTCAACGCATTTTTATCTAATTGCAATTAATTGTTCATTCCTAATTTTATTTTCGTGTAATTTTAAATTGAGAATTATTTCAAAAACGATCATGACAATACTACAGATAATTTTTAAATAAGATGTAAAATATGAATTCTCATTTTAAGCAACAAAAATAGGTAATTAACTGTATGTAAAAAAACGTTAATATTTGTTTAAAAAAAATTAAAAAAATATCTCCTGAAACGTTCAGAATACTTTTTTTGTAATTTATAATTTATATGAAATTCAGTACATCCTTTTAGATACTTTTTCCTTCTCGTAACAACTGGTTTTTCCCAGTTTATGAGAATTTTCGGCATAAATATATTGACAATATGACCACTCAATAAGACTATTCCTCTAGTATACATGTTTAAGAAAGGAATATTTATTACAATATAAATAAATAGTGAACTGTTGTGTAGTTTTTTAATTTTCATGATGTTGGGTATCATACATCGTCGAACAATTCCCTCCTAAAGTGGAGTCCATAAATTACAGTTATTGCCAGGAAAGCTATCAGTAGACGTATTGCTATATACGCAGTAAGTCATCGAGAAATTAACGTATTGAGAATATCGTTTTGATATATTTCGACATGAGCTTGTTAGAACACTGCGATAAATTTTGCCTTATTTAAAAAATATATATAAACAAATACTTAATAATGTATTCGGTCTATCAAAAAAATTGTTTGAAGTTGGTGCACTAATGTACTATTTGTTTTGAAAGAATATTTCCTTTTAATACTAATTTTCAAATACCCTCTTTTGAAAAAATTTAATTTACCATTTATGACCATAAAATCTACAGTGGAATGGGTTTGAAAAATTGAAAGCGTAGTGCTAAAGGGGTTAAATTACTGCTTCTAGATATCTAGATCATACATTTTTATATTTCTTCTTCAAATTTGAAGGTAGATATTTCTTCATAATCTTCATACGATTTGTTTGCAAAAATGAAAAAGTTACAATCGAAACGATCTCAACATATTTTTTTGTAGTCATCAATTTTAAAACAGTCAAATTATGATTGTAATTTAGTATTTTCTTTTTTTTTAATTTATGAAGCATTACTTCTAAAACGAAGCTTATCTAAATTGTTACCTAGTCTGTGCACCAATTGCTTATAACAAGTTTTGCGTTTATTAAATTATTCAAAATGTCCTATAATGATTTCAAATATTTATTTACAAGAGGCGTCATTGGTAAATCAAGTGCATAATTCTGAGCACGATGCAAGTGGGATACAATAAACTATCAACCAGTGACATTTTAATTTCGTTTAACATTATGCTATCAGAATAGAGAACCTTTCCTCACCTAGGGTGTTTAATTTATAGCTCAACAAATAACTAGATCGTTTTAAATTCAGAGCGTTTTGTAACATTTTGAATATGGCAATAGGTAACGGTATTTTGACTTTTAATAAACCTTCTTCAAATGGTGTTTTTCAATATTGTCGACATTTTCAGAAATAAATATTTTGTCTTTTTGTCTAACAATTTTATATCCATTGAAATCATATTGATATAAATTAATTTTGATAATTCTGAACATTATCCAATATTTTCATAGGTTGATACACTTATTAATTATTATTATAATTCTCAGAATCAAAAATCTAAGCGTGCATCCTCAATAAATTTGACACTAATATAACTTAATATTACATGGATAAGAAAGTATACTTTTTAAATTGACAAAAGAATTCAAAAATAAAATGACTGATATTTAAAAAATCACGTATTAATTGATCTACACCCAGCAAATTCTATGGAATTAAAATGAACATTAATTTATAATCAATACAAGTAAGTGTACCTTGTTGTTCAAATTTGTTTACTGATTGGAAGAAACAATACATATTTTCGATTGTCAGTTTTTAGAGTATACAGACAATTTATTTTTCATGTTCAACATATCATTTCATTATAAATATTTCAATAATGAACAGAAAAAAATATGTTTTATTTTAAATTAATAATGTACATACCACAACAATTAAATGAATAATTTATACAATTTTAAACACCAGTCATTATAGTATTTATTTCTTTTGCAAAACTTTACTTTACTAACCTAAATTTATCTCAAGCAATTACATTCTCTAATAATTAAGTTAATAGTGATAAATGTAAATAATTGTTTCACAATTAAAACTATTGTAATCATAAAATATAAACAAATACAGACTTATTCAAAATATGATAAAAGTAAAACAGATTTTGGGTTTTTTAATATTACTTAGGAAGCTTTCATTTGAAGAAAAGAAATGCTTCAGTCTAAGATTCAATATCATTATTTTGTTACAATTTTGAATCAAATCTATTTGGAAAATATATTCAAGTATTAGTTATTATACAACTACAAAGACGATCCGGATGTATATAAGATATTTACAGTCTTTCAAGATATTAATAACTATTTTTTACTATATTATTATATATTAGGCATCATAATTACAACGCGTTAGAAAAGATTTCACAAAAATTATAGTTCAAAAGAATAAGACACGAACATAATATTTTGTTTCCTATGGTCTTGTATAAAACAATGCTTACTCAAGCAATTACGGAAGTTCATTAAAAATTTTGAAATTGGGAATCCAACTGTATAGTATCTCAGGAGATAGATTCAGGAATCTCAATATTTGGTTCACTTGATGACCGAAAAAGCGAAGAACTGAATAGGTTCAATGTGCGTTGTAAGCTTCCAAGACAGCTGTAGTTTATCAGGCTAAATGTATACGATTGACCAAGTCATTCTAAGGCCTATTCAGTATTGCAGATTCGAGAAAAATAAGAATAGATGTTTAAAAAAAGCTTGAAGTAACTCAAACATGTACTCTTACACTAAAGAAAGAAAACAGTATTTCATTAATTTCATATAAACTTTATTTATTCAATTTTACATAAACACACCACAGTAAAAACATATTAAATACTAAATATCCAAAGTAATGAAGTTATTTTCAATATCTATTTAACTAAAACTATCACAATAAAATGTGATCTTTAAGATCATTACACAGTTAATTCTTCAAATGGGTGAAATTAAATTCTTACATATCCGATTATTCGTAATACCATATTTTTTCATTTTTTTTATGATACTATCACAGAATCGACTAAATTCAATCAATTTTTTTAGCCAAGTCCCCCTCCAAAGCTTCACCTGTAGGTTGCGCAATAGCAATTTATTTTTGAGTAAACATCAGATTAGTTATAGACATTAGATTAGTTAATAAACATTAGATATAGAATAAACATTTTTGTTTTTCAGATATAAAAATTTGGTGGATGCTCACAGCTGCTCTGCGTTCTCCACTTAAGATGGCTGTTTATTGCTAATATTATTTATATGCTTAATGTTTGATTGTTTTTACATGGTTCACATATTTTTTCTAATAATTTTCCCAATCCACTATTTGCTAAATGCATCGGTAATGTCATTAAAATTTTTTGCTCAGCTAATGGACTTTTAATGTAAGTCTATTTGTGATTTCAGATTAGTATTTATTGATTTTTAAGAGATCCATAACATTTTAATTGTAGACTATTTCATTTGATTTCTTTATAATTTGTTTGCTAGTCGGTAATTTCTTGTCTTAGTTCATGAACCATCAGTTTACACTCAATTTAATATAAATAAGCCTGTTATGTTTGTATTTTTATCAGTTGATAATGCTCGTGATGAGCGAAACCAGTCCTGATCATTATAAATATGTGGAAGTAGTACAAATGAATTGTGTTTTATTTTTTAAAATAAAATGTCTTTCCACCAAGAATTGACAGTTAACACCTTAAAAGTGTTTATTTTTACACTCAATTTTATATAAATAGGCCTGTAATGTTTGTATTTTTGTCAGTTGATAATGCTCGTGATGAGCGAAACCTGTCCTGATCATTATAAACATTTGAAAGTAGTAAAAATAAATTGTGTTTTATTTAAAAAAAAAAATTAGATAATTTAATATTACCCTTTCTGTAAAAATAAATTAATGCATGGGGGAAATATTCAAAAGCCTTTCTAACCAATTTTAAGCAATACATTTTCGATATTCACCCTATGCGTCTGTGATCACCCAGTCGATGCAGAAATAAGTGCAGCAATCACAATGCAAGTGCGTTAACATAAACGAAACACAAATTGGCACTTTGGTTAGAGATCTCGCTGTTTACGGTGCAATTTACACCTTGCACAATTCAATTTACGCGCTCGATTTCCAAAAGCTGTAATGGCTTCCGATAATGCGTGGATATACTTCGATAACTGGATCAATTTGTTTTGAGGTTACCATTTTTTTGTTCAATTTATCAGTTAAAGAAAACAAAGAATTGGCTGATTGTTATATTTTACGCCTGATTACATACAATTTTAATAAAATCTGGTTCAAACTTTTACTTGATTCTTGTATCTCGGACAATATAAGATAACATTTCCTTGAAGAAATTGGAAAAAAAAAATACAATTTTTACAATTTATTTACACGATCGATTAAATGTATAGTATTTTCATTAAATAAATATAAATGTTAATATATTAAGTCAATAATATATGTAATTAAACTCAGTGACTTGTGACTACGAATGTTCAATAATAAAAATCAATATTTTTCTTGAACAATAATAATGAAAGTAAATTCAAAAAAGATGATACGTAATCCATTACTCATTTTTTAATTAAATAAAATTATGTTTGTTTAAAGTAATTCTCAGTAAGAAGCTTATTGTATTCATAGTATAAAATCAGTATAGAAATGTGTTCATAACCGTTTCGTTATAAAGTCATAAAAGAAATATTTCCTTAAAATACAGCTAACAGCTAAGATGCCAGATATTTTCAAAATTAAAATCGTAAGATACAAATTCAAAAGAGATGTTTTTTAAGTAATTCGAGATCAGCTTGGAAAAATTCAATTTCACTTTTACCTTGCTGGGACTTGAACCTAAGCCCACCTGATGGTTAGTGTAAAACTTTTTTCACTCTAGTCAATGTATAAGGATATACTAAATGTTATTTCCAATTCAATGAATCGAACATGTTTTCGAACAATCCATACCTTTTTTCACTGAAATAATAAATCTAATTACTTGTTTTTTATTCTACGTGGTGTCTTTAGATTATTATTTTTAATTTTAAAAGATTTTTAAAATAAGGTAACAGCTTTAATACAATGGTTTCTCAAAGCAAAATATAATACGATCATTTTTGAATAATTTTACCAATTTTGTATTCAAGCGCTGGGTGTATACTTTCAGAAGTGAAAATTCACAATTATAATCATTATATTATTTGCGGTAAATATAACATTTTGCTCATTATTTACGAATGTACGTGTTTAAAAACTAATTGGTTCTTCAAATTCCGCACTATTGCCATACAATCACAAAGTATCGGTATAATAATAAATTTATTTTTAAGCTATTTTCTGAATAAATTTATTTAAACCGATAGTTTCGGATTGGTTTATGTTTTACTACAATAAGTGAACGCATATTTTTTTTGTAATTCATTTTACTTTTATGTTACGATTTATGGATATACCATCTATGAAAAAATTACACAATCAGTGAAAAAATTGAATATACAAAAATTTGAATTATTGTAAAAGTAGAAAGTTGTGTCATTTATTTAGGATTATTACGGACACTATAAATGAGTAAATAAGACTATGAATAGCGGAAAATTGTAACATTGAGAGAAAACTAGCTATCCCAGATTTGAGAACAACCCCAAGATAAGGTTTTTGAAGTGATAATTTTCGGTGAATTATAAATGTATTTTCTTGATATTGATTGAATTGGCATTTACTTGGGAGAACTCCATTATAATAGGATATAATAACAAAGCAATTAGTTCTAAATTTTTTTTATTATGTATTTTGGCCTTACACTAGAAAGTAAATGTATTTTCTCTTTCATTTCTTTCAAGCGGCGTTTGTTTACATTATGTAATGATTTTTTTAATTCACCAAAAATAAAATTAATTGAAGATTTGATTTGATTTGGCAAAAGCTTCTGGTATGAGTTTTTATAATTATTCGTGATGTTTGCTTAAAATTTACTCGATACTAAGAATTATTGTAGATTAAATAGTATCGCAAAATTTTACTAAATATTCAAATAATAACAGCTCTCTATGGAATATTTTCAGTGAGAAAATTTTTATACGTTTTCACCACATACCATAAACAATGTAAATTTGATAATTTAAAGTTTAACAACATCTTCGATTGACAGTACGTTCCTAAAATAATTAAACCGATTACCTAACATAAAATATCTCTTTTATTTACATTAATGCAATTAGATATTGTTTGACAAATCATTTTTGCTACATAAATAAATATAAATGTTCACAACACAATAATGCAAGCCTATATTTTGAACTAAATTAATACAGAATATTTCAAAGTGTTTATAAAAAATCATAAATTATTTGCGTTATGACAGCAGCGAGCGTGTTTAATGCATATTGGTTTGGTGAAACTCTCTTGTTTTTCCAGATAAACGTCGCAATATCTCTTCAAAGTGCTTTAAAATGTCCGCATTTGCGACTTGCGAAATTGATTTGGCATGCTTGAGCTACTGATAGTGCAACAAAGAGTGCAGACAAGGCCGGCAAAGCGGTCTCTTTTATCTAAACTACAACTCAAAGCCTACAACTTAGACAATTTGATCAATCGCTTCTGGTTAAAAAGTAATCAAAAATCTATGAAAAGACCTTTTTAATGGAATGGATCACAACTCAAAGCTATTACTGTAATAAATAACACTGTATTGGGTGAAATTTTTAACAAGAAATCAATTATTATATTGAAAGAATTCAAATAAAATGAGTAGCTAACTAGCAACAGTTTGTTTTTGGAACGATCATTTTAAAGTCTTTTTTTCTTCAAATTAAATGGCGTTATATTATACCTTAATAATGATGAATCACTTTCATATGACCGACATACAAAGTAACGCTTCAGTTAACAGTTTAATTCGATCGAGTTTTTAATTTAATTTTTACGAGTTTGAGTCGATTTCAAATAATTGTTATGACACTTAAATTATACCGTTATTTCGGCAAACTACAAAATGGCAATGCATAAAAAATCTTAACTATATTATTCGACGAGTTAATAATGCGTACTTACCCGAAAAAATCAAGTCATGGTAACAAAACAATAAAAGATATATTATAAATATATCACAATATTAAAATATCGTTCATTTTCGAGAATCCTTAATTGAAAAATAAACGAAATTGACTACTTGTGATGATGATAAAAAATAATGATTTAACAGTTTCATTGATCGTTTGAAAAACTGTTGTCATTAAAATTATTGTCTCTCAAAAATTGATAATCAATTAAATATTAGAAAAATCACTGTACGTACAAACTGTAAAAATTGAAATAATGGTATTGTACGGGCCAGGGGGTATCCATAAATACCAAGAATCTGTAATTATATAATAAAGTAGGTTGTGAGGTTTCCATAAATGAATGAAAGATATCATTCAATTCATTGGGTAGCCATGGGAAGATTTGTTTACAAAGTTAAATAAGTGAAATTCACTCTCCTGGTCGTAGCCTTACGCATGCCAAATCATCAGCCAGCATGCGTTAGAACTGCTCCAGTTGTGTAATCACCTGCCCAGATGCGCAATGAATTTATTGAAAATACAAAATTTTCTGTTTATACTAAAGCCACTTAATTTATAAAGGTTTATAATAGTTCTGTTAATTTCTGTTTATATTTAAAATAATTAAAAATGTTTTCATTTAAAAAAAATATTTGAAACAACCTGACCACTTACTGTAGTATAGACCGACAATAGGCGGGCGGGGTTGCTGCCAATCTTGATACCTCGGACTGCTTTTACTTTTCCGTTATTCAGCGTTGTGTTAAACGTCATTCATTTTTTAAATTTGCATCTCATAAATAAACCATCACATTTTTCGTAATAAAAAAATTAATTTTCATTGTATAAATAAACAATTATTTTATAAAATCAACCGTTTTACTATTTTATTTTTTAGTACTGGAAAGAGCTAACATATTTAAAGCCACATTTGCAGCAAAAATAGATTTATAAAAGTCATTGTAAATGTTTGTCCTGACAAATTATGTCTAAATTGACTTGTTTGAATTTAATTAGAGACTGTGATTTCCTTCACGGGGTCTTTCTAATTATGTATGCAGATGAAACCTTGATGCACTGTAAAATTTGTATGTTTTTCAGATATAACATTTTTGTGATTTTAAGTTTGATGGATTCACGGAAAATTTTAAGGTTTTTTAAATGCAGATAGAACCGTATTTTGAATGTGAATACAACTGCATTAAAAAGTTATTTTGTGAAGAAACAGCAGATGGAACCATGTTCACTCAAGGCGACGATTTGACTACGAAATAGGCAATATTTTTATAACTCTTAAAGACAGTTGATGAAACATTATTCATTGGATAACTTAAACTTCAATCAAACCTATGGTACAATATTATTATTTTTAATTATGCATACAATTATAGTGATATAAAAATAAAGAAAAAAGTCTAAATGTAATATTAAAAAAATATTTTCCCTTTTAAATAATATTAAATAATCGTCTTTTACAATATTTACTTCCTATACAGACTGCACCTCCAGTGTTTCAAAAATGTTTATATCTCGTTTGCCTTCATATTTTTTATACTATATTAAAATCGTATAATTGTATTTTAAATACGTTATGACAGGTGTAGGATGAGCTAAATTTAATAACATCTATTAAATCCCACGCGTTGTGAACAAGCATATTTGCTACCATTAAAATCTGCCATTAACAGCTCATGGAAAATATTAGCATATTATTTATGTATTAAATATTTTCCATCAAATTGTTAATTTGGTATTATTTAGTCGTAAATCTGTGATATTTTCTAGGCCGCGCTTTTGGCACTCCTGATATATGGTGGTCATGATCATTATACGGTGTGTTAATCACGCTCTGGGCGTATGAATGCTCACATTATCACAATATTACATACGCTAATTCGAGACGCTAATCTCAATTTTATATTAAAAATGATCTAGCACAATTGCCTCTGTTTTAGTGGAATGCTGACTAAATTGACTCGGAAATTATTTTTTACTTAACAACTCGTAATACGAAATTTTGCTTAGTGTCGCAAACAGTCAATCTACTAATATAAAATTAAAATTGATAACTTAGTTATTCCACTGGTTTTGTCATTGACGTGACGCGTTTCGCCTCTTTAAGAAGCATCTTCAGACTAATTATATCGCAAGGTTATTTATTTTCAATTTAAAAATGATTCTAAATCTTAAATTAAAAATGAAAAGTGGGGTGAATTTTTTTCTTCTACTGAATGTGGGGAGGAGGGTAAGATATAAACAATAATAGCACTAATTACAAATTAACTACTGATTCCTTCCTCGGGTTTCCACCTCCAAACACTAGAATCCACAGAAAATAAATATTGTCCATCTATCTCTTGTAACAGTTTTTTCAATTTTATATTGACTCTTTTCAGGAATTGCAACAGTTTTTACTTTGACGGCATCAACTTGGTAAGTAGGAGAAAGACCACAGTTGCCTAGTTAAAAGAACTCTCCTGAGAGTTCAAGTGAATATCAAATCACTTTTAAGGTGTTTGCTGTCAATTCTTGTTAGAAAGGCATTATATTTTAAAAATAAAACACAATTTCTTTGTACTGCTTCCACATGTTTATAATGATCAAGATCAGTTGATAGTGCTCGTGATGATTTTGACATTTGAGGCATTTGTGCTTTGCATTTGTGATTAGCTAAATTTTATTATTTAAACAAATATTCTGAATCAACACGTGTATTTTGCAATTTTTACAATCATATTTTTAAAATTATACATATGGAGACTTTAAATATGACATACAAATTGTTCAATATTTAACAACAGTTATATATGATTAAATTTTTGATAAATTCTTGTTTAAGAAATAATTGATATGTTCCAACGTTTGTTGTACATACTTAAACTTTTTTAATATGTCACAATTATTGAAAAATCGTACGGGGTTTTTACGATAGAGGCGGGGTCGAGGTTGCTAAATTAAGCTTTTAATTAACGGTCTTAATTTGTTTCGTGCACCAATTAGTAGATAACTTTAGATATAGATATTTATTTGCAATCACATGTATGTGATTGTATCGCTATTGTGGATTAAAATGATTTATTTGTGCACAACAATATACCTGTACTGACTTAATTAAGGTTTGAACATAAAAGTCAACATTCTAATTTCATTGATTTAAAGACACATTAATCTTTATTTTCATTCTCTCTATTGTATATTATTAACAAAACTTTGATGACTGGTTCGTAAATAAACTGGTTATTAATTATACTCATTTCAATTTAAGCATAAACTTCCTGTATTTCACGAAACATTAATTTGACGTAATGTTAATTTTTGCCACATAACTTCTCTACATAAATAGAGCATATCGTCGTTGTTCTGGAAGAAGACACTACCGAAAAATACTAGATTTCAGTAGTTTGACTTTAGGTTTTTCAAATGTTTAAAATGCTACACCTTTTTCATTTAGTCTGTTTTTAAGTAAAACTATCTCCATGGCACAAAATACATGTAGAAATGTGTATACTTGTTTGTATGTCTGTCGGTCACAACAACTGAAACCAAACGGTGTACAGTAGCGAAGTCAAATTATCACCTGTCATTCTAGCTGCCATTTTTAGTTCAGCTCTGCTATTTTCAACTAGTCTATGTATATAAAAATGAATGTCTGTTTGTTGGTTTGTACGGATCTTATAGGCTCCAAAACTACTCAACCGATCGCGACGAAACTTTCAAGAAGGACTTATTGTGATCATGCCGGGAAAACTATATATATAAAAATGAATGTCTGTTTGTTGGTTTGTTGGTTTGTCCGGATCTTATAGGCTCCTAAACTACTCAACCGATCGCGACGAAACTTTCAGGAAGGACTTATTGTGATAATGCCGAGAAATATTATATAAAATAAATGTTTGTTAGTCCTTTACGCGTTCCTTTACCATTCATACGATTTCGATGAAACTTCGGTGAGTTGTTGTGCACACACCCGTGAAGGGTTCTGAAGAAAATCTGAAAAAAAAATGAAAATCTAAGATTGAAAAAAAGAATCAAATACGTACATACATTGACATTTAGGAAAAACTTCTGATTTATTCGTGTACGCACCAGACGAAAAACAAAAATATTGTGTTATAACAAGTGTGATATTGAAACTTGGGTTCGGGTCGGACCAGACCTGAAGATGATGGGCTCGAACCGGGTAAGTCTATGAAATTTCGGCCTGTGCAGACCTCTAATTCAAAAGCAGTTCAATAAACAGAATTAAAACACAAACCCTTTCTTTCTTTGAGTGGCATTGCAACGCATGCCGGGTACTCACTAGTAATTTTTAAAAATAAGTTTGTCAATTCATACGGTAGAGTTCAAAAAGGAGCATTTTGGTTTAACTTATTCAATATGTAATTTTTCGATTTAGTATTCTCTCTAGATATAGTTTCTAATATTTAGTAACCTTATTAGTATATTTCGACAATAGATGATTCTTGGTTTACAATAAGCTTAAGTGTGAAGGAAATCACAATTATTTGATATAGGTATAACATATTTGGTGTATTTATTATGAAGTCATTTGTAACTTTTTGTAACATAATATTTGTGAGTGAAGGGGAAGCTATTTTCTGTAATCAAACATTTTGTTTGAGGATTAAATACGATCCAAATATCAAACAAAAGCTTTCGTTGAGAAGTATAAAAAACAATTATCACGATCTTTCATGTAGTTATTGAAAGTTTTCCGGCTACACATAAATAATTAAGGCAGTTTTAACCCTTAAAGGATTGTGACATGTTATATCGCCGTGTTAACCAAGTTGTACTGTTACATTTAATATGGTTTGTAGTACCCCTTGATTGCATAATAAAATATCAGCTCTCGAATGGAATGAGACGTTACGCGTTGCCCTAATCTAAGTAAATGCATCCAACGCGCTGCAGTTGGTTGTCCGTGTGACAGCCGAGTGCATGCTCCCAACCGCTCTTGCCAACATAAACTCCATTTCATTTGCAAATAAACTCCATATTAGCCTAGAATAAATCGCAATTGCATGCTAATTTGTACAGTGACTAAAGAGAATGTCTTTCCTTCCAATTGCGCGGAAAGCTCAATTCTTACAAGAATGTTTTTACCGAGTAAATAATTTAACACTTATTACATACCAAATACATATTAAAAAATGTTGTCAACATATATAGCTATGTTTTGTAATAAAAAAAATTTTTTTCATACACAAATAAGCAACTAATAATTATTCGTGCATCTTGTCACCCATAACACACGTGGAGCATGTGAACCCTTTAAAGAGCTCATCTCAGCAGAAGTTTTTCTACGAGAACTGCTTGTAATTCAGTCACTAAACCTCTCTTTGTGGAGAGAGAAAAGATGAGACTTTGAAAGTATTAGTAATTAGCTAATTGCTTTTACTACTGCTTTTTATGATTGGATAGGATGGAGGAAAATTTTCTAAGTCACAAGTATCCATGGATTCGAACACAAATCACTGGGATTGCATCGAATGAACACAGCAACCGAAGAGAATGACGCTGACTGAAAAATCAACTGAACGTGCAAAAAAGTACAATAAAACAAAGTTTTCTCATATTTTTACAATTAAAATATCTATCTTACCACTTGGGAACTTTTTGAACTTGCCATAGTATCTAGTGTAAATAACTATATGAAAAGCTTTTTATAATTTATAAAACAACAATTTACAATCTTTTAGATTTGATTTATACTAATCTTTTCAATATTCATCATTCCTAAATTCATACCTGGATTTTTTTTTAACTTTACCAATTCATTTAAGAACATTGTTCATTTAAATAATGAAGTAATATTATTGTGAACTCAAACTGTAGCAATTCTAAATTAGTATAATTACGACATTATATTCCATAATTGCTAAAAGTCTCGCTTTAAATGTATTCAAAATTATTATATTGTTTAAATTTTTAATATCCTTCAAATTTTACGATCGAATCAACTCAGACAAGGATATAACCAATCTAAAATTAGTTCTTAAGTATAAGGAAATGTTACATTGTTATCAACACTTGGTAAAATGGAAAACTTATTATCATTTATGAACTGATAAACTTGTTTAATCTGCTGTTATTGCGGTACTGTAGAAACAGAAACACAATGCAGCTCTCTAAAATCTAAATGAAACACGTGTAAATATTCAGCCATTAGCCACTGTTTTAACTTAAAGAGAATCGATTAAAGCTACACTTTCATCTAATAAGATTTCAAATCTATGGCAAACAATGACCACACTACAAATTGTATACGAGTGAAATTTGATTCATTTATGTAACACTATCGATTTATTTTTATTAATTAAGTCATACAAGCAAAAAAAGATAATATTGATACAAACAAAAAATTTATAATTTTACTAGTTTGTATTTTAAAATAAGCTATAAAGGTATATTGATAGTTTTCAGCGTTCTTGCCTAAGTCATAAAGTAAATGTACTCGTATTTGACCATGCACCAGTAGTTTTACCTTTTTCAATAAAAATGCCCAAAAGACGTAGACTCGGAATTGCTCTAAACTGTAGAATTCAGACAAGTGAAACCATCGTTTTTCAGATTGAGGAACTAACACATATGTCATTGGAGTGTCATTGCGGCTATTTGAAAACAACACCTTATGCAGTAAGTATTTCATTTTGAATTTCCTAATAGAATTGTTAAGGATATCAGTGAATTTAAGCATATGCTACTTGATTCAACCGAGAGTTGTTTTAGAGGAAGCTCTGAGGCAACTCTGGTAAAAGGTTGTCATGAAACCCCCTGATTGGATATGGTTAATTACTTAAAAAAACAGTGGTCAACTGCTGAAACATTAACATGATTATTAAAAGTTTACCACAATTTTTTTGTAACAGACCCTTTCCTAAGTTTCGTCTTATATTTATTAAGACATTTGATCCACTATGAATACACTTGCTTTGTCATCATTCGGTCTAATGCTAAACGTTAATCGTTATTTTTGTTGAATTTTTCACTTAAGCAGTCAACTACTGGTACAATTAACTTATTTTCTGACAATTTTCATCACCTCAGGGGTAACCTATGTTTACACCACTAGTTACATTTCCCTCAACTGAAAAAAGGACTACATCAAAAATTGACCTTTAAATTGCTTGACAATTTTAATATATTTTATACTCTGTAAAATTTATCATTATCAGCGCATTCATTTTATATATTTACATTATAATTATTTGACGTTTTATCGTATTTTCAACTCATCAACTATTTAAACTGAACAACTCAATAATTAATAATACCAAAATTACCAGAACCCAAAACTTCTAATCGCTAAGTGGAAATCGTCGTACCAGCGATAGAAAATCACGATACATCGCATAATTCTGAACCTTCCTTTGATATAAGATGATACATGTATAGAATATCATCTAACATACAAGTATTGTCGTAATACAAGAAGAAGAATTATTACTATATATTTTCATAACCACATAATATCTTCGTAGTATAATAATGCATAAGCAATCAAAAATACAATCAGTCAAAAAACTCAATCATCAGTATTGTATCTATTTATAGTTCTTATATTTCATTCGCAATAAAATCATACAAATAGTTGTCGAGTTGGAAATAATGGAACTCCGTTTACAGTAGTGAGAATCGAGGGGTGTTTTTTTGACTAGTCACTGCTATTTTCTTCGTTGCAATTATATCTCTTTTATGATATTTTTCTATGTCAATAAAACTTTCACTGGGCGAGGTTATCTAAAAAATGGATATTGATAATGTATTTGTAGCCTTTATGCGGTCGATTTCTGCCATCAGATTGCTTCACGTACTTGCTGGTAGGTTGACGTGATTGGAAACGTGCTCAAAGCAGTATGCTATTGCGTTTGTAGTATGCACAAAAGAAAGAATTTTCCATTAGGAGGAGGTTAGGTCAAATAAAGACTATGTCAATATTTAACAAATATACTTACATGAAATTTAACAATCAGACTTAATTCGATCGAGGTAAAAAAATCATGAATCATATGTGTTAATGTTTTTTAAATTCTGTCATATCATCAGTATTTTAAGTTCTTTTTGCGCCATTTACTTTCAAGTTTCAATTTAAGAAGATCACCATCATATCATAATGCTTTTCAAATTTTTTATTAGATTAATAAAAGTGAAAAATAAACTTACAAATTTATATTTTAAAAAATAAAACACAAACCATTTGTACTGCTTCCACATATTCATAATGATCATGAGCATTATCATCAGTTGATAATGCTCGTGATGAGCAAAACCGGTCCTGATTATTATAAATATGTGGAAGTAGTACAAATGAATTGTTTTTTATTTTTTTTCAATATAATGTCTTTTCACCAAGAATTGACCGTTAACACCTTAAAAGTGATTTTATATTTATTATATTGAATATGTTTTACAAATGCAGTTTTCGTTGACGGGAAAAGATTTTGTTTTTACATATAAATAATAAGTCTACTTTTCATATTTAATTCGTACGCAATAATGTCCATAGAAAAATGTTAAAAAATCATGTTAATATTTATATTTTGATTACAGAAATATTTTTATTTTTGCCTTTTAGTTGTGAGGTTTTTTTCTATTTTCTTAAAAGCGATATTTTTATGTTTCAATTTATTGTTGGCAGAACAAATTGACCGTTCAAAGATTTATTGCAGTTATACTTTATCTTTATATTCATTCATATCTATCTATACTTAAAATAAAAAGCCAATTCTCTTTATTGTTCAATCGGAACAAGCCTCCCCATTACCTTCCGCCTGGCAGCCACACCGCAACGCGCAACGCGATCTCTATAGAAAAATTGCCGAATCTTGACCGTCGTTTCAATGGACAATGCACGCACGATGATGTCTTTCCACGGGAACCGTTTAATAACGGCTTATCTCAGTTTCGAAACAGTGATTCTTATTATGACGCCAATTTTAATCGAAAGTTACTCTAGTATTTATTATGAGCGATTTGTATTTTTTCTTTTTATATATGGTATAATTTTCTACAATCACATTCACTTTAGGACGATAAAATTATCTGTCTACACTTCAAATTTATATCATCGACAAAAAACAAGCTTGCTATGTTTTATAGTTTTTCTTGAAAATTGAATACAATATTGTTTTTGCAGAAGAGTACTGGATGATCATTACTATTTACTGTAAGACGGTGTACTCGTCAGATATCTATAATTCACTGTATATATTTTATACCTACTTTACATTGTAAATTAACTGAAGTTTTTAAATGAATCTAGTTTGATATATAGAAGAGTAGTGTCAAAGTATTCAATGAAGACGAGCTCAGTAAATTTTTTAGAAAAGTCAAACTGTATCAAATAGATGTGTTGGCTCATTTTTTCCAATTGTATTATTTCAACTTTTGTTAATACGAATTTTATCAGATTGTCGGCAATTTAATAATATTCTTCGTGTTTACTGATTTTAAAATCATTATTTTCATTCCATTTCTTGATTGTATTATCTCCATGCTCCACGCTCACACACTTCAACCGAAGATTACTATTTCATAAATAACAAAAACCACTATAGTTATTGCAAATTGTTAAAACTTACGAATATACTTAATCATTTCGCTATTATAAGATTGATATAAAAATAATCCATACTACTCATTTGCACCTACAGTTGAATATATTTACTATTGTTTTCAATAAGCAAAATAAAGCAAACATACCCTGCACAATCATTGAAGAGCTTATTCAGATGACTTCTCCATTTACGGTGGAGTATTTCCGAAAGAGTGCAGTGGTCGTCTCGTTACCGCCCGACAGACATTTTTATTGGCCCTTTTTGAGTCAATCATCTGCCAAATCCGGTGAGTTCGCGCGACAGCCGAAACAGTTCACCGCCGTAAAGCAAGGCTCGACTTGTGACTTGTGACCATCAACTCTTAACCTGCGACAGAACGCAACTGAACACGTGCTGAATGCGAAAGGATAATGAAATTTATTCGCACACGAAATCGTGAGAATCTTTAGCATTGGTCGGTGCTTCGTAAATTATTTTTCTTTAGCCTTATCTTCATACAAAAAATAACAAATTTTAATTCTGCTCCCATGCGTAAACTCGTCAGACATGCATGACTAACACCACATGCGGATCATTTTTTTTGTATTTCTATACTTGTATATTCCTCTCTGTGTGGATGATTATGCTTCTCTCTCTATTATTGTATGTTAAAAAATAATATATCTGTTCATTTTTATTGAAAAAACGCACAAAAATCAGCACTGTATGCATAACTTAACTTGGTCAATCTCGATTATAAAAAAATTCTGCCTTGAATTTCACCAATTCAATATTCTTTTTTTTTTTTTTTGATCTCATGTCTTCAACGGTGCATCCTGTCAATTTTGTTCATCGTTTGTGTAAACAATTGACAAATTAATCTCATACAAATATTTTTTGATCAATTTTCCGCGATTAATATAAAAAAGCACGATACAGAAAGTCCGAGCCTGATAGTCCACATAATATTGCTGTCTCCTTTCTTTCCATCAGTTTTAACAAACATATTTTTGGGTTATCGTTATAATTCAATAATTTAAGTAAATATTTTATAAAGTCACGATTCATAAAAAAATATTTTCTTATGATTTCATTATAATATTATACTACCTACCTATCATATAAATTTTTATTGGTTGAATTATAGCAATATATATCTCGATTTTTCAGTCTGTCTGTAATGCAAAACATAAAAAGGACACACTATTATTCCGTATGCGCATGCGCAGAGAGTGATAGTGTGTGAGTGTAAGTGTTGAGTAATATTTTATAAGTGAATAACATTTGAGAGTACAGCACACACTGTCCCTTTCGCTCTGTCTGTGCCCCATTCCCATCAAGCGTATTGGGTGAATTCTAACAGGTCGCACCAACCAATGAATAATTTCCTGTATAATTTAATATTGTCTAATTGTCTTAGTGATGCCCTCAATCGAAAGTTAGTGACCAAATTGTATCACGTCACGTTACACTGGATATCGATTTGAAGGGAGAAATTGTCTATATTTGAAATATTTTTTTTTCAGTACTCGTGCAATAAAAATCTTTTCTTTGAGAAGGTATTTCATATTTTTCCAGTAAAATTGAATAACGTCTCTAATAATAATTGTACAACGTCACTTGCGTGTTACACAATAATTGATAATAATTATAGCGGAAATATTATATATAGCTACAGTAGATACGCCTATTGATCTACTTACAGTTAACAGCTTCGACAGTTTATTAACATGCTCAGAAACGCAACGCAATAACGTAATACTGCAATGTATTATTATAAGTGTAAGAAAATGACTTAATTTTTTATTTCATCTGTTTATAATTGAATCATCAACAAAAAATGATTCATGTAAGAGTTTTTATTTATATTCATAAAAGAAAATTTCTACATATAATTTGATATAATGAGAATCTCTAACCTGTTCAGCGTACAAAATATGTCAATTCCCTGAACGTTCAAATAATATCAAACATTGATTTTGGGATTTTGGGCATGGGTGTTTATAATATTTTTTTCTCGTCGGATTAATCGTGGTTGACTTTTATAAATGTGTATTATTATTGGCAATTTTCTGAAATACAATATATTTTGTGCTTCCATATATGAGTCACTTAATAGTGGTGTAACTCCAGTTTTGAAGTTTTGAGAAAATCAAGGTTTTGTAAAATGTTCTTAGTATCAAATAACAACCATTAATAACTGTTTGTCAATCAACTGAAGAACTTAAACGTTAGTGTAGTAGTGAAGTCTGTCCGGACACTTCACTCTTATTCTGATTTTGCAGGTACTTCACTATTATTCTGAAAAATATCGTTCAATATGGGAATATAAAAACAAAAACAGTTTTTTAAAGAAATTAGGAGTATAACATCTTTTTAACGTGTTTGAGGTATAAACTTAATTTTTTTAATTTTGGAGTTACACCATTACTATTCTAAGTGACACATATGTCGAATAAAAATCCAAGTCTGAGTGTATTCACAGCTTATATCGACTCGAATTGTTCTTAAAAAACCAAAATCACATTTTAATTCTTCGAAAATTTTTTTTTTCGTAAGCTTCGTCACGAGTATTTATTTCCACAAAATACATCACAAAGTATAGTTTATATTTATTTAGGTATCATTTCATCGTTAGGACAAAGCCTTAAAGGATTGTGCTTCATTTCTATATACTCACTTTTTAAAGATAAATACTAGCTGCATCATATTACTTTAACAAAGTTTTTTTTAGTATAAAAACAAATCATTGCGTTTTTTCACTTTATTAGTTCACATGACGTATTGACTTCCGTGATATATTATTCTATATATGTTTATATTGATAAGAAGACCCATTTGAAATAGTGAGTAACATCATTCATCTCTTATCTATGTTGGTATTGTCGCTTATATAGCAATAGAATTTTCATATAAGTAACTGGTTCAAGTTTTTCGTAAAAATTACAACAGCAGAACAGTAGAAACTACACTATCCATCATCCATGCAGTATATTATAAAGATTGCGTATCTGCTAAACTGAAAATATGAAAGATGAACGATTTTTTGATAGTCAGATTAACTACACCAAAAATTTCCTACATCAAATTAATATTTCTGTGGTTTAAAAAAACAATACATTGCTGTGTGATGAATAAGGCACATTTTATTGCATTTGCATTCAATTTATAACGCACATTGATTATTTGTATTTTAAACATTTATTTATTTTGAATATCAATGTATATGTTTATAAAGTGATATATCAGATGTTTTAACTTGTTGATAAAGTAGACAGGGATAATAATAATCCACGGTTGCTAGAAGAGACAGATACAAAAGAAACCAAATTTCAATAATTAGGTTTTAATCCGTCCGAAATCTTCAGAATAGTGATTTTCCAACTTTTTTGCAATACGAACGCTTTATAAATTACCAATAATTATGGATTGGGTGGGCCAGCTATTCACTGTACAATTTCTCAAATCTTAGAATCAAGCAGAACTGCCGTGGCTTTCATGATTTGACCTTTTTTTTTACTAGAATGGGAATACATTTTACCATTCAATACATTTTAAGAAAGATATCCATTTTTTGCTCTACTCGTAATTTTTGTTTTCATAATATGAAAATATGAAGAGAAATCCTTTGAAATTCTATATTTTTCTTCCCAATTAACTGTATCATGGTATTTGTTTTATAAGATTTGTAATTAGATAATATTTAAGTTTTTAAGTTTAAGAAATATATTTATAAGCATCGAGGCGTTCTTAAACATAAATATGATTAAATAAATTACTCGATTTATCTTTTCAAAGTTTAATTTTGTTGGCTTTGCATGACAGTATTTATTTTCCAATAGATCTCTGACAAAGCACTTCTAATTTTAGATTTTAGCGAAGACAATAATTTAATAGAATAGAATAACAAAGTATTTAGTTCTACAAAATTTTATTAGGAAGTTGATAGTTATTCCAGATTGACGCCATCGTCAGAACTATATTTAAACTTATTTTAGCTAAGCTATATGTACTGTTTAAAAGAGATAGACAATAATATATAGTTTATAATCCTGAAAATTTCATGACTATTAACTTACATGCTCCCAATTTTTATCTACGTGGTCGAAACCATAACCAAGCAATATTTATTCTTAAAACTTGTCCTTCGCGTCGGTCATTCAAGTCACCAGTTGCAAGAGCAGTTAGGCTGATCAATGCTTTGCCTAGAGAGCTGAATATTTTCAGCACTAAGCTCTGGGTATTGTTCACCAAATATTTGTTCCTTGTAAATTAATAATGTCTTGTTTGTTTGTATTTTGTAATTTAAAAAAATGGTTTTTATTAGTATTATTGTTTTCAATAGTTATTATTATTGTTACTTTTGTTATGTTTGTGGAATGCATAGCGCATTGGCGTCAGCTGTAATTCCATGCGTTTAAATTTTTCAAATTTACAATAAAATAAAATATTGCGTCATCTCACGTATTCAAACATCATGAATAGTTATTGAAAATTTATGGTACTAATTGTGTTCTAAGAAAAGGAGCTCGCGTGGTGTTATTAATAATTAGTCGTTAAATTTTCAATGCATTTATTTTGATGACTACCTAATACAAATGTTTTAAAACTAAATACTTTGTTATTCTATCCTACTATAATGGAGTTCTACGAAGTAAATGCCAATTCAATCAAGAAAATATTTCAACTCGTTAAAATTTTACGGTATTATTTTTCAAATCCAGCTAAAAATATATTATATTTAATAGATAAAAGTTTAAGTTGCTGTTTATTTCAGAGACGGATTCTTGTAAACTGAACTATTGATGATAGGAGATTCTGAAGATGAATGCTTCCAGCGGACTAGATTAGCCGGACAAGCGGTCATAAGTCTGTTGCAGACCAGGTTGGACCTCCACGACGATCGAAAAACCTGCTGAACGCATAGGGACTGAAAAGAGTGGGGATGGTTTGACCGATGTGCATGCAAATTATTATCATACAGGGATGAAGCTTAATCCAACAAAACATTTTTATTTGTTGGATGAAACTTTTATTATATTGCTATTCTTTATACTAGCTGCATAATATTTCGTAAAACAACACTACTACAATGAACATTATATAAATATAGCGAAATACTAATTTATTTTTGACGTTAAGTCCAATTGATTTCAATATTTATAATATATCATTCAGGATTGGTTAAGATTACGAAGCAATGAAAACATTACTGGTAAATATTTCATTTGAAAAATCTATGTTTGACAATTTTCATTATATCATCAAATCTTTTATCGTGATAAGGATGGAAGCCATAGACCTTCACCATTTGACTAACGTGAACCGTATATTCTATGTATATTTAGATAAAGATTTTTATACAAAAAAAAATGTTTTTATTACTGGCTAATGAACAAAATACAAAACTAACAAAACAACCACATTCATGGGGATATATTTATGATGCTTAAAAATGCTTTCTTATGTACCAGCTGAGTGGAACTTGCTGTCGTCATATTATAAAATGTTTACATTATTATAATAAATGCTGTTAATTTTAATATAAAATAACAACTTCATAAACAAGCCAAGGAAATGTTTATTTTACCAACGTTTTATCTTCGTTCTTTTTTGACATATATATAATATAAATTATAACATAACCAGTATAAGTTTAGTGACTATTTGATTTTGAAACAATTGCTGGAATTCTGATCCCATTCTGTCGGCTTTTCCCCGTATCCATCAGGCACCGCCTGTCCATCACTCGACCAGCACACATTTATTAACATCTTCGTGCACTTAGTTTGCTACCATCTCGTGTGCTAAAATATTTACATCTGATTTTCCACATGTCATGCGATCTCTTACACAATCGTCTATCATGCTACGCCAGCTTGATACATTAAACGTCAATACTACCGCAGTTTCGTATCAATTTAGATCTAATATTGTAATTCACATACATAGTTTCCCTAATTCCTTCGTTTTACTTTACCGCTCACATATTATTGAATAACAACGGCGATTGGAAACGTTCTAAGAATCAGTAATAAATCAAGTTTAGTTTCGATATAACTATATGTAAATTGAATATTTTTAACTCTTTATCCTTGGAGAAAAGACATTACATATTATGAGATGAGGAAAAAACTTTTTACCTGCTATTTACAACATAATTTTCAATTAATTATCGTACATATTTAATTGTACTGAAATTCAAAGTAATTTAATATTACTATCGATGGACTTAGCGGTAACTTTCTAGAAATTCATTTTTATCTTTGCCTGCTTGTTAAATAAGCGAATCGCGTTATATTTAGTAACACAGGCAATAAAGTAACTTAGTTTTCAATTTTAATTTTATATTAATTTGAAATTATCCGTATGGCGATTATTTAATTTTGTATATTGAATTGGTGGACAAGACATCTTCTTAACATGCTCTACTCATCGTTTTACTCTTTTATATGAAATCAGTAATCATTCATTATTATTTTTACAAAATTTAATACAATCAAATATATATAGGAATTAGAAAAAATCGTTTGTGTACATTCGATTTGACAGAAAAATGCCATTTTAATGACTTTCTCTGATCGTATATCAATTTTTTCTTAAAATAACAATATTACCATTATGTTTATATATATATACTATTTTTAAATAACTTATAAGCTTCTTTGTTTTTAATCAATTTAATTGATTTTGTTTAAGATAGGTAACATTCATTGATTCATATAGCTTGTTAATTATTCTCACTATCTTATATAAATACCATTTTATATCATTATCAGTTTAAAATACCCACCAGCTGACTTAAACCGTTGCTGTTATTTAACTTGTAAAATAAGGTAAACACATGGTTTTTTTCATTGTATGTCTTATTATATGTAACTTTATGATTTATGTTTTATTTACTAAGTAATAAAAAAAAATATTGATATTAAAGTTTTACTAAAATGCTTTTTTTTCAAATAACTACAAAATGATCACTAAATTTAATTATAATTATATATTTCATAAATGTTGACAGCAAAATACAACATTCAAATTATTTTAATTCCTATTTTATATAAAAAAATAATTATTGGTTAATATAAAACAATTCTTATCTTTTCACGCATATAAATCACATTAGATATGCTAGGCAAATTAGAGATTTTTTTAGTTACTATCCAGATTACCTATCTAATTCATTCAAGGTTATAAAAAAATGTTGTATTTTTCTTTTGACAGAAGCGTTTGTATATAAATCATATTAATCTTTAGGCTTGTTGTAATAAATTTGCATAAAATCACAATCTTTATGATTATTTAACACAATTTATTACAGTTTTAACAAACATTAAGGTTTATTGTGTAGATACAATTTTTAATAAATAGAATTTAACTAAATGCATTATTGTAAGTTACATATCTGTTCTGACCCGGGCTTTGAAACAAGACTGAAATTGAACAAAAATGCATTATTCGTATTTTGACAATGTTCTTACAATTCGTCTTCGGAATTTATAACAGCTATAAAGTATTCGTTTTACACCATAGTAAATTTAATGTATACCGAAAATCTGCGCTTTTTTAAATATAGTTCATATTTCTTTTCATTATTTCTATTATCCTATCAAATGTATGTTAATAAGTATTTATTTTAACACCATAAAATTAATTTGACAATAACTTTGATTGATAACAAAAATACCAGGCAAGGATATAAGTTGCTGATTTTTTGCAGGTCAATGAGATGATTGATAATACTGCCTTTATTAGTAAAAACAAGTTAACAGTGAATGGCACATTTTAAGCAACGAAAGATAATCCATTGAATGTAAAGAAAGATTCTATGATCGAAGTTAAAGAATATGTTTTTTCACTCTGCTCTTTTCACTTAACTCTTTTAGTTGTCTTTTTACTTAACGCTCTGTAGATTATCCATATACGTATGGATACACAGGATATAGGTCACAACAATATTTACTCTGTCTCCTTTTTTGATCACAATAATGCATATTGTGTATGTCTACATTGTGCCAAAAGTGTAAGAAGTAGATTCATTTGTTGTCATTCAAATGTTCGTTTTTGCATGATATCACTTTTTTTACTCTGATGCTCTTCGCAAACATTAGTATTATATCCTAAAACACATTACATGTACAACGAGTCAAAACGCAGTGGTTTCCCACAAACTAATATTGAAAACACACCGGCAGTATTTACCATAAAATAGTTTAAATGCCAATTTATTAAGCCGTTACTGATGGCGTGCATACTAATTGCACATGGCTTCCTTTCGCATCTCTTCGCGAAACGCTGAAAGAAAAGTGGTATCTGTTTTGGGGCGGTCGCCGTCACTCGCCCGACAGAGATTTATCTCTCTTTGTATGCAAAGCGTTCCACTGACAAGTCCCATGGAAGAGTACAGAGCGGGCTTTCCCCACGAGCTTCCATGTAAACGTCATATTAATGACCGGCATAAAGCCATTTATGAAAGCCCTCATGGAGAAATTAATGTCCACGGAATGCGCCGTTTCATTATGCTGATGTTCGATCACATTTTAATATAACGGAAATGGCACAACGTACCTACGTACTTTTTTATTTTGACCCGAGAACTAGTTCCCAGAAAAAAAAATTAATACTGACTTCTTCCACGTTCAGGTTTCATAAAATTATTATATTGTGGAAATTCAGTATTTTTGTCTAGCATCATTATAGTTTGAAACGTTGGGCTTTAAAAATTGATCATTAGAAATCCATTTTTAATATCATAGACAAAAATAACCGTAATGTCAAATTAGACAAGTCAATTTTATACCCTGAATATTCTGACCACTTTTTACCACGTGGGAAATATTAATTTCAATTCCAAAAACAATTTGAATTTTATAGTCGGTTTATTTTTTTTAAATAAATACCGACCCCTTTATATTCAACTATTTTGAAATAGAAAAATTACCAAAATCATCTTGACAAGGTGACAAAAACACGAATATATTATTCTGTTCTATACAATATAATGTTAAAACAAAACATTCTCGTATTTCATAATTCATCAAACGCCATTGTTACACCGAATGTGTGAAATTGCATATTACATAAAATGGGCAAAATTTTATCTAATTCATGAAATAAGTAAGCCTATTGCCTCGTTCGTGAATTAGGCAAATTATCTGCCGATTTAGTGAATTTTAAACTGTCAAAATAACAATAGGAAAAGTGATTTTAATACGAATGTCAAATATAGCTTGATTTATTTAGATGCGGGACAGTACCGGCTTAGATTGTGTCATTGATTGGACACGTTGCAGTGTAGTAAATTTACTATCTATTTTGCTCAATAAAGCAGAAAATTTCATCCCGAATTCACGCACTCGGCAGATAATATGCCTAATTCATGAATGAGGCAAAGCGCTTACTTATTTCATGAATTAGGCATTTTTTTACCCATTGCATGTAATAAGCAATTTCATACGTTCGACGTAACGTATGAAATAGTAAAACGTGTTAACTTGGATCAAAGATGTAGATACATTGGTCTAGTATTCAAAGTATTAAAACCTTACGTTGTGAATATTAAATTATCAATTATTCACAGTTCAACTCGTTGACTACAATTATATGCTTTTTTCTACCTACCTGGCAATAAGATAACACGATAGCGGTCGCATTTCGTTGGTGAGTTTAGTTTTTGTCTTTTTTTTTTCCTACTCTGTTTGGATATTAATGATATATATCGCGAATTCAAGGCCGTCGGTTACTATGAAAAAATTAAATGACCACAAGTATGTGAAAGTTCTGTCAAGGACGATTGCGAGCGATCATGCAGATGTTTTAGTAATTCATCAACACTGCCTCATTTATCTATTTTTTGTTTTCATTTAATATTATGCTACAATATATTACGTAAGTATTTATTAGATCACTTCCTCTGATTGACTATTATTGTTAAACCTTTTGACGTTGATTTGTTGGCAGTGCAAACGAGTGTTTTACGAAATTGCTATAATTAGGTAATTTTTTAGATTTTTTTTCTTGAATTTAAAATTGTAACAGTCATGTATATATATTGATACCTCATCTTCCCTCTTATGCTTTAAATATAACTACTTACCTTGATTAAGGATTATGTATGTAGATATAGTATAATATTAACACTATCAACTAATAACAGTACTTCATCGTCCCTCAGACCCATCAATGACGATCTATCAGGGTAGAGAAAACAGTACAGCGACTGTGTAAGTTAGTTGATATATTTTTTGTATTATAATGCAATCTAAGCCAAGTGAATCCTCAGAGTTATTAAAATTAAATCGAAAACAAACAATCGTTTCATAAAGAAAATGTATGACACTAAGTCACAGATTCAATTGTACTGTTATCTAGTATAGTTGTATAAATGGGTTTGAAATATAATAAGCCAATGAATTTGTTTTGAGATTACGTATTGCCGGAAATGGCGAAAGTCACATGGCACTTCAATTTCCGACTTCAAAAGTCGACCACCTTATCTAAAAAGCTCGCGTCGATTTATTTGCTCTCACGTATTCAGTAGTTCACTGTCCCGTTAATAATTATTTTCATTATCTGTCTGCCCACCTTGAATTTTATTCTTTTTGGTAATACTATTATAAATAAATGTTGACAACGATGCTTCAATTTTAATGTTGAAATCACTCAAAATCTTTCTTAGATCCCAGATATTCTAAAAACCATCACATGTTCACGTCATCTATCATTGTCATGTCTATATTTTGATTCTTTTTGTACAGATTTTAATCGTGGTACTGTCCAAAAATCGGGAGTTTCAAATTCTTTGCTTATACAATACATGTTATATAATATGTCCCTTTGAATTGCCGAAGAGTATCGTTATGATTTCAATTTAAATTTATCAGTCAGATGCTGCAGCTATCAGTAGCCACTACCTTAGTGAAAAGGCACACTTGTAGCTTTAGTGCGGGAAGTGGTGCCGTGTGCTTTCTATTTTTCAATTGATCAAGAAAAAGAAAATTATGTAAAGTCCATACATACATATATACGTAAGTACAATGCAATTTTTCCTTCTACATAGCTTTGAAGGTGGATTACGCTGGAAGATTTGAATACAGCTCATAGTATTACCGTGCACACATTGTAAGGAACGCTACATCAACGTAACTCGCTACTATACAGATACTTAAAAGTACCTACAATTCGAGAGTTCGTTCGCGAAATGTCTCAAAAGTTTCACACTGATGTAGGCAAACATAATAAAACTCAACGATCTCTTACATACAAAATTACGATGAGACAATACTTAAGAATCGGTTTAGACCGAGAGAAGTTCTGCTCGACGACTCCCCATAGATGCAAAAAGGGATTTTTTATTTAAATTGAATAAACACGTCTCCTTGTAATAGAAAATGACTTTCCTCTGGATACTTCCTTGCGTATTGAATATGCATATGTGTATGTTTGTATGCGTTTGTATATATATATATGTGTATGGGTGCGGTACACGGGTAGGTATGTGCCCACGTGCATAAGCTTCACTGTGGACTGCTTACTTCTGCAGCGATCACTCTCTTTTATCTGCAAGGATGGAAGCGAAACAAAAAAAAAACGTTAAACCACGTGCATACCGATCTTCAATCTGAGTAATTCCTATCTAATGGTGAGGCTACCATTATGTATTTCATAAAGTATACTCTGCATTAGAATACTCAAGGTATTAAATACTCACTCTTCGTAACTTCTCATTCGATGATAGGTAGTTTATATCGTTTACCATAGTATTGTATAAAGTTACATAATATCAGATATAAAATAATAAACAAAACATCACCATTAGCGGTAATTTCGCAATGCATCTTAATTTGCTTTATTTAATAAGTGTGAGAAACTATGCCATTCATTGAATTCTCTTATATATGATCGGTGTGTGCGAAAGTTTGTATGAAAAGTAATGCAGTTCACACGGTCGACCGATTTGGATTGCATTCACATGATGCGAAAAATAATGTGAACATGCCAATGCCTAATAGAAATCACCCAAAGACGCATAACGTCATTTAACTATCTTGGATGCAATGCATCAGGCTGGCATCCTTGTGCAATAAATAATTCATCTCGTGCTTCTAACAATGGGTGTGCACTTGGTTCTGGTAGGCACCATCTGCCTTATGGGGAAGAACAACAAGCTCTTGTCAGCAAAGTGGATGCAGCTATGACCAGCGTAACGTCTGTATTACTCGATCGGTGATCTTGAGAAATCTCAACAGTCCGAATGGTCATTATTTACGCACCGGGAATTATTAATATTGCCTTAGCCCGTGTGTGGCATCATTGGTTTACAGCAGTAAAATTATAGCTAAGCTGTAAGTTATTTTTGTATGTCTGATAGTGAAATATGATTCTTTTTCAATATTTCGTGTAAATAATTTGTCTCTCTCATCTAAAATGACTCGGGTTTGAAAAAAAACTCACTCACATTTTTTTAATACAAATATTCAATACCAATTCTTCTTTTTACAATTTTAAATTAAAATAGTTAATTATTTTAATTAAAGCCTTTGACGAGAATCAGTATTTTTAGTGTGTTTATAATTATGATATATAGTAATGAGGCGTTCAACTATTTTCATTTGATTGTTTCTCTAATTAAATAATTGTATAATTTAGAATTTTCAAAAATTTACAGTTAGAATTACTTTTTGATATATATTATTATTCTTGTAAAGATATCAAAAACTAGCTAGGCCCTAAATTCCGCATGCTTACGATAATCGTAGGTTTCATTTTAAATGTTCTTATATAGTGCAAGCTTTCCTTTAGTTTATAACAACAAACACGAATAAAAATACACTGGAATTGCATCTTACATTTCTGAAGTGTTTTAGATGTATGGTATGTAGGAATAAAACACAATTTGTTTTAAAAAATTCCTATACTACTCTTTTTCTGAAACTGTTTATCAACTAATGAAATATGTTTAGAAGGTTTTGTTTTCGTGTTAATCTAGCATAATTTTGTTACAAAAAATGGATATTTCTTGAAAAAAGCATGAGAATATAAAGGGAAAATAATTATTTATTAGTGTATTCTGTTGGTAATAAATTAAATGATATGTATCAACGTAACAAACTTAATATTTTGGCAGAACTAAATTGCGTGCTAGGAATATTGAATGTATATTATAGAATCAAATCGTGATATAATGCGACTTCCATCACATTTACCTTGTTATCTGAGAACACTAAATAATTTTGAGATTCGACACAGCCCAGCAAGTAGGTATTGTTAAAAAAACCCGTTTGATTAAAGTTCGGTACAAATCACACACGCGTATTCCACTTTTTGGGAGAATGCTCTAAATATTTCACTACTGGACTGGTTTTGACCTAGAGAGATAAATAAAACCGCTCTTTTTCAACCAAAACCAATTAATTCTGTGTATAAATTACTTACATTTTATAATATATTAGACATCCTGCGTAGATGTGATTTTCAATAAAATATTGTTTTAGTAATCAAGCCGGTGGTATTTATACGCATGAATGTTTGCTAAATATTTATTACGACCATAATTTAAATTTCAGATTATATCTACGTTAAATGACTTTTCATTAAGATTTTTTCAATAATTTGGTTTGCTATTTAAATTTATTTTTATGAAATGAAATTAAATTGAATAATGTACATATGACAAAAGAAATAATTTACAGCCATGCATTTTAGTAGTGTTTATGAGATTCTTCTTTATTATTTACGTATTCTTATTTTCACTAGATTTCAAATAGAATGTTACTGAACAATATATATAAATATGGTTTTGTTCAAACTGATGGTCATATCACTTTTAAGGGGTTAACTGTCCATTCTTGGTGGAAAGACATTATATATTTTTAATAAAACACTTCTTTTGTTTTCGCTCTTCGCTAGCATTATCAGATGAAAAAAACCAATGGTTTAAATTTTTTGTTTTTTTCATCAGTTTTCAATTCGCTCGTGATTGTAAGAAATTTTGAAAAAAATTACAAAAACTGTGTTTAATGTTTATAAATATAATGCCATTCCAGCAATAATTGATAGTTACACCTTAAAAGTTATGACTGTTTTAATAATTAAAGAAATTAATAATTCGATGAAATTAAAACTCATATTTCGTATTAGAAACAGAATTTTCAAAATCAAGATGTCTTATTTCCATTTCTCTATATAACACTTTGTCTAATTGTTTGAAATGGTGGTAAATTATGCATTGGAAATGAAATTGCAAATAGACATGCGATACCCTTAGCCCTTAGCAGTCATTAATGTACTGTCAACAAGTAATGATTAATTGAATAATACAACATATTGACCGAACAAACTCTATACAGCTCCAAAGCTGCATTGAAAGTATATATTTTATATACCACATATGCAAAGCCAATTAGGCATTAAACTTAATCATTTTGAGACCTAAGCCGCAAGTAACTACGGTTGTTGAACAATCTTCTTTTCAGATATTGAATAGAAACCAAGGCAATAAATATATTGATATCTATTTCTTCGCAACTAATGTATGTCATCACAAAGTATGCTATCGCAAGATACTTGTTTGTTGTTATGCTGAACGATTTTCTCCAGCAAACGGACAGTGACTCGCATATTTCTGTTATCTATCCAACATGTGAGACATGGCCGGCAAGTCTTATCTGCGCATTTCGTAACATCACGTAGAACCTTCGATCGTATTATATCGCAACTTCACCGCCTCAAAAAAGCTTAAGAACCATTTTAAAGCTCAGCATCTGACCAACAAATTCAACTAAAGATACACTATTTAACTATGTACTATTCAAAATTTAATTAGTTTCCTCAGTCAAAAATCAAGAAAAAAACTTTCAAGTATTTCCAACTTATTAATTATGAAATATAATTCAGTAAAATTACAAAGGTACCTTTTCAGTTTGCTTAATAATATTATTAAATCACTTTAAGGTGTTAATTCTTGGTGGAAAAGCATTATATTTTAAAAATGATAATGCCTCAGTTGATAATTCTCTTAATGACTCAAACCAGTCCTGATCATTATAATCATGTGGAGGTATTACAAACAAATTGTGTTTTATTTTTAAAATATTAAGAAACTTTGGATTATTGAGATTTTGTACACTTCCATGTATTTTGTCACTAACGACCCGGGTTTCACCTTTCGGCATCTTCAGGCATTCGAGCACACGAATGGACTCGAACTGACAGACAGTAAACAGTGTCTAACGTTTATATAGAATATATAATCAATCGAATAGAATATATATACAATCATTTCACGTTTAGTGACATCTGTTATATATATTTGTTGTATATATTTACCCTTTCGTCGAATTGCATCCCGTCGAAACCCACAATACTATTATAATTTTAAAATCACTGGTAATTCCATAAGAAGTTGGAAAGCGACAATTCGCCACTCTGTAAATGCGGTGTTTACAAAATAAGGATTAAAGCAATTCTCGAAATTTTAACTCAGGTATCAGTGTGGTTCTCAGACGTATAATATCTTACCTCGTAAATAATATTTGTCGTATTTGTATCTTCTATATAAACGTTAGACACTGTTTACTGTCTGTCAGTTCGAGTCCATTCGTGTGCTCGAATGCCTGAAGATGCCGAAAGGCGAAACCCGGGTCGTTAGTGACAAAATACATGGAAGTGTACAAAATCTCAATAATCCAAATTTGATATTGAAATTCCATCAAGCACCCTCAGTCGATGTATTAAATTATATTAGGAAACGTTGAATGTGTACAATGGTTTGTTTTATTAAATAACTTTCAAGATTATAATTTTCTTTGGCATAATAATAAATTATCAGAAATTATTTGATTTAACTTTTTTCTTTTTCTGTCAGAAAATGTGTGAATTATATTTTCTATTAGTACATTTCATATTTTTTATAAGTAGCTTTCAATTGTTTTTATTCATTTATCATGATGTAATTTACTTTGTGAATATCGTAGACACATGCAAATTACATAATGTATTTTTTCTAGCATTATTTATGAAAGAATGGGTATTCTGAAAATATATTTCCTTTATTCCATGGAATCGTTATTCAGTGAATCGTCGTTCAATTATTTCATATATTTAAATTATATCAAACTCATAGACAACTTTTCAACTTAAGTATTTGAAAACGTACATAAGACCTTTTGAATCAATAGATATTTGCTACAATAGACGGCAATGCTAGAGTTCTCTCTAATGTGTGCTCAAATTTACGATCTAGTTCTGATATGGCCAGTATAGCAACAACGCAACTGTGCTTCGTTCGTTACATATATGCGAAATTGATAATAAAGAAATTATTGGATTGATACCTTCATTATATAAAACAATATGGTCATAGGTAATAGATACTGATATCCCTTACACAAAATACCATATTAGTAATTATTGTGAAATAAAATATTTGAGCTACATTAATATTAATCGATTGAGTTGCAGAATGGCGTGTTCAATTTTTGGAAGAAATTGAAACATATATAATGGCATCTTTCAAGTTACTTTCTCTGTATGTAATAAACATTGAAATTTAATAACCACCAAATCTCTGTATGACTAGGAATCTTTTATCAAACCAAATACAATAAAAGTCTAATATCTCTTCTAGATTAGGCATGTTGTTTTTATGAAAGACATAATTATTTTTTTACAAGAAAACTAAAACTTTTATTGCATGATAACATATATTATATAAGTTTTATTTAAATTGAAATAAAAAAGTATTTACATGTAACACGACTATTATTATTACTATTGAAAGTCGTTAAATTATCTACATATTTATTTGATGGATTTAATTGACCTTGAAAGTAGACCAAACGACCATAATTGACAAGGAAACGCCCATGGGATAGCGTATTTTTTTTAGTAATTCTTTTACTTTTTCAATGACGCCATCTTTTTTTATTTAATTTCAATATTCACCGATAACATTGACAAATATCTTTACTTAATGATCCCAATTAGTTTCAGCATGTCAGGATTAAATACAAATTACTAGGTTTATTATTTAAGAAAAACGTTTAAATGATGCCTTGCATTTAATGTGTCGTTATAGTATATCTCGAGCGAGTTTTGTTGCATCAGAGATCGAACGATCGACTACGCCCATGCCTCGGGGTGAATTTATTCGTTCTCTACGCGAATTGTTCAATACACAATCCCATTATATCGAAAAAAAATTATGAACATAATAATGAACAAGTTTGTAAAGACATTCCGAAATATAATTACAAGTGAACGCACATTTTACAACGCGTTTGAAGATAATATAAATATTTTCACATTTTTTCTTTGGCACGCAAGGAAAAAGTGTAATTGATTTTTCCATATCATATTTTTAAGATTTTATACTCACTCGTGTTTTCAATTTTATTATTTTCCTTTTTTTAATAGAAAATTTAGTGTAATTATAGTAATTAACAGGATAATTGATTATGATACACAATGTTCAGAATACAATCATAATATAATATTACTATAATAACTTCGCACGCATTTGTTTAATATTTTTATTATTTACATCACACCGTTTTGATTTTATGAAATATGTTATTTGCCGCTAAAAAGGACAATTTAATTTCTTGATTAAGCGTATTAAGTTAGATTATATTTATTTAATAAATCAACAGAACACTCACCCTTATTCATTTTGTTTTACATTGTATTATAATATCCTTTTTTAACAATAGCAATTCAAAATTTATGTGTAAAGAAGTTAAACGACGGATTTGGTTACAGTCGTCAAGAAAAAATACACATTTTTTTAATGGTGGCAATGTCGGTGAATATTATATAATGAATTGTTGTGTTCTAAAAGTAATTTTTATCACTCTTTGAATATAAAAAAAAACGATTTAATCTTCGAATTATTAAATATTTCTTATCGATATATGAGAGCACAGATTCACAAATAATTGTGTATTGCTAAGCAACTTACAATTTTCTTCGGGTCTGGTTTCAACGCTTTCTGCACTATTGGCGCTCATTTCAAGAGCTTTGGATGGTTATTTAAATGACGTATTGAATTCGAAAAAAAATATACTGTTTTGTTTTTATGCTTCATGTCTTTCTTTCTTAATTTAATAAAACAATCTGTTCACTTATAATAATATATGATTTTATTTACTGTGGAACATTGGATTCGCTTCGATGGCACTTCATTATTCGACTTGGTAGAACTTCATTTTAACTCCATATAAGTATTCTGAGGTGTAAATATCAAAGTGTATACATAGTACCAAAAGACCAATGAAATATATTTGATAGCTATTTCAGAATCATGTTAGATTATCGACCATTTAGTTCTGACGATGACGTATTTCTGAAATATCTATAAACTATTTTTTGTAATTAGTTTGAAACAAAATACTTTCCTATTTTATCCTTATTCCGTGCTGTATTTTTTGTACTACATAAATAAATCATACATAAACAAATGAAGAAAACTATTTAAAAGCGGCAGATACATGAAGGCTTACGGAATTACTATAGCTTGTTTCAGTCTTACATAATGTTTGAGCGTCGCACGTTCTGTCCGTAATGAGGATTTTTGCAGAGCAATCTAGAGCAGTTTTTCTCAAAGTGGGGGGCGATGTGAAGTGTATATAATAATAATATTTCTTGATAAACGTTTACTACCTATTATTATTTTTATCGATTGGCATAAGATGACAATATTTATATCGTTAACTAAATATTAAACTTGATAGCCAATAGTGAATACATTATGAAAAATATAATTTGTGTTTCAAAATTTAAAATTATTTCATTATATTAAAATTATTATACAACAAAATTAAGACGTATGTGAAAAAAAGGTAGATACATAGTTGACAATGACCGGTTTATCTTAACTTACTCTTCATCAGATAAACCAGCATAGCTATTCATAACATATTTTTTTAATTTTTGTTTAAATTTTTCTAAAACAAAATTAATATATTTTGGTAAATATTCAAATCCATTTGATTAAAATGACCGTTGAAAATCGAGAATTTTATCAACAAGTAAATTTGCAATATATGGAATAGCACTTGGCAAACAATTTAATGAATTTACAATCCAAATTTTACTGCTCTATTACACTTCATAGCTATCTAGTTCAATTTCCTAATAAGCCAGAAATTTAATTTCTCTCTATTAATAAAACGTTCTAACTAAACAAAGAAAACGCCGTATATATTAGAGGGCTTTTTCTAAGCATTGAGAATCGTGCCTTTTGAAAGGACGTATTATCAGCTTATTTTGCTTACTGAATGCATTTTCCCGTTTACTTGCTCATTATGCTTTATTCATAATCTTTATTCAATGACAATATACCGTGTGATGGCATACAAATTACCCAAATCATATTTTGCAAAACCCTTTTACGGACATACGGCATTCTGGTATTTTATTTAGCATTTTTATTGACATTGTTAATGGCGTTTCACTTTAATCTGATGATAAAGATATACGATCTCCATGAAATGCGTTCAAATTACGATATTACTATTTTTTGATACCTTTCTTTTTTACAGTCGGTATTGTTTGATATACGAGTAGATTGAACAATTTTACCAAAGCTTTCTGTTTTTATTGATATTTCATTACAATTTTATAAATTTTACCCTTGGCTCAATAACCTAATTTTTTTTTTGATATTTCGTTATCTTTTATTCACACTTCAAATTAATACTTTTTTTTTTTCATGTCCGCTCCCAATGTGGAGCATATGGTCTCCTAATGGAGGTCAATCTACCTTTGACCTTCGATTTATGGATTTCTGTTCGTAGTCTGAGTCCTCCCTTCCACTCATCCCATCTTCACGGAGCGTAGCGAAAGCGATTAGCTAACCACTAGTCCTGTCCTAGCCCTATCCTTCTATCCTTACTCTCTTCCAAAAAAAAAAAAAAAAGATAGGTTAAGCAACTGAATAACAAGCAGTTCTCGTAGAAAAATTCTGTTAAGATACCTCCATTAGGAGACCATATGCTCCACATTGGGAGCGGACAAATTAATACTAAGCAATACTTAAGTTAAAAAATATTGAAACAGTACCTGAGTCAAATCGTCATATATGATAAATTATTTCATTGTCTATTTCAGTGATACGCAACCTTTTCTCACCCACGGCACACCTAGGAACTCATAAATATTGAGCGGCACACTACAAGCCAAAATATGTACATTTCACAAACAAAACGTACAATTTATAAATTTGTTTTTATTTGATTTGAAATAGCGGCTAAAATATTTTTTTATAAAAACCGTTTCATCTTTTCAAAGTGATGGAAGAATTAACATTCAAAAAATCTTTTAAAATTAATATGTTAAAAGGCATTTGTAAATGTTGTAACTAAGTTTTAATATTAAAAATTAGCTAAGCTGTTGTTTGAAAGAATTGTCCATTTTTAAGTGCAGCCAAATCTAAAATAATTTTTCTGATTTTAATAAATTCTGTTGGTAAAATAAATAATTATGCCAAAACTTTATCTCTGGGTAGCTAACATATTTCTGTCTGAAACAATCGGAATTGGTATTTTTCCAAAAAATTGAGCAATTAAGGATCTTTATTTGATAATTTGCTTATTTCTAATGTAAAAATACTAGTTTTTTTCTCACTTTGGACGCACTGCACCGCGGCACACCTGTAACCGGCCTGCAGTGCACCGGTGCGCCGTGGCACACTGGTTACGAAGCACTGGTCTATCTTATAAACGTGTTAAACACTTTTTTTCATTTTAATTTCATGTATATATATATATATGTGGGTATAGTTTATATGTATTATTATTGTTATAGTATTCAATATAATTTGACTAATTATAAAACGTTGCATACATCCAAGGTTTTTTTACGAAAATCTTTTTGGATTAATTAAGCTTCTGTATAGAAAACTATCCACGAACTGTTCCAATGTCTACATCAAAAAACTCCATGTGATGACGACATTTAACCATTAAATCTCATCAATTGATATTTCTTCACAGATAAAATTCGTTGATTATATTTAAAAATTATCATTTACAGTAAAAACCAAATAAGTCCAAATAAAGTATTTCCCAGCAATATTGCCAGATTTTGAACTAAAACATTCTGTAATCCTGACATCAAGTTCAATTGAACCTTCATTATTTATGTAGGAAATATTGTTTGGGTGTATTTAGCTGCCCTGCAGAATGGATTCGTTTTTAAACACGATACGATTTCGACAAGACTACTAATAATCAATAAATCTCGTTTGCCGGGATTGAATTTGCGGCATTTGATCGTTAGGTGCAATAACGAATGTCCGCTGACATTTGACGGCGTGTGCCATAAATCTAACATCGACGATCGGCCGTTATGAAAGCTTGAATAATTATTATGGAAACGATCGCTCATTCTTTGTATATGACCATACTCAGGCGGTTTTGTGTAAAAGCAATTAAATCCACAACTTAACCATACATGTGACAATTATTTAAAACCTGAGACAATATTATGTGTATTCAGTATATGAATGATGAGGAAATAATAATCTGGCAATTTTCAATTAAACATTAATTATCGTATTAAGGCTGAAATACGTCTAAAACAACTAGATACCGACTGCTCATTTTTAGAAACTGCAGGTTTCAAGAAATAGAATATATAATAAAGAACTCGTAATTTTGTACGAAAACTCTAATATCGTTAAACTTTTCATTGTCCAAAGTGACGAATAGGTTGTGTAGGTATTTAGTCCACGTGGAAGTCTCGTCAGTCTTAGGGGCCAAAATAAATACAGAGTGGCTAGATGCCTCCGATTTTATCATGGAAAATCTGCAAGCTCACTCATTATAAGAGGAGCAGCGTCCAGGAGAAACAGTCAAAACGCACGCCATACATCAACCTATGATGACTTTCTTTTATTATACATATTTTAAACTTTATTTGCTACCAATTTAGAACATATAGGCATCCAACGATGCATTTCAACCAGTTTTTATTTGGCCAGATCCGGTTGAAAGCCAACGTCAAGAAGAAGGGTGTTGCTAAGAGACGACAATTGATTTCTAATCATTCACTCTTTGGTTCATTTTTAGGATTGAAAAGAGTGAAAGTGTTATAGGAGATGAAAAAACAATAAAGATATCTATTCTTTCGAACACACACTAAATTTACACCATTCGGCAATCGGGAGAATATTCGTTTCCAATAGAGAGAAAAGGTTTTAACTATCCTGCAACATAATTTTCGTATTTTACTCACTTTTTGTTTCTGGTGGTGACCTCTAAAATTAAATGATTTGTTAAATATGCTAGAATAAATTCAATCAGCCACACTCACAAAAATACAAGTAAAAGCCACTATGTCATATAATATAAGAAGTAGGCAAGAATAAAAATTTGAAATCAAAATTTGTACACAAAAAAAATATAAATATGCCTGCCCTTTAACTTTTTTTTATTCGATAAATTTTTTTTTGCCAAAGCAGAGATCAAATCTCTCGAAAGGTTCACCTGCCTTATGACTAAAACAACCCCATATAAATTTTGTCAGTGTATGGGGAAATGTTTACAGTCGCGACCTGCGGGTAATCCTATTTATACCAGCACACGCCTTAACATAAATGCTTCATTAATAAAAGTTGGCGTATTCTATCATGTGATACTACTGGTTCATTGATGGTAGGCCCGATGATTTATAGATTTCATAAAACTAAGTTCACCCATAATCTTTTATATTATACACCAATTAATTTAGTTTAACTTAAATCCATCTTGATTCTGTAAATCTATTTCTTTCAAAAATATATTCATATTAAATTATTTAAATAATTAACCAAAAGTTCAACCAAAGATAAGCTATATTGTCAAGCAATTCTGTAATAAATTTTCATTTCGTTTGATATTTGTTTAGAGTTTTAAATCGAGTTCCAAATAATGTTAGAGCGTTTAGGAATTTCGGTGATACTTTATTGAATCACTGAAAAGTTGTTTATCAAATACGAATTTAGCATTAGCTATAAAATATTTTTACGACTAGCAAAATTATTTTTTGTTATAAGTAAGATATCACAAAAAACAGAATGCAATAGGAGATTCGGAAGCATTTGATCTTATTACAAAACATTTTTCATCTTATTAAAGCTACTGTTTTTGTTAAAAGATACATTTCGTTTTATTTATGGATTTTTTACTGCTGAAAAAATGACGCGAAATGCGAGTTGCCTACTTTTACATTTCATAAAATATATTGTTGGATATTATTTACGGAAAACGACGTTTCATGTAAACTTTCTCGATTTTTATCGGCTATATGTTTTTGCACAATAAGTGGACTGCTGAATGGTATGATTTCAAAATTTTTCACCAATTTATTTTTTAATAAAATAATACTTTACTTTCTGAAAACATTACACTCAATAAATACATTATAAAACACTCGTTATTTGTTGACAAATAGTATTCTTTCCGTCATTTTTTCATTTTTCTTAAATATTTTTAAGAAACAACATGTTTTATGGTAGCATATGTATTAAAAGTTAGTGGTTGGGATCATAACAATTTATTATCCCAACAATGATATATTTAATTCAAATTTGAGTTATTGAGATTTTGTACACTTCCATGTATTTTGTCACTAACGACCCGGGTTTCGCCTTTCGGCATCTTCAGACATTCGAGCGCACGAATGAATTCGAAATAAGTGTACAAAATCTCAATAACTCAAATTTGATATTGAAATTCCATCAAGCACCCTCAGTCGACGTCTTAAATTATAATGATATATTTTTATGACAAGCCTTAATATTTTAATATATTTCGATTTATCAATGTTTTAATGTTATCTGGAATAGAAAATATTATTAGTACTAGTTTTTGTTTGAAAATTGTATAGTTTCTAAAATAAATGACCTTGAGGATGTCACACAAAAAATAAAGATTTATACTATTGGAGGAGTTAAAAGGACATTTAAACCAAAGGAAGATATATTTATATGGATTTAAATTGTATGTGGTAAATTGATCATCTTTTTCACGTCTATCCAACATCGTTTTTATTGCCACATATTATTATATAATACATCGATATCAGAGTTTTAATGGTCTACGGAAATTGCTGTTCATCAATTTCAATAATCTTTCAAGTCACTTTGTTGTGTGTAAAACGATGTTGTATAAAATCTTTCTATTTTTTACCAAAAGCAAATTTGACCATAGTTGCTTCATAGTTGTTTCATAGCACTGTCGAATATAATTATATTTATAGTAATATTGGCAACTGATGGGTCTTTTGCACAAAGTAGCTCGACTTCCGAGTTGAAAATACTATATTTCATATCTCAAAGAATATCTTAACATTAATTAACTCCTTTGGTCAATTTTACAACTTTAATTTACTACAATAATATTTTTAAATACATCTTTAATACACACACGTTTATATCTTTTATAAGAACCTTAAGTTTAATTGTAAAATATTATTCTTAGTAAGTGGATAAAAAATCTTTGTTTTATCTATTTTAAAAAATGACCAATATTCAAATGCTACAGCTTCCAGATATTCTAGTTACGTGTTGAATCGAACGAAAAAGTTCTTTTCATTGCGATATCCATACAATCTTGGTCGTGTACTGAATGTTGTCTTGTTTATTCTTTATCAATTTGCATATCACTATTTCAATCACGTGATTCCCTTACTGATAATACACTCTTGCTAACATCGGCACCAGTTTATCAATTCATTTGAATATAAATATCTACTTTCAATATGATCGTTAGATCCTCTAAAATTCTAGTGTAGTGATTTCTAAATTCAAATATATTTTAAATAATTTGAATAGCCGTTAAATTTCATTAAATTCTAGTGAAGTGTTTCCAAATCCAAACAATACGTTTACAATCAATAAATCTCTTAAAATTCTAATGTAGTGATTTCCAAATTCAAACATATTCGTTTACACTGCTTCTGTAATCTTCAAATCCTTTGAAAATGTGAAGTGATTTCCAAATTTAAAACTCCTTTTCGATACTTACCGCATCACTTAAATCTCCCGATGTAGTGATTTCCAAATTCAAAACACTTTTTAGATATTTCTACAATTAGTGTCAATTATATTATGAGCTTTACGAATATACCTTCATCCACTGTCGACAACAATGGCTGAATACAAATCAAAAAATCCGTTACAAACGATACAAATCGTTCAACAGACATTTAAATACACAGATTGTTCAATGGAAATATGAATATTTTTCAGAAATTATGTGATTTCTACCGTTTCTTAAAGTTCAGTTCAGAAAATGAAGCAAAGAGAGAGCGACTCCTTTATAAAAAAAAGTTGTGTTCAATGCCCTACTTCTATCGTCGCACTATCTGAAAAAGAGATTAGATCGAGTGGCTTACAGCCAACTCTCATTGGACGTTTTCAATCGAAATAACATATGTAGAAACCGCTAGTGTTTTTTTAATAATTTAGAAAATATGCCGTAGGGAGAGCGATTACTCAACAACAAATTTACTCCATACGTCACTTTTCTAAAATTATTCACTGATATTTCCTTATAGTTATTGAATGATAATCAGTAAATGGTCTTAATCAAATACATACCGTCCGAAGTATTCTATAAAATATCCATACTATGAATTATGAACCAAGTGAAGAATAAATTGAAAGACAAGTAATGTTTTGATGTATGAGTGTAATTAACCATGCCCACTCCTAATGTGGAACATATGGCCTCCTAATAGAGGTATCTTAACAGTTTTTTTCCCCGAAAACTGCTTGTTATTCAGTTGCTCTTATTCTAAGAGAAAAGAGATACAAGAATAGGATTAGGACAGGACTAGTGGTTAGCTAATCACTTAGGATCGGATGGATGGGAAGGAATTTCGGACATCTCAAACAACTATGCCTACGAGCAGAAATTCAAAAGTCAATTTATGAAACAGTCCATATTGGGATTCGAACAGATGCAATCCGTGACCGAAGTCAACGACGTTGACCACTGCACCACGAACCCTACATGAATGAGTGTAACATAATCCTTAACTCGAAATTACACATAGAAATTTTAAAACAGAGGTCAGATTATAAATTCACCAAAATTTCAATTTAATATACAACATTATTTTCCGCTAGAGTTGGCCAATTACATATTTTTTTAAAATGAACGAAATGCATTTCTGAAGAAAAGAAATAACCTTGTAGAATCCAGAATTGATGTAGTTATTTTAAATGATTATTCAATGATGGAGCTCTTCCAAAGAAATACCTAATCAATTATGAGAAAATAGCTATTATTTTTAACTATTTATGCTGTGGTTACAAAATAAATACTATATAAAACATTGAATTTAAATTCAGTCTCAAATAACATGATATTCAAAGAATTTCATACCCTATTCAGTATTTATTATATGTAATTATGTAATTTGCAAGTTATAATTTACTTGCATTTATTATTTTGGGGCATTCAAAATAAACCGCAGAATAGTTATCTTTAACGAGCGATAAAAAGAATTATTCATATTATTAACAGGCTTGCGGGTTACGTAATTTTTAATAATTTCTAAGTATCTTTATTCGAAGCTAGTATACATAATTCGAATATAAAATTTAATATTTTGACTACTTTAATTTCTTGAGAAATTAATTACTTCGGGTCTTACACATATAACATGATATTAAATACAGTAATAAAAAAATCGAATAAAATGTTATTGATTTAAATCTGATTCATACTAAATTTATTGAAACCTTCTGATTTTTTTGTTATTTCATTGTTTTGCTTTTTCATATTATATATAAATTTCCTTATATTTTATTTTATAATACATAGTAAACTTCAAAGATAATCAAATCCAATTCTTTGCGTGAAATACATGTTTCAACATTTTTCTTGTCATATAATAACCAGCAACCTATTTTGGCTCAGAAATTCTCCAAATTGCAACCCTTATATTTTTGTTTGTATTTGTTTCATTTTAAGAAAATTAAAATTATCAAGTTTACATGGTAAAAAATACCAGTTTTTGAGTATGGTGAAAATTGACAAATTTTATGAAACCTTGTAAGAGAACATTATTACTTATAATCAATTATGAGTTATTAATAAGTGAAGGTCCATCTCAAAAACTGGTTTGGAAATATTTTTTTGTGAAGACTGTGTATATTGGTTTGGAAAAAATATGTGTTACTAAGATTAATATAATACAATGTATTTTCGAAATGAATGCGTTTTGCTTTCTAGACTGATAATATTTTTATTATGTTCAAATTAATTTTAAATCATGATAACAGTATTAAGTGGATATATAATAAATATAATTCAAAATTTGTTTACTTAAAAAAACTCTCCGTGTCCTTAAATGAATTAAGGCAGTCAATAAATTGCTTAAACAGCATGATAACAAACGAAATGAGTTATTATATTCGTAAATATTAAATCAATAATATTGCAAGTCAGTTATTTATGCCATATTGTTTCTGATATCTACGCCTGTTTAATTAAAAATCAAATAAAATCGGCAGCAATAATGGAGGCCTCCGTTGCTGAAACAAATTATTAATTAAGACCGAATTATTATTGCGGAGCTCGCTCCGAAGAGATATCCATCAACGAAAGGAAAATCGAACACAATAAGTCACGACCGTCGCCATTGATCAGTTGACGCAATTTATTATTAAATAAAAAAATAAATCAGCAATAATATCGTTACTACAACGCATATTTTTATGTCGATATTGAATGCACGGAAACTTTTCTCCGGATCAGTGACCATCGCCGGTAATCTTCATGATTTTTTACATTTTATTACAATCTAGATCTAATTCTTTAGACAATAATGACACGTTACAACAGCTGTCGTGCAATGTGCAATAAAGAGATCTTTCGGTAGTCAGGTATAATCTTGAGTCATCCGACTGACATATCAATTAAAGTATCTTCTAAATATTTGCCAACCAAGTAGAAGCCATAAAAATTTGATACATCTCAAAATTTACAATATTATAGCGATTGGCAAAACGGCGCCCGTGGACGCCAGTACGACCAAGAAAGATATTGTATCCGCCTGAACTGAGAATTATCATGTTATTAACTCAATTATAATGTTGAAGTGAATTACTATAGATGAGGCTGTTCCTTTAACCTTACTGCCGATAAAAGACCTTTTGGAACCTTATCTCTGACAACCAATATAAATAATAAACACGGTCTAATCTTAGCAATATAAAGTATAATCTAGTTTAATCGATCGTTCGATAAATATTTGACTACGACGTGTCATTTAATAGAAAAGGGTAAACATAGTAAGATATAAATTTAATTCTACAAGAACTTGCTAGCTGTTTCGTCAGGCTTTCATGAGAACTGTAAATTGCGATGGCATGAAGCAGAAAAAGCTATCAACCAAAAACTTTTGATTCTTGTTGAATTAAATAATTCGGTATTTTTACTTTAGTATAATGGTGTCGACATAGTAAATTCTAAGTCAATCTAAACGTATTGCTTAATTTATTTAAAAATTCTTATACATATAGACTTAAACCTTAACACCCTTTCTTGAAAACGTGTACGGTAACCAATTCTACGTCAATTTGATCTTACTATACTAACACTCTTTACCCAAAATAATATTTATGTGGCTTAATATTCATTCATCATTGTCATTAAACTACAGAACTGACCTTCTCCCCGAGTTAAAATCTGTTAACTAATCCATTAGCTACTATAAACCTGTATACTAAAAATCAAATTTCATTGCAGGAATACGATTGTTATATTTCATGACAGTTTCTCAAAAATGTGCCTGAATAGTATTGAAATAGAATGTGATATTTTGATACAAATATGAACCGATGACAGTATTTAGATCAACCAAATAAAAACAATGAATTCTTTCAGTATAAGGTTGAACGATAATAAACAACGAAAGATAAGTTAATTGTAAAAATTAAAATTCATATAGCTTTGTCGTTATAAATATGTATTAAAGACTTACCATAAATGATACGTACTTATCGTGTTTTGTTTAAAGTAGCTAGTCAAATTCGGTCATAAACTAAATAAAGTAACACAGAATGCGATTGCGCAATAACGCTTAGACTATTCGTACTCTACTGTCAAACAAGACGAATAGAGTTATGCAAGATGTTATAACAATTTGAAATAATCCTTAAGTAGATTTATGTGATCTAGATTATGATGATATCATTTTACATTGTAAGCGATATTATTATTTTCATTAATAGCACTTCAATTACTGCTTTTAAAACGTTCTTGCTTCTACTAACAAGCCAACAGTTGCTGCCACATTTTTATTCTATTCGTCACCACAGTAACAATTATTGACCCAATAACTTTGATTCTCTCTTAACCTTGTGATGTGATGTGGTACAACACGGTTGCTCTTTTCACCTTTTGTAAAGACGTCAGGAGGTAGCATTTCATAACGGCAGAACAACAAACATATTGTATCTAACTGGCTCAATACTCGTTCACGGCACACTCGCAACAGCCTACAGTGGGGCTAAAACTACGTAATGTTACCGGCCCAAAATATATATGAAAAATCACTTTGTTTTGAACTTAACAGTGCTTATATCAAATACATAAAATGAATTATTTCATTGTCTTACTCCTTAAATATCCTAAGGAACTACCGGAAACTTTTCGACCTTTCTAGATGTAATTGAATTTGTACTGCCTAAGGTTAGTATTCCATTGTAACATAAAAAGTATCAACATCACATTTGAATTAATCTTCATCTGATAGGATAACTAAATTTATATGACATTATTTTTTACCTCATTTCCGGGCGATAGCGAGGTGACGATATCAAGACTATTTGTCAATTTTTGTAAAACAAAATAAATTGCTAATTTAACCCTATAAATGTGAATACAGTTTCATTTTTTTTGGGAAGTATAACGTTAGTTTTCATGACATAGTACTATTTAAAAACTCTTGCTTTATTCATCTCCTTATAATTTTTATTAAATTAGCTAATAAAGTTGACTAAAACCGGATGCGGTCTTTTAATAAACTTATTTGTGTATGGCAGTTTATTAAATGACGCAACTAACTATATAGAAATCGAATCGGCTACTGATTAGATGGTTTAATAATAATAGCATTTGATGATTTATGTATCAGGAATTTGTTGGGTTAAAGTAACAAATTCAGTGAATAATGGTAAATAATAAATAGTTCATTTTACTATTCGACATTTTATTACCAAATAAACCATCACAAAGCGCAAATATACAGTATTAAAGAATTGCGAATAACATTATTTTACACAAATGAAATACTGAAAATTACAAATTAAAGAAATTTTAAATTGACGATTTCTATGAAAATAGACTTGCTAGAAAGGCATTGGGTACGTTTATAAAAATAAACACTTTTTTCTGCACTGATTCCACAAATTTATGTAATAATCAGGACAAAAATTTCAGGCGACACTTTCTCTCATGACGAGAATTTTAGACCGTTCTATAATATCTAAATATATATAAATCAACATAACTTTTTTGTACTAATTCATCAATTTTGTATTTAACGAAGAGTTGAAAATTCTTGCGATTAGCGAAACCGGTCCTGATTAGGAAGGTGAAGGTGCATTGTTAAATACTCTTAAGGAAAGTTTAATTAAGCTTCGATGTTTTTATTTATTATTTTTTATGTTATACCAAATAAACTGTAATGGGTTACAACATCGTCTGCTCTATTTGTGAAGTGCGCCAGAGCCATATTTAGTATTTTGCAATCCTGCTGTTGTACAATAATATATCATCGAATAGACATTTTCTCGGTTAAAATATAAATTGATTGAGGTGAAACGATTTCAAGGAGGAGTCCCCGCTGGGTTGCCACACAACTGGTGGGCTTCTGAAGCCAGTTCAGCTCTGGCGGTCTCCAATTTAATTGTTCCATAACACGACAAGGTTTAACGGCCATAAACACATAACGGGGACATATTGAGACTGGAAAATAGCCTCAAACCTGACCAAATTTATACCATACCTCTTGTCCGATTTGGTACATTAAGGAGCATTTTGCGTGATGTCTCGAAGATGGTATAAATTTACATCCGTTTTTACTCAAAGCGACGTCTCATGAAAACTACAATTCTAACTCAACCTAGTACCAACCAAATTATATTTTAAAGGAAGTACAAAAAACTATTTTATTTTTATGTCAGAATTTTCAATGGGTGTCTTATTGCATTTTATTGATCAAATTTTGTATATATTATATTATTTGTATTATAGCTCCATATTGCAATATAAAAGAATTTTCTACATGCATCTATGCATCTGGCCAACCTTGTATCTTTTGACTAGGATATCCAATTCCGGACCCTTTTTGCGAACCCGGGATTTCGAGATTCAGAATTTCTCAATCACTGGATCCCGGTATTGGTCATTAAGTGTGATTTCATGTGTTAAATTGTACATTTAAAATTTAACTTGTGTCCATTATTGCTACAATGAATGTACATATGATTAAATATTTTTGGAATGCGTTTTTTTGTTGATTTAAAATCAGACAGTCATTTACAAAAAAAGAGAAAAATATTTAAAAAAAAAAAACATACTGATTGAAGTAATTTTATATTTTATTTTATTTTATTTATTGCATTATTATGGTAGGTTTTCCCAAATGGTGTCCAAAAAGAGGGCAAGTCTTTCAATTTGACATGAAAATATTGTCCTCCGTTCATTTAAGAAGCGGTCCTAATTTGTCCTCCATTGAAAATTGATGTAGAACGGTAGTTATGAAATATGAGAAGGAGGGAGACGACAATAAATTTATATTGATTTTTATTTTAAGGTTTTTTGAAAAAATATATGTTTATGAACAAACCGAGGTACACGTTGTAGTTAATCAGGAAGTTTTAATTTGATATATGAATTATTTTTTAGCATTTACAGTGAATCCCGGGACTGTCTGAATATCAATCCCGGGATTCCGGGAATGGATAAATAACCGGGATCCCGGGATTGGATGCCCTGCTTTTGACTGTTGTTTAACTAGAATTGGCTATAAGTCAAACACTCAACTTTTCTCTTTGGGAAGAGTAAGTAAACAGAGATGAGTATAAGAAAGCAAATGTAGTTATTTAAACGTGTTTTTTGATCGCAGACATCCATGCTATTGAAAATACATAAGTTGATTGAAAAATAAATGGATGAATATCATTAGAGCTTTCATTACGTGCTCATCAGTCAAGTCAGTCAATTAATTACCATCGTCCAAAGAATTAATGATAATTGCAGAAATAGATATCACATATAGTCTCAATAAATCGAAATGGTTTGAAAAATGTACACTATTTAAGTTTAAATAAATGAAATTTGTTATTGAATTTACACCAAAGATTTTGTGTTATTTTTTATAAATACAATATTTTCCATCAAGGATTGACACAATATAAATTTTTTGAAACGTTAGTTACATTCAATTTTATTTTTAAAATGCAGCCTTTGTTAACTTTAAAATTCAATGAACAATAGCTATTGGTCAAAAATCGCAAGGTCACAAGAATAAACACTCTTTTGGCTATTCTCGTTTTTAATATACACCTCATACAGATTATCTCTATGAATATGCGATTTTTTTAGTTTACTATCATAGCCAAACATTATAAAAATCGATTCTATTGTTCTGTCATGACAATACGAAACACATCATAATAATTCAATACGCAGTTGTAATTGTATAGGGTGTAAATACCAATAAAATTAGTGTTTTACTATTATTAACCTTGCTTAGTAATTATTATAAGTAAATTTCACATAGTCATTGCTACAAAAGAGACTAACGTTGGTTACTATCATTTAAACGATTGTCAGTGAACGATATTTAATATGATTTACGAAAATAATGATCCCTATAATTTGTATATAAATAAAATATACAAATACGAAATCAAACATTTTTAGAAGGCAGTCATTTTTCGTATGGTAATTGTCATACCCAAATGAAAAAAAACATATAATTTAGTTAGCTTGCTGTTTGCTGCATTGGAAATTGCAATAAAAATGAAGCAAAATTATTTTCTTTTATAAACCTAGGAATCCACATTTTTGTAAATTTTGGATTATGATTATTCCTGATTCCATATTTTCTGCTACATTCCTATGTATCATATAACGTGAGCAAATATCTAAAAACATATTTCTCGTAAGTCCGATATGTTAAAAATTTAGAAAAAATTATCTTATCTCACCCCGGTAAATCAAGTGTCAGAACAACTTCCGTGTTTTAAGAGAAATTTAAATGAATTAAATGAAGAGTGAAGACATTATTCGTAATAAAGACTAAAGGTGAATTTAGTTTTTTGTGTTTCCTGAACAAACGAAAGTATTGGATGTTCACCGTTGATTTAATATTTCATGGAATGGTTATATCATAACCTATATTATTTTCATCAAAAGCAATACCATACTAATGTTTCATATCTAAGTATGTAGTCTGCTTCCTACAAAAAGCAGTCTTCACACAAGCTCAACCAAAAAACGGCTAAGGATTACAACTAAACTGAGACATTTAATTGTTTATCATGCGACTGACTGAAAAAAGTTTTAAATATTTTATATATCTTGCCATGTGTGTGATACAAATCGCTTTTAATTAGTGTTATTTCTCTTCTTAACACTCTCCTAAATTGCAGATTTGCAAGTTAAACCGACAATGTGTAGATACTTTCGATTTGGGTATTTAGCTTTCATACCAACGATGACGATACAATTTTTTGCTTCATAAAATGATAATCACTATTACACAACAAGACATCCTTCAATAAAAAAAAACAAAAAGTTGCCGTTCAAAATTTTAAATATTTATTGCAGATACTAAGTGCCCTGTTCAATTATAAAGACAACTTCTGCGCATAGAGATAAACTCAATTATTTATTAACATTTCCGGTGCTATAAAAACACAAAAGATTTTGCAACCGATGTAGGTAAGAGATTCCAGCCAGATCAAAATGAAATGAAGCCGCAATAGTATAGATTGCACATTGCTGAATGCGGAGCGCGGACATTCTATAGGTCTGTGTTTCTCTGACGCAACTTGCACATCTGTGCACCGCAAAACAACCACCGTCGATGTTCGCTCTATTTTCATTAGTCACAGACAATTCGCCTATAATAAAAACCTATATTTATTTATTGCAATCCGGCTTCAAATTTTACATCAAGCAAACCGACATTATTAAAATTATTTCACTATTAAATAAATTATTTCATTCTCTTAGTTGTACGATATTTACAATCATACGGACGTATCTTCCGTGCGTGATTCTATTTATTCAAAGTAATAGAAACTAAATGTTCTTCCATGCACACCTAGTCAACAATTAAATTTGAATTTAAAATAAAGTATAAAGTATTGTCGAAAAATATTATTTATATTATATTCTTTGATGTACCTATTCTGTAGTTTGTAATGATTAAAGTACAGGCATACACAACATTTGATATTTATATAATAGCCCAGATCGATCTGTAGACTTTTTACTATTATCACATATCACATGTAGGTATGAAATCTTCTCATGACGGATATAAAATAAAATGTTATGGAATGCACTCACAGTACACGAGCTACTTACGACATTCAGTATTTCAATTTCAATTCCGTCATATATGACGGGTACGGTTATACTAGTAATAATATATACACAAGTTGTATTTGTTCCCCGTTTACGTAATAGAGGAAAATTCTTGCGTTTGGCTTTATTGATTTTGATCGTATCACCGATGAATTGACTTATAGCAAAATAAATATAAAACATTATCAACTAAAAAAAGCAATTTTCATCGTTGGTAATTATAGTAATAACCTGAATCAAAAAACCCGTAAATATGTTCTTTTTTATGTATTTATTTATTATTAATCCATTTCTTATCATAATTGTTTTTATTTTTTCTTTGTGTATATTACAAAACAAACAGTTTTAAGTTCCTCTTATTCTTAAATTATCTATGTGAGGGTTTTCATCGTTGACGACAAATTTTTTTTATATTAATGTATGCCTATTCCTTCTTCAGTCAAAAGCGAATTTCTTCGGAGACGAATTATCTACCCATGAATCTCCATTTTGATAGACCGAGTGCTCGCTAGCTGTGTTGGGATTTTTTCTATTCCACAGCGAGTCGCGCGTCGTGACCTGCCACCGGGCGGCGGTAGGCGGCCCCGCCCAAAGCGCGCGCCGACTTCAGCTGGACCGACGATGGCGCACGTCCGTGCAATTAATGAAACACCTCAAATACTTATTATTATGCATGTTTTTTTATCCGTTTTATCTGCGTGCTAATCTTATAATTAACCGCGCCCGTGGTTGTTGGGCAAAGCGGTAAGTTTTATGACGTGACGCCCCGGATTCGATACGCGTATACTGGTTACAATAAACTCAACGCGTTTTAAATATTGTAGCAAATTTATGCATTGTCTCATTATATATATGGTTTTACCGCATTATTATTTCTTCTCGTTTATTAGTTCCGATAGAGATTTCCTTGAAAAGTACAATTCAAAATGTAAGAATGAAAGATATAATTAAATTGTATGACATGAAATAGGAAACATAACTGTTTTACAAACAATATTACAGTCATTTATTCTTGAAATCTATTCATTGATTTTATAACTAATATTTTAAGTATTATTTTGTTATTTATAATGGAATATTATTCAGACAAAAATAATACCTAAGAGGCGAAACACCTGCCACATGTTAGGTATACAAGCAGTCGCATAATAAAGCTATCAATTGTTTTCATTGAATTGGCATTTAATTGATAAAACTGAAATATAGTGTTAGATTATAATAATTATATAAAGCTAAATACGTTTCTATATTTTATCTTTATTATAATGAATAGGGAGACGTTCAATAAAAATAGTCATAATAACATATTTGTATTGAGTTTAAATTCATATAATTTTCCGATAAAAAAAAATAATTTTACATGGGCTCAATAACAATTTATTTTTTAACTAATATTATTTGTATTTTAATGCAGCGTTTAGTTTAATTAGAATGTCAAAAAAGATTCATTTGTTTCGAAACCGAATAAATAATATTTAAATATTGAAAAGCTTATTATTTGTTTGTATCTGGAATGGTAATTTTATTTCAACATGCACTTTTTTCACGAAAAACGTCAGATATCGATTCATCACTACCTTGGCCTGATTTTATCTGGCCGACCAAAACAAATAAAACCGTAAACAAATAATTATTCTCCAATAAAATTTCAGAGAAAATTTGAGTATTCAAAATTCATACTAATTAATATTCAATTATTGATTGATTTACTATAGTTAGATAGACGTTCCTGACTGAGAACGTAAAAACAGAAAATTATATTAAGGTAAATGTATTGGTAGTTGACCATGTACCTTTTTTAATAAAAGTGCCCAAAATAAGAAATTTAGGAGCGGGATTGCTCTAAATTGTAGAAACCATCTCTTTTCGGATTGAGGAACTAACACATCACCATATATGTCGATGGGGTGTTATAGAGGCCATTTGAAAACAATACCTTATGCAGTAAGTATTTTATTTTGAATTTTTAAGAGAATTGTTAAGGGTATCAGTAAATGGAAGCATATGCTACTTGACTTAATCAAGAGTGCAAGGTAAGTCTGATGAAAGGTTGTCATGAAACCTTCTGATTAGACATGATAAACTACTGGAACTTGAAATTTTTTAGATGGTCAACTACTGAAAAATTAACATAGTTGTTAAAAATTGAACCCATTTTTTTTGTAGCAGACCCTTTCTTAATTTTTGTCGTATCATATTAATTAAGACATTTGATCCATTATGAATACACTTACTTTGTGATCATTCAGTCTAATGCTAAACGTATATCGATATTTTTGTTGAATTTTTCTCTAACGCGGTCAACTACTGGTACATTTACCTTAGTATTTTAATAAAAATTCGTCAAAACAAAGAAAAGATGTGATACAAGCGTTGTGAGTACTGAGTAGTGAGAAACCATATAAAATTAAGTTTTTAACTAAGACTATTTTGATAGCTGATTTGTAATTAATATTTACGGATTTTTATAACTCTAGGCGAATATAAATTTTAATAAATGAAAATTTTCATCAAATATTGATGTTTTCTTTCATAAAAGCTTTTTTTCTATATTGGCATTTCAGAAGAAAAGCGTAGATATGCACGCAATACTTCTTACAAGTGATATTTCCTATTTGCGAGACCGCAGAGTCGGCCCAGTAAAACTTTTAATGATCTTGTTAGTTTTATTCCTAACGAAGTATTGGCAATAAATAAAATTGCATCAGATACTTGGTGAAATTTTACGATTTGGCACGTGTTTTGTTAGTAAATATAAAACAATATAAACTTATGCTTCTTGCTATCTCAAGAAATTATTTTATTGTATTATATTTAGCCCGTTGCGCACTAGCAGTCTTATATTGACATTGTAAATACCTCGTTTATTATTAAAGAAGTCAATGATTATTTATTTAAATAAACATCTTTGATAAATAGTTGGTTATTTATAATATATAGTAAAGCTCTGTTTCTTAACCGGTGGTTGGGTGGGCGCAAAAATTTTCTTAAATTTTAAGTAATAAAATATCAAGCGAACAGTGTTGCAAATATAAATTGGTTATATAAATATTTATTATTTTATTCCAATGTTGATGGTCCGCAAAACATTTTTTGATTTTTTGGGGGTTCGCGGATGTAAAAAGGTTAAGAAACAGTGAAGTAGAATATACGCTGTATAAATTTGCAATGTTTACTACACTGATATGCTGTCTGTATAATACACAGAGCGACTCAGTGTATTAGAATGTATGGATCCAGTGATCTTAGAGCGGTGTATGGATCCCGTGTATGTATCAGTATGAATCTTAAAGACATGTATGAATCATGTGATCCTAAATCCTAAAATAGGACTAAGAGCCGGAGTGCAGCGTTATTCGGCGTATACTCTAAGGACGAAGCTGGAACTTGCTGGGGTTGTCTCGGTAAAATGTTTTTTCCAAGCCAATTGTATTTTGGCGCTCCGGAAGACCTTTAAATACCATTTATATTATTAATTGTACCAATGCTACTTTTCAATGAGCCACTAAAGCAGCGTCCCTCAACCCGGGGCTCGCATATTTATGGTGACTCTCACCAATATAAGCGACCAATAATTGTAATCTTCAATCATGATTCGAAGCAGTGTATTGGTTAACTCTTGATTGAATTCCACCCATAATGTATTTAAAGCTCTTAATCCCCCCCCCCTGACAAGCAAAATTAAGATGCCTTTTAAGAAGTACTTGAGATGCTTATTTTATAAAAATGGTTACCGACCATTGCACTACAGAAAATTAGAAAACTGATGAGTAATAGAACAACTTGAAGTAATAGAATAATCTAAAAACATAATTTCTCATTGAAAAGTTTATATAAGCAGAATAAAACAAATGGAGAAAATAGTCGGTCATCCTACACATATTTCATATTACTCCTTTTTATCACGGCTTTTACCAATGTTCATGATATCTAGCATTCTCTCCCACCCATCCGATCCTAAAAACGGGGCATAATGAGAGCGATTATCTCACAACTAGTTCTATCCTCGCCCCATCCTTCTATCCCTACTCCCTTCAAAAAGGAGAGTTTGAGCAACTGATTAACAAGCAGTTTTTGCAGAAAAAAAGTCCATATGCTTTACTTTGGAAGTGGACATGGTAAAAAACATTACTCACTATGAAATTAATTTTTATAAAATCAACCTGAAGAGAATATAATACACTAGGTTCTCGTATAACACGGTTATATGGCTCCACAAAATCGTCGTGTAATGTAAATTCGCGTTATACGGGGTTCGAAGTTCATACAAAATTACAGCAAAAAAATATACCCGAAGAATCAGAACGCAAGAGTACCGATATTCTTTCTTTCGCTGCCTTGAATCGTTTCGCATATTTTAATTTTAGAGTTTTTTCTAAAACCGTGTTATACAAGAATAGTTCACAATTCATCGACGGCGTTATATCGAAATGGTGTTGTAGGAATTCCGTGTTATACAAGGCCTGAGTGTGTATTATTACAAAACAATATATCGATGGCTTAATGTTATAATCAAGTAAGTGACTTATTACAAATTTTACAGGAGACTAAAAAAAGTTTGTTAGGGTACCTGTTAATCATTAAAAAGTCATTAAATACTTTGTATTATTATAAATAAACGAGATACGGGTTATAAAGTCATTTTTGTCAAAAAGATCAGATACGGGTTTATAACATTAGGCCATCAATATGCGATGTCTTTGTTCACTATCATTTAATCGACTTTAAAATATAATCAACTCATATAACCTTATACTTCTGGTACACTGGTATACTCAAAAAACCATTACCGAACAGCCTCCGATATATAAATATGGATGCACTCATAAAAGGATTACCTGCGATTAAAACGATCCAAATACGTCTAGGACGCCTTTCTATTCGAGCATTGTGAGCCAAAACACTGGCGAGCGTTACAATAAAATAAAATCGACAGCGGCGTACCTTTGTAAGCGAAAACACTAGATCTACTATTTCATCTACGCCTAGAAGATCGTGAATCTGGAGCAAATAATCACATTCCAAACTGCTCCTGCGGAGCACATAAATTACGTTTTGACATTACACGGTTGTCACTTGACTAAACTTGGTGTCACGACTTTTACTAGCCAGTAACTCGCCACTGACCATCCGCTCCACTTTCTTTCCAGATGCCAAATCATCCACTTACCACACAACTATTAATTATAAAATATTTTTGGTGTCTTCCAAAATCTCTTGTGGTATTTACAAAAGATAGTCTACAGTAAAAATAATTAGTTAAATTGTTTCTATTTACACACAACGTAAAAATAAATGAAATAGGATGCCTCCGGAGAACCTCAATCCTGCTCTCCTGTTCTCCCAATCAGTGAGATTCCAGCGTCCTGTACGACCATCGGGTTTCTATCCACAGGATGTAGTCGGCGGAGCTGAGAGACTCGGGAATGTCATGAGAGGAAATAAAGCGATTGGCATTGGTGGCAGATTGTATTTGGTGACAGCGAATCAGGGAGGTGCCGCGTAATGGCCATAATATGCACATAGAAAGCGAATTTGGTCGAAGAAGAAATAGATGACATATTTATATAATATGTATTAAGTCATTAATTTCTACGCTGAATCGATCTAAGAAATGAAACGCTGTGAATTGCGTTATAAAGTAATGGTGCCTTTTTTATATTGCAATTCCTTTTCAAATGCAACAAAAAAATAAAGTATCGATAAAATTTACTTACTGTTAGTCTTTTGAACATTGAAATACTTACTAGTTTTGAATAAGTATCTATCGAGATAAATACAGTCTACTTATTAGATTCAAATCTAAAGCTTTTTGTTTATCTTGAAATTATTTTTTTGTATGTTTTCGACGAGAATTATTTTGCCAGATATCAGAATTACATTATATTTATATCTGTCTCCGTCTATTTGTTACTCAGAAAACACACTATCAGCGCATGCTCAAAGAAAGTGTATATGTCTCGAGTACATTTTAACGGTATTTTTTACCGCAAAACATACTCACACCCTCTCTATTTGCGCATCGTTCCCACCAAGCGTAGTGAGCAAAAGCACTGTCACTAGGTAATAATTCGTTTTACAGTTTTAGCCGTTGAATCAATGAACAATATATTGGTGCTTTAAAGTCTCTAGTTTTTAATTTAAAACATATAGCAAAATTATTGTACACATATCGATCATATCATTGAAACATAAAAAATTAAACGTTCCACAAACTTTGTTAATATAATATGTTGAATGAGGTACTGATGTTTTGTTAATGCACCTATAATTAATTGTAGTCCTTCAGTCACTTCAATGATTAATCAATGTAATATACAGCTAATTAATAGCAAACATGATTATATTTTTAATATAATTCATTATCATTTGATTGAGTGTTTGCTTTTCTTTATATTAATCAAACAAATATCAAATACACATTAAATAATTCTATCAATAATACGTGTTTTTATAATACACAGATGGCAGAGTTCATGGGCTGCAAACTATCCTTATACTTAAAAATAGCTTTCCCGATTTTTTTTTTCCATTTTACTATATTATCGCCAGTCTTATTGGATTATTCTTCAATTTTTTATCACAATGTATATTGTAATAAATCCTAACACAAAATTGCTTATCTATAATAGTATAAATTTTTGTAAACCCATATTTTGTATAATATGTACATAATATGTTTGATCTTTAATATAATTTTAATATTCAAACATTCCTAAATAAAAATACTATATCTTGGCGTACTGGACTAATTCCGACGTCCTGGGCTGTTTATCTCAACTGACACTATTAACTCAAAGGATCTTAATGATATTGGTATGTCATGGAAAAAGGAAGTCGATTATTGATTTTATAGATTCATCTTGATAGCCACATATGTTCAATCTATTTAGTGGATATGTTCAAACGAAATAATGTGATTAATTATAGCAATATTAATCAGACTATGGCGTAGGAAATTCTCATATAGAAAGCCTCATACGATGTGTAAAACACTCTCAGTTTAAAATTTAATAATAAGTAAGAATGAAACTTCACCATAAATTATCTTGTAAAACTGTTGTCTAATAAATAAGTTCTTGTTATGCATATTACCATAATTGTTATTATAGAATTTTACGCTCTAATAACTTCACTATTTTGTTTCCTGGTTAAATATAACCAATCTATTAATACCTTCTTTATTATGAGATTTTTTACAGTATTATTCCAAATAGCCACATGTCAAGAAGGATTATGATTGTAAAACGAATTGGAGTGACAGCTGACCGTTTGATTTCACTCGGCATCCGCGTGACAGACAGCGACAAGATAACTGTCAGATTAATGTGTTTGGAAGAAATGGAAAGTATCGATATTGAAGACGGCCATGTTTGATTTGTGGTCTTTTGAGATGTTATCTTAGTGTGTCACGTAACTTATTTGAAGTGAAAAAAATAAATTAAATGTCCTCAGCAGAAAATAACAAAGCAAACTAGAAGATTTTAAGAGGAGAAAAAATTCGGATAAAACCATGAATCAATGAAATTGCATTATATTATAAATATTTTCAAAAATGGAAATTTTGACAAATCAAATTCTAAAGAAAGAATTTTCGTTGATTATATAAGAATTGACACCTTAAATTGGTACGATTGTTCATTTTATTTTTTAAAAATCCGACAATTATCTATCTCAAAAGGGGGACAGATAATTGTGGTTAAATTCTTTATAAAATACTTTTTAGGCTCTTTTCCAACCCATTGTATACAACAAAATTACCCTAATATTTTCAATTTCTTGTTTACTGCTTCGTAATGGAGTGCATGTTTTGCCAGCAATGACATAACTAATTGGACCAGCACATTACAGTGGAATAAGAAGAAAACTTCAATGGCACTTCATGAAAACCTTTCAACAATTTTTTGTGTGGGCTTAACAAAACAAACTTTATTACTTTTTCAATTTTTAATATAGAATTACAGAATGGGTGCTCTGAAAATTGTATTCCCTATTACCACTTTCAACTTCAAAGAAATATAAAATAATAATGCTTCTAATTACATTTGAGTAATTCTGCTTCCGTCGATTATGAAACTTTTTTCAATTGTAACAAATATTTTATTAACATTATTACAGATAGATTACATAACCTGCTAAATTTTTTTTAAATACTAAGTATCGAACAGCTCTTAAGGTTTAATTTAATTACATATTTTTCCAATAAATACTTACTGACACTAATTAATTTAATTTATAAAATTCAAGTGATGAAGAAAATTACAAAATAATTCGTTTATTCATATTATACAAAACAACAAAGATGACTTCATAAATTCCATTTTGCTCACTGTGATGGGTAAAGCATTTTATCAGAATAATAACTATTTTATATCAGTGACTGTTCGTAAAATAATGAAACGCTTTTGAATTAACAAGCAATTATTACTTATCTCACAATCAAAGGCTTTGGTTAAGTGCACTCGCTGTCAGGATTTTTTATAGTATCTTTATGAGCTTTACTGTTGCGGGGTTAATATAGTTGATAAGGCACACCCTGCATTCTATTATATATCTTTGATCGGGTGTTCGTGAAGTTTGTTTCACATCGGTTTTGTGAATATTAACTTAGTTGAAAGTTACTTTGTCTAAGTAACGACAGCAGTTTTTTTTATTTGACTATACGATAAATTCTTGTAAAGTAGAACCATAACGAAAATGATTAAATTGGATGCGGTATTAACAAATATTGTTTAATGATTTTTCGTTTTCACAAATTTGTAAAAAACATTATATAATTATTTAAATATATGTGTATTCTAAAAAAGATAATATTTAGTTTTTTTTTTTTTCATTCTAAGTGAATTTTTTTAGCAACCACGTTGAACATAAAAAACAATATCATTATATCAATATCACCTTTATTGAATTACGTGAAATATTTTGTTCATTGGAGAACGAGATCAAACCCATACGTTTTTGTGGACTGGGGTCATTCATCTTTTTAACTCTCTGTAGATTGATGGTAAAGTCGATATTACAGGGCACTGCGGAAGCAAACGTTTAATTGAGAGATAGCGCTCGCGCGCGACCTTTACCCAAGTGTTAACTACTGACCGCCTTAACGGATCGTTACAAAGCGAGGTCACGACTCAATTCGTTCATGATGATGCAACCCAGGGTGGCCATTTTACCACATCTGTCAAAAGATAACGATTTTTTAGCGTAAAAATTAGAATTGTCAAATGAATGAAGAAATTAAATATTTATTAAAGCACGAGGTGGTACAACCCTGATCGCAGTAGTCTGGCACTCCTGGATATTTACAAATATAAATTGCTCAATCAATATCAATTTGTATCTAATGGCATGAATGTCTGTGATGTTTTCAGCACTTGCTCTTCAAAACCGGGCATATAACACGGGTCTATCAATTTTTTAAAAATCAACTAAACGTTCTGTGACAGACTGCAAAATAAACTCTTTAATTTAAGCTATCAACTGAGGGTTCTTGAACTTCATTATCAAATTTGAATCGGTCATATTGTATTCACTTCCATAACTTTTGTCACTAACGACCCTGGTTTCACCTTTCGACATCGTCAAGTATTCAAGTGAACGGATGAACTCGTTCTGACTCAGTATTACGGAAGTGTACATAATATGAATTCACTCTTTTTTTTTTAATTGATTATAATTAATTCCAAATCATTTTTTCAATCACAGATACTATATCATAAAACGTTTGCATTAGTATACGTACATTACACATTTAAATCTTATAAAATCTCAATCTAATATAGATTTCAAATATTGATGAAGTAATATGAAAACCGAATTTCTTATTTCATATATATTTAATTAGTTTACTCCCAACACAACTTGCGACTGATAATCAAATATTGAATGATAGTGGTACAACTTAAACTTTTATAGTGAATTTGAGTAAGTACAGCTTGCTCATAATAACAGGCCCTCGATGACCGGCATACATTAACTACTCCATTTATCTTGCATATCTAAATGACTGTCCAGCTTCAAAGCATTAAAATGGCAAATAACATTATTCAAAGAAGAAGCTAAAGTTATCTCACAAAATAAATTGAAATAGTAAAATATAAAAAGTGTGACCATAAATATTAAAAGTGCGATCATAAGTATTAAAAATTGTAAATTCTTTTTAAGAATTCTTTTAATATTATTTAATACCATCATATAGTATACGAGAACACCCAAAACCAGGAAACCATAAAATAAATACCAATTGCATTTGTTTTTATGACGTATAATGTTAGGCACAGCAGGTAATTATATTATTGGCAGCATTCCATTACTAATGATTGTTTACTGCAGTTCTCCGTAACCTTTTCTCATCTACGGCACACCTAAGCACTCATTAGAATTTCACGACACACCACAAGCAAAAATATGTCAATTTCATGAACAAAACGTACATTTATTAATTTGTTTTTTATTTGATGAATCGAAAATAGTAGCTGATATATATTTTTTTAATAATAACCAATTTAACTCTTTTACATATAGTTAAGTCTATAGTTAAGTGGTTCTTAACTTTTTCGAAACGATGAAACACTTTTGATTTGATTTTAGAAATCGCTAAGAAAAAAACTATTAATAGAAAATATGCAATAAACTATATTTTTGAATATTACAAATGATAAAAAAACATTGTTTTAGTTGTATACAAAACAGTTAACTAAACTCAACTACTAAAAATTAGCTTAGCTAAAAATATTGCTTAATTTTTTTTACAATAATTCTTTTTAGCGAAATCCAAAGAATCAGTCTGTTTTCAATAATTTTCTCGTTAATTCAAAAAAATTCGAACTTAAGGCGTTTCAAGATTTGTAATATTTTCTGTTAAGTTAAGTTAAGTTTGTAACCATTAATGCTTCCTGATGTATACAGTAATTTGTAATTTATACAGTAGGATTTTTTTGTTTTACACATGAAATTAACCCCTTTTTATTCCCCATCAATCTCATTACACTATCCATACAAACATTAATATAATTATTATTTCATTAAAAGTCAAAACAATAAAGTATTTATTTAAGTGAGAATAATATTAACGGTTACTTTGTTTTATTACCCTATTTCTTCCTCATTTTCAACGCATTACGTCGCGGCTCACCCAGAATCCGAAGCACTGGTGTGCCGCGACACATTGGTTGCGGACCATTGGTTGCGGAGCATTGGTTTACTGGAAGATTGTAGCAATTAGTTTCTCACCAATCTCCAGGTTCACGTTGGAAGTACTGTCCGACAAAGATCAGAAAGTACTACTACTCTTTATTTCTTTTTGATAAAAAATCTTTTTATTATTTAATAATACAATTAATATATTAGCGCCAGTCCGTTTTGATCATTGATTTTAACTCTTAAACACAAATTCATAATCATTTCACAATTTCGAATATAAATATAAATTTATAATAAAAAATCAGGGATGATTGAAAACTATTGATACTCAGTCACTCAATCACTCTTTTTCAGATAGATTAAGGATAGAAATTTAGGGTTATGACAGAACTACTTTTTTAGATAATAGCTTCGTATTTGGTTAGATTCAGATGGGTGGGAGAAAATTTTAAACTTTGATTAAAAATCAATTTAGGAGACTGTCCGTACTGAGATTTGAGCCCGTGAGTACCGTAACCAAAGACAACGACTTTGACCACTCTGCTACAGGTATTACACAGGTGTTTAACGTATTCTTAAATATATGTACGTAACTACTCTAAATGATTACTAGGGTTTATATATAATAGAAACACAGCCCACAATATTGTTGCATTTATTCCTTGCCCGGAAAAGCATTGTATCGGAAATCTAGAAAATCATCTAAATAGGTTTCATAACTGTGATCTGTAACATTTTTTTTTTATTTAACAAGTAAGCAAATTCCTATCCCAAGCCTCCGGTTTTCATAAAGATGGAAAAAAATCCATAAAACGACCTAAAAATCACATTATGGATGTGTCCATTTTGGGATGCGAACACTTGGCAAGGCAACAAAGAAGACGAAAGCCCTAAAGTGTTATTATGTTTTATAAAATATTGGTCATAATTACATATCAAATAAAGTTGCAGATTAATTTAAAAAAACACTTGTTATACAGAATTACTACCTGTTTATCATGAGACACTATTTTTACTCATAACAACTGTAGGATATCCTTATGCAACGCAAGTCATACATATTTTCCAAGAAATTCGCAACAATTTATCGTTTACTTGATCTACAAAGAGTACAATATGTCTTTATCTTGTTGCACGGACTAATTTGTCACTTCCAACACGCGGTTGACAGACGAGGATGCATATTAATTTGGTTACGGTCGATTGCCTAATACGTCAGCCGAATCGATTATCACAAATCCGTTCATGATATGTTAATTCCATTTTCCGTATCTGTATAGAACAACTCTTTGCAAACAATACGTTTCGCTAATTTATTGGTATTTAAATATTATAAACACAACTATGTTTCACGCAAAGATGTAATAAAATCTACCTAGGAAGTAAGACTGCCAGATGATCTATCAATGTAAATATCTGACAATATATTTAATTATTTCAAAATGATTTTTTAACACAGCATTATGTTAAATAATATTTTATTATATTTTAAAAATTTTACACTTAGGTTAGGGTTACCAACTGTCTCGGAATAATAGAGAACAATTCAAAAAAAAACACTTGACGCGAAAAATTCAGAAAGCGTTTGATACAGTATAAAAAACATAATTCATATAGTACAATCATTTACCTTAACGCATGACTTTGCATTGAAGATTGCTTAAGTTATTTTATATGTACATAAGAATTATTATTTTTTGCAATAAAACATGAATTGTTATGAAACATTTAAATGAATTAGTTTAGATGAGAAAATAAATTGAAATGAGAATAAATAATGAAACTAATTCCTATATACTTAACCTTATAGTGAATGATAGTATGTACATTTTAAGGAATATTTTATTTTTTATTTGAACACGGCATTTTTAACTGAACAAAATAGTTAGTTTTGGTGCTCGCTTAAATAGCTACAATTTGTAAATCTTTGTAGAAATCAAATTACTGTAAATATTATTGCAATTGCCCAATCGATAGGATTGAAAAACGAGTTCTTAGGCTTCCTTGCCTATGGCAATCGGTCTATTCGATCAACGTTATAAATTCCACATGATAAACTTAGTTAAAACCAGGGTTGCGGAGTTGGAATCGTGGTGTCGCGCTGTTTTGGCCGGAGTCGGAGTCGTAAAAAACGAGCAACTCTGACTCCTTTTTTTATAAATTTCATTTTTGCCAGTATTAATGTACTTGTTTTAATTTTAATTTTTGTCTATAACATCTCCTTGTCTTGCAATATACATATATATGTATAATATTAAAAATTTGGCTATTTACCGTATTAATTGGTGGTGTTTAATATGACGGTCAATTACACATAAATAGGAAACCAAACAAAATTACACTTATTTTAGTCGTAATCTGAGTCTGACGACGTTTTTTGACGACTCCATACCCTTCCCCTGGTTACAACTAATAATCTGCATTACAGATTTTAGTTAGATGGTCCAATAAATTTGTTAAATATAGCACAAAACATATTTCATTAAGAGATAAATAAACTGAAAACCAATATTCTTGCGATTACTCAAAGACAATGTTGGCAGACTTACAACTGGTCCTCGATTCAATATTCACCATAGGTATCCCTCAAAGACAGTCGGGACTCAATTTATAGCTGGTTCAATACCAAATTTTCCTTTTTACAACTTCAAATTTGAGATTATGGGATGTGTTTGTGATATTTTTTTTACAGTCAAAACGCACCCTTAGTAAATCCCAACTTAAAAATCAAATTATACTTGCTGTATTTATTACCAACCATTAAACTTTCAAAGCGGGTTTTTTAACTCCATTATAATGTATTGAATCAAAATTATAAGCATGTATGATTTGAAAAAAGTAAAAAAAAATACCATATCATTACAAAGTAATTTTTGTACTGAAAATTTTTAATCATGTTATTACAACTTATAATTTTTAAGGATAAAAAATGTTATCAGTATAACGCCAACAGTTAGAACTTTCATCGTATTAAAGTTTATTACCATAAAGAATAATTTGTTATTCAATGATAGATCATTACACATGTTATTAACACTTCTCGCTGTTCCAATGACGATCATTATGTTTCTTTTATAAACTTATATAATTACAATTGATTTTTTATTATTATTTTGACCGATAGAACTGCATTTTCTTAAACACTTTTAAGGTGGAGTAAGCACCTATACACATGATTAAAAAAAACATCTCGATGCAATTTCAAAGCCTGCCAATATCCATCGGCTATAGTTCACGGCCATTATTATAAAAAAACACACCTCGAAACTGAAAGGCCCCCGTTGCTCTCGATAAGCTCTTATTGATTATTTTTTCTATCTCTTAAATAATATTAATCGAAGTCTTCGATAGCTTATTAGTTCGCCATAATAGTTTGTGGTTTCGCACCTGGCCACTGAGGGTACAATCATTTCAAAATTAATATCATTAACTTTTTCAAGGTAAACTAACTAGCGTTCAACAAAGCCCTAAGCAATGCACATCGAAAAAACATGTCTGCAATACCGCCCAGGGCTTCAATCATAAATACTTTATGACTTTTATTTGTTTCAAATATTAAAAATATAGAGATTTTAAAATATATACAATCGTCGGGTTCCATATAATTATTATACCAACAAAAGTGAAAACGTGAATAAACATTATTTTCTTATTGTTGTATAGAGCGCCTGACTTCTCTCCGCTAAATAATTACAGCAGCAAAGGGTGCCCGATGTTGTATCCACTACCACTACCTTCATACCCTTCCTAAGTGGAATACCAACAGCCATACAACTCTTTCGAGGAATATCGAAAGCTAATCCTTCAAGAATTGATTGCATGCATTGTGGTTTGCAGAAACCAAAAGTCATGAATAGTTGAAGTGATTTTTTGATTTAAGATGTACTCACCTTTTATATGAGGCAGTAAGCTTTTAAATTCCTTACAATTTATTTGCAAGATTTTATGATTAATTTTCTTCGAGATCGTGAAAATATGTAAGCAGCTATGCTGAGAGTCGTATGCTTTCTATCATAATGCTTCGTATATTACACAACATTCGTGAAATAATTGCAGTCATATTTTGTCTGAAATTAGAAACGGGTATTTTTTAATTTACTGCTTTTTGTGTAAGGTCATTATAAGTAAACACTTCTATTAACAAAACACAAATAACTTCAAAGTATACAATCTATTGTTATTATTTCATATAAATTTCTCAGATGATTAATTAAGGTGTCATAAAATGTATGTAAATTTTTCAAACCTGCATGGCTTCATTATTTGTAGCGGCTTTCTCAATCATCAATTGTTTTAACATTGTTTAGGTTTATTTACGTTCATCTTTGGCCTTGTTCTACTTAGAACTATACTGCAATGGACAATCATCAGTCTTACTAATAATGGCAAATTAACTCCTTCTTTGAGAATTAAAACAAGCGTAAAACAATACTCTATAAAATCTCACGTAATCAGATTATGTCTAAATACTTTTGTATTATATGGTGGAGCGGCAATGAACAATGAATACGTTAGAAATCTTTGAAAGAAAAAATAACAATTGATTAATTTTCCTTTTAAACAATTCTAAAACTAACGTGAACCCTCACGTTCTGAAAAAGTCAGTAGCAACAGTTATATTTTAAATTTAAATTTGAGATCTTGGTAATAATAGTATATAAATCTCATTTTCCGGCGTCCGTGGCGCAGTTGGTAGCGTCGCTAGCTACGGTTACGGATGTCTCGGGTTCGATTCCCGGTGCGGACGGTTTTCTTAGATTGATCTTTCAATCGATTTATGGATTTCTGTTCGGAGTCCTCCCTCCCACCCATCCCATCCTCACTGGACGTAGCGAGAGCGATTAGCTTACCGCTAGTCCTGTCATAGCCCTATCCTTCTATCCCTACTCTCTTCGAAAAAAAAGCGAGGTTGAGCAACTGAATAACAAGCAGTTCTCGTAGAAAAATTCTGTTCAGATACCTCCATTATGAGACCATATGCTCCACATTGGGAGCGGACATGGAAAAAAAATCTCATTTTGGTTGGTAAAACAGTAGACGGCTTAAGCATATATAGATGGCTTAGTTCCATAATGATAAATCTAGAAATTGGTAGTTTTGAGATATGGCTGCTATCTCAAAACTAATCCGAATATCTAAAGCCGAATATCTGCCTTTTGAGAGAAAACCTGTACATTTTATATGCTGTACTTTTGTGGAACTGTAGAAGAGCGGTGTTCAAATATAATGGCTAATTTAACTCAAAACATCAACTTTTCGACTATGGAACTGGACCATCGATACAAGTACATTAGTACTATCTACAACAGTGATTTCCAAACTTATTATGCCCATGGACCCCTTCTGAAAGCAAAACCCTCATCATTACCCCCCTACATAACTGCATAATAGAAAAATTATAAATTTTAATTTTGATGTCTTGAATGGTGAATGTAAAAAATTAAATATAAATAAAACATTTTGATATTTTAAGTACTATTTATTGAAATTATTGCCTTTGCTTTTAAAATACAAAAACACATTTTATTTCAATGAGATGGGTGAACCTGATGAGACCCTTTAGTGACCCTTTTGGCATTTGTGACGTCACTGTGTGCTTATTGACTTGCAATATATTATGTTTATAAATGTTTTGGTGACGAAAAAAATTTGTTTCGTCAGAGTGACATCATATTGACCTATACTTTTCACACCATGGAAGCTACCGACGACTAGTTTTTTCTGGTGTCAAAGCTTCTTAGCCGCTTTGGTAATTCTCCAGACTCATTCTTATCGAAACGATATCTGCTGGAAACTGCATCCTCAGATCGGTTCCCGACTAGTGGACTCCTACGGATCCCTGGCAATCGAAACCGTCCCTGCTGGAGCACCGCACCGAAATCAACGCGCCCAAACTCGACGGCATTGCGTAATTGACGTCCACTCCTTCGTCTCCGATATCGTCCATGCAATTGTTGGTGTCCATATCGAACAGCATGCAGTCTTCCATTTCTTCGATCGAGTTGGTGCTCATGCTGTTGAAGAGCCTGGATCTCCTGATGCTGGGGATCAACGAGACTCTTTACGTTTTTTTTTGTGGCACTCTTCTTGTTCTTCTATGGCGGTTGAAATCTTCCTCCGGCTTATCAGCACCGCAGGATTTTGAGGAATCGCTCCAGTTCCGGATGCCGCTGTCGATGAAGGAATAACTATCGGCCAGATTCTTGATACCGAAGCTGAACGGAAAGCCGCTCTTGTTGGGTGTCGTTTCATTTTTCGACGCGAAATTGAACGAAGAGTCGGATTTGCTCGCGCTTCTGTTTCAGATACCGAAATCAAACATATTCGGAGTGACGGGATGCCGTGCCGGAAGTTTGTCAAAGTTCAGCATTCGGATTGTCTCCGTTTGCACGGGCATCTTTCTCCCGTGGTTCGTGACGGGTTTTCTGCATGATCCGAACGTTTCCGTAGTTTCGCAGTCACCGATGGGCGAACCGAATTCCAAATTATTCGAAGCGTAACCGCTCTCCACTCGTAGTATGTTCAGACTGTCGGTGCCGATGATTTCGTATTTAGAAACGGAACTGTTCCCCCTGTTGCTGTCCAGGTCGAATTCTTCTTCGAGGTCGTGCAGGGATTTGAGTTCGTAACCCGACAGATTCTGCAATTTGACGTCGTTGCTCTCCGGCAGCAGCCGCGACGCTCCGGCGATGTTGAAGTGCCTGGCGAACTCGGACATGTCGTCTTGGAAGTTCTGCTGAACGTTTCTATGGCGGATGGCGTCGGGGAACGAGCCGGGCGTGGATTTGAGTCTGCGCTTGACGTAAAAAACGTCTGGTACGTAAAAAAAATATTTACTTTATATACTGTGCTTTACTCGGGCCCCACACGCTACAAGCCCACCGGTGGGCACGTGCAGCGTGTGGGGCCAGAGTAACAAAAAATAATTTTTAATTTTTCTGTACAGTATGAAAATTGCCATGATTCTGACGTCTGTGGACAAGTATGCAACATGTCATCGTTAAACCTGTATTACAACGTTTAAAAACATGTAATTTGAATTATTGAGATTGCGTACACTTCCATGTATTTTATCACTAACGACCCGGGTTTTGTCTTTCGGCATCTTCAACCATTCGAGCGCACGAATGGACTCAAACTGACAGACAGTAAACAGTGTCTAACGTTTATATACAAGATACAAATACGACAAATATTATTTACGAGATAAAATATTATAAGTCTAGAATCCACACTGATACCTGAGTTAAAATTTCGAGAATTGCCTTAATCCTTATTTTGTAAACAACACATTAACAGAGTGGCGAATTGCCGCTTTACAACTACTATTAGAATTACTAGTGATTTTACAATTATAATAGCATTGTGGGTTTCGACGGGATGCAATTCGACGAAAGAATAAATATATAAAAACATTCCACATTTAGTGGCATCTGTTAGGTGATTCAATGTATAGGATACAGCAACAGGGAGTTTGGAAGATTTAGCTGTTCGTTCAGAATTGGCAAAGAATTTAACTGAGCTCTATTGATTTCCAAAATTTCTTGATAAAATAATTTATGATCCCCCATGTTTTGATGCAACAATTTAACCCCATCATCCGCATTCAACGTATGGTTCTCCAATAACAAGTGATTTTCGAATGTCGAAGTATTTTTTTTTAATCTAGAGGCAGCTAAATGTTCTGATACTCTTATATCTAATGTACGTCTGGTTTTACCCACATAGAAATGTTGGCAATCACTGCATTGTAATTTATAAATGCCAGATTTGTTTTTAAATATTCAAAATATCTAAAAAAGATATTTCTTGTTATCAAGAGAAAATATCACATTTACTCTAATCATTTTTCATTTATGAGAAGGAATGCTTGAATACTTTGATTCTTTTATGTTTAAATGTGCGTAAAATATTTTTGTTCATTTAAATCTGCACTCCGCCACCTTATATCTACGCAAGCATTGATTATGGGAAACAATTTAAATCCATCCTACGCACAATAATAGCATTAACACGTAATGGTGAAATGATCGCTATGAAAAAATCGATGAGAAATTTCTTAGCATATTGAATAAAAATCGAATTGTCACACGGTTATGAAAAAAAACAACAACAGTTACATTATTTGCTACTGTGGTTACTATATATAATCAGTATATTTTTCTAAAATAGAATTCACGGGCTCAACACACCGAGGCTGGAAATCTCAATGAGCGTAATAGTGTAGACAAAATTCAAGGAAAGTAAAATGAAAGAAAAAAAAAACACTTACACATACCATATATGCTTTTTTACTTACGAATAAAACCCTCCAAATATTATGAAAACACACATTACATAGAGGAAGTATGAGAATCAGGTAGGGGATTCGTCAGGGTTGGAAGGGATGAAAACAGCACTGATAACACAATTTTTTCAATCGAATGTAATGTATTATAATTTCCAAATAGAGTTTTGCACGCTGTATCGTAGAACGCAAATGAAAACTGTAGGTATCCGCTCAATCACGTCAATTACGGTTGCCAAATATGTTTGGTGTATTTTCAGGACATGTAGTCCAAAACATAAATCTAATATATAAATCTATATTGTGACTTATGATTTACTTTCCCTTAGTAAATAGGTTTTTACGTTTTTGACAGAGTTGATATTATTTGGACACTTTATCTATAATTACGGGAAACTTTGGTATCAGCGAGCTGTGATAATGAACAAGGGTTTCATAAGACAGTCCCGGCCGATCTGAGACGGTTGACAACCTTAATGGCAATCAGCATAAGTTCTTTTCAGTTTTATATGGAAATACCTAAGCACGTAATATTTGTAATATAAATTATATAATATTGGCAAGCATTGTGTTATCCAATTATATATAAAACAGTTGTATTATTGTAATTTGGCCTATATGTATTTGCACGTTTCATATAAAAATCGATACAAAAATTAGTGGCACAAGTTCGTGTTGATTGAAAAAAGAATCGTTCGATAACGAATCCGATTACAAGACACAAACGAATCAATCATAGGCGGTCGGCATAAGGAAGCAAAACAGTTTACCTGTCGTAAATTATACTTTTCACACCAACGAGCGCAATGTCAAAGTTGTAAATTTCAATAAATAAATCAATCTGCTTTATGGCGAGAAATAAATTATATTTGCTGCGTGTCGGCCCATCGAATGCTATATAATAAAATTTGATCGATCGCTTGATTTTTTTTGTATCCCTCAGTAGTTACTTAATATGCCATACGAGTTTCTTGCAGTGCGTTTGGCTTGGTATGATAATACATATAGTATAATTTAACAAATAAAATAATAGTGTATTCTTCTATCATTATGACGAATGGTGTTCGTTCAGATTTTAATGGCTAGTTTCGTTTATAATTAAATTAAACTGTATGGTTTTCATACATAAAAGTACAGTTTTAGTATGAAATCATCTTCTACTACCATTAAGTAACGCATCTAGAAGTATATTACATTTATCTAGTGCCGTGGTCGAGTGGTTAACGCTCTTAGTTGTTCGTCTTATTTGATTGTGGTGTGCACGGGCTCGAGTCAACAAACAAACACTTTCAAACATTAATTAAATAAAAGATCCGTAAAAAAGCGTCTGGATGTCTGAAATGTTAACAATTCCTCAAACCCATCCGATCCTAAAAACACGGCGTAGATAGAGCCATAAAATAACTAATATTTCTTTCTTATTCTCATCCACTAATGTTTAATCTCTTCGGAAAAGAGAGGTAAAGCGACTGAATAGCAAGCAGTTCTCTTAAAATCCCTTCAGATGCTTCATCACGAGTCCATAGTGATCTACATTGGAAGTGGTAAAGCTTTAAATAAATTTCAAATGGAATCTCAATAAATAATAATAATTTGCAATAAAACTAAAGGTTTTGTTAATTTTACTGGCATATAATGAACCATTTAAATTGAACTACCTTCTGTGGTTGGTATATTTTACTGAATTCGATTACAAGGTCAAAAGATGAAAAGGAAGGACAATTCAAAAAGGTTTTTTGCAATCCCGATTACACAACAATAAAATAAAACCTCCTTGCAAACTCAAATCTTATTTTTTCCTATTTCAATACTCAAGTAATTTATAAATAGAGCAGTTTGAATGGTAAACCCTCGGCTGGAATTTTTTGTCCGTGTTATAAGAAACTATAACAGTATTTTACTAAAGACCGTCAATAACGTTTTGCAGCATTTACATATTTATTAAATCGGTCTTTGTAGCTTAATGATAACAAGGGTTTCCAATCCCGGGATGCCGGTTAATTATTCAATCCCGTAATTCTGAGATTGTCTAAATATAAATTTCGTGATTTCGGAATTCAATGTATATGCTAAAAAAGAATTCATTTAACAAATTAAAACTTCTTGATTACAAAGTGTACGTCGGTTTATTCATGTAAGTATTTTATAATTAATATAAATGTATTGCGGTCTCCCCTTTTCTCATATTTCTTAACAGTAGTTTTTAACCAATTTCAAATAGATTATAACTTAGGAGCGCCTCTTAAATGGATGGAGGTCAATATTTTCAAGGACATGTTCTATTTTTGGATGTCATCTGGTAAAAACCTACCCTAATAATTCAATAAATATAATTAAATACAAAACTATTTTGATCATTATTTCTTTTTGTGATTTTTTTCTCTTTTTTGTACATAACTCACCATTCCAGTGCCTGAAAAAAAAATCATAAATAAAATCCACTTATGGCAATAATCGACACATACTAAATTTTAAATGTAGAATTTAATAAATTAAATTATACTTAATGACCAATCCCCGGATTGAGAAATTCTGAATCCCAAAATCCCGGCATCATAGACGGGGTCCGGGATTGAATGCCCTTATGGTAATATCTCCGTTTAACAATTAGAAAGGTACAGGTTCAATTCATATTTGATAAGATGATCTTAAAAATGTTTTTAATGTTTTCAAGTTCATCTCAGGTGGACTTGTTGTATTCTCTCTGAGTTGAATGATATCGAGCGAGTATTTAATCGGTATTCATTTAGATTTAGAGTGTTGGAAATTGATTGAATTATCATATTACTTTATTTTTACATCTTCTTTTAATCATAATGTATTACTTTTTCTGTACGTTTTTACAACAAATTTTGATTATTAGCCTTTAACCGCCCAGAGGTCCAGTACCGAACCATTAATAATGACACATTTCGCGATCGGAATACACTGATTTATAGAAAAGTATTGGAAATATAAATATTATCTTACATAAATAATGATTTTAAGATACCGAATCATAATTTTACTTTCGCATTCAACATATATTTTTGTCGTAATAAGTAATGCAAACATCTTTATTTCGGGGTCGCCGATATTCATATGCATTCAAGATTAAAGATGGTCCATATATAGACAAATGTTGTAAAAATTGGCATACGAAAAAAAAAATTAATCTTTGTGTAATTTTAAAGTTTTAATTGTAATTTATACTTTGATTCGCTTTTTTTTTTAGTAATTTTACAGTTTTTAATTTAATCTTGAAGTAAGGTGTATGTTTTAATTTTTTAATTTTAATTTAAGATTATGTAAATTGTGCAAAATAGTGAATAAACCTTTCATAAAATTTTAAAAAAAAATCTTTTGTTAACGTTTTTTACTTTATTCAAATAATTTGACTATTTTTAGAGATACCTAAAAAAATGGTTGGGCGAATAAAAGTTAAACTAGTTATTACTATTAATCTCAATTAAATAATAAGATGTCATCTGAATTCAGCTAAAATAATTTGTTTATATGAAGTTAGATTACTTAAATATGTATTTAATTAGAATTACTACTTGTTATCATCAATATGAAGCATTGGGTTTGCACTTTCCGTTTATTAACCATCTTTAATGTATTTAAAAAAATGTCACTTTACTTTACTTAAGATATAGGATATTGTCAATTTCAACGGTTGCCAAATATTTCAATTATATGTTTCATCAGGTTATCAAATTGCTTCCGAATTTCATATGAAGGAGCAACATTTATTAAACGCAATGCTTCTAAGGTGTCGATACTTTTTTCAACATCACCGATTAAGAATCGTAACTTTTCTTTCAATAATAAAACCTCATAAGTGATCGATACATTTAAGAACGCAATGAAACGCACATGACATTGTTTTATATATACTTTTTCTTAAAAGGCATTGGATTTGTTGATGCGTCACATCTCAGAGCATTAGATTCAAATGTTAAGTCAGACATTTGTCGAAGAATTATAAATATACGTGATGGGCATTTCAATGTATTTAATATAACTGTTTTTATTACTAGGATTAAAACAATTTCTTTTATTTTTTCTTTGTACTTTGTTAAGCTTTCTGACCTTAATAAAATAGGTATATGAACAAAACATCAATAGAATAATAATTACTCATAGAGAAAATTAAATTAATTAATGTTAATTTGTTTTTTTTTTAAATCATGCTTCTTTTACATTCTTCTCTTATAGTATATTCATGGCCAAAAACTGTAAAAATAGTAGGAGCATTTATAAATATAATTTCTTTCCACGGAGAATTTAAAGATTACAACAGAGATTCACCAACCCTGTGCTTGCGCGCGCATGGGCACCCTTGGAGGAGCTATTTGCATCCACCACTACAAGCGATAAAAATAAAGAGATACCGTTGAGACAAAAACATTTTTTTTATAAATGCTCTCACATCTCATGCTTGTATATCTAGACAATTTTGGAATGTAGCAAATTATAATAGTTTAATTTAAGATATCGACTGAGGGTGCTTGATGGAATTTCAATATCAAATTTGGATTATTGAGATTTTGTACACTTCCATGTATTTTGTCACTAACGACCCGGGTTTCGCCTTTCGGTATCTTCAGGCATTCGAGTACACGAATGGACTCGAACTGCCAATTCCTTGCCATGCCAATTCTGAACAAGCAGCTGAACCTTCCAAATTCTCTGTTGCTCTATCCTATACGTTGAATCACCTAACAGATGTCACTAAATGTGGAATGGTCGTATATATTTACCCTTTCGTCGAATTGCATCCCGTCGAAACCCACAATGCTATTATAATTGTAAAATCACTGGTAATTCCAAAATAGTTGGAAAGCGGCAATTCACTACTATGTTAATGTGTTGTTTACAGAAAAAGGATTAAGGCGATTCTCAAAATGTTAACTCAGGTATCAGTGTGGATCCCAGACGTATAATATTTTATCTCGTAAATAATATTTGTCGTATCTGTATCTTCTATATAAACGTTAGACACTGTTAACTGTCTGTCAGTTCGTAATAAGTTCATAATAGTGGCTTACAACAAGTAAGGGGTTCAGAATTTGTAAACCTAAAAGCAATGTAAAATGATGTGTCCCTTTCAAAAAGTTGTCATTTTTTATTCTTTAATTTACATCATTTGACCGAGACCTGTTCTATCGTCTTTAAAATGAGATCCAATCACTAACGTATTTTCGTATTTTTTGAGTGCTACATCAATTGGCCAAAACACAGTCGATATATTGATTTTCCGAAAAACTCTACAAACAAGTTAAATAAAAGATAATTTTAAAATAATAAAAAAGTATTGGCACAATAGCAATTTTTCAATAAAGAGATAATTTGTGTTCAGTCATTGTTGCCACTTCCGATTCTTAAAGAATTCCATTCAAGTGTCGTATGCTTCTTGGACTTCGCAGTGAAGTGACAATAGTCTACTTGACCCAGATGCAGGCTGTTTACTAACTTAAATATTGGACAGAAGAAAGGCTGCGCCTGTCTTTAAAACCTTCAATCAACAAACTGCCATTTCATTGCTTTGATCGCTTTTGTATTTATGATACAATCATTGGCTAACTAAACCCATATTAATCCATCATCTAGTATACCAATATTAATATTAAATTACTATACTTAGCGTATAGGTATCATAGCTTATTTCAATAATGTTAAGTAGGTACGTACCTCTATGACTAGGAAATGGTTTTACATGACGTGTTCGAAGCTTTTATTTTCCCCTACAAAATCTTTACATCGGTGCATTAAGTGATCGACCAACAAATACTTTCCTAAGCTATATTTGTTCACCATTGCGAAAAATGATGTGGGTTAATTTATTTACAGCATATATGTAGTATACCCTTCTTAAAAATAAAAAAGTCGATAGTATCCCTAGATAAGAAGTGAATACGGTTAATTTGTCTAAATATCATTAGGTGAATGATGCATAAAAAACATTTAATTTCAACGAATATGCAAAGCACTTTCATATGATGGCTATAGTAGCATAACTCTCGATCCCAATAAAAAAACCATTCACTTTTAAGGTGTTAACTGTCCTGTCAATTCTTGGTGGAGAGACATTATATTTAAAAAAATAAAACACAATTCATTTGTACTACGTCCACATGCTTATATTGATCAGGACCGGTTTCGCTCATCACGAGCATTATCAACTGACTCAGTTGATAATGCTCGTGATGAGCGAAACCGGTCCTGATCATTATAAATATGTGGAAGTAGTACAAAGGAATTGTGTTTTATTTAAAAAAAAAAAAAACATTTTTATGCTACAGTTACGAATGCATAGAACAAACGCTTACACTATGATATGTAAACAAACACCGGTGGCCATGGCAGTACAATGATGCACTTTCGTTGGCTGGGATGGATATTATCATGTATAATACCAGAACCCTCATTTATTTATTATTACATGTAACACGTTTTGGTATATAAATATATTATTTAAAACTTTGCCACGTTTCAGTTATTTATAAAACGTTAGTTATAACTAAAATAACCTAGTTTGAACCACCTCATAACTAACTTTATATTTGCTATAATACATGTACGGCAAGTTGCGAATTTTATTAATGTCCAATATAATTCACAGTTTATTCAGTAATATAGTATAAGATAACATTAACAGTCTGGTTGATGCTGCAATTTTTACACGAATTTCAATTTGTCAGTCGTAATGAATTAATTCGATTCAGATACTCGCGTTTGGTTTACACATACATTAAAATACGTGTCAGTCATGCTTGTCTTTCTTTTGGATTCACACACCTATCCGATTTAGACATTTATTTATGGCGAAATTGCGTGTCGTTTTCAATATAAACCAAAATACACTTAAGTCGTTCATGTTAAGTAGAGGAGATATGACTACGATACGTGAATAATAATTGTTTACAATGTTTATATTCGATTTTTAACACTCATGTTTATCATTTTAATTTAAACCTGTCTGCATGAAAATTTTAAATATTAACTTTTTTTTTAATTTAATTAAAATTTTACAAGCTTCATTTTGATTTAATACATGTTTCAATATAGCAAGCACAGTATCACTCTTAAATTAAAAGTTGTTTGAAATATTTAATAAAATAAACTTTAGCTCTTATTAAATTATATCACTATTATGTTTCTTATGTTCATCCACCAATAGCATTTTGTGAATTAAACACAATATTATCGTTACATAAAAGTCATACCATTTAAACATTAAACCACTGAAATGTTTCATTTTAATATGGGTTATATATAATTTCTACGTTATATTTCAAACTCAAATTTATTTAAATTTGAGTTATTGAGATTTTGTACACTTTCATGTATTTTGTCACTAACGACCCGGGTTTCGCCTTTCGGCATCTTCAGACAATCGAGCGCACGAATGCCTGAAACCCGGGTCGTTAGTGACAAAATACATGGAAGTGTACAAAATCTCGATAACTCAAATTTGATATTGAAATCCCATCAAGCACCCTCAGTCGATGTCTTAAATTATATCAATTTAATTTATTATGTAATAAAATAAAAAATTTCTACACACTACAGTATGAAAGTTTACATTTTCAAGAACTCTGTTTTATATAAGCAACTATATTTACCTGATTTAAAATAAATTTATTTAAGATTGTTGTGAAAAATTACTTGAAAATGAGAGAGTATTTAAAAATATGAATATAAAATATCCATACCAGGCGTCGTAAATGCTACAGGAAGTTCAATAATCTCTAATTTAAAAATAAAACAGATTTTTTTTATTACTTCTGTATGTTTATAATGATCAGAAACGGTTCCATTCATCACGAGCACTATCAACTGATAAAAATAAAAACATAACAGGGCTACCTATATAAAATTGGTTGTAAACAAATACAAAGTATACAAAACAGTTGGTTCGTGAATGAAGAATTATATACCTATTGTTATATATCATAATTCTATATACCTTGTATTCGTTAATATACAATTTTATATAAATAGCCCTGTCACTCTTTTATTTTTATCAGTTGATAGTGCTCGTGACGAGCGAAACCGGTTCTGATCGTTAGAAGCATTTGGAAGTAATACAAACAAATTGTGTTTTATTTTTAAAATGTAAAGCTTTTCCACCAAAAATTGACAGTTAACACCTTAAAAGTGAATAATCTTTAAATGTTTACTTTAAGACACAAATCTAAACAATGATTTTATACATAAAATCCCGAATTGACGTTAAAATATACATGTTACTATCTGAATTACAATATTCTTCGATAGTTTGCTTTATTATATCTAAATAAATTAAATATAAATGTTTTATTATTGATTCATTCAACCGCGTAACGGTCAACGAGTGGATCGTACAACTTGCTAAATATTAAACGCCTATTTACACAATATTAAAAAATATCGTGATTAGTAATTTTTGTATTCTTTTACTTCAGGTTTCGAATAACCGCTGCTAGATTTTTTTAAAAGACGCAATTTAAATAAATTTTACCAGACTAATTGGTATTTTATTACAAAAAATAATAGCCATATTGACCAAATCGTAATTCGAAATATATTTTTTCCAGCCGTTATAAACATACAAAAAAGGGAAAAAGATACCGTAAGCTCAAAACCGCTTCAATATTTTTCGATTGCTATTTATTTATTTACCCTTCTGTGGTTTTAGGTTTTGAGAAATCGTATATTATACGTTTTTAATAATTATTATCGTAGTGTTTTACTTTCTAAAATATCGTGATTTATGCAATATTTTTTTGCATTTTTTAGTGTTATGTGGTTGACCGTAGCAAAAAATTTATTCTAAATCGTCATTTTTTCATTTACCATAAACGACAAAAAAATGTTACCACACGATAACTTACTCGTTGACCATCACATTCTCTGTCACACTTTTTATGGCAGCTATAATCATATTAATTGCGTTAATGTTATTCATAGCATGTCAGTGGCGGACCATCATATTATAAAAGAGTGAACGCTAAGCATCCCCCCAAACATAAATTGCAATACCGGTATTACCAAAACCAGTATCCCTGTGTTTTAGTCGTTCTTTCAATACCGAAATACTGGTATTTTAGTATTATATTACAGTGTACTTCAACAACTGTCCAGCTAGTGTACAAGTTTGAAAGGCTTTTTCTACAGCCAGACATTTTAACACGAATTTTCAATCAAAATTAAGTCCCAGCATTGATGAACTGGCGTTTTTAATGTCATACTTTAATTTAAAGAAACAGAAAATTTAAGATATTTATAAAAATCAGTCTTTTGTGGTTATTATCGCAACTAGTGCATTAGTGCAAAGGTTATTTTCTATAGTAATGCATAAAAACTTGCACCAAAAACTGTTTAAAGCCACGTTGTCATAACCTTTTAAGAAAAATTTTGATTTATTTTCTTCGTTGTTTTTGTGTTTACTTTTTTCTACAGGACCCATAATATTTAAAACTACCGCACACCACTGGTGCATACCTACATAAAAATAAATTAACATGTCTTGAAAAGCAACATGTTTGACTTTCATACATTATGTAGGCATTTAATAAGTCTACTATATGATGCTCAAATGATAAAATGACTAGTCTTCATTTTGACTGCAGTTATTTAATTTTTAAAAAATTCACGTTATTATTTTATTATGCAAGATCGTCTTCGTCATTCCAATAATAAATTACCATTTCGCTTTGTTTTCGATATTAGATTAGTGAAATAGCCAGATCTATAGCCCGACCACGGAATCAAATCTTGGATCAAACACTTTTTTAACTTTATACTTCAAATAAATTCTGAATTTGTATGCAAAGATTCTTTACACTCTTCTCAACCTGATCCTTAAAATAGGCGAATAGGAGTACGATAAACTAATTTCTAATATGTTCTTAATCTCATCCTTCTTTACTTGCTCTTACTCAGAAAAAATAAGTTGGATGACTGACTCACAATTAATTCTCATTGTAACTCAACAACTACTGTATAAGTTGAGTGCTCTATTATAAATCTGTACGCATTGTTTCACGGCAATGTTCTCTTCCTGACTATGTCAAAATCAAATTTTAATATATCACAATTTAATATTCCAGAATGGGCTTTTTCTTCGTGTGACCTTATTAAGATCGCTTTTGTATAATATCTTCCACATTTTTAATCAGTTTTAATTTCATTTTTTTAATCTACTGTTCATGATTTTAAAACGACAAATATATCAGCAAAAAATGCCGTTAAATATGTTTTACGAACTTAAGTAATGGTTAAAAAACACAATATGGAGAATATTTTAAGCTGATTGGCAAATGATTCCAGTAATATTTTGTAAAGTCAAACAAACATTTTTAAACATTGCCATATTTCTGACAAGCAGATGGGTGAGACGTTTTTCCTAGAACTGAAAAATGAGTCTTCGAAAGTATTACGTTTTTTTAATCTGTGTCATTGGTCATTGCAAAATATCAAAGCAATCGTTTTGTGTTTTCTTTGAAATAATCTTCGAAACGGTGATTTCGCTGAAATTGGATCGATTTTACGATCAACTCTGCTTTTGTCATTTGCTTTTTGAAAAAAAATCATTGCCAAAGTCCGTGAATTGACTTTAGGCATGCGATCTTTTGGTGTCACGCCGCGATTAACCAGACACAGTATGCGCTGATAGAAATTTAATTTTTTGTTTCATCACAATCAATGCATTTTCTCGACGAATAAATGATTACTAAGTTTAGAAAACTCACTTTTTCTTTCACTTTTAATTAGTTATTTTGGGTCTAACAACAAACGTAGATTATTTTTATTCACAAAATAACAACTGAACTGCCTACCTAATTATAAATCATACACAATAATAGTTTCACACAAATAAACCAATGAAAGACACTATTCCCACGTCTAATTTTTTCTTTGTCATAATCGAAATTATTTACAAAAAAAACATCCATCGACTGTTGTCAATCTAATGAACTGTTTTGTTAAATTTTAAAACCCTTCAAGAACCGTGCCTATCGATGAAACAAGAATTTTTCCTGAACGTATACATTATATATTTTATAATTTATACGTCACGAATTAAATGGGATGTGAAGTTCGGAATGGTTATCAAGTGAAGCGTGTGCCAAACTTACAATGCAAGAAAGTTTCGGTGGTTCCCTAATGAATTATATCTATCCTGAATCAAAATCTTCACAAACGGCTACATTGAAATCATAATGTAAAAGTTTGGAATAGCATACCATTTTTTCTATCAAATCTATCTCGCTGTTAACAATTTTCTCTTCCATTTCCTGTCTCGAAAGTCTTTTTTTCTATAATATGTCATGTACATTCGAATACTTGAAACACGTTAACAGACGAAGATTTGGATATACAATACATTATTTTACATCATAGCAACACGACATAAAAAATCTTGCAGTAACAAAATGTTTTTTTTTTTTTTATTTATATCTGAATCATTATTTTTTGTTGGTACTATTTCTTTACATGGCATGAATATTAATAAATGTATGTATACCATACGGTAAAAATATCAAAAAATATTTAGTATATACTAAAAGAATATTATGAATTGGTTGATTATTTTGGCCTGTCGACCAATTCATATGTGTCGGCTTATATTCTGTCGGCGTCCGTGGCGCAGTTGGTAGCATCGCTGGCTACGGCAAAAGGATGTCTCGGGTTCAATTCCCGGTGCGGACAGTTTTCATAGATTGATCTTTCAATCGATGTATGAATTTCTGTTCGTAGTCTGAGTCCTCCCTCCCACTCATCCCATCCTCACGGGGCGTAGCGAGAGCGATTAGCTAACCACTAGTCCTGTCCTAGCCCTATCCTTCTATCCCTACTCTCTTCGAAAAAGAAGAGGTTGAGCAACTGGGTAACAAGCAGTTCTCGTAGAAAAATTCTGTTAAGATACCTCCATTAGGAGACCATATGGTCCACATTGGGAGCGGATATGGAAAAAAAATTCATATGATTATTGTGAAACTAAATACTTTGATATTTTTAGCTTATTATAATGAAATTCTATCAAGTAAATGCCAATTCAATCAGTGTATATATATATAAATATATATTTACATTAAATCTTATTTTAAACTATTTGTTGCACTCTACATCTTATTTTCTGAATTAAATTTATCACAAGTCTCAGTATAAATAACACTGTCTTCAATATGCTGTTTTCAAAACTTCCTAAGAAGTTTATTTTACTCTAAATTGCTTCCATATTATTATAAACTCTTGGACGATCGTACGATTTTTGGATAATCACAGTAGGCTAAAAAGTCACCAACTGCTCGATTTTCTCATGCAATGTGTTTAACGTCTGTGGTAAATTCTGAATTGCCGCCAGACGATTGTTTGTAAATGACAGTGCTTACAATTTGGCGACAAGGTAGACTTTTGTATGGATTATTTGGTACAAAGGGGTCTATATACAAATTATTTCAACTCTCTTTCGCGATCTTTGCCCGCCGCGCGTTCAAGTCTTCCGACACAACAGAATTAAGCGCTGCGCTGCTCCATTTTGGGTCGTCCTTTTTGCTTTTATTCTATATCAATTATTGAGTCCGTTTTCTTTAATTGAGTGCTGTATTTCTGAAAATAGATTTTTTATTTATTTTAACAGTTTTATATTTCGAAATCGTCTAATGTTATTACGTTAAAAAATAATTTATATAGCTTAGTTTTAAAAGAATCACACCTTGTTTTGTACTATTTCTACATTTTCTATAATGCTTTGGACTGTTTTTGCCAATAGCGAAAATTATCAACTTAACTTGCGATGAGCAAAACCAGCCCTTACCATTATAAAAATGTGGAAGTAGTACAAAAAATTTAAATACAATGACTCTCTCTCAAGAATTGATAGCGAGTAGTTGACACTTTAAACGTGATAAACATAGCATTGACAAAAAACTTCAATATGAAATTTTTCCTCATACGTATACGTACATTGAAATATGTTTAATAAATAGAAAATCGATAAAGAAGTCATTCTGTTTATTTTCAATATTTAACAATATTACTATTAAACTAAAAGCAGACTTCTTCTAATTATACTCATTAAAAGATTCTATCCTACCAATTAGATCTACCCTGTATTTGAGTTATTCCTTAATTCTGGAGATTCTTTTAATTACACATAATATAACTTAAATAATTTACAATGTCTAACCTTTAATATTGACATCCTTCCTATCGCCATTTGTGTGTCTACAATAACATCTTACTCCAATATTATGGAAAAACTGTATTTCTCTACCTCAAATATTAAATTAATATAGTTACGAATATATTTTTTGCACAAAAATAATGTATTTGTTTTAAAAAACCGAACGGCTTAGTCATATTTTAATCTAATGACGAGTCTTGAATCAATTGATATTTCCATCATGAAATAATAGGGCACTTATTTGTGTTTTTTCAAAGATTCAGAAAATTGCAAAATTCTATCACAATTTTCTTGTTTAATTTCATTCGAAAATAATTATTTCAATGAATTACAAAACATTAATTTGTGTTTACTTAAATAATTAGTATTGTTAAATTTAATACGATCTTTTCAGGTTTTTTGTTTCTCCGTTTATAACTTACTTACTTATCATATTTTATATATTGCATGGCCGGTAAGTTGGTAGTATCAAAAATAATAAGTATAATTTCGAGTTTTATAAACGAAAATAAGACATCTCTCCGTAATGAAGCATGGGTAGAATGCTATTTTGTACTTATAAAAAAATCACATTAAAATTAAATACTTTCAATATTTCAGACAGTAAACGAGTTGAGGTTTTTACTCTAAAAATTACACCGTCGGCATGAAGCCCAATTATTACTACTATACGCACAATATTATTGTTGGTAGCGTGGCAATTTACAGCAAATTCGTATGGTAACTATAGTCCGGGGTAGGGCCGGTAATTACCTGTAATTGAGATAGCAATTCGGCCCTGCGAGGAGATTTATATGGGTGGCTATGAGGAACGAAGGCGTGCGTCAGCTCTGACCTGCATCAAACAGTTTCGGCTCAGCCAGGTTGACAGTTGTGGACAGATTTATTAGCGAAAAATGCAAGCCGGGATTCTTCTTACGTCGTGAGAATTCTACACATCATTTTATCTGGTGTTAAATTAACCACCTTTGTTGTACGGTATTTTGCTTTCTACAATATCAATTGTTTCACATATTTAAACATTGAAATATACTATAATTACTTCATATAAATAAATTATTATTTTTAAGGACTTAATTCTTCATTCTTTGTCATGGTTTTTTGTAATAAAGTGGTTTTAAAAGCAGAATTTTACATTTAATCGCTTTTTAACATGTTTTCTTCAGACTATAAAAAGAAACCAAAGCCAAACCTTTAAAGAGATTCATTTTATGTATAAAATCTCAAATAAAAATGATTTCAAACATTACCTATATCTAATAATAAATAGTTTTTCAACATGATAGAAATCATATATATAGTCATAACTGTGACGGTATCCCACTTATATTTAAACATTTTCAATTGATGACTGAAAATTACTATAATGACTGCATATTGTTTTCATATAAAGACAAACATTCGAAAATTAATTCTACAATTCAGACGGATTTACTTATTAAGTATGTTTAATTCAAACTTCATTTCTGAAAACACTACATATTAGAGGAACCAATTTAGGTGCTTAGCGAGGAGAAAAACTTTCAAATTGCAGTACGTTTTTTTAATCTGCTCTGAGAACGATTTTTCATTTTTTATCATCGCCCGATAATCTATTTCAATTATAATTGATTGTAGAAAGCAGTCTAGCTCAATTAATAAAACTCAGTTTCAGATGAAGACTTGAAGACTTTAATTGGATTATATTTTTCATGAGCTTTTATTTTTGAGAAGTACTAAGTTTCATTGGACACAATCTAAAACTTACTTTGATTTTCTTTGAAAATAATAAATAGCTAAATAAATTGTTTTACTGAGAATAATAGCATCAACCTTGAATGCAAACAGTAACACAAGTGCTTAATAGACTATAAACTATAATTTTACAAGAGCGTAGATATGTATTCGGTTTATTGTAAGTTTTCTATTAGATCACCTAAATTTCCTTATCAAGGTTTTCGTTTTTCTTGTAATGATTACGTTGTTTATATCATCAATATATTTTTTTTGTTTAAAATTAACTGTAAAATATTAATTTTATTTCATTACGTCCTAGAGTCAACATTTCACTCTAAAAAAAATCCTCGTAGTCCTATTCCGACAATCTTTCGAAATACCTGTCTTCTTTTGCAGGTTTGCATATACTGCACTATTTGCGATGTAGTATATTATATTCAGTCCAACACACCAGATTTTATACTTGCAGAGAGGGTCGTAATTATTTTGCATGCTCTCACTTTTAAATAGTAGCAGCTTCTGATGGTCCCTTTGTCTTGAGACCGATGTTTTTGATCTACATACTAAACATTAAGTCATCTTGATTTGATGAACAATAGTTATTTCATTTTATTCATATTTCTCAATAAAAATATATATAAATAGCATATAAAACGCACTTTCAGTAATTTGGAAGTAAACAAAATACAATTTACCCCCAGATATAATATTTCATTGTATGAATATGACATTACTCATTTATGAAATATATTGCCAGTATCGTAGGTCAGTAAAAAGTATATTATTTCTGCTTTACTAGAGATTTTATCTATCAAGGCACATGTGATACAGAAGTAAAGGATATTTCAATCAATAGTTTCAATAGTCGACCTTGTTTGGACAAAAAAACATTAATTTCACGGTTTGATCGTATTATAAAGCTCGATTTATCCTTACATCAATATAACAATTCGATTTAAGCAATTTGTCAGATGCTTTGTGTCGTATATATTTATTTTTTTATGATTCAGCAGAACAGTTGCAATAAACGACTGCAATAACTGTTGTATTATCTGCACTAGTAAATAGATTCGATTGGCAACTAAAAAGAGCGACCTTGCAAAAACAATGATATTATATTTGATTCTTTCTTTTCAATTCAATTCAAGAGCCAATTCACTACCAGAAAATTGGTTGTAATGCTATTGATCCATAAACTATTTATATGGCTTTTTATTAATACTGGACATCACGTGCCGTTTAAGCGATACCAAATTATCATTTAACGTCTTCTACCGCCTACTTAGGCCACAAAACTATGCTACCAGACCATATCCTACAGCAAGGATGGTGAACCTCTTCTATGTTGGAAGGCAACTTTCAATGAGCTTCATATCAAATTGTACGTTATTCTGTAAAAATATAACTAACTTAGACATCGACAATTACTTAAGTTCGTGAGGGAAAGACGGAACGAAGTTTTCAATAAATTGATATGAGGATATTACAATGTTTACTTCTGTCATTCAGTGGCGTATTGATCATGGGCAGTATTTCACGTAAAACTGGTTAAAAATTGAAATATTGATTTAGAAATATATTTCCATGGAAAAAGTGTTTATTTCATTTTTTCACAAAAAAAATATCTTTGAACATCGATTATCACAAAATCAATAAGTTTGATATCTAGTTTACAGTGGCTGGTTTGTGCATAGTTTTCTTCATGAGACGATAGCAGATCACACTATGAGAATTTAAAAGGCATACTAATTTAAAATATCGACTAAGGGTGCTTGATGGAATTTCAATATCTAATTGGAATTGTTAAGATTTTGTACATTTTCATTTATTTCGTCACTAATGACCTGGGTTTTGCCTTTCGGCATCTTCGAGCATTCCCGGGTTGTTAGTGACGAAATAAATGGTAATGTACAAAATCTCAACAATTCAAAATTAAAAGGTATGCATTTTGTGCATGTAAATCTAAAATCTTTATTTAAATATAAGGAAGATAATTATCATGAATTTAAAAAGTTAATTAAAGAGAGATGTTATATAATTTTGCAGTCTCCTTAAATTATGTACGGAAGGCATCATTAATATATTATTTTATATAAAGCCATTTTATTGCTTGAAGCATTTTTTTCTAACATCGAAAATAGCGTTATTTAAAATATTTTATAATAACGTAATTGCATTTGCGTGTTCACAACGCCTTGCAGTGGTTGGAATTATCACTAATTAAATATTTTTAAATTACTCTCGGCCCATATTTTAAAAAATGGTGAAAATAAGGACATTTATATGTTTTGTACATTTTTTATTCTTATTTGTAATCCAGTATTGAACTTTTCTATAAGTCCATTTCTTTATTTAAATATGTGAAGCGTATTTAATTCAATATTGTGATGAATAAATTATTTTTAGTTGAAATACACTTTTGAAAAAGTCGTCAAACAGTTTTGTTGAATAAATTATCAGTTTATTTTTAAACGCCATTAAATTTTAAAACTAATTACACCAATTATTCGATTACTGTATTTTAATTAAAATTTTATTCAAATAAGCAGAATATTTTAATTAGAAAAAACTGTTTAAAAAGTATGTATTTTAATGTTTTGAGAATATAAGAATGCTTATTCAATAAGCGATACTAGAGTATTACCAACATAACTTGGCCGCTGCTGAATTTGGAACTAGAATTGTCAGTCTAGAATAAATTTCCCCAATAGCATCTTTCAAAAATCCATGTATACTTTTAATAACCGTCGCTAAAATATCAGTTTTGGAATTTATTTAAATTTCAGTTCTGGTTGATTATGGCAACATTCCTAACCAAATGGTTGCGCTCTCACTAGCGGCCAAGTTAAATTTGTACATCTATAGTCCTGAACATATGAAATTCATTCTAACAATAATTTATAGTAAAATTACGTAAATAATTATTGTCTAATAAATTGATTTTCAAATCAATACTAAAAATATCAGTTGCAATCCCTATCGTAATGCTTTCCTTTTTGTTGATGCCGGTATAACTTTTATATTATTGTATTGTAATATGTATCAACAAAAGTGTTATTTTACCCAAGTACGTAAAATTGCACAAAGCAACCTAACACCATATTTTCGGGTACAATATGTTATATGATAGATATGGTTATTACAATGTTAATTGAAAATATTGCTCAATTGCTTTCGTTATAATTAATTACTTTTTGATATACCTACTCCAGATGTTTTATTCGTTAGATAAAAGATTGGCTTTCACAGTGTGGAGCTGACCAGAAAAAGGTGTCATAACGTGAGTACAAACCAGATTCTGTATTATTTTATTATTGCCGTAAGTAGTGTTACAAACTTTTTGTCACGACTTATCAGTCGATCAATAAACAACGCGCTACGCTTGTCGGCGAAAAAATAAATCGAAGCAGTTTACTTCCGTGATTTATTTTTATTTTTACATGTCTACTGGTTGGCGTACCTTTTGTTGAAATGTATCAAAAAAGGATAAAAAATGATTTTATTCGTTGTGTTGCTTTCGCAATAAATCGATACATACAGAATCGTTTTATCGTATTTGGGTGCATACGGCAGACTTTTTGTAGCCGAATACAAACTTAACAGTTTTAAAAGAAACTAATTTTACGTATATGGCTTAATCAGTATTTAAACGTTTCGCATACAAAAGACTTAATTAAAAAAATAATTGTATAAAAATACAAAATCAATAATAAACGATGTATGTAAATACAGCTACACGTAGTCTTTAGTAGTAATAAGGTACTCATTATTGCTGGTGGCCGAAAGGAGTAAAATTCATCTCTTCTTGAAGATCATAATTAGCGAATGATAATTCTGTGCGACAAACATGGCGATAAACAAAATAAAAAATTCATTCATTCATTAAGATTTTATAAGCCGATTCCGTAGCTGAATGGTTACATATACGTCGTGGAACTTTTCACTTCGGTTTCAAAATTTTGGATGACGAGATTCATACAACACTGACACGCTCTGTGTAGTACACAGAAATTGTATCGGTGTAGTAAAAAGTTAAAATACGGCGTATACTCTAAGTATCTTAAGCCATTTCCGTTCCCAATGTTGAGCACATGGCTTAATTATGGAGGTATCTCAAAGGATGTTTTTCCACAAAAACAGTTTGTTACTTGGTAGCTGAACTTCTCTTTTTTTCGAAGAGAGTAGTGATATAAAGATAGGGCTAGGATTAGTGGTTGGAGGGAATTTTCGACATTACAAACAACCATGCCTTCGAATATGAACAGTCTCATGCATTAATTTTTCAATTGACTGTGATATTTACATTCCTGCCCACCCACCCTGACCAAACCGGAAAACCAGAAAAAGTCGATTCTTTTTATTCGAAGTAATTTCAAATAACAATACACGAATTGTATTTCAGTTATACAAAATACCTTTAATCGAATAATATTTCGGTTATTTTACTTTGTATAAAGCCCAACAATGTTTTTAAAACAATATACATAAAAAATGATAAAATTTAAATATGTGTTTACAAAACTATGAAACGTGTAAGATACGTTTGATCGCACCCATACAGCAGTGGGTTTTACCCTTCTACCTTACTACACTTAAATGAACGATATGCTTTGTGAAATGATCGGTAAGTGTGATAAATTGGCCAAGACATTTAATGCTTACGTCTCTTTATATTTCAATATTTTTCCGACCGTTTCATAAAAGACTAAAATAACTGAGTTTAATTGTAAATAATAATAGGTCCATCATAATTTGATATGTGTGTAAAATTTCTTTTAATTAAAACCACTTTCAAAATATATCAAAGAAAATTATTATCTTTGTTCTAATATTGGCGATCACTGTTGATGATATGTTGGTATTTTTTCAGTCAGCAATAGTCTGTTGTTTTTTGTTTGATGTTTTTTTGGCGAAGATTATGAAAATAACTGTGTTAGTTAATATTTATAAAAGTACCCAGCCAATCTCTTTCATTATATTAACAAGTCATTATAAAGTGATCAATCTATTTTTTTCTGGCAAAAAAATTTGATTCAGTTTTTTAGCACTTTTCCACTAAAACCAATCAATTCCGTCGGTGCTAATGTCGATAAATTTTTCAAAAAGTGTTTTGTTATACAACAATAGCTCCTTATTTCTACGAGCAGTTTACCCGTTTACCGTTCAATCGATTATCATTAACGAAATTCCTAAAACGGGTGACTTTTTGTCGAGTTTCTCATTAAGTCAATAGGCACGATCGAATTTTATGGCCATCGCGGTACACAATAAGCGTTTTTCGTCGATAACACGAGAAAGGTCGTTTACCAAGCGACATACAAAAAGCACCCAAAAATATTTGCGTTGGACAAAATTTCATCAAACTCGTGTGAAAAACAGTGGTGTCCGAAAGGATTTCACAAAAGTACTCATTTCGACACATCACTTTAATGTGCAGTGCTACATTTTATTGAGAAAGCCCAGATATAACAAATATTTTCAAAAATACAAGGAATTTTTTAAAATTTAAATGATTTAAATTTGAGATTTTGAATGTGGTTGTTGGTGATGTCATTTCTCTTCGAGTGTATCTTGAGTAACTTGAAAAATTATCACTTAATTCAACATATACGATTTAAAAATTCAAAAATGTAATGCGCCCTGGCAATTATTAACTGTAATGACTAATATTTTTAACATTTTATTTTATTTACATTGTTTTCTTTTAAAAACTTAAACTAAAATACCTACTATATAAGTGTCTTTTCATATGTACTTGCCGACAAAATGAAGAGCTTGGGAGTATATAATGTTCATCATAGAGAGCTGGCACGTTTTCTAATAAAATGTGAAAACTTATTTTTATTGTAATTTAAGACATCGACTGAGGGTGCTTGATGGAATTTTAATATCAAATTTGGATCATTAAGATTTTGTACACTTCCATGTATTTTGTCACTAACGACCCGGGTTTCACCTTTCGGCATCTTCAGGCATTCAAGCACACGAATGGACTCGAATTGACTGATTTTTATTGAATTCGAACATTTTTATGATTTTCAGCAAAAGATGATTAAACTTTTTGAAGACACCACTGAAAAATGCAAATGTAATCCCTAAAAAGTGACTGTCGAAGATCTCTTTTTGTTTGCTGTCCAGATCACAGACCAAAAGATTTATTTGTTCGACGAAAATTTGACTCACCAGCTACTTCCCAACGGTAGATTGTTCCAAATACAAAAAAGAGTGAAAGGGCGATCAATTTTTTAATATCTCTCCGCTTTTGTTGTGGCTTGCATTGTGATTAAAACATCAAGTGTGTTTATTTAAACAGGGCTACGAGACCTTGCTTTCATTTCTTTTACACACGACAGTCTATAAAAATATCTTTACGTACATTCATAACACTCATGACATGTTATAATGTCGATGTATATACGTCGAACCTTGTTTGCATACTTAATTTATATATAGTTTCGAATGTCATTCAAATTTAAAATCAATTGAAATAAATTCAAAAAGATTTATAAAAAGGTTGCACGATGTCAACTCGAGGAGAAAAGACACGAAAAAACACTCATGTCAAGATGTAAAGTATTGATTCTTAGTTGGAAGGTTGTGTTCATTTATTTGTTATCAAATATGACCCCATTCAAGAAACTTTAATTCGATAATATATTATTATTAAAAATATGTAAAATATCTAAAAAAATAGTGAAATTGATGATATGTAAAATTTTAATTTAATAAAATAAATATATCCATAGAAATGAACTCTCCGTGGTAAAACCATGCTTTTTTCAACTTTTTCAATGTCAATTTGAAACTCTTCTGATGCGGTATTGCCATGATTCTGACAAAAATCCGCCATTTATATTTTAGGTAAGAATATAATAAATCTAGTTCTTGCTAAAAGATTTATCATTATTTTAAGTTATCGATTTGGATGTTCATATATTTTTTTTTAATCCAATCGTTTAATTAAAAACATAAAATTTATTTAATGAAGTTAAAATATATATCAATAATAATTTAGCATTATTATATTTTCTAATAGCACAACACGTATAATATTTTACTGTTAAATAAACAAAACGTGAAATAATAAAGTTTAATTTACATTGAAAATGACAACAGGAAGTATTTTAATAAATATTTTCAATTTACAATCCCTGTCGATAGTTTCAGCTTGTCGAAGCTTGTCGAAGCTTTCATTCTGTAAAGAAAATCAGTCAAGTGAAACCATGAGTCAATATTTATTATAACTTATAGTAATGATAAAAAATCATCACATGAAAATCTTCGTCAAATTATGTAATCAAAATGCTATAACGTATTCTTATCACCAACTTGTTTTTAAATTGTATTTATATTTTGCTTCATATTAAAATCAGTGAGTACCAATTGATAAAAAAGAATGCATCTTGAATACTTAATAAACTGGCACGTGACTTTCTACATTATCATAATTAGCAGTCTAGCTAGTATTTAAATAACTTTAATTTACAATTAATAAACTATGTTCAATAACTTACAATTAATAACATATGTTTAATTGATAACACACTTACGTTGATAAAAAAATATTCTTTGATTTATTAAAAAAAATAATCAAATTCAAATAAATCAAATTAATTATTTGCAATACGTATGTGACCAAATAATAACTGAAGTCTAAATGTGGAAGTATATTGCACTGTGATTAATTATTTTACAGAGTCTTAAACTTACAGTTCTACTTAAGCAATACTGAATCTGTATCAGTTTTCTTGGTCCTAGGTTTGAGACTTGTCCACTCATTCATTTATTTGTTGAAACATGATGTCAAAAATGTTTCTTTATTCCTTTAATGTTTAATCCCTCCTTTTCACCGTTTCCATAGAAGCTTCTCTTATTTGTTATAAAGACATTTTCTATTATAATAAGTATTTCACCCATACTATTTTTACTTAATATCCGGATATTAATAAATAAAGAGCATACATTTCGTCGTAGTTCATTTTCTAGTAGAATATAAGATTAATATCGTTTTTTTTACCGATCGCAATGAAACTTTTCATATGATTGTAGTTCAACGAAAATTCAAAATATATTGTTCGTTTTTTAGGACCCTATCCGTCATTAACAGAGCAGTATTTCTGTTTTACTTTAATGATTCGCTTTCTTTGACACGTTCGGAGATCGAACAAAAAAAACAATGTAAAACACGGTTCAGAGTTCGAGGCCGGTAGCAATGGCCGGTCACGAATTGTTCGTAGATAGCCATCATCTCGAATCGTTCTATAGTAAAATCAATGAAACATGATGCATTTATTACCCATTTACATGAACTTTAAATATAGGTACATAAACGCAAAAAAGAAAAAGTATATTCTTAAACATTTTTAACACTATAATCTTCATAATTACTTCATAAATTCATATTTTCATTAATAATTGGACCCATGGTTTACCAGTAAATCACTAATAAAGGCGTATAGGCTATTTACTATCAGTAAATTCATAAATATTTCAAAGATAATAATTCAAAGATAAATTGTATATTTCAATACGAAAAAATCTAAAGAAATATTTGAGTTTGCAGGATAAACCTGCGCTAATAATTTCAAAAGAAAATTTTAAATAAAATTTGTTTTTGGTGAGCCTACTTCCATTCTAAAAAAAATATTTATCGTAAAATCGTTAATGTGTAGGAATTATTTTTATTAATTGAAATTTTTTTAAGATTATTTTTAAAATAATCATATTTGTTTAAATTAGAATGATGACAATTTATAAAACCAGCATCTTTTCATTAAAATGAAGCTTAGAATGGAATATTATGCACTTGAAATGTTGAATTATCCGATTGAATTCAGACATTCTAAAACTTTTCTACTATATTAAAAATATGAGAAGCACAACAATGTCGAACAACACTCGCCGTTGTTCGTGAACTACCAGTAGCTTGCGGCTGCATTTTTAGTAGCTCGTGTGAGAAATTTTATAAAAAATCTGAAATAATGTGAATCCGATAATGGGTAAATTGAAACAAGTCATATTATTTCTTCATACTTTAAAATATACTTACGACTTGAAAACAATTTTCATACAACTTATAAAGAAACTCATATGCGTTGTAAGAAGTTGGCCATCAAACAAATTAAAAATTCATCTGGAATATATTTATAATCATAATTTATGTTAATATGATCTAAAAGAGTTCACCTCTTTTTCTTGATAAAATGTGTCGCCTACCAAATAATTGAGATTTAAAAAGAAACACCAAATCTTATCGAGCTTGGAGACCACGAGAACGATTCCTGGTCACCTCTACATTGTGCAGCTGTCTCCAGTTATGAACGCCAATTCAATGTCCATCTTGTACAACACAATTGTGTGTCATGTTGAATTCTTCTAGTAACGTTATCTGCTTTTTAGTTCAAAGGATTTATATGAGCAACAATAATTAATAACTGTAAAAAAATAGATCAACCATATTGTGAGACAAACGGGGCCACGTAGTACCATAATTATTATTAATTTCCATTATTATAAGTAAAATTGTTAAATAATTACAATATAAATTTGATTCACTTGTATATCTGTATAACTGTAACCAGGGACGGCTCTTGTTAAGGTGCAAAGAGTGCACTGCACTCCTATAAGTTCCATGAAAATATTCCATAAATAAACGATATTCAAACATAATAATTATACCAATTTTTGCCAACGTGTCTGTTGAGTTACTCACTGTAACTCAACACACAAACAATTTCTTTGTCAGTGTGTGCGCAAAGAAAGTATATGGGTAGTGAGCAAGCTTTAACACTGTTGACAGATTATAATTTTGAAACGCACAACACACACGTGCTCTATTGACGTCTATCTCTCTCTGTTGTCTTAATAATTTTTATTTACAATATAAAAGGATTTTAAAAAAAGTCATCGAAAACGAAAGTAAATATCATTCACTTTACACGATTTGTTTCTTTTTCACATTCTTCAGCCGTTGAAAAACAACTCTTCAAAATAATGGGATAGGTAGGCAGTTATGATTTAAGAATATCATTCTTCTATCTATTGAATAAGTTGTGTAACTATTGTTTTTGTATATGAATACACAAGCAGTTTATTGTATTCTTCTTGAACATATATTACACATATTGAATGCAATGTCATAGGTTGTTTTTAACATGTTGCCACCTTCTACGACCTTCTTGACATGAAGATTGAAAATTTATTACAACGGATGACTTAGAGACTACAACTTCAAAATTAATCGATAAAAATATGAATGTTAGCTTGTCATACGGAAGCATTATAGAATCGTTAGTACCATTATAAGTAATCGATTTTTTACAGAGATAATTTTCCTGTAGCGCATTAATAATTTGTCAAATTTGAATCCAGTATGACCACCTTAATTAATATATCTTATTGATAGGCTATTTGTTTTATTTCAAACAGTCATTATAAAAGGATATACTGTTTACGATATAAATCTACCTGTTTATGTTATTATTTTTATATGTTAATTTTCTTTTATTTTTTATTAATTACAATGGATATTAAATATAATTGATGAATATCTGTATGGAGATACTTGCTCATTCAATTGGCCAAATTTATCAGGCGTTTATGCTTCTATTAGTCATTTTTTTACAATGTCTTAAATCTTTGAATAAGATACATGCAACGAACTTTATCGTTTGTTGTTATGATTCTTCGCATAATTTTTTCCAATCAATTCACGTATTCGCTTATTTCACGTAATGTAATATAAATTTAAAGACTTTTTTCTAGTAAATAGATTAGAACATTACCATTAAATTAAACATTCAAAACAAATCGTTTCGTAACCTTTTACATACAAAAAATATTGTTACTTTTATAAAGAAAAACACTCGATATCATAAAGTGTATGCAAATATAAAATGCATTATTTTTATTATCATAAGTACATCATGTTTAAATACATTTTGATATTATTTATCAATTATCGAAAATTGATATTGACTTCATGTTTCATTTATGAAAAACCATTAATCAAATAAATTATGGTTATTAATTATTGTTTGCTATTTCATTCACCTTCGTTTTATTTTGTCATCAAAATATTTCTTATTGTTCTGATTTTTTATGAATAAAGTTGCCTGTTATGATGATGGTTTAGTCAAAATATTGGTTATAACAGTTAAATTTGAATATTAAAAAATCCACTTTGAACATTAGGAAGTATTTATATTGTATAACATTTAACATGGCATTTTAAAAATGTGTATAGCGATTTAATAATCTTTCAAACCGATCTGATCTTTATCTGTAATTAAAATTGTAATCATGGACAGCAATTAATGAATAATAATTGGAATTTTTATTTTTATTTTTTATTAACAAATTGTCTGTTTTTTTACGGTTTGATTTTTTTCAAATTTTATTCTGTGTTTATTCTTTGTACTATCATAATAGTAAATTTTATGTTTAATATTTAGAGTATTATAACGACACTCTTTCCGTATAATCACGTAAGTCCCAAATATGTGATTACATGTCATACTACAGCCATATCCATGTTTAGGTATTTTCGCTTATTTTGTCAATTGCTATCGACCTACTTGCTATTAATATTTCTTTACTTAAAAAATGGCCCAAATGCTATTAAATAACAAGTAAATCAGTATTTCTATAATCTTCCAACATTGTGACTGTGTACAAGAAGAAACAAAAGAGTGATTTATCTCTTTTTCATCCATTTTGGATATGGGTGCTTTTGAAAAGTAGCGACACACTTGTCTTTTACATTTTTGCTGTCTTCTCACTCATTTCTGTGGGTCTATCAAATTACTCAGAAAAATAGTTTTAAAATACTAGCAATGTCTTAATTTTGAAGAAGATACATGCAGTCGTCACTTTTCAATTGCATTATGAATCTTTGAAATGCTCTCGTTTAAAATCACATGTTTGTAGATACAGGATTAAACGCAAGGAGTGTCGATAAAGTACTCACTTGCAAGTTTGAAAATCCACAAAAAATAACAGAGGCTAAATATTTTAAATCAAACGACGAAATCGCATTTAGTAATTTTAAATGACAATCAAATTAATTCTCTCCTAGATTTGTTTCATCAATTAACAAATTATTAATGGAAAATATTTATTTTTTAAATGTTCCCGAATTCTCGGAAGAAAACGATGAAATTCATACATAAGATCTAAGAGAATTTCGTAGATTTGTGTACTTTTTTGAGTTAATGTAAATTATATAAAATATTGCAGCTAAGCTCAAATATCTTTACTCATTCAAAAATATCTGATAATCGATTGCAGTGTTTGACAACAAACTCATCAAGAGATATGATATAATCTGTTACGTTTAATTAAATCAGGAATAAATATCCTTGACCGAAAAGTAAAACCATATTAAATGCACAAATAGATCATTATTTTTCAAGGTGATTTAGAAAATATCGCAATGCCCCCCTGGCATAAAAAATTAACAGTCAATAAATATATTAATTTCTTTCATACGCATTATCCACACATTAAAATAATATATATATATATGTCAATAAATCATTTAAAAAGATTTGCTAACAACATGCTTCTATACCTACTAATTATAAATATGATAAGTATTCCAGTGCAATAAATAACTGTTAAGTTAAAAAAATACATATATTTTGTACGAAAGAACCAACACTTTAAATCTACTAGGTATATATCAAAAATACTATATTTCACAGTGGCTGTTTCAACCCACATTATTAAAAAAGCATAAAATTTACTATTTGACCAAGCCTACTTCCTTAATAGATCAGACAACGTTTTGAAACCGTCGATATTATGAGTTGGACAGAATCAAACAAAATTGTTCGAAAAGAATTATAATTTTGTGTTGTAGGGTATTGTTTAATTTATTTCTCTGACTATGCACGAAGAATTTATGAAAACAAGTCTGGAAATTGCACTCAAATGAATACACAATAATCCATAAACCTAATTAGAGCTCATGATATCCAATTTAGTCATGGTGGATGTAAGCTTATTTCACTAACATTATTATTTCAAGTAGTGAATATAAAAAGTCTCTTTTCAAATACTCCACTATTTACACAAATAGCACAAAAATTTGATTCCAATTCTTTTGAAATGCTCTCATCGAATTCGTTAATCTTGTAATAATAAGTTTATATTCTAATTTCACAAGCCGAAAATTATGACCCCGAAGTAATCACGAATGGTGATTATGTAAAAACTATACATACCCAGGAGCGCTTTTTCTCAATAAAATGAAATAAATAATATCTGAAAGGTAACGATAACATCGCACATCCCTATTAAATTTATTGAGAGCCGGTTTGGTTCGGCGAGAATTATTACAATAAAATGCTCAAATTGGAGTACTGTACGAAACGAGAGGAAAGATTAGAATGTCTTTGGAAGTGCAGTCAGTCGAACAGAAATATCAAAAAACGTGCCTACAATGATAAATTTTGTATTTTAAAATGAGTGTTAAACGTATAACAAATATGTTTTAATAAAATTGGTATTGATGCGTGAAGATTGTATAGCATAGTAGTAAAAATACGCTTTGTTACCGGGATTAACAAACGGCAAAGTTGATGATGTTTCATTTTAACATCTTGGACATGGGTGTTTTTATTTTCCTTTCTGCTGGAAGTTATTTTGAGTTATTTAGAAAAAAATGTGTGCCTTAAATGTCCTATACATAATAGCCCAGCAAGAGCGAGAGATGTGATAGAGGTCACCAAATTGATGAAATGACGGTGGACCGGACATGTCGCACGGCGAACGGACAACCGCTGGACGAATGCAGTCATTCAGTGGTACCCGAGGGGCACTAAAAACTCCCCAAAACCCGCTGGATTGACGAACTTGTCAGGTTCGCTGGAAGTACATGGCAGCGAAAAGCAAGGAACTGAGATGAGTGGAGGGAGCAAGGTCTTCATCCAGCAGTGGATCGACCGTTCTGTAGATGTTTTTTTATTATCACATATAGATATGAAATTTTCTCAAGACCTAATCGTTCGCGGTGTAAGACATACTAGCTAATTTAGACGGTTACGGTTATACTAGTTATTAACAAATCGTTACAATTCGTGTACTTTTTTGTTTATTTGAAATGATTATATGAAAGCTATATTAATTTGTATCCATTGAACTATTTTAATTTTTTTCAAGACTATGTTCCGAAATAGTTTGCTTATTATTAGTTAAAGTAGTATTTTTATCAACTGTCAGTTATCACTTTAATTTATATAAGCCACATTATTATACGCATCCTAAAGAGAAAGACTAAAATAGTATCTTATTTTGGTTAATTTCTTAAAAATTTAACAAATAATGTACTTTGGGCACCGTTCTAAAATATTTAATTATATGTTATGTATCACACTTTACGGATCTATAAATTTTTTTTTTAAATTAATATTTGTTTGTCAAAAAGAATACTTTAATATTCGGTATCTTCTAAACATAAGGAAATATTATGATCGTTCAAGCCAATTTTTTAAGAGTAAGTTTTTTTTTACCAAGAAGAACTTTGATTGAATTTGGCTATACAGATTTGAGTATCGATGTAATATTATCGTTATTATTTTGTAATAACTATCGTTTTTTTCAGCGATTTTTTCATATTGAAAATATAGCTCTTGAACAGCTGCATCCATTTCTTTAGAGTAAAAATATTTTTACAAGAGATTTCAGCAGTTATTATATTAGGAAAAGGTAGAAAATAAAGTTGAACACAATATTTATTTTAAATTGACATTAAAAAATATATAAATAGCAAAAGTCGAGATACGTCCGTCGCTTTCAGGAGAGCGTGCCTCGTGAGAGGAGTTTGGGTGTGGTCGCTAGAGGCGGACGTCGCAAGGCCGTACACCAATACACATAAATTACTATACAAACATGCTAAAACGATACATATGTCCATATACATACATATTTGATAACAACATATTCTTACAAAAAAATAATACCCACCTAAGTATTTATTTTAACCGATAAAAAAATCAAGAAACTTCATTAAAAATCACTACATACCAATTCTTATTGTCATTTTTTTTTCATTTTCAATGTTTTTAAAAATGCATTAACTTTATCACTGTCTGTCTCCGTTGAAGATTTAAATTATTGATATCACACAATATATAATAAATGCTTACTTTATATTAAACAAACAAATCACAGCCAAATAAATATTCTCTATATTCTACACTTTTATATCTAAGTATTTCGTTACATATTTGATAGCTAAGTACAATAAAAAATGTAATTATTGATTTCCAATGTATTTTACTGTGGTAAATAGTTTAAACTTATTTATATATTCAAAATAATACTTTTAGTTTTAAAAATTTTCGAGTATTTACACTACAATCAGTCATTTATTATATTAATTCAAGATATTCTGTTGATGATAATAATGACGGCGATCGTATTGATATTCTTGCCTCTGCATTGTAAGTTCTTAACAATTAAATAAACAACTTAAACTTTCTATATCGCAAAAAACAATACCAAAATACAGTTTAGTTTTTATTCGCATATAAAGATAACAGTCAGAAAGTAAAATTGTGTTTTGTTAAGTTGTTGAAGCAATCGATGTGATAATAATACTTTTGATAAAAATCATTTATTGTTTCAAATTGATTTTGTATTTAAGTTTTTATTGTGTACATTTCTTTGAGAGTATTGTTACCTACTCAAAAAAATTACCAGGTGTTCCACCAAAATCCTTATAACTACTACGACCGTGATATAGATTGTGTATGTGGTCAATTCTAGGAACTGTTTCTGATATCGTAAATATATATAGTAGCAATCATAATTATTGCTATAGGATGTTGTAATATATTTTTTCAATTTTATCTCGTTGTCATTTTTATTAATAATAATTTTTGCGATGATTACCTTCCGATATTTGTGAAGTGCAGTACCGAATTTATTTAAAAAAAATCATTCACTTCTTTCGTGAAATGGCTTAACTGTGGAATTTTTACCTCTGCAGTGATCACTCCCTTTTATCTGCAACGATGGAAGTGAAACACAAAAAATTAACATCAGAAATAGAGACTCAAGAAACTATGGCGCTAACGCGCCTTAGGATATAACGCTCCATCAAGTTTGTACCCAAAAAATCGATATAATAATATAGATATGTTTTTGATGAATATTATATTATATTTAACTTACAATATAATTCAAAAAAAGAATTCCGAAGGGAAGAGAAGAGAAGAAAAGGATATAACTTTCTTTACCACTTAAGATATAGCTTTTCGAGGCTTATTTTTAAAATCATTTAATTATCTTTTTAAAAACTAATATTCCATTTCGAATAGACTATTTTTTATATCATCTTGTGTACAAAATGTAAAAAAATGTAGGTACTCAAATTGCACTTAATTTCTTTATTATACATAAATTACAATTAATCAAAATTTTCTTTAAACGTTTTTTGGAGTCGTGTTCCTAACTTAAAGAATAGAGCGGCCGAGTTTCTACTGACTTTATGACTTGTTCTGTCCGTATCTATTCTTTTGTTCCAGCATCGCCATCTCGTCTGGGTTGCCATCCGTATTGATTCTTCCTTCCACACGTTCTTTGAGTTCAATGCAATCATATGATGAATTCCAAGAAGTTCTTATTTCATTTTTGAGTTTGAATTTGACTTGCAAATGATCCACAATTACGTTATTATCACAATTATTGAATCCAATAATTCGCAATTTTCTGTTATGACAAATAATTTTTAATTAAAATTAAAATAGTAAAAAATACAGCTGTGAGTATTGTTTCATTTTAAATAATTGAAGAAATTGTTCGTCCATTGATAAATTAACAACCGATGGCTATAGCATACTGTAATAATAATAGATCAATCTACCGGACGTAAGCAGAGATCGATTTGAGTTTTGAAGTTTGTTTTGCGAAACTTTATCGAAGCCACCTGTAAATAACTGGACATAAAAAGCCATCAGTGAAAGTGACTTCACGTCTTGTATGTTATTTTTTTACTATATATATAGACACACACACTATGCGGACAAACCCGTAACGCGTCCGCTATTTATTGTTTTACAGTACGGTCATTTAAGACGCAGAAAAAAGCGGCTCAGATTCAAAAACCCGGGCAAGGTATCGCAGTCTAATCTTAGTAATCTATTACTGAATCACTACGCTTGTTTTCCTTGAGATTCATATTGTGTAGGAACATGTTTACGTGGTTATATGTAATGACTATTTTTAATTCTAAAATATTTCTGGCTAATCGATTAGTTCCTTCTTTGTCTTTAAACATCGCTTACACTTAAAGAAAAAATATTGATAACTTAGCTACCGTCTGTCCATGAATTGGCTTAAATTCTACAATTTTTTTTATTGAATTCAGTGTTTTACTTTTTTTATTTAACCTGTTTAAGGCTGTCGATACGAATTAAGAATGTGGAATAAATATTTATTTTTCAATAGTGTTTTATCGAACCAAAATCGCTCCATCTTTATACAATGAAGGCCTATAACCACCCTGGAATCTACATTAAAACATCTTCTCTGTGAAAATAAATGTACTGTAAATAATAAAATATTTCCACAAATTAATCTCTCTATAATACAATAAATTATTGTAGGCTTTGTAGAGTTTCGAAAATAAATACAAAATATTGAAAATTGTATTTTTATTTTTATTAAAACAAAACGTCACTTTAAGATTTGAATATTGAACCCGCCAAACCTCAACTGTATAGAAAAATTAAAAACATACTATTTACGAATATATTTATACTATTACCCGTTATTTCAATTTTAAAACAAAATTTTATCTAATGTGATATGCACCTGCGTTTAGCCAAAACAAATCAAAATATCAATTTCGTCAAACCAGATATTCGAGAAACCAATTCTAACGAGAGTCCCCACGGTATGGTCTGAATTCTTTTAATGAATCTATTTTCTCACTTGTTTGATCCCCAGCTTGTTCTTGTGAATATTTAGTCTGTTTATTTCATATCATAAATTCAAATTTTTAGCGAAATTTTCCTTTTAGAGCTAAATAGATTACTTTGTTTACACAAATACAATGGATTTATACCAAGTGACTGTCAGCGCAGTCAGTGTAAAAATCACTATGTAATAATTATAATACGCATTACTTTATTCGTTGCAATCTTGCATGCTTTTTGGATGCAAATGTTATTTTTTTCAGATGCACAAACACCTTGCACACGGACGAAATAGGTGAATGAATCCATCAGTTAAGAATCATTCAAGGCTCCGTCTAATTCCAACATCATGAAGTTTTTATGCGAGCCTAATGATAGAGGCGAGAGCAACTTCCTATCGGCTTACCACTATCCTACAATGTCATAGGTTCAATTAGAATACGTATCATAATAACACGTTTGTGGGCCATAAAAGTAATGAGAAGCAAACAAGCGACCGATCAGATAGATACCTCTTTCGTTGCATCACTTTTCTAGGCTCTGGCCAGTGGCCATTTTTGACTGAGCACGCGCGCGCCCCACCACGACATCACATGACGATGAAGTTCGCAGCTGCGCGGACCTGCCCAATACACTGACATCACATCACATTATTTGAAATGCTTCAGATCAAATATTCCATAAAACTTTTTTCGTTAAAAGATTATTCTATATATAGTATGAGAAGACCCCGGATCGAAGAGAGGCGAATGACTGGTTATCGAACGTCCTGGAAGGGCTGGGATCTCAGACAAACACCATTTCAAATCCGGTTCAACACTTATTTATTTTCCATCGAATATGCAGTGGTTTACAATACACAAAATATAATCTTAACATCTAAAATTGATTCTACGTTTACATTTACTTAACAACTGAATTTACTTTAAGTTATAATACAAATGACACGACAAACGATTTTAAATTAAGTCCAATGCAAACCGAACACAAACAATTCACATCGTCACCTCCGCCGCCACGAGGTCGGCAACTCCCCGGCTCGACAGATCGTAATCGACTGAGCACACATACAATTAAAAAAAACTCCCTGCATCGTCGGAGCCTACCCCCTTTCCGTCAAAAATGGACGTGCCCGGCGGCTATTGAACGATCGGCCTTGGCAACAGTCGGCCGATTCCTCAAATTATTGTCGTTACCGTTGGGAGATTTCAGTTCTGGACCCTAATGAAACTTAAACTTAACAAAGAAAAACCAGGGTGTGTCAAGTAATATCCACTGATGACAACTTCCAGTCTACTACCATAGATTAGTGTACTGTTTTTATAAATCGAAATTCCTATCTTTAAATATACTTCTGAATGAGACATTTACAATAGTATAAAAAATATATGACAGGATCAAGAAAAATCGTACAAATACTATTTATTTAAATTTGAATTTTTACATTATGTGCTTTTAAAATAGAATTTCTTAATGAGAATTCGTGTATATTAAATTATTACGCTTTGCGATAACCCACACATTATAAAATCCACATAGCGTTTATAGTATCGATGATATATAGTATATATTCGTCAGCTGCAATGTGATATTATGTTGTTATTTTTTACGATAAATATAATGTGTTTTTGGAATATAAATATAACATAGGCACATAAATAAAATTTGATTATATAATGTACATAAGTTTTGTATAGTCCTGAGCTTGCTCAACTATAGCTTAGAATAAAAATTCAATAAAAAATGAAAAATATGGCATATTTTGTATATAAACTTCACTTTTTGAAAATGGTCATTCATTATAATCATTATATAATAATATTTAAAAGAATTATGGTCCACAATATATCTCAAAACTGGAACATGCAGCCACCAAGTCGATTCATTGTATCCTTTGTTTTCTCAGTTCTCATTAGTCATACGAGTTATATAAACTTTCTCCGAAGCAGTCTTACAGGGTGTCGAGCACGTATTGGTTGGAAGGTAAAACAAACAAGTACCATTTACTCATTATATGTCAAACAAAGTGTATGTACAGAGTATCTTTTATATTTACTTATTCGAAATAGTTTGCATTAAATAAATCTAAGCATTTTAATTATTTATCGAATACAATACCATAACACTATTTTTCAATAGAGAGTAATGTGTACTGTTTGCTTGTATACTCTTGTTTGATGATAAAAGTGTATCGGCTCTTTGGATTGCCAAACAGATTGATCATAACGAGAAAAGATTTGCGTAGTCGATTTTATGATGTTATTTTTTATTATTTTCGACGATGGCTTGAAATCAATTGTGCTACGATTTTGAAATACGTAGAATCGAAATTAAATATTCTACTACTATAATAACGGCTCTTGTTGTTTGTATATTTTCAATTCACGCACTAATTTTCAATGGGACGATTGGCTTACGACATAGGCTTCGTAATGATAGCACCTACCTGATTAGTGGGTGGAAAATTAAGCATGGCTTAACTGCATCCGTTCGGTAGCCGATTTATAAAACAAAAAGTGTTTTTTCCTAATGTATGAAACTGTATTTATGGACACGTTTGTGCTGGAGGCATCGTGCATTGACAATATGCGATATCTTATTAAATATCAAATCATCTGTAATCTGCATATTTGGACTTAAAAATAATGCTTATGCATTGCTTAGCCACAGAATTATTCTAAGCGGCAATAAAAAAAGTAAACAGTCGCTTGATCGTGACTGACTTATCTGGAATGTGAAATAATAATAATAAAATAACTCAAAGTTTTTGTTTTACCTACATATTGAAAAAAAGATTTTAGCCTATTTTTAACCAAATCGACTAGCAGTGTAGTTCACATTGACTTCAATTGTACATTTCAAAAGAATGTGCTTAACAAGAAGCAGTGGTAAGTCTTTTAGAGAGGGAAAGGATAAAATAATGGAAATAGGAAAGGATAAACTGTAAGTAAATCACTCACCCTTCACCACGTTTTAGGATCGGTTATGGTGGTTGAGATGGGATTGTATAAAACAGAGAATCATCTGAAGACAATCCAAAAATCCAAGTAAGAAAGAGTATATTCGAGGAATCGCACCTTTGATTGCGCAACCGTTCTCGGCTCTAAGCTACGAATACTGACTTTAAAAAAACAAAGTCAACCTTAATTCGATACTTATCTGTGTGGCTTCATTGAAAACCCTGGATAAACATCAGTGCAATATCAAGATTTGGTTATTATTATCGAATGATCTGCAAAATTGTATAGGATTATTATATAATTATTTACAACGCAATTTGTTCATTGTCTCATGGTCATAAATATTATTAAACCAAACAGTTTTCTGGCCTCTGTTTTACTATGAACAATATGATTCAAATAACAATTTATTAAGCGTAATGTGTTATAAAAAGTGCTTGATTTATATCCATCGGGACTTTCTTAACTACCCATGGCCAAAACCACAATTAAATTTTAAATAATAAAAAAAATTGGCACCGTTGTGAATTGAACTATATATTTTAGATGTAATTTATAGTTTCGGAGGTTTCAAAAAAGAATTTTGATTTATTTCGTTTTACTCAAGAAACTTTGACATATTATTAAGAATGATATTATTTTATTTTCAGTAGCGTATCTCGACTATTTTAATGAAAGGATATTCATAAACAATTTCTAATTAACGGCGTAATAAGTGGACACATATTTTCTTTCATTTTACAAATGTCACTAAACCTGATTCTAAATTTAGAATTCTTTTACAATCCACTTGTACCCGTTTGATTTTAATTCAAGGTTGTTTTCATAATTTTATAATATATTTTAACCTTCTTTGCATACCATAACTTTGACAGTCTTCAATCAAAGTAGGTATCGCTTAATTATAAAATTGTATAGCGAAAAACTTTCAACCAAACACGTTATTCCAATACCGAAGTTTATCAAAGCTCAGTAAATAAAAAAATGTGTGTTGAAAACATGAAATTAAAATTAAATATCATATTTGTTTATATAAAGCGTCATTTTTAACCGTTTTCACAAAAAAGGGCTACCTACAAATATCTGAAAACTATTATTCGACGGTTTTTTATTTAATTTATAAGGGATAATCAAATTTTCTGTTCGATTATTATTTGTAATACACGTTTTTTAGAAATATCAAATTTTATACGAGGTAGTAAAAAAAATGTGGAGAAAAAGTTTTAAATATTTTCCTTTGTTTTCTCAATCCGTCCCTGCACTAGAATTTATGTAATATGTGTTATTTAATTCGCTATTTAATTTTCAGTTATATTGTAAAACTATATTAAATTATGGTATTAGATAGGGCTTCCAATTAACCGGAGATTTTAACTAACCGGTTTTCGGTGTTTTTTTGACGAAGAAACCGCTTAACCGGTTTAAACCGAAATATCTCATTTGAAATAGTTCATTATTTTCAAAAAAATCATATAAAAGTATTTTTTTTAACTACACCAAATTGAAACAAAGAGTTATAACAAAATTTTAATTTTAATGATAAAACTTAAACTTAAATAATAAAATAATAAAAAACTTTAATAATAATTAATAATAATTTCAGTTCGAGTCATTCGTGTGCTCGAATGCCTGAAGATGCCGAAGTGGTTAATAATAAAATTCGTAAAAAAGATTACTATTTGAATGTGTTTAAAAAATATAAGGACAGCAACTGGAGAAATTATAAACAATAGCAACACATACTATATCTTATACAACAACAAAAAAAATGTGGTTATACACACGGAGCAGAAATAAAATCAAATAGACGAAAATATCTAATCAAAATAGAATGAATAATAACTATTATAAATATGTACATATGAACAAAAATATTATTTCCGTATGTTTAATGATAGAATTATCAATTACGTCTAGAATAAACCAGAAAACTCAAGTATAGTTTGTATGATGAAAAAAAATTGTATATTTATTAAAATAATACATGAAAATTTATTTAATATTTAAAGTGTTTACAGTTCATTATAGAATTTTGAAATCTTTAATCAATTCCCGTGTGTCGTTGTGATTTTGGATTATCAATCAGAACAATTGATATGCTCTTACGCATCTCATTTATTGTATTGGTCTCAATATTAATGACTCCCGTATTCCATCAATTATAATTATATAATATCATTTGGGTAAAGTTTTTTCGTAATAATTTTTGCAGACGAATCTATGAAAGCTTAATTTAAATATAATTTAGTAAGTTTTATGATAGTTTTTGGTACGGTTCTGTTGTACAAATATTTCAACTAAGAAATCAGTGGCTTATCAAATCTCTTCGTTCCAATAATCACCGTGTTCGTATCTCATTACTGAGAAAACTTTCAATTCTTTCGAATTGATAGTATAAAAAAATCAAAATATCTTTCGTAGTTGAATTTTTACAAGTTCTAATGGTCGTAAATCAGATTATATAGATTTATAATTTAGTAATACACAATTGATAATTTCTTTATTTGACTATCAGTTATATGCTTTGGAAAAAAGGTGTTTTGTCAAAACGTCAACAAAAGAATATAATAAAAATCAAAATGTGGGTCCTACGGTCGAGAAAACATCTGGTTAGGTTAAATTAGTGATGCTATAACAACTTGCCGCTCAAATATTTATTATTATTTATGGATGTCATATTTTTTATGACGGTATATTTTGTCAAAAACATAAATTTGCGAATGGATATATTGTATGACCTGACGACTAATTAGGGTAAAGTAAAATAGAGTTTTATTACACAGCTTTCTATTGCTTATTCTTGAAACAAAACTTTCTCAAGTATTACTAGCTACATAAAAAATTAGCCGCTTTAGGTTTTTAAACATACTTTAGTACAACGTCACATATAAACAATATACCTTTAAAAGTATCACTTAAAAGCAGCGGAAGAATAGAATTTTATTCCAACAAGCAAGTAACGGAAATATCCATAAAATAACATGCACGCATAGACATGAAAATATTGACTACGATTGTACGTTATAAATATAATCGGCTTTGTGGTTCAGTGCTTAATGTTGTTGGATACGGTTACGGATGTCTCGGGTTCAAGTCGCGGTGCGGACAGTTTCATAAATTGATTTTTCAATTGATTAATAATTTCTGTTCTTAAGCATGAATGTTTGTAATGTCTGGAACTCCTTACCACCTAACGGATCCTAAAAAACGGAGCGAAACGAGAAAGATTAGCTAACCACTAGTCCTGTCCTAGCCCTATTCTTCTATACCTACTCTCTTCGAAGAAAAATAGGTTGAGCAACTGAGTAACAAGCAGTTCTCGTAGAAAAATTCAGTTTTGAAACCTCCATTAGGAAGACATATGCTCCACGTTGGGAGCAGACATAGTAAAAAAATATATTGAACTAAATATTTTGCTATTTTTCACTTCTTCATAAAGGATTTCTGGAAAGTAAATGCTAATCAATCATTAAATTTATTATTAAAGAGTATGATCAGCCTATAGGAGCAGACGACTCAATGGATTTTTATATTGGAAAATATGAAATATTTATTTTTATTATTTTATGCAAGGTAAACATAAAACTAGCACTTAACAGTTATATAATGTCAACATTATTTAATTTTATTATAATTGTAATCTCCTAAAATTACTGTGTAAGTATCATATTTTATGTCGCTAATGCACGATGGCGTTTATAAAGTACAGAGTGTTTTTGGGTGAAAATATATCGAAATACTATTTTTTTTGAATATTTTTCCTATAACCTCACCTATTCATTGCATATGAACATATTTTTTTATTTAAAAGATGAAAATCATGCATTTAAGCGTAAATAATGCATGTGTCTTTTGATGATGCCGTGTAATTCTTTATTGTATAAAATATCGCTGCCATAATTTTGACACATTTGTGATAGAGGCGATTATTCAACAATATGTACATTTTTTCCCTCTTAAAGGCGTTAAATTTTAAAAATAATATAAATAAAAGAATTTTTGAAAATATTTTTAAAAACCCGGTTAACCGCGTGAAATAAACCGGTTTTCGGTTTTTTTCAAAACACGCGATAAACCGGTTAACCGGTTTCGGTTTAAACCGGGTTGGAAGCCCTAGGTATTAGATAACGATGCTTGTATGAGGTTATAATGAAGTTAAATAGTTCATTGCTATTTAATTTAATAAATTCCGTTTTCTTACATTAAGTTTCATAAAATAAATATTCATGGGTGCATTCTTTTTGCCTTAAATATCTCAATAATATGTATATTCCAGTATAATCGTCTATTTACTGCTGAAATATTATTCTGCACCACTTACATCATGGCGCTCAGTAAAGCTGTTGTATTTACTGCTTGCTAGATCTCTGTCCGACGTGACTGACAAAACATGAAGGAATTATTCTGCTGAAAATTATTATTGTTCGCAGCATCGTGTACTTAAGAAGAGGTACGCAACTGGCAGATCGCGGGTGCGGGATCGAGCCCCGCTGAGGTAATAATTACAACATTGCCGACACAATAAAACAGTGGGAGGCTTCCGATAGAAACAATGCGCCGTACATTACCTGGCCTATTGTGCCCAAGTAGCTATATGACTTGTGAAGCGAATTATAGTGCTCGTCAAACCATAAGACGTGGAAAATATTAGATTAAAGCTTGCAACCTAAGTATAAATTAAATAATTTTTCTGCAACTCAATGTGCACCTTCAGACTCATAATGAAGCATTTCTACATTTTCTACAGAATTTATTTTTATACAAAAAATTGGCTGTTAATCAGTTGACCAACCTCTTTTTCTGAAGACGGTAAATATAGAACGATGGGCTTAGGAAAGGATCAGTAATTTGCTACGTACCCTTTTCAACGTCCCTACATACCAAGATCGAATAGTTGGGATGAAATGTTAACATTATTGACATTTAAGAATCAATCCAAAATTCGAGATTCAAGCCCGTGGCCAACGTAACCGTATAGGATGAACGCGTTGACCACTAGTGGACAGATTTCGGCTACATTTAAGAAATTAGTAGCTACATTTGAAAACCAACGCAGACAATACATACATAATAGTTTAATAAAGTCTTTTAGTTTTTTTCGGCGTATTCTAATATAATATATTTTATAAGAACTAATTTCAACAAAATATTTATAATGAACAATTGCACATTATGTTTTTTTTTTAAAAGTTAGTTTAACTTTTTACTAACAAATTTATTTTACCTTCGTTATTCAATATCATTACTTACTGGTATCATCTCCGCTAATCAACTAAATGTTTTCTTTGTTTTTACTTGAAAATATTTTTTAACTTGACATGAAATATTAATAAATAAGGTAGTTATGTTTATCAAACCTCGTTTGCCTCAATTTTATCCAGATTAACTTTCCTACATCATACCTATGGTAAGTAATTGAAAATTCCTGAATTTTAGGCGTATTTTCAAATTGATGAGAGTTGAAATACAATAATAAAAACAAAATAAAAATCTGCATTGCTAAAAAAATATAAACCGAACTCTTAAAATATTTATTCATTTCAGATTTCAGATAAGATTATATTATTAGAGGCAGGAATAAATTAATATAAGTAACAAACACTTTTTAGTAAATTCAACACAGCCAAACTATTTCATTTAAACGTATCGAATATTTAAATTGAAAAAAGGAAACGTTTTTATGGTTTAATGAAAGGTACCTTTGTTGTCTAGTTATTTGCTTCATTTTAAGGATACTTTTGATTTTACGATTATATGTATTTATATAGTTTAATAATGTATCATTTAAAGGTGCCGGAATTTTGATCCAATACTGTACAGTGCCCATCGCATATAAATTAGAACAAATTTACGTTGAGTTAGAGCCCGTTTTGTGTAACAGATATTTATTAGACGCATTAAGCAATAACGTATAACAATCATATCTTGAACTTTTATTTATGCCGGCGTTTTTTACATAGAAGCTTGACGCAAGACAGGATTTCCCATAGTGCAAATTTTTAATTATTTATATCGGCCACCCGTTTATACAGATTGAAAAATTATTTATGTGTTTATAAGGACATTAAATATATCGTCAAAATTAATGAATTAATGATTTAGCTAAAAATTTTGAAACAACAATTTATTTCTTTCAATTTTCATTCGCTTATTCATGTCGTTTCTCACTTACTATTTTATTTTCAGTATCACTAAATTAATTTATTAAATATACGTGTGTAATAACATGCTCTTATTTAGCCATATGGCCGCAGTTTTACTGCTTTTTGTTAGAACTATATAATGTTTAACAATGATTTCCGATGACATTAAAGCTTTGTGAATGGAAAGGTTTTTGGAACACTGAAAAGAAAATATAAATTAAAATAGGGCACATTCCAAATTTACTTTTTTATATCAAAAGGTTATGATCAGTATTGTTTATATGAAATCAAAAAATCAGTTTAATACACTTTCTTGTTATATGAAAAATGTCCTGATTTCCGTAATAAATAATGTGGAGTATAAACATTTTATTATTATATTTTTCATTCCAATATACTTTCCACATTGCTATCACTCAGTTTCGACAAAACATTTCGAAAATAGTTATCTTCAAATTCAATACTATTCCTTTTAAATCTTACTGGAATAAATTTAAAAGATGATAATATTCGACATGCAACAATGTAAGTTTTATTATGAATGTATTAAAAAAGTGGTATTATTTACTGTAAAAATATGGTCATTTTATTTAGGTTATAATTTTAGGTTTTAATAATAAAAGTTATTATAGGAAATAAGGATAATTACAAATACATAAAAAGTATAAATAAAGACCGAACTTTAATTTATCTATTTGTTGACAAAGTACAGAAGACTCGGACATCGGCTCTGACAAACATGCACTAGCTGAAGTGTTTTATAGTGTATTTGTAATATGTGGAACAATTCGTGATCGAGTAAAATGGCTTCTATGCTGCTCCTTATTAGGTAATCTTTTGTACACAATCTTAAGTGAAAGATTTTTACTGTTAAGGTCGTTATTTAAAAAAGCTTTATACGATGTTTGCATCACACATTCTTCAACACTTTTAAGGACTCTAAGTTGTATTATATTTTTACACTTTGATATAGTATATCTACAAATTCTTCTCGTTTCTTTAATAAACGCAAATGTTCTAAGGAACTTTTAGGCTCTCTGACAATTCTTTCTCATCAGTTCTATCTTGGTGTCCATTAATTGTTTCTGTTAGGATGTACAAAGCATACATCATTGTGTATCAATCAATATATGAGCAAAACTGTTCTTGGTAGAGTATACGTCGTATAGCTTTGCACTTTTTACTACACTGATACGCTTTCTGTGTACTACACAGAGCGTGTCAGTGTATTAGTATGTATGGAACCCATGATCCTAGAGCAGTGTATGGATCCTGTGTATGTATCAGTATGTGATCCAAAATTCTAGAGCCAGAGAGCAGAGTTATACGGTGTGAACTCTACATTCTTAGAAATTATGTAATAAGCAATTAAAATTATTTTTAAAAACATAATATTTAATACAAAATTAAAATTGATAACTTTATTACTCCACAAATTGTGTCACTAGGGGTGACACAAGTTTCTCGTCTTTGAGAAGCATCTTCAGACTAATTCTATGTCTGTCTTTTACTATTTGCAGGTAACCGTCAAAACCATTGAAAATAATATAATATCTTCTCACCAATGATTGATAGGATAATGATGACAGGTCTTAATTGATAACTTAAAAAAATACAAGAATAAATCGAATCGATAAATAAGCCGATTTTCTCGCAATATGTATCTCATACAGCTATAATAAGCTGTGCGAAATTAAAAATAAAAGTCAAAAGAAAATCTTTAGTTCATGATTTATGATGTTTACATACAGACGTTATAAAAATTGCAATTGATTTCTTGAAAAATTGCTGCGTTTAAAATTTCATTTTACTTTAGCTCGAGTAAAATAATAGCGGATTATTAAAGAAAACGGTAATAACGCTATACGCACGGTAAAGAATTACCACAGGCTTTTTACCAGTCTTAAGCGAACTGTTAGTCCGCATGATTGATTCGCCTTCTCATGATGATTGATTCACATCTCAACGTACAAAGACGGTATCACCTCAAAGATGAACCCGGGCTGAAACAAAAAGAGTTACTTGCTATCACCTGATTTTGATGCCTCCGGGCCATATATGATGTATTGACCATACAAAACATCTTGGCCAGCTCTTTAAATGGCCCAAGTGTAATAAATAGTTGGATTTGACTGCACACATACTATTTCCCAACTGAAGATTCCTATCTACATTGGTATTAATAGAATGTGATTGAAGAAATAACTGCTCTGTGTTACGAAATATTTTATTGGTGACCATATAACCCTCACTGTTTAATTTATTTATAACAGTATTGAGAAACAAAGATACATGAGTGTACACACCAACCAATAAAAGTTTTTAAAAATTAATACATATTCCTTAATAACACTCGCATAGATTGAGCAGCCGTCCAATGTGACGTAAAAAGATAAAGTTACACTTATATATTCCATTCATTTACTTGCGAATTTTCTGACACTCGATTATATGATACATAAACTTTTAAGCAGCATTCAAATAGGTATATTTCTTAAAAGTCTATATTCTAAACGAGGGGCGGTTTTCCAGTCGGAAGACCGCGTTCAAGAAACGTACATAAAAATGTGTGTACATTGTTTTGTAAATAAAGTAAAACGATGAAATTTACTTATTTATGAATTTGTTTATTTCAGTCAAAAGACCGCACTTGAGACTCTATAAGGCCGCAGATTTGTCACCCCTGCTCCAAAGTTTTACAAACGGTGTACTAGAAAATATATAAAAATATCTCCTATCGACAATTTTATAAACAATTGAATTTAGAAAAATTATTTTTTTCAATAATCCCAACTAGTTACTGCATTAAACCGTATTATTCTTAGTTTACTACTCAACTATCAAATGAAAATTGACTTCATTTTCAAGCGTTTTTTGCTTAATCCATTCTTTTCAATTTTAAATGATATTTCACAGCTAAACATCTGCAAGCCACAAAATTGTGTAGGTAAACTTAGAAAATGATATAACTAGAAATATATGTGCCTCTTTTCTATTATCTTACAATCACATTTTGGCTAATTGATTATTTAGCAACCGTTTTTGACACTCAACCGCTTCCTTTTCAATACTTGACATGGCCGTCACTCAAGATTTTAACCAGTCATTAAAATACAACGCAATAGAAAATCTTAATTTCAATTTGTTTTTTATTCTAATGATTAAAATAATTTTTACGTCTGGGTCAATATTTTGTTTCATATTCCTAAAACAATCTCTCTATCCAATTACTATTTGTCACATCCAAATTTCATAATAGCTTTAAGCATGTACCACAAATCAAATTTTGCTAGAGTTTTTTATGAAAATTAAAAAAGTACTAACAGAATGTAGCTTTATCTATTTTATTACAAGTAATTTCGAGACCATCGTTGTTGGCTACGGTTGCTCTACTCAGGGACTCGTGTACCAGTACGGAAAGTTTCATAAATTGATTTTTCAATAGATTTGTGAATATCTATGATATCTAAAATCTCCATCCCTCCCCCACCCCATTTCAACAATCGGATCCTCAAAACGCGGCATAGCGGTAGCAATTACCTAACGAATAGTCCTGTTCTAGCCCAATCCTTCTATCCATACTCTCTTCGACACGTGGGGTTGAGAATTTAAGTAACCAATAGTTTTCGTAGGAAAACTGCTGTTGAGATAAGCTCCGCAAGGAGTCAGGTGCTTCACATTGGTTCACATCAATAAATCGAACATTTTATTTCAATTTGCACACCAGTATATTACGGAATATTTATCTTAGCTTAAATATTAAGTCATATACTTTCGGTGACTCTTCAATCAAAGCCTCGGCAATGTGCTCGTATGCAATTTATAGTTACGCCTCTTAATACAATGCCCAGCGGGTTTTTTGCTGCTGAAATATCTATAACAGTAAACCATTTTTTTCGTGTTATTATTTACTTACTTATTCACAACACCGCGGCACAGCACACTTTTATCGTTTTCGTTGTACAAAGAATAATGGTTTGTTCGCGTGCCGAACTAAATAAGGAGCCAGCCGATGGCATCAGCCTCGATTTTTAGCTCACCGATAAAGCTATCCATCATCAACGGTCAGCGGTCAACGCTTCCACATAGCTGCTCATCCAAATGAAGACATTAGAAATCATCTTTCACAAAATCTAATTTAATTTTTGGGCCTTGCTATTTCCGTCTACTTATTGCACGCGAAGAAAACAAATACGGCATGTTTAACTACCTATGCAATAAAAAAACTTATTTAATTTAGAATGGGCGGTACAAGGCAATAATAATTAACATACCTATCTAATTGAACGAAAAATCTCGACTTACATATAAAAAAGCGTTCTTCCTCAGGCTCTTTTTTAAAACATCACCTTGAAAACAAACATTTCCGTTAATGCGCTGGTACGTACTTAAATTACAAATTTTCTTTTCAAAAGAATTATTCTTACATAATATATTACAAATATTTCCAACCCCCATCTGCCATCTATGTCGAAACGTCTAATAGAAAAAACTTTTCGCAACTAATCACAGAGGCCACTACATAAGGGATGTTTTAGAGGTGTGTTTCTCGGCTAAATTTTCGTCTAATAATTTTTATTTAAAACTGAAAAATAGCCATTCAATCAATTTATTCACACATTCTAATAATATATAATGATGAAATGTATAATAATATATTTAATTTACTGGCGTTTGAAAGTGATAGTAAGGTCGAAAAGTTTCCGGCCTAAGGGTATTAAAGAGGTAATAGAATCAAACAATCATTTTTTTTTTTCGTTATAATCACCGTTTATTTTTGAACATTTCTTAGAATGGTTAATTAGCTTCTCTAATCGACAAAAAAAAAATAGTCCTTAAACTGATTTTACTCTTACATGTTTGGGCTGGGAACTTTTGGACCTTACGAGATTGTAAGATGGTAAGATTTTACTATATAGGCCAAAACATCTTTCAGTTCGCGTGACAAAAATCATAAGGATGCATTTTTTCAGTATTTTAAACTGGAATCAAATTGTATTATGAGTAATTTCATTATATTACATTCTTAATAGTTACTTGTTTTCGTACGATGTGAATCAAAATAAAGGTAAAAAAGAGTCTTGAAATGTCAAGCAAATTATATAGTAGGAGAACCATAAATAATTCTGGCAATATGCATGTCGGTCGGTAACTTACTGATCGATTGTTGCAGTAAGAAGCTCCATTAGCCGATGGTAAATGAATATTTTAATTACATGTTCCTTATCATAGGCCATCTGATTGCCAGAGGCTTCGAACCTGGCTATAGTATTGCATAACAATGGTCAAAGTATAAACCTCCACATATTATTGAATACCCATACCCAAATGTTGACACAATGATGGATTTTTTGAAAGAACATTAAACTCATTGTATTTTTTATGAACCATAAAAAACTACCATTTTGAATATTTGAATATTTTTTGAAAACTAATTTGTATTTAATTATACTTTACAGAATTCAATATCATCTATGATCACCATTATAATAACAATCTTTCTCAGAGCAGCGTTCCATAACATATCAATATCCTTTTTTCTGCTATCCTGGTTTAACTATTAGTAAAGTTCGCGAGTTGTATGAGAACCTTGAAAATTAATCTCATCCCATCCGATCTCATCCCAAAATTTCAATGTTAAATTTATTTACAACCTTATTTCATAAATTATTATGATCTGGCTTTAAAATTTGGTAAAATCGCCCTATATTTGTGATTCTAACAAGTAAATTTACATAATTATGTATTTAATTTTTTCCAGTCCAATCGTGTGCTCGAATGCCTGAAGATGCCGAAAGGCGAAACCCGGGTCGTTAGTGACAAAAGAAATGGAAGTGTACAAAATCTCAATAATCCAAATTTGATATTGAAATTCCATCAAGCACCTACAGTTGATGTCTTCAATTATATAAGTATGTATATTAATTTGACGGCGTTCAACAAGAATACGTCTATTAAACCAAACATTAATTTCTCTCTATGAAACAATCTTATATAAAGTTACACTGTAGAATTATTTTAAATTATTATAAGTTCAACACTATAATTATATTTTGTTTCAAACCTACATCTTCATGTTAAAAAATAATAAACCCATTTAATAACTGGTAAATTCATCATGTAAACCCAATCTGAACTCTGATGAACACTAGATTATCAATAACTACATTATAATATGCAAAAAAATAAATTACAGAATGATTTTTGAACAGTTATTTCTTAAATAAACTTTTCTTCCCAACAAGCAAATCTCTACAATCTTATGTTCACACACAGGGTTAAAGTTTTACCCGATTTTCTTAATTAAATCTTTAATTTTTAGATGCTCAGTTTTAACAATAAGTTACTGTCGACTTCTTAATGAATCACATACCGTAGTTGTTTGATAAGTGTGTGGCTTCAGATATTTGGTCAGCATGATCCGAGATTCTAGGCTGAGCTCATTTAGTTATCTTTTACGCAACATTGCGACCTAAATAATCTTTTTTGTTGGCCACTGCCCACAGATAAAGCGTACCACAGAGAACATCAAGAGATTATTAACTCTTTAAATACCGATTTCAATTATATATTGTTCAGTAAATAAATTACAGTATTATTATTGTCCTGTCTGCATATCGCATGAGGGCACAACAATATGTTTTGCCTTCACCATCAGTCTTAACAAAACAATGGAACCCTTTCCATATTCCCTTTCCATATTCTCTAAAAGGGTTTTTATTATATATAAATTATGAATAGTCATACTAATCACTGGCTCCTAAATACTCATAGTAGGTAGGTTACAGTACAGCATATAGGTAGTACAGTACATAGGTATATGGGTAGGAACCCCCTTTGGGTGTGCCACCATTGACTCCTGGCAACCAATATTTTTAGAGCCAGTCCGCCACTGTACATAAAGAGCATTGACAAAAAAATATAATAACATTAAGTAATGTGAAATACATTCATCATTCAAGACTATTTCTACATCTATTTGACAATTACGGTTACAAATATCAATAATTATTAATGGTAACGCTCAAGGCATCCCTAGTTACCGATTGGAAATGAGAGTATACGCACAGTATTATCCAATCAATATTTAAATACCATTCAAATATTCATAATAATCCTGAATAGAGGAAGAAGAATGTCTGGCAAACCATTTCACCTTTATCTTCTTGAAATAACTGACATTAATGATTTACGGCTAATCCTGTTTTTCTAACATGTCCATTCACCATGTCCAATGGAACTTATCTCAACAGAAGTTAATTCATAAGAACTTCTTATTTGTTAATCGTTCAACCTCTTCTTTTTTGGAGAGGCAATTTATTAAAGTGTTCATACTGGGATTCGAATCTGTTTACACCTCAACCAAAAAGGGCGACTCCGACCACTAGACTTGGCCCGACAGTTCTGCTTAAAAATATAATGCTTCGCCCATTTTTGCCCAGTGTTCTGATATTGGAATATTTAGCTGTAATTATTACCGTTCTAATAAATAACATCCAACATAAAATGAGATTGGATCAATCAACGTCTGACAAGCGTCGGGAGTGTCTGGTGCAGTATTCTTTCTGGTTTTAACCTGTCGGAGTGATGAGTATTTTTATTAGCATTTTTTACAAGCAAGATGACATATAATCTGACAAAATTCGAGCAAATATGGGTTAAATAATTTTCAAATAAAAGTGAATATATGCTCCATATTGAAAGCTGACGTTGTAAAATAATAAAGCTATGCCATTGTTGAAGGCGGACGATCATACTAACATTTGCGATTTCTTAAAATAATCGATTTATCATCAGCACTTGACTAGCTTGACATATTATCATATTAATAAGTAATTTAAAACAATTATTAAAACCAACAAGTATGCAAATCAGCACAGCGCTGTAATTTTAATTTACGTATTGACAATTTTCGGTACAAATCATACATCATAAATTTGTACGCGAATTCAGAATTAATTTATTACAATATTTGCAGGGAATGTTATATAAACTCTCTTTGGAAGAATTTATTTTAATAAACATTGCTCTTTGCGGGTTAACAATCACATTTTATAACTTTTTAATGGTCCTTAATAAAGGCCGAATTGCTTAAGTTCAAAAATTTGTGAAACATACGTCCGGCAATTAGGAGCAGATCAACTATAACATATTAAACTTAGACGTTTGCATTTACAGCTCAGTTATTCTTACGTGTTGAAATACTTAAATATTGACAAATAGCAAATAAAATCTTTTTTTCAAAATGTTTAAAACAAATTTTAAAAAAATTTTATTTTTTTGTGTTTCATGATAAGTATATATTGTGAAGGTTTTCGTCGATTACACAGTAAAAAAATACAAATATAAAAATAGTTACCATAAATAGAATGACTTATATTCTAAATAAAAAAAAACAACACAGAATTAATAAACGTTGTATTATTTTATTATATTTATTATTAAAGGGATAAAAGAACATCACAGTCCTTCAATGAAGTCAATCAAGAAACCGTATTTAAAAAAAAAACCATTTTATTAAAAAAATCTCAGGTCTTCAATATTTTTTGTCGTTTTTAAATACTGCTCATCTTTTGTCATATATTCTGTTCAATAATAATTATGTTAAGATTATATCTATTAGAAAAAACACATAAACTTTGTCCTCAATAAAAGAATTTATAATAAACCTTATTCATATTATTAAAGAATATTTATTATTTGCAATAATTAATTAAATTCGCTTCTAAAATCGAATTGAAATTTTGTTCATTTCTTATCTTGATTCAACAGAATCTATCAATCATTTTTATCGTTGTTTTAGAGCTATCCTTGTAAATTTAATGTCTTAGAAATACTCCGATCTCTCTGCATTTAATTGCACATTATGCTTATAAAATAAAATAATGCCGAAGCGTGGGCATAAATTAATATTAAAATTATGGCTACCCCAAAATCAGATGAAGTAGATGACGCACCTCAGAAATTAAGGGGCCCTGAGGCCACGCATCTGTTTTTTAATCTTCGGTCTGCATACAAAATCTATTACAGACTTCGAACAGATATTTTCAATATTGGTTCGTGCTAATTATACAGTCAATTATCATTTATCAATATTGAAAACACATCGCCAGAAGTCATCATCATTTGTTTGTTTTAAGCAGTAACTAATAATTAAAATATAATGCATGGTTTTTTCGCATTCAAAAACTATAACTATTCAAAAAACTGTGTTAAAACCGACAGTATTTCAGAAACGAGGATATATTTACGTATTCTTACCATCTGATTTATTCCCTTGAACGATGTTTTTTTCGATGTTACTGAAGACCTACCTGACTTAGATGGAATCCGGCTTGTATTTCATTTTATTTACATCGTCATCTGTAGCTAATACAATATTAAATAACGAAAATCATTCACGCTTTACGTCTGTAGTTTTTCCACTTGTTTTTGCCAAGCAATGTTGTTCCTTTTTTCTGCAGCCTCTTTTTTTGTATATCGATTGTTCTGTACCCAAATTCCACAGAATTGTCGTATTGCAAGCATCGCTGACAGCTTTTCTTTCCTTAAATGATTAGGGTTGATTTTATTTATTTGAATTATGCCTTTCGTATTTAGTAGATGTAATAATTATCATTCGATTAATACAATCATGTAAGTTTATATTAAGCAGGTAAATATCCATAAAAATATGACTTAATAGAATATTATAATGTAAGCAACCGCACACTTTTCTTAGTGTAACTTAAATTTTATTGAAAAATAATTAGTCCAAAAATTTTTGAGCAATCTTGTTTCATACATCCTAAAAATAATTTAACATTTTAGCATTCCTAGACATTTACATCATTTTGACGTAGTGTTACTTTCAGTTTGATTTGTCGAAATTCATATTTTTGCAAAAGCATTGTCGACGCATTTTTAAATAACAAATTAAGACTAAATATTATTTTATGTTTGAACCAATACATCACAATAAAATCTTCCATAAAACGTATAGTTTATTCGAGAAGTCACTAGAATTGTTTTTAAAATTAATATTTTACGAATTTCAATGGTTAAAAATGACTCTTTTTACAGATTAATAGACACCTGATTATCGGAAGCCATTTTCAATTTTAATGTGTTAACTGTCAATTCTTGATGGAAAGACATTATATTTCAATAAAAAATCACAATTTGTTTATAGTACCACATATTTATATTGATCAGGACTGGTTTCGCTCATCGTGAGCATTATCAACTAATCATTTGTGGAAATAATACAAACAAATTGCCTTTTATTTTTAAAATGGAAGCTATTTTATTTAAATCACACAACAGGTGTAGAGTTTCTTTTTTCTACACATTTTTATCATTCGCGAATTACGTATTACCAATTGTAAAAAGTCCTTTTGCCAGAATTAGATTATATATCATTTTTACACACTATCCCTATTTCAGTATAATCGGGCAGTGCATACCAAATGAGTGAGCAAAATAATTCGCAAAAATTTCATTGCTTAATTATATGTAATTAAACACAGAAACACACAACATCAATTTACGTAAAACTAAATCTTCTGATTAAACTTACTTTAGCAATAATGTTGCTAATTTTTTATACATATGAACTTTTTAATATACTTTTATTAAACCAAAGTTAATGTTGGAATTCTCTGTTTATCGGCCCGCTACATTTTTATAGATGTATGAAGAAATATTTTGATTAGGCCGGCGTTCGTTACATTTTATTTGTATCGTAAAAAAATATTGATTGACACACCGATTCTTATTTGACATGTTAAAAGCGCTCCATTGAGCTACTGACGCGACCTCTGTGAAGTTTGATTTGATAATTGTTTGACTATTAGCCATGCTTTTGAGAATGCTTCTAATAATTTTGCAATCCTCACGCCTAAATATTTTTTCTTCTTTGTATAATAAAAATACACATTCTTAATCTCATAATGAATAATCAGTATTGATTTGCGACAGCAAATTATTTACATAATTTTGAATTATAACATTTTCCTATGATATGTTTTAATTATTTATATAAAAGATATAATTTGTAATTTACTTTTTTATTCTTTTTGAATCGTTGTATCCGAATGACACTCGCGTCATTCGTTGGGAATGTAACACAGCATACATGTAGGTATTGATCCCTCCTAGAGGTCTGCACGGGCCCGGGCTTGGGCCGCGGGCCTTTACCCGGCACGGTCCGTGGGCAATACTATTCATAATATATTTATTTCACATTTGTTATGAATATTAGAAATATGCCAACAATAACATTAAGTATATTGTTTGAAAAGTATAAATGAATATCTAAATTGAAAAAAAAAACGGACTTATTACGGCCAGAGAAAAATAAATCTGGGCCTTGGGTCGGGTTCGGGAAACAAGTGTGATATTGAAACTCGCGTTCAGGTCACGCCAGGACTGAAGATGTCAGACTTGGACCGGGTAATTTTATAAAATATCGGTCCTTGCAGACCTGTTATTTCTTCTGATATAGATATCAATTTGTCTTTACAACCAGCACTCTCAAGCTTATATAACGTTAAGGGGAGGTTGAGAAATCTACCGGCACCCAATTCTTATTTGAATGTTTATTGTTGAAACAATCAATTGAGTCTCTTTCTTCTATCCTTACCCTTTCTGAGAAGATGAGCGACTGATCTTGAATAAGTCATCATTTCATGACTTCTTTTGAAATACTCCATTACGAATCCTATTACTTTGCATTGAGATAAAACAAGGTTCGAAAAAATACAGTAAAATCATAAAATTGTTCAACAATGGTGATTTACAAAAAAAAAAAAATTATTTTATGTATATATTAATTTATTTCAGAATTTCAAGTGATTTGTGTTTTGCATAGCAAAGTTTTTTTAATGAATGATAATCTTATATCAATAAATTACAATATAGTTATGTATAACATCATATTAGCTGTTTGCAGTACAGAAGAAAAACATATCTTAACATTTTTAATTGTGAAGTGTTCTTGTCCTTAATGTAGAAAATCGATTCTTAATCTATTAAATATAATTAATAATGATATGATATTTTTAAAGTGACATCTCATATTTATTTTATTTAGGAATTTTATTAAGATAAAAGAATTATCAGTAAATAACAATACTAACTATCAATATACATTTAATTGAAATTATCAGAAATAACAAAAATAATTCCTTGGTTACTTACAAAGTAAAAAGAGTTTTCTTCAAGAGAAATGAAATTGAGAAGTCTCAAGAAAATTATTTTTTACACAACCAGTTATTGGTCGATAGTACTGCATAATGCAGGGACAAAATTTTCTTTTAAAATGATTTAGAAACACGGGTTTCTTTATTTTTTCATGCATAAAAAGATATTTCTCTTTCCCTCAAATTTATTTATTTAATTCACATTTTTTGTGGGAAGTTGTGACATTTTTAAATATGCTTTATTTGCTTTACTGAATTTTGCAATCAAAAATCGCTGTGTTATAAATATTGTTGCTTTTTATTTTTGTATGTTATGATTTTATTAAGCTAAAATGTCTAATGAGGTGCGATTCTGTGAATAAAATCTACAGTATATTACGTTATCTATATCCAAGTTCTGTGTTTCGAGCAATATCAGTTATAGGATAATATTATAATATTTAGAAACATTATATTTATTAATAACAGATTAATCCAACACTGATTACCACTTTCAAAGAATAATAGTTTTATATTAATTTCCAATTCTTATTTATCAAAAAATAAATTAAAGAATATCCTAATTTTCCACTCGCAATTGCAAATTGTCACTTTTCGTCAAGCACGCCAATTTAGTTTATAATAAGATAAATGATCGAATTAAGACGAAAATAATTTTAAAAAATAATTTAACTTTGGTTATAATTGACTATCACACGAAGAATAACATCCATCTAATGGGGCTCGTTAAATGTTGACAAAGAGACTACATATTCAAATTAATTTTTCATTCATATACTTTACATACTTATAAACTAGTTCTCTACACAAACGAAATTTCTAGCACAAATACATCTAACACTGTGTCAAATTTAATGTTATATACTTATTGCTACAATGTAAAACTCACTTAAAATTACAATTATACAAAACCGAATTTTTTTTATTTTTGTGCTGCAATAGCTGAAATATTAATCGAAAATTTGCTACAATTTAAAAAAAAATTTAGGAACTTCTTTACTTAACAATTAAAATTATATACTTTTTATAATACACATAGCTTGAAAAATGATCATTCAATGTTTTTTTTTTACAAATTTTGATTATTTTGAAATAAACTCACTGTTTTATAATTTCGGTAATGTTCCCGAATTCCGTAAGACACTTCTTTCATAGGCCTCTTGAAAAAGCCCTCTACGCTAAGTTGAGACTTCTATAGCCGCTTCATTATTATTGAGCATTTCTTCTTTTTCCTGTTTTATTTTTATACTATCAAATCGGTTGAGAGACAGTTCACTATTCCTTCCCAGCAAGTCTGGATTGAGATCTTCGCTAGCATAGCTCTCAGAATCTTCATCGTGATCTTTCTGAGACAAATCGGCTGTCTGATGAGGAGTATACATGTGCAATGGGATTGTGGATGATAAGTACGGGTCTTGACCACCATATGTAACTTTACCCATGAAAGATCTAATTTCATCAAAATACGCATCTTCTCTTTCAGTTTCGTTTGAACTGCCTGGTGAGTCAGCAATCGGTCCAACCCCAGATTCATCAGCTTCGTGTTTTTTCAAATGGCGATCCAAATTTGTCTGCTGCCCAAAGCATCTATCACATAAAGTACACTTGAATGGCTTCTCTTTATTGTGGATATTTCGGACATGACGCTGCAAGTTACTGGATATAGAAAATGATCTCTCGCAATATTTACACTTGTATGGCTGTTCTCCAGTATGTGTACGAAGATGTCGTGTTAAGTTTGCACTCCTCGGGAAGACCTTTCCACAAAATTTACAAGCGTATCGGTCTTTCAATTTACCTGCATGGTTTGCACCCATCAATACGTCTTGAAATTTATTTGAAGCAAAATGTGGTAATGGCGCTCGAATTAGATCATAATTTGACCTATTTGCTCCGTTTGCGCCTAAAAGAGGGCCTAAAAAAGGAAACGATCTAGGTGGCCCAAAAGGCGACGGAGGTGGACCCAGTAGTCTATCCCCGTGACCAGCAAATCCGGAAAATCCACTCGGTCTGTACATAGCTTCTAAAAACATCGGGTGAATCGGACGAGGATATACCATTGGCGGATGGGCTGAAATTTTCTCCAAGATTGATGTCTTTGGTGAAACCGGTTGCTTTACTTCCTCAACATCAATATCCATAGATTCATTTTCTGGGCTTTTGGAATTCTCCGTTTCATCTTTCCCGTTTTTTGTGAGATCTGGTGTTTCACATGATCTGACTCTTTTTTGAATAAAATCATGATCTTCATATTTTTCAGAAGATTCACTTCTTGAACTTTTACGATTCACTGTCAAATCCAATGGTTGTTCTCCATTTGATTCATTTTTTTTCTGGGGCTCATCTATATTATTTTTTACTTCAAGTTCTTCATTTTTTGTTTTCGGTGCCAGGGGTATTTTTGTACTTTTTGATAAATCTTTAGGAACTGTCATATACTCGTTCTCATTATTTGAAGAAGGAATGTCACTGTGAACTGTTCTATATTCTGCTGATTGTGCATGCAAATTCAGAGCATCTCGAGGGTTGTTAAAAATGCTTGCAGAAGAGCTTCGACCGGGAGGGCGTGCTGGTGAAGGACGAAGTTGTGAGCTAGCTTCTTCCGCCGTTGGTGGAGATACTTTTGCCATGAGACTATGGTGCCTTGGTGGGGTATATCGGTCTCTGGCCTGAACCAATTTATCCAGGTGGCTTCTCATATTACGCTCTTTTGCTTCATTAGCTTGCAAAAAACTTTCAACGCTTGCCTCAGAAGCTCTTTTTTGACTGTCAACTGACTCAGACCTTTCAACGTGTCCACCGTTATTGTGGTTTAGTTCTATATCCAATGGGCTTCTAGCGTTGTGCGGGTTGAATAGCAAATGGTTAGCTAAGAATCCAGGTGGTGACGGATGAAATAGTCCTGGATAAGGTCCAAAATTTGGTGGGAAAGGAAACGGAAGACCAGCCGGTGGTCTATACATGGCAAATGGATTTTGACCCGAAGGGTTGTTGACTGGCATAGTAGGCATCTGCTGTAGCTGCGGTATTTGTGGCAACTGGTGTGCTGAACTGGAATGATTTGGAACTGGACTAGGCCCTGTTGAGTCGCAAAATCTCTTGTGTTTGGAAAGTGAAGTAACTGTAGAGAACAGCTGGCCGCATTTTACGCACTTAATTTGCATGCGACAATCGGCGTGCATACGTTTATGGCGACACAGATTTGAAAACTGAGTGTAGGCCTGAAAATGAAGAAAAAATATGATCCTTACATGTTAATTATCATTTTAATTAAATTTTACCACAAATCCATTTAGTTTTTTAATGTGCTTTTAAAAAGTTTATGATCTACATTTTAATTTTAATAGATTAAACATTTTATAAGATGATTAGTAGAAATTTTAAGTATCGATTTAAATTAACTAACTTCGTATAATTTATTTTTGCTACAAACCTTGAAACAAACTTCACATTGAAATGGCTTGACGCTGGAGTGGATATGAGTGTGCTGCTTCAGACCGCTAGAAGTCGCAAAGGTCTTTCCACATTCTGGACACGCATGAGATCTGGCACCAACGTGGTGTGTACGAATATGGCGCTGAAGATTTGATGGATCAGTGAACACCTGAAAATAAATTTAAGAAAACATTTTTAAAACAATAATCGAAAAACTCTTTACATCAGCAAATAGACAGCTGTAACAATTATATGTGATAATAATGTAAGTCTCTTTATATTTAAAGATAAGAAAAATGAAAAGTACTTAAACTACCCCTTAATAAATTGTTACTCATTATTACTCACAGTATGAAACTATTCTACTACTAAAATAAAAAAGGAAAAACAATTCGATTTAATCCATCCTTCCAACTTCCTACTTATTCAGATTTATTTGGCTTGATCATTGAATAGATTAAAAAATAAAACACTAGTTATTTCAAACATAAGTCAGCTTTTGATAAAGACACTTAATACTGTCTAATTAAAATCATACATTTTTAATCTTTTAATAAATTCACAAAGTGTAAATTGCTGGATTACTCCATGATATCACTGGCATATAGATAACAATTATCAGTCTGAACATAAGTGCACATACCTACCAAGAGTGGAGAAAACATATCCCAGAGGTGAGACATGATTGATGAAATATGTTAGGTAAATAAAAATACATTCATTGGCAGTAATAATTTCAGTTCACTATGATAGGTGAAACAAACATATTTTTAAAGATTTTTTTAGATAGGATAAAATGTGTTATAACAAATATAATTTATTCATTGTATAATTAAATACAATGTCTTCGGTTTGTTTTGAGTGATCTACTTACAGTTATGTTTTATAAAAGGCTGGTAATATAGTAAAGCGTTTTTTTATTACTCATTTTTTCAAAAAAAAATAAGCAAACAATTTTACCTTAATTATTATTATTGATAGAATACTTGCATAAAGGTCGAGTGTTTTTAAACTATTTTTTTGATATATAGATAAATAATAACCTTTGAACAATTTTCACATGGGTAACGCCTGAGATCGGGATGGGTTGAAGTGCGATGCCTCAAAAGTCCTGGGCGGGAGCAGAAAGCTCGTGGGCAAGACTCACACCTGTGGGCACCTGCCGGGTACCGGTGTGCAGTTACAAGGTGATCATCCAATCTGTAAAGAGAAACAGTTCTCATTTAATAATTTAGCAAGAATAAGACGCCCAGAAAAGATAGTTTAATTTGATTACAATCATTGCAATTGAAATGTTAAAAAATAAAATGATATTTTTTATTCATATGAACAATATAATAAATTTTATCAACAATCAAAATACTAGTTTCTTATGAATCATGATAAAAATATTTGGCATATTAATAATAAATATTATTTTATTACAAATGTGATATCATTCAATCATCATTTATAACAGCCTATACTACAATATTTCTTGATCAAAGCCGATTAAGAAGTTTCCACATTAAAATACCTTTCATACGTTGGTGTAATCGTATGTGAATACCACGTAATGGTATTAAAATAATCACTTTAAATTGTCCATCAGACATGATAAATAAATAGCTATAAAATCTAGAGCTCCTGTTCATTGGATTTAACTAAAACAGTATATTTTATATTACTGTTTAAAATGTATTGCAATATATCGCCTTTCATTTTTTAAATTAAACTTCAAAAGCTTTATGAAGAAACAATTTGATAATAATATATACACCTTCTTAATATTCAGATTTGATTATCGTTTCAATGATACATAGTTATAAGCTTATTTTCTCCCCAAATTAAGAATTAGAATAAATAACGATATAATATTTTTCTTAAAAGAATAGTAGTAATAGAAAAACTGTTAAAACATCACATATATCCATATCATATATCAGTGCTTCGCAACCAGTGTGCCAAACCATACTGGTGCACCGCGAGACGATCCCAGGTGTGCGGCGGCGCAGTGTGTCCAAAATAAGAAAAAATCGAGAATTTTTGAATCAGTAATGAAAGCCATTCGGTTACTAAGATCTCTGCTACATTGTTCTCGATGAAACAAATATTGTATTAATGGAATAATTGTATCAATGCTTGCAGGGATAGTGCAACTGCAATGATGGGAAATAAAATGGTGTCGTATGTAAAACAAAAAAATCCTACCTTAGAAATTATACATTGCATATTTGGAAGCATTGATGGTGAAAATTCTCCCAGTGGAATTATCAAATAATGATTGTATCAAAATTATACACATTATCAAATCAAGGGTCTAAAATACGCAATTTTTTTGAAATAGTATCAATCACTTATATAATATTTTGAATTCACCAAATACAAACAGATTAATAAATTGTAAATTTTCTTTGTGACATTTAGATATTTTGAAGTGTGGTGTGCCGTGGGTGAGAAAAGGTTGCAGAGCACTGTCATATATCATAAAAATATCACAAATCTCACGACGTCTGTGTTTTGTTTGGCATATTGATAATTAAAATACTAATTTTCATTATTTTATTTGGAAATATTTTGGATTTGTCTATCGGTACACCACTCGAAAAAATTGTGAGCAAGCTATCAATTAAGCTGCAGTGTCGTTTGATATTCAAATCAGCGTATCCGAAGCACTAATATATTTTCACGTCAAATTAAAAACGTTAATATTGAGAAAACTTCTACCGCCGCCTCTTTGATACAAACGTTACAAAAAAATCAACACTGTTTTGAAATAATACGCACATATTTATAAAACACTTAGACTTAACTATATAAATTAGCTCAGAGACAAGGTCAGCATTATAATTCTTTATTTACGATGCCTGGTCTCGGATTTAATGTTTTACGCGTAGGTACTAAAGTTTTCCGAAAAAACTATAAATTAAATTGTCAATAGTTGCCAAAAAATAGCATTAAATCAGTGCATACCTCTAACGCTATATATCGCAATCTCGTAAGTATTTTGACGTTTTTAGATTGATTGTATTGTAGCGATTCCATTATTCGATCTCTTATATTCGTTGGAGACAGCTAAATTACTAATAATAAATTATGATAACTAAATTTCAAGCGACGTATTTTTAACTAAATTATAATCGTCATTTTAAAGGTCGCAATATTTTTTATTGCGAAACTTGACAACGAACCGAAAACCTGCGATTCATTTTTATGCGCTTTTAATGAAAGACAGGTTGTTTTTTAATATTTTTTCCATACGATAGTAGTGAACGGGCAGTACCTGCAAACATTTTTTTATGTGTCATATGAATCCAGCTTAAGGTTTGAATTTCCGATATAATTAACAAAACTATTATCTATACATACATCCGTATTATATTCCCATGAGAAGAGAATAACGGCATCAACACAAATAGAAAAAGAGTTAATCGTTAATTGTCTGTTGTTAATTTCAACACAGAAAATCACTAAACGATCCATCTGCACTATTTTATTGATCTGAGATCACACACGTACAGCAAGAGCAATCCGCAATATACGATATCGCCTTTCGATGTTGCTTTATCTATGCTCACTGACGCAAGTCAACCAATATTTAGAATCCATGCTTTCGTGAAACTCTTTATCATAACAGTTGCAACGTGCACTTCCTCCCCGACCTTTCATTACTTGAACAAATAACAGAATCTCAATTCGGGGATATTTTGGACAGTAAATGTAATTAAATTTAATCCTTACTAAAAAAGTCCTGTCTTTAAACGTATCCAATAAAATAATCTTATTTGGTCTGCAAGAAAAACTTTAACAAACTCACGTTGATTGTTGTGAGTAAACACTATAAATTTTCCAAAAACAAAAAAAAACGTTCCACACAATGAGTAAATGGTTTATTCGTCTACGTTTTAATAGCGTTTTATAACTCAGCAAAGAGCTGCCTTAGATAAATCAACAGATTCAACCATAAATAAAGCAATACGGAAGCGAATCCAGTTACAAACCACTCTGGCTATCTTTTATTCGACTCTGTGGGTTAAGCGAATTAATATTCCAAATTATCTCATTGAGAAGCCTTGCAGTTGGGAACATAATTTATTCAAAGTCAAAAACGTTTTTTTTATAAATTATATACTTCAGACGAATAATTTTTAAACAATTTACTCCGGTTAATATTTAAGTTTTGCCATACATAAAATCTGGCACCCAGATATAATATCAAATTTTAAACTCATAATGTTTTTTAGACCCTATCGGTTTGTATTTATACAATTATAATTATGTGTAGCCACCGTTTCATGGTTGGTGATGATCATGCAATGTTTTGAAACAGTTGTAAAGATTGTTTAAGAAAAACAGTATTTTTTCATTGATCGATTACAACCCTTGATAATGAAACCGACAAAGATTTCCAGATGCCATAAACTCATAATTATAATTTCATTAACATTATAAGGTTCATTTCACGTGTTTTCAGTAATTAATTATATTTCGTTATTTGAAAGCATTAATTAACAATTTTTTTGGTAAAAATATACTTTTTAAAATTACAATATTCGTTTCTTAAATCTTTTTACCAATTAACTGAATACGTAATATTGAATTCATTACAAACACAACTGTAAATTAGAAAGAAAACTGCTGAAAGACACAGCTGTTAATTTAGTGTTTATCATACCTTACATTTTATTAGAATTAATTCGACTATTGCATATTGATTAAAAGAAACGGGTGTATAGCTGACCGATTTTAAAGTTTAACGGAATAATAACGCCACTGCCAATCTAATATTAATTTTTTTCAATTTTTATGTGACACTTAATCGAAAATTCCTTCACTACTTTTCGAAATAAATATGTGTGGCAGCGGAATTAGAGTATGTACTCAAATTTATTGGAATGCAATAGTTTTTCGATCGAAAATCAATCATTCTTATCGACTTTCTTCTTGATAATTTATTTTTATATTATGCCTATATATCAATCGGAAGTCAGGTTAATAGCTTCATGAATATTTATGAATGAAAATGAAACTCTTATAATAATTGCAAGCTTATTATTGACATAGTCTTAAACTGGCTTAATCAAATCAAATCAGGCTTTTAATTATGGATTATTATATATTCATCGAGTAGATTAATCATTTACGACGTATAATTATTGTCATTGGAAAGAAACATTAGTATCATTACAATATAATCTTAACGACGTATTTTTTTATTAAAAAATGGCGACTAAAAATTGATTGTTGTTAAAGAAAGTAATTCAATAAAGTAACAATATCTTAAGAATCCCATACAAAATTGTGATTTTAAAATCTCATTATTTGTGGTAAATTTATCCAGACAATGAGTCGAATGAATATTGTGCAAAATTAGGGAAAAAATGAAATACTGTTTTACATGAACTTTCAAGTATTTTATTAAGCAAATGCTGTGGATATATAGAGTTTTAGATTTTTTTTTCCCAGAGTTTCGATATCAACTTTGCCTTCTCTGAGAGGTTGAGTGAGAAAATCGGAGAGGAAGTGTGACAAGAAGTGTTTGATATCAATTCTTCCGGTGACTTACTTTTAATCACTTACGTGTAACGATGTGATTGAAGTAAATTATAATTAATTTTGCACTGAAAGTTTATCAAGATGTCTTAAATATTTCATCTTCAATTTTGGAGGAGAAGGTGCGAGTGTCTTTTTTATGGAGTTAATTTGCGAAAGTTGCCCTTAAGCAGCCCTACGAAACAAAAGTTACAGTGACGAGGAGTGAACGTCCAAAAAAGTGACAGAGACCCGTTTTAAGACTGTAATTACATATTTTACATTTCTTGAACGGGATCAATCTTTTGTACGTTGAAACTTTTACGTGTAAAACATCAAAAAGGCATCATGCGGCAGCGGCTTTCTGCATTTACACAAATTCCTGGACTGATTTATCGAAATCACCTAAAATATTTCCAGTTAAATCGCAAAAAAAATATAACACGTTAAATATCTCAAGAGAAACCAAAGCTTTTTACCATTGAAAAAGAGACACAACCTTAAGTTATTTAACATTTATTATAACGGTGTCCTTTCATTCAATTTCTTATACGTGTTCTTGAATAAAGTGTTCAGTTAACATATCTCTTACTTTACATTTATGCCAAAGGGATATCTATGATCGAATGTTTTCTAATAAATTTACTATTTTAGTTAGAATTTCGTTACTTTTGATCTCTAACAACAATAGCACCATAATAATAAATTTATTAGTTATCTTTATCATCCAACATAAATAAATAATTACGATATTTATAACCATTAAAAGCTATCAAAAATTTCTCATAATATTGGGTAACTTTCATAATATTTAGTGGTCAGAACAAATGCTAACTTATCTTAATTTTACGCGAGGATAGATCATCAGCAATTACCAGATCAAACGTTTGAGTTTAATATTTCACAATAAATTTATATTGCCATTATTGACATCGTATTTGAATCATAAGGCTGTCCAAGAATACCGTACACTAGTTTTATAAAACCACCAGTGAAAATTGATTATGTTGATGTTAAGAAACTGTCTATAAATGTATTTGTTTTGAGGCAATGTGTACATGTTGACAGTGATGTATTGGGCAGGTTAATTATTTACATCGATTAACGTCTTCTGTTCCATTTCGCCTTTTTAATTAGTAACTTTATTCGTCAGTAGCATTAATCAAAACGAAATAACTAATGACCTGTTTAAATACGGATTTCTCAAACCACCGATGACAATTTGTTCCGCGATACCTCGTATGTAAGAATTCTTCTATCTGAATTCACTGATTAAAAAAAATATATATATTCCGTGGTGTATTGATCCTTCGTCGGCACGTTCAATCGAAAGTAATACAGTAAGGCTTAATTTTTACATATTATCGAACATTTATTAATTGATGTTATTAATTTTAGCTGATGAAAGAATATTATTACAATTTTCCGACAAGAAACGTAATTTGTTAAAACTCATGGATACCATTAAAGCAAGATTTTTATCTTGTAGTTTCACCCATTTATTGCTTCGAAAATGTTCAAGTCTTACATTTACAGATAGTACAACTGAATATATAACGAAATATCATTGTTAATATGATAACGAAGAATGCTAGGTGCATATACTATGATAGCATGTAGTGGTTTAAATTAAGAGATAAAATTATTAAGAATCCTGAAAACAATATGCATTTTTAATTGCTTCTCAAATCTTCATTTTCATTTCTGCATTAGACCACAAATAACCCAAAAAATAGTCACATGCCTATTAAATAATCTACTCAAAAATATTTTTTACAGTAATTAATTTTTCCTGGTAACAATTATACACCAAATTAAAATGTTTAATCCTTTTAAGAGTTCCGCGTTGATAACTTCTGGCGGCTCAGAGTATATCGATAAAGATTTCACGAGATCGCCACCACGATATATGAAAAAAGGGAGGTGAGAAATGAAAAGGCAGGGAGTTGAGGGTAGGGTCACTCGATTTATCAACCGCAAAGCTTGAGAATTCGTTTAATTAAACCAAAAAAACCGCAAGATTGAAATAAAAAAAATCACCAGCGCGGTGCTTAAATTACATCTGAGGTGATTAAAACACAGTACGATTTGGATTCCTTTTTCAGGAATGGCAAGTTTCGTTAATGAATATTTATAAAAATATTTTAACTAATCGAGTTAATTTTCGCAATCGTCAGATTTTCAACAATAATTTCGATTAGAAAGTAGACATTTCTTAAGATAAATATAATCGATTTTCAAAAAATTCATTTCCTGTAAATTACGATGAAAATGATACGTCAGCTTCTTCCAGAACTCTTCTATCACCAATTTTAAAAGTACTGTCTGTTAGCAGATTATTTTACACTACGTTAAACGATCAGATAGTAATGAAATTCTCAAACAGACAAGCTTTTTATATCATTATAATCTATGATAATAATAAAAGAATATTTTAAGAAATATAAAAATTATTTAATGTGAAAATTTATATTCAATTTCGGCAAGAGGTATCTAGAAAGATTCAATTAAATTTAAATTTTATTCATCACATTCAAAACATTACTATTAAATCTCAACGTAAGTGGTTAAATCCCATACATTTTAAGTTAGATTGTAAATAAATATGCAATGATAATAATAAGTCTGATCTGAACACATTAGCTATTTCTGCATATATTCATTTAGAATATACTTTTAATTCCATTCTATTAATTAATGACTTCATTTAAAAACCAACCAAGAATTTAATATTTACAATTATATTTTGGATAGCAAATAATGTGTAGTCTTTTTTATTATATTATTCTGACATGAAAAAATATATATAATAACGAATTTAGATATTCATGTTTACAAACTTTTAAAATCGCAAAAATTTACCTTATAATAATTAATTCATACATTTATGCACATATATTATTAAAGTGCAACATTGTTGAAGCTATGAGATCTAAGATTAAGACTTTTTGTCGTCCTACGTAAACAGGATTTTCTCAACACTCATACAGAACGCAAAAAATATATTATCCATATTGGAAATTTACTATTTAATTAATAATCTGATTGCGATATAACTATCTTGTACGATCAATATTACGTTCATTATAAAAATATTTTAATGGTAATAAACTAATTAATAAATGTTTTATTACAGTTTTAGTATCTTAATTGATTTGTAATATATGATGTCTAATAGTAGATTGGAAAATATAGAGTAAAACAGTGTATGCATTTAAAAACCGGAATATAAAATTTTATTTTACCTGATACATATATAATAACTTGAATATATGATATTACCCGTTAAAAATAGGATATGTTTGTACATTATATAAACTTGAACGAAATCTAAAATGATTACCAGAAAAACTCTCCTGTACACAATCGAAAGGAAGCTAACACACAATACTGGATGTAAAAAAAATACTAAATATGATGCATCCTTAGGTTTCATATATATGTACTTGTCTTCTTGCTATGAAGGCTAAGGATTTTGAACAATCAGCTGCTATCAAAGGTCTATATTATAGCATAATATAACCAATGATATTTTAAGTTTTTGAACACATGTCATCTTCTAACAAAAACTAACAAAAATAAATAAACTACATATACGAGCTTTCTTCTTAACTAACGTTTATGTTGTATACCACGGCATATATGTATGGCATGTAGTGGCCAAGTATTGGTATAGGGCAGTCATAGTTAACTGGTAGTATAATAAAATAAACGATCATTACATGTCTTTCCTCACATTTCGTGTTGACATATTTACATGATCTTGCACTTAATCAAATCGTTTCTCCTATATTGGTATAATCAAAAACGTTACATAGCTTAAAATAATACCTAAGCAAAATGATAAACACAACATTGAAGCTATAATTAATCAGGTAGTTATAAGATCGAACTAGTTGAGTTGATAGTATGCGTTAGTTTATATCTCAGAGTTGTATTTAGAAATATCCTTAGTCACTATTTAAAATTTCACATAAAACAAGTATTCATGTAATGTTCAGTTCATTGTGAATTAATCCAAGCTTTCAAATTTATTTAGGTATATTTTTTCGTAAATTTGATGTTGATAAGATACTTGGAAAAATACAACAACGGAAAATAGTATATGCATATATGTTTTAAGCGTGAAATATAATTACAAAATATAATCACCTAGTATAAGCGTAGCCGTCAAAGATGACGGCACTGAAATTGAAATAAAGGTAGCTAGTACGTCGGAACTGTGTATGCATTACATAACATTTTATTTTATATATAGACCGCGAACGCTTAGTTCATGAGAAAATTTGACACCTACATGTGAAACGTGATAATAATAAAACTTCTACAGAGTGGTATGGGTTATTATATAATCACATACCGAATCTAATAGTAATCTCATAATGACGTTTCAGAAGGATCACAATAAACAAACCGCGGAAATGTGTTTAGTGAATAAAGTGAAGCATTGCCTAGATTCGTTTCTGTTATTTTAATACTGACATCGAACGGTAAACAGGTTGGACAGCTACCAAAGAAGAAATTGTGGTTGAGGACCACGTTTTAATATTTCAGCAGTCCAACACTTCCGAACGAATAACTTTGCAGCCTTTACGTAAGTTTCATTCAAAAGCTCAGTGGTGTCTTCAATATCCACTTTACATGTGCTAATGTTGTGTCAATCTCTAGTCATATACTGGATTATCTCATCAAAATATTACGAAAATAAATTAGTTAAATTGATATACGAACTCGAACCGAAATTGCGGAATATAAACCATCTTAAAGAGGGCAAACTTAAATACAATCAATATGACCATCCTCGACAAAATTTGTCAAACAACCACACGAAACTGGTGTAGGATATTTTGTTTATTTATTGTAAAGAAATTGTAAGCATGTACTCACAAAAACCAATTACAATGATTGTTCCCACAAAAAACAAAAACTGCAATGACTTACGTCAGTGCTTCGCAACCTTTTCTCACCCACGACACACCTAATCACTCATTAATATTTTGCGGCACACCACAAGCCAAAATATGTAAATTTCATAAACAAAACTTACAATTTATTAATTTGTTTTTATTTGATGAATTTGAAATACGTCAAAAATATAGCAAGGTTTTCCAAAGATTATTTTGAAAGCGTTAATAGAGTACTGACATGTTTTTATTAGGTAAAAAAAAATATTTTCTCTCGGCAAAGTTCAATTAATCTAGCCAAAACTTTGCTTGGAGGCAGCCAACATATTTCTGTACGGAACAATCGGGATTGATGTTTTTAAAAAAATACCTATCTAAAGCTCTTGATTTGATAATATGTTTTAATTCGACAAATTCGTTCATTGTTTGTTATAGTTCCAACATGATTAATACTTAATTTTTCTCCATCAATGCTTCTCAATATATGCAGCAATGTGTAATTTACGTTAGGACTTTTTTACGTTTTACACTCGAGAACACCTCCATTTTATTCACCATCATTGCAACACTTATACAATTATTCCATTAAATATTAAAATAATATATTTGTTTCATTGAGAATAATTTAAACCAAGATTTTAGGAACTGTGTAGCTTTAATTTTTTCCTTATATAAAAATACTCAACTTTTTCTCATTTTGGACGCACTGCGCGTGGCACACCTGAGATCGCCTCACTGTTGCCGAGCACTAACCTACGTAATGAAGTTAGTAATCGTATAGCATTTATCATGACTTTACAGAATCAGCATAGCCTTTTGTTGGTAATAAATTAAATCATTTACTAAATCGTTTGATGACTGTGAAACAAACAGGTATATTATTCATTTTTCCTCATATATTTAGCTTCATAATGAAGCATCGCAAATAACCTTTAATATTTTGTATGATTTTTCTGGTAACACTCGCTAACAGACGCTCAAATACTTTCAAAATTATTCACGAAACATATATACAAAGTTACTTTTCAATACAGATTTGTATTACATTCAAAACATTATTTCTTGGGTAAATAACATATTTTATACGTACGTAATTCATTCCGTTATCATTATCTCCGTCACTGTCCGAGCGGCAGTTGTTTAAATTGACAGCGCATTGAAAAAGCGTAAAAAATAGATCAACCGTTGGAAAGTGTTAGAAGATTTACGCTTCTGAATACGCTTCTGAAACTGCTCAACCACTTAGTCCGAACTAAAAATGGAGAAGCATAATCCGAGATTAAATTAACCGGTATTCATAGAGATTAGACCGGTATTGAATTCAATTATAAGCTTTAATGCATGTTCGGACTGGATGCTTGTGAACAAAATACTCGACGACGATTTAGATAATATTATTAAATGATCGAGTTTATGGCAGTCTGTTTATTTTATGATTATTGACCAATTGCTTATTAATTTTCTTCTAAAACTCAATTCATACGACTATTTAAATCAATGAACGACAGTTTGTACCAAAATATCTCTGTACGAATAAAAAATGCGGTAAATGTATTATTGCTCCGACCTTTCACAAAATAAATCGATACGAATGTAACGCAGATAACCATATTCACTTTATAAAAATGCTATTTATCTATTACTGTAAAAAACTGAAAATTTTAAGCTAATTGAAATTTTGTTTAATAATTTGAACATAATGTGTACAGCGTTGGATATAAATGATTCAAAATTGTACTGTCCAGAGCTTATGAAACCTATTATATTTAGATGAAACGCCAGCTTTTTAAAAGATACACTGTAAAAATTACAAATAGTTTCAAAACAGAAAACCGTTAACGTTTGTTAACAATAAATTGTTATAAACGAAACAAGACGTACACTTAACCTAAACTATATTAATTTTGGGCATTTGTCTGTGTTAGCTTCCAATCGCCGTATTAAAAGTATATGGATTATTTTAATACAATATTATTTGATACAATCTACAATACAACGCAATCCTTCGCTCCGATTCAACATTCTTTTAAAATGATAACCTCAATAATTAATTTGATGATTGAGTAACTACATAGTTGTTAAATTGGTACTTGTTGCTTGATGATAATAATAATTTTTATTATTGCTTCATCCTGTGGCTACTCATCGTGGGTTTGATGATTTTGCTCGCCCGCCATATTATTAGCATTACGTCGCTCTTTTAGTAAGACGGCAAAAAGTTGGGCTGATCTATATTTCGAAATGTCATTACGTTCGTTGACAGGTAGCCGTGAGGTATATTATGCAACGTAATTTTTCTGTGCCAGTATCTTCACGCAATAGATTTTTTAATGTTTATATAACTCTGATTGGAATATCGTATTTCATTCCTAGCGAGTCTGCAACTATCTATCGATCTGTTTATGATTATCGATATCTATTAATGAGTATTTATTATCTTGATACAAACGGAAAAGGCTTGTGAAAAGACTACTAGTCTAGATATTATAATTTTTGAATGTATTCAGAAACTAACTTTAAATTCACCCAATACCACTAGGGATCCCAATCCGAATATGCGATATTCGAATATTTTTGATATTCGTAAATTTGATGGATTATTCGTTCATAGTGTATATTATTAATGTATAATATATTAAACCATTGGGTTAACAAAAAGTGACATTCAGTGTCGAATTATCTTATATGTAATAGCCCAGACCGCTTTATTATTATCACATATCACATGTAAATATAAAATTTTCTCATGATCTAAGCGTTCTCGGTATATAATAAAATAAAATGTTATGTAATGCATGCACAGTTCCAACGCACTAAGCTACTTTAGAAATTAAATATTTCAATTCCAATACCGTCATCTATGACGGGTACGGTTATACTAGTATTTTAATATAATCTATTTTGTTTATTTCAAAACCATACTACGCAATAAAAAATAGAAAAAAAAACAATAAATATGCATGATGAAATTCATACAATATAATGTTATTTAAATATTCTGAAACTATAATATAAAGTTTTACTATTGCATTCGATATTGGAATATTTGTTTTCAACGAATATTGGTAATCCCTAAATACCACTGATTGCAGTCAATTGTTTTATTTATTGAACATTTTTTTAATTACAAAACTCTTTATGATGACAAGTCGTGAAATTTTTTAACGGTGTTTACATATATTTAGTCTTCATTAAAAAAATCACAAATTAGTGACAAAACGTATGAAAATGTACAAAATCCAAACAATTAAAATGTGATATTCATGTTGTGTCCATATACGGAAAAACAGCGTTGTCCTAAAAACATTGTTCAGAGATGATGGCGGTTGGTTGTTGTAGAGATACAATTTATCGAAAATATTTATCTTTAATGAATGAAGATGGTTTGGGTAATTTTATTGATTTTTTTTACTGGATAAATGTATTGACAAAAAAAACCAAATAAAGTCTAACGCTGTTTTTCTACATATGGGCTCAATTGTATCAAGCACCCCAAGTCAATATCCTTAATTATTCTTCATTCTATATTAGATTTTACAAGGAACCAATATCGAAAAATTTTATTATTATCTGTATCCTAAACAACATCGCATATTTTATTTAACACTGAGACAGAAGGCTCAATCATCATCTTGATTTAAAAACCGTGGTTTAACGATAAGAATCTTTAAGAACCAGAAAACCCAACACTTCTCAAACATGTATGTTAATGTATTTAAAATTCTTTTGCATTAGATGCTTCCGTATTACATGTCCACCTACACGTTTTTTGATAAAAAAAAATCTTGCATATGGACCACTTAATGCACTCATTGACTTCTGATCAATATGCAAAACAATGTTTCGATCGCAGATAGTACTAAATAATTATGACGGGCTCATTGTTAATGTCTTGCCACCACTACCAAGAATTATTAAGAAAAAAAAACATTAATAATAGACGAAATTATAATCGAATATTTATATGTGTATATATAGGTGGGTGTCACACAATAACACTAAAGAAATAAACAAAAAACATTGACAAGTGGGAATATGATTTGTAATTATTTGGAATGTAGTTATTTCCGTCCTGTCAGCTGATCGAAAAATAATTGAAATGATATTTCATTTTCAAAACATACAGAAAAGCGTCTAACGGGAGGAACTTACGTAACTATTATCACGATAATTTTGTTTACTAGATCAGTTTTTTTAATCAATAAATGATCATTTTAAATCATGGGTAATCAATATGAGGAATATAGGGCATTTACACAAAAGTTTTTAACGAGAATGATTTTCGGTCAATTGATAAACTTCTCATTTCATAAAGTAAAAATAAAAGGATGATAGGTGGTTAGGAAATAATAAATAATCACTTTCTCTACACCTTTTCAGAGAAAGAAAATAAAATATCACAGACACTATTCATTTCTTTAGAAATTTGCAAACGTATGAAATCGTTTTTGGTGATTTATTCCATTCGTTAGCCGCGTAACCGGGTAGGATGAAAGCACAATTGGTTACGGCGACCGACAACGTGATTAGTAAAACTTTATAAATATAGCAATTCACATTAAGTAAAAAAATATTGTAGTATCTTTTCTTTCGATATCGATTTACTTGCTTACATAGTTGTATCGATTTTTAAGTTAAAGTTAAAATAAACTGGAATTCCAATTTTCATTTCGAAGTCTTTTGCGCAATCAATTGCTTTTTTACTGCAGCACGGCAATTAACTTAGTTCTTGTCGTTTAAACTTTCTAAACCAATGAATCCTCATCGATCAACTTGACATTTTTGAAACTATTAAACTAGTTCAAAGCTTAGATACAAATAACTTTAGGGAAATATCACAGGTGTCGCTAATGTCGAGGCTAACATTATGGAGCGCCATCACGAACGATAGTGTGGAAACTTACGCCGATTCTCAAGTAATAAGGCTGACGTTTTTACAATAAAATAATAATACTACAGAAACGAAAACGCTGTATAGAATTAAGAAAATATTGAACGGGCAGTCGATTGACTTTTGATAAATAATCCATTAAATTAGGAATTATAAATATTTTTCAAACTATTTCCAGTCCTAATGTGTACCTTATTTGAAGTGCTTTAATAGATTTTTATGGCCGAACTGAATCCGCTCTCTTTTGATTTAGAGCAACTATAGAAGGATGACGTTAGGAAAAAAATGGTTGACTGATTGTATTCTACAAGTGATGGAATTTTCACATACGACATTATCTTTGAATACAAATCTATCAATCAATGAATAATTTAATATTTTTTTTTAATGAAAATAGTCATTTTGCCAATAATTATCGAATACAATCGTAAAATAGTCAATATGAAATTTTCCATCTAGATTAATAATTACTTCTTAGATATATTAAGCTCGAGTCAGGAAAACTGATTTGATTGTATGAATATTATATTGATGTATTGCGTGTTTTGGTCGATGGTAATTAGCCGTATCACAGTTCACCTGCAACGGTTTTGAAGCGTTGGGTGATAAACTCAAAATCTAGAATTGTTTGCCATGTTTGATAAGAGAAAAAAACTTAAAAAATACATCTCCAAATTCTGCCGAAAAGCTTACGGTGAATAAAAAATATTGAGAAGCGTAAGAAAAATAAAATACAGCGACACCTTTTGATGACCCTAAAGTGCAGCGATTTTCAATAATATCACCTATCTTCCACAAAACCGCTTAGCACTTTGTGGAAAACAAAACATGTAATCTTCAGTGATGGGCTGAATAAAGTTAAATTGCTTTTCCATTCGATTTTTTTATCAAAATATTATTCATAACATATCAAAGCCAGTAACGCGTTAAAAAATGGTAAAAACAGAGCTATTATTACTCACAAAATATTTATTATAAATGTATAATAATTTTTGCATTGAAGATTTCTGTCCAAGTTATCCAATTACCTATATTATTAATTAAACTTAATAAATATAATATTTTGTAGTAAAACAACGAATAGACCGTGTTAGACAAAATATGTATTTATTACGAATTCAGTTAAATGTAAAGTACATAAAAATGAGCTATTTTGTTCGTCTTTGATATTTTGAAAAATGTTTTATAAGTGGTTATTATCAATCGCTAAATCGATCTTCATTTTAATAGGCGAATCAATCGGTAGTCGATTTCAGGAGGGAATATTGTATCACAAAATGTTATGTCCATCAATATAAATACATATATTAATTAAAAAATCAATACATTTGAATATTCAGCTAGGGATTCTACCCAGACCCAAAGAAAAGTGGATAAATAGATTAACGCGGTACATATAAAGATATTCACTACCCGATTTTGATATACACGTATTTATAGTTTTTGTCTGAATTTAGAATTGTTTGTGTATAAATTTGTTATAGTGCATACACTATCTACTTGAAAACGTAACTAATTGCTATGTTGTAAAATAATAGGGATGTTATAAGGTAGAGTGGATCGTTAAATGTAATGATGTTTAGATTACGTGTCACGCTAATAATAGAGGACATTATACAAGTACATAAATGCAGTATTAAAATACAAAATCAATGCCCGATAACATCTCAATCTGCTGATAGTAGAGTAATACTATTGATTGTTTGAAGTGCTTTCATTTCTGAATGCGATAGTTTAAAGGTTTAAATCTCTGGATGTTTTTATTGCAAATAAATATAATGACATTTGTATTAAAATTGTTTTGTATTATACGTATTTATAACCAGGTAAACATTAAAGGTTTTTTTATGAGGAACAGCTTCCCTTCATAGGTAAATAAATATCAATTGTTGTGGCTAATTAAACGAATGTATACAACATTAAGAAAACGCTTAGGATATTATTAAAAATAGAGAATAATTCTTTATTCTCTATTTTCTAAGTCTTCTGACTTATAGAATGACCAAAGTAATTATATGTTTGAGAGGAAGGGCATGCACACATTTGTCTACAGTTATGTGAGTAAACTAAGAGCTAGCCTGATTCTAGCACAAATAATAGAAAGTCTTATTTGTGACATTTGCACAGTTTTAAAGTTTTTAACCCGGCAAAAACGTCGAAATATTGTATAGTTCCGAACATATTCCACTTTAAGAGTACACACAAGTTTATTCATCAGTATGATATATTAATTTTAAGACAGCTTCGTATTCATTTTTAAAATATCTATACTCGATAGATGGATAACAAAATAAATTCGATGGTTCACTTGGGATGGGAAAAATCTGTACAATTTCAATAAGAAAAGAAAATTGGGTGCTTTTATTATATATATATTATTGAAATCTCATAATACCTATAATCAATCACTGTTTGGCGTCAATGACAAAAAAGATCGCACTGTACATTTAAAAAGCCCTTCAGCATCGTCCTTTACTTGCTCAACAACACGCTAGACAAAGTGACAATGTTTTAGATTTTTTCTCGTCCCATATTAAGCACGCGATCGCGTTGCACTTGACGCCACATAACGTAAGCAATGCATATTTTATTTACACCGAATACTATGATTAAAAATTCTATGAACGAATATCTTTTCACGAATCGTGTGTAATGATAGCATGCATGGGTTCTTTCTATTGATAACACAAAAACTATGCTGACGACTCGATTCGCATTATATTTATAAGAGATGAGTTTTTATTTATAATTCCATATCCATATGACTTCTGAGCAGCATAGATTTCAAAATATTAATGTTTTCAATACGTGTAACAAACTCTGTTCCATATCTTTAATATTGTTCGATTTGTGCGTAATAGTAAGACAGCAATGAGTTTGCGGTAAGTTTGACGCGAGAACCTTCGAATTGCACTTAAAATCCATCAAGATTATTATATCGACGGTGTTTTGGTCAATTATTGATGTAACCTTAAAAATTGAAATTGTTCAGGAGAGTAAAACCTGTTTTTATATGGTGATTTTATGAATCTTTAAATTGCACTCCTGTAAATTCTCGTGTTTGCAGATACGGGATTATACGTAGGGAGTGGTGATATAATAATACTGGCTTACATCAACCTGCCGGATCGGAATTTTTAAATCTACAACCAATGTAAAATGAATGTTTCCCTTCCAAATACGTGGTAAATTTATTTTTCTATTTTACATCATTTGGCCGAGACCTGCACTGTTATCTTTAAAATGAGATCCAATAATCAATTCATTTTCTTATTTTTTGAGGGTTACATCAATTGACCAAAACACAGTCTATATAATATGTATGTAAATATATCGTATTTAACTGGGTATGATATTTTAATGATTGACCTACTGCATAACCATGACTGAATATTTGAAAGACAAAACGAAAGAATATTTAAATTAGTCTTCACGGCACATTTTTTTCAACAACGGAAATTCCATTGACAATGAAAATCTTAAAAACTCAGAATGTCCATACAGACAGGCAACTGAATAAATTATATGTTGTAAATATGCATAATATGTGTGGACTTACTGGTCTAATTCTTGGAAAAGAAGGTCGCAGACTGCACAGCGTAATTCTCCAGAATCCTCGAGCTCGTCTTCTTCACGATCGTCTTCAACTGTGCCACTATGCTGAGATCCTGTCAAAATATAAAACGTGTGCTTAACAAACATATGAAAAAGACGATAATGTTCATTTTTAATCAAAGATTTATACTTAAGTAATTCAATACACTTTTTGATTCAAATCTTCTGTTTTGATTGCGAATTTCATTGTTAGATGTATATTATGTCTTTGCGTGCCACATGTTTGGAAAATTAATTCATTTTTAGCGATTAAATTGAAATCACTACATTATTTTTAATTATGTGTGAATATAATATTGACTTTTCACTGATTGTACGGTTAAAATTATTTATCAAAACTACTAACCTAACAAATCACTGGAATAAAAAATAAATAAATTTTAAATCACAAATAAATCAATTCCGTATGTGTGAATGGAGAGGATCGTCCCGCGGTATTCCACAACAAAACTTTAATGTGCCATAAAGGGAAGTGATACTCAAAAACAAAAGGCGTGTCAAATTGACATTAACCCCCACCTTTCAAACGCAAATACGAACTAATACTTCGAACAGGTAGGTAAATGTATGTAACTACCCCCGTGTCACTGCTATTATGGAAGATAAAAACGAGGGAAAAACAATATTGCCTTTGAGCACCCTCACAGGTGTTCAAGGGTGGTTCAATATACAATCTTATTTCAAAGATATAATTTAATCTTATATTATAGTGACAAAATACATGGAAGTGTACAAAATCTCAATAATTCAAATTTGATATTGAAATTCCATCAAGCACCCTCAGTCGATGTCTTTAATTAATCTTATATATTACTCGCAATAAATTATTGTAATAACATTTGAAAATTGTTTTGATTACATCAAAAAATAATATTAAATTAATTATAACATTGACACTGTGATCCGTACTAATTTTTTTCACACTTCATCTTCATTTTTATTTCAAATTATTTAATCTGTGAATTAATAAACTAATAAACTAAATTAATAAACTTGTGTTTTTATATATATTTTTAAAAACATTCCAATAATAGCATCAATTAATCTAAAAATAAAAATAGTATCCTCATGGAAAACGCACAAAGTTTATCGTGCTCAAATAATAAATAAAATCTTTTAAGCAACGAAAAAAAGGCTTTTTTGTTTAAGGGTATAAACCCTAAGCACAAATTATTATTGTGTTACCGAAAACAGTTGCTAATTTCTCTGTCCCACCTCTGACATTCGCCCTCGACAAAAATCAAGTCAAATCGTTAGCTTTTAAAGTCAGGTGAGACGACAGGTGTGCTGTACGTTGTGTTTTACCCTCAATTGATATGACGCTTAAACTGTGGTGCGTGAACTCGACGCGACAATGTAGGCTAATATAGTTGAAGAGCAATAATTAGATACTTTGTTTTATTTCGTTTTCAAATATATTCAATCGTTATTTACCATTGCTATAAACGTTGAAACAATCTAACATAACAGTTTTTATAAGCCTTACTTTATTATAATTCTAACAACATTTATTTTGGCGTTGTTTTTTTCATCTATTACTATCGAGTACTATTGAAATAAATCATTTTATTATGTAGGTTAATAAAAAAATCAAACGTAAGTATAGAATATTATGCTTCAATCACTATTTAGATGTTTTACAAATATTTTTTTATCTTATACGATTATTATTAGTCCACTACATAAATTTAAAACTTTAATATTATATCCTAATAATATTTATAAAAACAAAAAAGGCATTTGTGATGGTGGAAAAACATGTATTTAAAACATTAAATTTATTTCAAAATCAAGAGGGCGAACGAAATAGTATTAATGTGGAAGCTCTACCATTCAGTTGGTAAGTGCATACTGTTTTAGCAATCCAGACTACTGACTGCTGACTCAATGACCGATGGTCTGATAGTATACTCACCAGGGTGGTTATTTTTCACATCCCTCTCGTGAACTACTTCCCGTTTGCTTAACGTATATGACATCATGGGGTGAATCTAATTAAAAAATAATTGAAAGTTGTGATTCAAATTCTAACGTTTTTTCATGACGTCAATTACACGTTAAAAAGCTGTTATTTTGCATCACCATTTTAATACGTTAAAAATATATTATTCAAGAAGTATTGTTTAATTACTACTTTTCGTTATATATATATAATTCACCGTTCGTATCAACATGGGTTTACTTTTTGAAAAGAAAGAAATTTAGCAAAACAATAAAATTAATTTTTAGCCTTTTTTTAATATAAATCTTGAAAATTTTTTATGTCTATATGATTTAACCAACAAAAAATGTATTTTATTTCTGAAAGTACATACAGTTATTATTATTCCAAGTAAAATGTATGAGTATATGAAAAATAAACTCAGAATGAAGCACTTTATTATTTCTTAGTAGTAACGACGTAAACTTCCCCGAATGTACATATCACTAAAAACCCATCAATTCCATAAAGCTCCAATATATTGACAAAGCTTTTTGTTGACCCGTAATAATAGAAAGCTTTCCACTTTACACTTTGGCTCCGTAAAACGATTAACGAAGAACTTCAATAACTGAACGCTATCAATTGTTGAATACAGATTTTAAATATTTGTAGGAAGAGTTTGAGTTATATGAGATTCTTATACAGTTAATATGAACATAAAAACATAATCTTGAAATTTAACTAAGCAAAATTTGTATCACTGTTCTATCATTTTCAGTATGTCTATAACGACTTTAAATACAACAGCACTCATGCATAAAAATCGTGAAAATTAGTGTGCTCTGAACAAATAAACTTTTTCAAGGTGAATCAGGTCAAACATATCGTTAATGATGATACTTCCCATCTTTAAATAGTCATTTATATATATTTCTATTTAAACATAATATTTTCACTATCTGTAGTTTATGCTTTTGTATTACTCTTGAAAAACTTAAAATACAGTGCTACTCTTGTCCATTACTATTATTGTATCGATGATATACATACCGCAGTAGAATAAAGTTAGTAAAGTATACAAGTGTCGATATGCTTCTATAGATTTTTGATACAAAGTGTAAGTATCCTTCTTATGACATGTTTGGTTATGGAGTAATTACACTTCTTAATTATAATGTGGGTTTCGAGGTGAAAGTCTTTTAAAATAAGCATACCAGTGATTCTCATACATTTGTTCTAGGCAGATCACTACGCAAGAGTATAAAAAACTTTAAGGCTTATTGTGCTACTGACTCCAGAATTCAAAATGGCAAATTTGACACCTCGGATCGCTTGATAATTTAATAAAATGTTTTTTTCATCAATATTGCTTCAAAACATAATACTTAAACGCGAATTCTCACTCTGGTCGAATTCGAGCCCTGGTCTCAAACAGTGTGCACGTGGAGAGCATTGGGAGAGCATATCGACGGTGTTTTGGAGAATTGATGCAATCCTCAAAAATACGAAAATAAGTTAATGATTGGATCTCATTTTAATGACGGCAGAGCATGTTTCGGCCGAATGATGTAAATGAGAAAAATAAATTGACCACTTTTTGGAAGGGAACATCATGTTACATTGGTTTCAGGTATGATTATGTTCCTCTTTGAAATTGGTCATATATATATTTTATTAATACATATTAAATAATGCTTGCAGATGCAATATTCACTAGGTGAAAACTTATATTTAAATGTCACATTCAGAATTGATACTCTTTACGTTATTACGGTTGATTTAAAATACTTTGTCAATTTATGCTGCATCATCAATTTACTACGGACACCATTATCGGCGTATTACTTTGTTTATCGACCTAAATTGAGGCACATTGCATTTTTTTTTTTTACTTTTGGTTTAACGATTTTCTGATCGATCTGTTAATGGCGTGACGCCCACATGCGAGCGCGTGCATTGCGCAATGTGCTGCGCGCACGTCTCTAATGATAAAAATGCGAGATGATGAATGATGACGTTTTCCTCGCGACCGCTCAACAAATAAAATAATTCTCCCTAATTTCTTACCCCATTGTACATTAGCACCAAAAGGGTTGACAGTTTCCACAAATGGATATAAATTATATCTCTATTACAGCAACTATTGATTTATATCATAACTTTTATTGTTATTAATACCCGACGTAACTGTTAGAAGCAGTTATATAAAGACATTTTTCAAAGAAATAAACATAAAAATACAGCTAAACCACAAAGATTTCTAAAGATTCGCTATAGATTTTATGATTATGAGTATAAGCTCGTATTTCTGCAATCATATTATTAGGTTTTTAAATAAGAAATTTTCGTTAATAAGTTAGATATGATATTTCCAACCCTACACCATCTCTTGCACTGTTCATTAACCTTTTTACACTTGCGGACAGGTAAAAAAAGGGAAAGAAATTCGCCGACCACTAATACTGAAATAAAAATGGTTTTTTATGTAGCATTTTTTTAATCTTATATTGTGTACATAACTATAACTAACAAATATACATACGAAATTCTTGAAAATATATTTAGGTAGGGTTTTTCATCTGGGTTCACTATCCAAGAACAAATATTTCCGTTCTCCCTGAGTGTACCTGAGAAGATTTATTTATGACTGTCTATTCTGAGAAAACCAGCGACCATCGTGTCGTATCATGCTACCAAGAATTATTATTTAAAAATAACTAAAAATACAAATAAACGTTCAGGCGAAAGAAATCCTGTATTTAATATTTGTGCATGGTGAATTTCTTGAAATTTGGCATACTGTTCGCTGCCCGGTGGAAAGTCTCTGCGACCCGGCACTGGGCCGCGGACCACTCGTTGGGGAACACTGATCTAAGGCACGCCACAGCTAATAATGAATCTTTTCCTTAACCCACTCTCTCTAAAATATGTTTGAATACGTGTTTTATAATCTGCTCATAATAATCACTTTTAAAACTAAAATACATTTTTAATTAATGCTTAATTGGAAAATTGCAAGAGAATTTTGAAACGCGTTACAAAAAAATTAGGCAGTACGAAATAAGTAGTATCATATTTGCGTAAAATTTTAATAAAATATTAGTTTTTCACTAAAACTTCTTTATAACCATTTTTCCAATGCGCCATCACATTTGAAATGTATGCCAGCTTACAGATTAATTTTTACATGTCTTAATAATAATATTAGCCCATAAGCAATTTAAAATACATTTTTTTTAATGTTACGAGTGATACAATAATAAATTAATTTCATTTCACTTGCCCCGCCCAACCCGCGTTACTCCATTTACAAAATAAAATCCTTTATCTGAAATTACATACGGTTATATTTATCGCTACATTTAACGTCTATATTGGCTTACCAATACCATATTAGTTATGTATATTATAAATCCACGGTAGTTTATGTCATATCATTTGTCTGTATTTCGTTGAATTGAATTGAATCACAACGGCACGGCGGCTGTGAAAGTATGTGAAATAGCCAATTGTGAAAAATAAGTATTTCACAGTGCAGGAGATTGAACTCATTCATATGCTGTACAACTGAGATATCATCGTTATTTTTTTTTTGTTTGTGGAATACTTTGAAACCCCACATAAAATTTATTAAAACCATCCCGTGAGGTTAAATTGTGAGGATATTTGTTCACATATAATGAATGCAATTATTATTTTAATAATTCCATCCTATTTATTCGTATATTGTGGTTTTATTTATAAAATGATTTGCAAATAGCCGATTAGTCCAACATCAAAATAAAGAAAATTACTCTCAAATATTCTGACGGCTTTAAATTGGCCAATGGAGCTTTTAGGATCTCCCGGGTCTTTACTAATTATAAAATATATGCTATGTTAACATGAAATTAGAAAAAATAACCAACAGAGTAAAGGTACCTGAAATTACCTGTAGAGATTATGTTTCTGAGAAGCGTAGCAAAAACGTTAATTATTTTATGCTACATTTTACGGATAAAATTCTCAGCTTTCGTTAAAATACATATTTTTTAAATTCAATATCTTTATTTTTAATCAATCAGCACAGGATACTATTTTATATTAAATCTTCATAAGCACATACAATGTAAGTACATATACATGATTTTTAAACTAGATCAGACCTTCTAACTCTAATTTTAATATAAAATTAAAATTGATAACTTAGTTATACCACTTGGTTTATCACTAACTTGATGCGTTTCGCCTCTTCAGACTAACTTTATATTAAAAATGAACTTCCTCAAAGTTACCGCCGAATCCATAGAAAATATTCTTATTTTATTTAAAATATAAATTCAACCGATTGTTTCTTCGACTAAAAAAATGTTGAAATATATAACAGGAGACAATTTCAATTATGATTGCATTATATAAATACCGTATTATCAAATCGCATATGCATATCTAAATACGCGGGTCAGCACATTTGTGAGAGAGCTTATTCATTCGTATTTCATTACCAATGTTCAACAAATAAATAAGTTGATTATTAATCCGCAATGAAAATATTATTAATTCAAATCTAATCCTTGGCTGATACGTGGTACAATTGAACAAAATATTATTCCAACAATAAAATTATAAATAATATCAAAGGGTGTCTAAATGATGGCAATGAAAAAATCTTGTACTCGCATTGTAGGACACGGTCGAAGGGTGTGTGTACTAGTTTTTAAACCAAATCGCACAGCTGAAATATTACTGCCACACGTACAAATTTCGATTTATTATTGATACAAAAGTATATTATTTTAATAAAATGCTACTAAAAATCCAGTTTCTTCAGTATAACAACAGATGAACATAATACTTCAAAATTGTTGTTGAAAAGAATTTTGATTCAATTGAGGAATAACGAACAGTTATAATAAAAAGAATTCAGGATAAATTATTTAAGGTAATATGTTTCATTATGACATAATATGGCAGTGGTGGCGACCCTCACCAGTGAGGAATACGACTAAAAATGAATGAGATAGTCGATTTGTCCTTATATGGTGAGAGAATATTATTTTCAAGTTATCAATCATTAAATGTATCCAGAGGCATAATTGGAACTGTGATCTTGAGGCTCTCCAAACATAATAGTATTGTCTTCATCTCATGGTATGTTCATTTACAAGCTTTTTTATCGTATATATATATTCAATGATTCAAATTATAGACCTAAGAGAAATCAGAATATTTATCAAAAATATATGTCATTATGACAGTTTTACTTTCATTAACACATGAAAACACCTTATGAATACAAATCAACAATATGTTTTTCAATAAAACACCTGATTTTTATTTATTAAATCAATAAACAAGCTTTTATGTTCGTACAGTTTCACAGCGATACACCCCATATTGTTATACAATATGGCGTCACTCGCCCGCTTGTCATAAGCTTCATATTATTCTCGCAATGGCATTATTGTTATTGTAAAAGGGTAAAAATGCGTGTGTCGGTCCGGTTGTGTTGTGTGATGGTTTGCGATGCAACTGGGGGCTAATATGCAACCCCCGCGACGATGACAGATTTATCATACAACAATATGCATTTTCATATTTTTGACGCGTGAAATGAATTTATCGTTTTGTCGCGATGTATCATGTACAGGGTGATTGTTAGTATTTTAATAGCCTCTGAGATTCGTAAAAAACATTCATTGACATTTTAAATTCACTATGAAACTTATTGCTTTCTTTGTAAATAATATAAATAAAATAAAATGCACCATCACTATTGCCCCATTGCAAATCTGGTCATAAAATGGTCTGTCCAGGAAGAATTGAGATTTGATACCATTCAAGTAATTGATTTTTTTGCATATTAATTTTAATGAAGGTGTATTCGGCTTGATTACTAGAATAATTGATTTATATGAATTAAATCTTCAAATGCAATCATTTTAATTCTTCCCTATACGGAAATAAGTCGTTTGATTTACCATAATTACGTTATTTACAAAATATAAATTGGATTATTTAATCAGATTAAGTTTTGTAATTTAACAATATTAATGAAATATTTTTATAATTTAAGACATCGACGAATTTCTATATCAAATTTGAATTATTGAGATGTTGTACACTTCTGTGTATTTTGTCACTAACGACCCGGGTTTCGCCTTTCGGCATCTTCATGCATTCGAGCACACGAATGGACTCGAACTGACTAGTGACAAAATACATGGAAGTGTACAAAATCTCAATAATCCAAATTTGAAATATTTTTGATTTCTTTTAGGACTAAAGACATTACTATTTGTTATCTTATTATAATAAAAATCCACTAAGCAACGTCAATTCAATCAACATATTTAAACAAATATTTAAATTTTACAGTATTTCATAAAACCTTTCTTTGATAAAAACTATAATAATAAATAACACATATCTAATACGTAATACATATCTAAATAAAATGATATTTCATGTGTTCCGATTTACGAAAATTTGGTGGCACCCTGTTTATCCATCTATCAAAATTGGGGGCAACATCCATGTCTTATCATTTAATTTTATTTTCGCACGATTTGAGGATTAAAATAATATGAATAGAGATTTATTAAAACTGCTTTACAACTGTTTACTCACGAAATGGTTCGTGATGTGTTCATCAATTCATTTGAATATTATTTTCAATCCCATTGCATATCTAACTAGCATGCATCATTGATAAACTTTAATCTTCATCCAAAAAGGTATATACGTTACAATAATAATGAAACATCACAGTCACCAAAGGATTATTTGAATATTGCATGTGTTTTTTTGATAGAATTATTAGATAATTAGAGATAAATTTTTATTTACTTTCTTATTTATGAAGTTCTTTAAGTAGCCTTTAGTCATGATATTAAAAAGTAAGCATTTATCACCTGTAAATCTGAAATAATAACAATTAAAAATGTTTTGTGGAATATGTCACAGGAAGGTTAAAGAGTAAAAGATGACAAATTATTAGTCAACAGTATAAATCGTTGTTCTGGAGTACTAGTTTTGAGTAATTGGACTTTGAAGTTTGCCAAATGCTTAATATGGTATACCTTTGTTTGTTTATACAAAACTGTTTTTAGGTAAAAGTATAATATATAAAAATAAGTGTCAGTTTTAAACAGTAGAGTTTGAAATAATAAACATTTTGGTATAACTAACTCAATATGTCATTTCTTCGATTCAGTATTTTCTTCCGGAACAGCGACGAAACATTGTGTTTATTAATTGAAATGATCCTAATTTTCTTGGTATAATTATATTAAATTCGTTACGTTGATTAAAAATTTATTATCAAATTTGATTAAATGAGTAATATCTAGAATACTGTAAAATTATTTTGCATTATTTGAACAAAACAATTTTTTATCTCATAAGCTTTCGTGTGTTGGCTTAACTCTAAAGACGTTTTGATTAAGCGAATAAGAAGACTGTTAAGAGCATCTGTGAGACGTCATTGCAAGAATGCATAAGCAGTTAACCCCTTCAAAGTATTCATTACTTCCTTCGGGGACTGCTGATGGCCAATAAAGCCTTCTCAGTGACAACGACTTGGCAGTAATATTATAACATAATTTCGAAACTGTTATAGCGAGATTTGTTCATTAGGTTATAATTGCTTAAAGTTTATATAGCGAAGGAAAGTTATTAACTTGATAATGGATTCGAGTGATGAGGCTCACTCGGAAACAGATGTAAGTTATGACAAATATATTATATTCAAGTCTTGAGTATTTATAAATCTTTCAAAATCATATTTACGTTTTTAATAGTTCAACAAGATTCTGATTACGAATTGACGCAATCTATTATATTTCTGGTTTTGCTGTTTAACAATCCAATGAAGTTTTTAAATAGTATTCATCAAATTTATAGTGTTCAAAACCTAAATAAAAAAAATAAGCTTAGTTATTCAGTGAGCTAAACTTTAACGTTAAACTATACAAATGTAAATCTAAAATAATATTAAATGTAACGTTTCTTCTTTATCGTTAATAATAAAAGTGCATGTCCATACGACTTTAGTTATTTGTTAAAATATTACAAGCTTACATAAATAAGTTGGCAAAAGGAACGCAAAGCAGTCAAAGTATAACTAAAAAAAAAATTATAGGTAACAAATGTTTGCTAAGTGTTCGTAGGTGTTTATTTATTAATTCAAATGGTAAAATAATATCCCCATTCAAATTATTTAAATTCGATTATATTATTATTCAATGCGTGTGATATATCTACCATCTTATCAGTCACTGTAGATAACTAACTTAACATATTTTATTATTTAACGGCGTTGTGTGAAATAATTAAGATAACCATTGTAGCAAAAAAACTCAATTAAATTAATTATCGCAGCAGAGATCGTAAATCTGTTCAATTCAAATGTTTATGAGTTCTCGCAATATTAAAACTTTAATCGTTTTCACCCCGTTTCGCGAGTCGTTGGCAATAAACAGAAGAAATAAGACAAGAATAAACGCCAGTAAAGTTAACTTAGTAGGAAAGGGTTACTTAACAATCTTTCAGCTGAGATAATTTGAAATTTGTAGAGTGATAATAATTTAGTTGCGCCCGCTGCAGAACATAAATATTGCCATTTTACAAAGCGAGAAATAAGCAGCACATTTTACAGAACAGTGAGAATTTTAGCTTAGGCGTAAACAAAATAATTGAGTTTGATAAAATAAAAACACCAACATACGTGCTTAATTTAAACGATAATATATTTGTGGCTTTTAACATGGTTTCAGCACTGCTTGAAAACTGATTTAAAAATATTTATATTTAAAAAACGACGTAATATCTACGGAAAACTAATTAAGTAGGAGCTTATTTTTTATGCACGTAATTCTTTGCAGGGTAACTTCATTCATGCCATCTTTCATAAGTAAAATTTGTATATGTAAAAATAAATTAAACTTATAATATTACTTATTTATATATATGTGTCAGTTTTTTTACCATGTTCGCTCCCAGTGTGGAGCATTTGACCACCTAATGGAGGTATCTCAACAGAAGTATTCTATGACAATTGCATGTTATTCAGTTGCTCAACCTTTCTCTTTCGAAGAGAGTAGGGATAGAAGGATATGGCCAGGACAGGACTAATGGTTAGCTAATCGCTCTCGTTATGGCCTGTTTTTAGGATCAGATGTGTGAGGGAGTTTTAGAAATCACAAACACGCATGCCTACCAATAGAAATCCGCACATCGATCGAAAAATCATAAATTTCATGTTTCAATATATGTAAGTACTAGAATTTTATCGAAGATTATTTGTTTTTTAGGAACAACGATTTTTTCGAATTTTAGTCAAGGCTCATTTCATTTCATATAAATGAAAAAAAATTCTACATTAAAACAAAATAAATGAATATTGTGTGTAGTGACATAGAAAGGTGTGGATGTTATAAAATTTTACAAAATTATCAACAACCAATATGGTGGTTGAGGTAACATTATACTATTTTTATCTTTAAGGATATCAAATTTTCTTCAACTCGACGCTATAAATTTGTAAATGTATGCGTGTTATTATTTTATAATATTCATAACAGCTAAATTGCGGTTATATTATTGTACCAAGGGCATCTACTAATATAGTCACGCTAATTTCGTAAAAAGAATATTTATTATCTGATCCGACCATTTTACACCCATTCTTTTCAAATTATATCTATCATCGTTATATCGGTAATTTAAATTTTATATTCTATAACTTTGACAGCTCAATTGAAAAATCGTTTTATTTAACTGCCTTACGTCGTCAATGCATATTATCTTTTCACGTCAATAAAAAAGATTTACATATCATTCTTAAAACTATATCACGGAACTAGAGCTGACCGCAATTTACCTCTCGGCGTATCCATAAAATAATTATTCAATAAATCTTTCCGATACGGTCGTAATGGTAAAAAAATCTCCGCTATGTAAAGAATAAACAAACGATCAATTGCGCAAGTGCATTTTTATAAAAATACGTGAGTGAAAGTTCAGATACGGCGATAATATTGCAATTTCTATGGTCAATTTAGATTGTCTACATATCTCGAGTACAAAAATGTGTCGATCTCTAAACGGGCGCCCAAATAATACCTGTAATTCCGTGCAAGGTGGTATCTGAATTTGGTAATTCAATACCTTGCGGCAGTCACTTTCGTTGATTGTTCGTGAATTTTACGATGGCTTGTAAAAAAGTACAGTAGACGGTTAGCGAGCAATAAACCAATGTGTTTATGTTTCAACTGAAACTTATCAAGCTATTATAATCATCTTATTCCATGATATCGTCTGCATAGTGGTAAAAGGCGATAAGTCGAAAATCGGCTGTTTTGAGTTATGAAGACAGTACAATAGATTTTAGAACGGTCTATCGTCTGAAAAAACAAACTCAGTCATATTCCAGTTATGTTTTACGCAATTTGAAGAAATCAATATGAATTAAATCAATTTCGTTCACAATTGTTAGTGGAAAAAAAATACAATTAATATAACTAAAAAAATTATTACTTATAATTACTTAAATAAAATTCGTAAATGATAAACGAATCTCATAATGCGGCTGGATTAATAAATAATGACTAAGGTGTGTTAACAGAAAGACTTACATTTCATGATTTTCTTAAAAGTCGATTATCTGAAAACATGGTTCTCTAACTTAACGCCTTCTGCCAATATACCGACGATATATAATAATTTGAAAGAAAACTTGACATATTATGATACAGTATGTGAAATACAAATCACATAGTATCAATTCCTAGCAAAAGAAAAAGTAAATAAAAAAATATCCATTATCAAATTAATACTGTCCGTATTCACATTAAGAGTAATAAATTAAAATAAAAAGTTTTTACTTCCGCTTAAGGAGAAAGAAAATATCTACAATTTGTTAATATAAGTTAAGTAATATAAAATATGTTTACTGTCCAAAACACGCATCCTCTGAGTGACGGTAAAAAACGGGATGATCACATTATTCAAATCACAAATTGTGTCATCATGAACATATCACTCTAATGATGAGAAATCTCTTGTGTTACCGTACTTAGAAAAATAAATCATTTACAGCTGCTCCTAACATTTATTAAATTATTGACCTACATATTTTCTAATCAATCTAGATTCTAGAAGATGAGACAATATTTGCCTTCTGAATAAACGTTGATATTGGGGAAATAAATTGGTGGTAATGTCAGTCAATGCTGAACTATCTACTGTATTGGCGACCAGCTCGTCAAGCTAGGAGCCCGTTACAGTATGTTCCGCGCGAGCACTCTCGCCTGGCTGCACCAGATGTCGCCGTCACGCCTTGATTGCAGTCCATATTATCAATTCGGTTGGTATCACTACGCAATATCGGCATTGCTTTATGACGGAGGGCAAACGCTAACCGTGACTCTTCAGACGACCCCCGCCCTCTGCTCTTCGTGACAAAATAATGGGGTTGGAAAAATTAAAGGTGAAGAAATATTATCTCGCCACTAGGAATTTTGCACATTTGAAACTTGCAAATACACTCTTAATTTGCGGGGGAAAACTTGTTCGTATATGGGAAAATCTACATCACTTATATTGTTATTAAATTGTTCCATAAATCGTAAATAAGACAGTTCAACATCTCTCATTGTAAAAACAGAATTCGTAGTATATAAAATTAATTGATTGAATTGGCAATGAGTTGATTATTAAATTACGTTTCCATTAAATTATGGCTATAATAGTCAAATATTTAGTTCCATCATAAATGCATCATAGATGAAATCTTTGCAATTTTTATTTTACTACTTAAAATGTACATTTTCAGTATAGTAGAAAGTGATTTATGCAAGCATCTAGTCAATGAAATTTATTTTAAAGGAATACCAGAAAAACAGCTACATTATTAACTATATGTAATTGAGCCCATTGAAAAACAGCGTTGCCCTAAAAACATTAATCGGAGATAAAGGCGGTTGGTTGTTATGGAGATGCTATTTATCGCAAATGTTTATCTCTGATGAATGAAGATAGTTTGAGTAAATTTATTGAGAACACGGTTTATTGATCAAAAAATCTTTCACTGGATAAATGTGTTGACAAAAAAAAACCAAATAAAGACTAACGCTGTTTTTTCCACATATGGGCTCAATTATCAAACAGTTTCTGCACCTTTTAAGTAATTAACTATTATCGTATATATGATTTAATCCGTATCGTTATTTCTATATCTGATACCCGATGTTCCACGATTAATATCGACTCAGTGCCCAACCAATAATCCAATTCAATCGAAATACATAATCCTACTTTGTTGTTTATACTAGAGTCATAATCATATAACAGATTTAACTTTGTCGATATAACGGTTGAATACAATAAGCTTCTCCTTACAATTATTACATAGCAGATCTTAGATTACTTTCAACGCAGGCATACACTCTAAATCCGAGCATTTTATCGATCGTATCATTCTCACTAATATTTTTTATTATGTGTGGTTTATGGTGTTTATACATTTGACTTATTCGTCAAAGTAAGCCTACAATAATAAATTGTCCCCTTTCGTTTCAAGCCCAATTAAAACGTCCTTTATAATGAGGAAACGCGTGGCCGGATTGATGGTATCACAACAGCCCGAGTACCGAACCTCAACTGATAATGTATGCTCGCCTATCTCTTGCCAATCTCTCTTTATAGAAAAAGGGTTGAAAAAATCTGTATTATTATTTGGAACATAATCCATATTCACATAAAATTTTAATTCAAATATTTTTTTTTGACCCACGCACATGCACATGAACATGAATAAATTATAATTTCATTTAAAGCTTCTCATTTTTGATATACTCACTTTTCAATTATTATAAATGAATTGAAGCGCTAAGTCGCTGAACACGCTCCCGAAGGTTTTTATAGTTTCGAGTAAATCACGAAAAATTGTTATGAGCAGTATCTTAGAATTATTTTGTGTCTTCCGGTGTCTAACGAAAAGTGAAATATTGAAAAGTGAACACTATGGTTTTTTCGCAGCGCGTCAACCGTGTAAAAAAGGCAGTTTTGAGATTGGAAAAGTTTTGAATTTCGAATAGAGGACGAAATAGGAAGAAACTTTAGACTTGCAACTGGAAAAATTGATAGATCTGTTGATAGAGCACATACGTACATTAAAAACTTTTTTTTTTTTTTAACTTATTTTGTGATAAATTGCCAGGAGAGTGCTTAGCGACTCAGCGACTCAATTGAAAGTAGATGTTTAATATTATAGTTTTAGTTTTGTATATATAATTTACATATGAATAGAGCCAAGGATAGAATAATCATTTTACTTAACAAATACAAAACAACAATAACAACATAAATATGAAAAAAAAAAAGATCTTATAATAAATTGAAGTGCTTTTCGAGTTAAAATGTATGTTTTCAATCTATTTTATACACACACATTATACAAAAACCTTAGAATAGCACAACGTGGTATGGAGAGGTGCATGCTGGGCATAACGCGGAAGGACAAAAAGAGGAATGAGTGGATAAGGAAGCAGACAAGGGTTTGCGATGTGATAGATTTCATCAAAAGCCTCAAATGGAGATAGGCTGGACACATAGCTCGAAAAAGAGACAATCGTTGGACAATTTTAATAATCGAGTGGTATATAAGAGGTACAAAACGTCCGCAAGGTAGACCCAGAGGCCGCTGGATCGGTAAAATGATAAAGCTCTGCGGAAGTACGTGGCAACTCAACGCACAGAACCGAGATAAGTGGAAGCAGATTGAAGAGGCCTTCGTCCAGCAGTGGATAGATTCAGGCTGATGATAATGATAATATAAAAACCAACATAGGCGTATTAATATTTGATATTTGAAAAAGAAGTTTCATTATACCCTAAATCTAAATTCTAAATGATTCTGCACAACTAACTTGCGAATTTGAAAAATGAAAATGAAGATTTCATATTATATTTTTATTAAATATTTTGAATGATCTCTATAAAAAAAATCTATCATAAATTGGATTTGTTAAAATTCTTTTTCGATGTTATCAAAAAAATGTAAAGGAAGTGGGTAGAATGACAATGAAATATTTAGTGGCTGACTTCCTTGTAACGATTAAATAATAATTACTTGATGTTTTATCTGGCTTATACTTGAACTATTGATCAATTGATCAGGTTTTAATCAAGCGAACTCTTTTTTCGATTGATAATAAACCAGGTGCAGTAATATTCTGTACGTAATGCGTTATAACAATACTCATAACAATCAAATTAATTCTCTATGCTTGATTATTATAATCGTAGCAAAATGATCTTGCATTATATTGGCCATTGTGTGTAGAATTCTACACACACCTCCCCTAAATGACTTTTTAAATTTGACTTTCGAATCGAAAACAAAAATCACTGGACAAAAAAAAATAAAAACAAAAGAGTGGTGCCCAGTAAACGGTCACGACAACCTTTCGTGCTATTTATAAATTAAGCTCGTCAACAAGGAACCAGTGGCGTTCCATAAACGAAATATTTTTATCACGCCAGTTATGAATACGTTTAATTATGCGAACAGTTTAATTATAGTTCAAGAAAGTAATTAATAATTTTTAGCATTTTTAGTAACACATTTGTATTTTAAGTAACGAAGTTTTATTGAATAATGTCATAGAAATTGCGCATTTCTTAGTGTTATTAAATTCATGAGTCAATTGACCACACGTTTTATCAATGACAATATATACGTTGGTTATGAATATCATGACTTTTTTAAAACCATATCCGCTCCCTATTCGGAGCAGATGGCCATTACGCGGTTCCTCCAAGCTTCTCTGTCCCCCGCCAGTCTCCTCGCCTCCTCCCAGGTCATCCGAGCGTCCCGCAGCTCCGCCGAATACATCCTATGGATGGTCATCAGCGACCTTCCAGGGCGACGGAATCCATTTGGTTGGTAGAAAAGACAGGCAGGATGCAGGCTCCCCTGGGGCATCCGCAGCACGTGTCCAAGCCAGGTCCATCGTCGCTTTTTTATTTTGGACGTAACAGATGCGTACGCATACGGTTCAAGGAGTAACCAGAAACTGAGACACATCTAAAATAACAATATTTTTTTCTTCTCTTCCACACTTCATTTATTCGTATATTTATAAAGTTGTAACTGTTAGCCATGAAACATATTAAACGAACGCTAACTAAAACATTTATTTGAAATCCCTCCAACATATGGTGGGGCATGTTTCTTTTAAAAAGGCTTACAATTAAAAAAAATATATTAAGATTACTTTTTCTTGATTTTAATCTATGACACGTAAGTAACGTATTATAACGATGGTAAGAATTCAAATATTAATCAGTTATTGTAACATTCATTGAAACATTTTTGTATCGCTATCAAACTATATTTTATAATTGAAATAGTTTTTGGGGTAAACCGTTTTGATTCGCACGACTCTGTAACTTATGAGGACCTTAGTGGTTGTACATTCGGGGTGGGTTCATATATTGGAAGACGGGAAGTGGGCACGCGCGGCGACCGGAAGTAGATCGGACCGACGCCGACGTGACGCTGCGGAAGTTGCCATCGGATGGATAAATTTTCCCCGCAGGTACGCCAACTGCAGGAAACTAAGGGTGAACTTTGTTTTTATTTATTCATATTGATATCGTTTTAATTTATTGTGTACAGCGATGGTCTACGAGACAAAATATTAGCGAATAAAATTGGCTTATACTATAAATTATAAACTTCATCTTTCTTTTTTAATTATTGCATAATAGATATTTGACGAAAATTTTGTTTTTAAAATTTTTTCGAGTTCTGTTTTCAACAATTTTTCGTCTAATCACTAAAAACTTGAATGCTACAGAAACAAATGAAATATCAATATGATCATAAATAATCAATTAAGTCAGCCTTCATAACCGGGCGCTAGATCATCACTTCAATCATAAATTATTATAATTTAATTAAATAAGAGAAACAATATCCAGAACAATATTAAAGACATGAAAATGAATTACACTATTCATATAATTTCTTTATTATTATAAATTGCACGTTTGCCAGAACGCAAGGTTGATTAACAGTAATATAAAAATCATGATTTTCTCCAAATGATAGCAACTTAACGTTATATGCTCAATATTAACTATCTACCAATTGTCTATGTTAGTAAATCTAACACAAAATCTGTCAATTTGATGTCAAAATAATTTAACAACGAAATCTAACAAAGTTGTTTGATGTATTATGTAAATATTTCAGATTTTACATTTTAAATTATTATAAAAAGAGTGATGATTTATTTTGACAGGAATTATATCTAGCAAATAAGTAGTGGCCTTCTGAATAGGTTATGAGATAAATAGGTGGAGTGACAGATGGGAAATCCGGCATACTCGTGAACTTATTCATTACGGTGGGAATATAATTTATCGTTTTAGTGGGGCAAAAGTGAATTGATTTTGTATATGTTTTACTTTCATTAAATACTTGTGTCTGTTAATAAATTTGACACCATTGATTTCAACATGTCAATAGAAATTAATAACTGTTTATGTGAATAATGAAGTAAAACAATTATATGTGATATTCGATAAAATATTATTACACACTAATAAAAAAACGTGATCAAAAAAATAAGGACGATATTAAAAAGCATTTGTAAAATACTTTATGGTTTCTGTTGTCCTTATTGGCAAACAAAAAAATTGAATAAGAAGATAGTTTTTATGTATTAGGAAAGTGACACGTATGCAACATTTTATGTTATCTTAAAGTACCAACATTTCAATATATTTACATTTGAATCTTAAATATAGATACATAAATGTACTCAATTTCAACAAGGTAAAAACTCACCAGCATCTCTGTCATGTCTGTCATCTTGGGGAGCCTGAAGCAGTTCTTGAAGAAGAAGTGGTTCTCTGGGTCCAAGAACCAGCTCTACTCCGGTTGCTATGTCTCGAGATACACAGTACCACAACTGCAAAGTAATTAAATATATTTATTTTCATTAAGTTACATATAAGATGAATTTCAAATTTAACATTTTTCTCCATATACCTCAATGTTTCCAACGTTCTCGCTGAATAATGAAAGCTATAACATTTTTTTCCCCCTCTTTGCCTACGAATGAACTTACGTCCGTTATAATAATATATATTGTATTACATATAATATACTTGTTTTATGATATCTTCAAAAACTGTAGGCAATTTGAATGAATCATAATTCGATTGAAGAATTTTACTTCAAGTGATAAAACTGCAGGAGGACAATGTTTTGGGACTAGCCTATCGTTATTATTAACTATGAGCACTGTCTAGGGATTCCAACTCTAATATTAGAATATTCAATATCCGAATATATTCGGCCCTTTTTTTAACTATTCGAATAGTGTTCGTAATTATTTTTAATGAAATGTTTTACAAAATTGACGAAAGATCACATCACAATTACTCCAGATTTCAAGAACAATAACGAATACCCCATGTAGTGGCTGTTTTTGTGTTCGCCCAGCTCGGGTGCTTTTTACATCTTAATATAATACTTGTGTTTAATGAATGAATCAGGGCTAAAAAACCATTTCAAACATGTTGTAATTTCAGTAGACGCAGCTGCTTAATATTGTAATACAATGGAACGGTATTGGAATGTGTATTTATGTAATGTTGTTTTATTAATTATTCAAATCGAATTTTGAATATTATTTTCATACTTCTGAAACTAATCGAATATTCGAATAGTTTCAGTTTTATTATTCGATATTCGAATAGTTGATATTGACGAATAGTTGGGATCCCAAGTACTATCCATAGCATGTGTTTAGCGGACCTAGAGGATGCTCGCATTCCAAAGAAAGCAATTGATGGACGAGAAGCAATCGGATGGTTTACAATGCTCCAAATAGGGAGCGAATATGGTAAAAACTATTTAAAAATATTCAATATTTTTCAATTTTGAACACACTTTTTATGCTTTATAGTCGTTTCTTATAAAACATTTGGTATGACATTGTATATATTGAATGGATATAATATTTTAAAATAATCTTTTTTGAATAATAGGTTGATTATTAACTGTAGCCTAGTATAACAGGCAATTAATTGTCTATTCGGAAAAATACCTAAATGAATAGATTGGACCCAAAACGCCCGGCGTTGATGGAGGTAACTACGTGATTGCGTCTCGTCACGTCCATCGCCCGCTGTAGATCTTCTTCACGCTCGTAAATTGAGATTTATGCAATCCGTGAGTGTCTTATTCTAATATCTCACCTGTCCGGCCAATAGGAAGTGCTGCAGGTTGACCTCGTGGCTGTGATTGGATGAGCGGACGAACTTGAGCCAATTGGAAGGCTCGTGTGAAGCGTCTAACCAACCGCGGACACCTGTTCCAGCAATTACCTGACAACAAATTCATAATTCGATTAATAATACAGTATTTACAATGGATGAGCACTCGTAGTTCATTGATAAACAACTCGCACGACCATGATTGTGTTAATACATATAATACACAACTACAGAAACATTTAAACAGTATATAAGGTACCGAGCCGTCGTAGAAAATAAGAAATTTTAAATTCAATCATTATTGTAATAGATTTTACTGATTATTTACCAAAAATCGCTAAACAGCGGTATCGGCCACTATATTTACTTCCATGATTCTTTACTGCTAGATTAAGGCTTCGCTACATTATATGATAACATTCAGACCAACGTCTTATTATTTGATATTCAGTGACTGTTTTTAATCCAGTAGTGTACTTTGTGGTTATAAACACCTGCAACTTAAGGCCTTCAAAATTCATTATTTCATAGCGTATTTGCTAATGAATTGTTTGATACAATTTTTCAAAGGCGCAGTCAATAACAAAGGTATTTATTATATTTGAAACCTATGCAAGCGCCTGCTGTAAAAAAACTAGTAAAAAGTTATTATTTAACTATTAATAGTTAGAATTATCTCAGTGGAAAATTACGCCATTGTTTACCAGTAAGATGCATCCATGCATCTGCGTCTGTTGTGCAGTGGTCAACGTCATTTGCTTCGGTTACGGATGTCTTAGGGTTTAAATCCCGGTATGGACAGTTTAATGAACTGAGTGATTAAGATACCTCCATGCTTCACATTGGGAGCGGACAAGGTAATAAAATAACAATACGATGAATAGAGATGTAACTATCATATCGTGTTTCCATGATAATCATCATAGCTCTGGCGTTAACTCAAAACTATAATAGCTGAATGCTGAACAGGTGATTAAGTTATTTACTTTGTTGACCTAATAACCCCAAGTTTTTACTTTGAACTAACATTTTTGATAATTTATCATAAATTATTTATACCTGTGAATATCCAAATAAACACAAATACTCTAAAGAAGGTTTTTTGCCATGAGTTGTTTTGAGAGCAATATTATTTAATGAACTAATTATTTCATTAGGAAATTATATCGGCTTTCATCACTACTACAAACACCTCTCACCAGGTTTTTTTTTATAAATTTGATTAATTATAAAATATAAAACATCTATCATCAGCCTTACGCCTCAAAATGTATTAATTCCTATTGAAAAATCATTATACATTTACAGAATTGCTTAATTCCGGTAAATTTATTAATTACATCAATAACCGAAATGCACAAAAAATACACGTTTCAATTATTTTGCGCGGAGATAGTCGATTAATCATTGGATGTTGAAATATAATGGTCTTGTTCGTGTAAAAGATATTCTTTAAGCATCTCATCAGATGAGTGATGTAAAATAAATTTACTAAATCAATCATATTTCTTTATTAACTAACTAAAACGTTAATGATACAAAATCTCAATGCCAGAGATGGATTAAGAAAAAAGCTTTTATTACCTTCGACCAGTGACTGGCGCGTTAATAATTGTTCATGCAACAATGCAATTAAGAAATTTAATTTCGAGCACATTCTTGAAATTTAAATAGTATTTCGCTCTTTATTACTATGCGACAGTGATGCGCAACCGACGGCCCAAAATTAAATTTGACAGGTATTTTTCAATTGAGAAAAAAGTGTGATTGATAATGAGAACAAATTCACAATATTAAACTTAAAATTCAGTAGTAAAGGGACAAAAATGAATCGTCACTGACAGATTGAAGACTGATTGGAGAATCTTATATGAAACTTTTAAGATGGAACTGTCAATTTATGGTGGAAAAGCGTTATATTTTAAAAAATAAAACACAATTTGTTTGTACTACTTCCACATGTTTATAATGATCAAGACCGGTTTCTCTCATTATGAGCACTATCAAGTTATTAGAGCATAATCAGTTGATAACGCTCGTGATGAGCAAAACCGGTCCTGATCATTATGAACATGTGGAAGTAGTACAAACATACTGTGCTTTATTAAATTAATTTAAAAAAAATGAAACTTTTAAATAATAAAATGTATTTATAGTTTACACATTAATAGGGTTGTGCACCACTGCGTTAAGGGTAAGTAAAAGACAGAATTTAAAATGACAGTGAAATCAAATCAGGAGAAAAACTGCTACGTGATTTATTTACAAAAATTCGGGTAACTGATAAAATCAATCTCGCTATAATTTTGAAAATATATCAGTTAATTTAAGTAGTACCTATAATAATGTGCTTTATGTGACTATTGCGTATTTCAAATTATTTCATATTTTACGGAAATATTTCGATGACCTTCTTTAGTGCAAAGATATGGTATGTCCAGTTTTTTGTCGAATTAGATTTAACATAAACAAACCGTTCGTCTGCATCATATCTTTATACTTTAAATATACTGTACGTCCAAATAGGGTATTTGAGGAGATATTACATTTCCATTTCAAATCTCAAAACAAGCAAAACTGGCTATTCAATATTTATTATTTTTTGCATTTAAACATCGATTCGTAAAATCTTACATGACTATTTTATGTCATTAATAGATGTCACTGTTACAGAAGCCGCCGCATTTTTTAATTTTTCTTATTTACCTGTTCGATAACTAGAAATGAAATATGAAATATCTTTACAAGCATTGTATGTGTTTGTCTCAGAAATAATGAACAATTAAAAATACATAATGTTACGATGTGTACAGAATATAATTGTCTTTATTTATTAAATACGTATATGCCCCTTGATTGAATGCATTCGCTAATAAACATTTACATAAATCCACCTCTGCGTGACATGGATTGAACTAGATAATTATGACGTTGAACAGAGCACGGTCGACATGAGAGTAGGTGCGCGTGCTAGAGAGCGCCTGCAGTTATCCCCAACCTCTAATGTTTAGATCGTTACGCGTGGCAAACAAATGGAAACATACGAAGATGAAATTATTTTTACTCCCCACGGCTACTGACTCAATATCATATTTTGCAAGAATATTTTTATCAGGAAGAATCATCGTGAAACCTCTGATAACTAGTCAACTCATATTCTGTTACTACCTAGCTTAAATTTGATTTATATAATATTACAGTAATCATAATTGATTATTAATTCATAATGAAGGTTTCTTTGCTAATTAAAAAAAACATTTACATGATTTTTCTTAAATCTTTTGCACAGATAGTTAATACTATAGAATAGAAAATATTCGTATCCACCCGTCACACAATAAAATCAAACGGTACATACATTTAAATTAACATATTGTATTTTACTCGGTAAATCCACGTGAGAGTGTCAATTTTCAACTCGAAATCGTATATCGAAATAATTTGTGATTTTTTCTCAAATTGGCTGGCGAATATCTTTCGTAACAACGTTCGAAAAATAATTAAAATAGTTAATTTATGTATTATATTCTCTTAGTTTTTTTAATATAACCCTACATTTATCGTTATTCTTTCCATACACTTTCAGTGAAACACCTGACGACACCTGTAACATTGCCACGTAAGTGTACTGCCATATTATTCACTGGTTTGCGTATACGATAAAATTACTGAGTTTTAAATACGACCACAGATGTCTCTTTTTCTTAACAAAGTCGAATCCATTTAATTTTTATAAAACGTGACATACTCTAACAATTAGGGTTCAATTGAATATAGTTTTTTCACTTAGTTTGGTTACTTATTCAGCAAACCAGGGAAATCATTTCAGTTGTATTCGGCAAACGGAAAAATTTGCCAGCATGCAATTTTTTATTTCGTCTAGGTACATATATATACCTATGTGCAAGCCAGTGCATTAAAGGATAAATGTGGGTTTTTTTAAATTAATTTCCCTTGAAATTAAATCCCTGCTCGTAATTCCCAACATATTAAATTTAAAATAACATCTTAGTGCAGCCCTTTATTAAATGAGATGTTTTGTAAACAAATATTAAATATAAAACAATTTTTTTAATTTAAAAATCGTTAAACTAAGCTACTCGATAAACAATATTTCTCAATTATTGATATATTAAACGCGCATTGTTCTTAGAAGAATACATGAATTATTGGAGTGTCTTAATAAATAACGTATAGAACATTTGCTTTTTTGCCCTAGTAAAAATTCAATATTTGATATAAACTATTTACTAACTGTCAGTTCGAGTTAATTCGTGTACTCGAATGCCTGAATATGCCGAAAGGTGAAACCCGGGTCATTAGTGACGAACATGGAAATGAACAAAATCCAAATTCAAGTCATACGATATTTCGTAGATTTTTACAAACATTCAAAAACCTACTAATATATTTTAAGATAAATGGAATAAATTGATATAACTAACTCGACGTTAATTATTTTCTACGAATTTAACCATTACGCAAAATAATTAATTGTCTAGAATTATGGCGGTAACCAAACTGTAATGATAATAATTACCTACATAACAACAAATTAATATGATAAAAATTGAATAAAACAATTCACGCGCAGGTGGTAGCTAGTCAGGAACCAAATCCCACATCCTTTTATACTTTAACTAATTATGCAACAATGATTCGAGCGTGGGAGGAAAGATAAACAAATCTTTGCTGTTTTGCGGTAAATTAGAGCATTTGAGTTATTAATTAGGAATAATATTCATCACTGATGTCCGTAATTCAAAATTAAATATTCACCCTTCATTGAATGATAAAACTAACCTGCGATAAAATGATATTTTTTGTCTCTGGAAATACTAGTAATAAAATATGTAAATTGAAAAACGATTATCATGAAAAAATATTCCAGTTCCAATTGCGAATGCGCACTAGGTAACTTCATACATTTATTTTCTTTTAGAGTGAAACAAAATACATCAATTTAATTGTGTTTTTAAAATGCATGCCTTGTATGTATAAAGTGTTTTGATTATTTTACCAATACATACTATTACACAGTTGTTTTGCTTAATTCTTTTAGCACGAAATTCATTTGACATAAAAAAATATTATTGTCCACATCAAACACTCAAAAGATAGTTGACATCACATCAAAACATGAGTTTTCTAAAGTGACAATAAAAAATCCGTATTATGTGTAGGAATTTTCATAATAATTCAGGACATAATTAAGGCTACTTAAAATTGCTGACTTTTACAAAAAATCAGTGTAAAAAGGATAGATTTAAATAACTAATGCCGTATTTTTATTGACGTTTAATCTTGTGTAATGTTTGGCAGCTCGTATAATGAATATAAATGGCCTTAATTTTAATGTGTTGATTATTGTGGTTGAATATGAGTGCCAAATGTATCATCAATCAAAATTTATTTATTAGCGTCTACCTGGACACAAATAGATATACCCTTGCTACTTTACAAGATAAGTAATATTCATTGAGATGTTTCTTGTTGGCGGCGACTTGCAAAAAATGCCTTTGACACACAATAGATATGTTCGACGGGGATCGGTCTTTGTCAAAATCACGAGACATGTTCAACTCCCTAACACCTCTTTTGGGAAACCCCGTCGAGACCATTTATAACTCCCTTTGCTACCGCTGGGCGATGTGTCGGGACACAAGTGCCAAGAAGTGCAATTCTCGGCCCCTGAAAATGGGTGCAGGGCTCTTGCGGCGAGAGATCGCAAAAAAATGATGAATCATCGTATTAATTAGAATTTATCTATAGTGCCTGTCCCTGCGTAGTATCTTCTTTAAGACTAGGGTTCTCCCTTCTTACTATTGTATCTTTTGTTACACTTGTTCAAATCATAATGTTATCCAAAAGCTTAATATTTTATACTATGTTAACTTCTCAAAATTATTTCAAAGGTATTAGTATTAGATATACTATGGAACTTAATAGTTTCGCGTTTTAATTTTGCTATGATATGGATGTCGGAATGCTTCCAAACATTCTATAATGTTAAAAATATATTTTTTAACACGAACTTAGAATATAATGTTATACCTTCTGGCAATCATTTAATAATTTAAACGTTTTTTTTAAACCACGCGGTTCCTCCAAGCTTCTCTGTCCCCCGCCAGTCTCTTCGTTTCCTCCCAGGTTATGCCAGCATCCGTAAGCTCCGCCGAATACATCCTATGGATGGTCATCGGCGGTCTTCTAGGGCGACGGAATCTATCTGGTTGGTAGAAGAGACAGGCAGGACTCAGGCTACCCTTGGGCATCCGCAGCACGTGTCCTAGCCAGATCCATCGTCGCTTTTTTTTTTATTTTGGGCGTAATAAGAGGCTGGTCCGTCCGCTCTCTTACCTCCGAGTTCCTGGCAAAATCAAACCACCATACCCCTAGTATTCGCCGCAAGCATCTATAAGTTATTATTCTTGATACGTAATAATTGCATGTCACTCATCAAAAGTTATGTATGAATGTCGTTAGTATTATAAAGTAATACTTATCTAATTACATCGCCAATGTTATCCAATTTTATGAATCTATTCCAATTTGCATTTTAAATATTTAGATGATTTTGTTTACTTACGCAAAAGTATTAACTATCTTAAATATATTAGCCCAGACCGGTCTGTAGGCGTAGATGTAGACGTTTTATTATTATCACATATCACATGTAGGTATGAAATTTTCTCATGACATAAGCGTCAGAGGTGTAAATAAACAATACACAGAGTTCCGACGTGACGCAAATTCCGTGGCAAACAACAATCATTCCTTCAACATGGAAACTAAAGAATGGCTACTTTAGACACGGGCGATCCCATTAGTTTAAGAAATAATAAGATTTCACGTTTTCTACTGTATACTTAAAATAATCAGTCACAATAAATAAATATGAAGAGCTTATGATAAAATCGTTTGATGTTGTTTGATGTTATATTATTATATATTTTAATCATACTTTTAATTAATAAAAACATTACCTTACATTACATAATAATGTTCCTAGTTCTACGACGAAGGCGTCTCAAAACTTTTAAAATGGATCAGTTAGTTACGTTCACACATTAAAAGAATTCATAGCAGCATTAAAAACTTCACCAATAATTTGCTATCACTCAAAAGTGATTGAGGTGTAAAAGATTATTCTGTTTATTGAATAATGAATGCACCCGGATACTTTTCACAGCTTTGGCTGGTCAGTTTTGAAAAGATTTTTTTCAAGCAAGGATATCTATTGAATAATATGTGATCAAAGCCAGAGAGAGCATCCGCATCTCTATTTATCTGTTCGCTTTAAGCTTACTAGTATTATATCGATCCTTTTATAAATATTCGAGAAATATTGGTAATCCCTTTAAAGTATGCCAAGAGATTCGTGTAAATAAAGGGCTTTTGATGCGCTCCTTAAAATGGAATTCCTATTACCTACTCAGTTGCATTGAAAACATACAATTGATTAAGTTGTTGGACGCATTTTACAACATGGGTTGCTTGTTACCACCAAACTATCACACTCACAATAACACATAATGAATTTAATAAAAATGTTTATATCGATAACTCGTAACTAAAAAATTTTCGGCCAATTGTGAAAACTGATCAAAACAACCTGTCGTCAAGGTTATACATTTTTAAATCCAGAATCAAAGCTCACAAACAATAATATATTCTCATTCTTTCTCTTTAACCCGCTAACCGCTAACGTCTCAACTGTTAAGACGGCAGATTTCAGTGTGTTTATAGCCGATACTCCAAAATATAAAAGTGGTAACAGTGTTAAAACTTGTGTACAAGCTAATTATTATATTAAGATATAGTCTGAATAAATTTGACTACCACCAACACTACTGAATTAGTTTTTGAAATATTTTGTATTGCAATATCCTTTAAACGGCTCAGCAAGGAACGGGTTAAAACGCATTCTGAAACACTATTTTATTATATAACCGACTTTCGGCTTTATAGGACACCACCTCGATATCACGGACTAATCCGTATCGAGGTTTTTATGTACATTTAAATCATCGTCATATTTTTGTAAATTCCTACCAATTAGGCATTAAACTAATAACTTGCTTTAATTTTCACACATTCCACACACTCAAATATTCCATTTAAAAAAAAAGATCAAAAATTTGAGATATAGATTTAATCGACACAATCAATCAGTTGAGCGTCGACGCGCTATCAAGTTGGATATGAGCTAGTTTATAATACCCTCTTTTTCTACTCCCCGTGATGGAATCTTGATAAACTTCTCATTTCATGATATCACTATTATCACAGACACCCCAAAAGTATCTGCCACTTAGAATCGTGTACGAGGGTAAAATTAGAAGTCTAATAATTTCCGAAACGTCTACAGGAAACATTCTACCCGCTACATTCAACGAAGATAAGATATCTACGGCCCACGCGGATCGTAGACGTCTTGAAACAACGGAAGAAAACTAGTAGAAAAAACTAGGGTGGCATACACAAGTTGAAATGGATTTTCTTACTTTATTAAACAGTTACTTGCCTGTGATTTCTTTAATTAAATGATGTCAACTTGCAATTATTATTGGTGGAAAGACATTATGTGAAAAATAAAAGCAGAATTACTTTGTTTTGGATAAAATCGTGATTTTTTGGTTGATACTAGGGATTCCAATTCGAATATTCAAATATCAATTTCCGAATATATTCGGCCTTTTTTTAACTATTCGATATTCGAATATTTGGGCAATTATTCGTAATAATTTTTAATGAAAATTTTACAAAATCAACGAAAGATCACATCACAATGTCTCCAGATTTCAATAACAATAATGAATACCCCATGTAGTGTTTTTTTTTGCATTTACCGAACTCGAGCGCTTTCAGTATCTTATCATAAATCATAATACTTGAGTTTGACGAATGACATGGGGCTGAAAAAAACCCCTATAACATGCCGTAATTTCAGTAATTGAAAAAAAAACCGCTGGAGTAATCCGACGCTGCTGCAAATTTTATGCATTTTAATACAATTGAACCTTGTTGGAATGTGTATTTCTATTTTTTCTATCTGAGATTTGACAGATGTTGGAAAGAATTTTGTCGTAAATTATTATAAGATGTAGGTGACACATACTAAGAAAATATTATTTGTATCATGAAACGATTCGAATTTTCAGTTTTACTATTCGATACCCGAATAGTTGAAATCACTAGTTAATAGCCATTACGATACTGTCTATACATCTATTTTTTTACTAATTCTTTGCCTATAAATTGCATTAATTCAGTGATAGTACCCGAATGGGTAGAAGATATTTGTATGATATAATTATGATCACATGATGATTAATTATTGGAAATGTTGAATATATTATACTATTTTGAACAAATCAAAAATAGTTTCAAATAAATATTCAAAACAATTTTGAAACCCTGAAAGGGAAGTAAAGAAAACTGTCGGTAGCGAATGGAGAGACATCCGACGAGCGATGGGCGGATATGTTGCGGTGATAAGATGGGTGGGATAAGCAGGCCTAAGGGATAGGCGGAAACGTTAACAGGCTGCTAGCTGGAAAATAATGTTTTATGGTTGAGACAGCGACAGGAAAACTTACGCGGGTTTTCTTTTATTCTATTTTTTTCTAGCATAACAGCAGTATTAGATAACGTTCTTTACTTGAATATACGCATATTGGTAAGAGATACTTCTAGAGAAATTTAAATAACGTATTTTTTCAACGAGAATATTTTAAGCCACTACGTTATTACTATTATTCAGTAGACACTTGTTCTACACTATAAATGGGGTACTCACAGGTTCATACCCAGTAAAAAGTAACAATAAAAAGTATCCAAAAATACAATAATTTTTCATACTACTTAATCACATTCTTTTTAATTTAGAGAGAAAAGTAAATATTAAACGGCATTCATATACTGCGATAGTTTAAGTAGCTTTACGGCGTTTTTCAGCTGTCTGCTAATAGAATGTTGAATCACACTACATCGCGAGGAGCACTTGACGTTTTCAGACACCCTCCTTCAGAGTTACAGTCAGCCCGTCACCTCAGCAGGAAGCGAACGGCGCCGGAAGTGATACCTCTATTTCACCCTCCACCTTCATGTCTGGAGATAACGCTTCCGGTCAGGAAGGCTTTCGTTCTCTACGTTTGCATAGCTAATGGTCCCTTAGAAATCGGCTAGATCGTGAAAAGCCAAATTGAAAACCGTGACCCATATTTTTAGGTAACACGCAAAATATCACGAAACTGGATTAGCCATAGCAATTTATTATGATTATTATTTGTTTGACACGTCAAGTAAACTTTATTCAGGCTCTTAAAGTCATAATAAATAAAGTGTTGGGTATCATTAAGAACACGTATCTTGAGTTAAAATGAGATATGGCTTTTTTATATTATAGCGAACGATTTTCCACGTGATATGATTAGTATGCGCGAAAACATTTAATATGAATTACTCCACTAACAGCAAAGAAATATTTTATTAACGTGGCCTATTTTTATAATAAAATATAAAAAATCCACATACTCAAAGTGAATGCACCCTCGTTTGATATTCTTTATAAGCTGCCAAGCGGTATTAACTTTATAATCATGATTAGAGACAAAATAAAAGGGAGGTAAAATCCAGTAGGTAAATTTATGTCGTTTTAATACAATGGGTCTATAGATATTTATAATTTCAATGAGAAATAAATTTTTGTGATCACAAAAAACTATATAAAAGTGTTTGAACACAAAATCTATTTTGGAGATAATCTCTTTGCAAGAATGTCATAATGATTACTCATATTTGACTTTTATGATCTTAACTAACAGCAATATTATTTATATAATTAGTATCACTTAACAGTATTCACAAGATGACTGATTTTTTAACAATCTAATTTAAGACATCGACTGAGGGTGCTTGATGGAATTTCAATATAAAATTTAAATTGTTGAGATTTTGTACATTTCCATGTATTTCGTCACTAACGACCCGGGTTTCGCCTTTCGGCATCAAACTGACATGGAACAACGAACATGACGAACTAGAAATGTACAAAATCTCAACAATTCAAATTTGAAATTGAATAATCGTTCATATATGAATCATGAACATTATTGATTTTAATTGTCAACTGGGATATGGAATTGATACATTTATTTTTAATATAATTATTATGTATATAATATAAGTGTTATTTTTTTTCTAGGTACATTATCAAAAGCAGATATGAACCCTTTCCACGTGAAATATCAATTTTTCTGACATCACTCGGCAGAGAGGGATGAAAAAATCGCAGCAGGCCACCCGCATCCTTCCATAAAGGGACAGCGAGAAAATTAAAAGCTTTTCCTTGCTTTTTTCCAGTGGCAGCCTCGAGAACGCCCCCTAGAATATGTGAGGCGGGAGTTATCGTTGTCATAAAAAGTGGGGGCATGACCTCATCACTAAGTGAATCTCAATCGTTTGTTTAATAATATTCCGAAGTAACAGATACGATTTTTTTATAAAACATGTTTGAGATATGCTGTTCCAAATCGTAATTGTTAATATTACCAACAATTTCCGCTAAGATACTTAACAAAACGTTTACTATCTTATTTCAGAATTTATCAATAAACGAAATAAGATAATAAAAAAACATCATTCATGAACAAATTAATTATTTATTGAACGATTAGTTAACAAGTTTATTCAATAAAGTCCATGAACGAATCGAATGAATAAAGTAACAGTTTAGAAATTGCATTTTAATATAACAATATTGTTATCAAACTCTTCAAGCTAGAATTTTATTAGGAACGATCGTTTATATTCATGATTAATCAGACTCATTTTTTATTGGACCTTCCCTGACAGTATCCGCAATAAATAATGAGATAATTAGTTAAATTTCGACAACGTTGTATCAAAATGTTACAACTTATATAGAACTTGCTTTAGAACCACTGTCAGCCAGAATGCGATCAACTTATCATAGGGTCATGAGATTATGGATTACCCACGTTATTATTCTATCAAAGTCTGCTAGACGTCTTGCCCTTTACTATACCATCCATCTACTTCGTACTCGCCAATTTAGGGAGTATATTTTTGTCACGTATTATTCCATAACTGAAATATATATAAAACGGAGATCCATTGAATTCGAAATTCCTATAATGTTACATATCAAATTGATACAGATGTATCATTATAAATGTCACGGTTATAACAAACACACGTATGCGTATTGATATGAAGCGATAAATATTCGTTTGAAAATTATGTTATGACGATAAAGAGTAATGTTTCGTCTTATTATATTAGGTATCTAGACCCAATTTCTAAATTCTTTTGTAAGACAATAGGAATATAATAAGATAAGATATTTAATATTATATCAATCGATAAATTTGCAATAAATATGCAATAGTGTTTAAAAAGTGACAAACTTTTATAATATATCAACTATCAACTCTTTGTAAGTATGCCATTGTGCTGTCGGTTAACAACCAATCTTTGAACTCGTCCTTCTGTCCAGACCGTGTCTAAAAAAAGATTGAATGCTCGTTTCAAGAACTGTTATTCGACTTATGTCCACCTTTTTTAAAAAATGTACACTTTTGTCTAATTTATTGAAAAATATTTTCGATCAATCAAGTGAAAATTAATAAATTGTACTTAGTTTTTTAGGTTTATTAAAATCGGCTATTATAAACGAAATTGAAAGTGTAAAATAAAATTATTTTTATATTTAAATTGACACTATAAGTATCATATGGAAATAAATATTTTTTATTTTAATTTTGTTCGGTATTCATTTTAGTGTCTGTACAGGACTTCCATAAGGTGGTACAGAAATTCATTGCATATAAAAATACTCAACGCAATGAAAAGGGCATTTAAAATTTCATGTCCCTCATTAAAATATAAACATAATTACAACATCTTGAGAATTCTCAAGTTGGCTTTGGTCTCGGTGCTTGTACATTTTGTCTTACTTATACATGAACACAACATACTCTTAGGTATTTATATAAATTACACAGAGTGTAAAACTATTAAAGATGAGAAAATATTTTATAACATATTTAAAAAATAAACCATTATTTGAATTTTTTTTACATTTCCATGTACAACCCGGGTTTCGCCTTTCAGGCATTCGAGTACTTGATTTGATGAAATATATGAAAATGTACAAAATTTCAACAATTCAAATTTGACATTAAAATTCCATCATGCAACCTCAGTCGATATCTTAAATTAAACGAAAATTATTACATTTTACTTAATTAATATGTATTTTTTTATGCGATACATGGTTCCAGAAATTGCCGCGAAAAAAATGCATTTTTCTATACAATTTAATATACTGGCTCAAAGAATCAAAAAATCGCATAAAAAAAGGAAGAATGTAAGGAAATATTAAAATGGGTTCATTAAAATCATGCAAAAAAAACCTTGAAGTACTTACATATATAAACATTTAATTAATTTCGTGATTTAATACAAAAATACGAACAAAAACTAAAATTAAGTATCAAAATAAAATGTTAATCGGTATCTTCACTATCGACAGAGAAATTCATTCTTTTTCGAATTTTTGAGCGAAATTGATAAATCTCGCTTGAGCTTGAATCCAGCTCTGATTCGTTAATTGAAATCTTGCGTATCCGAGATTCTTCATCTAAGTCGATTATTATTACTCCAGATTTATTTTGTTGCTCCGATGATGATTCATTTGTTTGCCCAATAAAATCCGTTATAAGTTTATGATTTGATTCCTGCTTTTCTGGCCGCTGTAATTCTTTATAAAGTTCTGTGTAATTCAGCATGCAGAGTCTCAATTCATTTTGAAATTTCTGAGCACGTTCAATATTAGGATCGTGTTCCAGAAAATAGATTCCCATCTGTGTTGACATTTTCCAGTTGAGTCATTATCATCTCCGTTGTTCACTGAAGTTTCTGTTAAGTCTTCATTATCTTGCATTTGTTCGAGTAGAATCTCATCAATATCTTCACGGGTATTAACACGCTCACGCTCAGCTTGTATTAATTTAGCTATTTTAAAATATATTTTTCTGCTGCTGGATTAGATTTATGATATAAACGTGTTCTTAAAACGAATTCAATAAATGTACTTTCACACCCAATTTGATTTGGAATTTGAAGATATAATCGCTTAAAAGTGAATAAATCGCTTATAATAGAGAATACGTTAAATTAAGAAAATCGCGTAAAAGCGAAATCGCGTATAAAGAGGAATGGGTGAAATTTTAGTAACGAAAAAAAGATGACAAAACATGTTTTCACTTTGTAAATAATTTTATAAATTGAATAATAGTTTCTGTATAACTATACCGTTACTTAAAATATTCGCAATACTTTGAAAAATAATTTATATCTATTAAAAAACAAAAACTAAATTTTCATTGTACATTCAATTTATGTCACGCAAAATCTTAGCGGAGATGATTAATTTAGTATGCTTGACTAATCCATATTTAAAAATTATTGCTGTCGGTAACAGTCTTAAACGTCCATATTATCCCATTTTTTGAATGTCTTCTAGCTTACTGTCTTGACTAAAGAATATGTCAACTGAAGACTTTAAAAATGTAAAGAATAAGAAAACTCTTTACAAATACTGATTGTGATAGTTCAATAAACAAAAATAAAAATGTTATGGTCAATATGAAGTGCAGGTTATTGATAGCTAAATCGCCGTAACTCGTAATAGATAGGCTACCTTGATAACTGCTGTATTAAAATTTACATAAACTGATGAAAAAATCTATTGATAAATATAAAATCTTTCGCATCAGCCTGTATGTAACGTAGTCAAAAGCAAAAAGCTCTAAATCTCTGCATGGAAATATGAAACTTTTAATTTTTCACGCTCGGCGAGAGACGCTCACAACTTTCGCTTGTGTGAGTCGCGAAAGCTCGCCGAGCTTTTTGCGATTCAATTTTTCTAACCACAAGTAACGTGCGAGCTTTTTATATTTATACGTTGTGAAATATTCAAATGTAGCGTGGTGCCGACCCTTTCTAAAGCCTTTTACATATTGTGTCACCACTGATGAGAAGTTATGATACATACTAAATGTATAATATTATTCTTGCTGTACTTTATCGCAGTGTGTAATATGTAATATGTCATAGAAATATCAACGTATACCAAAGTTGTCGTGTCTCTATACATACTTTAGTGCCGATTTATGCAAAAAAAAAATATAAGATTTTGACTATTCTGATATTTAAAAAACCATTTGACGATTCTCAATGGACGGCCATCATATAATTAATACATCGTTATTCCAACTATAGATTCCACCAGTAGGTTGATCATATAAGTATTTCAACAAAATAAGTACAAAGACGAGCTTTTATACCACTAGAAGTATGTCCTTAACATAATAGTAAAATTTCAATAACAAAACAGCTTAAATACAATAATAACATTGATCTGTAATTTATTATATCTGTGGTCATTTTTCAAATTTATTTTTTAAGTTATAATATATTATGTACGTTTGTATTGAGTCTTACAAAAATTAATGACACCGTAATCTCCCCCATGCATTTAGACGTTAAATATCACAAGAGCATAGAATCATAAAGCAATTTTCCGAAGAACTAAACGACTATCCTGTCAAGCGATGCGAGCTCAACAGCCCTCTTCGACTTATACTCGCATTTCCCCCACTATTAATACTTACCTCACACAGCTCCTTCTCCAAAGTCACCACCACCCTCCCAATTTTACACACATAAAAAATAGCGAGCGATGAAGAAAATTTTCATTTTCATTTCAGAATTGTTTTTAACAATATTTCCTGTACACATAAATGCTTAATTAAACGCATCTATCTATAGTTATGTAAAGCATGGTAATTTGAAATCGGTGGATGTTTTTCGTTTCATTTCACAATTGGCTTATCATTCAATTGGTCAATCATCCAAATACCAAGCATGTAGCTGAGCGATCAACATTGCTGGCTTCCGTTACGGTGTTCACCGGACAAAGCGGACCGTTTCCCAAACTTATTTTACAATCGATTTATGGATTTGTTTTCAAAGACATGAATGTCTGGGATGTCTAAATCTCCTCCCACCGATTCTAAAAAAGGGAAACAATTAGCTAACCACAAATCTTGTCCTAGTCCGATTCTATTATCTTCACTCTCTCCAAACAAGAATGACTGGAACAACTTATGTTGAGGTTAGCTCCATTATCCATACCGAATCCATCAGTAACCAAAGCCAACAACGTTGACCACTGCACCACGGACTGAATCATGTAACATTCATTTATTTCTAATTATTGTAATTCGTATTGTTGTTTATTGTATAGTACAATCTTGTATGGCGTCTAAGTCGCTAGATAAGTAATTTTCAAGCGGTGAAATGAAGGAGTCACCGATCCTTGAATCTCCACTAAATGGATGAGCGATGACTCGACAGATGGTTATGACAGCTTCATCTTAAAAAAGAACAGCGTAGTTTTTCGAAAATACTTACACACCTACACTTACTTATACGGGTCTTAAACGGTTTACGAGGTCATGTATATTATATTTACAAAGAATTTACGCTACAAAAGCTACGTAAAATCACTTGAGTATTTTATTAACAGTCTTGATTTACTAATACAACAGTTTGCATAAACTTTCTAGATAACAAAGTATAAAAAATAATATTAACTTTCAGTTAACAAACAATTAGGGAGCTGATACTAGTCCAGTCTTCGCAGTTTTTTTTAATTATTATATAATGAGTTTAGTTATTAACAATGTCAAAAATAGAAAGGGATATTTTCAGTAATGTTTTTCGGTATTGTAAAATTATAGAATGCAACAAACGCGCAAAGAAAATTTGATAATTATAATCCGATACTTATATGGTCTTCAAACGAATATATTTTAAGAATGTCTCACAATTTGTAGCATATTTATTTTTTAAGCAGAATATATGTATCTTTCAACAGCATTAGTAGTAAAAAAAATAGTCACTTATCTAAATCACTCATATCAGATATACAGTGAGTGGAAAGGAATGAAAACATCACAGATATCCATGTTTTGAGATAAAAAATCAGTATTGCTTGGTATATTAATACTGATTTTTTATATATAACTATTGTGTTAAATTTTCAACACACAACCGAGTAAACTGAAAGCCCACTTCACCACTCGGATTCGAGGACATCAATTTATTAAAAACACTGTTATGATTTTCTTATTTTAATTTGTGTGTACCGTGGTTACGCCATGATTAAATAATATGTTCCTTGATAATATATTTCTTCCAAGATATGAAACAAAATATTAAACCCTCACGATAACACGATAAGGTAATGGTCCGTAAATATATCTGCAGTAGACAAGACAAATGAAGAATGGTGCGAGACGAAGGAATATTGCGAGGAATGACTTTGATATTACAGCCCCTTGTTTTACAAAGATTATCCAATTTAACATTCTGCTTTATTACAAGAATAAACCGCACCCACTTGACTAATAACAGATGGACAAGCTTGTTTTAAATAAATACACAAGGCAGAAATGAGAAAATGTCCAAATTCATTTTAAGATGATTTAAATTTGTAAAATATATTTATCGGTGATGATAATCTCATGTTATAATTACAATTATTTATATAATAATAACTTTTGTTCAGTAACCATTACTTGTATGGCAATAAAACGATAAATTCATTCACATGAAACAGTATTTGATAAATTTATTACAGTTGAATTGAAACATAAAAAGGATTTTATTCCTGACCTAAAAAAGATCACATTAAAGATATTTTTAAGTTTTATCATTATATCGATAAGCTACAAACTCATCGTCAGTTAATATATTATACAGCTTCTTGATTATTATGTTTTAATAAAGTCTCAAATCTACATCAAATTGCTGTCAGCTATAAGACTGATTATAAGTATGTACAGAGTAAAAAAATGACTACAATATCTTTTAAAAAATAAAACACAATTCATTTTACTACTTCCACATATTTATAATGATCAGGTCCGGTTTCGCTCATCACGAGCATTATCAACTGATAAAAATACAAACGTAACAGGATTATTTATATAAAATTGAGTGTAAAAATGAAGGTATATAAAACTGATGGTTCATGAACTAAGACAAGAAAAAACTGATTAGCAAACAAATTGTACATAAATAAAACAAAAGAGTCTATAATTAAAATGTTATGGACCTCTTACAAATCAATAAATCCTAATCTGAGCAAAAGCTTGACATTACTAATGCAATAAACAATAGTGGATCAGGAAAATTATAAGAAAAAATTAGTGAACCATTTAAAAACAATCAAATATTAAGTATGTAATTAATACAATATCGCCTACACTCGTTGATATATTAATCCTAAAATACTTATTTTTATACGTATAGTTTTCAATAACATTTTCGTTACTGTGATAGTTTTAAATACTGATTCTCAACCTACCAAGGTATTCATCTGAACAACTGAAAAATTGTTGAGTATAATAGAAATGTATAAAACCGTAACAAAATGTTTACATCAAAAGTACCAAAAAAATATTTTGAATAGAAGAAAATTTGATGAACAAATATTTATTTTTAATTCAACGCCGTACTACAATGAAAATAGACGCGAGGTATATTTAGTTACAAGGAATACTAAAACTGCAACATACAAGGGGTGGATCGGGGGTGAGAGCGGCTGGGTAGATAGGAAGGCAGGGTCGGCCACACTGCAAACAAGGCCACGCGCCTACTAAATTATGAACGTTTAATTTGGACCGCCAACAATGGCGGCGGTCTCGCTCAGAGATCTACATCAAGTACATATATGTTACATACGAATTATTTTGGAACACGTGCACAGGTGGATTTCTATATCAGCGAGATTTTTTCAAAGTACTGTATATTTTTTCCAGTCAGATAATGGACTCAATCACTTATCTTTTGTCAATTTCATGTTTAATACGAATTAACAAAATTCAACTAAAAAAACTATTGGAGATGTATCACTCAATAATGCAATTGGTAATTCTTTCATATTACTTATATCTATATCCACAAAATTATATTTATTAAAGTTTTAAATATGTACCTATCGTTAAACTATATTTTATTAATTCAACAAACAATATTATGTTGAGTATAATGATAAATTTGTCAGTTTAAAAAAATCCTTGGTCCGTTCCATAATGTAGAAAAAATTTGATTGTTGATTTTTCTACACTTTATTCACAAGGTTTAGTTTTCTTTGTCGGCGTCCGTGGCGCAGTTGGTAGCGTCGCTGGCTACGGTTACGGATGTCTCGGGTTCGATTCCCGGTGTGGACGGTTTTCATAGATTGATCTATCAATCGATTTATGGATTTCTGTTCGTAGTCTGAGTCCTCCCTCCCACCAATCCCATCCTCACGGGGCGTAACGAGAGCGATTAGCTAACCATTAGTCCTGTCATAGCCCTACCCTTCAATCCCTACTCTCTTTGGAAAAAAAGAGAGGTTGAGCAACTGAGTAACAAGCAGTTCTCGTAGAAAAAGTCTGTTGAGATACCTCCATTAGGAGACCATATGCTCCACATTGGGAGCGGACATGGGAAAAAAAAAGTTTTCCAAGGCGAAAGAAGACAAATGAAGCTATGGTCGCTTATTCTTTTTTGACAATAAGATAGACTTGAACTGGTAAATATTTATTTATTTTATGGAACCGGTCTTCATATATATAAAAAAGTTTGAATTAACTCATATAAATTTTTGTTCGATATTTCTCGTTCGATCAGTTTATTATAGTCAGTCAATAACGTGAAAAATGTTAAATTAAATAGCACTCACTTTTACTAGGTATTTATATTTTATTTAATGGGGCTTATACTACCAAAATAAAATTGATTTTACTTAACCCAGCGTACCCAACAAATTCATGAAATTTAAATCAATCTAATGTTTACTTTGAAAGAGGTAAAACAAACCACCAATCAGGGATAACATCATGAAGTACATAATATTATAACTACTGATATGACGTCATGTTTTATACAGGTGTCCCGATGTTTACACAACACATTAAATATATATGTGTGAATATTATATTTGCAATGACGTAGCGAATGAGATATGTATCGATTGGTGATATGATTTCATTAATAATTCTTTATGTATCGTATATAATGTAAATAAAACACTGATTAAACTTCGGATAGCTATATTAAATAATACTATTATAACTTTACCCGTCATAGATGAAGGTATTGAAATGGAAATACTGAATGTCTGAAGAAGCTTGTACGTCGGAACTGTGTGTGCATTGTTCACACCACAGTAGTGTTGAAAATTTCATACCTACATCTGATATGTGACTATAATAAAGCGTCTACAGAGCGGTCTGGGCTATTTTATATAATATGCTTATTATCAACGCAAATTTTAATTTTATATTTCGTACAAAATGAGTCCAAATTCAAAAATACATTTAAATAAGAAAATTATTCACTAATTACTTTTAAGGTGTTAACTGTCAATTCTTGGTGGAAAGACATTATATTTTAAAAAATAAAACACAATTTGTTTGTACTACTTCCACATATTTATAATGATCAGGACCGGTTTCGCTCATCACGAGCATTATCAACTAAAAAAAAAAAAAAATTATTCAACAGAAACAACTTTTAATACATCTCAAGCCTTTATTTTAGTATAATAATACTTTTTGTTGTTTTACGGTCTTGAATATTAGGTAACTACTCCAAAATAATGATTTTACAAATCATAGATTTCTCACTGTTGGTTTTAAATTATTTATTTTTGAAAATTAAAGTTGTTGTTATTTTATCTACGAAATATTTCCGTCGAACATGAGTATTTTCAGTCGTTCACAATTAACAATGGTTGAAATTGACGTAATATAGTGAACTATGAATTCCTACATCATTAAAGTAATATATTTTCATCCCTACGAAAAATAAAGTTATCTTATGATACAAAAAGTTCAATGATGAAGCTTTTGATCAGTGCAACAACTTGTAACAGCTTGTAGCGGAATCAAGTAATAAATTTTCCCCTCCCTTTGGCCATCTGATGCCGTTATGATTTTTTCGCATGAATTACGATTTTACTTACAGCTCACATGATACAGGGTTGCTCATCTTCTACGGTTTTCTCATTTTATATCACCTCTACTGATTTACTTAATAAGTTGTTCTTATGTTAATTTATTTATATTCCAGAGTTTTACAAACTTCTTCATACCAAAATAAGATCAAATCAGCAAAAATAAACTAGATAACATATATTTTTTTTCAAAACACAATGCATTTCCATCAAAAATTGGCAGTTAACACCTTAATAACTTCTATAAAAGAGTTATATTATTATAAATCTACAGTATTAAACGTAACAAAGTTCTTTCTACAACGTCTACAAATCGTTATATCATAGCTCATCACATTTGAAGTTCTGTTCAGCACCACATAACCATACCGCAAATCGCCATCATTTGACGTTTAATGTTAATCAATATTTCAATTTTTTATTAAACATGTCAGTTCCTAATGTGGAGCATTTTTCTGCGACTGCTGCTTGTTACCCAGTTGCTCAACCTCTCTTTTTCGAAGAGAGTAGGGATAGAATTATAGGGTTAGGATAGGACAAGTGGTTAGATTATTGCTGTCGCTATGCCCCGTGTTTATGATCGGATGGGTGGGAGGGAACATTCAGACATCACAAACATCCATGCCTAGGAACAGAAATCCATAAATCGATTGAAAAATCAATTTATGAAACTGCCCGTAGCAGGGCTTCAACCCGAAATATCCGTAACCGTAGCCAACGACATTGGCCACTGCACTACGGACCCGCCATTATAATTAATATTCGATAATCGTTTTCGGTTCAGAACTGACGTATTTCAGTTATGGTGGATTAAAAGTCTCTCGGTTTGATTATCCATTGTCATCTCATACTATATATAGAAAGTTTGCAAAGCTTTCGCTTGTTACCCCTGTCGGTAGTGAATAAAGTATCATACTGTCTATGACAAACGACCGGCAATTACAAACAGTCCCCGCCGAAACTCACTCACTACGGTTGAGTTATGTCAGTGGTGTCCAATGTCCACGCCGCTGACGCTGCTGCTGCCCCATACCAATAGAAACATGACTGATTGAAACACATCCATAATATCATTTAGTTGCTACTATATTACAGTGCTTATATGATTGCCAGGTCGATTGGTGTTTCCAATAAAGTCGATGTTCTATATTTGACTTTTTAAAGTTTTGCTTAATTTATTGATCAAGATAATTATATTGGCTTATTTTATTCGAATAGTTTTTTTTTAAATGATGGTATTGTAAGAATAATCTACGAGAAATGTCTCTAATTGCTTAGGTAAAAGAATACATTTGTTTCAGAATTGTGAAAAATAGAACTTTGGTGATGCAACCTAAGCACATGTAGGAAGGTTATACGAATATAACATGACTTAAAATAATTGAATTGCTTTATTTTATAACGCTACCCGCTCCCAAATTGGAGCATATGGGTTGTGATTAGGGTATTTTAACATAAGATATTAAATTTGACGATACTGATTGTAAAATGGTTTATTCAACTACCTATTTCTAAAAATTGAAACGATAGAAAAATTCCTCATTTGTCCGAAGACTATCCGATAGTTACCGGCTAAGCACTCAGTTTACACCCCGCTTCGAGGATTAATTAGAATATAAAACGACAAAGCATCCATGCGTTTGGATACAGTATACGGCCATTGATAAAAAAACAATGTAAGAAATTTTCTATTCGGGGACTCGATCTCGAGCGGAATCCTTAGAGCTTAGAGCATTACAACTTAGCTACAATATAATGTAAAATATAATATATAGAATAGCTCAGTATTAGGTTGATCAAAAAAATTTAAATTAGAAGAAGTCAAATACAAAGATATAAGTAATATTTGGTTATTTCATTTTTGACTGTACAGTTGATTGAAAAAATACTTTATAATCATATTTTAAGCTATAAATTATATTCATGATCAATATTGAGTCAAATGCTAATAATAACTAGGGTTATAAACGTAAGTGACTATAAATCCACTTGACTACAAATTTCTTACATTCAAATAACACTCATTGGTGCCCCCTTATTAATTCATGAATAAATAAAACGGCAATTCTTTGTATTTCCATTAAACTATCGACAATATCGGTTAGTTAGGGTAAGGGAATGGCTGTCTTACGACACCCATCAATATTATCACATTAAAATTATTCAAATTCAAACTGTCAAATGTCAATCAACTGTGGGCTTGTATTTTTTAAATTATTTATTAAAAACTAATCATTGAAATGTATTCATATTTTCATGACCAAAAAATATGATTGAATATATTGGTAGATATTTTTTTAAAGACAACAATAATTCTTTGATTTTATTTCATCTATCTGCTCTTTGATTTGTATACCTAAGCATTTAATTTATTCTATTGTAGTTATTGTATATCAATTTGAGTGACATGTATCCTATTTTGTCAATCAAATGAATAAATTTTATTACAAATTAATAACCAGAACTATGTTTCTGGTTAATATTTATGCTAACCGTTCCCAGCATGTGAATTGATATTTTTACGATTTATTTCACACGGAAACATCATTCATTGTCCACTAAGTGTTACGAAAACTTATGCATTTCAAAAACTATCATTTTAAAAGCAATGCAATACAATTAAGATAATTAAGTTTTAGTTTTGCACCAAAATTAAAACATTATTTCAACATTAAGTAATATATAAATAATGAATCCATAGGTACCTATAATTATTTGGAATCACTAAACTATCAATTTATTTGATATTTATGGGAATACAATATCTTAACCCAACCTCATATAAAAGTCTTTAGTTACTTGACAATATTTTTATTTTTTACCACGTCCACTCATGTGAAACATATCCACTCCTTACTAATCTCAATTAAAATTTTCCTACAGGAACTGCTTGTTAGTCAGTTGGACAACCTCTCTTTTTTGAAGAGAAGAGATAGATGAATATGGCTAGGACAGGATTAGTGGATATCTAATCAATCTTTTTAGTATCGGATGGCTGGGAGGGAATTTTATCTGGTAGGGTATTTTAGACATTACAAACATCCATGTTTTCTAACAGAGATGCATAAATCAATTTGTAGAATTCTCCGTACTGAGATTAGAGTCCGTGAGCATCGTAGTGGAAGCCAACAACGTTTACCACTGCACCACGGACCCGGTATAGACAATAATAGTAATTTTAAGTATGTAATGTACTCCGATTTTAATGAGAGTTTAATGTACGTTCTTAGCTAAGTGACAATATTACAACCATGGATTTGTAAACACATAATTAAGGAGTTGTAAATAAAAAATATATTCATGTTATTTGGAACTTGGAATGTTTAAAAAACAAAGATTTTGACATCAGTTGGTGCTAATGGCGTAGAAATGTATAAAACTTAGTCTATCTAACGCACATTTTTGTGTGTTTTTCATAAAGCATCTAATGCCGTTAACACTCTAATATTTATTATAATAAAAAAAATATTCAGGGTTGAATTTTTCAACGTCCAATAAAATTTGACTAGTTGTGAATTGAAAAAATGGCACAATTATCATTTGCGACTCCCCAGCAAAAAGTATCATATTATGATTCAGTCACATCGAAACGCATTGTCAGTCAAAGCCAATTGTTGCCAGTGTCCAAAAAGACCCTCGTTTATCTCTTTTGTCCACATTTCTCAGAGGTCAGCAAGGCTCAGAGACAAATAAAGAAAACAAGTTGATATTTGCAATATACAAAGAGCTTTGATACTCTGGTTGTCACTTTTGGCTACTCGCGACTGGACATTTTCTTGTCTAATAACAGGTAGAGACGTTCATAACGATATTATTCAATCACAATGGAATTATAATAAAGTTGAATTCAATTGTTGCTACTTATGAAGTGATATGAGAAATCGTTGGCGAACAAGATTTGCCACGAAACATGGCCCAATTCATGTGTGCAACCGGCCTATTTAAATGTTTCAGCTGGAAACATGCTGTCGCGGAACAACCCACCGTTCGTTGGGAATATTTGTTTTTACGGCTAACGCAGCGCGTATCATAAGTGACAAACTTTAAATCGGCTAGTGTCAAAATTAACTTATCTTGCACATCGATCTAAAAACTGTCAAGTGTACGTTGTATTTTCGTGATATTTTATGATGGAAGTACTTAAGAAGACAACTTTGAAGTAGTGTGAAGTTTATGAAAATGGTAGTGCGCTCATATAGGTAAGGTCAAAATTAAGTGGGGGAATATGTAAAGCATAAATGTACAATATAAGATTACATTCTGCTACTGAAATTAAGAAAGGACATAACACTGTATTAAGTTATGGGTTAGTTTAAAAGTTATACAGTTTTCTTTCAAAAACATTAATAGCTATCAGATTATACCAACGAAGCTTTTTTATGTTTTTAACTTTCTGTCTATAAAATTATGGATCAATATTTGTTCACTTTTTCAACAAACCGTTACACCATTCAAAATGCAAATAACATCAACATTAGATGATTTGAGTGCATTTAAATCAGTGAAAAAGGAAAATTGATTTATTTAGATCACAAAAAGATTTATAAAAAATCGTAATCAATGATGATCAGGTTCTTTATGACTCTAAAACGTAAAATTTCAACTATATTTAAAATAAACTGATATTTTTTTTTTAAATCCAACCAGGCTTATAACAAATGTGTATTTTCTCACGCAATAGTTATAATAAATATTTCATAAAATACAGAAGGATTAACAGTTAGATGCAGCAATTCGATCGCGAATCGATAATATCGTATTTCTAATCTAAATTTTGGAATCTTCAAAAAAAAATATTCGCAAAAATAAAACATAGATACCCATCTCGAATACATGGTTAATTCCTTGAACAGTAGCAGAAACATTTTTTTATTCATCTTCTTGTAATGAATGACACTTTTTTCCTTACAAATGGAAGTAAAGATTTCCCCAAATAAACTGAATCCCAAAAGGATTAACGCTACAATAGTAAGATTATTTGTCATTTGATGTGTATCTCAAATAATAATTCCATACATGAATGTAATAGTATTGAGGTATCTGTAACTGAAGGAAGATATGTCATTCGCATTGTCATAGTTTTGAGATATTATGAAATTATTGTTTAAATTGGCAGAACCACATCATTATATTATAATATAGTAAAACAGCATTGCAGTTAGCTCTAGAAAGATTGGCAGGAAAGTTTCAATGGCAATTTGGTTAATATTAAATCGTCACAACTATCACAAAAGTTGATATGGTTTAATAGTTAATTGTAATCGTAATTATTTTATAAACGTAGTGAAATTAAATATATTCTTCGAATAATTTATTAAAAATACTGCACTATAATCAAATGACTGCGTTTATAGATAGATATTACTGGACTTAATAGTTTGTCAGCAAACTTAAAGTTTCCTTGAGATTTGTTTTTTCATTTTTCATTATTGTACAAGATAATAAAATTCCGTGATTTCGAAAGAATTGTAAATATTTATTATAATATCCATTGGCATTATTTGTTACATCTTCCACTTTACAAACACCAAAGATTACCTGAAATGTGTCAATCAAATTGACACCTGGGAATATTCCGGCACTCCCCTCAGTGGCAATTGAAATGTACACCGTTTTACAAAGTACAAATATTTTAGTGTAATTTCAAAAGCTCTCGGCCGATGCATATACAACATTTTTAGCAACTATATTTTCAATAATTTCATTCCCTATACAAAGAAGCAATACTCAATTTTCATACTAGATTAAATTGGCTTCAAACTGAGAAATATCATAGAATCATATAAAAACTCAAATATAGGAAGTTTTATTTCGTACAAATCATATATTTTGCTGTCGAAAATATTGAAATTATTGTTGGTTTTATTCACTCAACAAATCCAACGTATGAAATATTCTACTTGGATTAGTTGTAAGCTAATTTGAGACGTTACTTTAGAAAGTAGACATAAATTTAGTTACGATGACTGTTTATTAACCAATGTTAAATAAGGATTAATCATAATTAAACGCAAAATTATTATATATAACAATAATTGAAATGTCCACCGTGAATATTTTTGGTAGAGTGACTGGGTATACAGAAGCTTAAAATTATTTATGAAATGTTGGCATTTATTGAAAAGTAAATTTTTAAAGATAAATTATATTTATAAATAAAACCATTTATTCAATAAGTGTATTGTATTTTTCCCCATTTCACATATCACAATTTTTGTAATTATTCGGTATTGTGAAAGTGATCAAATTGAATCAGCTTACTTGACATAGATATTTCAGGAAGCCTATACCAGGTAAAATATTCCAAAATATTTTTTCTCACTAAAAAAATACAATGCAAACCAAAGTTCACGCGAGAAATCATCACCACGTCTTAGCTGTTTTTAAATACATTTTATTCACAATAAGCCCCTTGTCAAAAACTACTCAAAAAGATACAGCCAATAATATTCAGGTGAAAAAAAAATTGACGGAATGTCAAAAAAACTGTTGACAATTGTATTTTTGCCTACCGTGTAACCACCTAAGGGTTCATACCCTAATTTCACCGATTTGTGTGACCCCCTACCTCTAATTATTTTCATTTATTTGTGTAACGATTTTTATTTTTACAAAAAATCGATCCTTTTAATGCAAAAAAAGTGGAAAATCAAGTTTTTTTTTCTCCTCACTATATTTTAGGTTTACTTTATAATTATACTATGCCATGTTTGCTTAAAACCGTTAGAGTTTTAAGCATCAATACATTATATTTAGTAGAAAATCCAGGCCTGTGGAGTCGCACTGTTTTGGCCGGAGTTGGATTCGGAGTCGGAGTTGTAGAAAACTAGCAACTCCGACTAGTTTTTCTATAAAGTGCATTTGTGCATCTCTGCGTGTATTAATGTACTTGTTTCATTTTTATTTAAGCCCATAACATCTTCTTGTCCTGCAATATACATTTATATATATATGTATAATATGAAAAATTTGGCTATTTGCCCGCTGGTTGGTTGGTGTTTAATTTGAAGAACAATCACATATAAATACGAAAGGCAGGAAAAAATCTGACAAAATTAGTCTTTTTTTAGTCGTAATCTGAGCCGAACTCACGCTTTTTTTTCGAGACTCCACACCCATGAGAAAATCATTAAACATTGAAATATTCAAACACTAAGATATTACCTCAATTTGTATGTGGTTCTATACTTCAATTATATAATGCATGCATATTTAATTACAGAAACATTACAATACAAATCAAGACGTTTAATTGATGTGTAGTTACGTATTGAATAAGTCTTTCAAATAAATTTCTGCTCTGTGCTTGCTGAATAAATACCTCACATTTTACTTAATTATAAACTATGACATAGTAATTCACAATTCGGTATTTTTAAGGATATCGGTTTGTGACATTCACTATCATTTGAGGAAATCTTATGTAAATAAATTACAGTAATATTTAAAGAAGATCTTTCTTCGTGGCAAACCGATACCACATAAACCACAGGTAAACTTACTGTTACTGTCTTCTAAGAATTTCAGCTATTTATAATCTCATAATCACTCAGGAAACGATTTTTAACATTCCATTGACTAATATTTATTGATTTTCAATGAATTAATTTTACTTCATGACGTATAAGAAGACAAGGATAATAATATTGCCTCATTGATGCATTTCCTACACACATGGAATTAATTATAAATTTACATAGCAAGATTAAAATGATGGTAATATTATATAAAAATTGATTTATTCACAGTAGTTCAACATATATTTCTGAAGATGCCGAAAAGTGAAACGAAACGAAAAGCAGTGATGAAAGATGTATTAAGAAGTTTTCCTAAGTTAAGTAAAATCTGTGTTTCAACAATAATAATTTAACATCAATCTTGATTCAAAATTAGTTTTACTGCAATCGTAATTTGTCGGTTAGAAAGATCCAATTCTGTTTTTTCCCGAATAATTTTCATAGATTTATATTTAACTCGGGCAACGTAACCTAGTGGGTGGGCAAAATAAATTCATTTAGTACTACAAACTTTATTTTAATTATTCAAGACCAAAGGATTTCACGAATCGTTGTTGAAAATTATATTAGAGTAAGCTGGGCATACTTTGCCAGTAATAAACTAATTAATCGAAACATTACAATCAAATTTAATTATTTAAAAGTAAATAATTGAAGTGGTAACCAAAAATAAATTAATTCCGAATCACATGACCTTATTTTCGTAATTTTCCAATATACTGTTATTTTATCCATATATTCGAAAATACGAATACTGCCACATCGACAAAATCGTTTCTCAACTATGGAAGAATCGTGGTCACATCCAAGAAGGTACACAATTAGCGATGAAACAATGACCACCCACTGCAGGTGCAGGAATACGGGTTCGATTCCTTGTGAGAGACGTGCTTCTCAGCAAACTATGCTAATTTACTGCGACGAAGTGGTCGCGTTCGACACCGCAAAAGTCAACACGCGCCTTGGACTGATACAAGGATAAAAATAACGATGTAGCATTAAAAATCAGGGCATATTTAATACGGTTTAGAACTTATGAGAGTAGGTATTCTTTTCTTCACTGTTAGTCAAATGATATAAAATTGCTTTAATACGTGTTGTATAACTTAGGAAAGGGTGAAGTCTTAAATGCAATTTAACATAAATTACTGAAGAATATCTTGGTGCGATAATTAACTCCCTTAATAGGTAATATATTTTCCGTCAAGAACTTAAAAGTAATGACAAAAATAAAATATTGAGAAAATGGCATTTTCGGAAAGCAATCTCGATTCCCTTGATGTCTCATTTTGTGGAAAAATCATTTGACCGCACATTTTCGCGAGTGTGAGCCGGGCTAACGCGATTTTCCAAGCGGGCGAGCAGCCTGTCGAGTGGCGTCGTTTGTCGTTCCTTCTCCTTCCACTAGCCCCTTTCATCTTTTTTACAGACGATTCTTAAAAAAGGTTAATCGACTCACTCCTGTGATTTGAGAATAACGAATCAAATGTTGCGAAAATGAATCTCATCACACATCAAATAACAGAGACATTTCAAGTTTTTTCATTGTAATGTTAAGTAATTAACCATATATGAAATGAAATTAACATCAAATGGTACGCGAAAAACATGACAAGTATTTTTACATCAATCAATGCAAACACCTTCTTTTCCCAAAACAAGTCTTATAATAAATTATTGTCTATACACCATCAAATCATCCATGGGTACCAAGTACAATATAGAAATATTAGTAGTGTAAAATTAAATAAATTATGAGCACTCACCTCCCAAGCATATCGCTGATCAGCAGGTAGGGATGCCCATTTGCCAGCATAGGGTCCATAGCGAGTTCCTCGTGCCACCGACCCTCTCGCCCAAACGCCTTCACGACCGTCTCTGCCACTGCGCACCAAAAGCTCGGCTGGAACCACATTCTCTTGAGAGCTTTTCACTCTATCGTCTTTAAGTCCAACTTCACTGATTCTATCATGCGACCTCAATAAGGCTTCAGCTGATCTCACTCGCAAACTATCAGGAATTTGCTCCAATTTTCTTTTTGTTTCAAGATCTTCGCATCCCAAATGATGAGAATCTTGGGACCGCAACTTGAAAACATCCGAAAATGAGAACTCCCTGGGACTATATTGAGACGACTCATCAGGGCTGACTGTGATTCTTCCTGGACTAAATTGAGATTTAATCCCCTTTGATACATCAGGCTTAGAATCTTTTTCGTGAACTGGTACTATGGGGTGATAGTAAGCTGATTCCAAAATTTGCTGAGGTGTCTTTTTTCTTCGGTGGAGGTGCTCGAGATTGAGCTGCACCTGTGCAGCAGGTAAGATTGGTATGATTTCGACTGAATCTTGGAGACGAGAGGTCCTTGGAGATAATTGGCCCGAATCGACAGAATCTGGATCTTCTTCTTCTCCTGTTGTCACGCCTGACACTTCCAACTCATCACCACTACTCCCTGAAAAAAAAGAATCCTTTTAAAAATGGTAGCAAAAAAAGTTTTAACATTGGTTTTAATCAAACCAATTTTAATCGAAACACATTTTCAGTAATTACGACATGCCTCACTAGAACTGATTTGCAAATAAAAAAAAAAATTTAATCAAAAATTTCTAATCTTATGATATCATAAGATAATGAATTATTAAGGCGTCCAAATTTTACATATTACAATATAACAATTTTTCAATAAAAGCAATTAATTTCAATAAAAAATTCGGCGTCTGTGGCGCAGTCAGTAGCGTCGCTGGCTACGGTTAAGGATGTCTCGGGTTCAATTCCCGGTGCGGACGGTTTTTAAAGATTGATCATTCAATCGATTTAAGGATTTCTGTCCGTAGTCTTAGTCCACCCTCCCACCCATCCCATCCTAACGGGGCGCAGCGAGAGCGATTAGCTAACAACTAGTCCTGTCCTAACCTTATCCTTCTATCCCTACTCTCTTCGAAAAAAGAGAGGTTGAGCAACTGATTAACAAGCAGTTCTCGTAGAAAAATTCTGTTAAGATACTCCATTAGGAGACCATATGCTCCACATTGGGAGCGGACATGGAAAAAAAATTATACAATTTTAATATTTTTTTATTTCCTTTAAATATGTCATTTTCATAAAAAAAATTGTACAATTCAGTCATTCCTATGCTTATAATTCTATATAATACATTTTTTCGTCCATCTGTGTTGCTTTCGCGTGTTTTATTTTAATTTAATAATTGATATATTTGGATTTTTCGAACAACTGGTTCATAATCTGCATGTTGTCACAGGGTTTATCTGTGATGTGCAACACCGACAAAGTTACAGCGACCCCACGTGCTTCAACGTTTTATCCATGCGGGACACACTTCAAGTGGACAGGTGCTTAGTTCTCAGTGGAGAAAAATATTTCTGATAAAGGTAATTGTCTATGGAATAATTTGTAATATCGAATGCAAAAATACTCATCGAATATTAAGATACAATTTTGTGTTAATATATCATTACTTTACTCTCATATACACTTTTTTCAAATTTTCCAATGCCTTTGTAACACTAGTAAAATTCAATTCAAAATAATCCTTAGTCTAATTTATAATAATATGTCATGAAGAAATAAAAATAAACCATTATTATGTGTAGAATTTGCGACGACTACCAGTCAGCAAGATGCGATATTATACCATTGGATGGCGTTGTTTACAATATAAACAAATATTGATATTAGTTTAGTGTTATTCTTGATCGGTGAAAAGCAACACCTGCAATTCACCTGTGCTATTATTGTGAAGTGTTTATTTTCTCTCAGTAAATAGTTGAGGGTTTATTCATCCTCTTATCAAATTGGTAACACTCGCCTTGTTATTTTTATTATACCCCTGGATACAGTGATACTTAGGCTAGGTCTTATGGATTAGCAGTACGTTTATCCAAATAAAATTATAAACACTCTACACAGCATAATACTTTAAGAAATTATAGTGGATAGTTTGATTTGATGATTCTTTGTACAAGAAAAAAGAATTATAGACCAAAACGTTATTCGCTACAAAAATTTAATCTCTTTATCCGGTGAAGTATAAGTAAAAAATATTCATTATCACTGCTTCGAATGAATGAAACTTATTTATAAATTATGATGTTTACCGAGTTATAAATCGACAATAATAGGGTATCATGTGGCTATATTAAATATAAATACAATGTATGATAGTTCGGATATGGTAAATTGAGTTTCATTATACGATAACAAGATCATTCGATTTGTGTTCAATAAAATCACAAAAGACAATTAACAATTTAAGTAATTTTGTTTGAATGAAACCTTTCTGGAAGATTGCAATGTGGATAGATTCGGCACATAAACATGAATTATTATTATTTTCTCCCTTTTTGCGCAGCAAGTAATTGGGGTAAAAATAAACATACACTTAATTTTACTAATAAAAGACATTCTGGGCAATATATTTACAAGACTGTTGTATTATATTTATAATATTTATCAAACACGTATTAGATTGTAAGCTTGACAAATCTTTGAAATCGACTGAGAAAAAACATAGTTTGAATGAGTATAGTTAATATGTAGCAGAAATTGTTCGCGGTCAATAAAAATTCTTTGACATTGGCTAAAGAATATTTCCTATTGTCATTTTTCCACGGCCATTAAATTAGAGGGACACGAGCCAAACAATGTCCGCGCGATTTCTTTTCAAGAAAAAATTTATTTTATTGATTTCAAAAGAGTAACAATAATCTAACCCGTATTGAAATGCAGATACAGCGGATGCATACAATAGGATATTTTAAAAACAAATGCATTTATATGCATCCATGACAAACAAGTGTTGGGTGTGGTGAATCAGAGATCTTCTTTTCGCGAACCAAAATACTCCGAGAGGCACGTTTTGAACATTTGGTTTCAAATTATATAGTAAAGCATGCGTTTAATAATATGCAACAAGTCTGCAATGTGAATGACCGACTCTAAAATTTGTCATAATTCATCATGAAGTTAAAAACAATGAAAAGAAAGTTAAAAACAATTTGAATTTTAATTTCATTGATAATTTTTGAAAACAGCTGTAAACTTTCACGTAATCTGAGCCAACCGTGTTATTTTAGTCCATACTTTTTTAAAGCTAAACAAAAACTATTACTATGAGTGTACCAACGATATGTATACTTAGTTTGCGTTGAATCATCTCTTCAAATGGGTGATGGTTTCAATATCTGAGAAATCTGAACAGAAAATTTAACTAAATATCGCTAAAATTTCTGTACGAATATTTTTATTAATATTAGAAAACAAAAAAACAACTATTATTGTGGCTTAGAGCAGTGGTTTCCAACCGGGGAGTCGGGGACTGTCACCAGGGGAGACGCCAAAATTTTGTTATTAAAAAATAATTTTCATACCATAATATCTATAAATAAATAAAACTTCATATCGTATCATAACAATAAAATTTCAGTGAATGAATGTTTATTTTACTCATTCACAAAATATACTCTTGGAAGCAGAATTTTTGAACAGGAAATTTCGTAGGTAATTAACAAATAAAAATAATTTCAAGATAATCATGAAGCCTCAATGTCGAGGCAGAAAGAAAAAATTGCTGTGAACAGTCACAAGATGCTTAATTATCATTTTGTGGTTTAAATTAATAAAAAAACTATTTAACATCGACAGTGAGCAATTTGCGATTAGAAATGTTTTTCAATAGATTATCAACTGACAGATAAAATTGATAGATTTTGTAATAAAGTTTGCATTATTTAAGACGAAACAAGAAACAGTTCGACTAAATTCCGTATCTGCTTTATTTTTATCCCCTGGTTTGGCGGATGTAGTAGCAAATTATAACCATCTCTGATATTTATAGTCTTCTGTTTAAAATCCTTACTGCTCAAGTAGGTATATATACAACGGTTAGTTACACTTGGACAAAATGATTCCTGGATAACAAAGCGCCAAAAGTAGTAAGAATTATACTTTTGTAACTTTCCCGAAAGGAACAGATAACACACCTCCGTAATTATTGGTTATATTAATTTCTGATTTGATGGTAAATAGAAAATCACATACGTTTATATTAAGTATTATGATTTCAAATTTAGCCCTATTGTTGTTGTTCGATATAGATAGTATATGTGAAAATAACACCACACAGTAATATTGACTAAGTGTGATTTCATTCCTTCTGAACTAATGCAATAAAACTACGACCCTTGAAGTTACCAGAGTTTTTTCTTTGGCGGATTCCGACAATCCTCCAAAATAATACTGCAAATATTTCGAAAATCGTATTTCACAACATCAACGGTAAGCACAAAAGATACAAGTTAAAAAATACTTGACAAATTGTTTGGCCAACGTAATTACAATTTGGCTTGGTTTTTTTTTACAGTTTTAATTTATAAAAGGTTCACTTAAATACATAACTAGGTATTTTTTTAAGTATTTGTTTAAGGACACCATTACAAATTTTAGCTTTTTATATCATATTTAACTGTAAATATTTACATCTAATTTATCATATTGTGTACTATATCCACTTTGAATATTTTGTTCCGTCAAAAAAACATTCAATATTTATTCAATAATTGCATCTTATTATAATGTATATTAGGCACCTTAATCACTAAATATGATAGCCATACAGAAACAATTGGTAGATAATTCCTACAGTAGTAAAGAAGTTTTGCGTGTGCCTTATTTAATGCAATATCTACCCCACTGAAATGACATCCCCAACAAAAAGCTTACATAAACGAAAATGTTTTATTTACAGAACGGGTGCTAAGTATAAAGCAAATAAAACCGCCAATATTTTGGGGTCGTGTTTATTTCAGATAAGAAGATTATGAAGATGGTGAGATAATGTTGCATCGTAAAAAACAACTTTACCTTTATTTGTGTGTCTATAATAAATATACTTAGGAATATATCTATCGTGGACAGTTTGGCTTCAAAAAAACGTATTTTTCAAATCTGCCAAATAGATTATTCTATAGTGTATATCAATAAATCGTTATAAAACGGATATAATACAAGTTCACTAAATTTCCAACGACACACTCGATTGAATAATAATTTGATGACTCTAAATTAAGTTTTACATAATTCAATTCATTATTATTTATAAACAAATTAGTTTTTCAAATTATCGAAAACATTTATTACAAACTAAAGTTTCATGGAGAATAAATCAAATATTAGCGGTCAATTTGTAACGTGCTTGCGTTTAAACAGTTGCTCTCTCTTACTCTTGGAGATCAGAATAAGAAAACTTCAGTATTAATATCAAGTTGGAATAAAATTTGTGGATGTTAGCTACGACTACTGTATAAGAATTAGAATAATTTTCTTAATTATTTGTGTTTAAATATATATAACCCTAGTAAACATGGTAACGTTCATATTATTCATATACGCAAATACAGATATGAATAAAAGGCAATGTTTTTAAATCATTTCTTAGAAACGACAATTAAAATACCGTTAAACGGTCAACTTGAATTCAAAACTGATTAATCGCTTCTTATCACTTTATATCAGCAAAAGTGTGCGCTAAACCACATATTCAAATAAAATCAAGGGAAAGATCAACTTTCTATCAGTGCTTTTCAACATTTTTCAAAGAAAACAGAGCGTGCTTATTTAACATTATTATTTAATTTATCAGTTTTCAAAATACAGAAATTATTTTTACTAAGAATTGTGTGACAAATATTCATTAACACGCGTTGTTAGAGGGAATGACATCGACAGAATTGCAAGAAGTAAATAAATTTAGCCTAAACGTCTCGATTGAACGGAATTATCGAGTGGGATTCTAGTTGGCATCAATCAGATAATATCCTAAAAGCATTGACTAGGTAGAACAGCAAAAATAAACTTACAAGCGATATACACAAATATTGTATAATTAAGCAATAATTATTTTAGATATACCTAGTTTTATTTTGGTATCTTAATGACATTGTCATATTCATACAGCCATAAAAATCTACTTTTTTGCTGGTTCATTTGTTATTATGGTATGTTTTCAATTTAGGTGCATTATCATATCGATTATAAGAAATTACTCGTACCCAATAAAAACTAAATGTTGATTGAGCCTTTGACAGATATATTGTATCGTTATGGGAAGACTTTTAGAACGCTGTGTATACTAAAAAACAATCTTTATGTTAGATATCCCGTTATTATAATGTCTAATGCAACGCTTAGATATTCAAACATGTAAAAACTTATTTATCTTCATAAATACTAATTGATTAAGTCCCGAACTGCATCGTTTCGGTCATCATCGATCATTTGTATTCATTCTTAAGACCGGTTATATTGTTGCTATTACACTGTAGAGCTTTGCTAAACGAGACCGTTTAAGTGATATGAATGTATACATAGTAGTCAATTGTATGCGTGTTTTGCGTTAAAGCATTGTTTTTATCATCACCGGTTACCAATTTGTACGAGCTGGATCGGTTTGGTGAGTAGATAAGGGCACGACCGCCGGCGGGTGCGGTCAGCTAATTAACTCTACCAGTGGTTTTCACACAACATCTCCCCGCCATGTATATAATACATAACATGGCTCTCGTTCCTTCTACTTGCACCTCATTACTGAACCTTACACAGGTGGATTTATCAAGGAACTTTACCATAAATTATTTAAATTTAAATCTTCTTAATAGCACTACGATAAAAAATACTATACAGTCAAAACAAATTAAAAGCGATATGTGTTAATATTTTCAAGAGATTCGGCGCGTACTTTATGTAAATTATTTTGAAATACTATTTGTTATACTTAATACAAATTTAAATTATGATTAATATGATTATATAATATTGGTTTTAGATCTACATAATCTGAAAATAAAAAAATAATAGTAATTTATGATGTTACCATATTTTGACACCATTGTGATTTCGGAAGTAATCACACATAATGAGTCCTCACAGCGTAAAAATTAAATCATGGGGTTTTTTTTAAATTATCGTACATGTTTTGATATATTATTAAAAACACCAAAAATTTTTACCTGTAAATTTTATGAATATATATTAAGATATATTTATACATAAAATGTCAGTAAGAACAAACAGAATTAAAATATGTGTCATATATAATTTGATTCAGGGGTCCGCGGCTCATGCTTTTATAAAACAAAACAAAAATAATTTCACTATAAAGCAGTGATTTTGATACTTCAGTATCTTAAGATTAAGAGGGTGGGGTATGTATTTCAAATTCATACCCTAATTTCAATTATATATCAGTGCACTTTTAAATAAAACGGATAAAAAATATTATAATTAACTAAATATAAAAATTTTATTCGTTGTTTGCGGTTTATTTGGCGAATGGTGGATTGGAATCATAATTTATGTCAGTGATATGAAACTAGATTATTTCTTATCTGTCTTCTTAAATTCTTATTGTAGATGAAAATCTTATTGACAAGTGAGAGAAGAAGGGCCAGTATCGAAATCATGCAAATATAAAAATATCAAAAACAGGATATCTGTAAAACGTTTACAAATATGTGGTTGAAATCGGATATTTAAAAAAAATATACATAAAATTTCCTGCCTCCACGTGATTTAAAAAGACTTACGACAGCAAAATAAGGTAAAGACGCTTGTCGAAAATTTTTATCCATTTACCTAATTGTTATTAATTGATTTAAGTTTACAAAAACATATAATTCTGAAATGGATGGAATGGAGACTTAGGATTTGAAATATTCCAAATTCTAAGATTTCATACGGTTCGCGAATGTTTTCCAATCAATAATAGTATGCCATAACCTGCATTAAATCTATGCATGTATGATTTTTACTAACTATTTAAAACCGGAAGTTCCAAAAGATCCCATTCGATTCGACGGCCACTGTTTCGCGCCGAAATTCTGATTTATTTTTTATTATTTATTTTTTGCCTGGTTTTAATGTTCAATGACAGCGGATGTTGTAGGCGATAAACAACTTGTAGAGTGATATTTCGGGCGAGATGATTATTCGTGATATCTAATTGCATTACGATTAGTTTCAAATCATAACGAAATATTGATTATGAAAGTATATACATTGCGATAGATAAAATAAAAAGGAGGATAAATATAATGCAAAATTAACTTGTATAATTGACATTTTTTACGAAGAAATCAACGATTGTGTCAGTTATCGTTATACAAATAGAGTTATGTTAAACAGTCGATTTACTTTACATTAATGATTACTTCAAAGGAATTCAAATATCAATATTCCAAAATAATCTAGAAATACTACATAGTATCTATTACTCACGAAGAATAAAGCTATGTAAATATGTTAATTATTCAGTAAAATCTGACTCGGTTATATATTCACTAATAAAAATATTGTTTTTAATCTGCCACAAAGAGTTATATTACTTTTAAATTATGTTCAATATAACATCTCAGATGATAGTTTTCTAGGTTTTAGAAAACGAGATTCTAAGCTCCTAGTTGGCTTTGTTATCTCAAAAACACTCAGTTAATAAATATCAGTAAAGGCAAATAACAAAATAACTATATTATATAGACTGAAATGAAAAGGACGTTTCAAATTATAATTTTCTAAGTAATCATCGTAGTTGATTATGTTATCCAATAATAGGTACTAATTGATAGAATGTAAATATTATGAAAAATTATAGAAATTATTCATAAAATAATTTCTCACATATAAATTTTTAAACGCATACTTTTTTTATCAATAAGGAAAAAAGGAATTTATTAGTATACCTGACATTCTGTAGCGCGCGTCTACCATTGAAAACAACACTTCTTCCAGATTTAATTGTCTTTTTGTCAAAGTGTATTATTGAATCAATTCAGCATAAATATATCAAAAAGATATCATTTCTATGCATATTCTATAAGATATACATACACTTGAACAATTCAATGTCAAAAGTCACACAAAATCACATTAAATTTCACTCGACACTTTTTTTTCGGAAATTAATAAAATTATTTCATAATACCGAGTCCATTTTTTGTATATAAATATATAAAATAAAAATGTTCGTAGTATATTTTTGGTAAAACTATATCGTCTTATCAGCACTATAAAAAGAGTGTCCTTGACAAAGGTTGGCTGAATGAGTGAAATGTATTTCCGCGAAATAATTATATAAACTAAACTGTCATATTATCGTGAGTTTCGTTTGAGGTGACGCGCGCCGTCTCACGTCTCGCGCTCGAATAAACCATCTCCCTCGATAACATCCCGACAAACCCCCTCTTCCCATATCCTCCAGGGGTTCAACGGGAAGGTTCTCGTGCAGTAACCACCGTAGACAGCCACGCCCAGGCACGTCTGCAAAAGGTTTCTAGTGTTTCCCCACACACTCGAATACCTTGACAAAAAAAAAATATAAAAGAAATCTTCGAGCCATAGGTTTGTCTTTATTATTCACTATCATACAACATTTTTAAACTGTCAACGTATTAATTGAATTTAAAGTTTATAGTAATAAGTAATATAATACACGTACAGAATAGCACTTGTTGGCTAAATTTAGATTTTTTTTAAATATGGCGATACAAAATATGCATTTAAACAATCTGATTGAATTGCGCATTTATTTGGAATAACTACATTATAAAAAATTGCGATGATTAAATGTCTTATGCAACTAAATGTTTTGTTATTTTTAACTTCATTTAAAAATTACGTTTTGACATAAGACAAAAAGTTAGTCTTGTTTTCATCACATTACATTAAGATTATAAGAAAGTAAATTTGTCTCCATCATATAATGTTTTGTTATTTATCACTCATGAGACACTTGTATGAATAAGAACATTTATTTTTTATAGAGCAGCTAAACTAACTAAGCATTCTATGATCACCACATTTTATTCCAAAGAATGAATTATAAAAAATGAATGACAGAATTTAATGCATGTTATTTGATGCTAAAACGATTTATTCAGCCTTTAATAACTCGTTTAGTCTACTGACAATAAAAAAAAGATCAGTTACAATTAATAAATATTTAATCATGCTGGCGCCACTTCGGCTTACGTAATTATTTTGTTCCAAAGTATTAATGATTATCATAATATTTCAGCGATGCTTAACTTAAGTAGCCGTTTAATATCCTGTTGCCACTTTAAAATAATAGACCAGCTCGTATTTTTATTCGAATCACCTCAGACGTATGTGTTTTTTTAATGGTGTCTTAGTAAAGTTTATATGTGGCGCTTATTACATGGCGAAAATTGAAGTTCTACAATGTAGATCTTATTATAGACACAGATACTCGACTATCAACAGGGTTTACGCACTTGCATTACATACAAGTTTCGAAATGAACAATTTAAAAAACCGGAGCATTCATCGATTCAATTCGAGTCCGGATTGTAAGACGTTAATGAGTTATGTTCACATTTTATTAAGGCTAACCACTGATAACATGGATTTTGGATCATGTTTTGAAATATGGTATTTCTTCTTATCAATTTAATTATTGCATTTCTTTGCGATGATTACAATATAAAATATTATGAATCACAACATAAAATGTAAGAAAACATATTCGAATGATCGATACTCTTTTTGTCATTTTAGGAATGAATTCACGAATATCCAGCTGGTGGCAGTATAGTGATACACAATGTCTGTAAACAGTCTCCTTTCGGATGATCTGTCAGTAGGCGGATCTTGGGTGGGCGGGCCTCAGGGCGAGGGCGGCACCGCGGGGTGAGGGCGTGGCTCGGAGATGAGAGAGAGAAGAGACTCGCGATGATGCGGGAGAGACAGCGCCCGGTCTAGAATCTCGAATCTCCTCTCCACATCGGGGGTGAACTTTCCAGTACTGGAAGCTGGGAGTTGGCCGATGTCTATGTGTGTTTTGAGGGTTAAGGTGTGTATGGATTGTAAATATAAGTGACGATTTTTATATCAGCGTTAATTGTATTAGATAATATGATTATTATCCAATAATGCAAAAAAAAATACAATTATTATTTATTTTATTGCGTTTCACAGTAGAAAAAATATAATTTAAATTTTAATGTACTTCGGATAATATTTTATTTTTAATAAAAGGTATCAAATTTATAAGAATCAATTTAAAATGAAATACCAGCGACAATTTTTAGCCAAATTGACGAAATTATTTTTTATGTAGAAAGTAGAAAAATAGTTATCGATAAGCTAAATATCTACATTTATTTTGAAAAATTATGTCAGCACCATTTGGTATACCTAGTTCTAATCTTAATATTCGCAAAATTGATAGGTAGGTAAAATATTCTAATTTACCTAACAACAAGCCAAAAGCATTGGGTAAATAGATAAATATATTGGAAAAAATATGCTAAATAAGATGGTCCTGTTAAAAGAGTATTCCTGAGATATTACCCTTACTTACGATTGCCTCGCAGTGGAAAAAGAATTCAATCATGTAGGGTTAAGTCAGCCAAACATACACTTGCGTTTTTGCGTATTGGAGAGTTACATTCGCAACAATTCACGTTACCCGAACTATATCGGATGATTAATGCACTGCCTAGAGAGCTGGATATTTTCAACACTAAACTATGGATATTGTTCACTAAATATTTTTTCCTTTTAAATTAATGTCTTTTTTTTTTATTATTTAGTAATTTAAAAAAAATTGTTTTTATTTTCATTATTGTTTTTATTAGTAGTACTGTTTTTAATAATTATTATTGTTGTTGTTACTGTTATTATGTTTGTGGAATGCATGGCGCATTGGCGTCAGCTGTAATGCCATGCATTTTAAACAAATAAATAAATAAATAAATATCTAATATATAATAGCCCAGACCGCTCTGCAGACGCTTTACTATTATCACATATCACATGTAAGTATGAAATTTTCTCATGACGTAAGCGTTCGCGGTGTCAACAATGCACACACAGTTCCGACATACTAACTACTTAAGACATTCAGTATTTCAATTTCAAATACCGTCATCTATGACGGGTACGGTTATACTAGTATTACAATAATACTGCGTTGTCTTTAAAGACACTTATCTTTCAACCACCAATTTTTGCGCCGACGTCGACAACACTATTTATATTTAATACATAATACATCAGGAATACTTTTAATGAGACGTTTTAAAAAATTTGCTACGTCTCTCCTTTCAGAGATGGCTAAAATTTGTGAATGGTGTGAATAAATGTCTAATTTATTGATTAAATTGGAGTTTACTTAGTACGAACTAGTTCAATATTAGTTCTGACGATAATGTGATGTCGATATAGCTATCAAATATTTTCACATTATAAGTACTGTTTTTCACCATATTCCATTCGAGGATACGAATCCTTGGCGAAACAAACGAGTTGAGCAATTACCACTCATCTACAGAACCGGCAGATTATTTACAAGATAACATTTTTTTCGTAAGAAGATATTAGTTACATCTTTTTGATTGGGAAATAAGAATTTTAAAACATTCATACACGTGAAGCGGGGTTACGATCCGCAAACCAACCAACCAATCCCCACGTAATTTCTGCCGTTTTATGACCAAGATAACCGGGTGACAGGCTTTTCTAACCCTAATCATTTTTTTTCAATGGGATGAAAATAAAGTCATAAATAAATTAAGTCAGCTTCAGTTCACTCCCACTTTTTATTTATCTAAACGATTTGCAAATTAGGTAATATTGTCATATTCAAACATGCAGTACTCGTAAATATTATACGTGCCACAGGTAGGTATGACATAAAATATGATTTTTTTCCATATTGGATTTACATTTTTAGTAATTTTTCGAAATAATAATTCTGTGAATCATTGGACCCTTTCTTCGTGTTTGGAATATGTATCTGCCTAAAACTGTTTATCAGATGACTCTTTTTCTCTTAAAACTGTTTTTCAGTCAAATTTATGTACAAATATACAATACTTCCATGACAACATCTGCTCTGTGATGATAAGTGATCGTTTGTAAACTGATAAGTAAAATTATAAATTATGTGCATTGGAAAAAAATCAAAAAATGTTTTCAATTCACGTATTTGAACATGGGTGTTTATGGCGTCTTTTCTCCGTGAATTGATCTCGAGTTACTTCTCTAATTATAGTTAATATCATGTGATTTAAAAAAAAATCTGGCGCATTAGTAGTGAGCTGTAGTACGAGATTTTTTTTTTTATTATTAAAAAAAAATATCTTCAGGTTCCTTACAAGACCAATATAATATCATATATGTACCTAAATCGTAAAAAGTATTTTTATGGCATCCAACCTAACATCCAACACATATCATCGTTTCCTTTAAAGCTCCGAGGAAAGTAAAACTTTAATACATTTGGCCCGATAAATCTCATCATAAATCTAAAGAAATTGTCTCGCTTCTCGCAATGTCGCAATACCGGCAAAAGTAATGCAAACACATTGCTCCAATATGAACGGCACACTTTTTATCATAACGAAGCGACGCAATCCTTATATGAGCACACATAAATCCGCGTGATATATTCATAAGTTCTAGTTTAAAATTTAAGACGAAAACTCACTCCCTTATTCTGTCATACTAAACAAAAAGGCGTATCTGCATTTAAGGCAATACATTTTTTGCTTACGTGATATTCTAGTGACATAATACATAATTTAGTGTCAATTATTAAATAGAATTAATATACATATAACGCATGCCACTTCTTTTTGCTGCGTATTAACTTAAGGACGAAGGGTCGTCGAGGGGCACAGAGTTGTAAGCGGAGGTTGCGGCCCTGTCCAATAAATACAACGACCATGAATAAAAAAAAGTATTAACTTTTCTATATTTTTAATCTGCGCAACTTATAGTTTAAATAAGATGTTTTTCATATTGACAGAAAAGATATTGCAGGAAGTTAATTTGTGATAAGTTACCTGTGTTGTAAGATTTTAGTGTTATTTTTATGATAGGTAAAATCATAATAAATAATCAATTTGCCTAGTAGTCAGAAGTTTTGAATGAATAGTCAAATCAGTATTAAGCATTTGTGCTTTTATTTAATTATCCTTCATTATTGATGTTGCAAAAAATTATAAAATAAAACATAATGGCTTCAACTTCCAACCCCCCAATCTTGGTACCATCCCGCACTTCACCTATAACTATTAAATTGACTTTATCGCTGTACCTAATTAATATTTTTTTACTTTGTCCGCTCTCAATGTTTACCACAGGAACTCCTAATGGAGGTATCTCTACATAAGTTTTCTACGAGAACTGTTACTTAGCTGTTCAACCTCTCTTTTCGAAGAGAGTAGGGATACAAGGATAGGGCTAAGACAGGACTTGTTTTTAGGATCAGATGGGTGGGAGGGAATTTTTTAGACATCGCAAACATTCATGCCTACGAAAACAAATCCATAAATCGATTGAAAAATCAAATTATATAACTGTCCGTACCGGGTCTTGAACGCGAGACATCCGTAACGATGGCCAACGACGTTAACGACTGCGCCACGGACTCGACATTCATAAATTGCAATGTCTAAACTTCCGTTTTATAGAAATCCATAAAATATTTATAATGTATCAATAGCGGGCTTTACACGCAGTTAGTTGACATTTTCCACCTACACCACAGCCCTCCACTTACTCCATAAAATCTACCCCAAAGTCACCCTACGCCTAACAGTAACAGTTTGCCATCACAAACGCGTTGAAAAATAAGATTCCAGCAGAATAAAATTGAATCCACCGCCCTTTGTGCGAAATCACCCCGACTGTAAGAGAAAGGGCCAAAAGTCACTGAACACCTTGCCGTATAGCACGCAAAGCTTTTCGCCGGGGGACTTTCAGTCGGTAGCGACGTGTGATCAATATGTAATTCTATTTGAGGGTTTTTCAATTTTAAAAGTGGGCAGATATCCAGCTCTGGGGGTGACATTTGTATTTGAAACGGTTTCGGATCCTTTATCCGTGAGGCGTGCGCCCGTGTACGAAATAGTCCGTAAAACTAGACCGGGGACTGACAGGGCTACTACACCCACTGGGAACGATAACGGTATTGACCACTCCGTTATAAAAGAAATATTTATTTTTAAGAGTTATTCTTACAACATATTGTAGGTATCAAAACATTTATTTCACTCAAAAGAAGAAATCATTTTACATTGGTTTTAGGTTTAAAAATTCTGACCCAGCCACTTGATGTAAGCCACTATTATATCGAAACTCCCTACGTAGAAACCCGTATCTGCAAACATGAGAATTTACAGTAGTGCATTTCAAAGATTCATAACGCAACTCACCATACAATTTTTTCGATAGAAACACTTTTTACTCTCTTCTAAGCAATTTCAATTTTGAGGATTGCATCAGTTGTCCAAAACAACGTCGATTATATTCTCGAGTTTAGTTAGTTAATGTCGTCACCATAACGTGTTGCCTAAGCGCTATTTCGCACTTCATCTGTGGGAAGAGTGGTGTTTATAATGGTAGGTCTGTAGGAGAGTAGAATTTCTTTATGGTGTTAGCTCTGATCGCTGATTCAATAATGGACTCAACAGTTCGTCACCTTACTTTGAAAAAGTTCCAATTGCACTTGAACATGTTTTTAGATACGAGCGTTTGAAGTTTTGACTGATCATATTTTGTATTTTGAAGGAAAAAATGTATTTTTTAATAAGTGAGTTAGCATATTATATATATATATAAATATTTTACTTTTTTATATAATTTATTTGAACTAAAACCTTTATTTGAGAAAATAGTAAGAATCCAAAGCTTTAATTAGAGCTGACAACAACAGTTTGTTTGAAAAAGTTTTATCGGATATTTCAATGGCATCAAACAAAATGTTCTGATTTTTGAGATGTTTATCAATATTATATATTATCATGACTTGCTGAACCATATAAGCTAACAATAATATTATAATACAACAGAATAATACCACAACCACATCGATAGAACAATAGAAGTAAAGGGTAAAACACACACCAACCATCGAGCGATAAATGTTCGAGACTTTAAAATTTCTCAAAAATACTGTGATGTGCATGTTTCTTCTGTGAGATGATAATAATTAGTTTTATCGATTCATAGAATCATATAAAACAAATTTATATAAAAATGTGTGGATAGAACTCCGAAATACTCCTAACTCCCTCATTGAACAATGTATGACTCTGAAATCAACGTATATGATTGAATGTGGCTAATACAACATCTTCCAATCAAAATGTAATTTTAGGCCAAAATGTCAGTTAGAACCTTTTCAAAGTAATATCACGAGTTACTTTGTAGAAATCTATTTTCAATATGTAATTAAAATTGGATGATACGATTGTATGCATTATTTTTGATATGGTAATTTTTAATGAGAATATTAATTTCATTGGATTTGTGTGTATTGTCAGACTATATAGTTTGAAAAATGAAGCATGTTGGAATAAATAAAAAAACCGACTTATTCAACTTAAATTTTTTCTTTATATATCTTCTTCTGTAGCTAGTAATATACTTACACAATATTGAGATCGAACATCGGGCAGAGCTGTTTACCATTTTAAAGCTTTGATTTTATCGCGCAAAGATATATGACTATTTCTCGCATTGAACTGTCGGACAATGGAGAGAAAAGCTATTGTCCCGCATTATCAGGTTTGCCTCTGTAAATAAATATTGGCAACGGCTTCAAATAATGAGCGCTCTAAATAGCGATAAAACCGATTGTTATTTTCAGAAATTACGACTAATGATTATTTTATAGAGGTATAACAGTAAAATAAAATTATTATCCTGATAGAACAGAAGCAGAGCTGCATGGGACTGATTCAAATTGATATAAATATACCCAGCTTACAATATTTTATTATATTATAAATACACAGTTGGAAATACACAAAATTGATAAAATATCAACATATTTCTAAGTGTAAAAGATACTACCTGCCAACTAAGGATTTCAACTATTCGAATATCGAATAGTAAAATATAAACTATTCAGATATTCGATTAGTTTCTTAAGTATGAAAATACTATGAAAAAATCGATTTGAAGAATTAATAACGTAGATTATATTCCAATACCGTTCCAGTGTATTACAATATTTAGCTGCTGCGTCGGGTTACTACAACGGTATTTCTTCAATTATTGATATTACGCATGTTTAGTGGGTTTTTAAGTTTCGAATCATTCGTCAAACTGGGGTATTATGATAAGATATTGAAAGCACCCGAGTTGGGTGAAGAGAAAAATAGCCACTACCTGGAGTATTCGTTATTGCTCTTGAAATCTGGAGAAATTATGACGTGATCTTTCGTTGATTTGGTAAAATATTTCATTAAAAATTATTACGAATACTATTCGAATATCGAATAGTTAAAAAGCGGCCGAATATTTTCAGATATCGAATATTCGAGTCTGAATCCCTACTGCCAACCGATTAAAAATAATGTTTATTTTCGTGAAAATGTGTATAATATAATATTAGTAGATTCCAATAAAATATGTTCCAACATAATAATTTTATTTTGAGCAGCAACCGCTTTGTTCTCTTTTCATCAGTTTTTGGAATAAGAGATCCTCCAATACGTACCGACCAGGCGCGTGCGGTGGTTTTATCTCCTTCTCGCTCAATCACATGAAAAGTGAAAGTGCAAGCGAGATGCAAGGGCATGCGGCGCATGCTCTTGAATCCTTCTTGCTCATACCCAAATTAGGTTGTGCGATAGAGATAGTGATAAGTCCACGGCACGCAGATGGTACCGACATATTATTAGTATTTATATTTTGACTTTTTTTTTTTACTATCTATCGATAATTCCAATTTCAAAATTTGAAGTCAATTATTTGCGAAATTTAATAAAACGCTAACGTTGATGTCTCTCGTTGAAAATCTATTTCAATCAATAATATTTAAATATATTTATAATCTCAGATAAATAATTTTTAAAAGCCATCGCTAATAAATTCACCAATTATTATGAAGTATCTGTGTATCAAATTTATTGCCGTATAACATATATATGCGAAATCTATATATTATAATATTACGGTTACAATCTATGCAGATCGCCGTATACTGAGCGAGCTTGTGATCTCAAGAAAGGCTGTTATATCACTTTGTGTAAATGCGGGAAGGCTTTTTGCCCTTCTTGATTCGAGAGATTTATGAGACTGCGAGGAGGAAGGCTCGATAGGGAGAGTGGTTCGGGAACGAGGACCGGGGGAGATGTCTGTCCTCCGCAAGTGGCTTATTGTGGCCTGTAAGACAAGGGTAATTACACACCCCCTTTCTCTCGCAGCCCGCTTTCACTTCACGTGCTTTTCAAAGGTGTGGAAGCAACGGGTGGCAGGACATGGAACGAGAAAGATTTTCTTCTACATAGAATACAACTTCTTTGAATTGAAAATGTGATGGAATTTAGGGAATACTGTTAAAATTTGATTTATTGTTAAAGTTGATAATTGATTTGCTTTTTTTTTTTTTTTTAAATATTTACTATGTTCTGTTTATATTATGCGGAATTGTGGATCTGTCTTATTTAGAGTACTGCTTGTACTACACTATATGGGGAAAAGTATTTTCAAGAAAGCTTTCCATGTTATTTTATTATCATGTGCTCTCGAAATGAAGAGCTTGCCGACTTCATATAGTCGTTGGTCTGGAAGAAAACACTAAATCGAAAAATGACATATTGAGTTAGTTATACCAAAATGTTTAATATTTCAAACTCTACCGTATGACAGAACACACTTATTTGTATAAATTAAAAACAGTTTTTATACAAACAAACAAAATGAAAAACGTATGGGAATTCAAGCATTTGGCAAACTTCAAAGTCCAATTACTCAAAACTAGTATTTTTCAGTTAGTGTCTGCTTCCAGAACAATGACGATATGTAGTATTTAAACAATTGATTAATGAAATCTTATATTTTATTAATTTAACTACAGTCTGATTTTACTACAAGCTTAAAATGTATAGCTTAGATATGTAACGTAATAAATAGCTTAGCTAAAAATGTATACATTTATAAAACATATCAATAAATTCTGTGCAGCCTAGCTGCCAGGAGATCAGAGAAAGATATATATCAAGGTAGGTCAATGTTTAATATTCGTTTAAATTTACATTTAATAACAAAATTCCAAGATAGATTCCTATATAAAATATGTTTACAGTAAAAAATGTAGTTTACTTTTTTGTAAATAGTTGAAAGGCTTGTAAATATTATTATTCGTGTGGAGATTGTTGAAATTTAACCTAGTGTAAATATAACATAATATATTATTATCCAGTTGATTTTGTATTCCCTCGGGTGAAATTTTTCAAAACTCTGTCAAGATTATTTGCGTCTGCAATGGTGTGAAAATTATTTTAGAACGCAGTGCAACACTGTGACAATCCTGTCACGTTTTGTTAGAGCTTAACAAAAGAGCGACAAGTTAAACACTGTTATTAGTTCTTGAACTTTTCCCACTTCATTTCACACCGATGTAATTATTACACTGTTTTGAAGTATCGTTATTTTTACCACCATTTTTATTTGCCGATATAATCAAAAAATTGATACAATAAATTTAATTACATACTGTTAATCTCCTAATGGAGGTATCTTGACAGAATTTTTAAGAAAATAGTTTTCAACCTCTCTTTTTTTCGATTTTTAGGACTAGTTAATAATAATTAAATTACGAACAGAAATCCATAAATCGATTGAAAAATCAATCTATGAAAACCGTCCGCACCGGGAATTGAACCCGAGACATCCGTAACCGTAGCCAGCGACGAAACCAACTGCGCCACGGACGCCGAAATACCGTTATAAAATGTGAATGAAAATTAAGAAAATATTTTATTTGATAGAATTTTTTTTAATTCCCCTTAATAATAATTAAATGTAAACGAATGAATTTTATTTTTAAATGAATACTACAAAAACGAACATTATTATCGTCAAACTGAACATGTTCTAAGAAATCGTTTGTTTAATTGTTTAAGTTGACTCCTTTAGTTTGAATACGAAGAATCAATCATATACATCAATAATCATGTTTTCAGTTTAAAATGCTGTTTTATGAAAGTGATGAGAAATGATTCAAGACCTAAACTCATCAAAATTGTGGCCGTTTGATATCACATATATTTGGATACTGCCAATGAGAGTATAAATTCCTTGTTCGCAAAGATGTGAGCTGCCGATTTGTTACTCGATACTGACAAGATACTGTCACGCTGGAGTTGAGACAAGGTGTGGTCGAAATCCAATTTACATTATTCACTACTTAAGAACATGTCTCAATTCAATTATTTTTTTAGGAATTCGATTCCATTGAGGATCACGTTGGGGTCACCAATTTAGTAATTCAGTTCCAAATGATGTTTTATAATTGAAGAGATCTAACTTTACAAATATGATAGTAGTTCAAAGTGAGATTATATGGTTCCAGAGAGATGTCTTCAGTTCGGGGCGCGACGATAGAATGTAGATGTTTTTCTATGGTTATCTACTAATACTGTCGTCGGGCTGTATTGTTTTTTGCAGTAGTCATCACTTTAATTGATGACTGATTTTCTCGGGCGTTCACTTTATAATTACGTATGCAGAATTAGCGTCGTCTATAATGATCAGTTTACGCAGATTCTGCATCGGCCAGCACTTGAGTTTGTTGACTGCTTTGCAGGGGCGTTAACCTTTATAAATATTATCCGGAATTTGCGTCGGTCTATATTGATCCCTCGCCACAATTGTGTCACCCAAAATATGGTGTGACTATATTGATTTCCAATAACTACATAAATACTCTTTTTTGTCTTAAAATACAGGCATACATTCAAAAGAATGTGAGTAAGCAACCCAATATTTTTTTCTGTTAACAAGTCGTTACCTAAATAAAACATTCGTTTCATTATATATTAGTATTCAATCATTGAAATCTGCAATAAGGAGAAAACATTGTTAGAAAGCTGTGATTCACCCTTCCTCATAAGTTATTGTAGAAGCTTTGTGTCGAGTCGCATCGTATTAGAATATACCGCTGTGATGACATTTGCACCTGAAAAGATGTTACAAAGGGTAGAATGGGGCTGGTCTCTGCCAAATGACTGACTCTTCGATACAAATTTGACTTCATAACAACAGGAGATCAAACTCTTTTGTAAATCGAATCGTATTACAGTTTTTTTTATATGTTAAATTTGAAATTGTAATATTTCAAATTTACATAGGAAAGGGCGTTAAATTGATTTCTCATGAGCGCAGATAATCGAGATCGAGAAATCAGATAATTTTTAAAATGTTCTTAAACGTCACCATTGTTTACTACAAATAATTACTTTTTATTATTATTGAAAATATAATTTAATTATTCATTATTTCACTAAATTGTTTTTCGTATAATGATTTGTTTATAAATCATTTTTGTAAATGGTTGTCAACCTGGGACTCCAAGCTGCAAACTTGCGTCTTTCTTTTATATCCTATCAAAATATGGAAAATTAGAAACATATTTTTTTACTATAAAACTGACAATAACTTAACTGTTCGTTTAAATCGAAGGACGGTTTACAGAATATTTTCTTTCCCCCATGCAAGGCGAGGCGTGATAATGACTGAATGCATGGCGCAAAACTAGTACTCGCATAAAAGCCGTTTCATAATTAGTTAGTTAACGATAATTATAAATTTATTTTTCGTAATAATTTTCTGTTTTATTTAAAATGAAGAGGATTGTTATGTAGGTGAAATCATTTATCAGTATTTTCTAATTATACGATAATGTTGCATAATTATAAATAATGATTGTTTCCTTTAGTCGCACTTCTTTATAAATAAATTCGTAAGGACAATTTTTGGTTGTGACAAAAAAAATATAAATCAAGCGTAAAAAAAGTGAAAGGATTATGTTGGAAACAAAGATACCGAATGTATCAAGGTAACATAGTAACTGTCTCGATAACTAGGTCAAACTCTATTACCTTTGGTAACAAATTGACAAGAGATATCGTCATGTTCACCGGGGGCGTAGCTCAGATGGTAGAGCGCTCGCTTAGCATGTGAGAGGTACCGGGATCGATACCCGGCGCCTCCAAGGAATATTTGTTTATCGGCGTTCATAATGAATATACCTTTTTACTCTTCAGATAAAATTCATATAACCAATAATCTATCCAAATACAATTACATTTATAATATTTAACAGTTTTCAGATAATATTATAAATTAATATTCTTCTATATTCTAGAATCTAGATCATCTATGTTTTTATATAAAATAACCATGTTATGATTGTATTTTTAGCAGTTGTTAATGCTCGTGATGATCGAAAGCGGTCCTGATCATTATAAACATGTAAAAGTAGTTAGTACAAACAAATTGTGTATTATTTTTGAAATACTTTCCTTTCCACCAAGAATCGACAGTTAACACCTTAAAAGTGTTTATTACATTATGTGGTTACACACAAGACTTTATCCCTATGCCGACTGTTTATTTGGCTATTGACATGTTTCTTATGTTTCGATACGAAAATGCTATAAACCTGTAGCAGAGTGGTCAACGTCGTTGGCTTCGGTAAATTGATTGTCCAATCGATTTACTGATTTGTATTCGAAGGCGTGGATGTCTGTGATGTCTAAATTACCTCACACTCATCCCATCCTAAAAAAACGGAGCGTAGCTAGAGCGATTGGCAAAACCTCTAGTCCTGTTCAAGCCCTAACCTTACCGTCTTTAAAGATAGCTAAAGCAACTGAGTAACAAGCAGTTCCCAAGATAAATTACATACGTTAGGAGTACATATCATCGTTGTTCTGGAAGAAGACACTTACTGATAAATACTAGTTTTGAGTAATTGGAATTGCAAGTTTTTTTAATGTTTGAAATGCTATACCTTCTTTATTTAGTTTGTTTGTACTCAACTGTTTATAAATATTGTTCGTATCTTATGCACCGCCGTTCCTCCGATTCCGATAAAACTTTTCAAGTTATTGCTTGTACTTGCACGAAGGTTATAGGCATAGTACAATTAACTTACAATAGGTCTTATCTATCTATACATAAAAATGAATGTTTGTTTGTTTATCCCTCTATGCGTATCTATATCATTCATTCGATTTCTATAAAACTTTGTTTTGAGCTGTTGTGCGCACATCCGTGAAGGTACTAAAAAAAAACTGAAAAAACCTAAATAAAATCAAATACGTACAGACAGCGACATCTCGGAAAACCTTCTGGTTTATTCGTGTACGCAACAGACGGAAACAAAAAAATTGGGTATCCGATAGCTCTTCAATAAACATAATTAAAACACAAACACTGTCTTTATTTGAGTGGCATTGTAACGCATGACGGATACTCGCTAGTTATTTATAAGAAGAAGTGTGTTCTTCCATACGGTAGAGTTCGAAATAAGGAACATTTTGGTATAACTAATTTAATATATATTTTTTTCGATTACATGTATTCTTCCAGAAGAGCGACGATATGCTCCGCACTGGGAGAGGACATGGTTACAATAAACAACTAAACAAATCAATGCCGGCTGCTTTCTACTAAAATTCTATTGCATGGTATTTCTCATCACCGATATACAGATTATGTTCTACGTGTGTTTGATTTAGTATGCCTCGTGACATGGACCACTTTCTCGATACGAGTATATCCTCGCATCCTTCCGCGGAAGTCGTATCCGTGGGAGCATCCGTGTCTTTCCTGCCCACTGCCCACTTCCCCTACTCCCTACAAACTGATTCCCGCTGCTAATCAACACAATTCACACATCGCAATGAAGCTGGCGATAAGAGTCATAAAACAATTTCACAATAACATAATGACATCTAAAAAACAGGGTTGAAGCAGTATTGTTTCTCTTAATCAATATATTAATGAATTCGAATGAAAGTTTTGTTTAATTTTATATATACCATATAACAGCTAACTAACTTAAAGAATATCATTTGTACTTCTTGGTGCTAAAGTCCACCGTAAGTTTGATAAGCGCCAAGTCAATCCTGGTCCATTCATAGCAGTCTTTCCTTCCAGATTTTGATTCCTTGTATCTTTAGATTTAATTCAACTGTTCATACATCGTACTCGATTGACTAGCTCTTAAATTTCAATTTCAAGTTTCCATGTGGCAGTAAGTCATAAATCACACGTCCGTATTATAAAAATGACAGAGCGATCTATAGCAGTCAGATTTGAAAGACTAAACTATGTTTGGACTGTCGTACAGTACGCATCGACAAGTCTGTTCCAGCCTAATCATACAAACTTTTCATTCCTCTCACGTTGTTGATTATGCAATGTGTTTATTTAATCATGCAAAATAAACTGGTATTTTGATTGTTTTTAACAAGATTTCCTGGACGAATTGGTAATGTAATAAGCCTTTCTATAGTAAATATCGTTGCTATAAATTCAAATATTTTTTTATTTCAGCGTCTCCGTACCACCGGGCTGAAACCCTAAATTCATTAAATCGTATGAAACATCGCACAGGACTTTATTTTCTCATTTAATATGTTTGTTATTATTTCCGCAAAAAAAGTCAATAGAAAGTGGTTGGCTTATAAAAAATGGACACAATAATTTCTTTTTATGAGGCTGTCATTCTCGTATCATTTGCAATTTAATGTTTTCGATGTACCTACGTAATTCGTTCACCATTTGAAATAATTTTATTAAATATAATTTAATTAATAAAGGATGCAATGAATATGTAACTAATTTTCACCGCAATAATACATCATTTGATGGGTCTAGTATCAAAACTTATAATCTCCAGCATATGCAAAAAATGAGTCATGAATGCAGCATTATTCACACCTTACATTTAAATCATAAAATTTATTCCTCAAATTACAAACTCGCGTCTAAAATAAATGTGAAAATGTCGTTCATTTTCAAAACTTATATTCTCCAATGCCTTATAATTGTCAAAACTAATAATTTCTATTTCATCCAATGAGAGTGCAGCATTAAACTGTCATAACCCCCAGTGTTTGTTTACCTATCACGGTTTAGGCGTATATTTCACATTTTTTTTAGCATGAAAACGTTATTTCTTGGTTTGCCAAAAACAAGCATTGACGGTTATTATACTATGAGTCCTCATTTCACAGTTCGGGCTTCTGACTGTAATTCAAAGTTTAATTCAGCAATAGTACTATCATAACAATTGCGAACACTAGAGAAAATAATCAGACTTATGAACTGAATACCCTGCCTCCGTGAGAGGTTTATCATTTACGTACTTATGTCGGATGTCCTAATTATCGTCATATTGGTAAGGCGTAAAATGTACAGCATGCTTTTTTATGGGTTTTCTCGTACGGAAATCACTGTATCTGCGGTTTAGATTTATACATAAGGAAACAAAAATCCCATTCAAATTATCTAAAACACGTTTCCTTGTAAATTAAAAATAATTCATCTAGATAATAGGAATAAATGCATGTGCCTATAAGTATGCCGATGATGCTGTGCTCATTTTAAAAATAAAACAATTATTTTTTTTAAACAGTAGTTAGTTAAAAGATTTCAAACACTCCTTTAATATAAATACTAATTTTAAGTTAACAAAAGTAACTAGATTTACTAAAAAAACATTTTACTAATCACAATATTTTTGTGTCATACAAAAAACTATATTCCCAATATGTAAACGACGAAGCTACGGGACGCTGGCTATGACCCGGGAGGAAGTAAAAGACAGAAAATCTTGGAAGAACCGTGTGTTGGCCATATGCTTCGATTAGGGCATGGACATGCTTTAAAAAAATTGAACTTTTTTTATTGAACGGTATACATATTTGTAAAGGGTTTTTTCTTAATTGATTTATGCACTCAACGTATTCAGCTGATCGTTAGAAAATCTACAGTAAATCGTTAGAATATATGCAGAAAGGCTTATATTATTAAATAACCCACACTTATAACACTGCAATTATTTAAAACTTATATTGTTTAACAAAAATATCTTCAAATAAGTGTGTTTTGTTGGTTCTTTTTTTATTAAGAAAAATTTCATAATAACACATATTTACATAAATATGTTTACTAATCAATGAAAGGCGTTTAGCGGATAGATGGGTATCTCCTCGATACAGTACATACAATGATTAAAAGAGTAAAAAGTCGCTAATATGCAATAAAGAAGTCAGTAACTCGCAACAACTCGATCTGATCCACTTTAGATACCATCCTCGGGTCATTGTAAATTCGCTTCACGTAGGTACTTCGCAAAATACTCAAATAAAACTTTCCTTTCATTCTGCTGGCTCAGAATGTGCCTCTCCTTCGCCGTTCCCGTTGAGATGAGATCTTTACAAGGCAATACGGTTACATTCTGAACAGTCAGGCGATTTGAGATTTTCAATACTTTGTAGTTTACAATGGATGAAAGGGTCTCCGGGAGATTGAATGGGAGGCGATTTAAAAACTAAAGTGGCGCTATCTGGCGCTGGACAAAGGAGGAATCCCATAAATTGCTTGGTCAAACCCGACGACGGTGCCTAACCCTCACAAACTTCTCTACGACTAAACTAACAGCATTCATTGAAGACGTTAGTGTGGACGAGAGTAAATTAAAATTACGTACAAAATATACCTACCTACTATTTACAGTTTCAGAACCATCATATTATAAGATACACACAGTGTGTATGCGGATTGAGAAACACATTATTTAAAAATATTGTGAAATAGTAAACAGTATATATATAACACATCGATTGAGTTGACATTTACTTAATATAGCCCTATTATAATTTGATAAAAATTATTAATGTATTGAGTGATAAGATGATTGTCAAATATTGTTGATAACTATTTCAGCATTACACCATCGTCGCTAATTGTCAAGTATCATTACTCACACCGAAAAATAAGTCTCAGAATCGTTGAAAACTTTTACATCTACTTAACAATATCGTATCGATGTGCTCCACATCAATAGTTTTCTAGTTTATGCAATTTTGACGTTTGCCTACGGATTATATTAGTTCTCAATCCATGTGTAAATGTTAAAATTGTAATAACTCTAAAGCTGGTAAAAATTTTCTGATTCATCAGGAATTGTCAAATTATTTGATCTAAATACATAATTCACAGAGAATTGATACTTATTATGCATGATATGTTTATCTACTTTAATTTTTGTCAGTACCTACTTATAAAGCTAAATTTCTTTTAAGAAAATGAGGATGAGTATAATTGAAGAAATTATTTTAACCATGACTTAATTTTCCATATAAGAACTTCTGATACAAGTTGTGTTTTACAGACCTATACGAATTAAACTAGCTTTTTAATGCAATATAATTCACTTAATATTACTGTAAGCAAGTGACACAAGATTCTTCTGTTGATTACGGTTCATTCGTATGAAGCCTTTGAATCGTAACAATAATTATCTATCATTAAAAGTACTCGCCGATTCACGCATCTATACATTCTTTAACATAAAGCCACAGTAAAAATCTGTAGTTCGTATCAATACGTAAATAATGACTTTTGCGGTGGTAAATGTCAATTCTTAGTGAATTAAAAAAAAAAGATTTCTGCTAGTTCCACATGTTTTACAACGATCAGGACTTCTCACACTCTTTGCGAGCATTATCAACAGTTAACAAGAAATATAAATCTTAGCAAGGTAATTGATACAAAATTTAGTGAAAATAATTACCAGGAAAGTAAAAACAATTGATCCAATGCCAATAATACAGGTAATCATACAAATTATACATAAATGAAGTTAAATATTAGTCTAAAAAATAAGCTACATTAATACTGATAAAAATATATCTAAATTCCATATACCTAGACCTCTGTGATGTAATCCTCTTTCCAACTGGCATTCGTGTCACATGCGCTCTCCATCGAATGACCTCTACCTAGAAAAGATTGATCGCCAACTGTCGCGGATTCAATTTCACAAACTTCAATAAATCAATTCCCAGTGCGAACCACCTACCCCAATTCTTCATACTCCTTACACCTCACCGCAGCTCACCCGACCATAAATATTTCGCCACCGAATGCCGGACATATGCTCCTAGGAAATATAAATATTGTAATATGTATAATGAACAACTCATACGTATATTCAACAATTTTACAGTAGAAAAATATCTTCAGACAAAATTCTATGATGACACGGAGGTCATTATGGTCCCAATGGTGTTAACAAACTTTGTTTTTGAATATCTACAATTTATATTATTTTGTTCAAAACTTTTCGTCTATGTCGATGCCCAGTGGTCTACGTTCTTGAAATTTCGTACCACTCGATTTGCGAAAGTTTTTACATTGAATTTTCAATCGATTTATGGTGTGACTGTGGTGCTTTGATCCCTTCCCACCCACTAGGAATTTACACATTTTATTCGTCATTATCAACCATTCGAATATCGAATAGTAAAACTGAAACTATTCAATTATTCGATTTCAATCATTAATAATATTACATAAATAAACCTTCCAATACCGATCCATTGAATAACAAAATTTAAAATTTGCAACTGCGTCTTAATACTTCAATGGCATTTCTTTAATTACTGAAATTACAGCATGTTTAAAGGGTTTTTTTTAGCCCCGACTCATTCGTAAATTCAAGTATTATGATGAGATATTAAGAGCGCCCTAGTTGGATGAGGGTGATGTAATCTTTCGTCGATTTAGTAAAAAAATACAAAATATTGAATATTCGAATATTCGAGTTGGAATCGCTGCCATCCATCCACCCACTATGCGATCCTTAAACGGGAAGTACAGTGAGTGCATATCTATTACTAGTTACTACTCCATTCCAAAACTCGTCCTTCTTTCATAAACTCTTCCCAAAATAGTTGAAGGTGAGCAACTGACTTAAAACCGGTTGTCAATCTACAGTCTATCGAGATTTTCTAAGATTCCCACATAAGTAAAGCTTTCAAATGTGTTGAAGAATAGCTTTAACTATTTTTTATTAATATTTCGTACGATTTTTTCTTTATTATAAGACGATAATGTAACAAGAAACGTCTTTTGTGGCAAATAACGATAAAATTACAATCACCAGCAATTACGTACATGGAATCATACAAGAGTGACTGTATTGGAGATTGCATTTTTTACAGTGCGAGTCAATATTAATTAGAAAAAAGACATACCTCTCTAAAGCAACTTTCAAATAAACTTAGTTTATATGGATCAAAATAACTACATATACTTTTAGTTATGTGTAAGATTCAAGTATTCTAAGAACGTGGACGGCTAATAGTAAAGAGAATGCTTGCCATTGTCAGATTTGCTCCCGTGAGGCCTCCGCTGACACTCGTTCACTCGCGCTGAACATTTATCTTGTCAAAATCGATTGAAATATTTTGAAAAGAAAACTGACCATCCGTCTTACGTGTTCATTGTGTGACAGATCTCTTTTACAATCTGAAACTTCACTATTGTGGCCAATTGAAAGATACTATCTGATTAATGTTGCCAAAAGTAACTACCTTTTATTCTACTCCATAAAGTTGACATGTTTGTAAATAATTTACTGTTATTTTTTCCATAAAATAAATAAATACATATAAACACAGATCAAGTTCACAAGATTTATTTATAGAGAACGATTTGTTTAATTGGACTGTGAGGTTTTGATAACGATGGTTTTTCATTAACACCTGATCGCAGCTTAACATTCAATAACCGTTCTCAGGAGTTAAAAAAATTCAAAGAAATTCAAGAACTTCCATAGAACCTGAATTTAATACAAAACGTCAATTGGATGGTTTAATATCGTTGTTTATAACAAAGTCTAGTTAAAGCATTATATCTATTACTATTTTTCACAATGATGGTTTGATATACAACACAAAAGGGCACGAGTATTACATTTTAATCTTAAATTAAATTTTAAATATTTTAAATGAGGTACATAAAGGTAATGTAGAATTTTAATTACTAGCTATTAGTAAATATTTTCACCTGTTATTAATAATAAATCGAAAAAAATATGTACACATTTGATTATAAAAAGTTTGCCGTTTGTATTGGGTGGAATACGTAAGGCGCAGAAGATCAGTAAGAAGCTAAAACAAACTTCACTTTATTCAATGAAATAAGCTGCCATTCAGCTTCATTGGTATACTGTATGGAGAGAAACCTCAGATATTGATAAAATAGACGATTTTACCGAATTGTTTCAATAATGATGAAAATTGTATTTTAATGAAAATGTTATCAGACAACATTCGCAATAAAAACACTATTTTTCCTATTACAAAGATCATTCATTACCAAGAGATCAGCATCGCCCCCTTTACGATGGCACACAGAATAAAATAATAGTGACGGCGCTCTATAAGTCCGTACATTTGTATGGACAATCATTTAGGGGGCAATGCTTCATTTATCAATATAATAGAGTGTAAAATTGTCGTAACATATGTTTGTCGGAGTGTCAGAGACGCTTCCACCCCCAACCTCGAATAATCGGGGTCGTCGAAATGTTATCGTCAAAGGGGATGATGAGGGAAGGACGACAGCTAAAGAATGACTGCAATTAAAGCGCTTTCTTTTGCCGATTCATCAAAATACTCTCCCATAATGGGTGGGAAGAATTTCAATTTTTCTCACAGTATTGTAAAAATAGATATTTGATAACTATTATTTTAATAAACGTGTATTATGGTGGTTTTGATTTGACCGTTTTCACTAACGACTGTGATGAAAATATAACATAATAGAATATTTATGTTCGATAGTAGAGACTCTATCTACATGTTTCTTAGTCATTTCCAAAGTATAGTTTTTAAACATCATTTTTACAGATACCTGTTCTACGAGTAGTACTATATAGTTGACAATATGAGCTCTGCGCAGTTTTATTCGGGCCACTAATAATGGCAGAATTTACACAATGGCTGTATGCCGAACATACTTGAATGCCGATAACAGTTTCCATCAATAATGCATTGTTTTAAATAATCTCGTATCTTTTAAGAAAAGATAAACAGATAGTAGATAGAAATAATTCAAAGTCCCCTTTAAAGGTTGCACCAATACTGATTCTGTCGTTGCCCTCCCTTACTCCCTTCCCACCCAGGCAACTCACTTTAGTCACCTCTCACCAACCCTTAGATTCAACTTTGCACATTAACCACCTAGAATCGAGCCTGTATAGGCTGTTTAAAAATCAATTTTTCTCTATTGATTTATTTTCCATGTCCCAACGTGGATGGAGCATATGGTCTCCTAATGGAGGTATCTCAACAGAATTTTTCTATGAGAGCTGTTTGTTACTCAGTTGCTCAACCTCTCTTTTTTACGCCGCTACCAACTGCGCCACGGACGCCGAATATGTAATTATTATTATTAAATCATTTCATTATAACGATCATTTTTAATTATAATTTTTCAGGTATCGACTGATGGTGCTTGATGGAATTTCAATATCAAATTTGAATTGTTGAGATTTTGTACATTTCCTTTTTTTGTGACTAACGATCCGAGTTTCGCCTTTCTGAATCGTCAGTTCGAGTCCTACATAATCTCAACAATTTAAAACTACCATTTTTGTTTGATTTTTATAATTATCATTAAAGAGATAAAATAATTCTTAAATTCTCATTTTTTCACAACTATTCTGAAACAAAAAACAAATTTGTCATGATTCAAATCAAAACTGCATTGTTATATACTTTCTTTGAAATCTTTCATTTTTATGTGACTATCACTTAAATATCTTTCGACTAATTATTGCCAATTCTATCAACAAAAATATTACTTTCCATATCTATTATTGCCCTAAGCCACGGTCTAGTTTAGGTGCACAGTTTATTTATTTTTAATTTATCGATAACACAAAAATTTACAACAGCTTATTGCCAATACAATAATCGGAGCTCTTACCAATGGGTTATATAGCCTGTTGTTGATAAAATAATATTTATTATATTTCGTAAGATATTTAAACACCCTGTGATATTGCGCCTTCTAATGGGTAGGGAAGAGGCAACTGTTGCTGTCACCTTAATTTACGAGATTCAATTATAAATTTTATATCCCACGGTGTGCCTTCTTTTAAGCGAATAGAATGTCTAAAGTCCCACCTTCATGTACTCCGATAAAGGGCCGTTTCAAAAATCGGTCCTAGTTATCAATTTTGTTTGAATATCTAATTTCCTTTGATTTATAGTTCATCGAAGACAATTGGTTTTTGATAGGTACAGCGATAAATTTTTTTTTACTTAGTCAACAAATATGATTTTTTATATTCATCAAATAAAGATATTATTGAAATAATATGTGTATAGAGTAGACTCCCGATTAACCGGGATATATCTTAAAACGAAAAATCACGGTGAATCAATTTATCCGTTAATCCAAAAATATTTTAAAAGTACTCAACAATATCAAATAAATAAAAAACTGCGAACACAAAGTGTTTACGAGTTATTTTTATTAAAACATTATCAAATCATAAATGTTAATAAAACGAATATAAAGGACAATATAATAAATACTGATTCTTTAGTTGTATTTACATAATTGAAAATTACATGCTAATCGGAATTTCAATCTTGACAAACTATATATAGTGTTACCACGTTACTAGTTCAGTGAACAATATCATAAATTAAGTAGACAATATTTACCAATTTTTTTGAAGAATATAATAAGTTTTAAACTTTTAATTCTTTTCAATCGCTACTACGAACAAGTCATGGTGGGAGTATGTGGTGGTTTGTCGTAAGTTCGGATGGTAAAATAGGGTGTTTGGTGTAAGTGGGTTACGCCAAAAGCAAAGGGATGTTTAGGCCGCGTGGCGTCACGGCATACGATCAGAGTAGAGGGTGACAACAGGCGGAGGGAATTGAAAAGTGATTCCTTGGCGGGGAAAGAGTGATGTCTTAATCCACGAATGAATGACTAAAAATATCACTCATCATTTTTACATAGCCGTTTTTATTTTGTAAATAATATTATGTGAATTTTTTCGATAGTACACTTTCGACTATTTTGAACTAAATGATAAATGTTGTAGAACCATGCCTAAATAATAAACATTCTTTTTATTTGATTCGTATTTTCACTACTACTGAAATTATATTTTAAAAAATAAAATAGATAAATACCACTTTGCTTCAAAATATTAACTTTATCATTAGTATTTACTAACATCCTACTTAAGTTTTGAGTATTATAAAAGTTGACATTATAAAGATAGAAAAACTTTATAATGTCACCTTTGTCTTAATTCATGAACCATCAGTTTTATACACCTTCATTTTTACACTCAATTTTATATAAATAAGCCTGTTATGTTTGTATTTTTATCAGTTTGATAATGCTCGTGATGAGCAAAACCGGTCCTGATCATTATAAATATGTGGAAGTAGTACAAATGAATTGTGTTTTAATTTTTAAAATATAATGTCTTTCCACCAAGAATTGGCAGTTAACACCTTAAAAGTGATTACTGAAATTATGTTATTTTTTTATGGTTTAAATACCGTTTTATATTTTCCGCACAAATTTTCGGAATTTCTATTTAAATGTAATATGGTATAAGTACCTACAGTAACTATGTCATCCTTAAAAAAAAAGGTTGTGTTTATTATTCTTACATAGTAAAACGCCTCAAATTTAAAATATTACTCTTGGTACATACTGTACGATAATTCAATTTATTCTAATACAGAAAACAAACTTTTATTTTGTTGGTACTTACTAATTAATTGATTAAAAAAATAAAAACATGTTAAATATGTAAGTAAGTTTATTTTATCACCGTTTGAATCATTCAAATCAATATGAAATTGAATAATTTTAATGAAACTCTGCTATATAATAAACATTTGTCTCTCAAATTCTGTCATTGGTTGTAATTATTTTATTATCTATCGTTACAAATATTCTACCGTAATAAAATATGTATTATATTAATAGTATTAAACGTGTGATAAAGAAAACAAATATGATATAATTATGAAATAACATTGAACAAGGAAATTGTATACCGAAGAGAGAAGTTGGCGACAAGGCCAGCCGTTGAGGTAAGTCATATTGGAAGTCCTTTGATCACTCTCCTGACAGAAGCACGACTTCCCCGTGATGCAAGATATATAATATAACATACAATACATGAAACTTGCTCAATTCGAAACTCACCTAAATAATACATATTTTCCTAAAATGTGTTCAATTTTCAATAACCTTTACAAACACAAATATTAAAAACTTATTTCTTTATTCTTTCCAAAAAATTTCCATACGATATCGCAATTGAATACAGGTACCTTCAAGTGTTCATAACCATCCCTTCACTATTAATTATTGTAATAATGATTCAGCAACTTTATACCATTTAAGTTCGTTTCCTGTATATGGAATAATTATCTTTTTATTCATAAATTTAAAGATACAGATGAAATTCAAATAAATTAGCAAAATCATAATTTAAAAGTTAAACAAGCGAAGACGCTGGGAATGTTTTCGATACCTATATAGAGAGGAAGAAAAAAATTCTCAGTCACACCATCACCACCTACAATGAAGAAACTGAATCGCACACTAGTAAGTGGTTGGGCACAGGTTGAAAACCACTGTTCTGGAACCCGCTGGATTTTAGAAATGAATGTAATAAATAAACGAATATACACTAAACCCAAGACGTGGATTGATAAATTCTAATTATTAAATGTGTTTAATAACAAGTTATTCAACTGTGGTTTAATGGTAAATGCCATAACGTAGTGATCAGATCGACACTCCCGACGTATAGTCCCGTATCTGCAAACACGACATTTTTCAAGGAGAGCGTCTAATGATTCAAAACGCATTTTCAAAGTAACGGCTCCATATATCTTTTTCAAAGTTGGGACAGTCCTATTATTTTTAATGTAGTTTTTTATTTTATATTATAAAAAGTTTTTCTCAAAATTTTATAGTTTTTGGATGTATTACAGATACGACATTATTCTTCGGAATTTAAGGTAAAGACCTTTCGTATAAGTGACTAGTTACGTGTTTATAATTTAAGAAAAACAGTGAAGTAAGTATTTTTCCCAATGTTGTTTGATGCCTACCTATAAAACTCAGTACGTAGTCAACGTAAATGCAAAAGACACATAATCACGTACGTGACACTTAGGTTATTACACGTAGAGAGTTTCAAGATGGTTCTCGGCCGAAATCCCAGCAAGGACAATATCAAATTGAAGATTTTCAAATATTACATCTGAGATCTGGGCACGGGTGTTTGTTATGTCCTCGAGTTGAGTTACACTCAACATTTTCATCGACCTTCTCATGTGATTTTAAAATATCAAAATATAAGTGTACGCTATGATTAATTAGCTGTGATGATAATTAGTTGATTTATTAAAAAAAATACTCGCATAAGAAAAAATGTTTTCACCGATATGTTCAGTATTAATTTATACAGCACGCATTTTCTATCTTTACAAGATATTAACGCTAAAGAGAGCAAAAGATTTCTTTCTTATTGAACATTAATCAAAACGCCACCTCGAATGCAATCAATACAAAGTAAAAGTCGTAATGGAATGGGTCGGTACTCGGTAGTGAGTACGCTATACCCTCTCCCTCGGTAATATATCTCGTGCAGTATGGATAAAGGTACAAGATGCGCACTTGGCACATCTATAAATCAAGTCTCAGTTATTTAACAATTTTTATCCAATTTGCCCTTTTGTCTGTGCCGTGCCTTCTCGATGGCAAATTGATTACAAGATCACACGTGACAACAGAGTCGAACTTCAGGTCGACAAATTATTCTTAAATAATTACAATACGCATACATAATAGTCAGACATAATACCTTATTGCAATCAAGGTAATTTTATTAGGTTAATATTTTATACTAAGTTGTATCAATTTCACGTAATCATAGTAAAAATATTGGTTTTTATTCATAAATTATCGCGTTACTTATATGATACTAGAATCAAAAGAATAAATTGAAATTCACATGAATTTTATTTTAATTGTTGAAATTCAACTGGCTGCAATGTTGGAAACGTCTCAGTATTTAGGTATTAAAATAATATTTCGTATTTACGAATTCTGTAGCCGAGTAGTTGATGCTGTTTGAATTTCACCCACTAGGTTTCGGGGTCATAGATTCGAATCCCGGAATGGAACATTTCATAAATATAGATTTTTAATCAATTCACAGATTTGCTGTCAAATGCACGAACGTTTCTGAGTTTTTCTTACCTCCCAACCACACCCTATCCGATCCTTATGACGTAGTGTAGTGATTGCGACGATCAGTCCTTTCATAACTACATTTTTTCTTCTTTATCCTTTCCAAAGAAGGGGCTGACTTACAACCAGTTTTAGTTAAGCAAATTGTGTTGAGATGCTATAATTAAACCAAATGCTCTACATCGGGAGAGCACATGATTTAAATAATAATTTTTCTCCAACTAGCCGTTTTATGAGACAAAGAAGTCTTGATGATGGATCAAAAAGTAATATCTTGAGAATTATTCTACTTTTTTATTTTTGTCTTTCGTTCAACATTTCGAGCAAAAGTTTTTTGAATCGGCAAAGGCAGTGATGATGGCTCTTTTTCAATCTACAATAAATTTCAATTAATTGGTGAGTTATATCGATTGAAATAAAATTGAAACTTACAACTCACTCATAAAATGAATTGAACCAACACGCAAAAAAAAATATCGAAAAAGGTTAAGCATTATTGAGTTAAAGGGTGTTAATTTAATAGGCCAATCTACTACTTGTCAAATAGATACACATTGCCCACTTTTAGAATACAATGCACAGTACAGGTAGCGACCTTCCGGAGACACCTTTACATGCCCTATTGTCACCCCTAATCATAAAAAACCATACGAAATTTGCACCTTTTTCGCAATTTCGCACGGTGTTGCGCTCACGTGGACTTTTTGTCACATTTTTTGTGAAAAGCCACTAATTTGACCCACAGATAGCAGCGATCTTTTTATACAACCTTTGACATTTTACCCTTTCACTAGAAGATATAAACTGAAAAAAACGGTATTTTTAATTCGGTTAAAGGTGTACCTTGACACGGTGACCTTAGAAGAAAAGGGTTTCAATACAAACCAATTCATTTTAACGTATTCAACGATGTCTAAGGATGCCTTTGAAAATAATTTATCCTTAAAATAATTCGTTTACGTAAAGTGTGAGAATTTTATGCATTCCCGTTTTGTATTGTCATCCTACAAAGATTTCTTCTTTTTTCTTTCACTTCGAAAGAACTCTTTTGACAAACAATAGCTACGGACAATAAGGACTACGCATTCCTGAAACCTAAAAATCTACCAACTTCGATATTACCATACACTCTTCACTCTTCACTGTTCTTCGCTGGAGCAATCAAAGCGAAAAAAAAATATCTCAACTATTAATATAATAATTACAGGCCGTTGATTGAAATCTAATATTTTTTTACCATCGAATTATTTATAAAAGAAATATTATAACACGACAGACTCCGACGCTTACTCAGATCAATTCAGAATCCAAAAAATATAGAATACTTGTATACTGTAACTAAAATTAAAATGAATAACTTTTTTATTCCACATACTAGCATGTCTTCTTAGACAGTATTCAACTATAATACGATGTATATTAACGAGCGTGAACTGACAGAAAGCTTTGAGTCAGTTTTTGATGATTTTCTGTTTTAAATGTCAAAATGTACGCAATTTAACGCTCTGCCTACTGATAGAACGCATGAAGTCATAGGATATAATGGCTTTGAAAAAAAAAACAGAATTAGGTAGTATTGTTATTCTTTTATTCTCGAGAAAAGCATGATATAACTATAATATAACTCATCGATACCAAATCTTCTGATTTGTACACCAATAAGATTCTTCTTTATCATATTAAAAAAAATCTTTTTTTAAAACAAAAAATAATTCTGCTTAGAAGAGAGAATACTTTGAAAAAATAATAATGTTTTAAATACGTGATACATCCTGGTTTTTTGTTAAGTTTAAGTTTTATTAGGGCCCATAACTGAAAACGCACAGCGTTAATGACAATGATTCCTAGAAGTCGACCAACTCTTGTCATGAGGGGCTCGGTCAATAGCCGGCGGGCACGTTCGCTGGACGAGTCCATCTTTGACGGAAAAGGGGTGGCTCCGACGGTGCGTGAGTCCTTTTGATTTTATGTGTTAGTAGTCGATTACCAGCTTTCGAGTGGAGGGGAGCTGCTCTTCAATTGCATTATAACTTAAAGTATATTCAGTTGTTAAGTAAATGTAAATGTAGATTCAATTTTATGTGTTCAGAATATTTTTGTGTATTTTAAACCACTGCATCTTTGATTAAAAATAAATAAGTGTTGAACCGGATTTTAAAAGGTGTTTTTTGAGATCCCAGCCCTTCCAGGACGTCTATAACCAGCCATTCGCCTCTCTTCGATCCGGGTCTTCTCATACGATTATAGCAGAACTTCTTTTTATGACTCAATGCCTTCTGTCATTATACTCTCGATATATAATACGTGTAAATATTCTAGTAGTTAAAATTCTTGATAAACATAATAAATATTATTATGTCCCACTTATTTTTGTTATCCGAACAAAAATCTACATAATATTGGGAATCGTATTGCAATATTATATATAAAGTATAATGAATAACAAATTCAAGTTTGCTATGAATTTCAATTCCTCGATGATCTGATCATCCCTGGTCATATTTATTTTTCATTTGATTACTTTGTGTTTTCATTCTCGTATATAAAATACTCGTTTTAAATTTGTTTTATTCATGGAATAAACTATATTCCAATGTGTAAATGTAGAACATCAGAAAAAAAAATCTCAATCAAAATTTGAGCATTTTGAAATATTTTTTATCAAAAAATGTGATTTTTTTCAATGTTTTTGGAAAACAGATTTTATTCTTCTATTGCCAGTGCCTACATGTATTTCTTCTATAGAACAAGATGTCGCTTTTGTACTTCCGCTTCCTTCAACAGGGGGCAACTTCACGATGTCAGTTGGCTATTTGGAAATTCAAAAGCTGCGAGTCTTTTTGATACGAGCCCCGCTGATTGGTTTACAACAATGAGGCTGCGACTCCACAGGGTGTTTCTATTTTCATTTATCAGCTTTTGTCATAGACAGAGTCTTTGATATTATTTCTTTTCACTGCGAAACGCAATTCAATTGGCAGAACTCGATTGAAATAAATAATTGCGACGAATAATTTCATCATATTTCTGCTTTGCTTTTAAGTAAAAAATCATACCTACACTACTTTTTTAATACTTTATATCTATTCATGATAATATAACGGTTTATAAACTGTAGTAAAACAGTTATGTATTATATTCTGCTTGCAAAACGTGTCGTTACATTTTGCATTGATTATTGACTGTCAAGATTACCTTTATGTTTATGATGTATTTTGTATTTCATCAATAAGAGATAATACGTAACGTCCACCCGTCAGATGACTTCATTTTTTTAAACCTCCTGGATTATAATATATAATATATTATAATAGTTCTCCCTCCCGGAAATGTGTGTTCGGTATCTTGAGCCCAGCAGTAAGAGCTCCACTTTCATTTCCATTCGTGACAAGTTCCATATTAAATGATGTTTTACATGTTTTTTGTCCTTGAGTCATTTGCGAGTGATTTTAACAAATCGGACGTATTAATATTTTTTTCCTTTTTTTCTATTTAAATTAAACATGCAATTATAATGACACGTAATTTCCTGTTATTTTTTTTTATATATTTCGTGTACAATTAAAAAAAATCGTTTAAAAGTAAACAGTTTGACTAAAAACCCCTCTTCAGATTCAAAAGTTTCCCATATCTGCTCGATATACAATTGGTTTTTTTTTAAGTTCTCTCCCCCTAAGAATCAAGAAGTTGATTGTTATATTGATGTAAATGCAAAACAACAAACAACTTACAAATCATACTGAATTCAGATTTAAGCGATTGCAAACCAAATAATGTTAGTATTTTTTGTATAATAGATGTCTTTACTATGCTCACTAATATTACATACATTAATAAGATACTGAAGATTTACATAAAACTCGAAACCTACAACGTTGTATTTAATTTTGTATAATATTTACATAGACTAGTTCACATTGACGGTGTTTTGGCCAATTGATGTAACCCTCAAAAAATACGAAAACGAATTAATGATTGGATCTCATTTTAAAGACGACAGAGCAGGTCTCGGCCAAATGATGTAAATTATAAAAATAAATTGACAACTTTTTGGAACGGGACATCATTTTACATTGGTTTTAGGTTTAAAAAATCTGACCCGACCATTTGATGTAAGCCACTATTATATAATTATGTGTTTTACTTTTTAAATATATTGTATAACTGTCTCGTTGATTGTAGATAAAAAAAACATTTAATGGTAAATTAATTTAATACTGTTTAACGTGAATTAATTGTTCTTCTTGGTTCATTAAAAGCAGAGACAATGCTTTATTTTTTTATCAACCACGAGAAAAAATATATTGACCGGAATCATCGATATAACAACTTTTCCCAAATAATATATTTTATTCAGCCGATATAATTATTATATTTCTATATAAAGCTACATTTTACTGGGTTACACACTCGAGGATTCGATTCCCAGGATGGACACTTTCATACTTTGATTTCTTCGATTAATTGGTTTATAAATTTTGTTGACTGTTTTTTCATACTTTCCAAAACCCCCTATTCGATCTCGAAAACAGGTGTACGATTAGCAAACCTAAAACTCGTTTTAATTACATTAATTTCTGAAATGAGATGTTGAAATAAAATTACAGCTATGTCCTCGTTTGACACTAACTTGATATACTTATAGGAGTTTATAATAAACTAATGACTATCCGACATGCATTGCAATGCCACTCAAAGAAAGAAAGGGTTTGTGTTTTAATTCTGTTTATTGAAGTGCTTTTGGAATACAGGTCTGCACTGACCGAAATTTTTATAAAATTACCCGGTCCCAGCCCGTCATCTTCAGGCCCGGTCTGGCCCCAAGCCCTCAATATCACACTTGTTACCCGAACCCGGCCCGAAAACCAGATTTTTTTTCAGCCCAAAAAAAGCCCGATTCGTTTCATTACAGAAATTCATTTACACTCTTCAAACAATATATCTTACAACCAAACAGACAAACGATATTCTTTAAGACATCCACTGAGGGTGCTTGATGGAATTTCAATATCAAATTTGGATTATTGAGATTTTGTACACTTTCATGTATTTTGTCACTAACGTCCCGGGTTTCGCCTTTCGGCATCTTCAGGCATTCGAGCACACGAATGGACTCGAACTGACAGACAGTAAACAATGTCTAACGTTTATATAGAAGATACAAATACGACAAATATTATTTACGAATTGCATCCCGTCGAAACCCACAATGCTATTATAATTCTAAAATCACTGGTAATTCTAAAAGAAGTTGGAAAGCGGCAATTCGCCACCCAATATGTTGTTTACAAAATAAGGATTAAGGCGATTCTCGAAATGTTAACTCACGTATCAGTGTGGCTCTTAGACGTATAATATTTTACCTCGTGAATAATATTTGTCGTATTTGTATCTTCTATATAAACGTTAGACACTGTTTACTGGCTGTCAGTTCGAGTCCATTCGTGTGCTCGAATGCTTGAAGATGCCGAAAGGCGAAACCCAGACAAAATACATGAAAGTGTACAAAATCTCAATAATCCAAATTTGAAACAGATATTCATTTATAAATATATATATAAATTCCACATAAGCAGCGAAAATGTTTTAATATTATATGTACGTATATATATATATATATATATATTTCCTATAGTCGTAATTTGTATATATAAATCAGATATATTAAGGTTACACGAAAGTAAATACACCAAAGGTTCGTAATTGCTACCCTAGACATTGCTTTACAAAAACATCAGATGAATAAGCTCGCTGAATAATTGTTTGATTCAGCTCATTATCTGAACTCCGACGTTGAATCGTTTTGTGCTATACACCGCATGACCTCTTCACATTTTTAGTGAGATGTATAGCAAAATAATAATACAGATCCCAACGACTCTTGCCTTGTGACTTCGTTTCGCGATCTTTATATGTTTTATTTTTATTACATAATCGAAGCTACATCTTAACTTTACGAATAGAATTGCGGTTGAAAATTCAGCTTCATCTGTCTTCACCATTTGTATTTCAAGGCTTCTTATTCTCCAAAATGCCTCGCGGAAAACTTTAAGATAAAAGTTTGATCACCGTGTCACATAATTAATTGTTTAGATTTGAAAAATACGCTTTAATTACCTTTTAGTGCGCCCAGTTATAAATATAAAGTTGGAATAAAACAACCGATAATTATTTTTTTTTGAAATTTTAAACTGTTATCATTTGTTTCAGTTCTGCAGCTTCAACTTTTCGTCTGATGTTATAACGGTATTTCGGCGTCCGTGGCGCAGTTGGTAGCGTCGTTGGCTACGGTTACGGATGTCTCGGGTTCAATTACCGGTGCAGACGGTTTTCATAAATTGATCTGTTTGTAGCTTGAGTGTTTTTGATGTCTAAAACTCCCTCCCACCCATCCGATCCTCACGGGGCGTAGCGAGAGCGATTAGCTAACCACTAGTCCTGTCCTAGCGTTATCTTTCTACCCATACTCTCTTCGAAATAAGAGAAATTGAGCAACTGAGTAACAAGCAGTTCTCATAGAAAAATTCTATTAACATAACTCCATTAGGAGACTATATGCTACACATTGGGACCGGACATTAAATTTCATGAATGGTAAAATGAATCATTATATCGTTGAAATTTCATTTTTTTATTCATTCATGCATACTTTTTATTTCATCATTAGTATAATATAAATATGTCCGCTCCTAAAGTAAAGCATATGGCCTCCTCTATTCCATTTAACTTCTTTTCAGTTTTAAGGAACGTAGGGTGGACTTAAGAACAGACTAGTCGTTAGCTTGATAGCAATACATGACTATAACTTGATTTAAAAAAACACGAATCATCTCTGAAAATGTTCACATTGATGATGAAACTCGATTAATATCAATGGGTTCCTGAAATATCGATAGATAAAACAACAACCAAGTAATTCAATACATACTTTTGTATATGTATCTGTATATACGCATGCTTTAGGACTGAATAAAAATAGTTCAAATTTCAACGTACACTCTAAGGCAATGAAGATTAGCTTAGTGGGTTCTAATAATTTTAAAGAAAGACTCTAAAGGTTTTGATTCGAGATGACATTGTTTGTTTGAAATTTAATTTCAAAAGTACAAGTATGCACATATTTCGTATTGCAATTTAAGTTAAATACATATTATACATATCTACTACACATATCAAATTATATTATAAAATGTTAGAAATAATAATTGTCAAGAAAATCCCATTTATTTCGAAATTCGTGGCTGACCAATTCTCCATTGAAATTCCCGCAGAAGTACGATTGTTTAGATAATCTCCAATAAGAGCCCACATGCTTCACATTGGAAGCGGAATTTTTTAAAAAAAGGTAAATACAGTTGCTGCGTTCGTGACGGGTCAAATATGTGTAAAACTATTTTTTCCAACACACAATTTCAGTTTTAAATTATTTTTATTTCACCCCTTCCCCCGTGCAAATCATTAAAGATTTCAGTTATTAGTTCTCAGCCCCCAGACATATAAAAATACAAACCAAAAAAAATATCTTACTGTAATATAATGATCTGAATAATTGTAGGGCATATTTGAATACTGATGTCAAATGAGCACATTTTTTACAAGTTCAGTAACCCGGTCGCATCATAGATACAACACAACTATTCAGTCTGAGGGTATTTGAATTTATTGTATTATTGTATCAGTTAAATTACAAGCCAAAATAATCGAAAATATCAACAACGTCGAAATAACAGGAAGACAAAATTAAGAAATATAACAAATCATTTAACAACAAAAATCAGGTAAATTCAAATTATTTACTTTTAAGGTGTTAACTGTCAATTATTGTGTGGAAAGGAATTACGTTTTAAAAACAAAACACAATAATCTCTTTTGTACTACTTCCAAATATTTATACCATTTTTTATTATGACAGGTTTCGCTCATCGCGAGAATTATCAACTAATCCTGAATCGGTGCTAAAATGTGGAAGTAGTAAAAAACAAATTGTGTTTTATTAAAAAAATATATGTTATGTAAATTTCAAAATACTTACCGTAATAGAGTATAATGGTAAAAATAATAAAATATCTATTTACAATAAATGAGCCGACGCGAAAATCAGTAATAAGGTGTTTTCCGTAAGTAATTGATTTTGAAAACCCACACACAGGTGTCTAAGAAGTTTCCAACCAAAATTTCACACGCACTATCTACCCTCGGCACCAGATTAAGGGAAAGGAATGAAACGGAAGTGAGAGTGGAGAAGGGGGGTATCGGTTGTGGCTCACCGGTGTACAGCATCATGTATTTGTGTTGTATGCACACAAAACTGTTAAATTAATTTCGTATGTCCCGCGGCTATCACTTTTGGTCTCCTTTGTTGCAGAGCTTTTGAATCTATTTAAAACATTTAGAAATAAAAAATCGTCTACGTTTACGCCAAGGAGAATGAAAGTTATTATTACGCCTGATCTAACCAGAATAATTCTGATTAGCGTTATTGGTAAAAATAATTTTTTAACCTATTCATTTTATAAACTGAAATTTATTTTGACTAGCTCTTTAGTATCTCGTTTTTCATTAAAAGCCCAATATATACCTATCCGCTTATTTCGTTTTCTGACTGACTATTTAAAACTATTCTAATATTGTTGCTTTAAATGGATTTATTCGATTGTTGTCTTCACAAATGGTGTAACGTATAACTAGAAACTAAATCACAGATCGGTATGCATAAAAAAAAATTCACTTTTGTCCTGTGTGTAGCAGCTATGTGTAGGTATTTGAAATAAAAAAGTGACCATTACAATTAACAGTTACAAAGCATACTGCAATAAAATTTGAATAGAAGTCGAAAGTCGACGAAAAGTTATTGTATTGACACATGTTTGTCAAAAATTTTCATTTTTTGTCGATTGTTGCATCTAGATCAACTCCAAAAGTACATTAATGACAAATAACCGTAATAATAAGATATATTTTTAAGGTTGAGATCAAGGAGTTCGACCCATTCTCCTTTGCCACTGTAATTGCTCTTTTACTGGGACTATATTTTGATCTGTCGGCGTCCGTGGCGCAGTTGGTTTCGTCGCTGGCTATGGTTACGGATGTCTCGGGTTCAATTCCCGGTGCGGACGGTTTTCATAGATTGATCTTTCAATCGATTTATGAATTTCTGTTCGTAGTCTGAGTCCTCCCTCCCACCAATCCCATCCTCACGGGGCGTAACGTGAGCGATTAGCTAACCACTAGTCCTTTCATAGCCCTATCCTTCTATCCCTACTCTCTTCTAAGAAGAAAAGAGAGGTTGAGCAACTGAGTGACAAGCAGTTCTCGTAGAAAAAATTCTGTCAAGATACCTCCATTAGGAGACCATATGCTCCACATTGGGAGCGGACATGGAAAAAAATATTTTGATCTGTAATCATATTAAAAGCATAACGTTGCCTAGTAGGTTATCCCAGACTATCCCAGGAGGTAATAAAAGCCGAGGAAAATTTCGTATTCTTGTAATCAATAAGTGTACCTGCACACTGCACAGAAAACAATCAAGGAAATGTGGTAGTTATTGAAATCCGAAAAGGAATTATATTACAATAGGCAATGCATTTCATTGAAAATACATATTTTAAATGGTCTGAAATTTTTGTATGGTGGCTTGAAAATCTCTGTGGTTATTCGCCATAGAGACAGAAGCGGCGGGCAAAACAATAGCCCGGTATCACAACACTGTGCGCGGGCGGGGTATTTGTCTTTTGTGGCGGCAGATACAATGTAAAGCCACCCCCGCCCCGAGCCACGTTGGATTAATAAATAAGCTACCACGCGTTTCAATATTTGACATGATCAACTCTCGCGTGCAGAATGCCGCTTATCCTGAAGGGATTCTATGGAACCCTTCGCTTGCAAAAGGATGATTGGAAACGGAAATGTATGAAAGTCTATAGAGGAAATTTGCGGATAAATTACATGTCTGGGAGTAATTCCCTTTTTCATTGTGCGTTTTGGAATCATTGTAAACATGATAATTGATTTTATATTATTATAAAAATACATCATCATCAGACGCTGTCAATCATTGTCCTGCTACTTACATTTGAAATATAGTCAGCAGTCGTGTTCGATCCATTACTGAATGAAAGCTTCCCTGCTCTACTTCTGCTTTTCTTGATTCAAAATTTTATATTTCTGAATTACTGGACTTGCTCAGCAATCATCTATACCCTTTGATGATATGCACAACCTATTGACATGTAAGGTTCAAAGAGTGAACTCTCCCACGAGTCTCACGCCTTGTACTGAGTAATCAGCGTCATAAGCAGTCCTTACGCTTTACGTCCAACAGTTTATGGTCTTCTTTTATATTGAGGCTCAACAGGAAAGGCTTACTATCTGAACAATATGATTATCTAGCAAACTTTTGGAAATAGTATTCAGGAGACATCTCAACTTTTTTTCTGTGATGTTTTTCTGGAATAAGTTGATAATGCTTTTGATGAGCGAACCGGTCTTGATCATTATAAACATGTGGAAGTAGTACAAACAAATTGTGTTTTATTTTTTAAAAGACACACACTAGGCATGGACGCTCCTACGAAATTAGAAAAAATAACTTTTTTATCCAATTAATTACTATTACATTTTTATAAACAATTTGGATGACAAATTTGCCTAAGACTCTAAGACACTTGTCAAATAATGACTTTTGACTTTTTGTCAGTAAATAATAACATTTTAATTCCCTCAACAGAGCGTATGGAAATATTATTTGAAGGAATTATTACTTATTATGGACCGATAGTTTACTGAAGCTTTATTGTCAATTTTCAAGGACAACCAGATTTTCTGACGGAGAAGGAGCAACTATAAATATTATATATGTCTGTGATGGCTTAGATCCAAATCTAAAATAAATCGGTATTATCGAAAGCATTGTTAAGACGCGTGAGCATCCTAATAACATTATCATATTTATAATTTTAGATATACATAGGTACTTAACTTACAGCTTACAGTTAGATATATACTATACATATACTCAATCGCCTATACTTATATTATTTTATTTTATAGTGTACTATCAAATCATAATAAATATTGTATAACGAAATATTCACCGCTTTTTTCAAAAGGTTATTTACTACAAGCCAAAGTAATAACATTTATTTATTTATTTATTTAACTTCCAATAAGGCAGACGAATGAATTATTGAGAAATTGTCAAATTGGAAAACTGGAGATAAGATATTCGTTCGACTTTTTTGTGTCACGATATTTCATTCAAATGCGAGACCAATCAAGAAGAGTCAAATAAAAACGCTTCTTTATGGCGACCGTTAAAGGAAAGATGGCGACTGGTGTTCCGGTCGGAGAGAGCGCGGAATCCGCTCGTCGGCACGTTCCATCCGGAATTCAAATTCGAAAATTAATTTATTTTGTTCGCGCGCCGCGAAGCGCGTTCTCTGTTCGAAGTTCGAACCATGTCATCAATTCACTTTATTTATTTTGATGGGTTATGCGCATGATTCTCAACATGTTAGATGGGTTGATTATTTTGCTTATTTTTTTAGATAAGATGTATCTTTTTTACTTTCGCAGATTTGAATGAAAATAAATGGAGACTTACATTATTAATTGATATTGAGAACATGGAATATTGACAAATTTTTTTTTTTCCGACTGCCCCGCTTTAAATTATGTCAGTTAGCTTTTGGGCTATATTTTAACCGATCTCAACGTACGTGTTATCATCGCGTAGCTATTTGTGCGTTTTAAAGAGATTTTTCGGCGGGGTAAAATATTTTATAATTCTTCACATATTCTTTAGAATTCCTGTCAAATACTTGATTATCTCGTTGAAAATAAATATTTTTACTCATACTGACAATTCTTCTACGCCTCATTTTAGCAAACATCTCATGAATTGATATATTATATAATTACGAAATCGAAATCAAAATCAATGTAACCATATCCACTCTCAATGTGGAACATATTTACTCAAAACGGAGTCTCGGCAGAAATTTTTTACGAAAGTTCTCGAAGAGAGCTAGAAGGATAGATGGATGTTTTTAGGAAAAAAGTAATAGTTAGCTGTCACTCTCGCCATGCCCCGTTTTAGGATCGGATGGGTGGGAGGGAATGTAGACATAATATACCTCAGCCTTTGAACACGTTAATCGATGTAAAATCAATTTATGTCATTTATGAGATTCAATATCGATATACTGAGATTCGAACACGTGGAGACCGCAAGAAGGTGAACACCCAGGAGGAAAAAACACTCGACTACGGAACCGTCACAATAAATATGTTGTAAAAATATCCCATTTATTACAGGGATATTATTACAGCCCGGAAGTTATTGAACAATTCTTTTTCTGACCGTGTTCAGTAGTACAATGGAGAATCACTGGATTTTTCAATCTGTGCGTGAGCCACAGACCGACGCCTGCTAATTGGTTACTTCGATTTGCTCGCATCTAAGCTTCATTCAAAAACATTATTATTGATGCTTTCTGCTATTTGTGGAAACGTAGTCATTGAACTTTGCCAAAGCTATTAAATCTAACAATCCTAACAATCGCCTATCATGACATGATGACATGATCATTACTAGATTGTTGTTTCGTAAATGTTTGTTATTCCGTGATATGTTTGCTACCTGGAAGTAAGGAAACGGATGAAAAAAGGATTTCATTTCGTATGTTTTAAGTGGTATTTGGTATGATGTAATACATTGTATTAACGCTAACATTAAAATGACAGAACAAGGACGAATGGTTGATATACTTTAGATTAGTCGTCCGTTTTCAAAAATTATTAGGATATAAATATATTAAAAGCATCTTAATTTCCACAAAACAATCATGAAAATCAATAGATCGCCTGGCAACGCATACCTCCAGCTGTTCTTTGACTACAGATACAAATACGATGTGAAAATGTTCGAAAACCACATCTGCTTGTATGTTTCTGCTAAACGACCATGACATGGGATCGTTGTCAATAAAAAAAATATTGTTAATATTCCGGATTCCATCTTATGTTCAAAACACGGTTAGTCTGACACCGAATAAGTGCCTATTTATTTGACATAATAAAAAACACTCGATAGTGTCATTTACTGCAACTCCGTTTCAATGAATTTTCATAAGTAAATTATTTTCTTCAGTGGCGGTGTAAGTTGAAAACTTCTTCTGCCCGCTTTCCTACTAATTGTCTCCTGTACCTAGACAATTTCTCCAACTTTTGCTTGAACTAAATTAAGCAACGCATTATATAAGACAATGTTCATACTCTGAGCAGATCGTGATAAAAACTGCACTTTTATCAGAAAATACTGTTATGTAAATAGTACAGAAATTTTATATGTAATCGGCATTATTTTATAAACAAAACGTTTATCATAAATCTGATTCCTCGTGTGATATAATCGGAAAATCCAAATGTACTCGTAACTGAAACGGCTTTGATCGTCTGGAAGATCTTACATAATAACATAATACATTTCACTCGTAAATTATGAAGGGCTGTAAAGTGCTTTTGGTCACAATCCTATTTTATAAACTAAACTTTGGGGGGTTAAACTACTCAAATGCATTCATGCAATCGCAGTTATAGTTTGTTTTTTTTTGTAATGGATAACAGACTCTTATAGGAGTTTTTGGCAATTAAGCATTGATATTTTATTTTCGTGAAATTTTTCACTATTTTTTTATTTTAAAGAATGCATTTCGTATAAATTTAATTATATTTCATTGAGTAGGGAAAATGAAATCAAAATTTTGCTATGAAAGTTTATTTATATGCAATTGTTATACTGAAAAACGGTTAATTACATCAAACAATAGTGGATAGAAAATAACACATAAAAATATGTACATAAAAAAGTGATAAAAAAACAAATTGAACGAACAATTAACAGCTCTTGATTAATTCACAAACATCATATATTTATATTTAAATCGTAAGAAGACTTCTTAAATTATATTTTTTATCGCCAGGATAGTTTTTTGATGATATTTCATGAAGTTTGTGACCATTTTGCGGCTTAATTTTTAAATTTAATTGATATATTGTTTTCCGATCTATCTTTTCAGTTGATACACGTTTTAATTGGATACAATTTTGGCAGTAACAAAGTGGAATTTCCATTTTTAAGTGGCATTTGATTATTCGTGACATGTATGTTATATTTTGGTAGTCATGCCGTCAAAAAGGTTGCCTATAAGCTGAGATTATTTGTTTACCATTCAAAACTACTACCAGTAAAACTGATAGTTGAGAAGAGTTTTTAAGAAATTTTAAGAAAATTAATTATCAATGTTACATGAAATTATTCCGTCGTCGTTAAACGTCGACAAAACGTGATTATGGGATTCAAAAGAAAAAATATATTACAAAGACTGTGGATGGGTAAACAGGAACATCTCTCTTACATCAGTTCGACACTGATCAGATGATCCCAGTCAAGTCCCTCTTCAAACTGAAGCCAAGTGGATAACCTCAATCTGTGCTTTGATGACGCTACTTTAGAAGGTCTCTAGAAGGGCATATACAATAGTTAAATACGACTTTTCTGTGATAGGCATCAGTGTTCCCAACGATTAATAACATATTTGAATTTATTTTTAATTATCATACTAGTTATGTTCTAAATTCTCCATTAACTACAGTTGAAAACATCACAGTTGGTTTTTCAAAACAGACAGTTAGAGGGCTTTATGATCGAAGGGTGCAAAGAGGTTCACCACTTAGGTTGTGATGCTGTAATGGTTTTAGACAATAAATCGTTTTGGCCTAAGGGCTCCCTCTTAAAATAAACGAATGCTCTTTTCCCTTTTAAAAACTGAGTATTGAAACCACTTTCGTTTGGTCGCGTACCACTAATGATCCTAAATTGCGGGAGGATAGTTAAGAGAGAGTGAAAAAATCAGCTATCAAATACTGTTTCTCGTGAACGAATTCACACACTTACCCGAAAGTCGTACCTTTTAATATTGTCAAATTAAATTGTCTAATCAGTGTTAATGCATATCTATTATTTATTTTTAAAAAATACCATAGTGTAACGGCTTATAAAGAAATATATAAAATTTGAATGATTTGTAGAATATCATCTTAATTGCAATTTAACTCTTCTGGCAACAATCTCTGCTTTATAAAAAGAAAAGTGCTATATTTACTTATACAATGTACTTAATTTGTCTTATTTATTTTTTAATTCTTAATTAACACATGCTATCAACTTACCAATATAAAACATTGTGGATTTATTTCATTATTATATAGTTTCCAAATGGGTTTTGGATTGGTAATCTTACTTTATATTATATATGTATCACTATGCTTATAAAACTTCATTGTTTACTGGATTATTCCTTAATATTATACGAACTGTAGGTCTCATTATTTTGTTTTAATTACGTAGTGAAAGTGAATTATTCAAAATGTGTATTTTTACTAATAAATACTGAAACTGAAAATTTAGTTGTTCAAATATATGAAATATGATCGTATAGGTTATCCATAAGTATTATAAATTTAAAGCAATCTTTATGTTGGTCCTGTACGCACAATGTCACATGAAAAGGAATCATGAAGCGTGTTTCAAATCATATCAATGGAATAGGTACAACTAGAATCGATTCATATGAGAAATATACCCAATTCATCCAACACAAAGTTTCGATTGAAATTTCAAGTATGTACGTAGAATAATGCGAATTTCGATATGGCATTATTACAAGCGTGGGTTTGCTATTGTTTCTGTGTATTTCTAAGTTCATACTTCAGAGCACATAACAATTCCGCTGGAATCGATCCATAGTGTTCACTTTATTGTCGATTTTTGGTATTCATATTATTTATAAAACCATTCATAGACATTGTCTTGTATATATTATGCTCTAGTAATAAAATACAAAATATAGAAAATAGAAATAAACTCACAATGTGGCATAATCGCGTACGTAACTAGAATATGATTTTTTCTCATTTAAATAAACAATGCACATGCATTTTATTATCTGTAAAAGAGTGCATCGATAAAATGGATAGTCAGTGTCCGGTTGAGATGAACAAAAGATGATAATAGAGATGTACTATATTAAATTGCAAACGGCTCGCTTCAAACCCTTTTTTACAATATCTGCCCAAATATGGATAATTCGATCTTCGTAAGAATATGAAAATAAGGATGATATCAGTAAAGGACTTGCGGTTAGTTAGTCGTTCTCACTACTACTCGTTTTCAAGATCGGATAGGGGATGAGTCGAGAAGTATTTATTAAGATCATTAAACTATGTAATAATAATATCTCAATATCATTATCGAAACTATTATTTATAGTCATTTATTTCAATGAGCAACAGTTTGAAATGTACTAAAATGTAAACGTAGCTTGTTGCTTTATATTAGTTATTTTTCATGAAAACTGAGAGTCTAGTTTACAATTTATAAATGTACACTATTTTGGTCTGATTATTCTGGATAATGAAATAAGTAGTTGAATATTTATTTTTTTTGTAAAAATAAACCTTATTCTTACTTTACTCTTTGATTCATTACATTAATTTCTAAACAGTTAATTAAACGTAGTAATACAATAATAAAAAAAATCCTACGAGGGGAGCTTTTGTGAACGTAAAAACTTGAGGGTGGTACATTTTCCATAATTTATTAATGCATATTTTTAGCAAGTAAAACTTAAAAATGGTTATCTTCAATACCACACATTTAAAATTGTGAAGTAACTCTCAATCCCACTGGTACTAAATATATATTTTAGTAACCTTTTTCACATTGAAAAATCCGGAGAAAAATATATTTTCCCACCTTTATATTATTTTTTTGATTGAATTTGTACGTATTTGGTAGAATGTTATTATAAAAATGATCAGAGTAAAAAGATAAGTATGAAGTTAATATCAATTCACATTAAATTGTAATTACTGTAATACCTGATCCTTAATTTATTCAGGATCTACATAAAGAAATTTTTTATTAATGAATCGATCTGCAACGATTATATCGACTTTAGAAAGGCAACAGGACGTAACCCACACAAAAAATATTTTGTATCACTAACAAAAATACGTGTTAATACACTATGTTTTTGTATAAACATATAATATATCGACTGTAGAAAGGCAAAAGGATCCCTATGTTTATTTTTTAAGTTATATAAGTTAAGTTTTATAAGTTAATACACGTTTTGTGTGGGTTACGTCCTTTCCTCTTTCTATGTTCGATATCTATCAAGTAAATATTTCGCATATTTTTATGTTTCGATGAAATTTTAAATACATATTCCTCCATGGTAAATTAATGTTGTATAATCCCAAAACATAAAATATATTTTCATATATTTTTTTTTTAAAGCTGATCGCACATCACTATATTAATTAGTATTATTCATGTATCTAATATGAAACCGGAAGTAGATAGGCCAGACAGCGAACATTCTAGCTAGACTATCATCAATGGTGTTATCCCGCAGGATGCGCGTTATTTCAATCATTCACTTTTCAACTCTTATCACTATCACATAAAATAATATAACAGTGATAGATATTATTTCGTTTTAAAAGTAGGTATTTTTTTTTGTATTGAACGACATTACTTCAATTGAGAAGCGTTGGTTTTAAGTGTAAATTCAAATTGATACGTAATTAATAAAGTATATTTTTGATCAAGTGTGTCTTCGCCTTACGGACAGCGTTCGCACACACAATGATGCAATTGGCTAGAAACACGACCATATAAAATAAGAAAGAAAAACACAGTATTTATTTTTTTTAAATAAAACAATAACCGTAAAAAATAAAACATGAATTAACTATCAAAACAAAACATAAATCAACAATCAAAGCAATGAATTTCAAATATTAATACATCTATCCATGGTTATCCTAACTTGAAATTGGGATTTCTTGGAATTGCATTTAAAAAAACCCCTCACCCCTCTGTTCAGTCGTAAGGTGGTCACTAGTCCAGATGTTAATTTATTAGACACAGCAATAAGATTTATTTGTCCTATTTTATTTTACATATAATCGTTATAAACTGTCTGTTTGAGTTAGTTGGAGTCCACTCGTGTGCTCGAATACCTGAAGATGCCGAAAGGCGAAACCCGGGTCGTTAGTGACAAAATACATGAAAATATACAAAATCTCAACAATTCAAATTTTAAAAAAAAACAGTATGTATTGTTGACTTGCTCAGTCACTTTGTTTAATGTGATATTAAAAATCTTGTTTATCTGTACACTGAGAATCCGCATGGTGGTACAGTTTAGTATATTCAGCGCTGGATAAGAAGAGGATCATGGGTATCCCTCTGCCATATCAATGGCTTTATGTTAAAATAAAAATAGTTCTTGGGAATTACATGAACATTTTAAAACGAATATCTTATGTGATTTTTACTCAATCCATTTTTCTACAAGAAATAATATGTATATAGTTTGGTATTTAAAATATATAATATTGTTATACTACATCGAACAGTCTTTTTTGGCACATTTTTTACTTTTTGTCGGTAGTTACAACATTTTGACACTCAAAATCATCACTATGATGTTGAAAATTTATCGAATGCCTCAATGTTGGCCATGGTTGATATCAGTCATGAATTTTAGTTAGCAAATGACAATACAATATCATCGAAATCATGCCAATAAATTTAAGAAAAAAAGAAATTTCAACTTGTTCTTCATGTCAGTCATATCTCTCCGTCACAATGAATCTGCATTAACGTTTATACTAAATTAATTTTTCGTTTCTGTTTCTGAATTCTGTTTGATATATTTTTTAAAGCGTGTGTTAATATGTTAGATATTTAGCTCAAGTGCAGCATCAGCTGTTACGATACGTTTTTTTATTTTGTAAATTTAATAAATAAATACAAAAGTATAAATGGGATTCAAACCTAGTATCGCTAACATACTATCGTATATGGCCACTGTGATCCGATCGCAGTCTTCAATACTCATCAAAGAATACATTCAAAATTTGTATTTCTCTCATAAGTCCGTATAGCTTCCGTGATAATCGCTGTTTATAGATAAAGAGAGCTTTTTTCTTTAAAGCTTTCGTGTAAAACAATAAGCTCGTGTCATGTCTACTAAGGCTAACAAGATAATCGACCAAACAAGTGCTCCGGGCAGAGCTTCCGGTAACTGGCAGCTATATCCGCTAGTCTTTTCTTGCCGCCCTTCGTTTAGCAACGCCCGATGTTTGCCTCGCCGCCTGCAACCCTCCGGAACTTTCCTACGTCTTATAATCTCACTTAGATGGAATGGTTTCTCACAGCACTGGAGCAAACTTCTAAATCATTAACCACAGTCTAATCAAAATGTATTTATTGTCTCAATATATTTAAAAACGTTTACAAAATAAGAAGTTAGAAGAATTATAATTTTAACATCTTTAAAAAATAACATACACATACAGTTTAATTTCATTTTATGAAATGTACTAATAAAAAATTAGTAATTATTGTAAAGTTACTACTTACAAGAAGAAGCATAATATGCACTGCCTGTCACATATGCTTTTGGATACATCAGCTGATCCATTGGGGTTCAGGATACAAATCTAGTTTTATTTTAAATCTATTTGCTTATTATTATTTGGATAAAACTAGATTTTAATACAATGCATATTGACCTTGCGTTGCTGTGAGACTTGTCAACTACTACGCCTCTATATTTAGGGAAAACAGCGTCAATGACGACTTTAATTTTAGTGAATTCGAATTACATATTTAATACGGATTAATTAAATACTAAAGCCGCTTCCGAAATTAATTAAAGTGTGTTTTATTATGCCGCTAACTTATATTTAATAATAAAACACGTCTGATAAAAGGCAGATGCAGACATGACAATAACAATATATCTACTGCTTGAGCATATAGTCTTGTTTAAGATGTTTCAGTAGGTGATCGCTTAAAATTTAAAATAAGATCAATAGAAATGTTACCTGGTTAAAAATAATTGATAAGAACGATTCTAAGCTGGATCAATTTGTCACTATCACCTGGTTAATGCAGCTGAGGTGAGCTCGTGTAACATGTTATTATGTTGAGGAAGAGGTGTGTTCGGGCGCGTGTCAAGCATGCGTCTTGCGTCCTGTATTCCCTATTCCCGCCCTCTTAACATGAGATAATGAAGGTGCTCTCAAAACGTAGAAACAGTTTGAAGAATCACATTAGTCAAATGTCTGTGTGGTCGTGGAATTTAGTGCTAAAGATCTTATGAAATAGTCCACATTCTGCAAAGCCGTATCGCCGCTAATAATATGAGATGATGGGAGAGCGTTTGAAATATTACACTTGTACAGAACATGGTAAATTAAATTTAAAGATTCCTGATAGTCTAAAAGTGTGTCGTATAACTATGTATAACACAATTCTAACGGTATTTGTAATTATTATAAAGAAAAATACTCAATTTACTGACAGCATAAATTTCTCTAAGTATAACTACTAACACTAGCAGTAGATACAAATATTTATATTATTTCACTAAGTTTTTCGGCAGTGACATATTTTTTCCCCAACATAAGAGTTGATTATGTAATGGGGAAAATTATACTTGATACACACAAATATCACTGACGTCAACAATAAATTATCATTTTTTTTTCAAAATCTGACGAAATATATTTTTTTAAATTTTGTGTAACATTAATTTTCATTATACATACCTATTTAGTGAAAATATTTTATACGTTTAGTACTTTTATAGCATTTTAAAATCTTCATTACTTAGTAGAATTCTTTTCGTTTTTTTAATCAGTTGATAATGCTCGTGATGAGCGAAACTGGTCCTGCTCATTATAAACATGTGAAAGTAGTACGAACAAATTGTGTTTTATTTACAGTTAACACCTTAAAAGTGACATAGCATTCAATTAAAACACCGATCATGTTGATAAAACGAAGGGTTCATTATGTGTGGAGTTTATTATAAACTGTAATGTAAGCCAACTTTTGATTGTTTAAAAAGTACTTTTTTATCAAGTAACTAATTGATAATTCTTGCTAGAAATTTTGACACACTGTGAATATAATATTATATGTAGAGTAATGTAATTGAATCCACATCAATTGAAGAAAAAAATATAAATTTAGATGTAATGAACATGGCACGAAGATTTGTATCTTGGGCAGCTGGCGCGTGCCATTTCCTCCCTTTTGTGGCAGGAAGGAACTCGTCAATGAGAACCAGTTCCATTCGGTGAAATAATAGACATGCACAATGAACTTCACTTCATATAAAAACCGTTACCGGGGCGGAGTACCTACTCACTCACTGAATCAAATGGCAATCTATACTCGAGATTCCAAGATACAAGAATGTTCTATATTTAATATAGGGTAGACAAGGTACCTCATAATATACAACATTAAACATAGGCTGTGAATACCAGTTTATAAGTAGTGTAGCTTGTTTTTATCTGCTTTCAATTTGAATTCTTTGCAGTTGGTTCATAAATAATAAAAAAAGTAACTTTCATGGTATGCTTTTTTTAATTTGATTTATTTAAACTTTTCAAGAAAATCAATTGACGTGTGACAGAGAGTCATGGAGGCGCAGTGTAGTGACCATATGCTCCACATAGAGAGCGAATATGGCCGAAGAAGAAAAAGTATTCAATTTAAGTGTTATTAAAAACCATACCGTAGTTTGATGGCATATAAATAAATTCTTACGAATAAATCTTCTATCGTTAATCATAAAAATCCACAATGTTCAAATAGGTAATAATATTAATAATATCATTGAAATTCATATAAGACGATGGGTATGATAAGTATGCATTGACAATTTATGACAATGTCACAATGTCATATATTTAATTACGTCTTTTTCATTAATAAACATAAAAACAATTAGGTCGATCGATTTTGTTCCAAAATCTAATACGACAGAACACTTCACCAATCCTGAAATCTCAACTGAACACCTCAGTTGGTATGTAAGGTAGCTTGGGTAAGATAAATAATAAATCAATATATGTAAACTCATTTTTAAATATTTAATTATAAAAAGAAAAATATGAAAATAGTAAAACAATATTATATTTATCTACATAATTTATTTTTAAATAACGTTGTTAACGAATTTGATGTTTTTTTGACGTTTGGGTTTGTTAACAATATAACAGTGTAATATAATGTAAAATGTTTATATTAATTTGATATTTCTTCATAAAACACTTATTTATTGTACTTGGTACATCAGTGATAAAATGAACTTAGTCTGGGAGTTATATTAAGATTTTCTTTTTTCTTAATATAATAATTGTCATAATCTTAGAAATAATTAAAATTCAGTGTAAAAAATATTGTTATAAACTTCAATTAAACTATTCATTTCGATTACCCTCAAATCCGCTCAAGATACCAGGATATCATAAGAATCCAAGGGAGAAGTCGAAGTACATCTGTTACGGCAGCTGCCTGGATCCCGCCCGCTTCCTGGACATTGTGAGAAATACTGGAGGCGTCATTATCTTCTCCAGGCTTATGAATGCCTGTCCCTTATCATTATCCTCAAATAAATGGAATGAGAAAGGACGAGATATGGACTCGAAATTCAAGTTTGCTTGCTTTGTTTCACTCCCTTTATAATAGGCAAGGGTCGAGTGGCTTCAAACAATAAACGCAGCGCACGCGTATGATTCTCATATGCACACATGTGCATTAATAAAATTACAATAAAATATTGTTACATCACTTGCGTTAAGTACCGATTTCTATCAAATTTGGAGTTATTTTCAATCGAATGTTTGACACATTAAAGGTAAAGTCAATAAAATCTTATTCCTTTAAAGTCTTCAATATCTTCGGAATACTAAATAGAAAACAATACATTAGCAACAAAAAAAAGTTAAATTAAATCGCGGTTACCTTGAACAATTAATTAATGTTGCATAGCTCGCAAAAAAAAACGTGTAAAATTTAATGGTTTTTTTTCTATGATGTTTTTTGTGACTTCTTTTTCTTTTATTTTCTTAAAGGCATGACGTAATAATTACTGATGTTACTCAATTCGAAGATGTTTTTTTTTGCTGATGTCTGAAATCCAATTGCGTCAACATTGTCGCACAATTTTTCAATCATTTTTTTTATTTTTTTTTACAACTTTTTTATAACATGAAATTACAAATGTGTATTGAAAATAGTAGCTATTATCGAATAAAAGTCGTCATGTGGTAAATAGTTTATAGACAAATACTGTATATGTATAATTTTATTTTTTATGTATCTGAGGCCTAATGCTAGAAGAGCCGTGCCTATGTCCGATTTTAACCATTTTCAGTTAATTATCAAAAAATACTTTTAAATGTTCATTCTTTTAATGGTAGATATCCCTATGCCAACCGATTTAAAATTAATAAAATATTAGAAAATCTATAGTGTTTGTCAAAATAATATGTCGGCATATTTTACACCAAGAAATAAAAATCATAAGCAATTCATGTGTTGGGATTTACTACTGCAAGAAGTGTCTATCTTGGGCAGCATGGTTACATGGGCAGCTTTAGCACAAAAATCACCACAGTAATTGGCAACAGTAATGTGAAAGATAATGATATAATTATATTGTTATTGATAAATATGACGTAGCATTAGACCCGAAATTTAAAATACAATATGTATTCGTTCCCCAATAAACTATAGACATTTTTTAATCATGGTAATCATAATAAAATTCGTTTCAAAACCATAGAAAATAAATATGATGGTCTGAAGATATCTGTTTTTTTATCAATGATTATCGTTTCAAAAACATGTGGTAACCACATGATGAAGAATTTCGAAGAATCGTTAGATATACTAATCCCTCAAAGTATACCGCCCACCCTGCACTGATAATACGCGCCAAAGGCGTATCGATGTGTAATATATCCACTCAAGGGTGTAAAACTATCATAACTATTTTTTGTATATGGCATTCTGAACTGAAATGATGTATCATTACGCCGTAAATTGAATTGATTCCGGCCGTAATAAAAAAGTATGTCTTCATCATAACTAATAATCGTTAATGATTTATTTTTTCATGTTTACTCGGACAGAGGTAACGAACTCGTTTGATGTTGCAGTAAATTTTTTCATTTACAAAATGTAGGTAACCTACGGGTGTTTAAAAATACAACACGCTTCTAACCGCAAAAAAATGAGATGACTTACTAAAGGTGAAAATTTGAATGATGCTATTTTTAGATAAAAAAATTTTAACCGAGAAGAATTAAAAAACAATACATTATTGTACAGAAAAGTGGGGTTTTATTTACTATGTTTATATTTTTAGCATGCCTTTCATTTTTACATAATAATTGGGAATACGGCCGCGGCGATTTATTGTAATACAAAACACATTTCTCCATGCATGTGGATCGTGACAGCTCTAGAACACTACACTTACTCTAAATAAGAAAACTTTTATGACACTATAGTTTTTTAGTGATTTCTCTTACCTGATTCTGTATCTTAACAATCGACACCATTGGCTTATCTTTCTTAGCCCACTGTCTGGGCTAGCCGTTAAGCATTATAGTCATTGACGAACAGTGTACCCAAATAAATACAAGATACGTTGACTGCAAACTAAGGACTCTTCAGAACCATATAACCATAACCTAGGTCAGTGCTCCGTAACCTTTTTTCACCCTCGGCACACCTAAGCACTCATTAATATTTTGCAGCACACCACAGGCCAAAATATGTAAATTTCATAAAAAAACTTAAAATTTATAATTTTATAATAATTCGTTCGTAATAATTCCAATGGGAAATTTTTCGTAATCAATGCTTCCCAATATATGCAGCAGTGTGTAATTTTTGGGGTAGGATTCTTTAGATGTAGACACAAGGCAACCCACATTTTATTTCCCATCCCACTATCCTTGCAAACACTAATAAAATTATTCCATTAAGTATCAAAATAATGTAATATTTACTCATTCATCTTTACTCGTTGAAACCATCAACAAGTAAAAATGAATTGGAGATCTTAGCAACCGAATGGTTTTAATTTTTTTTAATAAAGAAATACTATTTTTTTTTCATTTAGGACGCACTGCGTCGCGGCACACCTGGGATCGTCTCGCGGCGCACCGGTTGTGGAGCACTGACCTAGGTTGTCATTTGAAAAAAAAATTAAACACTTCAAGGTCTATTCAATATTACAAAATGTCTATTCATGTTTTATTAATACAAGTAAAACGCAATACAAACAAATTTGGATTATTGAGATTTTGTACACTTCCATGTATTTTGTCACTAACGACCCGGGTTTCGCCTTTCGGCATCTTCAGGCATTCGAGCACACGAATGGACTCGAACTGAGTTCGAACTCAGTTCGAGTCCATTCGTGTGCTCGAATGCCTGAAGATGCCGAAAGGCGAAACCCGGGTCGTTAGTGACAAAATACATGGAAGTGTACAAAATCTCAATAATCCAAATTTAATATTGAAATTCCATCAAGCACCCTCAGTCGATGTCTTAAATTATAGCAATACAAACAGTTAATTACAGGTGTTGTGGTCAACGTCGCTGGCTTCGGCTACGAATGTCTCGCGACGAACATTTTCATAAATTGATTCTTCAATTGATTTATGGATTTCTGTTCGTAGGCATGGGTGTTTATGAAGTCAAGAATTCCTTCCCACCCATCCGATTCTAAAATGAGGCGTAGCGAGAGCGATCAGCTCACCACTAGTCTTCTCCTAGCCCTATCCTTTTATCCTTTCTATCTTCGAAAAATGAGGTTGAGAAACTGAGAAAAAGCCATTCTCGTATAAAAACCTCTCTTGAGACACTTTCATTAGAAGTCTATATCCTCCACATTGGGAGTGGACATGGTAGAAATAAATTAAAAAAATAAACGTAAAAATAAATATTTTTAAAATAGTAATCTAATTAAAGATAATAACAGTTGGTTTCAATTATATTATCATTCATTATCGTTGAACAAAAATGTCTAATGGACACATTTCAAACTGATAATAATTTAAAGGAATTTTTGGAATCTTCCTTTCCAAGTAAAGATATTTTTTTACATTTCACATCTGGATGAGTCAATATTATCTATCATGACATCAATCATATAACTGATAACAGTAACAACTTTATCCGAAATGTAACAGAACATATAACATTTTGACAAATTCTGTTATCTATGTGAACCTCCAACAACTGACAATAAAAAATGAGGATGTGGGTGATCAATTCAGTATATCTCCATCGTATTGAAACTCAAGATGATTGCGAATAAAAATATCATATCAATATCACCGTAGAGTTATTTGCAATGAAACAATGTATGTAAGTATTTAAATTAATGATTAAATTTGGAACTTCGTGTGTGCTGCCGGGTAGGTTACAGTGGTTCGACCAAATGTGATATGTATTGAAAACATGGTGTTAATAAATGAGATAAATCGTTGATGAAATATTCATAAATAAAAAGAAAGAATAATTTTTAAATATTTATTTTTAATAAACTTAGTGAAACGCTGTGATTAAATTTATTAATAAAGACATCATTTGAACTGAGAACTCTGTGAGTGTCGTGTAATTTCAGAGGGGTTGGTATCAGTCAGAACTCTCTCTCTAATGAGAGAGTCTTTTGCACACCCACTGGGCCGCAAAATGAGATTTTGTTTGATCTTTTCACACGTTTATCAAAACACAGCTATTTCCCCATTTATATTTACAGAAACGGTGTTGCCGTAAACACGCTTTAACGCATAAAATAACATGTATAGGTACCAACATTATGGTTGTCCAATAATGTAGTTACTAATTATGAGATCAATAATTATCAATCTATTTTATAAACAATCATTTTTTACTGATTTAGCATGCACACATATAAAATAATATATACATATATTCATATTCTTTTTATATTGCATATAACTGAAAGTCAGGGCAACTTCTCTTTATTAACCCTAAAATTCTAAAATTTATTAACCCTTCATTCAAAAATCATATCGAATGTCTGAATTAAACGATTCATATCTTATTACTATAAAGGTTTCTTATATTATTACTATTTATTTTACTGTGATGATATCAGTTTTTATACTTTTCGTGAGTTAGGCAATTTTTTGCACTTTTCAAATATTAAAAGATATCAGAGATTCGACGTAACTTGTATATTAACAGTTAAGTGATGCTTTGCCAATGGCTTAAATATTACCTTGTCGAAACTTTACGAAATAACAAGAATAATTAAATCTTGTGCGAAATATATAGGTACCTCTTTATCTGTTATCTAAAAAAAAATATTTTCGCTTTTTTTAACAATATACCTGTCTGAGTAAAATAAAAAATTGCAAATAAATGTTATTTTGCGTTTATAAAATATTAAAACAATGTATGAGACTCTGAGTATGGATAGCATTATTACGATGTTGTAATCAATCTAGAGTAGAGTTAATAGACATGTACAAAGCTTTTAATAGAAACATTTCAATAAAATATGAAACCCTACGCCCTGACATAATATAAAAAAGTGATGTGGTATCCTTATATAAAACATAAATCATATTTAAGCATCCAAATAATATTTATTGGTATCCGGATAACAGAAGCTCGGGCGTGTAGAATATTATTAGGGTGAATCATGTTTTACACAATGGAAATGTATGGCGGGCGCGAATGTCTCTATTAAAGGAGTATTAATACGCTTTTTTATGTCTCATTGTAAGAATAATGCGATGGCAAAAAACGTGGGGAATGCAAGCTGCAGCCTACAGTTACACATGTAAAATATACACAACGACAAAATATGCGGTGCTTTTTCATTAAAAATAGAATTATATTATAACAATACATCGCATGTTTTAATTTTTATGCAACATAGATATTTGATATTGCGTTTACTATTTTAGACAGCGAGATCATAAATATCCGTAATTGACAACATTTATAATAAAAATGGTTTCAATCGTAGAATATATATGTAGTTATATTATTTTTGTCCATGTCCGCTCCCAATGTGGAGCATATGGTCTCCTAATGGAGGTATCTTAACAGACTTTTTACGAGAACTGCTTGTTACTCAGTTGCTCAACCTCTCTTTTTTTTCAAAGAGACTAGGGATAGAAGGATAGGGCTATGAGAGAACTAGTGGTTAGCTAATCGCTCTCGCTACGCCCCGTGAGGATGGGATGGGTGGGAGGGAGAGAGGACTCAGACTACTAACAGAAATCCATAAATCGATTGAAAGATCAATCTATGAAAACCGTCCCCACCGGGAATCGAACCCGAGACATCCGTAACCGTAGCCAGCTACGCTACCAACTGCGCCATGGACGCGACGATATGTAGTTATATATAGTATAATATATTGAACCCATCGTACATGTAGATGTCATTAGTTTGGGAGTGAAATAACCTCAATCGATTTCTGGTTTGATTACGACTCGGTCAAAGACAGTCCCGACATAGTTAATGTTGAAATAGATACCGGGAGTAAATTTTTTATAAGCTGACAAATACCATAATATATTATAGGGTCATTTCACCATTGGTCGGCCAGTTAAGTGACAGTTGTACTTTCAAAAGGGCTTTTGAGTGAATGAATAATAAATACATTTTTCTTTTGCTGTTATTCCATTAAACACGGATTAAGTAATGTAACCAACTAAAAATAAAATAGTTAATATTGTACCAAGCATAAAATAATAGAAGTTTACAAAAAAATGCCAATTCTCCCAATGGCTGGCCTTTCATTACCCAGTGTTCGGCCATCACTATGAAACTTCATAAATATCGCGAACGAATTTACGGAGAGTGGACAGAACAATAAAAAACATAATGATTCAAAGCATGACAATATAAAGTATATTTTGTTAGCGATCCCAATACAACATGAATTTGTCGAAACTTGCGAAGTAAAAATCTGCATTTTTTAATCATGTATTGCATCATATAGGTCAGTATAGTGCATACATACATTGTCAAGTGGAAAGACTACCTACACAAATTTAAAAAAATCTGTTTTTTTATTATTTTTTTAAGCTCAAAAGGCCGTCCACTGGCGACGGCTGACTATAGGAACACGCGCCCTAAATATATATCAATTAAAAAATGATATTACTAACACAGATTCAAAGCATAGGATAGGCATATTGGCAATTAATGAATATTAAGGACAAGACCATTTGACCTTGATCAAAAGTTGACATCCTTCATTTACATATTTATTGCTGATATTTTTTACTCTAAAATGCCGGGAATCATTAAAAATGAATTCAAAAATCTTATAGCAGTTAACTATCATTTTTGAATTGTGAATATTTCTTTTTGCGACATACTGAACAAAATATATCGTCGCTGTTCTGAAAGAAAACACTAAATCGAAAAATGACATATTGAGTAAATTATACCAAAATGTTTCTTATTTCAAACTCTAGCTAGCGTATGAAAGAACCAACATATTTTTATAAATTATACTTTTACTTAAAAACTGTTCTGTTCAAACAAATAAAATGGAAAAGGTGTAGGATTTCAAACAATTGACAAACTAAAAAGTCCAACTACTCAAAGCTAGTGTTTTAAAGTTAGTGTCTTCTTCCAGAACAACGACTATATATAAGCCAATACAAATAAGCCCCGTAGTTATGAGGTTATACGTCGAATGATCTAAAATATTACTTTTCGGAATGTTCTGTATGTACATACCTAATATATATTTATTTATAATATGAATATCATACAGTTTATAAAATTAAAATCGATAACTTTGTTATTACACTGACTTTTCCACTAACGTGACACGTTTCGCCTGTTTAAGAAGCATCTTCAGACTGGTTAGTCTATATCGCAAGGTTATTTATTTATAATGTAAACAATAATTCCAATTCTTAAATTAAATATGAACGGCAGGTTGGGTTTGTTCGGTAAGACATAAACAGCGACAGTACTAATTACCAAAACATTATTAATTACTAGTGTTTGGAGGTGAAAATTCAAAGGGAAATAAATTTTATAGTGGTGAGCCACTCGACTTATTCAAAATGTTATTTACTAATAATCGATTACTGTTAAAATGGTTTTTGAAAGCTCTAAAGTATTCAATTCAATACCTTTTTTTATTTACTCGATGGAGTATTTCAACGTTATTATAAATTTTAATTTTATATTAACAATGTATTTTCACAAAGTTACCTCTATCATAAATATCATATATCATAAATTTTATTTCTATCCATACTGCCCAGATGGTCATAACTGTGTGACTATTATTTCATATTTGAGACAAAGATAATTAAAGAAACCGTTGAATTGATAACCAAATATCTTATATATAATAGCCCAGACCGCTCTGTAGAAGTTTTATTACTATCATATTTAGGTATGACATTTTCTCATGACCTAAGCATCCACGGTGCATATAAAATAAAATATTATGCAATGCACACACAGTTCCGACGTACTAGCTAATTTAGGCATTCAGTATTTAAATTTCAATACTGCCATCTATGACGGGTACGGTTAATAGTATTTATATATCTACCTGATAATTGTTTTAAATTGTCCTATAAGCTTAGTATTGCAAATGTATATTACTTAAAACATTTTATTTAATTTTCGATCAAATATCAAACATTATATGTAGTATAATGTATATTATAATGTAGTATTTATACTTCGACAGATAAGGTGAAAATTTGTACGTTTTAGAATATTATGGTGGTATAATATATAGGTATTGTAATACTATCTTTCATCTATGATTATATAAATATATGGCATGACCATGTAATATCCACCTAATGCAAATATGTACAACTCTATTGATCGTCGGCTGTTTGTTTAATAGTTTAAACGCGTCCATTAATTAAATATCTACTATCAAAGAGTAATTTTTCACTTCCATAGACATTTGAAAACGCCCCTCATAAAAAATGTTGTCTTTTGTATTGAAAAGCGTGTCATAGCTATAATTTACCCATACATTATGCGATAGCATACTTTGTCAGTATGTATGTGAACTAAAATTATTTTATTACTATTGTTTTTCATTATTAATCTATTTTCAGAACTGATCGTGAATCAACAGCCTAATTTACTGTTTTTATTTTTTTGAATTCGCGCAATGTAGTTTGTGATCTCTTAGGTGCCATTTTCAAGAGTACGCAAGGTAGGAATTGCTAAAAAGACCAAGAATGTATACTGTCCTGCTAAAAAACACAGTAATTACCGAAAACGTCGAAATTAAAGTAAATATTATATAATATGATGTTGCAGAATTTGGAATATTCTACACAAGAAAAATCACGGTAAAATTAATATTTTGTACTAAAAATAAGTAAAAATGTTTTTGTAATTATTAAAAATGAACTTGACTTTGTAAGTAAAAACACAGCTTCATTATGTGTGTACGTAAAAAACTATCCTCATTGTAAAAACACTGTGTTTTTACTTACAATTAAATACATAATACTTTTGAACATTCTCACAAAAAATCACATCCAGATGTAAATATTACTATACTAAAAAGTAAAAAGTCTGATTTTGACGAATCGTTGAAAATGTAATTACTGTGTTTTAACTTAGTAAGGCAATATAAGTTGTAAACTTACATATTTATACAATGTTCATTTCGGAGGATACAAATATCAGATCGCGAACATTTTACGACGTAACATACTATTTTCATTCCTTCCCAATAATCTATCCGATTTTATGGAATACTGTTTGTTCTCTCGCAGTTTAAACAGCGTATCTTCTCATAACACGTGCTAAAACGACTGGCGTAATTGGTCTATTCCGGGCGAGTTCGCGTGTTAGCCACGTGCCCACGTGGCTCTGCTATTACTTACATTAGAGATGTTGTTCCCATCAAAGTATAATGGCCAAATATTCCGCCAAGAAATAGCCATTGTCCAAATAAAAGACATTATTATTTGATGTTAAAATTAGACAAAGTTTAATTTATTGTAGTAAACAATAATAGTTATTCAAGTACTTATTATAATTGATACTAATTATCTACTACCAAGGTGTTAACTGTAGATTCTTCGTGGAAATTATATTTATAAAAAAAAAATTAACATATTTTTGTTCTAAGTTTCGCTGATCGCGAGCATTTTCAACGGATTAAAAATATAATATTATTTATTTGTAAAATATTATACGTATACCTTCTTATTAATCATTTATAATTTTACATAAATAATTTTGTCTTTTCTCAATTAGTTCAAAATACTCGTTACGATTAGATAACAACTAGTCCTGTCTAAGCCCCATCCTTAGTGCTCGACCAGAATCATAGCTCGATGGCGGGGCGTGCCCGGCGTTTGAAAATGAAACGCAAAACCGTTCAAGACAAGACTTCGAGTCGCTGCGCATTAACTACGAACATTGCAAAAGCATTTCAGTTTTAAGCGCCGCGCCCGCCCCGCCGTCGCGCGTTGACTCTGGCCGAACACTTACTCTCTCCGAGAAATAGAGGTTGAGCGACTAAATAACCAGCAGTTCTCGTAAAAAAATCTGTTTATGTAGGCAGTATTTGGAATCCATATGCTTCACATTGTGAGCGGACATGGATACCAAAAAATAGACATAAGGGTTAAAAAAAAGACTGATTGTCATAAAGAAACATTGATTGACATAACCATTCGGTCACGACTATTAGCTTATAATATACATATTAGCCTTTGTAACAGAGTTTTTTAATTGACCTATTAACAGCTATTCAATTAGCCATGACAACGAAGTAAAAAATATAATTTAAGTAGTAATAATTGCATATTCAGTTTGAAAAGTGCGTTTTCAACATATATACAACTTTTAAATAAATTCAAAGCTAATGTTATGGAAACCTCTTCTTTATTTATTTATTGACATTCAAGTCATTCAAAGAAAGTTAAAAATAAGACTTCGTCATAAATTGTACACTTTATTTGGCACTTAAAAAAACGTTTTCTCACGCTGATCCATAACTTTGATATTTTTATGCATTTCAACTCCATGACCAACATCAATTTAGTAGAATAGAATGAAACAAAAACAACAATGTAACTATTAATTTATAAACTACTTTTAAGATCTTAAATAATTTAATGCACACTTACTTCCAAAATGTACAATATTTTTTATTTTTATTAAGATATGATTCGAGGCGGAATAATATTTTAAAAACAAATCTAAAATTCGATTTCCAGGCTTGACTTGAAACTTTTATTTTTTACCGTATCCTCTCCTAATGTGCAGCACATGGATTTATAATGAAGGACTATGATTCCAATATTGTCGCACAATACGACTCCAGCTCCGATATTTGAAATTTGATATTGTACTTTCTAAAATTAATGGTTTTACCATCCATGGCATGATGATATCGACGGTGTTTTGGTCAATTGATGTAACCCTCAAAATTGAAATTGTTCAGGAGAGAGTAAAAACGGTTTTTATCAAAAACATTATATGGGGAGTTGCGTTATGAAACTTTGAAATGGAATTCTGTAACTTTTCATGTTTGCAGATGCGGGATTATACGTAGTAAGTGTCGATATAATAGTGGATTACATCAAGTGGCCGGGTTAGAATTTTTAAATTTAAAACCAATGTTTTCCTTCCAAAAAGTGGTCAATTTATTTTTCCAATTTACACCATTTGACCGAGACCTGCTCTGTCGTCTTTAAAATAAGATCCAATCATTAACTCGTTTTTTTTAGGGTTACATCAATTGACCAATCGATTATGTAGTATGATTTATATTGACAGAACACAAAGTTGAAATTGATAGGCATAAATCAAAATGAAGCAAGTAGGTACATTTTGAGGAATTTCACAAAAAAACGAGAAAAGGGCAGGGACAGAAAGCGTTCATTCTCCCGACACAGGAAGAACACATTCATTATTTTATTTAACTTAAGTATTAAAAAAAAGGGAAACGGATTCGCTAGGATTTTTACGACTCCCAATAATATTCCAAAGACACAACAACTTCGCGATTCCGACTCCTCAGCCCTGATAAATTACTCGTAATGTTTTCTGTGTATGTATTATTATGTGCCAAAATAAGTTCTCTTTAAACAAAAAAATCGATTCCCGGTGCGGACGGTTTTCATAGATTGATCTTTCAATCGATTTATGAATTCAGTCTATATCCTCCCTCCCACCCATTCCATCCTCACGGGGCGTAGCGAGAGCGATTAGCTAACCACTAGTTCTCTCATAGCCCTATCCTTCTATCCCTACTCTCTTTGAAAAAAAAAAGAGGTTGAGCAACTGAGTAACAAGCAGTTCTCGTATAAAAAGTCTGTTAGGATACCTCCATTAGGAGACCATATGCTCCACATTGGGAGCGGACATGAAAAAAAAATAATTTAAATATATGTACACTTGATTCTCTTTTTACACGGACACCCACCCTCTATGCAAAATATCCGTGAACAAAATCGTTTAAAATAAATAAATTGAAGATAGATCCATTCCATTACATTGGACTATGTTATTTTGAAACCGCATAAAAAAGATCCGTGCTAAAAGAGGATTAAAACACTATTTAATTTATCCAACGTGATATCTTTTATCATTTCGTATCATTATCAGGTAGACCTATATTATTCTTATTTGTCCACTATTCCTTTCATTAACCCATCGCTCGCTACGCACCAACAGTGTTCACCGCTGTTAAATATGTAGTTCAACATTTAGAACAGTGATTCCCAAAGTGTTCTTATGGACCCCCGGGGTTCCTTGTGACCACTGAAGGGGTCTATGGCAAATCAAAAATAATTTGTGGTTGCTTGGACAGGGCGGGGGGTCCGCGAAAGGCTTAATATAAAAACATAATTATGACACATTTTCATTATTAAGACAATTGAAATAAATAGCAATAAATAAAGTGGTAGCGATTTGTTGGGTGTTGGACCCTTTTGCAAGCAGACCCACAATGTCAGATGTTTCCATACTAATACGGAAACTTACTGAATAATCCATAATAACAAAAACATATTCTATATCCTCACTCACTTGTACAGAGGCTGTTGATTGCTTTCCCGTCTTCCTATTTTACGTTTCTAGATTTTTGCTCCAAGAAGGGCTCCGTGGCCATAATAAGTTTCGGAACTACTGATCTCGAGACTGTAAAATTTTAATAGCGATAAAATATAGCTCAGACTTAAAATCAGTGGAAAGCGTAACAAATAAGATAGAACAACATAAAGATCTTCTTGGTGTTGGGAACGAATTGTATGGTTCAAGGGCTGTCGGACATTAAAATATAAATGCACATCGGAATAACAGTAAACGAGGTCGTTACTAATTGACTTGCCTCAAATACTTGGGTGAATGACATCAAGATTTGATGGATATGACACTGAGTGGTCTGTGACTTATCGAAAATAATAATATACATAACACAACTAGTTATGAAGATAATTTTCTATTTAGTTTTTATAAGATTCATTAAATATAAATGAAATAACCTTACCGATCGATTAAAAGAAAGCTTAGATGACAATAAATGTCCATTGCTTAATCCAGTGCTTCCCAAAATGGGGTCCGCGGACCCCTGGAGGACTATAGGGCTTCTACGGGGGGCCGCAAATATCAATACATTATTCGTGATTTTATTAAAATTTAGTATTTGAAGTGATTGTAGAATTCAGGTGAATGTACAAGTATATTACATACAATGTCAAAAAAAAGCTTTTGATCACAAAATTAATATAATTTTCGGGGTTGGGTGCCGTTGTTTATTTTTTGCAAATTTTTTGGGCTGTAGAATGAAAAAATTTCAGAAGCACTGGCTTAAACCACTTTCCGACTTATTTCACAATCGAAACACGTGTGCACAATTATTGATATTTCATTAATCAAATACATCAATATAGATATTTGTCCACAGTTTAGTAAGATTTAATGAAATAACTATGTATAATATATTACAATTCGTTGTTATGTAACCAACTTGGCCGGTATCAATAACTAACTAACACGGAAGCAATCAAAAGTTTACACCTGTCCTGTCCTTTAATCAAAAATTGTGAAATATGCACCATAAAATGTTTCTTTAATTTTTTTGCATAACGTATTTTCACTTATCAATTAACAGTAATTTATCGGTATAAAATCTATCAGACGTTAATGTCATTTATTTTGATAATATAACATCAATTAACAATGCACATACTTTTATACTTAAAATATAAGACATATATTACCTCTATTAATTTATTTAACATTAATTTTTAAGATTTGAATACTTTGATACGTTAACCTACAATTGTATTATCTATTTAACAATAATAGTTAGTTAGTTTTCAGAAACACGACTGAATATTTGTTTGGTCGGCTAAATCTTCCAAGCAGAAAAATAATAAATACACCATAATTAACAAAAAAAGTGAAGGGAATTGCGACATTGTATTACTTATTAAACATTCTAAATAAAAAATGTCGCATACTCTAGTATAGATATTTTTTATACATGTTTAATGTATTTATTGGTCAATTCGTACTAACCGGTCTTTGAAGACATTTACTAAGTTAAATATGAAATTATTTTCGCAGAGGGCCGGAATTGCTTTTTCTGCAAGGAGAATGTTTGCACATTCACGGACAGGATTTTTCTTTAATTAAGAATCCCATTAAATAATTTCTAATTCAGATGAATTTGCTTCGGGTCATAATCAGAAATGTGTTAGAAAGAAAACAGCGAGAGATCTTAAACCTAACGACTTAATTAAGAATATAAAAATACGAATAAATTGTAAGGTTATTCGTTCAGCGAGCTTGTAAAACGCATCTGTCCTCGGCAATTAAAAAGCACATTTTCGCAAAGTCGCCGGGGATCACGACTAGCTTTAATGAGAAAGAAGAAATTATGTTTAGTGTCGGGAAAGCTGCTTTCGTCTTATCAAAAGAAGCGAAAACCGAAATATCTGCGCTTGTGCAAAAATTATAAACAACCCTACAAGCTACTAGCACAATATTTATTAAAAAAAAGTTTTGTTAACTCTTAACACAAATATTTTACACATTACACTTCCGCTAAAATATCCAAAAGTTAAAAAATGATTATTTTGAGTTTGGTACACTTACTAAATAAACTCTAAAACTTCAAGCGCTGAGTCATTATTCATCGTCCATTTACTAACGGAAAATTTCCTAATAATATTTCTTGCAATCATTCATAGTTCAATACTATTTAAGAGGCATTTTTAAAATATTGTTGAACTATTTATGGCAAGTTTTGTTTTATTATTCTGTGCCGCTGTTACACCGAGACAATTTGAATCGTGATGGAAGGTGCAAACAAAATAAATTAATTCAATGAAAAACAAAATTCCGTGAAATATAACTTTAGTTTGACAACACGGCCAAGATAATATCGACAGTGTTTTGGCCAATTGATGTAACCCTTAAAATCGCAATTGTTCAGGAGAGAGTAAAAAAATGTTTTTATCGAAAACATTATATAGTAAGTTTCGTGATGAATCTTTCAAATGCACTTCTGTAAATTCTCATATTTGCAGATACGAGATTATATATAAGGAGTGTCAAAATTTGTAAACCTAAGACCAATGTAAGATGTTTCCCTTCCAAAAAGTGGTAAATTTATTGTTCTAATTTATATAATTTGACCCCGAGACCTGCTCTGTCGTCTTTGAAATGAGATCCAATCATTAACTCATTTTCGTATTTTTTGAAGGATACATCAATTGGCCAAAATACCTTCGATTATGATATCTAATATAATACTAGTACGGTAAATTATCTTGCTATCTAGACACCAAAATAGGTTCTTCCCTTTTCTAATTTTACTTATGCTTTCTTTATTAAATGTTTAATCTAACATTAATTTATAAAATTATAGGTTAAATTACCTACGTATATTTGATAAACCTTGCCATACTTATACCATTATCCCGAAATTATCGGTTAATTGTTATGTTACAGATTGTTAAGAGTAATGTGGGCATTTCATTGTATTGAAAGTCTAATACCAAATTTATCCATTTAGCGCTTGTATTTTTAATATCATAATTAGTGAACTTCCGCTTTACAAGAATGCATGGTGAGAAATATCCCTGTAAATCTAAGTGTTTCGATGAACAAAGTCTCTTTAATTGTACATAAACACCTCTCTACTTCACACTGCAGTAATTACGTAATTAGCAGAATAGTTAATCAAAAAAGTAGCTTCTATACAAATTTCGTCCTCAAAAATTACCTCCAAGTGATATTGTAATAAGGTAAGCAAAACTTAAAACTAACCACCTTGCAATGTGACGAATTTGAGCTGCGAAAAGGGAACGAGCGCTATAAAGTCTTCGGTAATTAGTTAGCATCTGACGCTCGAGCCGTTTTATTGTGTTATCAAGACATACAATACACAGCGATAATTAATATTCCCCATCCTTCTTCATGCGACAGTAGCGTACCGAATTGGTTACTTATTGATGTGGAGAAGTTCAATGGTCACTTTTATTTTAATACATGTTAGACAAAAGACTTGATCAATTTATCCAAAACCAGATGTACTATATTGTATATGTAGAGAAATAAAATACCAAGATAAAAATCAACCAGAATTCGAACAGAATTTGCGTTAATAGCAAAAATTTCGTAGTAACTGAACAATTTTATAATGTTTAACCTGCTTATGAAAAAGCAATGCCATGTACATACGTAATTAAATTTATTTAGTTTACGTAGCGTAATATTCAAAAGAATCAAATATTTAATGTCTTTTGTTTTGTCCATTTAAACTACATAACATAACGCTATCAGCAGTTATCTATTTTTACCATTATCTAAATATTCTAAATAACAAAGTAATATGATTATTTGTGTGAAAATTTTCAGTTCTAAACTACTTACTCATCTACATAAAACCTATTCTGATAAATAAAAAATGTCAAAGTGTATAGTGTCAATTTATTATATTATTAAAATATATTTAACATACAAAAACGTTTCAAAAAGCTGTACATTTCAAAAAATATTCGATTACCGAAACCGGTCCTTATTTCGAAAGATAATAATTGTAGAATTTGTACGCATTTACACGTTTAATGGTTAACTATTTGATAGGTTTATTGGTAAATTAACAGGTTTATAAGCAATACAAATATTTTACCATTATGTTAAATAAATAAAGTATTATACGGCCACTATTGAAACATTTAAGTGCGCCACTATGATTTCTTACAATTTTCCATTCTTGTTTCTGAATAGCTTTGCGACCCTTGCTTGGCCTAGCCATCCCCTTATTCGTCTATATTTCCACATTCGTTCATTATGAGTAAATTGAATCCCCCACAGGAATAAGATTATCAAACATGTAATTAGTTCATTTAATATCGCCTTAATTAATTACACATTTTCAAAAACACAATAATCATAGTATGTACTTACAATTCCGTATACACATTATTTGAATAAAAATTAAAATATACTTTCAAGGTAAACATAAGAAGAAACTTTTACTTATTGAATACATTTGCATGCTAGCTTGAGAATAACTTGATTCAGCAGTGGATATAATAGAAGGCGATAAGTATGTATGGATTCACTTGAATGAAGTACAATTTTTACCGCTCAATTTTAAATCATGAGTTGCACAATAAAAATTGCATCAATACAACTTATAGTTTGTATTGATTTTTTTTATATTATACAATATCGTAGTGTGGCAGTCTAACTATAAAAAACAATTTTCCATCAATTTGGTTGTACTATATATTTAAAAAAAAAATAAACGACACCTTAAAACTGTTATTATATACATAATAACCAGGCGCGTGCGTTTGCTTTATCTCTTTCTCGCTCAATAACATGAAAAGTGAAGGTGCAAGCGAGATGCAAGGGCATGCGGCGCATGCTCTTGTATCCTTCTTGCTCATACTCAAATTAGGTTGTGCGATAGAGATAGTCATAATTCCACCGCACGCCGATGATAACATATAATAACACGTACTCTTATCGTATAAACATTTCTTTTATTTGAAGAAAATCGCAAAACTTACAGAACATACAGCGATATTAGCTTATACTAGGTATGTGTTAAGGTTACAAAAATCTTGCTTTTTGTATTGCTTAGAAGCTATAATATAAATGAAATCCGTACTAAACAGAACAAGAAAAAACAGAACAATTTGAAGATACTGGTTTTGTCGTATCTATTATTTATTGAACATATATATATGATTATAGACATGAGTGACTTCTCATCGAGTTTATAACGAATGATTTTCCGATTTTTAAAATTTCTGGCGAATCAGATAATTTTTCAATATCAACAAATTTATCGATATATCAGCAAATTTTAAAACAAAAAAAAAAAGCGCCTTTTATTATTTGAAATAAATAGTATGGTCATTTGCAAATATTTGTGTTTAATATCTACAATAAACACATTCTAATTGCATATTAGAGTTTATTATACTTTTTTTTCTTTATAAATTACTAAATATTATATAAATTAATAAATATATTTTCGTTCAATAAATAATTGATGCGACAAAAATATTATTTTCAAACCGTTCTGTTTCGTTATTTTCTCTTTAGTCATGGAACCAATATAAATAGAGAGATATAGTTTCACTGAAAACTTGACGGTGTTTTGACCAATTGATGTAACCTTCAAAAATTACGAAAAAAAGTTAATGATTGGATCTTATTGGATACGACAGAACAGGTATCGGCCAAATTATGTAAATTATAAAAATAAATTTAACACTTTTTGGAAGGGAAACATCATTTTACATTGGTTTTAGCTTTAAAATATTCTGACTCTTCCACTTCGTATAATCCCGTATCTGCAAACATGAGAATTTACAGTAGTACATTTCAAACAACGCGACTCACCATACCTATAATGTTTTCGATAGAAACTTTTCAATTTCAATTTTAAGGGTTACATGAACTCACCAAAACACCATCGATATGTAGGTTCAAGTTGAAATCATTTAACGATTTTATACCCCTCTGCTAAACAATTTTGTATATATAATTATACCATAAACTTTTTTTTTAAATAGCTGTTTAGTTCGTGTAAGCGTGCACTTGATTTGAACGTTACTGAAATCTCATAGGCATAAAAGTTTGGTAAAACTAACAACGTTAATATTATCAGTTGTCTGAATTCATCTACACTGGTATAATCTGTGGCACATAATTTGGATTAGTTCGAGTCTGAGCAAACAACTCATGCAGTTCGTCGAACACACTGATCCCACTTCTTCTTTGACAGTTTGGGGAGGAGTGCTTTGGTTTAGCAGCACAAACGGTAATGGGTGGAATGACTGAACCCCAGACCGTAAATTCAAAGTAAAGTGACAATCTGTCAAACAAAAGACGATTGGGAGAGAAATGAAACCTCACAAAGCCGAATATTGTTTCTGCGAACAAGCAAGACTCGCTCGCTTTTCAAATCCCTTTCAATATTTTGTACTCACAATGTGACAAATAAATTAATTTTGTTCCGAGCAAAGAAAAGTTTCCGGCCTTTTGATTAAGGGAAATTGTCTATGAAACTGATAAATATTGTTTGTTCTATTCACTTGTACGGCCTTACATTATTTTGTGTAAATTTGTTTATTCGGAAGAAGTCGGCAGATATTATTTAGACACTAGTGAAGCTTAAGCCTGGTGTACTTCGAGAATCTGTGTTTAGTCATTATCAGTTGAATAAAACTATAAAAATTTTTTTTTTAGTAGGCATTTATTGTGTATTCCTCATCCAGAATATACACATATCTATGGGATATTATCCAATAACTTTTGGTTTCTTGATTGAATTCGCATTTGTTTGGTAAAACTCCATTATAATAGAATAAAATATCAAAATATTAGTTCTACAAAATTTTATTGGTTAGTTAGAACTATGCTAATTAAAAAAAATTTATTATGTTATAAATTGATAAGTGAGATGACATTATACTGTCTATCTTTTCTAAACAGTATATATAGCTAAGCTGAAATAAGTTTAAGCATAGTTTTGACGATGGTGTTAAGCCGAAATACCTATCAACTATCTAATAAAAATTTGTAGAACTAAGTACTTTAACATTTTATCGTATTACTTTTGGTTTCTTCTCAGTATTCCATAACAATTTATTGAAACCCAATTTTCCTGAAAAATAATTTTCCTTCGCAACGTCATTAAATACCATACAAAACAGCTGTTCAATTATGAAAACGTCATTGGATATCTACAATACAAAATAAACATATAGACGGCGCTAGAACACTATCAGTTCGAAAATGTGTATCGGTGAGACCAGGCTCTCTCATCTTAAAAGTCTAGTACTTTTGACAAATAAAAATCGAAATTCACCAAGAAGTAAGCATATTCTTCCCTTATAATAATGGAGGTCTGTCAAGTAAATGCCAACTCAATTAATATGTGATTTAAATTTTTAAAAAAATTAAACTCTCGAAGGTAACTTTGTAGAAATTCATTTTTAAACTTAAAATTGATAAATCAATCCTTGATATTACAATAGTACAATTTTCCTTTTTAGTTGCTAAACCTCGTATTGAAAATGCAGGATGAATGACACAATAATTTAATATTATTTTCTATGGATTCGGCGGTAACTTTGTGGACATTCATTTTTAATATAAAATTAAAATTAATAAGTTTTTCCACTTACTTTGTGGTGACAAATAGAATAAAAAAGTTACCAAAATAAGTAGAGTAACAAAGTTATCAATTTCAATTTCATGTCACGTAATGATTCATCAATCATGTTATCTATTTACAGTTGGATATGTATTGGATAAGTTAAAATGTTTTATAGGTATTACCCTTTTAAAAAAACAAGGAGGTACTGTTTAAAAGTTACAAGTGGAAGCTCATAATAGATATGATCAGAAATTATGACATGGTGTGTTTTCTTTACTCATCATTCAAAGATCGTTGACTCGCATCTCTTGAACTGAGAAGCTATCATTATCGGTAGCGTGGGAATATGAAACCGTAGATCCAGAGCTTCCCAACCGTTGGGCTGAGAATAAATATTTTCACCATGTCCGCTCCCACTGTGCAGCACATAGACTCATTACGGACCATTTTAAAAGAATACGTTTAAAGAGAACTGGCTGTTCAGTCGCTTAACCTATCCTGCCATAGAGGAAAAGAATAGAACAGGGTTTACTGAATAACTACAAGTTCTCTATAGATTAAATGGGTTGTATGGAAATGGATTAAAACAAATACAAAAAACCATGACTTTGCATGTCCATTCGGGGATCCGGACCTTATACCGCACAACCGGATAGGACAAAAACCCAGTGACCAACTCAGAAAAATAATACGATAAAAAATCTTTTAATCAGAGTTTTTTCATACACTCAACATGACCTGTATCAAAACTATGTGAAATAGTTTAAACCAACTGTTACTGTGTTTACCATTTTCTAAATATTATTTAGAAATGAACTCAACTGCGCTCAACCGGGCGTAATCTTTAAAAAAATTAATTATACTGCCTTTTTCTAATTAATTTATTGATTTTTCACGATAAGCGCTTAAGTAACATATGTATTTTTCATTTATTATTAACTAGCGAGTACCCGGCATGCGTTTCAATGCCACTCAAAGAAAGAAAATGTTTTAATTGTGTTTATTGAAATGCTTTTGGATACACAATATTTTTTTTTCTGGCAACAGAAGACCTTCTCCTTTAAATTTTCCATTTAGGACCGGTGATTGGAATTTAACAATTAACACCGCTTGCCATGTCACACACGAACTGAAATGTCGCTGTTAGTACCTATTTGATCATTTTTGTTTTTAGATTTGTTTTACAGAAACCTTTGCGGGTGTGCGCACAACGATTCACCAAAGGTTCACCGCAATCCGATTAATAGTAGAAGAGCGTATACGGGGCAAATAGACAAACAAACATTCATTTATATATATATATATTGATATTTCAAGTGCATGTCGGGGTATCAATAATTATTGTGTTGCCTTAAATTTTCTTCCAAACGTTTTCTATATTGTAACATGTAGGTGTATAAGATATCAAAAATAATTTGTTGAGGTTTTCATTAATGACATCACCTTGGTACCAAAATTTAGTGCTATCTAAATATAATATATCTTGGTTATTAAAACACTGATGTATTTTCCCACGTTACCAGATGGGAACGGACATTTAAACTGAGGTTCTGATTGAAAAAAACTCATACAAAACGCATCCTCAGAAACTCTATTATCTTTATTTGCCAAAAACTCTTTATGTGTTTTGTCAAAGATGCTCTTAGAGATTTGCTCCGCTTTCTTCACACGGTTTTCAGAGACACGCTTTTTTAAGTTAGCCCCAGACCTGTATGCATAATATTATTATTTTCATTCATACTATATCTGACCATTTATACATCATTTTTTAATTTGTGACTATCCATGATGTGAATGTTTTACGCTCTGGAAAATGTTATTAAATTCAAGAAATGTATACTGCTCTGCTAAGTAAAAACACAGTAATTACATAAATTGACGAATTTTAAGTATTTGGGGATGATGAAGTGGAAAATTTGGAATACTTTACGCAATAAAAACAACAGTAAAATTTATATTTTGTACTAAAAAAGTCATAATTTTTTTAATTATTGAAAATTAACTTGACTTTGTAAGTAAAAACACAGCTTCATTATGTTCGTATGTAAAAATAGTGCTTTTTGTAAAAACACTGTTTTTATTTACAATTATATACATAACACCTTTGTACATTATCTCAAAAAATCACTATCTCGATAGAACTATTACTATACTAAAAGGTACTTTAAAATAGAAGGTATAATTTTGACGAATCGTTGAATATGTAATTACTGTGTTTTTACTTAGCAGTTTTTACTTTGTTTAATACAGTAATTATGTAATGACAAAACATTAAATTATCAAGCATCAACTCATAAAAGTTAAACTTTTACGTAGATACAAGTTTAACTTTCATAAAATTATATAATTGATATCTGCACACATAAGTGCAGCCCGCCAAGCCCAGGGCATTTGCTTCTAAGACATTCCCAGTGAAGGAAAGAAAATATAGATACGCTTAATACTTGCTGCACCATTGAATACTTTCGTATTACATTAACGAATGCGAAAGCAGTGGTAGATGAAGGAGAGCAATTATGTTGACGATACTTACAAGCTCAGGGATGAATCTACAAAAGTGACCACAAAGGGACATATCTTTCCACTGCACCAATTTCTCATGCGAATGTTTGATTTTAAATAAATCTAAAAATCTGCATCGTTGTTAGTATATTTCTGTGTGATAATCTATTTTCAATGTTGTAAGCTTTGCACTAAATCGATGATATTATTTTTTAATAATTGAATCAGTTTGTGTCATACAAATAATATTTGTGTAGCATAAAATAACCCCACTCCAATGACAGAATTTAAAATTTTTCAAATCAAGAAATATTATATTATGGCAGATTGCTTACTTGAAAACCTTGGGAGAAGCTTTAATTTTATTGAAATGAAATATATAAAACCTTCATAATAATATAATTAACACAACTTTTAAGTGTTGTCGAGACAAAATTTATTAAAATATCGTTTAACTGAAAATAACTGTTTCTTATCGAAAAAGTATTTATAAAATTAAAAAAGCAAGATTTGCGCCATAAAGTTAACTAAAGTCTTTCAGATAGACAAGTCAAAAATATATGCTAAATTTTTTTACATTTTATAGATGAAACTTACATAACGTTAATCCATCGAAATTAATAAACGTTGCAAATGAACAGAGTCCGATGGTGATATATATTTCAACGCTAAAGACCTCCTCAATTTAAATTGATATTAATTTACTTCGTGACTTATCGTATTGGCGAGGTGTTTAAGCGAGTCTTGCGATGTTATATTCGGAGGGAAGGAAAGATCGCCGCTCACTGCCATAGCTCACGCACCTCTTCTGCATCACGTGAGGGTAATTGCTCCTCGACTACACTCCACGTCAATTTTGATCGAGAGGGGCGAGGATATTTCAACCAAAATCGGGGAGAGATAATAGTGTAACGGGCCGCATGAGTGACTTACATACTTAAATGCATTTACTAATGGATAGTTTATTTGACACAAAGATTCTTACAAATACTTGGAAATCAAATGATATCAATAAAATGATTAGGAACTAGCTTTGATTTGTTTATACATGGCCATCTGGAGCTGAATAAATTTAAACATGTTGTTACCAAAAAGAAGATATTATAGTAATCTAAATTGAACGTCTTTCATAAATGATTAAAAAACTATTTTTTTTGTCAAAGATGGATGACCTAGGACAGTCCGACAGTACAACAATCAATAATCATGTTATTATAAGAAAACTTATTTATGAAACTATAGCAAATATTACACAATTTCTAAAAATATTAATATTTAATTCTTTACAAAAATTTTCGTTACCTACCAACCTCATGTGTTAAATTTTATTGCCATCAATAGTGCTTAAATAAGTAAAACTAACTATATGCACTAACTTCATACAATACTTTTCGAAATATTTTTAGATTCGCCCTATTCATCCATTTTGAAGCTCCTATATAAATTGAACAATATTTTAATTTAAGATATCAATGTTGGAATTTCAATATCAAAGTTGAATCGTTCAAATTTTGTACATTTTCATGTATTTTCAGGCATTCGAGTACACGAATGAGCTCGATATAACTCGGGAGAAAATAGAAAACCCGGGTTGTTAGTTACGAAATACATGGTAATGTACAAAATTTAAACAATTCAAATTTGGTCAATAATTGATGAGTGTAATGAATTTCTGTTGTTCGTGTTAAATTTTTTTGAAATTTTTAACATAAAAATAATTTACAATACCTATAATTCGTAGAAATATTATTTATTCTTGTGAAACAATTTCCCTATTACAACTCTGTGTATATCAGCGTTTAACTATAAAACAACACTATCCTTTGGATAGCTTTCTGACGTACAATAATAGATAATTTAGCGTTACGGCCAGGTACAAATAAATAGCTCCCATCGCCTCACCACCCCTTTCCGCTATAACAAGCATCCCCCGAAGCCTTCAGCAACCACCCCCTTTATGGTCGCCTGCTTCCTGTAGCATATCATCTAACTACCGGTTAGATTCCACTCTTAGCATTCACTATATTATACAATCAAACTTAGGTTAAGTATAACTTGAATCCATTTATCAGTAGTATGACTGATATCGGTTAAGAATTTTACCATCGTACGATTTTTAAATTAAAACCACTGAAGCCTACACACTACATACTTAAATAACTCAAATTTTAGCATCGAAATTCTGTAATTCATATATTTAGATATGAAAATTGAATGACTCAAATTTGATATTGAAATTCAATGTGGCACCCTCAGTCGGTATCTTAAACTTAAATATTAGTACAAGTCTTAAATATTAGAATTCATTATGAAAGTGTCTCATGTAAAATGTTATCATGGATAGCCAGATTAGCTAGGCTTTTATTATGGTAAGATAAAAAGATTCCTTGACTTTTTTCACAATATACGCTCGCGTTTGGGCATATAAATTCGTCAGAATGTCTTGGTTGGCAGGGAATGAATACATCACAGACAATCCATGCATTTTGATGTAAAATCATAAATCGATGCCAAAATGTATTGACGTTTTTTTCAAATTCGGGATTCGAACACGTGATCCCCAAATCCAAATGTGGTGGTGGACGTATTGAAGGTTGAATATAGTAACCAGTGGCAAACTAAAGTCAAATTTAAAAAAAAATAGCGAAATTGAAATAAAACTGTTGTAAATCGTTACATTATACATTTATGGATCTTTTTTGGATCAAATTGTGTTTTTTCATTAACTAATGCTTTCTTATGGGCGCATACAAAAGGTTCCGCGGGCGCACGGTTGGGAAACTCTGGATTAGGAAAGCCCAACAACAGTTTGTCGCTTGGTAGCTAACATTTTAGCTTTCCAAATCTATTCGTTAAAATTAAGCGTCTTTATTTCCAATTTCTTGTATTTCAAAAGAAAAGTCTCATACGAATTTTCGATGTGCAATTTATAATGATTTAAAAACATTGTAATCTAAAAAGCAATGGATCTATTTTTCAGATTTCTTCTACCCAAAGCTTGCGATTCTTATCACTAAAAATGCTCTATACCACAATTTATTGAACAATAATTTTATTCTTTATTTTAATCCTTCTTTAGACGTTTGTATTACATTGTTTATTGGTTTGAATATCGCTGATGGCTTGCGTGTTTGTTTTCAGCGGGGAACATTTCACTAAATACAAGGGTTGATCTCTAATTTAGATAAACTAATGTAAAAATCAAATTTCATGTATCGCGATAGCACCCTCTGTCTCACGCCGGGAGTCAAGTGAAATCAGAAAGACAAGTGGGGCTTCCCTTTCAAAAAGGGGGACACTTGACGCAAACTATATACTTTTTCTACACGTAGAAATATCAAATTAAAGTGGTATCGTAATAATAACCAATTTAAAAATACTTTTTTTGAACATATTGTAACTAATATAATTTAATAAAATTTGAAAATTGATTTGATAACGGATGATTCAACCAACTTATATTTATATACTTTCAAAACTTACCACAGTCACAACGATTTTTTGAAGGTGAGGGTGTGTGTGTTACGAAATGTGTCAAAATATCTAAATTGCTGTTCCGTCATTTTAGGCAACACCAATATGCAGTCGAATTATAACGGTACATGAGCATATTGTAATCAAATTTGGATTATTGAGATTTTGTACACTTCCATGTATTTTGTCACTAACGACCCGGGTTTCGCCTTTCGGCATCTTCAGGCATTCGAGCACACGAATGGACTCGAACTGACAGACAGTAAACAGTGTCTAACGTTCATATAGAAGATACAAATATGAAGTTGGAAAGCGGCAATTCGCCACTCTGTAAATGTGGTGTTTACAAAATAAGGATTAAGGCAATTCTCGAAATTTTATCTCAGGTATCAGTGTGGCTCTCAGACGTATAATATCTTACCTCGTAAATAATATTTGTCGTATTTGTATATTCTATATAAACGTTAGACACTGTTTACTGTCTGTCAGTTCGAGTCCATTCGTGCGCTCGAATGCCTGAAGATGCCGAAAGGCGAAACCCGGGTCGTTAGTGACAAAATACATGGAAGTGTACAAAATCTTAATAATCCAAATTTGTTATTGAAATTCCATCAAGCACCCTCAGTCGATGTCTTAAATTATATAAAAAAATCATATTGTAATCGATTAAAAAATATTCAGCCGTTCTATGTTGACTTATAAGAATCAATTTATAATTTATAATAATATGAATACAGAGTATCATATATAATATAATACTATGTTAATCAAAAGTATGACTATAAGTTAATCAACACCGTATTCTTTACATGCCTAAATTTTCCTTTACGAGTCTTAGCTATGGCGAGCCCATTGTGCCATTTATTATTAACGTATTCCTCTTATTATATTATAGCAGCATAACGTCTTAATAATTATTGAACAAAATGATGAATGATGAAATTTCCAATTCTTTTTCAAAATAGTAGTTACACCTACATACTTTCAAAAGATTCACTAACTATCGTTTCAGTTGTTATAATATGACCTATATTCAATTACTTAAACACTTTAATACATTTTAATTTATCCACGAACATTGACAATAAAACCTGTTAATTGTCTTTAAAGAAAGGCACACTTTTGTAAGCGCTATCTTTACTGCCGTTCGTGTCAGAAGATTGTTTTCTTTGTTCTTTTTCTTGCATATGTAAATTTTATTCTGTCACCACTTCCACTTAAATTGTCCACAGTAGCATTCATTAAGTTTAATGTCCTCACAATGATTGCGGTGGAATTGTTTCCTCTTACTGTCGTAAAACCACCCCTTCTATAAAGATCCCACCTCGGGGTGAAGGTGTGCTAAGGGTGACATAACAAAATTTACCACAAATGAGCGGCAATACAACTATTGCATTAAATTTGAATTGTTGAAATTTTGAAACGACGAAATACATGAAAATTTATAAATTGTTATTCAAATTTGATATTTAAATTCCATCAAGCACCCTCAGTCGATATCTAAAATTATATTTTTTTTTCATGTCCGCTCCCAATGTGGAGGATATGGTCTCCTAATGGAGGTATCTTAACAGACTTTTTCTACGAGAACTGCTTGTTACTCAGTTGCTCAACCTCTCTTTTTTTTCCAAAGAGAGTAGGGATAGAAGGATAGGGCTACGAGAGGACTAGTGGTTAGCTAATCGCTCTCGCTACGCCCCGTGAGGATGGGATGGGATGGGTGGGAGGGAGGGAGGACTCAGACTACGAACAGAAATCCATAAATCGATTGAAAGATCAATCTATGAAAACCGTCCGCACCGGGAATCGAACCCGAGACATCCGTAACCGTAGTCAGCGACGCTAGCAACTGCGCCACGGACGCCGACAATTATATACATTGCATTAATTAAAAAAAACACACACAAATTAACTACTTACATCAATATAAACATTAATATCATATCACTATAAAAATTGCAGTTTATCATTGTGTATAAATTGCTTGTGGTATCTGAACATTGGTTCCGTGTCTCTAAATATTTTCTTAAATTCGGATACTTACATAGCTTTTGTAATTTTCGGTCCAAGTTTTTCTTTACACTTTTATGCCTCCAAAAACATACACAATTGAAATTGATTTAAAAAGCTAGCCAGTGATTAAAAAAAATAGTGAATGATAACCACATAAAGAAATTAAATCATAGGATGTGATCTTCCGGTATTTTTTAATAAAAATATGCATCGTTTATATCAGTGCTCCGCAACCGGTATGCCGCGGCACACTGGTGCGCAGTGAGAAGATCCCAGGTGTGCCACGTCACTGCGTCCAGAATGAGAAAAAATAGACTATTTTATATTTCAATATATTCGGTTGCAAAAAATATCATATTATTTGGATATTTAAAGGAAATATTGTAAAAATGTCTGCACCGATAGTGTAGCTGCAATAATGGGGTTTGTCTCGTTTGCAAATAAAAAAAAAATATAGCAAATTACTTATTGGTGCATATATTGGGAATCATTGATGGCAAAATATTCCCAGTGGAATTATTACAAAAAATGAAAGAATATATCAAAATAATATACATTATCAAATCAAGAAGCTTAAATACGCAATTTTTGTTAAGTTTTCCATCGCCTTAAAAATGTAAAAGATTTTAATTGGCTTTTGTTAAAAAAGTACATAAGCTACTATTTCAAATTCATCAAATAAAAACAAATAATAAATTGTAAGTTTAGTTTATGAAAGTTACATACTTTGACATGTGGTGTGCCGCGAAATATTAATGACTGATTAAGTGTGCCGTGGGTGACAAAAAGGTGGCGAGGCACTGGTTTATATAAACAATTTTTCGTTTTACCTCTATCAATTTAAATAGTTAGATCTTTTTTGCAATAAGTTATGTAAATTAAACAGCTCGCTCTCTGTGGATAGTGTAATAGTGGAAAACTAACTAAGTTCGTTGTATTTGTACTCACGTTAGTCATATTTATGATTAATATGCAGGTTGTTTTTGTATTGCGATTATATCTGTGGAGATATGATCTTTTCACTAAAATAATTTACGCTTTTCAAACAGATAAGAATGAGAATCACGCTGGAAAGAATTTTCAAATCATAAAACGTCACGACTTTTTTTTATCGCCCACGTAAAAAAAACTACGCATAACAACAAAAAAAATATTTAAAAGTACTATTAAATATAATATATGAATCCTAAAACACGCCTCAAATATTATAATTTATAATCATTGAGATAATTTTTGTTTTATACTTGTGAACATGGTTTTATTAAATTAAGTATACTAATATTACAATAGTGAAAGAAATAATAATTAATTAAAATTAAAAGTATATGAAATCTATTTGGTTTTATTTTTTTCAAAACGCTTTGGATTTTAGTCCGCCAGAAGTGTTCATTTCACAATATTTGATAGTGTATTTTTTATTAGGTTATAAATAATTGCACTTTGTGTTAAGACAGTATTCACTTAGTACACTCATACTTTGATTTTTATAGTTTCCACTTTCGGATTCTTTTAACAAAGTGAGTTAAGCTGTAGTAGGTTATATTAGGTTTGGTCTAGCTTGGTTTGTGTAATGACTGTAATGTATTCTAATGCGTGGAGGAAAGACAATATAGGCGGCCTAATATAGGGTAGAGTTACGACAAGTATTTTTATTTCATTACAGCTTTGTGCAACTATCGATTTCAAAGTGTGAGTAAAAACTGTTTTATCTATGTGCAAATATTTTTTCGAATGTTTAATATATTTCTTCAATGTTAAAATATATTTTATTATGTGGGATCACTTTATTTTTAGTAAAAGAATTTGTTTTTTTTTAAATGTATTTGTTATAAGTGGAAACTATTTTTATGAAAGTGAATATGATCTAAAGAAAAGTGCATTTAATTGTTAGCCTTTTTATTATGGGATGGAACTGATGGGAGCCTGAACTGAATTGGTTTGACGGTATATAAACTGTTGAAGCAGGTGCAGTTTTTCAGGCGAGGAAATAGACAAACACCGCATTAGACGAAGAGAAGTGGGTGGATGCGGCATTGACCCAAATTGATAATGGAGACGAATTTCATTTGGGTAATATGTCGGCGTCCGTGGTGCAGTTGGTTTCGTCGCTGGCTACGGTTACGGATGTCTCGGGTTCAATTCCCGGTGCGGACGGTTTTCATAGATTGATCTTTCAATCGATTTATGGATTTCTGTTCGTAGTCTGAGTCCTCCCTCCCACCAATCCCATCCTCACGGGGCGTAACGAGAGCGATTAGCTAACCACTAGTCCTGTCATAGCCCTATCCTTCTATCCCTACTCTCTTCGAAAAAGAAAAAGAGAGGTTGAGCAACAAGCAGTTCTCGTAGAAAAAATTCTGTCAAGATACCTCCATTAGGAGACCATATGCTCCACATTGGGAGCCGACATGGAAAAAAAAATAACATTAACACAGACACAAAAATTGAAAACTTTCGATGCTTGGTGATTTTATAACTATGCGATTGTCTTAATAGCTAAATCTTGGTGACATCAATATGGTCTGATTTTCTTGGTAAAATTATTTGCAGGCCGTTCTTGCGTCTGATACCAATGTTTCTCTAGCCATGTGCAGGTTTTCGTATTTTACCCGGCTTTATAATTTGCACAAAGATGTAGAGTTGAGGTATAATATTACTCCAACAGTAAATTTCTAAATAAGCACATAATTACGTTTTAATTGCGAACACAAAACGAGTAGAAAAAAAATATTATAATACCATACAGAAAAGTACTAAGCTATTTATCAATATATATTTGATAATTTTTTGTATTGGTATAAAGAGAAATATCATGACGTACAGTTTATTAATATTTTTTACAATTTTGCATAAAAACACATTGATTAGAGTGAATGTATAGTAGAAGTTCGTTAATCTGAACCGCAAAATATTTTTTATATAAAATCTGGTCATCACGCAAAAACTCTCAAGCGGTGAGGTTTTTTTAAGCACAGTTCACTGTGCTTAGAAAAACAGGGATGATTGTGACTATTTTCAGCTCAGTACCTCCCACTCTTCCCAAACTTTGAGTCGAAGAAGATGAAATCAGAATCTCAATTCCGAGCGAAGTCTAGTAGTCTTTTTACTAATCTGGTATGTCAATCGAAACTACATCGTGTAATATTTTCAACGGATTCTGCGGTAATATTGAGCAAATTCATCACGTTTGTTTCTTCAAACCCGTAAATTCCATATATTGTAATAGTGGGATTAGTTATTTAAAAAATTCTACCTCAATTTAATAACTTAACTTATATTGAAGTTACATCATTAGTGCCTATTTTATTTTGTACGAAAAAACATACCAATTATAAGAACGTTTCAGTGGTGTAAACAGTATAAGTCGCAGATGTTATACAAAAATTATAATCAATTTATGAGTATTAATTAGAGTAGCTTATGCCTGAAATACATGTGATTATTATTAAGTTTGCTCATTTAATAAAAACAATTATGGTCCTAGAAGTACTGGTTCAATAATTCTTGTTTTAATAACATTTTTTTTATAGCTAAGCTGCTGATGAAAATGGTAAAAATGATAATATTATGGAGAGTATTATCATTATTGCTGAAAAAATGACTTCAGAATTTTACTTTCGTTTTGTTCATCTGAAAAAATCGTCTTTTTGAACTTATACTCACAAGTCCACCCATCACAGATATTATATGTGTACATTGAAAACGTATCGATAACGAAGTAGTTTCTCGTGCAATCAAATAGAAAAAAATTCGAAAGATCGGCACGCTGTTCACTGGACAGTAGAAAAACAAATCCTCCATTAATTCGACAAAAGCTCGCGTCAAAAATTGCCAACTAAAGTTTATCTCCTACGGAGGCAAACACTATCTCCCTTTGTCCGACCCGACAAATCGCAAAGTTAGGGTCGGATCGTGTGTGCAGTGTTGGTTTAGGGATTACGCAAACCTCTAATATGGGATTCGACATGCAATAGGGCGAAGGTGATTTAGATTCTTCTATCCATGATTTTTAACGCCTCCCGCTGTTCGGCTGTTTGCGAACACATATCTCCCATTCAGGGTCTTCAGCTTAGTTTTTAAGTGAGGCATTTAATTATTATTCCACTTCACTGCGACATAGGCATCGTAGCTTTTACAATATAGATGTGATAAATAATTAAAGCACACTTTATCAAATTAAAATTTAAAAATTATCAAATTCTTACTTTTAAGTAATCAGACAAAGAAGAGGGTACAAGTAAAGTAAAATGAAAAATTGCAGCCAAATAAAATTTAAAATCAAATTATAACTAATAACATTATTATTCGAGCGGTTGTCAAACGTTTCATCTTTTTCGAAAACATCCTCACATGTATTTCCACAAAGTTACAGCCGAATTCACGTTATCTTAAAAATATAAGAGCAACGTCTTAATGAATTAACCAATCAAACGGATTAATAGTTTTTAATCATTCTAACTCTATTTATGTATATTTAAGAAACAAAAGATGTTCTTATCTTTAGAACGGTTCTTTTTGTAACAATATTTTCTGAATCACGCCTTATTTACTGTAGAAATATCTTTAACTGCAAACATCCATCAATTACTAATATCGGCCACTTTTTGGTATTTACGTTTTTTTAAAATAACTCGAATGGCGTATTTAAATGAGAATAATTAACGTCACACGTATGTACATATTGCCACAAAAAATATTACAGTATTAGGTATCTCTATTTCATGTTTCGCAATAAGTATACACGCATTGGTAGCCATTATTTATTGAAGTCTTTATTTTATGGCATAATGTAACGATCATATTACAGGGGGTGGTTCGTTTTGGAATTAAGCCAAACAAATGTGGTAGTTACGTATCTGCGTTTCGCCAAAACCGATAGCCGACACAGCATTCCAAATTCACAAAGCTTTTAGAGTAGTGGTAAAAATCTAGCGGAATATTTTTTATAAAAAATCGACGAAACCAAAATGTTATTGATATAATTTAAGACATCAACTGAGGGTGCTTCAGTCAGTTCTAGTCAGCTCACGTTCATTCGTGTGCTCGAATATCTGAAGATTGTGACGAAATACATAGTAATGTACAAAATCTCAACAATGCTATTGATTTTTGGATCGGAATCCATAAATCAATTTATCGAACCGAAACCAACGCCGTTAACCACTCGACTACGCACTAGACGATGTATTTTATTCAAACGAAATTATTATTCGTATAACCGACAAGAATACCAAAAAACATCATTTCATTTAAATGTGATACTGTGGTAAAAGTTATCTTTAAAGTTTAAAAGTTAAATGTTATTCACTTATCATATGAATGAAAAAACATATAAATATCTACAAGCTATCGTTTCTACAGATTATATGCACAACTTCAACTATTCAGTAACTTTTACTTTTTTTTAGTGACCTTTCTTATATAATAAGTATAAGTTGACATTATATTTTTTTACAAAAAAATTCAATTATAGTCCACTTGGTGAATAAAATTTATTATTCTGTTATACAGACATGTCACTTTCAATTATCATATAAACGATAATTTCTTATATGAGATTTTCATTGTGTTAATAATGTTTCTAATAAGTTAAGAAATGTAATGTAGATTGTGGGAAAGTAAATTTATATCTAATTATTAGATATAGTAATGAAGATGACGTAATGGCATTATTGATATGCAGAATATTCATCATCCAATATTAATAAAAAAAAAGAGTTTCAAATATCAAAATCGCACAAATAAAATCAATTGATATGAAAATAAATTATTTATATTACTTATCTGAATACGTACTCTGATAAATCGATATATTTACAAAATGCTGTATTTATTATTAGTTATTGGTACTAAAGCGATGTTAGATTATACGCCGTATAATTTTGAACTTTTTACTACACTGATACGCTTTCTGTATAATACACATAGCGTGTTAGTGTATTAGCATGTATGGATCCGGTGATCCTAGAGCAGTGTATGGATCCCGTGATCCAAAATCGTAGAGTCGGACCTTAGAGCCGGAGTGCAAAGTTTATTGAACCTTGCTAGAGATATGAAGATGCCACTCATCCCGATTGACAAAACCTATCGAGATGTATAGAGTTTATAATAGTTACTTCACTTACACTAACCAATAAAAAGATTCCATAAGCACCCCGTTAAATAGCGTAAATAATAAACGATGAATACAAAACGTCAGTGAAACATTAATGGGAACATCTGCTTATAGAATATGTGTCCCATTATCCTATTGTCACCTTGTTTCCCCCATTGCACCCACTGAAAGGGACGATCTCATCTAAATCACACGCATTGAATAGAGACAGATATCTTTCAAGGTTGCGATATATTGATGTCACAATCGCGTTAGACAAATAATTTTTGTTTTTTTCGGTCTCGCGTTGCACATTTTAGGTGTGGATTTGATTAATTCATCTTATTTTACACCCCATTATTGGGGATGAGCATGAATGAGTCTATTGTGTGCGAAGTGTGACAAACAGTATAAAAACTACATAGATCAGGGGACATAAATATTCGTTATATTTATTAACTAAAGAGTCATACAATTTTATTAATTGTATTTTGGAAGACGTTTGTTAAGAAAAACGATTCATTACAACGTTTAATAAAACAATTAACGTAATATTTATTTAAAATTCACAATTGCCTATTTAGCTGCTTTACTTTTTAAACAAAAACATTAAAATACTCGCAGATCTAATGATAAATCTTAATTAAATCAAGCCGTTAAGTGAAATCAAACAATCAATTTGTTAAATCAACTACCTGTTTAAGTCGTTTTTGTGTGGGCAAATGAAACGCAAACGAATGCTTACTACTTTAAGTAAATATAAAGGGTTGTCGATTCGAAGATAGTGAGAAAATTTTACCCCTTACAAAACGTTAAGTATCTTACTGCATACCTTAAATAAAGTAGTTACAATGTACTACCTGTTAAAAAGCGGTTTTATGACAATTTGTCGTGAGTTAACGCTACTGTCTCTGAAAATAATGCATTCTTTATAGACAAACAGCAATCTAAAAATCTATAACCATCTCAGCAAATTAAGTCATAATAAGGTAATTGATCTTCCAAACTAATTACACTGAATTAATTTAAAAATTCTTTCCATACAATAAACGTAGCCCGTGCCTGGTCTTATCAACAAAAAATTGTAGTATCAAATGTGTTTTGATTAATTTCATTACAGATTAGACTTATGTATTTTATTTACAACGTTTTTTTTTTTTTTTTTCATTTCCGCTCCCAATGTGGAGCATATTGTCTCCTAATGGAGGCATCTTGACAGATTTTTTTCTACGAGAACTGCTTGTCACTCAGTTGCTCAACCTCTCTTTTCTTTTTCGAAGAGAGTAGGGATAGAAGGATAGGGCTATGAAAGGACTAGTGGTTAGCTAATCGCTCTCGTTACCCCCCGTGAGGATGGGATTGGTGGGAGGGAGGACTCAGACTACGAACAGAAATCCATAAATGGATTGAAAGATCAATCTATGAAAACCGTCCGCACCGGGAATTGAACCCGAGACATCCGTAACCGTAGCCAGCGACAAAACCAACTGCGCCACGGATGCCGACGTTTTACAACGTTTTAGTCACAAATAAACCATCTTAATTTACATTTAAAAATCACTTATTTTTTTTAAATGTCACGTTCGGTTTCTTAATTTAAATAATTCAATGGTATAATCACTATTACTCTCATCGTGTTTCTCGTACAAAGTCTAATAAATCATATATATTATCCTTAAGGTAGAATTCATAAAATCTTTTAGCGCTCGTTACTCTAACATTAACGTTAACAATTTTAACATAAAATACTGCGTAATAGTTGCATAGAATCAGTTTGCCATATTTACTCTTTTTAATGTTTCGTATATAAATGACGACCGTTATATAAACTGATATTTTATTACAAGAATAATTTTCTAGTTAAACCGAAGCACTCACCTATCCAAAGTATGTCAATGTACACACGTAAATACGCTACTCACGCTACCTCAGGGAGGGCGGGAAAGCCGACAAAAGGACATGCGAACTGTCCATTTCAATCTGAGCAGCGGAGAAAAAAAACCCTGCCAAGATTAGATAAACGCCACCCATTGTGAATAGCGCCCGTCTCACCTCCACCCACCTTCCCCATACGTCAGCCGTCCGTGGAAAAACCGCTCGCACGGACGCGAAGAAAAATCGAAGAAAGCCATTCTCGAATCTATTTTCTTTTCTTTTGTCGATGGTTCTTTGTTCGGGAACGTTTGCTGTCATTGAAAAAAGATACACGAAGCTTTTGTGAGTTTTGATAAGAATAAAAAGCGAACTGTGAAATTGATTCTACTTATTTAAAAATAACGACATCAAGGAAATGTATTTGATTTTATTAAATCATGAATTAACTGTTTCTTCCTTATATTTCGATTTACTATTTAAACGATTCCATTTAGATACGAGAAAGTCATTATGTGATTTCCATTAAAATGTTTTCATTCTTTCTGATTGAACATTAATGTGAATGTATTATAATTGACAAGTCTCTATAGCCTAAGGAGGTTTATGGTTCAAACTACGAATGAATGTAATTGAAATCGTTGTTTTTTTTCACGTTTTCATTACATGTTTTTTGGTTGGATTGGTTTCTGCATCTGCAAACATTGTATGGCCTTACAATTACAGATATAAAATTGTTTATTTTCCCTACTTAACTGTAGTAATTAGCTTATATTTACACACCAAAAAAGATAATATTATATAGATACGAATGTACATTAAAAATTATAATAGAAATTCATTTGCAGCGATTTTGAGTCTATTTGTATTTTAAGCACCCTGTAAAATAGCAAATGCCTATGCTTGGTTCATTTGTGAAAAAAAAAACATAAAGAACGCAAACTGAATTTTAAGGATTCGAAAATGATATTGAAGTTTCATCAAACGTCTTCCAAACATTTCAAAACCATAACATAGTTATAGGTATTATTTACGTACGTCTCTTTATTTTAACGTCTTTGCCGTCTTTCGATGGGTTCATTAAATTTTGTATCTTTGATCTTTACTATGACATAATATGTAAAATATTAAAATGACTTTATCGTTAGCCAGAGTATTGTCCTGATTGGTGTTTTTTTTTTAAGAACTAACCAATGTGCTATAGTAGGGTCAATATGAAAAAGATAAATAATTATAATATATTTCTCTACATCTGCCGTTAGTGCAGTTCACTTATTTCAAATGTGAACATATTTGTAATAAGTGCTTTTCAGTTTGATATACTTTAATGATTGTCTAATTGTATTGATACTTTTCGGAGATAAAATTTGGATTTTGATTTAATAAACATTATTTTAATTAATCCTTTTCCACCCTTGGCAGAGCGTTACGCGTGATAGCGCGCAGTTTGGGAAACGAATTCATTTTCATTCGTCAGCCAGTGCATAAACCAGAAATGCCCATCAGACCGTAGTCAATTGGTAATGATACCTGGGGCCTATTGAATCAAAAAGTCTACCATTCAAAATTGTAGATCCAGTCTATCGAATCGACTTTATAAATATACTTTTATTATAAAGTAAAAACATCATATCAGATGCAGTAACATTTTAATAGATCATTCCATATAATAGTGACATGAAATATATGAAACATACACATATATAGCATAATAAATTAAACCTGCGTCGAGAATTTTTGTATATACAATAGATATTGGTATCATTCCAACTTATAGTTTTATATTTAGCTGCATATTCATATATAAAGTGAAAAAATTACTCTCGGAGGCTTGAAATAGCAAGTATCAAAAGTTTAAAATTAATTTGAACACTTGTTACATCTTATATAAGAAGCTTTTTGCATCAACCAATATTAAATTTATTGTATTGTTATTACCTTTTAAATGCTCATAATAGACTTACGTGAGTATAGTGAGACTTTGTTGACTTAAGATTCCTGTAGAGGTGAGGACTATAGTGAGTTTATAGGCAATTAATTTATATTTTTATTCTTGAATGATTAATCTTAAATATATATATAATTTGTGATAGGATTTCTTGACAGTGACGCTCATTGAGGCCGCATTTGTTTAATGGTAAAAGCGGTAAAATTTTCCCTGGCTATATTTCTTAATTTCCACTACTGATTCCGCAGAAACAGTAAAAAAAATATGAACGTTAGGTTATAATATTTCTCGACCGTACCAATCTTATCACCTGACATTATCACGCCTATTACGACAACCGTCCGCTCACCCTTCCCTCCGCAAAGACCACACTATCCACCCTCACCCACCCCATAAAACATTGATACATCTATCTCACTTGGAGGACCAGACCTCCTCCGCATCACTCACAAAGAAAACCACATCTCTTTCTTCCCCATTGAGGACAGATATATCTACAGTGCTTACACCTCTGCGAGGAGTATCAATTTGTTGACTTCTCTCTCCCCGATGCTCTCGTGAGGTATTTGTATCTCGCTCTGTTTGGCTTTGGGGTGGCCGGGAGGGCAACCCGGAGTGACCATCCCCCTCCCACTTGTGTCGTGTCCGTTATGAGTTATGGCGACGGAAAGGGATGGCGTGCACGTCCACAGGGCGGCATGGAGCGTGTGTGATGACGAAATTGCATGTCACTCTTTTCCTTTAAGATTCATGTGACCTGTTTAAGGCCTCATGTCGTGACGGACGACCGGAAAGCGACCGGCTGTAAACCGACCGACGCAGCTCATTGTATAGGTAATTTATTACCAATTATATTCACTGTTTGCTGTGATGTTTCAAGAATTTTCATTCTCTCCCTTCAATCACAAAAATTCCAAAAATAAACCGCAGCTTACGTTACCTCACCTCAAACGCCCTAAAACAGTATCTCACATACATAAATCGATATGCGTCATTAAAGAATATTTATTTAAAAATTATTACGCCTAGGTACTAATGCCAAATTATTACTTTGACTACAACCAAGCTTTGTCTTACCTACGTCATATTCCAAAATTCGGTCCAGCCCAGCCCACAAAAACAATAATAATGCTGTTGTTCAAGTACATACTAGTGTTCCTAAAGTCAGCCGTCGCCAGTGGTCGGCCTTTTGAGCTTAAAACTTAAATAATAGTGGATACATTTAAAAAAACAGATTTTTTAAATTCGTGTAGGAAGTATTGCCACTTGCCAATGTATATCTGCATTATACTGACCTATATGATCCAATACGCAATTAAAACAAGAATATTTTTACTTCGCAAGTTTCGACAAATTCATCTTGTATGGGGATCGCTAACAAAATATACTTTATAATGTCATGTTTTGCATCATTATGTTTTTAATTGTTCTGTCTACTCTCAGTAAATTCGTTCGCGATATTTATGAAGTTTCATAGTGATGGCCGAACGCTGGGCAACGTAAGACCGACCATTGGTTTTTGGGGGCCGACCACTGGGAGAATTGGCATTTTTTTGTAAACTTCTATTATTTTATACTTGGTACAATATTAACTATTTTATTTTTAGTTGGATACATTACTTAATCCCTGTTTAATGGAATAACAGCGAAAGAAAAATGTATTTATTATTCATTGGCTCAAAATCCCTTTTGAAAGTACAACTGTCACTTAACTGTCCGACCAATGGTGAAATGACCCTATAATATATTATGCTATTGTCAGCTTGTAAAAAATTTACTCCCGGTATCTATTTCAACATTAACTATGTCGGAACTGTCTTTGACCGAGTCGTAATCAAACCAGAAACCGATTGAGGTTATTTCACTCCCAAACTAATGACATCTAGATATACAATGGGTTCAATATATTATACTATATATAACTACATATATATTCTACAATATTAACTATTTTATTTTAATAATTTTAATAACAGCGAACAAATATATGTTTATCATTCATTGACTCAAAATCCCTTTTGAAAGTACACTTGTCGCATAACTGGCCGACCACTGGCGAAATGCCCCTACTTACTACGCGCTGCAAATAGTGTAACCGCCAATTTCTTTTTTACCTAATATACCTATTTCCTTACTTATAAAATACTGCATTTATATATTTTTATGATGAAATATGGTTACTGACACAACAAAAGAGCTATCGGTGGGTCCAATTTAGACTTTATTTTTGATCACACCTTCCACAACTCCGCTTCCATATCAATCATATCGCTTACATGTCATGTAGTTTAATTAACCCGTAGCCAAATATAATATTTAAAATCCGCTTTGGACAATGTTAATATTTTAGCATATTATAATAAGTACGTTTTATTCGTGCATGTTAAGTTGTCTTCTTATTTAAAAAATTCAATGAACAATAATACTACTCGACGAGAATAAACGCCTTACAGACTACATACAAAAATAAGACACAATAATAACAATAACAAAATAACGATTGTTTTATGACCAGTGTTCAAAGATTTCCCTTTTAATCACTCGTAAAAATAACAGTAAAGAGTACTATTAAAAACAGATAGATAAAGTGTCATCGGGCAAGTGTTGTAAACATCATGGAAAACTTTTCAAAATCCTCCTTCAAATAACATCGTTTTTTTTTCACATATACTAATGAAATATATTTATAGTATGCACATCGTCATCCAAGAATTAGTTTGAACCAAGTCATTTTTACTTGTTCAAAGTAGATCTTTTTTGAATGTTGAAATGTTGTATCTTATTAGCCAAATCGACGATCCAATTAAATAAATTCAGCTAATATCAATATAATCTTATATACGGTATACAACATTTCAAAACTAAAACCATATTATCTTTGGACCGGTAAAAATACTTGGTTTAAACCAATTCTTGTATGATGATATATATATATATATGTGATAGGTTCACTCAATTTGTTTATGGTTTACTTTATTATTATATTTTACTGAAGTTGCTAAAAAATATTATAATGCAGCTGCGGTGTCGAATTTTATTTTATTTATGAATTTAAAAATAATCCACCAAGCTGCCTGGGTGCGGTAAGGAATATTTAAAAATAATAATACCTGTGTCTTTATGGGCCAGGATATATAAATTAAGATTGTTTTGTTTTAAAAACAAACTGGAAATTCCAGGTTACAGTCGCAGTAGTAACCATTAGCGGAAAATGACAAATGATGCTTCAGTCACAACACTCATAACCCAAAAAATGTTTACTGCAAATTAACGTTAAGTATTCACTGAGTCCATTTATAATAACTTTCATATTTTAAAAATATTTCATATATATTATATTATATTATTTTTCACTTGTAATATAAGCAAATTCCGTCATGAACGAAAATATCCGATTTGAAAATTCGGAGTAATAATATTAGGGTTATAAATAATTGCACTTGCTGTTAGATAGTATTCACTTGGTACACTTGAACTTTTGTTTCGATAGTTTGCACTTTGGATTAGATAGTATTAACTTAGTACACTCAAACTTTGATTTTAATAGTTTCAACTTAGTCATGGATTCTTTTAACAAAATGAGTTAAGCTGTAGTAGGTTATATTAGGTTTGGTCTAGCTTGGTTTGTGTAATGACTGTAATGCATTCTAATGCGTGGAGGAAAGACAATATAGGTGGCCTAATATATGGTAGAATTGCGACAAGTATTTTCATTTCATTACAGCTTCGTGCAACTATCGACTTCAAAGTGCGAGTATTTATATTAAGTGAAAACTATTTTATATACATGAAGAAATTTTTCGCGTATATATTTCTGTGTAATATATCTCTTCAATGTTAAAATATATTTTATTATCACTTTATTCTTAGTGAAAGAATTTATTTTTTGTGGAATGTATTTATTTCAAGTAAAAACTATTTTTATGAAAGTGAATATGATCTAAACAAACGTGCATTTAATTGTAAGACATAATATTACTCCAACAATCCATCTCAAAATTATTCAAGCTGTATTCATAAAATGTATTCAATGTTTTTGCTAATATTATAGTAAATAATAACCGCATTGTATAATCAGTCATATTCCAATATCTGTTCAATGATGTAAAATCGAAAAACATTTTACAAAATCAAAGTGAATTATTCTAAAGTCACTAACAACTGTATCTGATCTTTAGATGATTGTTCGCATTTTTAAGTATATTCACTGTTTTATTTTCCCTCGTAGAATATAAAAATTGATTTTTTTTATGTAGTAGCTACATTGTAATATTCTAAAACCGCCAAAAGCATACTATAATAATTTACATATTTACATTTTTAGGCACATTAAATAATGCTCAGAGCTTCGCCTATTTTACAATAAAATATTCTTAAAATAAAATAATATTTTTAAATGTGATATATCCAGTGATGTGCTGCTAAAATGTTATCAACCGGCTCGCACCGTGGTAAACATCAACCCCCAATTTTATACAATTTTTTTTCAAATTAAAAAGGAAAAATTTCGAATTAAAAAAAAATATCATACAGTCAAACAATATTTGTTTACATTACATAATTTATACATAACATAAATTCATACCAAATAGTGTTTTGATTTTCATTCGAAACTTTAAACGTGACGGGTCATATTCATCTATCATCTGCTGTGTAAAGGTGACTTCTCAGCCATGGGTTAACGCAGTGCTCCAAAACCTTGCTTAACCCACGGCACACTCATTAATATTTCGTGGCTCAACACAAACCAAAATATGTAAATTTCATAAACAAAACATTTAATTTAATAATTTGTTGTTAATGAGTGATAACTCTGATGCATTCGTTCATGATTCGTAATAATTCCAAAATTTTTCGTTATCAATCCATCCCATATTTGCAGCAGTATGTAACTTGTGGAGTAGGATTTTCTAGTTTTACACACCAGGCAACGCACGTTTTATTCCCCATCCTGACAATTGCACTATCCGTGCAAACACTAATAAAATTATTCCATTAAATATCAAAATAATGTAATATGTGTTTCAGCGAGAAAAAATGAAGCGGAGATCTAAGCAACCGATTGGTTTTAAATTTTTCTAATATAGAAATACTCATTTTTTCTCATTTGGGACCAGTGTGCTTAGCCACATCGGTTGCGGAGCACTGTTTAAACGAATGGTGTGGAATCCCATGAAGTCAGTGGTAAACCTATCAAATTAATGGTCATTAAGTCTGATATATGTTGAATACTTAAATTTTCCCTTTTTATGAACAAACAGTATTCATTAACGAAAATCTTCGCTCCGCTTCTGCAGAGCTTATTGCAATTGTATTAATAATATTTTTAGCTTTTCTGACCGTTTAAGGAAATTCATCGCGATTATCTCTCAAAATTTTATCGATTTAATCTCTGAAATCATTTACATTTATTTAGAACTTAATAATTTCACTTAAAATCATAATATTAACAGCCGCAAGTTTTTACTTTATCCATATCGGATCAAGTATTGTGAACGTGTAAAATTTGATCTTGGTATAACAATAATGAAAACAATCCTTATTTTAGGAACCAGCTCTCTGATCCTAAATTATTTTAGCAATCGGCTCGACAGAAGGGCTGCGGACACTGCGAACCCATATCAGCACATCACTGTTTTATATCTTATAAATTAAATGAGTGACTAGCCGTTTGATCAATGATGTTTGGCACTCGGTGGCACGGACAAGAGATTAAATCCCCAAATTATAACACATTCATGTATCAATTCTTCAATAGATTTATCGATTTGAGTCAAATGTTCGTGATGAATTCGTTTCTTCCCACCTACTCCTAACCAGATCCTTCTATATTTTCCCTCTCCGAAGAGAGATTAAGCTTTCGATTAACAACCAGTTATCGACAAATAAATTCTGTTAAGATGCTCCATAAGTAGTCCATATAATCCATATTCAGAGTGGACATGGTTAAAAAATTAATGCATAACTAAGTAAAATAAGTCATAATATTGCACAAGTTGTTTGATACGCTTGTACAACCCCCTATCTGATAAGAAATACGATTTGGTTCGAATATTGCATCGGCTTTAATGCAATGATTGTGGAAAACATCAATTTTACTTTGCTTCTTATCACTGGTGTTATTCTATAGTTATCCAAGGTGTGATAAGAGCTTGGTCAGCTCCACGAGCAGCGAGACAAATAAAATTATGATCACCGATAACCGTATCGAACTATTAAGCAAATAATATCAGAGGTGCAATCTAATTGATTTTCAAGAATACAGAAATATCATATTTTTAGAATATTGTAATGCATTCTTGATAATACCGGTCGTATCATCAGGCGTTGTAGTTTTATAATTAACTTGCGAGTACCCGGCATGAGTTGCAATGCCATTCAAGGAAATTTTTTATGTTTTAATTCTGTGTTTATTGAAGTGCTTTTGGATACACACTATTTTTTGTTTTCCGTCTGGTAATAAATCAGAACTTTTTCCGAGATGTCGCTGTTCGTACGTATTTGATTATTTTTTTTATTTTCAGAAACCTTCACGAGTGTGCGCACAACAACTCACCAAAAACTGATGATGGAAATCGGATGAATGGTATAGGAACGCATAAGGAACAAACACATAAACATTATTTTTTATACATATAGACTTTACAATCATCTATCTATTACTCGGTTTTTGTTTTATGATTATCTGTAAATTCTTTTTATATAATATAACGTACACTTAATATTAAATAAACAACCCTGTTGAATTTATTTTTTATCCGTTGATAATACTGAAGATAAACGAAACCGGTCCTGATCATTATCAATTTTTTTATAATTATTATGCCTTTCCAACAAGAATTGACAGTTCACATCTTAAAGTTGATTCTTACTCTGTTATTAAATTTATTTATGTTCGAGTGAAAATGAATGTAGTTTTTTAGTAGTGTGAAAATATCATTAGTCATTAGTCATATCATTAACAAATTTAATAGACAGATTATTCAAACATAAAATGAATATCTTATGTAAGTAGTTCATCAATAATAATTGCAAGCTATAGGCCATCTATTCACATTTATCTGGGTAAACTGTGAGACGCATTGTCATAATGACGTATGTACTATTGAATATTCAATCTTGAACGACTTACATTATATGCTTGATAAAAATACTTTCAACGCTATGATAAATAAAAAAAGGTAAACAGGTAAAAATTCCTATTAGATTTTAGTTACTTCGTCTAAATGTAGTATGCAAATCGAAAAAGAAAGCAGCCTTACATATAATTGCTGATAAAATTCCAGAAAAGCGGCAAGATAAAAATGTGCTTTAAGGTCAACGTTTGTCACTGTTTACAACTATGCAAATCATTTGTAAATTTTGAGAAAACGAAAGGTAAAGTTCACAAGTGCGGAAAATATCAACTGAAAAAAATTAAACTAAGTATTGGTGAAACTTTAGAATTTATTCTCAAAATCCTGTATTATAATAAATTGGTAACCAATGCTGGCTATTTTTTGATGTTGCTGGATATCGTTTACCAACGTTCTTGGGCATCGTCCGAGTTACAAAAATCGCAAAATATCATTTGTTTTGGGCCTCACTACTAGCTGTCTAGGCTACGGTTTGGATAAGCCTGGTGCCCAACCAGTAGCGAGCAACGTGTTACCGTTTTAATGTGGCTCGCTGCTCGCATATTTAGATTCTATATTCAATTATGTATTAAGCGCGCAGTGTATATGCCAAATATCGCAAAATATCATTTGTTTTGGGCCTCATTACTAGCTGTCTAGGCTACGGTTTGAACAAGCCTGTTGTAAAGTATACTTTACATCAGCGGTGCCCAACCAGTAGCGAGCAACATGTTACCGTTTTAATGTGGCTCGCGGCTCGCATATTTAGATTTTATATTCAATTATGTATTAAGCGCGCAGTGTATATGTCAAAAATCGGCAAAATTGCTTCTCAGTGTTGCAACACCTTGTCTGCAATCACCACTGGCGGAAATGCGAGACGAAGCGCGTTCTAACACAACGTCGCTTGGGCACCGACGTAAAAGAGGCGGCATTTTCGAAAATGAATAGAAAATTTCGGCTATAAAAAGAAATATTTTTTTATATTTACGTAATTAATGCAAGCTATATTCCATTCATCATGTTTTCTTCTGTCTAATTTGTAACTCACTGACAAAATATACTTTTCTAGGGGCGGCATTTTTGAAAATGAGTAGAAAATTATATACCTATAAAATAAACAAATAAGTTAACAGTTACCCTCATTATTATGTCTGAATATGAGCAATGTAACAAGAAAATACGGACTTACACAAAGATTGGTTGTAGAACGACATTTTACAACAGTTCGTAAAAAAATATATTACTAAATATATTTCATTAACAGCAGTTTAAGAAAATCTAAAGTGAAAGAATTGAAAACCATACTAGTTGGCCAGCAATCCATATTTACCAAGTCTGTGACTAAAAAAGGTGATCGTCCTATGTGTAGCTCGCCGAAAACTTTTAAATTCTTAATTTGCTCGGAATAGACTAAAGGTTGGGCACTACTACTTTACATAAATAAATAGGTATATCAATAATTTTCTTTGTTAATAGGTATAATACAAATATTATAAACCAACTTGAATGTATCGAAGTCTTATATTCACCACATTCATCGGTGATAGTAAATGTTTATTAAATCAATACTTCAATTTGTTTTATAGCATTAAACAAATGCATAACAATTTTACTGTTTCTTTGTTTTTTGTTTTCTTTTTTTTCATTTTCATTGCAGTGACAGATGCATATGATATTAAAGAATCATTCTTTGTTCAAATAAAAAACATATATGAGTGTTGTTTTTATAGTTTTGCGAAATGCAGGTGCAATTCACTATTAACGTAAGGACGTAATATTATCAATTTATACAATACAATGGTGTAAAGTATTCTAACCACAGATTTTTATTAGAAATTATATTTTGAAAATAAAATATAATTTGTGTTGTACTACTTCCACATTTTTACAGTGGTTAGGACCAGTTTCGGCCATCGCGAGCTTTAGCAACTGACAACATATACATCTTAGGCTATTTACATGAAATCGACTGTTTATAATTTAAAGGTATACCTATCAAACAATTCAAGACCTTTGACAACAATTTACAGATAATCATACAAATTATACATAAACTTAAATAGTCTACAATTAAAACAACCTCTTGCAAATCAATAACTAGGTATTAATCTGAAATCAAAAATTAAACCAATTTAAAAGTCAATTACGTATATGAGATTTTTTTACCATGTGCGTTCCTAGTGCGGATACAATGTAAGCTAAACATAAGCTTTTCTAAGAGAACTGTTTGCTACTCAGTTGCTCAACCTCTCTTTTTCGAAGATAGTAAAGTACGCCCCATTTCTGGGATGGGATAAGCGAGGGAATTGTAGACATCACAATCACCCATGCCTACGAACAGAAATCCATAAATCGATTGAAAAAATTACTTATGAAACTGTCCATACCAGGACTGGAACCCGAGACATCCGTAACCGAACCCAACGACGTTGACCACTGCACTACGGTCCCGAGAGAGAAAAATAATGAGTATAAAAATAATTAATAAATACTTATTAACTTTTACAATAAAGTTGTGAACCACTTAAACAATTTAATAACAATTAATTAGATAATTAATATTGACACTAAGCAGCACCTCGTAAATGATGGTCTTATATATTATATAAACGATAAATATAAACTAAATATATACTAACTTCCAGTTCGAGTGCATCAGTGTACTCGAATGCCTGGAGATACCGAAAAGCGAAAACTGAGCTCGTTAGTGACAAAACGTATCGATATGTACAAAATTTTAACAGTTCAAATAAGATATTTAAATTCCGTCACGCAATCTCAGTCGGTATTTTAAAATGAATATGATGATTTTTTTTTAATTAAAACATCTGGGGCAATGTCACTATTGGCAAATATTACTTTACAATAATTTAAAACAAATTTGAATTATTAAAATAAAATATAAATTATTTAAGTGTTTTTCTTTTCCATTTCTGTTCCTGTTTTGTGCAGAAGCCATATTTTAGATTAAATTCGGCAATATGTATTTGCCATTTTTCAATTTTTTGACGATATAATAGATCAATTGACCGGTGTGCTGCGAATAAATATGAATCTCAAAGAAATTCGTTTCACACACACAGCAAATCACAAATAGATGTTTTCAGAAAGAATAGATTATGAACGCAACGCAAACTTTCATGCGGTCAGCCCACTCTTTCAAGTCAATTATTTAGTTACTTGGTGAGATAATAATGAACTCCTCAATTTTTAAATCATATTCGTGTTAATAATTTAACGCTTTTGTTTCTGACCACCCACAATCAGCATACGTTGAAAGCCTTCAGCTAACAGAATTTTTAGCAATATCAGATACTTCGCTAGAATAACTAGATATTGGAAAGGGATATAGAATGTAAAAATAAAAACAGCCAGGAAACAGAGAGCCCTCTTTGCAGGCTAAAAATAGTATTAGTAGTCAAACACATGTAGGGGAAAAATTATGTTACACAAAGTAGTGCTAAGTATAGATAAATTCAATTACGTACTACCAAATTAAAAACCGAATATGAAAAAAGGTATACGTCTCTGTTCATAGTCTAAAAAAATTCAATATAAGGTCGAACAACCCAATAAATGCTATATTTAACGGTTCCATGACTAACAGAACAAGTTAGAAATAATATTTTTGTCGTATTTATTTATTAATTAAACATAAAAGAAATATTTAATCTCTGCATAAGATTATTACAAAATTTCTAGATATTCGTATACCGGTTATAAAATTATTTAAATATATTTAATATTCTGAATCCCCTCCCTCCGCAAATTTATGCACTAAATAAAAAAGTATTTAAAAAAAATTCTGTGTTAAAATACCCACTGTTAACAATTTACTATATGATACTCTAATGACAAATTATTTGCATCCAAATACAAAAACATCTTAGATAAATGTTTGGCAATCGTCGTTGTCTGTTTTTTAATGTTCTGTGCGGTCCGGTTACCATGTGCATAAATACTTATTACTGTGAGACTGTAATCAAACGTTCTCGCATTCATTGTTTTAACGCATTTATTGTTATTTTAATATCTTTTGACTTAAGAAATTCCCGTATTCATGCTTTTTTGAGGGGTGAACAATGAATCAGGGTTCCACTGAAGTAAGCTAGTCAACGCTCAATTTTCGCAAATAATTCATTAGTGCAGTCAGTAACGGGCCGATAGAGCATTGCAGTCTAACTTGATGTTTCCACAATACTAATAAAATTATTATTGGAGAGTCAAGGCGTTACGCGGATCGATTCCACGGATCATAAACTTGACTTTAGATTGCTCGCTGGCTGCAGCAATTGTTTGACTTGCTTGCTTCGTTTTAATGATGGAAAAATATTATTGTTTTTTTATAGCTTTTGTCTTTTTCGTATATACCAGTGTCCGAAACCTTTTCTCACTCACGACACACCTAAACATTGCGAGAATTTCTCGGCACATCACAAGACCAAATATGTAAATTTCATATATTTTTTTTTATTTCATGAATTTAAAAAATAGCTATCATTTCGTTTGGAGTATAACCAATTAAACCCCTTTAACCCTAATCGATGGTGCTGAACCTTTTCGAAGTGATGGAACACTTTTAATTTGATTTTCGAAACAAAGAAACAAAACCAAAAACCATGTATTTTTCAAAATTAAGATCATTGGGAAAATCTGTGGCTATAAAAAATAACTAAGCTACACGACATATAAAAAAATAATTAATATACGTCACCTGAGCTTATCGGGTTTTGCTGATTTCAGTAATATTACGTATAATATGTGAAATTGCTTATCTGTTTGTATGTTATGTGAATTTTTTAATGTTAATGTTGATTTTTTCTCTTGTCGGCTGAATTGCGCGGTGGTACACTTAGCATCGTCACGCGGCACACCGGTGGAGGGACACTGACACTATATGCATAACATAAACTTTTGAGCCACCATTTCTCATAAGACGAATATGTCATGAATCTTTTATGGCTGAATATTGTTTTATTTTTAACGACCCTCTTTGGAATTTATTGTGTCATTTTAGTCTGACTGAATCCATAATTCATTGACTCTCTGACAGAGCTGAAATATTTATTATTACTTATAATAATAGCTTGTTTTTATTCCAGCTGGTGATTTAATAAAAATACATTATATCTGTTTATATTTAATAGATAATATATACATAATAGCATGAATAATTATCAATTTGTGGCATAAATGTATGTAAAATTAAAAAGTATTAATTATAGAAAATATATTTATTTATTTTGGACAGCTTTTATTTGACCATATCAATTTGAATAATAATTCACTTTTTTGGACTATTCATTTAAACAGGGATTTAGTAATGTAACCAACTAAAATAATATATAATTTAAGACATCGACTGTGGGTGCTTGATGGAATTTCAATATTAAATTTGGATTATTGAGATTTTGTACACTTCCATGTATTTTGTCACTAACGATCCGGGTTTCGCCTTTCGGAATCTTCAGGCATTTGAGCTCACGAATGGACTCGAACTTTCGATGCCGAAAGGCGAAACCCGGGTCGTTAGTGACAAAATACATGAAAGTGTACAAAATCTCAATAATCCAAATTTAAAATAAAATAGTTAATATTGTACCAAGCATAAAATAATAGAAGTTTACAAATAAATGCCAATTCTCCCAGTGGTCGGCCCCCGAAATCCAATGGTCGGCCTTTCGTTGCCCAGTGTTCGGCCATCACTATGAAATTTCTTAAATATCGCGAACGAATTTACTGAGAGTAGACAGAACAATTAAAAACATAATGATGCAAAACATGACAATATAAAGTATATTTTGTTAGCGATCCCCATACAACATGAATTTGTCGACACTTACGAAGTAAAAATGTGCTTTTTTAATTGCGTACTGCATCATATAGGTCAGTATAGTGCAGATATACATTGGCAAGTGGCAAGACTACCTACACGAATTTAAAAAAATATGTTTTTTAATGTGTCCACTATTATTTAAGTTTTAAGCTGAAAAGGCCGACCACTGGCGACGGCTGACTTTAGGAACACTCACCCTACCTATTTAACATTTAATTTTAATTTAAGACATCGACTGAGGGTGCTTGGTGGAATTTCAATATCAAATTTGGATTATTGAGATTTTGTACACTTCCATGTATTTTGTCACTAACGACCCGGGTTTTGCCTTTCGGCATCTTCAGGCATTCGAGCACACGAATGGACTCGAACTGACAGTATGACAAAATACATGGAAGTGTACAAAATCTCAATAATCCAAATATAATTTTAAATTGATTTCCAAGCTTTGCACACTATACTGACTATATGCTAATTCTATAATATAGAATTAGCATATAGTCAGTATAGTGTGTATAGAATAGAATTCTATAATCTATATCAGGGTTTCTCAATGGATAAAGCGGAAGCCAAATTAATGTAAAATTTGAATTCAGTCAGCTTGAGAATGTAGTCCGCAGATTCTCCATCCCTAGTCTGTAATTATTTACTATTCAGATATCATCTAACCAATGATCACGCTTAGATCACGATCAACTAATTTAGTAACATGGTACAAAACTGTATTATTTTAGAATATATTATAATTTAAATTGATGTGTAAGTAATTATAACATTTTGTCTCAAAAGTCGAACAGTATCTTAGTGGTATAAATCAGTGTTTCCCAAACTTTCTCATTCCACGGCTCACAAAATAATTTGCAAAAAATAGCCCACGCTTAAAATTAAATTAATTTAGTAATCAAAAGCTTCATTTGACATCGTATTTAATATACTCATACATAGGTACACCCAGTGGCGTAGCTAGGGTTTGTAATTATTAGCACGCAAAACATTGTGTCGCAGGCACAGGAAATTTTTTTGAATAGTACATATAATTTCTTGAAAAACATACTATATTTTTGTAATCCTGACATTTTTTACGTTTAATATTAATATTTTTTCTACAAAAATGTTGATTTTATATTGACAATAGTGTTGGGTTAAGGCTATTTTTTAAATTACCAACTTTTAAAAAAATTTATGTATAAATAAAATTTCTTGAAAAATATGTGCTACATTTTTACAATCCTGTCATTTATAAATATTAAATTCGTAGAAAACCGCAGATTTGTTTTTCAAATATGTTATAAAATCTATACGTTATTTAAATAAATTCATATTTATTGTTATTATGGAAGTATAAAATTATTTATGTACACTACATTAATAGGTATATATTCTTCATAAAAACAGAATTGATTTAGACCAAGATATTCAGTAGATTTTACTAAAATAACACTATAACAATTATTTAATTATTTATTTACTTTTTATTCATTTTGTTTTCGAAAAACTTCTTTCACAACTAGTAGCACAAATTTGAGAAAATAAATTAAAAGCATTTCAATATTTGCGACATTGAGACTTTATGATTATTCTTAGATCTTTCAGAAAAGAAATAAAGTTTGTCAGCAAATCACAAGACATAACAATTCTTATTAGTTTATTACCTACATATTTTTTAAAAATGTTGCCACTAGAAAAGCATATTTTGTCAGCGAGCCGCGAATTAGACAGAAAAATACATGATGAATGAAATATGCATTCATTATGTAAATATAAAAAAAATGTTTATTTTTTAGCATCAAAATTTTCTATTCATCTTCAGAAATACCGCCCCGTAAAATGTGCCACCCGGGGCGGGCCGACCCCCCCCCCCCTTGCCAAGCCGGTGGGTAGACCTGCATTCTACGATCTTCTCAAAGAGAATTTTTTTATAAAATCATTAATAATGTGTTCTCATACAAAGAATATATATACTTGTGTAATGCATATATAAATACTTTTAGCTCTACTGGAACATTTTGTGATCCCCCGCAGAAGAAGTACCCCCTCCCAATATGGTGGTCGCGGCCCACAGTTTGGGAAACACTGATATAAATAATATTAGTAAACAGTTTATTATTTCGGCATAGAACTTTCTACGTACATATTAATATGCCAGATAAATTATTTATTTATCATATCACAATACTGAACATCTTTATAATTTGTCCAAACCAGCAAAGGTGATCTTCCATGGAATTGATATTGGTAAATGACGTTACAATTATGTAAATAAGTTGTTTTTCAAAAGGCACGCGTCTTGCAGAAAAAATAAACTCACATCCAGCAAAAAGCTATTTTTCAGACAAACTGCATCCGGAGTGCATGCGAGTGGACGTCGTGAAGTTCTCCTTACCCCTCAAGCCCTGTTCATCCGCTGCGAGTCGTAATAATCGTCGATACTCCATCGGTCTTCACATTTTACGACCTCGAGTCAGAGTCGGCGCATTGTCGCAGGGAACAATGGACCGTAACATGAAACCTGACACGGCAGGACCTCAACTGCAGACGAATCACCTTTACGAGCGTCTCTCGCATCGCTATAATAACATGCTCTCCTCGTAATGTATAAAACTTACCTTGGAAAACGCGCAACGCGCAATCCATAAAGAATGTGAAGGTGTAACCTACCGCACAAATCTTCAACTCAACTCGAGCAAATGAATGAATTTAAAAAAAAAACGAAAACAAAAAAGATAAAGATATATATCTGGAAACTGTATTGTTGTTGCTACGCCACTGGTGTCGACTGTACTTTTTTTATATGGCTTACAATTAAATTTAGATTTTGTTTAAGATCATATTCACTTTCATAAAAAATATTTTTCACTTATAACAAATACATTCCACAAAAAACAAATTCTTTCACTAAAAATAAAGTGATCCCACGTAATAAAATATATTTTAATAATGAAGACATATACACTTACACTTACGAACAAATATTTTCACATAGATAAAATAATTTTCACTCAATATTAATACTCACACTACGACATCGATAGTTGCACGATGCTGTAATGAAATGTTACTTATTCTTCTACACAATATTAGGCCGCCTATATTGTCTTTGCTGCACGCATTAGAATACATTACACAAACCAAACCAGACCAATCCTAACATAACCTACTACAACTTAACTCACTTTGTTAAAAGAATCCGTGACTAAGTTGAAACTATTAAAATCAATGGTTGAGTGTGTTAAGTTAATAGTATCTAATCCAAAGTGCAAACTATCGAAATAAAAGTTGAAGTTTACCAAGTGAATACTATCTAACGCAAAGTGCATACTATCGAAATAAAAGTTCAATTGTACCAAGTGAATTTTATCTAACACAAAGTGCAATTAATTATTTATAACCCTTTTTATATCAGACTCCCACAAATTAACAATCATGAGGTATACCTACAGCATTGCAATGGCCTCAAACAAATTTAACTATACTACGTGTAGGTATAATAGAAACGTACGTAAATTGATTATTCTTTATCGAAATCAACCAATGTAACACATGATAACTGTATTCTGTAAATTATACTATCTACCTATAATAAAAAGAAATGAAAAATGCAATAATCAATAAAAAAAACTATCAAGTGATCACTGAGTTTTCACAAAAATATTTTTCCTGCGAAGCCATTTAAATCTTTTATGAAATCGTGGCGGTAAGAAAAAGCAGGAGATATAAAAGAGTCTCGCTTATCTTGATTCTTTCAAATAAAAGTTTTTCAATTTGAACAACTTACTTTTGCGAAGCAGTCAAAGTTTGCAATAATTGTTTTTGACGTTTTGTTTTCCATTCGCATTGTTCGCACTCTAGGGACAACGCTCCCGCTATTAGAGATGTGACCGACATCAATACTCGTTACTAACGATCTTTCGACTGTGTCGCTCGTGCTATACTTACTTTCATGAATTGATTTTTCATTTGGTTTATGGATTTGTGTTGATCAGTATGGATGTTTATGATGCTTGTTTTTCCTCCTATCCATCCGATTCTAAAAAAAATAGCGTAGGTAGGAAGAGCTACTAGTCTTCCTAGCCAAAACCTTTTTTCCTCCACCTTAACAGGTTGAGAGGTCGAAAAACAACTATTGCCCATAAAACAACCTGTGTTGAGATTCTTCATTAGGAGTACATATACTACACATATGGAGCAGACATGGTTAAAAAAGAAATTTTGCATGTCAATACCGAGTCGAAAATTATTCTCAGAGTATTAATTAAAGAGACAGATGATGAGTTTTTCTCCGTGTGGATATATTATTTTAAACGCATTAATAAAACTTAATGATTGTAGTAAGTGAATGACAATATTTTATCCACTGCAGAAGTTACACAAACAGCTTAAATTATTCCTATCATTTTTTTTGTCGAGGGGAAAATTCATACAAATACGCATCGGGGCCACATGTGGTTCACGGAATGTTGTTTACTCATGTCTATTCTTTAAGAAAAATTACCAATTCCACCTAACTTCCAAATAAATTTCACCAAAGCCAAATTGGAATTTTGTCTTCCTTCCCGGAAAATCTGTTACATGATTTACAATATTTACACTACAATCAAAACACCAAATATATTAAATAATACCTTGACAAGATTCCAAAGATCTTGATAAATAAAAATTACCGCAATTTAACAAGATTTTATCGTCGTAACTATCCAGAAACTTCAGTCTCGATAAATATTTACGTCACGAAATAGGTATGTTACATTTTTTTTTATATCGCATCACTAGCAATGACTTACTCGAACAAACTGTAACCCCTGCCCCTCTAGGAACCCCTCCCTACTTGGCCAACACTACGCGGGAAATAAAAAACGCACGAATAACGCTTTTCAAAATGCAAAACAAAATGAGTCCTTTTTAATGCTACATTATGAATATGTTTGCTGTTGTATCAACAGCATCAACTGAGAACATACTCTTACTCCGGAAGGTTTTTTTTTAATTTCAGTATTTTCAAAACAATTTGAATGAATAAACGGAAATTACTAAACTGAGAATATTTTTTTAATTAAACTTATATAATATAATAATTGAAATAAAATTCCTTACAAATTTACCCTTATTTAGCTAGCAACTTTAAATGATATTTTTAACAGTGTAATATTTATTCCAAAGAAGAGGAACTTCATTTGGGGGGTAGGGGGGCATTTTCAATGTTATTTATTGATGATTGATGACCCTTATTCAAGTGAGAAATGCATGCAATCAATTTTAAACAACAAAACGAAAAACGAATTGAACGCGCATTATTTTTGATCCCGATTGACTGAATAAATCATCAACCAAACTAATTATTTTTTTCTAGGAATATTTGCATGTATTAATAAGTTTATGTTGTGAATACTTATTGGCCAAGCTGCAAATAATTGTTTCGAAAAATCGTGGATGAAAAGGATCAACAAAAACCAAATGCTTAGAAGCTCCCGACTCCTGACCATTACTCATGCATTTAATGCAATGTTTACAAAACCGTACTTTTCGCTAACAAATAATAAATTCTAGCAGGATGTCGAAGATTCATTCTTATTGCACATTTTTGGAAGCTCTGTTCAGAGTATGCCAAACTCAATAAAAAAATATCCGAGAACGCATGTTGTGGCATTTCGATATTTTTTTATTATACGTTGTTTGGAATATCGACATAGTTGGACGCTTTGATTCTCGAAGAAAAGACTAAAGAAAAGTGGCTCTTAACGGTTGGTTTTTCCCCTCTTGTAAACGCCAAGTCAGACGTATTGTCTTAGCCATAGTAACTGCCCCTAAATGCGCTCCTTCGTATTTTATTGGGAATATTATTGTTCAATTGAATTCATTAAACTAAGGGGCGATCTTTGTACATGATAATGTTTTTTAAGTTTGAAGCGATGTTTTTTTTATAATTCAATGAGTGAGTATTTGTTATTCTAACCACGTTTCAAATTATTTTATACAAAGAAAATCCCTTTTTCGAAGACTAACTGTTAAATGATACGTATATTTAGCCGTATTAGCTTATAATGACGATTTCCTGAGCTGATCACGTCATCAATTAAAAAGTTTTAAGACAAGCCAATAAGTCTTATACCTAGCTACAATAAAACATGGAAAAAATTCCTTCTTCAGTTGCATTTTCTGCAATGAGCAATATGTATAAAAAATTACAAGAAATAATGTGAAAGGAAAACCCCAGGTCAATAGCGGCGTAGGTAGAAATAGATTTTCTCAGTTATATTCCTTTTGTAAGGGGCTCAAAGCTGTTCGCAATCTAATGCGTCCACCCTGTGATAAAGAGATGTACTGAAATTTGGCGGCCAACTTCCATATAATACATAAATCATAAATTATACGTGACGCTAAAAACCAAGTTAATGAAATTTTCCTTATCTAAATTTTTATCAAATGCGAAAAGCATGATTGTAAAGCCCCTCGACTTTTTTGTTTTAGATGTAGATATCGTCCGTTTTTAACGAATACAAAAATCATGAATTATTAAAGATAATTTCCATGTAATAATAAAAAATCCAAATCAAGAAGTTGTATCATAGTAATAATTATTTAATGAATTTAAATGAAATTTTTTGAGGGGATCCCCCCGTTAAGCAAGCAAAAAGAAAGCATGGATATGCATGCCCTCATAAAGATGTTGATATAACTGAATTCTTATGAAATTCATTCATGAAACTCTAAAACCACGATTGTTAGGCCATTGCTATACAAATATATTTGGCCTTTGCTTACCGTGTAGTTATATTCACAACAAGTGAGCGTTGGTTTACCACTATTCCCAAGCCTTGATTTACTCGGTTTATCTTTTAGCCCGTTAAAACTAAATGCTGGCTCTCATATAACACGGTTGTAATAATTATCATTCTACGAATAGTAATGTAAACGAGTGTTATAAGAAGTTCAAAATTTAAAATTAGGAATTTGCACTCAGAAAACAATAAAGATGTTAAACTATGCACTTTATTATTTTCTATGGATTCGGCGGTAACTTTGTGGAAGTCCATTTTTAATATAAAATTAAATTAAAAATTGATAACTTAGTTATTCCACTTGGCGAAACGCGTCACGTTAGTGATAAACCAAGTGGAATAACTAAGATATAAATTTTTAATTTCATTTTATATTATGCACTTTATATTTATACAATACAATTAGATATATTTTAGCCATCATTTTCTAAATCTCAAATACAATCTTTTTCATTTCACTTCTTTTCACGATCAGTTGTAGCTTTTCGTCACTTAAAGACTAATCAACATTTTGGGATACTAAAAGGGTGAAGCATTTTTGTAAATCATTTTTGAATATAATTTTTTTCAATAATTCAATAAAATATATATTCACCAATACTTTTAATGTGAAACATGTTGGTGTTTCGCTGCAATCACTATCTGTGTCATTAATATTCGTAAGTTCATTTATTATTTCGACACTTCAACGTTAAAAACACATTCAAGCAAATATTTTCAGTCTAATTCCCTCCAAAAGGTTTATCAAATCATGTAAACGTACAACATTTTTTTCTAAAACCGAGCTATGTATAGTATATTAACCGTTTTTTACAAAAATATGTTACAGTTTATCAACCATGTTGTATTATAAAATATGTTTCTAAAAATAAATCGTTCGATGTTCATAAATTATTTCATAGCAACATCAACAGGAAGGAGGATGCGGGAAGCAGTAGTACTATCTGTCGGTAGATCTGCGAATATTTTTTTCACCGACCAGACGTCCTTTTATCATTCGGTTTTGGTTTCGTATAAATGAAAAGGATCTCATTGAAGCACGAAAGGAAGAGACCCTCGCCACAATGGTGCACCGGAAATTCATCTGATGAGGACAAAGTCGTATCATGTTTTCACTCCATGTTTCTTCTCAATGGAAATCGGAAGACAATTCTGGATTTGTCTTTAAATGAAATTCGAATTATTGAATTCGTTTCTTTTGTACTCCCGCCTGTTTTTTTTTTGTATCTTCCGCCTGATTTATTTCTAGACCATCTAAATTGTCTAATAGCTTTGGATCGCATTATATTTACATAAAATGTAACTAGTTATGTTTCACATGAATGCCAGGAACCGATTAGTATATTTCGAATTCGCTTTAACGTTCGAATTTCCCATAATATTACATTGCATTTATGTCTGAAATATATTGTCTATTATATAAATAATGGTTGAAATAATTTAACTATTCCCTTCTATTATATTATAAAAAAAAAGTTCTTATTAAACTGTTTAATACAGAATTGATATCACTTATACATTTTAGTTACGCGTTATGTGTTCATGAGAAATCCGAAGCTATACAGCAAACATTAATTCGTTTAGTAGTTAGTACCTGTAAGGTTTTTCACAATTCATAGTTCCAGGTTCCATCAACCATTGGTCAACGGTCTTGATTTTTGGTCCTACTTGGTTGTGGGGTCAAGTGTTCAAACCCCCCAATGAAAACTGATGCATTTTTTACTGATTTATGAATTTGTATCAAAAAAGCATGGATGTCTCTGAAGTGTTCAGTCGTCTCCACCTACCTCTCCTCTTCCCAATCCTGTCTTGGGGTGTGCATTTAGTTATTTCCTAACCCAATCTTTCTTCAATATCACCTACAATAGAAAGGATGATTGGTTTAAAAAGCAGTTTTCATTAAACACGTCAATGTTGCGACACTCCATTAAGTTTCCAAATGTTCCTCATTTGATGTGGAATTACTGAAAAATAGTCGGTAGACTGACATATTATTAGAAACATAACTTCTTTAATTATATTGTACAAAGTAATGTGGTTATTATGCAAAATATGAATCTTTAATAATATGCGCATGAGTATGTATGCACGATTTAATCCAAAATGTATACATCCACATAGTTACAAATTGCTTTGTATAAAAGATATAAATGCAAAATTTATATGTAAATAAAATCTCATCTTTATTTAGATATAGAAGAAGGGTGGGTACGACGTCCTGTAAAATTGTTAAGAGTCTTAAAGAATTAAATATTAAATCATTTATGCATGCAATAAGCCCACCAGAAAGTGACAGAGTGGGCGGAAATAAAATTACGCCAATGGTTAATTAAGATAATTTTTAAATCCTTTTTAGTCACACTTATATATAATTATTAACAACTCCAAGCATATAATAACTACCTGATTCATTTTGTGTGTTTATTCTTCTGAATACTTATAACTTGAGATGTTGAGTCGTTGTAGGAGAAGGGTATTTATGGTATTTTGGAGATATTAGGAGGCGTCAACTTTCGACTCCTTTTCTATGAAATTATCTTTTATTTTTAGTCAATCGATAAAAGATAGTAAACAATAAATATTCGACTCAACATCCTGTAATGCGTTAATTAATAGCAGTAGTTGATGAAACAGTGACTACTGCACATGTAGGAGGCATAAAGATTACGCATAGTAATAAATCATTTGCTTTAATCGGCAGAGTTGGAGTCGGTAGATATAACGAGACTCCGCGGACATCACGTTAGTCAACAGACTTTCTGTTATTTTTCTGAATGTACGTCTAGCCACACAGCGCAGACAGTCTTCAAGAAATATCAGCATTTTAATTACATAGTACATAATTATTATGTCTACGTATTTAATTTGTTCCCAGTTATGGGAATAAAAAGTATATTAATTATATGAGATAAGCTTGCATGCTTATAAGCTTTTTATGATGATTTCATTTGGATTTTGAATGTACAGGTTGTCCTCGACTTACGACCGAGATACGTTCCTGAACTTTGGTCGTAAGTCGAATTCCACACAAGTAAAATAAAAAAAAAACTTTTTAATTTAGTTTTAGCAGCGTCACTTTCATTTGTGAAAATAAAGCAGCTGCAACCAAAAATGGTGCAGATTAGTTTTTTATTAAATCTTCCATCCAAATCACTTATAGTTTTTCCATTTCATTGATGGGTCGAAGTGTTTCTTTTTGTTATTATTGTAGATTTTATAAATGTTGATCCTTTAACTGCTTCTAGCTTATTCTTCCTATTTTATCAAGTGTATTCCGTTTACTAGATACTGGTTAAAAAAATAAACGTTCGTATATTTATATATATAAATATTCAATTTTGTTTAATGCTGTTGACTAAAACTGATGTATGCATCAGCCTTTGGCAATGGTGCTGCGTGTTGCAATAAAAAAATGTTTTTTTTTAATTTTTGTTCGTAAGTGCGAACTGTCGTAATCCGAGGTTTACCGTATTTTTAACTCACATAGGTATTGACAGTGACTCGTAACTAACCTGATTAGGTACCCAATAGTTACTACATTCAACACGCTTTCTATTTTATACGATCGAACAATAGCCCGTATTTCAGTTCAATATTTAAATTCAAACTGCTACTGTTCCGAAGTTTTCACATAAACACAATTTTTTTAAAGAAACTTAAATAAATAATTAATTCTTCACTAATCGAAAAATGCAAAAGGTTGCATTGAGGATTATTCGCAATTTCAAACCAATTCATTTTTTATGTCTGTGTCCGCTACCAATATGGAGCACATGAACTGCTTATTTCTCAGACGCTCGACCTCTCTTTTCCGAAGAGAGTAAGGATAAAAGAATGGATATGAGTGATATGACAAATATGGTGAACGCAAATCCATAAATCAATCTATCAATTTTTCGGCTACCAGACTAAAAAAACTCTTTAGGCACAGTTTTACAGTAATATCCGCTTGTACACTGAGGAATAAATTAGGCAGTAATCAGTAATAATAAAAACGTTCTTCAAAGTATCTATTATGTTCATAGAAATGCAAAATATTTATATTGGATAATTTCTGATAACTTTGAGAAATTAAGTTTGCATTTTTTCAATTCATCGTAATAATTTTTTTATCACCAAAACACGGCGTTATAAAATGTAGCTCATTCCTATTAAAATAATCTTTATGGCGAATTTAACGAGTTTCTGAGCCTCACTGTTTTCCATCTTTTCTGCAAACATATCCTGAACAATAGATCGTAAATTGACAAAAAATAACTATACATATGTGTAGCTTTCTTGGCATGTGTCTAATATGATATTTTCCATTCCAAGAGTTTTATATACAAATCACAAATGGTGAGTGATTGATTATTATTAACGCAATCATTACTTTCGTTCCTATTAAGTAAATATTTTCTTGAAGGATAATCGATGGTAATAAATATATCATTCAATGGTTGGTTTTCTCCTGTTAGACGGCATCATACGTATTTCATTTTCTCAATGCGCTATCAACTAACGGACATTGGCTTACTCACACAAGTACGCTTATATGCAAACGTAATGTAATTATAAATCACTAGTGAGTACCCGGCATGCGTTGCAACGCCACTGAAATAATAAAAGGGTTTGAGTTTTAATTCTGTTTATTGAAGTGCTTTTGGATTAGAGATCTGAACGGGTCGAAATTTCATAAAATTACCCAGTCCGAGCCCCACTCTCAATATAATAACACTTGTTATCCGAACCCGACACCCAGATTTATTTTTCTCAGCCAGAAAAAAGCCCAATTTTTTAATACAGTAATTCATTTATACTTTTCAAACAATATATGTTATTGTCTCCATATTTCCAACGATATTGATAGCACATGTGAAATAAATTATTGAGGCTACGAATACTATTGTCTTATGGCTGACTCATGACTCGAAAATAGTACGAAATATTTTTCTTAAATTTGAATTCCTTACCCGGGCCCGGTCCGAGCCCGAATCTGAATTGTATTTACCCGTCCGAGCCCGGCCCACGGGCTGGGCCCGTGCAGGCCTCTATGTTTGATAGACAATGATCCGTCTGGTGCATACACGAATAAATCAGAAGGTTTTCCCGAGATGTCATTGTTTGTACATATTTGACTCTTTTTTTTAGATTTTTATTGTTTTTTCTTCAGAAACCTTCACGAGTGTGCGCACAACTACTAGAACAAAGTTTCATCGAAATCGGATGAATGGTAAAGGAACGCATAGAGGACAAACAAACAAACATTCATTTATACATATATATATATATATATAGATTACAAGTGTGTACTAAGTACCTAACTTCCCCTCACACTATGAGGTGACATCGATAAAAAATAGTATTAATAAATTAATTAAGGTTTTCGATTAGATAAGATACTAACATTAACAGTTAGTTAGTTAACCAACTTTACTGTCAAAACGACGAATTTTAAAGCGCGTTTTCGTGAGGTTAGTGACAAAAAACCGGTATTTTTTATTTACAAACACACGGCATCATTCCGATGGACATGAGTTGTGATAATGGTCATATTTTGACATTTTCATATACAGAAAGGTTTGCCTTGTATTCTGATGAACACCGAATTCTGAATAAATGGCCTTGGTCAATGAAACCTCACATTCCTGTTTTTCAACACATTCAATTTTATTTCGTCGTCCTGTCACTTTCCGGACATCCTAAATCAGATGACATGCTTACTTTGAAGTTGTAAATTGCTGTCAACCAAACTTAGCTGTAAAAGTTTTCGGAGATATTTCTCCAGAAGTACTACATGGTGGCTGTAGTCAGTTCACATAAGATAGACAAAACATACGTCTACTTGAAGTTAATTGACTTCATTATAAAAATACTATTTTACTACTGAAATATGTATAATAAGGGGTATATTAGAGTGCAGTACGAAATTGAAAACAAATATGTATGTAATTTAATTTAAGACATCGACTGAGGGTGCTTGATGGAATTTCAATATCAAATTTGGATTATTGAGATGTTGTACACTTCCATGTATTTTGTCACTAACGACCCGGGTTTCGCCTTTCGGCATCTTCAGGCATTCGAGCACACGAATGGACTCGAACTGAGAGACAGTAAACAGTGTCTAACGTTTATATAGAAGATACAAATGCGACAAATATTATTTACGAGGTAAAATATTATACGTCTGAGAGCCACACTGATACCTGAGTTAAAATTTCGGGAATAATATTTGTCGCATTTGTATCTTCTATATAAACGTTAGACACTGTTTACTGTCTCTCAGTTCGAGTCCATTCGTGTGCTCGAATGCCTGAAGATGCCGAAAGGCGAAACCCGGGTCGTTAGTGACAAAATACATGGAAGTGTACAAAATCTCAATAATCCAAATTTAAATATGTATGTAATTTAAATTTGAATTATTGAGATTTTGTACACTTCCATGTATTTTGTCACTAACGACTCGGGTTTCGCCTTTCGGCATCTTCAGGCATTCGAGCGCACGAATGGACTCGAACTGATTCTCGAAATTTTAACTCAGGTATCAGTGTGGATCCTAGGCTTACAATATTTAATCTCGTAAAAAATATTTGTCGTATTTGTATCTTCTATAGAAACCTTAGACACTGTTTACTGTCGGTCAGTTCGAGTCCATTCGTGCGCACGAATGCCTAGAGATGCCGAAAGGCGAAACCCGGGTCGTTGGTGACAAAATACATGGAAGTGTACAAAATCTCAATAATTCAAATTTGATATTGAAATTCCATCAAGCACCCTCAGTCGATGTCTTAAATATGTATGTATTATTTCAAGCAGTTATGGTTACGGGGAAGTGGAGCGTTTTCTATGAAATTGATTCGTCCATTAACTGGGCCACACACTTTCACTATACTGACTAGCAAGAAAGAACACAGTATCTGCATATTTATCGCTTTCGGCTTCCAACAGTCATGATTGGCTAATTCCAAAAAATAAGCTCGAAATTTTGATTATAATTTTCGATTTGACAGTTTGGGTGTGGATTATAGTTTATGATTACAAAATAGCATTTAAAGCATTAAACGTATAACTTTCAATTTCGTTAGCAAGTTAAGGAATCCAGTCTAGTCCCTTAATCAATCAATTAATTTAGTAGGCAATAAAGTCAAAAAAAAATATTTTTTCTTTGCTTGCCGTACATAAATTGAAAATAAGATAATTTTGCTACAAATGATGTCGTACAATATTCGAGAAATTAATCAACTTGGTTTATTTTTACTTTTATAATGTTTCCTAACAATACTTGTAGGAAAAGCATTATATTTATATAGATAATAAATACAATTTTATCAAATCATTAGGACTAATTTTACTTGACACAAGCATTTTCAACTGAGTGATTGTGCTTTATTTTTTTAAGTATTGGTTAATGTTATCATCGTTGCTTTCATGCTGTAGCAACAGCAAATAAATAAGATTATTTAATTCATATGAAGTTTTCTCACTTCGCTCCAATGGCTCCCTTTTGCATGGCTGTAATAAAAATTAACGTAAAATGTGAATGCTCACCTTTCGCACTGTATACTACAATTAGACATAAGCCATAGGTGGTATCAGAGTAGGCAATTGCCATTGTTCGGAATTCAAAAATGCCAAAACAAAATAAATTTCAGCTTTAGGTAATTGAGGTGTCAACATTCCGATTTGATTTATAAAGGCGAGACAGAAATGAATAACATCCGAGAATAGCTGACAACATTTTCGTATATTGGCTAGGTACTTACTTACAAGATGAATGCAATAACGTAACTCAATAAAAAATCACTTTTTACATACAGTGGAACCCTGCCATATTGCTCTCGCAATCATCGTTTTCATAAAGAGAACAATGCTAAATAATCCCACATTCATAGTTCCCCGATCTATCGTTTTCCTTGATTTATCGGTTGAATATTATGGTCGCGTCACGAGTTTTACTTGTCGAACATTTGCCATCCCGCTCAGTACACACGATTCCATACAGCCGATTTTATACCGATCTTTTTTTTTGTCGAACATTTTTCTTCCCGCTCATAAATAAGCACATGTGACCATTTTCGACCACTATCGTAAAAAAGACTGCGACAGCAAGCCTGCAAGTGTCGTCTTGTTGTTCATACCAGTTCACAATGTTTCCGCTGTTGACTCACCTACTCAGCACTTATACAGAATGTGCAGTCGTCTCGATTTATGTTTTTTTTTGCCCCATAGGTATATCGAATTGTGACTTTATTCTGACTGGCTTACTAAAAAACCCCTATAAAAAAATTTAGGACCCTAGCTGAGATACTGAGAATAAGTTAAGACATTCATACATTTATCGCTTTTCAAGGTTCCTTGAAAAACGAAAAATCGGTGTTCCACTGCATTACATAATATATTAGCAATTTGTCAATGCATTTAAGATTATTTCTTTATTGTGCTTCAAATACTATCGTGACTAAATTTGCATACTATAATGTTTAATAATGTTGAGTTCAATTGCTATACGTCAGTGATGCAAAAACCGCGGCCCGTAGGCTACATGCCGCCCAAAATGGCATTTATTGCAGCCCAAAATAACAAGTACTTCATCACCAACTTTTTCATTGAATAAAATGCATATCTCGACTAGTATAATATATCATTATTTTCCAACACTTATACCCTCTGCGGCCAGTGAAAACTTAGAAAATCGATAAACTGGCCGTTCTTTCAAATAGGTTGTGTACCACTACTACAGGTACAAGAAACTTGTCGTTATTAATTACAAAAATCGTTGTCTACTAAAAACTAATTGCCCAATCAAGTAAAGAAAATAAAATTGCGTAAAAACTTTTCTATAGTGTCTATATTTGACATTGAAACTACCAATTATTTATTATAATAATTTATTAGGTTTCCATTACTGTTCCCTACGGGATCACCAAACATAAAATATTAAACTTCTATTACCCATAGCGAGCAGAGCGGAAGGACAAGCCTCTTATTACGTCCAAAATAAAAAGGCGACGATAGACCTGGCTTGGACACGTACTGCGGATGCCCGAGGGGAGCCTAAATCCTGCCTGTCTCTTCTACCAACCAGATGGATTCCGTCGCCCTGAAAAGCCGCTGATGACCATCCATAGGATGTATTCGGCGGAGCTACGGGACGCTGGGATAACCTGGGAGGAAGCGAGGAGACTGGCGGGGGACAGAGAAGCTTGGAGGAACCGCGTGATGGCCATATACTCCGAATAGGGAGCGGATATGGTTAAAAAACCCATAGCCTTATTTTAGTCAGCGTTGCCATTTTAATGTTTTAACAATTAGATTATTACCATTTGAAATTTAAAAAAACGGGTCAATCTAAAAAATGCACATACTAACATTCCCAAATGTCTTTTCTATGACGTCAATCATATGTAATTGACACAACATAAACTGCAAAACTCTTTAGCGATAAAAATAATAATATTGAACATTTTTTCCACACACTCACCTATTTGTACTTAGCTAAAGATTTGACTTAATGAAGAGTTTCTTTCTGCTGCTTAATTTATTGGTAAAATTCAGCACATGGTAACATGTCGACTTGATCAAATAATTCTGATTTTTGAATCATTGTGAATTTAACTGTCCCGTGCGGAACAATCTATTTTTGCTTAAAAACCTGACGTCAGGCATCGCTGATCAAAGCAACGCAAACTATTTTGAAATAACATTGTTGTTGGTAGTTGAACTCGTTAGTATAAACAATATTGTAAATAGTACAAATAATAAATTATTATCATACTAAATTCGCAATGATAATAAGATTTCCCGACTTCAGAATTATTCAATATTCAAAATTTTAAAAACTAAAAAAGGTCAAAGCTTCACAGAGATAAAGTCAAAAAAATGTGTGAAGTTATGCTTCAAAATACCCCCAACGATTTTAATACATAAATACTTATATTATGGTTTAAAGTCCTAAAATTATAAATAAACTTTCAGGCATATTTAAATTGAAATAAGAAATACATACCTGCACGTTTATGGAAAATATTATTGATTACAGAAAGTAAAAATTATTTTTTAACTTTATAAAAGCTTCCAATATCGAAACGATTTTTACTTTTTAAACGGTAAAATTAACGTTTGTGCGGAAAAATATTCGTTAAAACTACAAACAAACAAAAAACGATTCATTGAATTATCTCAAGTAAAGTTTAAAAATACGATTATACTTTCCTCCGAGTGCAAGCCTTCTTTGTAGATATGAAAGTGTTGCACTTTAGGATCACAATATTACAGACTAAAAATATAACCTTCTTTGTCGATTGTATCTACTGATATGCATATACTAATATTTGATAGATACCTTATAATGTCCTGAAAGAAAAACGATTGTGTAATGAAAAAACCTAGGTACTTATAATTGGTTTACAAATGTTATCTATGAGGCTGTTGTAACAGATATGTGCAAGAGATAACCACGCCCAGGGATGGCAACATTTCGGCTTTGTGTCGGCAGAGTAATAGATTCCTGAATCAGAGAAGCAGGAGCTAAGGGGGGAATGGAAGTTCCAGGATGCTGGAGGCGCATGCGTCAGCTGTATCGAGCAGTCGGGAGACGTCGCAAGCCAGACAACTCAGCCGCTATCACTTCATCTGCTACCTCTTATTCCCTCCTTATCTACCGGTCTTGAGGTTCACGTAAACGTATTCAGGCCGGTGTTTTAAAAGTAGGCATTGATCAATCTACAACTTTTATAATGTATCCTAGGCTCAAGCAAACTATTTATATAAAGCTATAAAGTAGAATTCAATTACAGTGGAGTCATTTAAAAATCTAGTGACTAAGACTTAACCCTATATTCCCGACCATACTCCAATCATAAAAAAGAAATTCTCACATAACGTAACTCGTTCATCTTTTTTTTAACATTTGTTCGAAAGATAAAGTCGCGCAGCTTGACGAGATGCACGTGTGAAATTGTGTTGCTATTACAGCAAAAATTTGAGATGTTGAACTAATAGTATGGATTTATTATGTAAATAAACTATTTTATAAAGTATATTATTATGCGTCGTATATAAGTATATTATTGTCGGCGTCCGTGGCGCAGTTTGTAGCGTCGCTGGCTACGGTTATGGATGTCTCGGGTTCGATTCCCGGTGCGGACGGTTTTCATAGATTGATCTTTCAATCGTTTTATGGATTTCTGTTCGTAGAGTCCTCCCTCCCACCCATCCCATCCTCACGGGGCGTAATGAGAGCGATTAGCTAACCACTAGTTCTCTCATTGCACTATCCTTCTATCCCTACTCTCTTTGAAAAAAAAAGAGAGCTTGAGCAACTGAGTAACAAGCAGTTCTCGTAGAAAAAGTTTGTTAAGATACCTCCATTAGGGGACCATGCTCCACATTGGGAGCGGACATGGAAAAAAAATTATTATGCTGTTCAAATGAAAAATTATGGATGAATTGAAACAGATAGGAAGTAATCAAAAAAAAAACAGTCTGCTGATTTTTTCAACGACTCTGAACTTGTTTAAAATAACATTAATTATCGGAAATTCTTAGATTACATATCAGTATTCTGAGATATATTCACAACGATAATTGTCGGGATTGTCAGGAACAATCAATACCTTGTACGGGTGCTCCAATCTATAAAGAATAATGTCACTTCTTAGATATGATATTTTACATTAAATTATTCATTAAAATTGTCGCGTTTTCTATGTAATTTAATTTTAGTTGTATAACTTTCTTAGAAACTTTGTAAACCAATTGTCTAATTGTATATCCATGCCATACTAATTTTATGAAAATTTGAGGAAAGCTACGACTAGGCGACATAATCATTAAAAAAAATCTAAATTGAAAATGCATTCGTAACTTAAATTCCGTTACATAATCTCTTTTGCTTTCAAACCACTCTCAAACATTATATAAAGAGGGATCTTCAAGTGTTCTGAAACGTCTATCTCATTGTGAATATAATTGTACGCCTTTCAAAGGACGCAATAAAGCCCAAAATAGCATCACATGAATTTGATATTACGGAGGGATCTTCAAATATCTTCTTTAGTATATAAAATGCATGCGATACACGTTCAACGGCCAGTATGAATAAGCTTTATAGTCGACTGGCACAATCATTATCTGTTTACTGTCACGATATATCTTGTCATTGGTGTGGGCGTATTTTGATCAACCAATCGTGTTGTAGCAGAGGATTCATAGCTTCTTCAAAATAAGGATGATTAAAGAATAGGTAAATATTATAATATATCGTATTGGCGCGAATATAATGAGTTTTTACCTAATACATTTTTTTGTAAAAAGCATTTGCGTTATATTTGGGGACTAGTGAAAATTAATATTTAGCATAGAAATACGTATATAATAGATATATTGTTTTTCTCTCTGTAATTTGTATTTTAGTTAAAGCAAGACCTGTCTTATGCGTTTGGGTTAAATGACAGCCCACATTTGTTTAGTTTTTGTTATTGGGTTTTATACGTTTTTCTACACTCTTATCGCAATTATTGGAAAATGAGCAACATACATGATGAAAAATGTTAATTACGTAGGAAAAAGGGGTAGGATTTCCACTCAAATCAATAAAGGTAGGTATTCAAAAGAGATACGATACAAACTTCACAGTGACAACTTAAATTTTGTAAGTATTTGAATATTTCGAAGTGACAATCGTTAGACAAGCTGAAACAACAACTTTTATCTTGTACCTACTTGTAGGACATTGATTGCACTGAATAATCAGGCATCATATATTCGCTCTAGTACGGTATATGACGTATGGATTATGTATGAAGAAGGAAATATTAAAAAAATTCAATTCGTCGCCGAGGCTGGTGAAATAACAATTTTATAATCCTGGGAACGGGATTACGCATACGAAAAATCTTTTGGACTTTTTTACGTTGATAAAATAAAGTAGTAGGTTGGACAAAACCCTGGATATAATTGAACGAATACCCATATACAAGTAAAATTTCAAATGCTCTTCGTACGTTCAATTCAAAAAATCCCTGTGAAAACACGTCATTAAAACGTCTAAAATGCAATTAACTAGATATCAAAACCTTTTCATTGTCTTATCTAAAAGACAGCGCAATAAAAATAAAAGCGGTGATCAATTCAAACATTAGGAAGGCCTCTAATGACCTTAGTCCTTGTAAGTGGGGGTCATTTAGTCAACCATATTCACCCCTTGTAAAGCATTTATGAACGAATGTATTATACAACGCGCCCACTCTACGACTCGGCTCAACTACTAAAACTCGGCAGCATTTTATTTTTCACACACCTTGTCTCACTACTGAACTCTCTTCTCTCCCTAGCCATTCAGTTTTACAGTATGTAAAAACAGGGTTGGCCCAACTGCGTAAATAAATATCAATTTCTGCAAAAAGACAAAAATACATAAATCAGCGGTTAGATTTAACAGCTCTCGTTAAACACCTGATGTTGTTGTTGCTCCTTTAGAGCAGGGATAAAGTCGTAAAGACTGTGGAGAGTAGCGTGTAAAAAAAGTTCTCGCCCCACTTTGTTAATTACCAAAAAGATAATTGAAATTATGCTCAAGAACAATTATTGCCAAAAAATGGTGGGTTATATAAGATCGATGAAAAACATCGATGAATAGTTGATGTTAAAAAATACATCGAGCGTTCCGGTTCGAGAATTTTTCCGTTTCAAACTCTACTTAGGAGATCACATTATACTCTCAATTAGAAGCTGGCATTATTTTAAAAATATGTTATTTGACATTCCATTGATAACCTTAATTTTTAAATCTCATTATATTTAAAAACAAAAATGCTTTTAGTAGTAGCAATTTGATATAGGTATATATTATAATATCATTAATAATTAAGAAGAACGTCTAAAAAATAGCTAGTAAATTATTGTTAATACTTAATGACACATATTTCAAACTCTAACATTTCTGTAATAACACCAAACTTAATGAATCCCTTGTATAATCTCACCAGCCACTAATTGATTAATTTTTCTGCTATATAATATAAATCTTTTATGCTATACTTTTTATTATACTAATTACAGTAGTAGTTTGTCAAATATAGTAAATATACCATTAAAAAAACGAGATTTTCAGAAATCCCATCGTAGGTTTTGATTAACGAAGTTAAGAGCCAAATGTTGGCAGGTCATGTATTATACTTATTTCGAAAATAAATAACATTACATTTTTTGACAGTTAGCAACCAAACTATATGTATATATTATTTAATTAAAATTATTTCTGTAGCCAAATATTGAGAGAAATGTAAAATTTTTATTCACACTACGTAACCACACACTAGGTAACATAACGCAATTTGAAAAGCATTCAGAAAGTTTCCAAAAATAGATTCTTCATAAAACATAATATAGATAGACTATATCCATCAGATGTAGAATTTTTACGACTATTTTTTTTCTGATTGACAGATCAATTTTCGAATATTCAATTATAGAATTTATTATTGGCAACCCTACTTTTAGTAGCGTATTGAAATTGAAGGGTAAATGGGGCTAGCAGTTGAAACGGTAGGTAAGGGTGGCAGGGTAACTGTACTAGAATCTGATAGCCCCACGTAAATGATCGCTTGAACAGTTATGCCCTAACTTCGTTTAATTAACGTGTAAACACATATCATTTTTATACAATCAACAAAGTGCCTACATACAAAAATTATGGGTTTTTAATAAAATATCAAATCGTTATATATACAATAACATATGAGGGTGTGTCGCTGAGGATATCTTTGCTTCATATAAAATAATAATCGAGGATATTGTAAAAAGCCCATTATAATATAGATAAAATCATGTTTTGATTATAGATGTAAAGATTGCGATTCCAAATACGAATAATAAAAAGGCCTGTAGCATGTGGTCAACATTGTTGACATAAGTTGTGTGTCCACGGATTCGAATCCCAGAACAGACACATTCATAAATTGATTTTTCAATTTATGGATTTGTGTTAAAAGGTATGAATGTATTAAATGTTTTAATTCCCTCTTATTGGACCCTAAAAATCGGGAAGTAGCTAACAGCTGTTCATTTATTTGTAAATTAAAAATTACAATACATGGTATTACAGCTGACGCCAATGCGCCATGCATTTATCCAGTACATATAACAAAAATAATGACGATAAAAGCATTTTTTTTAATTTAGAAGGTCGAAAAGAGAATAAGAAATAATATTAGCATACAATAAAAAGACCAAGCTCTTTCCTATCTTCTCTCCCTACTATCTCCGAAAAAGAGAGGTTAACCAAGCATTTATAGTAGAACAACTTCTGTAGAGATAAGCTCCATTAGAAGTACACACATTTATACGCAATGGTGCAGTGGGTTCTTTTCAAGTCAAGCCCTACCACTTTTTTGACCTCGAACTTCCTTTTTGAGTATATTAAAAATATGTTGATGTGAAACAGTGTGGGTAGAATTTTGTATCAAAACTTGTGCAGCCAAAAATATACATCGTGAAAAAAAATGAAAAGAGAAGAATGGTGGAAATAAATAACCGCTCTGGTACTTTTTTATTTGGCACTACAGCACTGCGTATACGTTAATGAGTATGGTTAAAAAAATGATAAAAAGTTTACTCAAAAATTCATTAGTCAATTTATTAAGTATAGCACATGGTAATACTTTCCATTGAAGTATCTCCAGTTCCCGTTATTTTATCAGCCATTTTAGGAATCGGGGACTTCTCACATTTTCCCTTTCTGGTCGACCGTGTAAAACCAAAGTGAGCTCAATTATTAAATGCATGTCATGTAGACAATGCGAATGAGTAAAACAGAAATGATAGAATACCAACTGTTTTATGAACCAAATATAGAAAAAAACACTAATCCAATGTTGCCAGAATTTATTTATTCTTTCAATGGAATAGTAATCGTAAAAATAAGGTACTAGATTAGATTAAAAGGATTAATATCTTCACATTACTATTATTAACTTACGTTATCAATAATACCTCAATATTATTAATTGAGTGAAAAGAAACACAGTATGAACAATATCTAATTTATAAATATAATAAATGAAAACAAGATGGTAACTTTGTTAATCAGCGATTCTCAAAGAGGACGTAAGCTTTTTTTTAATATCTTGATCAAGGTTTCAGAATTTAGAACCAAATCAAAATAATAATTATCATTTAATTACCATTACGAATGAAAGAAAAGTCTATCTAATTTATTTAATTATTTTGGAACTTTACTCTTGGGGGCTCCAATCGTAGAAAAATATAATAGTTCATACAGGCCACAATCACTCCACTGAACATTTTATATCCAGGGCCGTTGGGCTATAAAACAAAATAACAACTCAAAATATGCTTATTAGAAAATATGTATGTACCTAGATATTATCAATTCTTACCACAAATAGGTGTTTCATATTATAACAATTCTCTCCAATATTACATTTCAATCTTCCATTCCTCATTTAAGGATATTGTATAAGAACGGTTGGTCAATTCGAACTAATAAAATATATAAATTTTAACAATATTTACAATATATCTTCATCTATTTATTAAGGAAAATTTTGCTTTTAAAACGACATTTTCGTGAGTTTTAGTATTTTATATCAGGGTCGGGAAACCCTTTCTTAACAAAATTCCGCATTCATTTACACATAATATATGTAATTTAATAAAACTGCATTCAATAATAGCGATGGTATATTTAGAGATTTAGATAAATACCGCAGGTTCTCCACCACTGTTTTGCATTGTTATTAATTATGGGATCCACTTACCTTGTGCTGGCAGCCTTCTGGCAACTGGTTTTGACCTCATCTTCCACAAGTCTGCCGTCTTTAATGATGATGATGAACGACTTCTTTGAAAATAAGTCTTTCCATAAAATGTTTTTAACTACACAATATTATTTCTAGTTTTTTATTTCCTAATTAATTGATTGAATTAGTGATTATTAAAACAACGATTTTTTCAAACAAAAATTTAAATCAGCCTTATTAAATATATTAATGACGTGCTGTTTATAGTAAGAGCATCGTATTTCGAACTTAATAATTTTTTTTTTTTTGTTTTAAAACAACGAATAATTTTAATTAACTATGGAAACACGCGAAAGCTGCTTTGATGATCAATTAACTTGTTTTTCAATAATTTTCAAGTACTTAATGACTTTTTCACTAAAATGTTCACTTTCTTGACGCGAAAGATTCCGTTAATTATTTAATTGAAGACGTTCGTAAAAATGATAACACTATCGGAATGTCGTTCTGAAATAGCTGTTGTGCACACTTTTCCCGATTAACGACGCAGGTGACAAGACCACGAAAATTTGATAACCGACCAATCAGAGCGTGAACTACTATCATGAGATGCTCCTCCGTCAATCCTTCCTCTGCCACCAACTCGCCGCGATTGTTTTTCACTTACACTCACTCACCGGCTCCCAATAAGAAATCTACCTTTGCATACATAAACAAGGCGACTTTAATCTTCCCTTGTGATCGCGTGATCTCCGATTTTAGTCCCTAATGAAATGACCCTACAATCGTAAATCGCATAACGTTTTTTTTTGTAAATACGCACATTTGCATACTCACCTTGCTAAGTTTCATGATATTGGTAAGACAAACTCTTTCCCGCGAGCAATCGCATCTATCTCTTTTTCACGGCAGCTGTCTCTCCCTGAAACTGAAGGTTTTATATTTAAACTTTATACATTTTGAAATATCCAAGCCATTTTGTTCCCTATGTCAGCTGTAAAAAATACTGAATTTGTGTAAAGATAAACTAAGCAAATATACTCATTTGCATACATTCCACTTTGATGTTGATTGTTCGTAAATCGGAAACTCTTTTCTACGAAAAACATATCCGTCCTTTTTACTCGGAATCTGATTCTTACAGATTCTTATAAGAATGAAACGGAATATTTCAAATACAATAGCGTTCTTTCAAATATTCTCTTCGACGCATTTGACAGCTGAATTCTTCAAATATATTTCTATTTCTTTCTTTCGTCTCTCTTTCCGCGCGGACAAAAGAGGAAGCACGGTCCGAGGATAATTTGTCATCCTTCTCACTCTTGACCGCATACCTGGTGTAGACGTACGTTTTTCAAGAAAAACGCTTAAACAATACCGCAAAGAAAGCGACAAATGAATGGAATACGTGGGTTTTCAGCATGATAGATTCGAGCAGGATCAGACGTACGTTCCTACTGGATCGGATGCAATAATATATTTTATAAAAAGAGACGGACGTAAATTAAGGGTGTGTTTTAAGGTGGGTGTGCGCAGGTAGGAAAGAGGAACACGCCCAGTCACTCTATTGGAATGTTAGATTGTCTAAATAAATTTCTTTGAATCAAAATTTGTTTTCAAAATTGATCGACCTTGAAATGTACAATGTGACAACAATTTTACTTGGCTTTTGAACCCCTTGTCCGTAAATAATTTGATTATCGATCTCTATGACAAAAGATTTAACCATACAATGACAGACTGATATCAAACCATCAATATCAAACTTATTTACCTACTTAAGCATAGAGATTTCTATAAAAAACGTTGGCTTAGTTCCTTCATTAAGTTTTTGACTCTAATTTGTGTAAACTATTAAATGCCTGAATTCAGAACATATATTTATAATGAAGTTGATATTTAAGTATCTATTAATAAATATATACATATTGGAAAAAGTCGCCGAGTAGAAGACACACTTTGAGTACCTATAATCCAGTGGTTTCCAAACTTATTATGCCCATGGACCCCTTCTTAAAGCAAAAACCTGACCATGAACTCCCTAAGTAAATTAACTTTACGTAACTGCATAATAAAAAAACATATAAATTTAATTGTAATGTCTAGAATGGTAAATGGTGATGTAAAAATAAAATTCAAATTAAACATTTTGATATTTAAAGTATGATGAGATTTATAACTCGAGGGTTCTACTAAATAGAAAGACGGGAATACAAACAACAGCCTCTGTACAGTGACCTATAATGAAGGATGTAAAATTGATACATATCTTTTTTTGTAATCAGAATTTGTGGTATCTTTTTCAAATATTGGTTTCCGCTACTCATTTGTAGATTATTCGACAAATTACTTCCGTATTAGTATGGATACACCTAAGTTTGTGACAAACTGATCCAACACCCAACAAATCGGTATCAATTTATTTATTTCAACTTTCATAATAATGAATATTTCACAAATATTTACAGTCACAGATATTTTTTATATTAAACCTTTCACGGACCCCCGAGGTTGTCTACGCACCCCCAAATTATTTTTAATTTGCCACAGACCACCTCAGCGATCACATGGACCCCTGGGGATCCGTAGGAACCACTTTAGAAATCACTGCTCTAATCAATATCTGACAATAGATGGCAAAAATACCTAATATTTTAATCCATCCGTTCGCGCTCTTTGAGTTCAAAATTGTTGCACAAGAATAATTAATAATCAATTCGTAAACATAACTATTATTCTTTCATAAGTTTAAAAAGTTTTGTGAGAACGTTCTTAGACATATCTGCTCTCAAAGTTGAAAACATGGAATAGCTGTTCTTTTAACAGGAAGTTGATTTCTTACCAGTTTGATGTGCAATTTACCGGTAGAATAGCAGTATTGGGTTACAAGAAGTGTTTGTCAGCGAATCACTTATCATCTGTATGGACTAGGTCCGATTGAATGGATAAATTACCAACCAGCTCTTGCTAGCATAAAAAAATAACTTCACATTTAATTGCCCGTCAATAAACTTGACCTTTTGCAATTCGCTATGTAGGATATGAATGGTTTGAAAGACAATTTATTATGTAGGTATAATTCTAGTCACTGAATATATGATATGTATGAAAATAAAATAACAAACATTTATATAAAATGTGAAATTCCGGTTGAATGGTAGGACGATAGAATGAAACATCAAACGTCAGAAGCATTACAAGAGACCGATACAAGAACGATGGAAGTAAATAGAAGTGGAACAAAGCGATAGAACGAACGAACACGTCATGCAGGGCTACCCCATTCGAGAGATTTCCTTGATTTTTGTGTCGGAAAATTACAGAATTTGTAAAAATCAAGCAACGCCAGTGGGATAAAATGGTATTTTTTCCGTATCCGAATACAAAAGTTTTTTACAAAAGGTTTTCGTGAACATTTATTCAAATAAAATTTGATTTCAGCCAACTTTATAAAAATAAATGGGAAAGATTCCTCATTATATTTTATTAGCCGATATGGAGCTAGCCATACAGAAAATAAGATACAAATTATTTTTTGAGTTGAACAGTCTATGGTTTATATAAATGTTAAACAAGAAATTAAAATTCGAAGATAAACTATTTTATCTAATTTTGTCGAATGCGATGGTTACTAAAATATATAACATTTATTTTTAATTTAAGACATCGATTCAGGGTGCTTGATGGAATTTCAATATCAAATTTGAATTGTTGAGATTTTCTACATTTCCATGTATTTTGTCACTAACGACCCGGGATTCGCCTTTCGGCATATTCAGGTATTCGAGCACACGAGTGAACTCGAACTAAACTGTTCACGCGTGTGCTCGAATGCCTGAAGATGCCGAAAGGCGAAACCCGGGTCGTTAGTGACAAAATACATGTAAATGTACAAAATCTCAATAATTCGAATTTGATATATAGCATTGCTTCTTAACGGGTCGTTTTCATATTAATGATAAGCATTTTGAGGGGCGCTACTGAAATCCGAATGGGCGATCCTTGTGTGCCGTGTGTGGTAAATTCTTTGCGTCAGTGTATCCGAGTTCTTTTGTATCAAATAATATAATGATAAAATTACTTGAACATCCATATTGTTGGTAGTGAAAACAAAATGTCTATATAAATTCATTGTTAGAATATTTATTAGGTATTTTTTACTCGAATAATTTGAGGGTTGTAAAATGGTCAAATGTTTCAAATATGTTTAAGAATCATTGCTGTATGGTAATTCAATCATTTTCGTAGAATGAATATTTCAGCATTCTTCCATTATCACCGTTGCTTATCAAAGGTTGGCGACAAAATTACAGTACACATTTATTTTTTAAGTGAATACAACTGGTTTCCCTTAGTTTCCCAATAGTTTCCCTTCACCTTCTACCATTCCAGCAGAGCAGCCTTTTTATTTAGTTTACATTTTGTGTCATGACATTTAAGACAATATTAAAATAATCAATGTTGCAAACCGATTATGAATTACTACTAAAATTAAACAGATAGACTAAGGTTTTAGATTAAAAAAAATGGTTGATCCTGAAATTTTTTTTTCAGTTCTTTTGTTTTTGGCATCCCTGGAAAATTCTACAGAAGCTATTGTGAATTCTGAATACATATCAGGGCAACAAACAACGGCAGAGGTGGCAACTCGTCTTTTGTTCAAACAAAGTGAGACTTTCTTTTGAAACACACTGCCGAAGAGAAATCATAGATGTTGTCCTGCTATAATGTATCTGTAGGTAAATGAAGACAAAGTGGCACTCCTTAAAAGAAATGAAACCGCTGTGAAAAATTTGCTGTATGTATAATTATTATAATACATACATTAGCAAACATAAATAATCCCATACTCTCCTATTAGCCAGTTTATAACACGTTATGAAACTAAAATATTCTTTTTTGAATAAAGCATTTGTGATATATGTATGTACAGTGTTTCTACTCCCCTCCACGTGTAATCAAGTTGTAGTAAAACTTCTCTGTCGTGTTTGGGTAAGGTGACGGTCCACAGTTGTCTTCTTGTCATCATTTGGTTTTATTGTTTTTCTAAACTTTGATTAAGTATAACAAAATGATTAACAAGCTAATAATTTAACAAAATGTTGATCACCTAAAAGAAATGATCAATTTACACTCAAATCAAGTAAGGTATTCGAATAATTCACCATGTAAATTTAAAAACTATGCTAAAAATCTATGATCATTTTTTTATAATATGTAGCTCCATGGGATTCAATTTTTTTTCGAGAGTTGTCAACCGCTGCATTCGATTTAATGAAAAACAAATAGTAAAGAGAAAAAAATCAGATATTCGTTATCTGAATTTCGAACGTATTATGAGTTTCTGCTGGCAGATGTGAGTATAAATGTATAGCCAGACTGCCAATCAGGTATAAATAGCAGCCAGCAATTACTGAAAACTTCGTTCGTGGATGTCTTGTTAATAGAGAGATTTTCCTCGCTAGTTATTATTTTTTCTACTTTTGTTTGCGGATGATAGATGGCTTATTATCGATTTAAAGTAAACATTAATGATTTAAAATTACCAACGCGCCAACCAATTTCTTGAATGCTGCAATAAAACGATTTCTTTGAGCATATTTCAAATTTTCCAAATAATAATAGTAAAATTCAGCGATAAAGTTTTATAGGTAGGCACCTTGTTTCAAAAGTTAATTTTAAACGAAAATCGTCGCTGAATAATAAAACCAGGAAAGAATTAACGCATTCTAGCTAATGAATGCGTCCTCCGCTCGAATGTCCACGCTAGCTTTCCAGAGGACAAAGGCTGTACAGTAGCGTAGGAGCTTGGCAGTCACGAGCGAAAATGCCAAACGTCAATCAAATAAAAAGATTTTAGATAGGGTTACTAAATGTAGGTTCTAAAAGTAGGACAAGTTCACCTATTCGACTTAAAAATAATTCCATTTTTAAAGCGGCCCTACTTGGTTTTCCATTTTAAATTGCATTATCATGTTACTTAAAATTCATAATATAGGCCTAATATGGCTCAATTGTTCAGATATTAACACAAAATTAATGTAATAGCCATGGGAGATGATTGAATTGGGCGTTGATTGCTTTTCTGATTCTTTCGTTTCGAGAATCACCATCGAAAACTTATTACTCGCGGTTCGATTCCAATTGGGTTCCCTGTAATTCATTTGTTTTCTCACTCTGCCTGCTATTGAGAAAGAAGCTTTCATTGTCCTATCCGATAATCTTTAAAAGCTCAGATTGAATCACACTGTGGCCACAAATTATTGAATTAAATCAAATCGAAACAGAATAAAGTTGATGCTAAATTATCACTTTTTATACAGTTTCAATTATTTTTTCTTCAATTTTGTTGTCAACAGAAATTGAATTTAGTATCTGAATAAGTAGGACGCCACACCTCGTCTGAATGAATTTAAAAGCCCTTTGCTTGTCGTTAATAATTTTTCGTTGTAAAAATATATGTTTTCCAAAAACTACCACTTTGCCAATACTAAGACTGATTGAATCATTTTTTTTTTACATTTATAAAGTCAGAAAAATTGCATACAAGTGAATAATTTATACATTCGAATTATTTCTATAAAACTTTTATCAGCTCTACGCTTACCTATACGCCAACTTCTGACATCCTTACTGATCTGGAATGACTAAAGGAAATTAAGTGATACGCCACTGGTAAACGTGGGGAAGCAATTCAAAACCGGGGGTGAATTACAAGAGGGGGAGTGACACCGGGCAATAGGTTGAGGGCTCATTACGTGACCATAAGGAAGCGGGCAAGAAAGAGGCAATTACCCTCCCGCTGTCCTGAGACCTCCGGCACGAAGGCTTAGACAGAGGGGGTTTCATTGTGCCCGCGACAACGACGAGATTCCTATCTCTCCTATGTCGACTCAATTTTATAACGCATGGATTAGGTCGTACAGAAATCAGAGAAACAGCAATCAAATAATACCCCTGAAAAATTAACGATTAATTTTCCAAAGTTTTTCAATCGCCAAGACTTTCACAGATATTCTCTAAAACCAAGCAAGTTCAAAATTATAACTTTACTGGACCAACACGTTGATTTGTAACATATAATAGTTTTCTCAAACCAATTTTCCTCTTTATATACACACTTAATGTGTGAAAATAAAATTTTAACTACTCAGTCATCGAACTATTTTCATGCTTTTTATCAACCCTTACGTCTTAAACAGGAACTCAAAAATTCTTCAGATCCAGCCTGTCTTGTACTTTCTCACATGAATTGTTAAAGATTTTTGGTCGATTTTTCGGTATCACGCTATTGTCAAAACGATCTGAAATATCCCGAAATATATTTAATAATGAGCCATTTAAAAAAAAAAACGCAATTTGTTTGTACTTCTTCCACATGTTTATAGTACCTTAAAATTGAATAAGCCATTTCGTTATATGACTCTCGATTATCAAGTGTTGGGCTCCTCTGTACTAAGACTACGGTTTTGACCACGACATATTTCATATTTTCCCTCCTGTCCCCCTTCATCCATCCGCGTGTCGCGTGCAGCTCTTCCGCGAACCCTCCTTCGAGACCTCCACCTCCTCCTGATGTTTCGGATTTTATGACTTTGCTTCAAAATACACGCGAATCAATACATTCCACTGACTGGGCCTTCTTTTTATCTGATTTCAGCTTTATACTTGAAGAATTTCAGATTAAAGGAAGCGAACGCACGATACTATAATTACAGCATTAACCAGAATGTAAATATAGAGCGCAATGGTTTTGGTGGTGTTTGGAGCGGGTCCGTTAAGATTATTACACACCGCAAAATTTTAATTTTACATGGAAATTATTTGAATATTTTAACTGAAAAAAGCACTTGATTTAATCTAAAATAAATTATAACGAAAAACTAAGGGAAAAAATACCAATAGGTGACAGTTGTTACCCACACGACTTTTCTTTGTAACATTTTTCTTATTAAATTTGGATTATTGAGATTTTGTACGAAACCATGTATTTTGTCAGTAACGACCCGGGTTTCGCCTTTCGGCATCTTCAGTGTCAGTTCGAGTCCATTCGTGAGCTCGAATGCCTGAAGATGCCGAAAGGCGAAACCCGGGTCGTTAGTGACAAAATACATGGAAGTGTACAAAATCTCAATAATCTAAATTTGATATTGAAATTTCATCAAGCACCCTCAGTCGATGTCTTAAATTATTTTTCTTATTTATAAACGACTTGATTTCATTTCAAAATCACAAACTACTTGGCAAATGTGATGATGCAATAGATAATAGTCATATTAAAAATTAAGTTTAAATCTAAATGAACGCGTTTTTCAATTTACATCAAACATTAATCTTCCTTTAGATAGAAATCTACGTAATATTTGTTTGACTAAATTTAAATATTATAGTACATTTAAAGCAGTGCTCCGCCACCGGTGTGCTGTGAGACGATGCTAGGTGTGCCTCGGCGCAATGCGTCCGAAAACAAAAAAGTCAACATTAACTTCTTCATACAATCTACAAAATACGAATGAAGTAAAAAACAATTTCAAATAATATCATACCTAATATTACTGAAATCAGCAAAACCTGATAAGCTCAGGTGACGCATATAAATATTTTTAATCTGCAGCTTACTTACTGTTTTCAGTTAATCTGATGGTTTTTATTTTTTTTCTCTCGAAAATTAAAAGTGTTCCAGCTCCTCGAAAAGGTTAAGAATCACTCAACTTAGCTTAAAAGTGTTTAATTGGATATAAGTATAAATATTTACGAAGAGTTAGCTATTTTAAATTTATACAATAAAACAATAATAAATGTAAATTATATATATGAAAATTACATATTTTTGCAGTGTGCGGCGAAATTCTACGCAGTGCATAGGTGTGCCGTGGGTGAGAAAAGGTTGCGAAGCACTGGTATATAGAATGGAATGGAAAATTTCCCGTGTAAAATTAAGCTTTTTTTGCGTAGTCATTCATTTAATATCCACTTAAGTTTCATGTAATTTCAAAAAAGATACAGCGTGTTGAAGATACAATAGTCCTTTGTTCATTTTTTTTATTATGGCTTTCTTGAATTATGGAAATATCCATATGTAAGAAAACTGAATTTACGGGATTTCTTTACTGTCGCGTGATATCATAGGTCGCTGGAAAATCTTTACTGTCGCTATTAGACCATTAAACCTGTAAACTCAGTGTCCAAACAAAAGCATCGAGAGCTCACGACATCACCCCTTCCTCCGTCCGAGAATTGGGTCTCGGGGGTGAGCTGGGTGGTGGTGGGAGGGCCGATCACGCCACAGGGCGGTCCAAAAGACATGCCGCAAGCCGCTCACACATTCCCCGGTGAAAAAAGCTATCATTATTGTGTATGATTAATGTTTGTGGAGCAGGTGACGCAATCGGCCGCACGGGGTTCTTTATGACACACGACACACGGAGGCTTTCTTATATTGCTTTTTTATGTAAATTTGTCACACAGCTAATGTTAAACTTTGACACTATATTTACTTTTCGGTGGTCAACTAATTAGCAGGTACGGAAATTATATTGGACGGTTTAATACTTTTCCCACACATTCAAATTTCACAAATTAATCGATCTCATAGTATATACCATCAGCATCAAGTAACTCCGCCCGTACAAGACCTGTTTCCTCAACGTCTCTCGGCACTGCACCGGTGTTATCCATCTTACCACATATTATTTCCTAATATTTACTATCGGCGTACAGATTAACGATCGATTTGAGAATGCTTGTACATTGTTGAAAATCAGTATCATGCAGCTTTTCCTGGGAAATTAAAACGAGGAATAGAATTCGTTGAACGAACGGGAAAAATTGATCAAGACGATACGGCTCAGTCAGATCTGTCGGCCCCGTCGGTTGCATCTCTGACAAATTACAAGGCATTTAAAGAGTTTACGGCGTCCTATAAAAAGCGATTAGAATGCAATTCCTTAAGACAGTAAACCCCTTGTTTTTTCCTTTTCTCCTCCTGCACACTAGAGTGCAGGCAACCAAGTCTTGAGCAATTTTTCCTCGGACATTCCTGACAAACATTTGAAACACGCATAACGTTGTTACGCTGCGGAACACACTCTGCAAGAATGTGAATCCGTAGCGGGTGGTGGTGGGTACAACGTTGAGTACACTAGGGCATTAAAAAATAGAATTGGTTTGTTATGTTTTTTATCCCTGTGACGATGAAATACCTGATGTATAGACAGTTGTATATTAATTTCAAGTTTCATCATCCTCGGACATTCCTGGAAAAAATTTGAAACATCAAAACTCTTACGCTGTGGAATACACCCTGTAAAAAGAGTTTGAAGCCGTAGCGGGTGGTGTTGGGTAAATCGTTGAGTATCTTAAAGAATATTATAATATGTTATTAATCATGATGAGAACATGACATAGAGAAAGAAATACTGCCACACATCCCTCGAGATGCAATCTGTAGTCTGGTAAAAATGTTTCATTGAATGTTTTTATATGGGAGGAATTAACACAATTAAATTTAAGATACTGATGGAGTTTCCATTTCAAATTTGAATCTTTCGAAATTTTTACATTTCCTTAACCTTTTCCACTTTGGTCACAAACGACACGGGCTTACCTTTCCGGCACCGTAAGGCATTCAAGTGCACGGATGAACTTGAAATGACAGTTCGAAACTTTTCGTCAAAATACATAACGTGCCTGAGTTACTTAACGTTTTAGAGGTGACATTATTTATTTGGAATTTTCTTCCAGCGTTATTTGCAAAAAAAAAAGTTTGATCATACCATTTCATATCGTTAATATAATAAGGGAAATCATTTCGCGCGCTACACTGCCGCAATCTTTAGACTGCGGGAAGTCCGTTATTGGCTTGCTTTGTTCGGTTGTAATTACTTACCTGAAGTCAGAAACGCTTGACTTGTCTCTCGCCATAATCTGCCACCAAGAGGGGAAGAAACACCACCTTCAATTTTTTTATTGCACACCCTGCTGTAAAATTATGACTTACCTTACGTTAGGTACCTACGTTATAAAACGAAAATGCACGATAGCGTTTTATATTAATTTTAATTTTTCACCCCCTATCTTTCTCCTCAGTGTAATTAATATATCTCTTTCAAATTATTTTACAGATCTGAATATTGATAAGGCTAGTTGTTTGATTTTATAGAGAGAAGTCTATCTGGTCAATAATGATACTGAAGGAATAATACTCAATGATGAGGAATAAAGGTAGTGCAGACTAACAACAATAATAATAAGCCATCTTTTCTGTTTAGATGGTAATGTTACAATAGGCTATTTTTTAATTAAATCTCTCACGAAACTAGATTATATTAAACCTGTCGTAGTCACACAAAATAATCGACGGTGTAACCCTCAGAATTGAAATTGTTCAGGAGATCGTAAAAACTATTTTTATCGAAAACATTATATGGTGAGTTGCATTATGAATCTTTGAAATGCACTTCTGTAAATTCTCATGTTAACACATACGAGATTATACGTAGGGGGTGTTAATATAATAGTGGCTTACATGAAGTGGCCAGGTCAGAATTTTTAAACCTAAGACCAATGTAAAATAATATTTCACTTCCAAAAAGTAGTAAATTTATTTTTATAATTTACACCATTTGGCTGAGACCTGCTCTGTCGTCTTTAAAAAGAGATCCAATCATTAACTAATTTTCGTATTTTTTGATGATTACATGAATTGGCCAAAACACCATTGATATATCAATTATTCTAAATCTGTTGATGTTTTTGTATACAAGTATATTTATAAACATTTGTTTGAATTGATAAGTAAGGATATTAAAAATGACACTGAAATCGAGAAACTGCTTGCTTAAATTGTTTCCTTTTCATTCAACATTTACTCTACACCTTTCCTTTTTGGGAATAACATTTTTTTTACAATTTTCATTGAAGCCATTCCAAATAATTTTATTTTATTATCTATCATAATCCTGTGATGAAAATTATTCTGCGTTTCGTTTCGAGTTTTTATTTTTGTTAAATATCAGCACCTAATTTTCACAGCATTTGATAAAAGCAATGGCATGAGAAGACCCCGGATCGAAGAGAGGCGAGCGGCTGGTTATCCAGAGTCCTGGAAGGGCTGTGATCTCAGACAAACACCATTTCAAATCCGGTTCAAAACTTATTTATTTTTCCATCAAAGATGCAGTGGTTTACATTACACAAATATATAAATCCTAACACATAAAATTGATTCGACATTTACATTTACTTAGCAACTGAATTTACTTTAAGTTATAATACAAATGGCACGACAAACGATTTGAAATTAAGTCCAATGCAAATCAAATCAAAACAAACAATTCACGTCTTCACGTCGGCTGCGACGATGCCGCAGCTCGCCCGGCTCGACAGATCGTAATCGACTGTTTCTAAATAATTGAAAAAACTCCCTGCATTGTCGGAGCTACCCCTTTCCGTCAAAATGGACTCGTCCAGCGGCTATTGAACGCATGGTAACAAGAAAGGGCCGATTCTGCGAATTATTGCGGTTGCCGCTGGGTGATTTCAGTTCTGGACACTAATGACACTTATACTTAAAAAAAACCAGGATGTTTCAGGCCTTGATTTTTTTATAAAAAAATGTTTATTATTGCACTTCATTGTTTAGCAACCACAATTTTCAAAATTGTATAGCTTATACTACTATTTGCTTTCCTAAAGCAAAAAATATCAATTACAATTTTACCAATATTATAATTATAACATATTTTTAAAACCATGTCGCTCCCACTAAAATTTAGAGCTAAGAAAGTCATTCGTTCAATCTGTAGTGAGAGCTCGGGCCATGGTGTAAGAGGTATAGGTGAGCTGGATACAAAATATCAGTCGCTATTTTTGCATTTGTTGATGTCATTCTGTGTTCATTGAATTAAAATCTACTATGTTTACAACAGTATTTTGGTGACAACACAAATTTGGTTCGTCAAAGTGACGTCACAAGTTTTTTCAAAAATAACGATCCAACTCACCTATACTTCTTTCACCATGAGCTCGGGCTAAGAAAAGACTTGCACACAAGCTGTTTTAAGTATCGGATAGGGTGGGTGGAAAGTTATAAAAGCAACACAGATGTCCATGTATTTGTAAAAAAACCATAAAAGATTCATAAATCAACATATTATGAAAGCATCCATTCCATAATTCGAATCCTTTACCGCGCAGGCAATTAATTATAACTGAATTTCTCCAAGAGGCTCGACTGCAGATCCAGGAATAATATATATTAATAATCACATATTTAGTCCGTTTATTAATAGATTTAAGTATTGCAATTAAATAACACTCTGACTTTCCTTAAACGTCACTGTCACGTAACCCCCAAAAAACCAGCGGCAGCCCACCTGATCACCTCGTCGGAGGGCAAGATATGACGGTCATGCTGTACTAGATGAATTGAACGATAAGAAACCTTAGCTAGAAATGCGATAAGGTGAGTTAGTAAACAACAATTTCTGGGCAAATTCGTCACTGTCGCTCGCCCAGCCACTTAATTACTATTATTTTTATGTTGCTTATTTGAATAATCGCTCAAAAGAACATTAGATGAATTTTCAGGAAATTAATGACTTATGTTTCCAGAAAAACACGATCACATTTTATCCCTAAAACTATGTAAATATCTTGATTTTCAATATTCCTTGTATTTTTGTTTCAATAATAAAAAACAAACGTTTAAATCTACAACTAATTTCAATAAATTTTCAACGTACGACGGAGTTCCGTTCCGTCAGCTTGGACATAAGTCAAAAACTCAAATTTCATACAAAAAATATTTAGAAATAATTGTGTACATTCTGATTTATTATTTTTAATTTAATCCAAGAAAATACTTACATATATAATAATATGTTCATAAGAATTATTCTGAACAGGTTTTTGATTACTGACACCTGACATTTTCCTTCTTGAGAAGTTCCCCAATTGCTGGGGCAAAGGTGATTCTTAAATAATACACTTTGAAATTAGCAATACCCTCTTAATTAAGGAGGTAAAGAAACCACTTTTATGGTCGTATGTTAGTCTCATAAGTGTAGAGCACGGGCTGGTGCATTGTCAAGTATACTTTTAGAGCTATTTATTTTTATAAATATGGATATTTTCTTATAGAGGTGAAGTAATCTGATGACGTCATCATGGTATCATCCGTTATCAATTGGTTGTTTTGGGGTTTCGAACCACTGAACGTAGACAGAAAAGCTATCGATATATTTCAACGAATCAAGAGGGATTCGATCCTAGATCTGCGATCACGTTTCCTTAATTCCAGCAATACGTGGTCCGACATTCTTTTAGTTATTTCCTGACGATTACGGTAAGTCGTAAGGTTTTTCGTTTTCGTAATATGATCAGGTTTTTTCCACTTAATTTTTTGCTTAATATATATCCTGTGCAGTATGCAAATTTATTATTTCAATTAAATGCATTTATTCAGTTTATTTATATTATCGATTTAAAAATAAAATAAAACAAAAGACTCCCACAACGATTCCCGTACAAACACATGTTAAGTCATAAAGAGTAAATTCTAATGCAAACCAATGGTTGATGAGATGAAAGAGTAATGAAACTTTGATAAACACCTCATACGGTATTTTTTGAGTGTTTGAAAGTAGATAAATTATTATGGTAATTATTCAAACCATCTTTATTCTCCTATAATGAAATATTTTTATATTATCTTGATCCATACAGGGGGTCCAAAATTTTAATTTTTTTTTATGATTTACAAAATAATATATAATACATACATTTTTAAGTAAATATTTCTAAAAGTTTTATCAATGCGGTCTTATAAGATTACAGATACATAATGCGGCTTTTTACATGAAAAGGTTCCCCGATCTAGTTTTAAAACTGATATATAAATCATGCCATACAATAAACTCATTCGAATTATCAAAAGCCCAATGATTGTTCACATGGTAGTATTTTTAAATGTAAATTAGTTTGATGAGACAAAAAATATTGTCTGGAGGCGCCGGGTATCGATCCCGGTACCTCTCACATGCTAAGCGAGCGCTCTACCATCTGAGCTACGCCCCCCATTAAAACAATATAAATTAAATTAAACCTTTATTGTATATTTGCAATTATTACTGCTCTACTTTCTTATTCTGCTGAGTGGCAAATATTACTGTCCACAACGGGTTTTTATCTCATGCTGATTCCAAAGTATTGTGTTCATATACAAAGATCGTATTCACTGCCATCTACTAGCAAACCAACCAACTTAACTGCACACCCATTCAGTTAATCGATACATTTATGAAACTTATGCGTTTGATTATCTCATATCCCAAAAGTAAGAAAAATTAACTTGATAATAGAACATATTTGTTCACAAAAACAATTAAAGATAGCACAAAATTTATAGACATTGTCTAAGTATTGTTAATAATGACCCATATTCCATGCCGTACAGTGGTGGATTGGCTCTAAAAATATTGGTTGCCAGGAGTCAATGGGCCCACCCATAGGGGGTCCCATCAAAAAATAAATTTGTCTCCCCCCTATATAAGAAAATTTTCTTTTTTCCATCACGCTAAAAATCAATGGTGTCTATTTTTAGACTAGAATCTACTTTTTATTTTTAATTTGAATACAAATTGTATGATGTATTTTACTAAGGGCCCCTAATATACAGCGCGGCCCACTTGCCATAGCAACCATTCTTATATGGCCAGTCCGCCACTGATACCGTATATTATAGAGGGCTTAAGGGGGCTCGAATTCCGAACTCTTGTATTTAGATAAAATCTACGTGCACTATATATTTACACTAAATAAAATAATGCTATTATTTTGTAAGCATCGTTTTGATAATCCTCAAATACCTATGTCTCTATGACTTTTTTAGGTTTATTAAGCCTTCACCAGATTCTCATTTTAACCCTGGTTTAAGGTAATTCTTGCAATGGTCTGTGACGATCTTCTACCAGATGAAGAAATAAATTCAATCTGGCGTTTTAAAAAGTAAAATGGTAAGGTAATTTTTTTTCTGACATTCTCTGCATGTATGGAGGTGTCGTAACATCAAGCAAGATCACTTGATGTAAGAATTTCATGCTTTCTTGCCATTGCTGAATTAGTCACGCAAATGTTAACGAAAATGCCTTTATGAAAACTCATCGTCCCTTATCAATTAAGCTTAAATGAAAGATGCTCCGTAAAGCAAATGTATTTATTGATCCTGAATTTGAATACTTATTCCTAATATTTCTATTTCCATAAAAAATGAAATGTATAATATTTAACAGCACCCACCCCTATAGTCTAAATAAAAATAGCTATACGGTTCATTCATATAGCTATTATATTTTCTATTAAGTTACTATTATTTGTATGATTATTTTGTAAGCAATTTTAGTTTCTATCAAAAATATTCCATTAAATAACCACATTCATCTACACTTCCTTTTTAATCTGGAGCGATGTTATCACCCTTATGAATTATTGTGTTTTCTTATATAAGATTTTTTTATCTAGAAAAGTCTATTGGAGGCGCCGGGTATCGATCCCGGTACCTCTCACATGCTAAGCGAGCGCTCTACCATCTGAGCTACGCCCCCAGACAAACTGTAGAAAATAATCGGAATACAAAAACCTACATCTGGTATTATAACCTACGCGACAGCAATTAAATAACAACCTCATTTTCCTTTCACTTAAAATCTGTTCTAACTATCGTGGCAGCTAAATGTAATACAAAGAAAGAATTTTTTCAAGCAAAATAAAAAAGGCGATTCTGCGATTATATAATTTAAGACATCGACTGAGGGAAGGCGACTGAAATACATGGAAGTGTACAAAATCTCAATAATCCAAATAACTTATTACAAAAAAAGTGAAGAATTGTTGCTTTAAATATAAATAATTCCCATTACACATTTTAAACTGAGCTCCGATCCACTCCAGATATCTTCAACACGAAAATCAAGTAGCATTTCTATAGTATGCTTTGGATCCTTCCATACTTCTCTAAATCCATTCAATATCTAGAAATATGATATTGATATAACGCAATTTAACACGAGTTTTAAGTTATTAAAGAAAACTTAGCATTAATACTATAGACTTGGTCGACTAGGATAAGTTTTAGATGATAATGAATGGATGGTATAACTGTCATCCAAATATTTTTTTTAAACCCAAGTTTTCCTCCACGGCAGGGTTTTCAATGTTGTCCTCCCATTTCTTGCTGTCAGCTATGAAGAGTTGAACGTTTACTGGATTATATTTGTATTTCCTGTGAATAGTGAATGCAATCCGTCTAATCTACAGACTCTTCGTACCATCATCAGTGTCATCACATTAATTATTCGGAGGTTAAAGAAGAATTAAAAATCAGCATTGGTATTGATTTGAAAATAAATTTATAATCGATTTCCGAAAAAGGTGATACATTCGATGGATAGGTTGGTAAAATTACACACACACAATGTAATGGAATAAGTCTGCCAGTTTATATGAAATATAAAACATCTTTTTTATTTCAATTGACAGGGTTACACGAACCAAGCATAAAAACACGAATGCGTGATTTCATATTCACCAATACACCTGATCTACATTCATGCGGCATAATCACATTTCTTTATAATTTCACAGCAAAAGCGTTATAACTTGAATGATAATCCAACAAAGTAAATCGAAAGATTTTTTCATATTTACTAAAAGTCATATGTGTAGATAATCAATTTTAAAGTTCAGTGAAATAAAATAAAACGAATGATGTAGAGATTATTCTGTTTTTATATAAACTTAAATATTTTATAATTGAAATGCACTAGGTGTAATATAAATGATGTTGTCTATTTTTTGCGATTGACATTACCTTTATTCCGATCAATCAAAGAAATGCTTAACATTGTAAGTATGTGTATCGTGTATCTGGCATTATAAGTATTATACATTAAAATAATAATATAATGTCACATCAGTTACTCGCTTGAATACCCTGTAATTATATGTATCGCTACAAAGTATTTATATATTTTAATACTTTTAATACGACATAATAACATACGAACTTCAATATCAAATTTGGATTATTGAGATTTTGTACACTTTCATGTATTTTTTTTGCCAATTCTGAACGGGCAGGTGAACCTTCCAAATTCTCCGTTACTGTATCCTATACGTTGAAACACCTAACAGATGTCACTAAATGAGGAATGATTGTATATATTTACCCTTTCGTCGAATAGCATCCCGTCGAAACCCACAATGCTATTATAATTGTAAAATCACTGGTAATTCTAAAACTAGTTGGAAAGCGGCAATTCGCCACCCTGTTAATATGTTGTTTACAAAATAAGGATTAAGGCGATTCTCAAAATGTTAACTCAGGTATCAGTGTGGATCCCAGACGTATAATATTTTATCTCGTAAATAATATTTGTCGTATTTGTATCTTCTATATAAACGTTAGACACTGTCTTCTGTCTGTCAGTCCATTCGTGTGCTCGAATGCCTGAAGATGCCGAAAGGCGAAACCCGGGTCGTTAGTGACAAAATACATGGAAGTGTAAAAAATCTCAATAATCCAAATTTGACTTTTAATAAGAAATTTAGTAAATTTAGTGAAGTAATATTGCGTATTGAAAAATCAAAAAAATATAATGCATATCGCACATCCCGAAGAAAAGTGTAGCAAATCGAAAATTTGTGATTTACGTTTAATATCGAAATAGTATAGTAAACATGATAATCTACACCCCATGAAAACCGTCTATTCACTAATTCATCGCAAGGGGTCACTAGTTTCTCTTTTCTACGGGATCGTTTGTTTTGTATTTTGAATTTTGTTTTCGCTCTCCGGTCAAATTTACTTTTTTGGATTTACTACAGTTTTGTTCGAGATATGAGATATTTGTATACATTTCTTTAATCATAAGTATGCAAAGAGCGTCGACGGAAAATTGCAACTCAAAATTCTCCTATCAAAATAAATATTTTGTTAGCAATAAATAAGCAAAAGAAATATTTATTGAATCTTTTTTTTAAGTTACGATCATATTCATCTGTGTTATAAAGATTGTAGGCGACATTACCAGTAAAAGGTCATCTAGAAGTAAGATCTATAATCGAGCAATATCGTATTTAGTATTTACACAGCCGTTTATGAATCGTATTTATCGTGGAAAAATATTCAATCACCAAAAATAGATTACTTACTTGCCTTCCTATAATAAATTCCCGTACAATCTTGTGATTTCCATCAATCTCGTAAACTGATTTGAAGCAAATAGTTTTCTTTTACTTTTATTGGTTTATATGAGCCGCCCAATAAACTTCTAGTTTTATTGCATTATTTACTGACACAATTAAAAAAACTTTTATTCATTAAATTGGAGGCCAGAAAAATAACATTTTGTAAAAAAATCGAAACATTGCGGCATCGTGTTCATAAAGCAGGGTATTTGAATTGAAAAGCTAAAATTGATACATCAGTTCGACTTAATATTTACAAAATCAAATGAAAAGTTTGTTTTCAATCCCAAAATAGCAAGTCTGAAAAAACTCCATAACTACAAAAATACTCACATTGCGTACTTGGTGAACGATTGCAATATGTATAATCGTTTAATTAAATGACGTGAATAGATATAATATATTAATATAACACATAATATTCAATAATCATAACTCTACGGTGTCAATTGATCTAACCCTGAAAATTGAAATTGTTCAGGAGAGAGTAAAAACTGTTTTTATCGAAAACATTATATTAAGATGAGTTGCGTTACGAATCTTTGAAATGCACTCCTGTAAATTATAATGTTTGCAGATACGGGATCATACACGTAGAAAGTGTCGGTTTAGTAGTGTCTTACATCAAATGGACATGTCAGTACCTAAAACCAATGTAAAATGATGTTTTCCTTCCAAAAAGTGGTCAGTATATTTTTCTAATTTACATCATTTGGCCGAGACCTGCTCGGTCGCCTTTAAAGTGAGATGCTATCATGAACGCAGTTTCGTATGTTTTTTGGGTTACATCGATTGACCGTCGATATACTTACAACAGTACTAGGAAAAAATCGTACAAGAAAAAAGCGAACAGGAAAAACCCGGACATGGAAAAACCTGATGCGGAAAAAAGCGGGCGTGGAAAAAAACGAACACGGAAAAAACAGGACACAGAGTAGAAAAAAAAGTATTCTAGCTCTATTTTTGTTTAAAACTGTTGAGTATATGAGGCTTCAGTACTCAGTAATTTTAAACAAACATTTTTTCAAGCTGAAAAACTCATGAAACGATAAGAAATATTTAAAATGTGAATACTTATTTTTCTACTGGTTTTTTCTGTGTCCTGTTTTTCCTGTACGGTTTTATCCGTTAACCACTTCAAGTATTGTAGATGTACTTGATGTATTGATTTCACAAAGATTCTTAACTCAAATGATAAGGATTCGCGGTATAAAAATTTAAAAGAGTAAAAAGATATATATATAACAGAATATTCAGTTCTACATAATTTTATTAGTTAGTTGATAGCTATTTCTGCTTCACGCCATCGCCAGAATTAAGGAGTACCTAAGGATTAAACGGAGCAAGCAGTAGATTAAAGGAGTAGCATTAGTTGATCGCCCACTGCAATTTTTTCTCCTCCAAATTACTCACCTAGCGCATGCTGCTTGAAAGTAAATGATGCGCTACGCTAAATATGCTTACTTTTTTCTGATAAATATCACTATTTATTTTTAGTGAACACTGTAGATAGGCACACTGCGCTAATGTACAATATAGATATCAATTCTGATGTAGTCAGCTGTTATTAGATAGTTTTGAGATCAATACTTGACACTGTGACCCGCCTTTGAAATAAATTGCATTCAATATGTGGCATAAACATTTAATTCCCACAGTGAGAGTGATAACCTGTGTAGTTATTGAAAAATTAACAATATGCAACTTTACGGTTTTTACACCAGCTAGAAATGTATAGATATCGCTGGATCACTCTGTAAAAAACATATATTTTGTACGCATTTGTTTACAAATAAAAAATCATTATTAACTTTAAGTTATGAATAAAGATGACATTTTTTAAATTATTATCTGAATACGGGAACGACTTATTTTCCAAAAATATATATTACATAATATATGTCACATTAAAATTAGTTCTTTCTTCACAGTTTGACAATTTTTAACTTCTTTTATTGGTCCCACTTTTTCTTAACACCAATGAATTAATAACATATAACTCTGGAAGAGTTTTATAGACAGAGTATTTTTACACACTGTTTTTTTCTGAGTGATTCGTCAAAATCGTCAAAATTTATCAAAGTACTATCGTTCTTAGAACGTTTTTAAAACAAAAGTTTCATTTCATAATGTATGCGGTTACAGCAGTGAAAAAATAAACAAACTGCTTCTATGAATGTACATCAATTTACACAAAAAGAATATTTGAGTAATTAATTGGACCTAGGGATTCCAAGTTCTCAGATATCGACTAGTAAAACTGAGATTGTTCGAATATATTCGATGAAGCATGAAAATAATATTGAAAATTCGATTTGAAAAGCGAATAACATAACAATATGTAAACTAAAATAATAATTTAACGAGCTCATTTATAAAAAAATCACATTTTTTCAAATTTTAAATCACCGATATCATTAATAAAATATTATATGTATGAGATATTTACGTCTTATAAAAATTGACCACTAAATTTTTTCCTACTTCGGTCAAATACCAGATAGAGAAAATGTCAATACACACTCCAATACCGTTACATGTTACATTTTATTTCAACATTTAAAATTTAATTTAAGATGCGTCGGATTACCCCAGTGACATTCCTTCAATTACTGAAATTACGGCATGTTTAAAGGTTTTTTAACCCCGAGTCATTCGTCAAACTCAAGTATTATGATTTATGATACGATACTAAAAGCACATGTAATAGTGAGTTGGGTAAAAAAAAAACCCTCCCCGGGGTATTGATTATTGTTCTTGAAATCTGGAGATATTGTGATGTGATCTTTCGTCGATTTCGGAAAATGTTTCACGAATAGTGTTCGAATAGTTAGTGCCCCAAGTATTCAAATATCGAATAGTTAAAAAAGGGCCGAATATATTCGGATATTGAATGAGTCCCTTATTTTACAACAATGATAATATGGGTGCATCATTCGTACGTCACTTTTTATTCATTGTTTGTTATTTATTGAATGTATTTTTTTCAATTATTGAGGCTAGTTTTATGATTTGTTTTTCAAATACCAATATAGACAATAAATATAAATGTTTCGTATTGATAGTTTATGCATCCTAACAAGCATTTAATTATTACTAAATCATTTAAATTACTGCAATTAAAAAATAGTTATTACTTTAGAAATACTATAATCTATCGTTGATGTAAGTTTAGTTTAGCGTTTTTACGGACTACGATGCACCAAATGTTTTTTTAATTTATACCCCTCTACATCTTCATTACTTAACGATAATAAAGCAGTAAAAAATAATAACAATGTAAGATAATATTTATTGGAATCAATCAAGTTTAACGAATTAGAGTGTAGTGATAAAATTAATACACACATTATTTTATAGCGCGAAGTGTGTAACTGACAGTTGTGATTAATGTTATACATTTATAATATTGAGATCCACAACTTCTATTGCACTAGATATCGAAGTTCAAAAGGGGAGAGATATGCGGATACATTTTTAACACTAACTCAACACACTTTATTTTGAAAGCTAAATATCATCTGACTGAAGTGTGAAACATGTAAAATAATAAAAAAATGAAAATTAAATATATAAATGCTAATTGAAGACCTCGACATAAAAACAACAAATGTCCACTTTTTTCGTTTTCGTTTTATTGCATTTCTCGATTCCCTGTCTACGACGCTATACAATTGTGGAATGATATGAAAAATAAGTTCTCAAATCATCTCTAAAAAACACGTTATAGTCTTGGCTATTTTGTAAGGAAACAGGAAATGTCCTTTGCAACCAATATAATATATTATAACGTTTTTACCCTCTCCTAAACAAAATAAGTTTTGTGACATTTGCTGTTTTTATGTCAAGGTCTTCAATTTGAATGACACGAATAAAATTTACCAAAATTGTACATTAAAAAATATTCCTTTTTCGTTTTGATTGAACACTTTATCGGAACAATTAGTCAGCAATGGAATCAGAGTCGTAGAAATATCTATCGAATCCGAATCCAACTTCTTTTTTGTTATTTTCTGTTTTAGATAATCGTTTAACTCTTGATAAATATTAAATATCGACACATATATATCTTATTCGATACAGTGGTTCGTGAAATTACTGCCAAATTTCGTGACAGTATGTTTACGTATGGGAAATAAATTTAATTCAACTTACATAAATTGAAATCATTGTTAGAGTGGAAGGGTAAGGTAATGTCGGAAGTCGGTACATTTTTAGACTACTCTTAATTTATTTAATCATATTAAGTTACCGTAGCTATTTTAAATAGGTAAGTTTAGTCGGATTTGAATTCCTGCGATTTCGGAAACATTATAAAAGAAGATAATAGTATGTATTTGGAAACAGGGCAGTGTTACCGAAGTGGATATTTTTAAAACTATATTCACTTTTAGTATTTTTTTTGTTTAATTGTAGAAATCTGCAATATCACCACTTAATGACTCTATATCATCGACAAACCATTTTTGACAGCTGTTTGTAAGTAACATCATCTTCTTGCCGGATTGGTTTATTTATACGCTTATGAAAAACAACTCTTTTTATCAATAAGACTACTCTACTATTTGATAATAAAAATTATTGTTGATCGGTTTCTTACTAAGTCGCTTCTCCAGATTCCAAATTAATGGTGAATCCAAAAGTGATAACTGTGATATATATCCAATCTACTATGCCTTCTGGTTATTCAAAACAATCAATTTGTAGCATATATTTTTTTTGTTCTCTACACACTACATACTTAGTCTTTACTTGTTTACCATGAAAGAATATATTTGATATAATTTATATTTGATACATAATCTCAACAATTCAAATTTGATATATTTGATAGTCAATGCTTTCACGTTTATTAATCTTGTTTTGTGAAATCATATAAATAATATCATTTGTGTCCAGAACGTGAATGTATAAAATATCTGTTCATACAAACCTCAACGGCGCTAACTTTTATCAAGCTCTTCTCCGCAGAGGAAAACCAATTTAAATATTCCATTCATTATTTGCGTTCAAAATTAAAGGAAAACTTTACCGAACACGGGCACAAGAGAATCACGTAGTAAAGTTGTATGTGGGTATCTCTATTTACTGTCGGCGTTTATGTATTAAAAGGTAGCAGATTCCCGGGGTTGCTAGCTTCCACTCGCTTTATACTCCTCCACGTGTGTGTGAGAGGCAGATTCCTTGGGTGTGTGCGGGAGGAACAGTCTCCAGCGGTTGCCATGCCGACCAGACGTCAGAGGCTGCGTCTGTCTCGCTCTCATCTCCCGGCATCATCGATTCGTCTTCCGCCCCCTCCTCGTCCTCGTAGATACGCCGCATGCCACCCCACTGGAGGAGGCATTTTCTTAACGTTTTTTGTTGCAGGGAAAGCTTGAATGGATAGACATTGGCAGGTATTAAACGAGTCATAGATATCATGTTAAGATGCTATCGATAAAGTAATTTTGTTTTATAAGTCTACCACTTATTTGCCCATATTTTTTAAAATATAACATATCTCATAGATTTATTTATAAAATATAGGATATTTTTAAATTTTGATGTCCTATAATGACTTAAGTTTTCTAAATAAATTAACATAATCAAAATAGATAATATCAAAGGCTCTTGATGGATGTTTCAATGTTTATTGATTTAACTGCGATTTGTAAATATTATAACTAAGCAAAGACTACGTGCCATTATTATAACATTATTGACATTTTTTTTATTCCTGAAAAACATCTTTTATTTATTCTGTATTTATATCACACTATTCATAGTATATCTATACTTATACCCAAAAGCTATACATATCCGAATAAGTTTAATATTTTTAATAATATTACGCCCAACTAATTTATTATGATAATTTAATTGATATATATTATACTTATATATTCTCATTACAGTATAACTTATCGCTACTTCCTTTCCCACTATATTATATGATTTAATGGTAGTAGAATTTTCAAATTAAAACTAAATATACAATATAAGCGTTATTTCTAAAAATACAGTGTATATTGTATATAAATTTATTTAAATTATTATATTTTTTCATTTGCAATGTAAAATTTATTTGAAATAGAACAGAATATTGAATAATCAATGGTAAACATATAATATATGATTTGAGGTTCTCTTAGATTGATTCGCCTTATCAAATGCTTCGGAAAACTAGGTTCGTTTTCTTTGTAGCCTTAAGAAAGCCTATTTTATTTTCCGCTACGTGCCTCCCCACGTAATCCCAATAACATTTTTTCCTCACAGAATTCAATAAAATAATGTTTTTTCGCTATCCTCTCATTTCTTTTATTCGTATGTATTGGAGCATATAGAGGCTCGAGGAGTAGATATGAGTGTTATAGTATGATTTAGAAAACGAGAGTAATTTAGTTTATAAATATTTTAAGCGTATAACTAAATGTAAATCGTGACATGAATACAATTATCGGAATTGAATTCTTGTTGAAACAAATTGAATAATACATATACTTATATAAATATAATATATCAGCAGTTGGAGAGGTACATCACAAAACATAAGTTAGAACTAGGGCATCCTGCTAGCAAGATTTTTTAAATTGTCAAAAAAAAATGTGTAAACAATTTGTACCCAATTATGTCCATTGAAATATATATTCTGTATTTGTCCTGCAGAAATAGTCGTGATGGTCCTATTGGACATCCGGATCTGGTTTCTTGCCTAGAGAACTTTTATCAGTTCAAAAAATTTTTGCGGCCTCCTTTGCAGAAAAAGTTGACCACTTAATCCTTAATTGTTGCCTCACCATACAAAGTTTTGTGTATTTAAATTAATTGTTAGTTGATGAATTTAATATAATTATTGTGTACTCATCATATTTCTTTAAATGATACATTATTATTATTTCTTATTGTATCACTGAGGAGACATGATCTTCGGTGTGATACAAACAAGTTCATCGCATTAAAAAAAAAAGATAATATGTACCACGATAAATCTTGTAAATGAAGCCACGGAAAAAATATAAAAATCCTCATACAAAATAAAAATAAAACCTCGTGAAAAGGGATTTTCAGTTCATACAAAATAGCAGGATAGATAGGTGTGTTCCTAAAAACCCATAAAAGAACATAATACCAAGGTATAGATGATTTTATTTATTAACTAGGTATCAGAATATAAATAAAAAATATAATACAAAATTATAATAATTATGAACACATGCAATCACACAAAAAAATATTTGTAAAATATTTAGGTACCTAGGTATCTTCATAATAATGCAAACAGAATCTTTGTATTTGATTGCGCGTTTATTTTCTTCGATTGTTTTGTATTTTTATTAGTAATTGAAGACATGTTACAGTTAGATGACAAAAAATATTCTCACGTGTACATCTAAAAATAGAATAGTGGTCAACTTTTTTCCTAGATATTGTTGTAAAAAAACACCGTATTGTCAATCAAAATTGTCTGTTCCTGTCAACTCGCGAAATATGACTGAGAGAGAAAAGACAATATATTTATATCAATTATGTTTCAAATAAATAAATCGAACATACCTAGTCACTTGGCCGCTGAAAGAATTTTTTGTTTGTATAGTTCATTGGATAAAAATTTTCATTCTAATATAAATTATTCTTTACTATTTCATAGCGAATCCCGAAATCCCGGTATTGGTATTAAGTCAATCTCGGGATTATTGGATTGACTAATTGCTCCCGGGATTGGAATCCCTACTTAGAACGTCTAGCATGACGGTAGACAGATGACAGACTCTGCTAGATGAAATGCTTCGTATTTTTTACTTTACGTTCTTTATGTTGCTACATTTTTTTCAAATAACCACTTAATTCCATCTAATCTTAGGTCTGAAATGGTTACAGGCTTGCAAATCGAATAAGTGCTCGAAAAATTTGCCGTTCAGTGGTATCCTAACAAATCATAAAACCATGAATATTCCTACAATTTATTTAGAAAAGCATGCAGTGTCTATTTCTAATGTAATGCGTAGTAAATTTTTTCTTGTCACCACCTCAACTACTGTAACCAGTAAGAACAATTACCGAGAACATTACTCTTGATAACGATTTGATTCTATGCTCTTCGATGTTGCAATTCACTGGAGAGTCTCTGCTAAGAAAAATCCTCCAGTATTGTTGTATTGGTCAGTCTACCGTTTTAGTCTTCTACCTGGAAGTAAAATAGTAAATACATTAATCATAAGAGTTATTTAATACTGTATTATACTTTAAAACGAAAAGCTTTAAATAATATTATATTATTCCAAAATTATTGGTATTAAATTAATTGAATTAGTGGTACACTATCTCTCATTGGAATGGTTTAGGCCGCAATGTCTAGGCTGGAGAGAATCTGGAAAAGTAAGGCTAATAAACAAACACACCAAAATGCGTCTAGTACGATCGCTGGTCAAATCCGTATGCCTTTACGACGTGGAGACATGAACTCTAAAATCGAAAGACAAAAAGAGGATAGACGCATTTGAAATTTTGTGCTGGGAAAGATGCTGCGTATACCATCTACGGCCAAGCGCACAAGCACATCTACGTTTATACAAGACGCCTATTCGGATTTTTTGGCCACACCGCCCGCAAGCATACCGACAATCTCGGCTCGTCGTCAGAGGAGAGGTCGAAGGCAGATGGGGACGCGGAAGGGCTCCAACTCTCCCCACCGATAGCCGTCAGAGCAGTGGAATGCAAATGATCATTTTAAACGGAATTGTTGCGATAGGTGGAGGTCACGGTTCTCACCAGTGAGAAATACGACTAAAGATTAATCTCCTAAGATTGATTCACTGCACCTACTCAAAAAATTCATATTTGATAGAAAATAAACTATCACATCATTTGGTTTAACACTGTATTTTATGAAGACAAAATATGTACTTCAACTTGCCTCAATCATTATATGAAAGTGGTACGTATTTAAATAATTTTATAACAAACATGTCCCAGGTAAATCGTTCAATGGAATGTTGCTGAAGTAAGTGTGTATATCTGACAAAAATAAATATGGCCTTAACAAAGATACAGAATATTAATTAATTTATAATGTATATTGAACTCAGCTTATATATCGACACGCCCTGCGTATAATCACGTAAGTGCCACATACGTGATTATACGTCTTTTGAATGTCCTTTGCGCACTCAGTTCTATAGGCAGGCATCAAAAAACATTGCGAAAAGTACCTATTTCACCGATTTTTCGTAAAGTACAAACACGTCACTAGCCACTTACACGAAAGTCTTTACGTAAAATCCGAAATCCAATGTCGTATCGGTAATATTTCAAAAACTATAAATCTTTAAGCAAAACTTTATATAAAATAAAAAACTAGATTCAAAATAATAGCACTGTCCCAATTTTGAAGAAGATAGATGCAGCCGTTACTTTGCAACAGCGTTTTGAATCTTTGACACGCTCTCCTGTGAAATGTCATGTTTGCAGATACGGAATTATACGTAGGTAGTGTCGATACTATAATTACATTTTCGGCCTCAACTCACCCTACCTGAAAAATATTACAGAGACCTACGTACCTTCTTTGACAATGTATTTGCTAACCACTCACGAATGTTCGGATATAAACCTTGCTACGAGGACCTACAAGTAGATCTACCTCAGCATAAGTAGGTAGGTACATATATAATACATATTATATACATATGTATTTCGTGAAGCCAACAAATATAGCTAAACGCAAGCAAGTGATGTTGATTTTATCGAAAATGTTGTTTTTCATGATATTTTTCGTGTGATTATTTTAATATCAGATTTCAAATTTCACATCAAGGATTTTGCTAAATATTTTCGATATGTAATATTATGTATATTCAGATGAACAGTGGTTATAAATTTTCAGAAAATATTTAATAATATTTTCATTTGTTATATTAGACTTCCTTATTTACTATTTTTTCATTGATACAATATAAATTAAAAACAAATCTTGATTTTATAACTAATACTTTTTATAAAACGCACATATTTCATTAGTAGATCTATAGCCGAGTGGGAACTGCATATGGGTTTCGTTCACTCGTTTTTGTTTACATCCCTCGTCGTTGTACTTCTACAGATAGCTATAAGCTAACATATAGTCCTTTCCCAGAAATATTTTTTCCTTAACCTCTCTCTTCTCTGTATCCTCTTTCTCTTCGTTGCTAGTCGAGTGATTGACTTACAACCAGAACTCACTCAACAAGTTCTCTAAATATGTATCATGAAGAGTCATTATATGCCACACGAGGAGCGGACATGGTTCAAATAAATTGATAATTATAAAAACATATCGGTAAAAAGCGCTAGCAAATTGTTTATTATTTTATATCATTATTTGATTCTTTCCAAAACTTTTAAAATATCGAAATGCATGTTAGATTTTTACTACAATCTTTGAGTGTGTTTCTTGTTAAGTTAAAACGTAAAACTTTTTGATGAAAAGTACACTTTTCTATAAGATAATGTGAAATCTCTAGTATCTTGGGGTGCCTGCCTGCCTTAGGTTTCATAATAACTCACTTTTAACACAACTGATATCAATAATACTCTTATTTGTAGCTCAAGCCAATAATGCCAAATGATTTAACACATAATATTTGAATTATTCCGTCAAATTATCGCAGATGCGGTAAAATTTTAAAAGCTTATAAAAAAGAACTTTAAAAGCTTCCTATATCCTAATGTTTTTTGCTCTCTGGAAGCGGCAAAGAGGATAGCGGCTTGGAAGGTTTCAAAATGTCTAAAGCGCCAATGTCTTACCGCCGCGGATAATCCACATTTCGAAAAGAAAATTCATATTGCAACGTTTCGTGAAGAAATCGTGCCAACGTTGGAAACCTTGGCCAGGTCTGTTGCTTTCATCTAAGGAGTGGATGAGGGTAAACTCTACTCTTATATATCTGTCATTCTATCCACAGTTATGTTCAACTGTTAGTATTACACAAGACTTTTTCAAAATCATCGACACCATCGATTATATTTTAGTTGCATCTCTGAGTATACTCAGTCAGAATCTTCCAATCATAAATTATTCAAGTATAAGTTCACCAGAAGGTTCAAATCGGTTTCTATCGACAGTGTAAATATTGAGCTATTCACCATTACAAAATTATATCAATACATAATTTATTAAGAATTTCATGTTACATATTATTTTCCCATGAGTATCGGTTTCACTACTTTAGATAACGTTTCAACAGATAAAAATTTCAATATATATATATCTGTAATGTATTTACAAGCTAAATTATAATAACATAACAAGCTAGAGTAAAAGAGAGAAAAAATAACTTTGGTAAAATGAATTCAAAATCCGATAATAAATAAAATGATATGGTTACCCTATTACCTATTATAATCGAGTTCTAGCAAGTAAATGCTAATTCAATCAATAAATAAAATGTATTAAAATAATAATTTGGAAGCGATTTGGGTGTGTTAATGTAATAGTATTTGATTAACAAACTTTGAAATTATAATAATTGTCATTAACCAAGGAATTATAATTATAATTTACACTTAGTAATAACACTGTTTTCATAAAAATTTGTAACATGAAGCCTAGTATTCACATTTTGTCATGTTTAAATCAGCACAAATTCATTCAAAAATATCGACAAAATATTATGTTATAAATATATTTCTTTGGACATTTTTATATAGAAATATATCGTTTTAAAATGAATCACATCTGAAAAACCTTAATGTTGTTGAGAAAAGCATAATTAATTTATACTGTTATATTACGAATGAATAAAAGGTTAGCTTCAAAATTGTGAAAATGGTATGTTTATTAAAACTCACCAAGTGTTCTCACTTTATATTTTATTATCTTTTTTTATGATGTAACATGTCCAACGTGCATAACACCATTTAGATTTTTTAATTATCAATATATATTTCTTGCGCCTTTTTAATACAACCTAATCTTATGTAACATACACAATATTTTATAATCGGTAGAAAAATATTTACGATCCACCCGTGAAATACAGCCTTTGGTCTACTTTAACACAGACGTGATGTGGGATCTCAAAGCTCCTTGGAGCGTAATGTGCCTTTTTTAAATGGAATCGTGAAAGTTAGCTTTTTGATGGCAAGGGGCGGTGGAAAAGCTCTCTCCCCGGCGTGGCAGGAGGCACAAACGTTCGCGGAAAAGCACGAGGCCAACATGTATATGTGAGGGAGGCCAGCGTCTAGTGTCTAACGTTTCTATTAGCCGGGAGTTTATTGGTTGCCTTGATTCAAAGCGAACAGAACTCGCTGGCAATTATCTCGCTTGGGAGGATACCGCTGCGTTTACCTCGCTATGTTATGATGCTCTGGTATTTTTGGTCTTTTCATATCGTTACCTGCTTCGAAAAATCCACCCTCAGCCATCGTACCGCAACTTATCTATGCATGCGTAAGATTTTTCAATTGAATAAAAAAGCCATTTTTCTATTATTGTAAACTCGCGGCTTATTTCAACATGTAGACTTACATACATTTACTTGTTTATTCATTTAATTTAAGCTGTAATTATCGATATCGTTTTTCTAAACTTCAAAAAGAGAATATTTTTATTTTTCGATATTACTCGTACATACTAATAATGTATCATTGCTATATACAACAACTTTCTTAGTGATTATTTCATTATAAATACCTCAAAATTATATATACTAAACTGAGGTAGCAGAGTAGTAACAATTCTGTATCTATAACGAAAAGAGCGTTAAGTCCAAAATCATTACTTTTCAGAAGAGTCAAAATCAGATTTGCGTTTGTATGAACTTTTTGTCGGCGAACGTGGCGCAGTTGGTTGTGTCGCTGGCTACGGTTACGGATGTCTCGGGTTCAATTACCGGTCCGGACGGTTTTCATAGATTGATCTTTCAATCGATTTATGGACTTCCGTTCGTAGTCTGAGTCCTCCCTACCACCCATTCCATCCTCACGGGGTGTATCGAGAGCGATTAGCTAACCACTAGTCCTGTAGTTATTTTGGCATATTCAACTCATTTTTCAATTTTTAAGACTTAATGGCCTTTTCCATTCGCTCCCAGAATTATTATTGGATTGTATGCTTAGATACTTGATAAAATAAGTGAATTCAATATCATAATTGCGGAATAATAAATACTAAAACTTAATTTGAGATCTTGTATTAAATATAATGAAATCCACTTGTTCTCTCGTTGGGTTATTAAAAACCACTATCTTCATGATCAGTATAACAAAATCAATGATACAAAACAAATATATGCAAAATATAACAAAAATATCTCAAACTCGATTTTTACTCATACTTTTTGATGGAGACATCTGCGGCTGACTTTGATTGACTAAATTAAGTCCAACGTCATAACTGCCTGTAACAATGATTTGTCTCCATAGTGACGACATAAAACACCAAAGAATTTCAAACAAAGGAAAAAACCAATAAGACATCAGTTTTCGAAGACGTAAATCAATGTTACCAACCATCGTAAATACTCAGATATAAAACATCGGATAAGTGGAAATGATATTGGAGTACGTATTGCCACCAAGCACACGTATCGTATGTGGACTGCATAACCAGTGTCGCGCCCTGGAATAGTGCACTAAAGAAATGGATTCAAATTTTAAAATGTTTATTTTAGTAGATTTGTGATTGAATTAGCTTTACCAATAAATCAAATTCCAATAGGAATTCTCAATATGACTTTAATATTTGATAATTTTAATCGAATATCCATCGACATCTTAATGCATTCCAATAATTTAAAAATGTAAATACTTTTTAGTGTATTTTATAGCAGATTGCCAGACATTAAATTATTTCTGCAATTTTAATTTATAGTTAAATTAACATCAAACTTTTGGGTAAGGTGTAGGATTTCAGAATTAACTATAAGACATTTCATTCACCAAATATCTTAAGTCTAAAGATATTTTTAGTATATTAATTTTAAATATTAAATTAACTTGATTTCCATAATTTAAATAATTATCTCAATTAATCAAGAGTAACACAAATTTATTCCACTTGATAAGCAAAATTTGAATTTGTCATGGAATAAAATTAATCTGTGGATATAAAGAAATTATCAATTTTCTCTATCTATGTAAATTTGATAATTTTATCTTTTATTATACATACATTAAAAGTAATGGTCAATAACTAAAATTCATATATTTAAACGAAATAATATTTGAAAGGTTACGTCTGAGCGTGTAAGTCCATTTATTTAAATATAATAGAAAGATATTTCCCGCTACTGATCACGCACCACCTGCTGCGAATGGTCGCCTCGGAAACTACATATTATATGACACGTGTGGCGGTGAAAATATTGGCGATGTCCCGAGGAAAACTTTTCCGGGGTCGCCGTTGATATATTTTATTGAGGCAATATAACCTACCTGCCAACCCTCCTCCGCATTGACCTCTGTGACAAGAATAACATATTGAAAATCTTTTTTTCCGGGCAGAATTACTTCGCTGTCTTTACTACCGGATAACATTTATTGATTCGGCTTATTTAAGGGAGAGCGATCCCTTTACAATAATAAACGAACGTGATAAACATAGTTTACTATAATAATATAACTACATGCTATTTCTAAATTTTATTTGGTTCGTATAAGTAGGCTAAATAAGAATGTTTGTAAAATTAGTTTATACAATGTTGCATAAATCCCTATAAAATATGATTAAATATTATAATCAGATGAGTAGAATAGAGAAAAAAGTATCTTTACTTAAATTGAACAATTGAGGAGCTTGGTGGAATAACAACTTAAAGACCTTTAATTATATCTGAATTATATAAATAAAGCACGCTACAGTCAATTAAGTTGCGGCACCTCACAAGTTTTTCTTCCGTCTAAGATTATGCGGCCATTTTGGTAGTATTGTAAATTCACTTTTATTTTTCAGATATTTTTTTGTGAAAGAATATTTTCGTTTTTACCCATAAACATACACCATACAATACAAAAAATAGTAGCAGACTTAAATACTATAAATTATGAATGGTGTTCTCTCCCTTAAATGCTTCCTTAGACCAGAATGTGCCAAACGGCTTATTAGTGTTATCTACTACAAATGAATTTAAGGAATATGTGAATTTTATTTTACTAAAAAGAAATTTATTACAATTTTTCATTTATCATTCCTTCTACCTAATTTTTATTTAAAAAAACAAGTATTGTTTTCATTTTTATTTTACTAGGTGGAATAACAACTTGGGGTCATTTTCAAGGCTTTCATTTTTTTGACTAGAATATAAATACAATATTTTTTGCATTATTTTAGTAGTTGAATAGTGGACAAATATTATATCAAAAACACTAATATGTAAATATATCCTATAGCCTATAGTAATAAGAAAATATTTAACACAGTTGAATATATCAGAACACGATTTCGGGGGTTAAGTGGTTCTTCCACTAAGAACCTCAATTATTGATAATGGAAGATATCTAGAGTGTAAAACTCGTGTCTCCCAAAATAGTAAAAATTAGAACTAAATTACACTTATAAGGTTATTTTTCTAACATATTCTGTTAATATCATATTTTTGAATGGCTTCTGATAGTATTACATTAAGTATTATAAAAATATTACTAGCTGCCCGGTACTATTCTCTACGAGATCACGGGATATCACCTTATACAGCTGTTCATTTGTTAATACTAATCACAGTCACACTTAGAACTCCTGGTTTTGGAACTGGACTTCTAGAGATCACTGCGAGACGACTGGAGACTGATTCATATATAATATAAGGGAAACTATGAGTGGCAACATTCGTATTACATGTAACCGGTAACCTATTCCAGTAAATGTGTGATAGGACTGCGTCCTTAAGTTCTATTAAACGACGTATGTGATTTCTAGATACGCCAACTTTGTTGATGTCGTATGGTCCTTGATCGATGGAATAGTAACACAAAATATATATAATATAAATGATTTTGTAAGCCTTTTTGCAGTTATAATATACTCAAAAGATAAAAGCGAAAATAAACAATCATTTAAAAACAAAAACACGTAAAACGGACGTAACCTCATGGAGAACAAAAGGCGTGAGGTTACATATACCACGAAATACCCCTTATGATTTTAATATATTTGACTACCATATTTTCGATGCATTCGGTGATAGTTAGTGGAAATATTTTTTTATATAAAAATAATAACTTTGTTATTCCGATAGTTGTGTTACTAGGTGTGATACGTGTTTCAACTCTCCGAGAAGCATCTTCAGGCTAAATCCGTCTACTTCTGGTGGTTTATGTGAATTTTTCGAAATGTTGTATAAAAATATCATCAAAGTATTTACATTTGTACTCTTTGTTTTTAATAATTTTTGTAGTTGTAAACGCTAATCATAAGCTGAAGATATTGCATTTTCAACTGATACGTATTATCAATAAATGATCGTAACTTTACAACAAGTAACAACAGAATCCATTTTGTAAGGACTCGACGTGAAATAATTTCCTTACATAGTAATTCAAAAGAGTTGTTGGAAGAAGAGTTGGAAAGTATGAAAACATAAGGACATGGCCTTCAATGAAAATTGTTTTCGAAAAATTTAACTTCATATTATGCAGATATTGGGACTAGAGTTTTCAACCCGCACAACAAGCGCAGACACCTGCGAGTATGAAAACTGTATATTATAGGTATATTTAATATGATATGCTTCATACATTATACAATTTTAAATTAGTGAATAGGAGCTATAAAAATTATCTTAAAATTCAAGTTGAACAACTGCGCCCATTCATTATAGAAAAAGATCATTCGCTGAAAAGATTAAAAGAGTTCTTGGGATCCTTTTACTAAATTTTCCCATGTTTCATCTCGTCACATTTAATTAAATCGAAGAAGGCGTTGTCCTGAGTCTTGGTCGTAAATATCTGCCCTTCGGCAAATAGAAACCTTGTCCATCTGCCGCCAGCGACTTTGAAGGTTCTGGCAATCGCCTCCCAAACTTGAGCACTTTGTTGGCGGACAAGTAGAGCCAGCTAAAAGCGGGTGACATGATTTGTTACCCGCCCAATAGAATCGCTTGATACCAATGAGACTGTATCAAGATCTCTCAAACTATTCACTAAATTCAATTTATTTGACAAATTGTCGCCGCATGATTGATTAATAGATTATACGTCTTATCGAAATTGTTGTTATGACAGTTATGAAAAAAATACTACAAATAATCGAGAGATTATGTTTACAATTCATATTTTTTATAACACATCAACAATCATTGGACTTGGCGTATTCGACAAACCAATCACAAAGTTAGGAATAAAGAAACTTTTTTAGGACACAAATCCAAAGTTTTTAAGAAATGTCTATGTAAAAATACTATGTAACATTTCTATAACTAATATAAAGAAAATTTCATTTTTATTTTGAAGAAAGATTTTATAAAAAAGCCAGCAAAATATCACTGCTGAAATAAAAAAGGGATAATATATAGAAAATACGTTAATGATAGAGAATTTTCAACTGTACTAAATATAAAATTGTGGAACAAGAGTTATTATTATTTGATTTAAATTAAAAAACACAACTTCTTGCTAAATGAAACTGGTCTACCTAAAAATTAATTTCATGGTTGAAAAATTTACTCAATTAATTCGTTTTTTTTCTGAGTTTTCTTTCTAGACTTCACGCGAAATTGTTTTTCTTTATATTTTTTAGTCTTTAATAAATGACATAATAATTAAAATTTATTTAATGCCAATATAATATATACGACTATTTGTCTGATACGTGTTTCGCATGTTAGTAAAGCATCGTCACACTAACTCTATGGTAAGTAATTAATATTGTTATGATTTCTAAGACATTCCTTTCATTAGAGCAATTAATTATCTTTCATCATTTTGAGAATCCACGTCTTACGAAAAGCGATGGAACGATTTCCAAACTTCTCAGTGTAATGGCAAAACTTTGACGAGTTGCTTACTACGGTCAACAAATTAATAATGTGCCAGATTGTTGAATCATTTAACATTACTATCGACACTCAATTTCAACACATTTTATTATTTAATTGCATTAATCGAATCGTAGAACTGACTATTAACGTAAGAATTTGTTTCACATAAAGAAAGTGAAATTTATTCTTTACACAGACAACTTATATATGCAAAAATCCTTTTATACTTGATGATGAAAGTGATAGATATTATTTCCACTGCCAGTAGAATATTTTTCATGAATCCTAATAGTATTATCCCTTATGCGCTTTAGCTTAAAAGTAATTCTCATTTTCTTCGACTACATATTATCAAACAGACAATATGACAGGTCCCAGTTTTGCAACGTTGCGAAAACCATGATTTGAGACGTTTTGATTTATGGTAATTCATTTTTTAAATGCATAAGCAAACAAATATTAGTTTGTTTAATTTCGTTTATGTAAATCCGTGGAGTAAATTCAATAATAACAAAAGCATTCTAGGATAGTTCTTTGGAATCTTTCTACCGCCCCAGACAAAAGGTCATATTGACCCACGGTTGCTACTTAGGTCGGTAGAACTGTTACAAATTACAAAAAGGGTCCATTTTTTAATTTCTTAACTGCTAGTACATCGCATTGTTGATTCACCAGCCACCACAAATGATTCTACCAGTCCATAAAGCACACCAATCTGTTAATTGTTGTGGATGCAACGGCGTTTCAAAAATGGATTTTCATCGATCCAAATCCGGCAATTTTGTTTGTTGACGAAGCCATTCAACCAGAAATGAACCTCATCGCTGAACAAAAATTGTCGGTAAAAGTCAGGATTAGACGCAATCTTTTTTTCGCCCCATTCACAGAAATTGTGACGCACGCGATGGTCAAGCGGTCTGTTCATGGTGAAATGGCAAACAAAACTGAGCACAAATCAGTTGTCAGCTGTCAAATTGGCGGTCACTGGAAAAAGTACTGCCAGTTTAAAAACAACCTCTAAAAAAATCCCTTTACATACAAACACTCACTAGGCTTTGAAATTAGTCAGCCAATTAGTCGAAGAGGTATTCACTAAAGCTACGCATACATCTGGACATTCAGTGTCTAGAGCAGTGTCAACGCTGTCCACATCTGGATACAAATAAGTTGCTAGAGCGATCTAGCTAGAGCAGTCTAGCTAGAGCAGTGTTCCGAGCGTTCACATCAGTTAAAAATAGTCGACCTTGGATGCAGCCGAGCGGGAGAGTAATAAAGTTATTACCACTTTTTTTAAAGTCTGAAGTATTTTTTTATTATTATATGGACAATTGCTGAAATGTTTTGTTGGTATTACGAAGTTATATTTATTGCATGGTAATATATTTAATATGCAATAAAAAAAATCTGTGGCGCAGTTGGTAACGTAGTTGGCTAATTCTTTTCCGTTTCAAGTCCCGGTACGGACAGTTTCATAAAGCGATTAGCTAACTACTCGTCCTGTCCTAACCCTATCCTTCTAGCCCTACTGTCTTCGAAAAGGGGGTTGAGGTTGAGTAACAAGCAGTTATCATAGAAAAATTCTGTTGAGATACCTCCGTTAGGAGACCATATGCTCCACGTTGGGAGCGGACATGGAAAACAAAAATATTTATTTATAACAAAAGAAAAACATTTCTGTTTATAATACTGTCTAATAATGTTGGCTACGTGGCGCAGTCGGTAACGTTGTTGACTACGGTTACAGATGTCTCGGGTTCAAGTCCCGGTGCGGACAGTTTCATAAATTGATCTTTCAATCGAGTTATGGATTTTTGTTCGTAGTCATGAATGTTTGTGATGTCTAAAACTCTCTCCCACCCATGCAATCGACAAAAACAGGTCGTAGCGAGAGTGATTAGCTAACCACTAGTCCTGTCCTAGCTCTTCGAAAAAAGTCAGCTTGAGCAACTGAGTAACAAATTCTGTTGAGATGCCTCCATTAGGAGGAAATATGCTCCACGTTGGGAGCAGACATGGTAAAAAAATATGTATGTAACTATAAAAAATGGTGCTTTAAATATGGATACAACTTCTTATTCACTTATTATTTATATGAAGTTTTAACGGCTTTTTATGAAAAGTATTATTATTATATAATTACATATAAGAAGTGATATCATGTAATTACATAAAAAATATCATTATTGTTGAGGCAGAAGAAGCTCTTCTTCATATCTGACGAAATAGTTTTATTGATAATCACCTTAGGTTGTATCAAATAAAAACAAAGAAATTTTGACATTGTTTTAATCTAGCCAGCATTGAATTTTTTGCAGTAATCATATAATAACCCATTTCTCGGATAAATGACTTTAAATGGAATTAATTATTATAGACATATGAATTTACAGTTTTGATAATACGTTTAACACATATAATTTAATACATAATAATCTATATTATAAATAATACATTTGGCAACTATGTACTAATATTTCAAATGATCTTTGTTATTAAATTATATTAATATTTTGCAATGCTTCAAAATATGTTCATCGGTAAGTTATTTTAAGCGACTTCTTTTCTGTTAAGCTATTAAGTTTTGAAGAAATTCTTTACCTATTCACTGAAAGGTCAGGCATCGTTCACGTTGCGCTCTAACTAAAAATTTCCAACGGGTTTGAAAACTGCTAGAGTAACTGAGACACTGCAACACTGACTGTCGACACTTCAATTTCAGCTAGACTGACGCGGTGACACTGCTCTATTTGATTATCCACACTTGGACACTCTGTCTGGCAACTGATTGCCTAGACTAAAGTGTCCAGATGTATACTTAGCTTAATAGTTAACAGTTGTTTTCTAATGAAAAACACAACGAATCATATGCTTGCTTGCTAGCGTTTCAAATGCTTCACATTTCCATTTACACATTTTAATGAAAGTCTCCGATGAAAAACTGAAGGAGAAGAACTGTCAGACACAATCTACAAATAAATATACTAGAAGCCACAACTATGACATAGGTAATGGCATCGTTTTTTAACAAAGTTCAATTTTTTGAGCAAAGACAAACTTTCAAACAGGTATTATTAATTTGACCTTGTAATATGTGGAGTGGGTGGGGGCAGTTACTGAATGACAGTAATTTCATTCGATTGCGTTGTGACTTGTGACGCAATACATTACTATGCCGTTTTGCAGGTTTCAGTGAATTTATCAGTGATTTTATAGTTTTTTGTTCCTGTCTTATTATGTTTGTGCATTATTTCAAAATCCATATCCGTTTTCAAGGTGTGCTTATACGTAATGAAATATTTTAACCTAATGATACAATTTCAATAGGAGTCTGCTTGGGATTCCGACAGCTGTGGCGAACTGGTGATGCACAACCGCGTTTTCTTGTCGTCTGAGTAAATACGCTATAATTTATTTCCTGTCAATTAATCTCGAAGAATCTTCTTATCATCAAGTATTATTTTTCCACCGATACTCGATATGCAAATATAAGTAATTCATATTAATTTACGGGAAAATTTCCCTATTGAAATGTTTATTTACAAAATAATATTATTTAGATACTATTTTCATACAGATTAGTATTATTTAAACTTATATAATTAGATTTCGAATATATGGTAAGGATAATATTGTGCTTCCTGGCAAATTGTCTTTGATGTACGATCCGCTTAAAAATTATGACATCCGTATAAAATTTTCATTTCACGAATTTGTCACACCTACTCTGTGCGGTTCCGTATTTTTGTTTGTGTGGTATCTTTTGCTTTAACTCATATTTATAGTTCACAGATAATATCAGAGGAAATAAAGATAAACATATGTATGAAAAATTTCGAATTATCTGTTATAAGAGAATAAACAAAAACAGTTCATTATTTTACGGTGATAGCTAAGAAAAGTGCTTGTTTCTATGGACATCATTCTCTTTTTCAATAACGTCCCTACCGTTATTATAAAAATTACTTCTTCTTCTTCGTCATTATTTATTTTCACTAATGTGGGTACGTAAAACAACTATTTAACATTACAATTGTCAACAAAATGAAAAAATAGCAAATATTTTCTTATCATTTTTCTGTAAATACGATATTCGATTTATGGAATATCGTATTTCAATCAAATTTAAATTAAAAAAATAATTATTTAAGAATAATTAGGCATGTAAGATGACAGAGCCGTCGTCTTCAGTTTGTGGTAATCGTTTGACATGTATACGGGCTATTAAAAGATAAATTTAAATACTATCTATCGTTATATGGATTATTTGAAAACATTATTTTGACGTCATTTTGTCTGCCGATCGAATTACGACACTCACAATCAGCAAAGCTATAATATAATGCAACTATACTAAATATGTATGTATTATATTAAATGAATAATTACATACACACCTATGTTGGAATTATAACTTATTCTCATATTTGCGTATGTGGTTCACTATTTCCAGTTTTTTATTTGTTTAAAAAACAAATATTTATAGATCATATGTCTCTGATAAATTAGTATATGATTTAGTTTTCAATATTGTGTTTAGTTTAATTTAATTTATCTATCGTCGTTCAACGTCGAGTCGTGTAACAGATGTTGATGGTATACGTTAAGTATCGAGAACGATAAAATATTAATTTGGTGTAAAATTAACATCCTGCTCACATATTCCACCAGTGCGTGTATAAATGTCTCTCACGCTACACTTTATTTGTTTTCCACTAAATGGTTGATTTGACTTCACCGCGTTAACCAATTTGACACTTTAACGCCATACAAATATTAACAACAATAAATTATTTTAAATAATATCACAACCAAGAATTGAAATATTTACAAAAATAAAATGTAATTAATTGTGTAATTAGCAACGCTATGATTATTAGTACTATTATCGTTTATATCTTACCTTAAGTTGAGAATTAGAATCATTGTTTAACTTAGAAAAAAATAACCTCGCGATATAGTTAGTCTGTAGAAGCTTATTAAAGAAACGAAACAAGTGTCACATTTAGAAATACAGCCAGTGGAATAACAATGTTTTCAATTTTATACATATTTTTTGCACTATTTTCATAATTTTTTATAGCAATCAGGACCATTTCGCTCATCGCAAACATTGTCAAGTGATCAAAAAAATATTCCGTCAGGTTTAATTATATAATATTATGCAAGGTAAACGTACCAGTAGTCGACCACTTAAAAATAACGATTAACGTTTAGCATTGGACCGAATGCTGATAGAGCAAGTGGTATTGATAATAAATCAAATGTCTTAATTAATATGATGAGACAAAAATTAGGAAACGGTCTGTTACAAAAAAATTGTGTTAAATTTTTAACAACCATGCTTATGTGTCAATAGTTGACCAACAAAAAATTGAAATTTTCAGTAGCTGACCATGTCTAATCAGAGGGTTTCATGACAACCTTTCATCAGAGTTACCTCAGAGCTTTCTGTACGACCACTCTTGGTTGAATCAAGGAGAATATGCTTGCATTCACGGATATCCTTAACAATTCTTTTAAGAAATTTAAAATAAAATACTTACTGCATAAGATGTTGTTTTCAAATGGCCGCTATGACACCCCAATGACATATAGGTGATGTGTCAGTTCCTAAATCCGACAAAAGTTAGTTTCACTTCTCTTAAATCTACAATTTAGAGCAACCCCGCGTCTACGTTTCTTATTTTGGGCACTTTTATTGAAAAAAGGTCTATGGTACATTGTCAACTAGCAGTACATTTATCGTATGTCACAATAGTTCTAATAAATTAATTGTAACACAATCTTAATACAAATAATCATAAATAGAAAATTTTCTATTATGTTTGCGATACGTAAACTGACATAGATTTTTTAACCATATCCCCTACCTATTCGGAGTATATAGCCATCACACGGTTCCTCCAAGATTCTCTGTCCCCCGCCAGTGTTCTTGTTTCCTCTCAGGTCATCCCAGCGTCCAGCAGCTCCGCCGAGTACATCTTATGGATGGTCATCAGTAACCTTCCAGGTGGACGGAATCCATCCAGTTGGTAGAAGATCCGCATTAAATTAGAGTTTTTTGGACTACATAAATTACTTATAAATTAGAAAAAGACTATATAAATTACTTAAACGTTATATTTAATTAAAGAATCTCTCTACCGTTCATATTCTCAAATACAGTTCCTAGCAAATAAAATAAAATATAAATATTTATCTCTATAGTGGTCCTTAATGTTTTATGAGTTAAACAGATCCAGTCGGCGCTTTTCAAGAGAAAGAACAATTTTACGCTCACATCTGATGACACTAAAACAAAATTAGCAATTCCGAAAATTGACACAAAATTTTCGAATGTTTAATTTAAGACATCGACTGAGGGTGCTGCTTTTGTACATTTCCTTGTATTTTTGTCACTATCGACCCGGGTTTCACCTTTCGGCATATTCAGGCATTCGAGTACAGGAGTCCTAATCTAGTCAGGGCGTAAAGCAAATAAAAGCATTTCTGAAAAACATGTGTCAACTGTTTGCTAGACAGGTTTGAAAACTTTACTATTTCCATTTAAATAAAAGTACAATAGTGTAAACAAATATTTTGAGAGTGCAATTATTTAAAAGAAAAAAAAATATTTCGACGTTTCATATTTTTTATTAACGAATGAAAACGATTAACGGTTTTCGCGAATGAGAGAAAAACCTACTAATTCCTCTTAAATGTATGATTGATTAATTTTATAAATTCGACAGTGTTCAAGCCGTTTTTAATCATAATAATTTATTATTTTATTTTAGGCTATTGATAAAAATACCAATTATATTCATTAAGGTCATAAGAGTATAAATACATTGTTATTTTCATCATTAAACATTTAATACCCATCGAGTGCTTTAGGGTAATTCTAACTTCTCAAATACTTACGCAATAGCATTTAGCCTAAAAAAATAATGTTTTACATATAAAGCATGCTTCCAAAAGACGTGTAATATGGAAATTAATACATTGGTGGACTCAGATAATTTCTCTTTATCACGCCACATCACCGATACCTGAAACGCAACCCATTTCGAAAAAATATATTTCTTTAAATATGCTTATAAAGTTATAGATAAAACCAACATAGGCTATTCAGATTAGTAGATATAAGACATATTTACGTGTTGTATTATTGTTATAATCTAGTAAAATTGACAAGATAACGCTTTCGTTTTTATTAATTTTCATTCAGCGGTAATGCCAGGGTATCCAGAACTACGGAGTTGTATTTTGAATTCTTAAGATGCCAATCACACAAGTTTTCTGTGACCATTCTTACATATTTTTTTCTTTGAGATTGTCTTACACCTAATGTTTATTTTTTTTCAATTTATTTACAGACACAATATGAGAAAACAACAAACGACATAATCTGATTATTCAGCGAATAAGTGAAGCGAAACAATTTGATTTGTATGGAATCTAGGTGCGTTGGGTCGATGTGAAAAATAGTGAATATAAATTACCGTGCGCGTATCGGGGTCTTATTATCGATGATATTTAACCATCACCGCTGAAAATACAGCAGTATTGATGCATCTTGTAGTTGATGACATCGTAATGGTAATCAGGTTCAGAATTAAAAATTACATTAGGCAACATGTATAAGAAAATCTTTCATTTTATGAATATTGCAGTATACTTCATGGGTTTTTGATAGCTACATTAGTGGAATATGTTCGTCACCATTTTGTTTTCAAGTGATAGGCGGGCGTGGGCATGACCATATTCTTCGTAGTATCATCCCGCCCACGAGATGCGCTTCGTCTCTATCTCTTTGCATCGCGCAAATGCTATCAAACAAATATTAAGTTAAACTAGATAAGCATACATCTGCAATATCAAATACATAAAAGCATGTAGGTATAAACTTTAAACAACATCAACACACTTAAAAAAAACATTTACTATAACTAGACATTATTTTGTAAACATACATTTTTGATTATTCTCCTGTTTATTCCTGCATATTCTAAAAATATAATTCAACAACCCTTCTTCTGTTTTTTTTCTAATTTATGATTTTGTTGAAAAGTTTTAATTTGTATTGTTATTTGTGGCTTATTGCTGACTCAATGAAAAACTAGGGTTTCTACAAAATAAATCTTTAGCTCTTCGTAAGCTCAATTTCTTTTTGAGTAGTATCTAACCAATTTCGCTTAATAAGAACGCAAACCCGATATATAACATAAAAATACTATAAAAAGTGTAATAATATCCTAATAATATATTGTTATGTAAATTGAATCATGATAATTGTTTGACAAAAGATATATACAATATTTTTACTGTACGCTAAACAGTTAAGTGAAATAACGTTCCTGTTTTCATATTACTTCACATAGGGTCATTTCCCCAGAGGTCGGCCAGTTAAGCGAGAAGTGTACTTTCAAAAGGGATTTTGAGTCAATGAATGATAAATACATATTTTGTTCAATGATATTTCATTAAACAGGGATTAAGTAATGTAACCAACTAAAAATAAAATGGTTAATATTGTATCAAACATAAAATAATAGAAGTTTACAAATAAATGCCAATTCTCCCAGTGGTCGGCCATCACTATGAAACTTCATGAATATCGCGAACGAATTTACGGAATGTGGACAGAACAGTAAAAACAATGATTCAAAGCATGACAACATACAGTATATTTTGTTAGCGATCCCAATACAAGATGAATTTGTCGAAACCTGCGAAGTAAAAATGTTTTTAAGTTTTAAGCTCAAAAGGCATACCACTGGCGACGGACGACTTTAGGAACACTCGCCCTAGTTTATAGTGATGTCAAATACTCGGATTATATAATCTGATATCTCGGTCAATCTATTGAAATACCATTGGAAAAAAATGATGGTTACTTAATGTAATAATAACCACATTTTTATGAGAGATAAAATCAGAATCCATACGGAGAAAACCGTCTATATAAAATTTTCGTGCGCAACAACACGAAAGAACAAAACTTGTTCTGCAAAAACATCGTGAGACAATTTGTCATGATTGTAATTTCAATATGAAAAGGCTATTAATGTAATGTTTATTTAGATACAACTTTCAACTATTTCGTTTTAATATAAGTTTCAGGTTGGTGATTGTTTTAAATCTTGATATTTGAATTAATTACATTGATATTGTTATGTTTTATTATAGTGACATTTTTTCTCGCGCTCTTTCTGCTGGCAAATGACTGTATTATATTATTAAGATTGGCCACTAAATGCGCCATTTATTAAGTAAGGCTTTCGAATAAACATTATTTGGTCACGAAAACCCACCGTGCCAATCTAAATTGTTTATTGCGATGATTTTATCCGTTGATTGCAATAATCGCTCTCAATCGGATTCGAGTGGTATGTTTCAGAAGCCATACACGAAAACTCACGACGGATCTAAAACAATGCCTCTAGGGATTCCAACACGAATATTCGATTTCTGAATATATTCGGCCCTTTCTTAACGATTCGATATTCGAATATTTGGACAACTATTCGAAATGTTAATAATGACGAATAGTTGGTATACCTAAATGCCATATAATGATATTAGATAAGCTGTGGACTGATGTTGACTCAAACTTTAGTCTATCGTCACTTTCAGATTGGTTTCTCGTAAGCGTCACATCTCAACTTAACGAAAGAAAGTCAGGTCTAAGACATAATCTGCTGTTGGAAGTTTTGAAAGTCATATTTTCGATTCTTTCGAGTTTTTAGTAATATGTTAAAAAAATAAATATACTGTATCAAAATATCAATGCCAACTTTTGCGCCAGGCGGTTCGTCCTCCAACTGAGACCACTGTCATTAGTGTCATTTATACGTGTACTTACAATTATGTAGAAGATGTAGTAGAAAATTGATCGCGAGCAATTTCGTGTGCAGAAAATTCATTGAAGAAAAAATTGATACCCAAAATAGAAGGCTCAACAAACAACAATATAATTTAAGACATCGACTGAGCGTGCTTGATGGAACTTCAATATACAATTTGGATTATTGACATTTTGTACACTTCCATGTATTTTGTCACTAACCACCCGGGTTTCGCCTTTCGGCATCTTCAGGCATTCGAGCACACGAATTGACTCGAACTGACAGGCAGTAAACAGTGTCTAACGTTTATATAGAAGATACAAATACGACAAATATTATTTACTAGGCAAAACATTATACGTCTGAGAGCCACACTGCTCTCAGACGTATAACACTTCACCTCGTAAATACCATTTGTGTTAACATTTCGAGAACCGCCTTAATCCATAAATCCTTATCCTTAACCGAATTGGCAAGGAATATTCCTTGCCAATTCTGAATGAACAGCTGAACCTTCCTAATTCTCCGTTATTATATCCTATACGTTGAAACACCTAACAGATGTCACTAAACGTGGAATGATTGTATATATTTACCCTTTCGTCGAATTGCATCCCATCGAAACCCACAATGCTATTATAATTGTAAAATCACTGGTAATTCTAAAAGAAGTTGGAAAGCGGCAATTCGCCACTCTGTTAATGTGTTGTTTACAAAATAAGGATTAAGGCGATTCTCGCAATGTTAACACAAATGTTATTTACGAGGTGAAGTGTTATACGTCTGAGAGCAGTGTGGCTCTCAGGCGTATAATATCTTACCTCGTAAATAATATTTGTCGCATTTGTATCTTCTATATAAACGTTCGACACTGTTTACTGTCTCTCAGTTCGAGTCCATCCGTGTGCTCGAATGCCTGAAGATGCCGAAAGGCGAAACCCGGGTCGTTAGTGACAAAATACATGGAAGTGTACAAAATCTCAATAATCCAAATTTGATATTGAAATTCCATCAAGCACCCTCAGTCGATGTCTTAAATTATATACAATTGTGAAATTGTTACAAACAAAATGTACTTGTTTTTCATATTTATAATGCCTTTCCACCAAGAATTGACAGTTAGCACCTCAAAAGTGATAATATAACTGGTTTCATATATACTGACTTCACGTTTATTCATCATCAGGCATTCGAGTACACGGATGAACTCAAACTGAGTTCTCTAGTTCTAATCAAGCACTTTTTTAAATACGTTGCTTAGTATCGAATCTCTTGATAAATATTATGTGTGTGGTCAGGTATTCCGAATGACCAACGAGTACCGACAATCTCACAAAGGTCACAGGCCCGGAGTAGCCTTTTCTACATTCTAATCACACGGTTGTCATGAAATCTATGCGTGATAAGGGAACATTCAGTGCGTTTACTCTATTTTATTCAAAACGCCATAAAACACATCGTCGTACAAACACAGGAATAAAGTATTTAACAATTTTAAGCCATTAAAACAAACGCCGGGATCGTTCTGATTTATGTATTTTATTAAATGCCTTTCAAATTGTTTCGAGGACTTAGTGATATTACTCAAAGTGAATTTATTACGTGGCATATTTTTACTGACATGGGAAATATAATATGCTGGCTGAAATTTGATAGCTGCATGGAAATGTAGCAGACTTATTGTATTAGACATATTATATTCATTTAAAATAATTGATTACTTATAATTTAATAATATTTTTATATTGTTGAATTATTTTATACGCTATTATTATATAAATATTTTATATGCGACACAGATAAGTAAATATGTTCAGCACGACGATCTTAACCACATTTAAAAAAACACACACACAGGACATGAGTCCCTCTATTATTTAATATTTTATTGGTCGATATTAGACGTTTCCGATTGCATGCAATTAAAAAGTGATTGCTAATTTCAATATAGAGATCATTTGAATTGTTCAAATTTCGTATTGAAATTCCATCAAGTACCCTCAGTCGATATGTTTAACAGTAGAGATATAAAATGGCTATATCTATTCCTTGTGAGAGTTTTTAAAAAGCAGCACGTCTGGCCAAGGTTGATGTTCGGAATTAGCATTACTTACAACTTACAACCTACAACAAACCCTTCAATTACATTTTGAAAGTGCCGGTGTTACATTTAATACTTAATAATAAAAACCGGGGCTCGCAACCTAATTTTGGTCGTGGGAGCATTCAAGATTGAAAAAAAGAGTGGCAGGTGGAAGCAGGAGGGAAAAAAAACCTTTTGAAAATGCCAAATTGAAGTATAATTTGTTAAATTCGTTATATAATAACTAAATTATTGTAAATCTTCACATTACATATTTATAGGCTTGTAAATGTCCTACCACAGACAATACTAGGTTCAATTGCGTTTTTCTTCAATTAATGCTTTGTACTGGGCGCATGCAAATATCTCCGTGGACACCCGCGAATCAGGGTTGGAAAACTCTGCTTAAGATTAACCTGGTAGCTTCATTCGGCTCGCTACAATATGAAGTGCCAGTAAAGGAAGGACTCGATAACCTTCTACAATGATCTATCTAGACACTGATCACAAAGTCGCAATGTTTTTTTCCATGTAGTAGAGCAGTGTCTGCCAAACTATGTGAAGGAGTTTTAAAGCTGACCGGAAAATTTAAATCATTTGCTGACACATTCTACATTTGATGAGAAAAGTAAAACATGTACATTATAAATCCTTTTGGTATCATTTTTTTAATATTTCAAATTACTTTCTTATCAAATGTACTAGTGGGTGGTGAATCTAGCAAGATTTCACATATGACATTACGAAGGAGGAAGGTTTAATAAATCTATAAAACGACCGTCTTCAAAAAGCCTCATTTTCTAAAAAGTTGTTAGCATGTTGGATTTCGTTTAAGAGTCATCGTTGATGGCATACTACAACAATTATATCTCTACTTCCGATAGGATATTTGCATCATTATGAATTTGGCAAATTTGACAATATTGTATCTAAAATCAATCATCTCACTAATAAAATTATTACGATCTACGTATATATTTAAAAAAAACGCGACTCCGTCTCCAAATGACCAACAACTCGACTCAGACTCAGATTACGTCTAAAAAGTTTAATCTTGTCAGGTTTTTCCCTACCTTTCCTATCTGTGTGTATTTGATCTTCAAATTAAACACCAACCAATCAATCGGGCAAATAGCTAAATTTTTCATATTATGCATATAATATATACATATATATCAGGCCCATGCCGTGGGTTTCTCTCTTTCTCGCTCAATCCCATGTAAAATGAAGGGTGCGAGCGAGATACAATGCGGGTATCCTACTTGCGTATACACAAGTAAGGTTGTGTGATAGAGATATTATATACAAATCCACCGCCTGTCGATGATATATATATATTGCAGGACAAGAAGATGTAATAGGCATAAATAAAAATGAAACAAGTACATTAATACACAAAAAAATGCATTTAATAGAAAAAATAGTTAGAGTCGCTTGTTTTTTACGACTCCGACTCTGCAGCTCTGATATATACTTATGGAACAATCATATTCATGAAATATAATTATTTATGGCGTATTTATTTGGTGTGTTGCGAAACGAATCCCCCTTCCCCAGTGTGCCGTGAACTAAAAAAGTTTGGGAGACACTGTAGTAGAAGAATGAAAATAAAAAGACGACGAAAGACGAAGGTCATCATTATTTTTGAAGTTAACTCACAACAGGAAAAAACAAAAACGGTAAAATAACGCTGAGAAAATGAATGTAATAAACAAGCATAAGTAATTCAACGTGTTAGATAAGCTAAATTTAGTGATGTTTCATGCGAAGTTTTCCCCCTTGAGTGTAGACCGATCTATGCGTGATCTCGGGCGCTATTTCGGGTCAGGATTCCGCGCACGCCTCGCGGGCCTCGACTACCTAACCCACATCTGAAATGTTTACTCGGGATCGTTTACCATTATTCACGTATTTAGTGTGTTTCCTCACGCATACGCTGCTCCGCTCGCGACTCGCATGAAATGGCCGCCAATCGACATGATCGCGTCGCAAATAATTATTCCCCATCCGGCCTGGCTGACTTGCCACTTAACCACAAGTTGCCATCTCATCGCGGATCTCGATCCATTACGTGCAATGATAAACGGACGTCTTAGATCGATAGACGAATAACATTTTACATTCTTTTACACCCACCGACCAATAAACATCACATAATTTGGAAACATATACAATACTGCCATTGCAAGAACAACTAGAGGTAGTCTATGTCAGTGCTCCGGAACCTTTTCTCACCCACGGCACACCTAAACACTGCGTAGAATTTCGCAGCACACCGCAAGACCAAATATGTGATTTCCATAAAAAGAATTTATATTTATATTTTGTTTTTTTTTTCATGAGTTTAACCTCTTTAAGGTGATAAAACACTTTTGATTTTCGAAAGAAAAAAAATGAAGACCAAAAAATACATATTGTTGGAAATTACAGATTAAAAAAATATATTGATAAAGACTGTAACTAAAAACTAAAAATATTAAGTAAACTGGACTACATGAAATTATACAAAAATAATTTATATACGTCACCTTATCTTATCGGGTTTTGCTGATTTCAGTAATATTAGATATAATATTATGTGACATTACTTATTTTTTCGCTCATGTTATGTAGATTGTATGGAAGAAAATGTTGATTTTTCTCTCTTTTCAGACGGTTTGTGCCGCGGCACTCCTAGTATCATCTCTCGGCACACCAGTTGCGGAGCACTGGTCTATGTAATGAATAAACAATGATTTCAATGATAAGAAAAAAAATTGTTTAAACATAACAACTGTGGTCAAATATCAACCATCAATAAATAGTTGCTTTATTTTTTAAAGTAAAATCATATTTTTGATTAATTTAAAAATATAAAACATATTTGCTTAGGCCTGTATTTATTGGGTCAGTAATTAATCAAAAACGTCTGTAATTCATTCGATAAATTGTCAGTATACACATGGTCAGTTAATAAAATAAACGGTCAGTAATTTATATAAAATGGTCAGTTATTAAATTAAGCCTAATTTATTATTTTATCTTTTTTACTTAGATAACCTAACCTAACCTTCCTTTAATATTCACTGACCATATCTTTAATATTTACTTACCATTTTCATTTTTCTACTGACTGACTATGCATCTATTACTGACCGTTAATTGAATTAGATTCTGACCAAATAATTAGTTGACGGGTAAATGACGATTTATTTTCATCGGTGTAAAAAATAGTGCATTCATGTACTACAGAAGAACAAAATATATGAATTATAAAGTATGAAAATATAATTGATAGCTTTTTTATTCCACAAGTTGTGTTAATAGGTGTGTTTCTCTTCTTTGAGGCGTATCTACATACTAATTTTGGCATCAAAAATGCTTTTCTACAAAGTTGCCGTATATAAAAATAGTATTTTTCAAACTAGGAATTGTTCAAAATCTGAATCGGAGTCGGATTGTGGCTCAACGTCAGAGTCGGAGTCTCATTTTTTTATAGATCCCACAGAGTCCACCGCCCTGCTTATATGACAATAATTTTCCTCGCATGTAAGACGGCAGGGGTGTCGTCAAAGAGTAGTGAGGTCCGCGCGCCGGAAACAGCTCTAAGCGTAGCGTGCCCCCCGGATGGGTCACGCCATCTTTATTGACTACATTTATTACTAAGCTCTTTTTTATTTTTTCCTTGTTATTGTGCACCGGTAAGAAAAGATTTTATGACATCGATAAGACGACTGCTGGGAGGAAAAATATAATATCGGGTCCGTTATGGACGCAGGTATAATTTAATAGCTCTAACCCAATTATTATTGCGTTATCTCGATGGAAACTCAAGCACAGAATATCACATCACGTCCGCATATAAATCACGGTTACTGGAAAAGCTGAAGATATTATACCGATTTAAGTAAATATTCACTCACTCAACTGTTCTTCCGTTTAGATTAAATCAAATGAAAATAATACCACAACTTTCTGATACGATTATTGAACGAGAAAAAACTTACCTATTTCAATCTTCACGACACCTCCAAATTTTCCATTACTCCCATATTTTTCTAAGAAAAATATAATATTAAATAATGATTAGCCTAATTGGATTTTCGTTATCCTGTAGACATAAACCAAGTCTTTTTTTAATTTGAATTGTTGAGATTTTGTAGATTTCCGTGTATTTCGTCACTAACTATCTTCAGCAATTCGAGTACACGAATGAACTCGAACTGACAGACAGTAAATAGTTTATATCGTTTATGTATAATATACAATACGACAAATTATTATCACCATGTCTAAAAACTACACTGACACCTGGATTAATCCCAACAACGACAACAATAACCCTTAATCCTAGTTCGAAAAACAAACACATTATTGGTGGAATGGACCGTTTTAAAAATACAATTCGTAGAACTACCTACTTATTCCAAATTAAAGGATTTTTAAATATATTTAGTCTTTTTTAGTTACATAGCATCTACGTCAACTATATTATTACAATAAAAATTATAATTACTGGCGTATTTACAATTTGGGGACATCTCTATAATATTCATGGTTTTGTAAGAAACAAATTAAAATTATTATTAACAAGGAGAAAAACATAAATACATATTCAATTAGATGATTCCGCCAGTGAGTGCACTGTGTAGATGCGAATTATGAATGTTACGACTGCAGAAAAATCTCTTAGTAGCTGCTGAAAAAATCTGTAGAAATAATTTATAATCATTAGTGCTTTATTCTCGTTATCATGAAATTTATGATGACATTTTAGATAACACTTCTTAGTGACTTTTAACTTATGACATTCGTGAACTAAATGAAGAAGATTGGTGAATCTTTTATTCATTTAAAAAAGTAGTAACAACTAACATTATTGATTTTTTTATCAAATAAAAGTTATGCCATTGCTTTTAACGTAAGACAAAAAAGTGATCTAGTGGAGAGTAGGTATACATATTATTATAATCGCTTATTTGTATTATAGTTCCAAAGACCCATCGTATAAAATATGTATCGGTTTATAAAACTACGCGTTTTTTATTAAAAACTTATCGATTAAGAAGTGGTATTATGGCAAGATGTAATAAAAATAAGTTGGCGTGGACACACGGCAGTTGGCAATAGACCGCGATCGCTCAGTTAATCGTATCCATCAAGCGCTTAGGTTTTTCATACAAATATTAGGCTAAGGAAAGCGAAAGTGGATATGGCCGCCGGGATCGTAATTTAGATGATATCGCAGTCGACCTCCGGGCGGACGTTTAATCATGGAGCCAGCTAAAAGACCAAAGCCCCTCCACCTTGTAAACCACCCCCTTTACCCACGCCACTGGCGCACACAAGAATACTTCATTCTTTCAAATGGATATCTTTCAGTGTTTTTTTATTTTATTTTAATAAAACACAATTTGTTTGTACTACTTCAACATGTTTGTATAGTGATCAGGACCGGTTTAGCTCGATAAAAATAAAATAGTAACAGGGCTATTTATATGATATTGAATGTTAACAATTAGCTCCAAGGTATATAAAACAGTTGGTTCAAATCAATAAATACTAATCCGAAATCAAAAATGAAGCCACATTCAAAATCTTTTATCTGAACAAAATACAATGAGCTTGAAAATAATTTGTTAATATTCATTAGCCAAATTAGCGAATGGTATATTTTAAAAGAAAGTTGTGAAAATCGCCGTCTTGCAATTTATTTTGACGCATCGAACAGCGAGCGTGCTCTTTAGTAGGAAAATGGCTTTGGGAATTGAAGTGAAAAAAACGATTACAAATTTGAATGGGATGCCCTTTTCCGTTCTTTTCTGTCTGAGAAGTGTCTTGTTCTTTCATGTGACATTTATGAATTCATTGAAACCATTATTTTACATTAATTAATTAGGAAGTCAAAAGAAAGCGAATAATAATAATTTTAAATATTGCTCCAACATTACATCTAAACACCTAAAAATATATGTATTATAGTTACCATACCGACATCGTGAAGAAAAAATATCTTAACATTTAATACGCAGATCGCGTAACTTACTCAGAATGTTCGCGGATGTAAAATTTAACAAACAGAATGTTTTCATTCGGTGGCTCAAATTGTTTTACACATTTAGTTTGAAACGTTGGTTCCCAAACATCGATGCCGGTCCACCGAATTCTTCCGACATACAAAAACATTTACAATCTGATCGTTATATTTTTTACCGGTGTAAACTACGGATGTTTGAAAAAAGATAAGTTGACCTTTTGACAGATTTGATGTTCACCAGCGTTATAGTTCAACTGGATGTTTTGCTGACGCTCGGGTTTTTTTCTTGTCAGTCGTCTTACATAAAGATACAATTGTTGTGCTCCTTCTGTATAGTTAGTGGCCAGTAGCCTTATCTCAAAATTTTCTTTCAGCTGAACTTTGATTTATTTACACGGTACGCCAATGCAAACATTCCCGAATTCAAATCAATTAAAATCTGCATACGTATTTTATATCAACAATTTTTATGGGCTTATTCACGAATATCTACGAACTATATGAGTTAATATTGATATACTTATACTTATTAATAAAATTATAATAGTATTCCTTTGAAAAATTTTTACACAAAAACAATTTTTATAAAATGTTAGTATTGATATCATATTTTTTTATTCCTGTTGATGTAAATGTAAATAATCGCTAAAATTTGTTATTTTGTGATCATTAAAACATAATCTCTCGCATCCATCGTATCCTAAAAATGGGGCGTAGCGAAGCGATTAGTTAACCACTAGTCCTGTCCTAGCACTATCCTTGTATTCTTTCTCTTTTCGAAAAATAGATGTTAAGCAACTGAGTAACATCAGTTCTCATAGAAAAACGTTGAGATACCTTCATTAAGAGTAGATATTATGATCCACATTGGGAGCGGACACTGTTAAAAAAACTTAACTAGCAATTGTCCCACTGTCATTAAAATAATATTTTCGGCCTCGTGTACTTATGCAACATTGTTGTTTATTTTATTTACAAAATTAACAATAAGATAAATTTATAGATACCTCGATAACTGAACAATATTATGTCGTAGTATCATGTGCATTTCAGTAGTAAGTATTATATAATTGGCTAACGTAACAGTGAGATTAAAACGTAATTAAATTATTCAATATTATTATAAATGACGTTGTATACATATCATATATGGATAAGACGATTATGATTTTAATTAGTGTTTTTTTTATGTATCTAACAAACCTTATTGAAACTAAGCTTCGGTGAAATGATGCAGGATTTAAGACAGTGACATCTTGAAAAAAATTGTTAAATGTTTTTTTTACATTTTACAATCATTCATGTTATTGATTATGATATCTAGACTACAACGTCTCATTTAATTAGGGAAATGCTTTGAATACTATTTCCGTAATATTTTATTGTATAATATGGTGGATACGAGGGCATAAAGCCATGAGTGAACAATATTTTTTCTCCAAATCGATCGAATGAAGTACATACTATTTTTTTAATATCGTTATCATCGCTCTTCCAGATACAAAGTGTTTGAACCAAGTTAAAATAAAAATATAGATTTAAATTCAAATAAAACTATAATTATGTATTCTTAAGTTATGAAATATTAATTAAATTTGTAAATTAATTATTTTATTTATTGAAGAAAAATAAGCAAATTCATAACTATTAACGGCCTCTGTCATATATTGCTGAAACTTTTATTATGCAGTTGAAGCTTTCTGTAGCGCGTAGCCACGAGTGAAAAGTAGTTCCAGATACCACCAAGAGGAGCCACATGCATGCAAAATTGTAAACATCTGCCATCTTGATATTGACTTGCGCGTGCGTCAAACTCGTTTTGTTTATGTTTGTTGACCTGCGTTGATAATTTTTCACCGCCTAATTTCTGTACAATATTGTAGCTAAGTAAGCAAAAGTTTTGAAATTGTGTTATTTCCTGCTGTTATCAAGTGAAATATGGAATTCCACAGCGAAAAATTCAGTTTGTGAGATCAACGCAGCACCGTGGAGTCAAGAAAACGAAGGTAGGTTTTGACATCTTTCACTATCATTTTAGGGTTAAAATTTGAGCTGTTCCATACTAATAGCAGCATTCTGTCACGTACCGTATGGCTGGAAAACATGCTAACAATATTTTTTTTACAACAATGAAATAGATCTGCATAACTATTGTGGTAAAGTTATCATTATTAGGGGTAGGTCGGGAAGCAACCACCATCTTGGATGGGCTAATTTTCTCAAAATGCTTCATCCATTCAAAACGACTACACTTTAATAATACAGAACCAATATAATAATATACGCTCAAGGAATCTATTTCGCTGAACACAGCAAATTGTCAGTATCTATTATATTAAATTACTACCCATTAGACAATTGTGATAATAATATTATTACATCTGACAACTCAATAATAGCAGAGTTCGGCAACCGTGTCGCCCGGGCTTATTTTTTGAAGGCAAACATATTTTCATAAAATCGCCGTCGTATTTGTACAGTCAATTACTTTAGTTGTATTACGTTTAGAATAATTTCAAAGTGAGAAGTTTGCGTATCTAATTTATCGATGTCATGTTATGTTATATATTTTAAAATTACGTACCCATAAAATTTTAATACAATATTTTTAACTAATTGATCGTGAAAATACTCTTTAAAAAAAAATATTCAAATTTACTCACATTAAGGCAAAATACAAATGTAGCGACAACAAGTAAATCATAAATTAAATAAATACTTAGGGATGCGTCATGAATGCAAGAGACTTGGCATGACATACCTAAAACGTGAAGTATAATAAATTAAATAAATAGTTACCGTGTTCTTCACATGAACTAGAGGTCTGTACGGGCCGAAATATCATAAAATTACTCGCTCCGAGCCCGTCATTTTCAGGCCCGAAACCGACCCGAAGCCCAGATTTATTTTTCTCAGTGCGAAAAAAACCCAATTTTTTTAATAAAGTAATTCATTTATACTTTTCAAACAATATATGTTATTATTTCCATATTTCCAACGATATTCATAGCACATGTGAAATAAATTATTTAAGTTATGAATACTATTGCCTTATGGCTGACTCATGACCCGAACATAGTACGAAATATTTTTCGTAAATTTGAATTTCTTACCCCAGCCCGGCCCGAGTACGAACCTGAATTACCTTTATCCACCAGAGCCAGACCCACGGGCCGGGTCGGGTAAAGGCCCGCCGGCCAACCACGGGCCCGTGCAGACTTCTAACAGGAACTAACAGGAGTACTGTATAAAATTCACGTATCTATGTTTTTCGATATCAATATCTGAGAACCGTAATCTTTTACAGGATGTTTACAATTTAAAAACATAATGGTGATCCTTTTCCAGGTAGTGTCGACTGGCTGCTTTATGTATCAATAACTGCACTCGTATATGTTTGATATTATATCAATGTACTACGAGAAGTTATTATTAAATTTGGAGGAGAATAATATGTGTTAATATGTAATGGTGCAAAGTGGATTTGTTACTTTGGCTAGTAAGTATTATTAATATGTATTTTATGTAAGAATATGTTAAATTTTATTCAGTAAGTCAGATCACAATATATTTGTTTCCAACTGAATTTTTAATTATTTCTTTGAAATAACTACCATATTGACCCGACTATCGTGCAATCCTGATTATAAGGCGACCCCCATTTTTTTAATCCACCTTTTGTAAAAAAAAATATGTAAAACGTTACGTAGCACAAAACACAAGATAAAAAAACAACTCATCGCGAGGCAGTGAATTTACTGTGCATTTGTTTGAGACTCGAATATAAGTGGACCCCCCCCTATTTTCGTGTCACTTTTTTCAATAAAAACCTCGCCTTATAGTCGGGCTAATACGGTATTTAAGTTAATCCACAAAACTTCCCAGTTGAGCGGAGCCTTTATAGAGATTAGAAAAAAAAATAGTAATACACACAATATTCTTTTCAACACATTCATACAGTAAAATTATTTCGTCATTTATAATATCTTCATTAACTTTTACGTTTAAAATTGAAGCAATTTTTAGAACATCTGTAAAACGAATGCTACAGAATAATAAAAAAAACGATTTTAAGATTAGATAATGCAAATATCTCGAATTACCAGTCAGTTATCATTTTCACTGGCACCACCCACTGTTTTATTTTCGCACATATAACCTCATCGATTTGCCAATATTCCTAGCTACAATTTATAGGTCGCACGATGCGTCAACATTATCTGCTTGTTTCATGACATTGATGACATGTGGATTTTACCAAGGTTTATTTTTTTTTGGTTCATGATATTGGGATTAACTGTCAACTCAATGTTGTCATTGAATATTTACCAAAATTATAATGCGAAATATTTTTATCCAGACTATACACTATTATTATGACCTTCCAAATGCCGTCGATTCCTTCTGAAGACCAGACATCCATTGATAACATAAATAACATTTGTAAATATAAATATCCGTTTTACTCATTTCTTTTGTTTCTATGTATGAACGAGAGAGGAGTATCCACCAATAATCGACTGATAACGACAGCTTGGCAATCAAATATGTCACCTACTTTATTTATTTCCAATCTCATTTTTACAATTTTAATTTGTGTTATTCCCACCATGGGAAGTACAAAAATTGAAAGAAAATTCAAATACTATTCTATATTAAACAAACAAACTTACTCTTCAATACACGGGCTGTAAAACCATTAAAAAATACGACTTCGACTCTGACTTAAATATAGGATTCCAATTTTAAATATTGAAAACCATCTGACGTTTGAGTTTTCGGTTGTCATTTCACCAATTACTGCTATGAATAGATACATTTCGAGAATACCTGCCGTCACCAGGAAAGGTGTTGTGCTCAGGTATGAACAAGAAAATAAGTATATCCGACAAAAGTACATTTTTCTCAATATGGAGTTGAAATTGGAAATAAATTTTACTATTCCGACTACATACTTTCCGGATCCAATACACTGTAGAAACATCAGCCTCCTCCAAAATCTGTCTCAAAGGATCCACATATACAGAAACTTCCACCGGATCAACGCCCACGGTAATTTATGTCCGACTTAAACACCCATTTGCGCGTTGTCAGGCAACAGTTTCAGTCTTTCGTTCCCGTGAGACTTTCAATTTAAATGTTAAAGTTAATAAATCCAATAAAAAATACTGAATATGAAATGTCTCTAATAGTAAATAAAATGTATATATTGATAAAAATGATTAAATAAGACAGATGTCTTCAATAGAGAAAATACATTTCATCAGCTGCCACTGATGAACTCATTTTATGAAAAAAATATGTAATCGGTCTACTCAGTCGAAGAAAGAGAAAACATAACAACGACGTCCTAAGAACTAACTGATAAGGAAGTATTCTGATGTTCAACCTGATTTTCAAACATTTTTGATCGTACTGCTTATAAACTGACAATCTTCTGGGATACAAGAAATTGAAAAGACTGCGTGAAGTATCCATAATTACCAAGATATCGGAAAATTGTGAAATTTAATTTTCACACTGTATGAGCATGTTATGTAATATAAATTTTCCGTCCCTATGATAATTTTTGTCGTACATTATATACATATATTTTTAAACTATCACAGACGTCAGCGATGTGCATTCATACGGATTTACAAAGTTCTGTCTGCAACCACCGCTCGGCAAGTTTGTTAGAAAAACAAGAAACACAAATAATTCGCCCTACAGCTTTTCCCCTAAGAAACTTAGAAAGCTACATGGAAACGCCATTCCCAGAAATCTCTTACGCTGCGTCGCGAGAACTCGAAATACATACTATATCATTCGATTGATTTTATCTATGGCCACTATAATATATTCCAGTCGGAATGCAATATTGCTAAAGTGGATGGTTTTCCTTTAGCAACGCTGTAAATAAATTCTCTCGTTAAATCAATCAGTCCTTACATCTGCAATTTTCTACTACGTGTATATCTCCTCAATAATCATATCTCAATGTAATTTATAAGTTATTAGGCACAAGAGGAGTCAATTGGAAATTGATCATCTTTAAATTATAAGGATTCAATCAAAATTATGCTGAAACTTTTCGATTCATACATGCTTAGTGATTATTGCCTCTCCATAATCCTGAAATAACGCGATTCCTTTAGATATATTATTACAATTGATCACGACACGTCCACGTAAGATAAATGCTCGCCACGTACATGTTACTATAAAACTGTGTACGCAAACTGAATAATTCATAATATTATTAATAAGATAATATTCGAGTCAGTTACCGAAGGTCTACGGGGAATCAATAACTTACAGTAATATATTTTAAATACATAAACATTTAAATAACGTTATGAGGCGTTCGGTTGCAAAGATTATTAGCAATCGTATGTGTGACAGAATGGGTGCCCAGCTACGACCGAACCAAGTGGGATATAGATCAAGAGGAGGTGCAGAGGCTGCAGTGGACGCAGCGAGATCCTTCATTGCCTCAAATGCAAATAAGGCGAGGGTCTTGCTTAAGTTGGACTTTAAGAACGCTTTCAATTCGGTAAACCGAGCTAAACCCCTTGAGTGCATAAAAACCAACGTGCCGGAGTATTATGCATACCTCCGACAATTTTATGCGGAACCATCCCACCTGCTGTTCGGTGAAGACGTCTTAAGTTCTAGCTCTGGGGTTCAACAGGGTGGCCCCCTCGGGCCAATATGCTTCTGCTTAATGACGCACCCTGGGGGATACCAGCGATACAGTATTGGCAGATCTTAAGACCATGATGTCTTGGGAAAGGAATACGGCCTTTCCTTAAACACTGAAAAATTCGTACTGTTCATAATCAGCGGGACGGATGAGACCAAGCATAATATACTAAGTAATTTTCAGGACGTCGCCCCTAATATAAAAGTGATAGTGAAGGAAGACGTCAATTTATTGGAGGCGCCTATAACAGACGAGGCTGTTCCAGTGGAGTTAAAGAAGAGGTCTGAGACTATCAAAGTGCTAGTCTCAAGACTGAAAGTTTTAAATTCACATTATGGTCTGTTTTTGTTGAAAAACTGCCTATTGGTCCCCAAAATCATGTATACCCTAAGGTCTGCCCCGTGTGGGAACATCCAACTCTCCTCCGCGCCGTTGATGACATGTTTCGGGTTAGTCTGCAAAAAATAACCAACGTGAATTTGGATGGTCCTGCATGGCTACAGGCGACGCTACCCGTTAGATACGGTGGTCTTGGGATTAGACGGACAGAAGAATTGTCTCTCCCGGCTTTCTTAGCCTCAATTCACTCTGTCAAGAGTCTGATCACGGCCATACTGCCGGAGATCGATTGGGAAAACATGGTCAGTGCCGCAAAACAAAATTGGTGCAAAATTACAAGCATGCCTGCACCGGACAAGCCATCTATCCAAAAAGAGTGGGATTCCCCGATAATTGAAATTAAGAAAAAAGAAATACTTTTATCTCTCAGTAATCCTACGGAGACTGCTCGGTTCATGGCAGCTTCGCGGAATGAGTCGGGAGTTGTAACTAAATGCTTTTCCATCACCCAGTCTCGGAACGCTTCTGAGCAATGATACCTTGCGAATTTCGGTTGCTCTCCGGCTTGGTTCAGCATTGTGTCACGAGCACAAGTGTACCTGTGGAAGGTTGGTGGACCGAATGGGGCGGCACGGATTGAGCTGTCAGAAGAGCGCCGGAAGACACAGTCGGCACTCTGCCATTAACGACCTGATCCTCCATTCTCTAGTTTCATCGGGGGTACCATTGAGACTGGAACCTCTGGGGGTTTGCCGCCAGGATGGCAGGAGGCCGGATGGCATTACGATGATCCCCTAGAGAGAGGGGCGATGCATGGTCTGGGTTGCCACTGTGATGGATACAATCGCAGCATCTCACGTGAATAAATCCGCTGATTCGTTGGGCTCAGCGGCTCTCACGGCTGAAACCAGCAGATCCAGAAAATACGACTGTCTGTCGCCAAATTTCATTTTCTGTCCATTGGGTTTTGAGACGTTCGGTCCCTGGGGACCCTCTGCTTTGAGGACGATGGCGGAAATTGGTCGAAGGATGACAGGCAGGACGGGTGAGTGCCACTCAAGTGAATATCTTAGACAGCGAATAAGCATAGAAATCCAACGAGGGAATGCAGTCGCCGTTATGGGCACGCTCGAGGTATCCAGGGGAATGGAGGAACTTTTTTCATACTGGGCGACAAGTTTGTTTAAATGTTTAAAAAAAAGAAAAAGAAAAAAATACATATATATTTATTCTTTAAATTTAAACTAGAAAAATGTTTGTATATTATATATTATAAACAATAAAAATAATAATAAATACCATGTCATATAATGTAATTTAAATAATAAGTGTGAATAATATTTAGAAATTTATACAAGGGTTCCTATAAAAATTTCCAGCATTAACGTGTAAATCAAGTGGATTATAATTATTTCAAAAACGAAATTATAGTATTTTACGTACACTAACTTGTAATACGGATGCGGATGTCTGTTCTTATGCTCGAGGACAAGCTGCAAGGGCAAGTGTTTTTTAATCTGTAGGAAAATTTTTGTTAAATACCTCAGTACTTAATTATTAATATTTTTTTCCTCAAGAAAAGTTTTTTATATATTCCCATACGACGCTTTAAATACATGTTGGTTTTTAATATCCAGCTTCCGAAGTAACTTAATTACTGATTATTATATATATAACATATATTTACGTCAATCAAGTCAAAGACAAAATATGTATGTTATTTGATAATATTTAACGATTGACTAATTTTTTAATCAATCAAATGGAAATCAGGTATTACTTTGTATTATTTTTCTATGTTAATTCATTCAACGACCAATTATCTTTTTATAAAACGTAAGTATCAATAAATTAAAACTTAAACGAGGAATTCTTTATTTATAATAATTAAATGGTTGAATTTAATACTAATCGCATTTCTATTCACAAAATATACTATGCGGTTTAAACACCAATATTGTTTTATTTTTGAAATATTGTGCGTTGTGCGTTAGTGTTTTTTCGTTTTATAAAATGTTACGTTTACTTGTTGTAACACACATTACAATAATTAATCTACAGTTTGTTTGATTCGGATGGGAATCAAGTGACAAATCTAACATAAAATCAATATTAATTTTGCGAGCTTGAGTCACTTGGCATTAAAAAATCAAATAAAAAAATGGCTTTGAACTACTGGATTCTGTATTTGTCAATTAGTTTTTATGTTAGTCTTATGAACATTTACAATGCGTATTTACTGACGTTCGCAGGAGAATTTTTATATAACATATTATTATAAAGCTATGAAAGAGGCACTATTTTTTTTTGTATTGAGGAGGATTAATGTAGAATAAAATATATATCTTGAATCCAACCATATTTGCGCCATAAAATCGAAATCCTTTCAATGTTTTTTTTACAAAAATAACTATTATGTATTGATTGAATTGGCATTTACTTGGTAGAACTCCATTATAATAGGATACAGTATCAAGGTATTTAGTTCTACAAAAGGTAGTTGATAGCTATTTCGACTTGACGTCATCGTCAGAACTGTACATAAACTTATTTTTGCTTAGCTTTATATACTGTTTAGAAGAGATAGACAATATTATGTCATCTCACGTATTCAAATATCATAATTAAATTATTCAATGAACTAATTGTGTTTTTGAAAAATGAGCTTATGTGGTGTTATGAATTAATCATTAAAATAAATTCCTTGAAATTTTATTAATTATGCTTAATTATATGAGCTTCCTGTGATGGTATATAAAGTTAAGCTAAAATAAGTTCAATTTCCGGTGCGGACGGTTTTCATAGATTGACCTTTCAAACGATTTATGGATTTCTGTTCGTAGTCTGAGTCCTCCCTCCCACCCATCCATCCCAACGGGGCGTAGCGAGTGCGATTAGCTAAACACTAGTCCTGTCCTACACCTATCCTTATATCCCTACTCTCTTCGAAAAAAGAGTGGTTGAGCAACTCAGTAACAAGCAGTTCTCGTAGAAAAAATCTTTTAGGATACCTCCATTAGGAGACCATATGCTTCCACATTGGGAGCGGACATGGAAAAAAAAAGTTTACGGGTAGTTCTGACGATAGCGTGAAGCTGAAATAGCTATCAATGAAATTTTGTAGAACTAAATATATTGATATTTTATCCCATTAATTATTATGTATATCAATCAAGATTAAGATAAGACACTTGATGTAGAATACTGTTTTAACACTGGATACCATCGCAGACGAAAGTGTGTACATCGTAGCACGAATGAAGACAATCATATACATAATATCAATTAATCGATAATAAATAAAATGAACAAAATCATGATGTTACCATTGGGAATAAAATTATAATTCTCCGTAAAACGTTTTTTTTTTCTATTCATAGCAATTTTTGCATAAACTGAATATTATTATTTGCACATTGTTTTTATTGCCCGTTAAATAAATGCTAATATCTATATATTAAGAGCTCATTTTCTACTAAATACATTTTTCAATCGAGGCTACCGCAGTGTGTGCATTTTTAGCTGTAATATTATTTCTGACATTCTTATACAAACAAGCGTCTATTGTCGTCACCGTCCAAACAACTCATGCTTGCGTCTAAATTAATAGCTTCCGGGCTAGTGGGTGATCTATGCGTTTTATCAATTAAATTGTATACTAGGAAATGTTCAGTGTCGAATGGGAACGATTTGATTTGAATACACTTGTTTCAATATTAAACCAATAAACCTAGACGGCTAAAGCACACATTTTAAAATTGGCCATTGCGGATATAAGCTTACATAACACTCGGGCACGGAATATAATTTATTAGTTTCATGTATATAAATATTATTTATTGTACACATTTACATGAATAAACGGCCAAGGCATGCAATTGAAACCAACGTATAAACACTTTTTTAGTCCTTTTTCCATCAGTGAATAATGCTTCGTTGTGCGTTACCAGTCCTAATTTTGCATTGACATCTATATTTAATGAAATTTCAATTAACAGTTTGTTTTGTGATATTTCTTTAGATTGATAAAAATTATCCATGTTATGTTTGACATAGATTTTATTGAATAAAATAATTGCCCAACGCTTTAGGACGCCACTGGGTCTCTATCACGTTAAGCAGAAGGTCAGTGGAATAGCATTTTAAGAAGATGTTTTCTAAATTTTAGCGTTTTAAATTTTATCAATTACATAAACTAATGTAACTGAAAATATCAATTACCAGTTTTTCTCATTAATATATGGCACTGTCGGAATGAATAGAAATTCCAACATTCCCCTTACCATTATGTGCAATGGTCACAGAGGCGTCAACAAACATCATGTTGTGTCAACATCTGACAAATTACTATCGCTATAAAACTCTTATTATTACATGTTAAAATTGAATGAACCATTAAATTTATTATCACAATATATAATAATTGCATTGAAGGAACAATTAAATTAAAAAAATTAATGCATAATTTGTATGATCATTATAAATTCTTGTCATATTTCTTGAAGCAATTGTTTGTTATACAATGCAATTATTAATACTCAATTTCATATTGCCCTGTTGTGATTGTATTTTTATCAATTGATAATGCTCGCGAAACCAGTCCTTATCATTACTAAAACGCGGACGTGGTACATAACAAATTGTGTTTTATTTGTAAAATATTTGCATATTACATGATATATTTATATAGATCCAATCCGTTTTACCTGTATACGTTCATCCTATTCGAAAGAAACTACCTACTTATGTTATAAAAATCTATTGCCATTAAGTATGAATGCTGTCAATTACTCATAACCCAAAAAAAATCACATAAATGTGCTCCGCTATTTGTTAATGACATGGTTTTTAATCAATCATCCACTGCATCAGTCAATCACTTAATATTAACTTCCTGGCTTTACAAGACGACACATAAAAACATTTATCAAAATGCGTGACACAAAAAATATGTAACTACAATTCTAAACATTGTAATTAAAAAATTCTCATTTTTTTAAACAGAATGTATAAATATTATTGTGGTCGTCACGATAGCTACAGAATAAACTGTGATTCAAAATATCAATATTACTATAAATTCAATATGTAGTTTATAAATATACAACTTCTTTTGCATTAACAGCAAATTTTTGAAAACTTCAAATAGCTCTCGTGCAATATGATCGTGAAAAAGTTGTTTTCAATTGTTGTTGTCGTGTGACTATTAAATTTAATATTATTTTACTGTTAATAGTGTTAATACTTGGTGGAAAGACACTTTAAAACATATTTCAAAAGAAAAACGATGTGTCATGTATATTCCACAGTTTTTATTTAAAAATCGGTATCGGTTTTGCTCAGTGTGAGCATTTTCTTCATAGAAATGAACAATGATGTGTAGGTTCATATAACGTATCTTCTACTCAGTAGCCTTTTTACAACCGCCTCGTATACCTTATAATTATATAATATATTATTTATATAGCTAATGTTCTATTACTAACATTAATACTTACAATATTATTAATAAAATGGACTGGTTTCGTCACCATGAACATAATATGTAGGAAATTACATCTTTTGAAATATGTATTAGTATAGTTCATTTTGACATTATTTTGTGAACAGGCAGGCGGTGTTGTAGAAAAACTCAAGTTAAAATGTTTTTCTTTTCTCTTTCAACAAATATTCAAAACTAACTTTACGCGAGGATGGAATACAGATTAAATTATGTTAGCTAATGCTCGCGCTTTTGGAGTCAGTCATTTTGGTTGCGTTTTGACCTGGTTATTTCTCCTTTTACTTTTCGTGCAGTAATTGTAACCCGCTTAATATGTCCGTGGTGTACTAAGCTCTACCAAACACAGACACATTTACGAAACAAACGTAATATCAGAACGAATTCAAATAAAAATAGTATTCTTCAATGCATGATATATGAACTTACGCATGTAAATAATACTTAGTTGATGATTATATTACACAATATTTTAACCGTAGATATTTTGACGAAAATGTAACAGTCAGTAAAATTGATTAACCTTTCTCGGAAAAGATCTTAATGCCAATCATATCAGACTGGTGGCCATGGCTGATATAATGTTACACATCTAATTACTTTATTTCCTTTTCTTTACTTTTCAAAATCAGTCCCGTGCAGATATTCTGTTTCCTGTCGATTGAGTTGTGAAAGGCGGTGCATTTACACAACGGGTGGTAGTAGGAAACCAACTTCTAAATCTAGCGGTCTCCGCTTATTATTTGTAGATACTGTAAATTGTCTTCATATGAAGATACTTCACCCTATGTGAGCAATAGTAAGAACTTAATTCAAATACTCCTTACTGAGTCCATATATTATAGTAAGAAAGCAAAAGCAATATTTAGGAATGAAATTATCTAGTATTGAACGTTACATAAAGTTATTACAAAAAACTATCTTGTGGTAACATTTTCCATTGACATGAGAACTTTGTTCATATTATCTGTAGTTTAATAATTTGTTGAGACCAGTACCCATTACGTTTGATTCATAATATATACAAACTTGAAGCATTACAAATATTTTCATCGTAATGTTGTTGAAATACCTCTGTGTATTTAAAAAAAAATACTAAATTGACAGACAGAGAAACCTAACAACTACATATAAAATATTTGCCAAGTAGAACCTTTTCTGACGGTATTGATTAGCTAAAGCGGTAAACAACTAAACAACTGTTCGTTATTGATATAACACACAGCCTACAACAACCAAGGACAGCATCGCTCCATACGAAAACTCAAGTGAAAGCTGTTTGATTTTTCCTAGTCCCTGATGCTAAATTTATTTGTAGCATATAACTAGTTTGCCTTAAATTCTTACGGTATTTTTTAAGCTGTTTCGCAGTAGACATATGTACAGATTGTAAAACGATCACATCGGCCACTTTAGTTAGTATATATTCACATTTATTTACGCCTTAAACCCCAGCATAAACATTTGCAAGTATCGTTTTTTTGCTGGCAGTCTCGAAGATTTGGGTAGCTGGTAATATACTGATTGCACTACGTGAGGAAGGATTTGAGGATCCTCAGATAGAGAAATTAGAAAATGACAGCAATCATAGATAGATACCACCAAGATAGAAAATGTTTTGAAATTACATGAGACTCTGCTAAAGATAGCAGATCCACCATTGATGTTGATATGAATTAGTTTCCTTATACCGTTTGTGAATTTGATCTAATTACTTATAAAATTATAACAGATAAAACAACAACTCAGTTGATAGTGCTTGTGATGAGTGAAACTGGAACTGATCATTATATAAATGTAGAAGTAATACCAAACAAATTGTGGTTTATTTTTATATAATATAATGCTATTCCACCAAGAATTGACAGTTCTCACCTTAAAAGTGAATACAACTTATGAATTGGTATGAGAAGACGTCATATGCTTCAATAATAGGGAGGACGTGATCAATCTTGCGCCTATTCTTAGTGCCAGATGACATAACTGAACTCTTAATGGTATGCTGCTACAGGTGTAGTGCTCTTTTTACTAAAAGTATGATTTTAATTGTTAATATAAAATTATAAAGCAATTCCCACAAAGTTACCGCCGAATCCATAAAATTATTAAAATTGTTGTTACAAAAATCCACACTGCTTTTGTATTATACTTTCGTGCGTCATATATTTGATTAGAAGGTCTTATTTGGACCTTGGCCGTCTCAAATATTGATCATCAAATTCTTTTACCTACCAGTATTAACTGTCAGATACAAAATACGAATTAAAAACAGTTTTAAAAAGTCACACAAAAGCATTCCTATAAACTAAAAGAACGAGTAATGAACAACATAGTAATGTCGAGTAAATCCACGAGAATTAGTTAATATCGGTCACATACTATACTCCTGATGTTGGCGGGACATAGCTATTAACAATGTGACAGAAATCATTTAAAACTGAATATATTGCTTTTTTAATCAATGCCAATTCAATCAATATAGTTATACAATAAATAGTATGCGTATTCTCAATTCTATAGATGTTCATAAATAATTATTTGGTCAGTTTAGCTTCCATATAACATCATAAAAATCTTTCGGTATCGGGCTTATTCGTCCTAATTTTACTGAAAAACTCTTATATGCAACCGTCCGCGAGCAAAAGTCAATATTGGGCCACTCGCTGTGCCAATTCATTCACTCTTCGTAACACCTTGTACTCTTTTTTGCAGTAATTACTTGTGTACTCATTTTTCTCCATTTAAAGTAAACGGGCTTCTTGAGATCATCATTAGATGAGTACATTTTCCAGCGAAAAATATATCCAGATCAAACAACCCGCCAAAATAAACCTTCCAATCCATTTTTTGCATTTTTTTTAAATATCTTGATTAACTTTCAAGGGTTTTCGATTTTCCCCGATTCTCCTGCGACGACTTCGCTTACTTCGGTTGAATTGGTAGAAGGCCGGAAGTAACCGTTGGGTCAAGTGTCTACAGGTTTGTAATTCCCTTGGACGTTGTTGAGAAATCTCTCTTTGGGTCCTTCCTGTCGATCGCTTGGAAGTTTCTCTGCCCCCTCCCACTCGAACCTTTCTTAGACCACACTTAGAAACTCAAGTACCAACAACCACTACTGATTTTCGATCATGGATATCTGCAATTTAATACGGGATTAAGAAATACGTAAATTTTGCTATGAAGAAACTTGTATTCAATATACCTTGCTTGAAATCCTTTCATTATTTTAATAAAATAAATTTCCTTTTCGCAGTTATTACAACTGTTGTACATTTTTTAAATTTTAAATTGTATAATCAAATAATCCGTGGTATTAGATTTCGTTTCTACGAAATGCGTAATATATCTACATACCTATATACCTATTGAAATGATATAATTTTCTAATATGATTAAATATGTTCTGAAATAATTATTTTCTTTAAAATGTAATATTTCTTACCTAGTTATAAAAGAATAATATTTTATCAGCTATTTCCCAATGAACTGGAAACAGTATCGCTGTGTATAATGTCATGCACTATTATATCATATCGTTTTACACAATTTCTCTGATTGACGTTATATAATTTATTGGGACATCTATGCGGTGGCATCCACTGAACTCAAGATTGCGTTTTTTATTCTTAGGAAATTATTATTTACCATGTACATTGATATTAATCCACGTTACTTTCTCACAGCCTACTTATCTTCTCTGCGGGCTTTGATATATCGTCGCCGTAGGATTGGTTTCTTGAATATTCGTTGATACTTTGATGCATCTTATTTAACACAAAGAAATTGAATTGTTTTTCAAAAATCTTCCGAGTCAGATCTATTTAATATGTTATTCATTAACAAATGAACATAACATTTGATTAAAGACGAGACTTGGTGTGTTCGACAAATCAATCAATACCTATATAAAGGTATCCATTCGTTAGTATGATATAACCCCTAGAGCGTTGTCACATTGCTGCTGTACAAACATTAATTTGTTTCTTTTAAGGTGTTAACTGTCAATTCTTGGTGGAAAGACATTATATTTAAAAAAATAAAACACAATCCATTTGTACTACTTCCACATATTTATAACGATCAGAAAGACCGGTTTCGCTCATCACGAGCATTATCAACTGATAAAAAGACAAACAGAACAGACTTATTTATATAAAATTGAATGTAAAAATGAAGGTATATAAAACTGATGGTTCATGAACTAAGACAAGAAAATACTGATTAGCAAACAAATTATACATAAATCAAATAAAAGAGTCTACAATTAAAATGTTATGGACCTCTTGCAAATCATTAAATACTAATCTGAAATCACAAATATAGCTACATTAAAAGTCCATTTAGCTGAGCAAAATTTTTTAATTACATTACTAATTTAATTAGCAATAATGAATCAGGAAAATTATAAGAAAGAATTAGTGAACCATTTAAAAACAATCAAATATTGAGTATGTAAGTAATATTAACAATAAACAACCATCTTAAGTGGAGAAAGCAGAGCAGCTATGAGTATCCATTAAATTTTTAATATCTGAAAAACAAAAATTACAGAGACAGAATCAATTCTTACAAGTTAAAAATAACCTTACAGGTATTATACAAATTAATGAATCGGATATAACAAAGGAGAAGATGCAAAGACGGTTTGTTCATTCAATAAATTTGAATTGGACAAAAATTTATATCAATTTATTTCTAAAATCTCTTGTTTATCTAATTTTAAAGATTTGTCATTTAAGTGCAGGATTTTGAAATTTTCTGTATGTCAAACATATGTTTATTTTTGATCTTTTTGAATTTTGAATTTTAATATAGAATTTTTCTGTTGATTATTACAAGTAATAAATCAACTCTTAGTATAACTTAATTAATTGCATTGCTATAGTCTATTCCTTCGATTTTTAGTGGTATCGAAAAAATAGCTACAATGTTTTAGCTGGCGGCTGCAATACTCTCACGCTTTGATATAATTATGCAACTCTTGGCCCTTGGCCACTTAAATAGATCACATAACATAACTCCACCGTTACCTACTAACTACTAACAATTCTCGGCTACATTTCGAAAATCTCTACACTGCGGAAGTTGATGGAGTTGGCCAATAACCGTCTGATTTATCTGCTTACTCACATATTATACCAAAGCAAAACAGTAAAATACATATTTTAAACGCTTATAAAGATCGAGTTATCAGAAATAAATGCTAGGGAATCATATATTTGCTCCACTTTAAAAAGCTATTAAATGTAATATTTTATACAACTTTGCATCGGCTTTTTTTAAAATTACTTAGCCATAAATGTCTGTTTAATAGTGTAATTTGAATTTGCACCACTGCTACTTATTTTAGTGTTTTTTTTTGTATTGCAAAACAATTCTCAAACGGACAGGAGATAATCTTATAAGCTAATGTAAAACGTGTCCACATAATTAATCTGAACGTTTGCTGTCTGTTAGAAATGGGATATTTTAATTAATTTCGTTTTCTTTTATTCTAATTGGTGTAAACTATTTATATGGTGGTATTATCCGGTTGTGCTTGGCGAGAAACAAGTACATATGAAAACAATTTAACTCCTTTGAAGAACACTGCGAAGAAAATTAACGTACCGAGGAGTAGGAATGCTGTGTCTTTCGTATTGGATCTACGAATAAGTCTATCCAGAATATAAAATTAAAATTGATATGTACATAACTTAGTTAATTTTAATTTTATATTAAAAATAAACTTCCACAAAGTTACCGCCGAATCCATAGAAAGTCTATCCAGATTTAAACGGTTTCCCAATAATATATCTGGGTATTACTTGATCGCCAAAAACCAATAATTCTGAAAGTGGAGCCTGGAGTCTGATGGAGAAACAAAAAAGGGCCATCCAAGTATTTATCAACAATTTAAAAAAGACATCGCATATGCACGAGCAGTGACCTCTTCGAACACTTTGGGCACACTATAACTGATATATTGGAGGTAAAAACACTGATGTGAGTGCAATTCATGTTGTAGGATGGGAGGGATCTTAATATCTCTACAAAGGCAGCCTAAAAAACTAAAAGTGACAAAAGCAGTCCTTCTCAATAGTAAAAACTTCTAGAATTCTTTTACCAAAAAGTGTACATTGATATATTATATGTTTTGACTTTTTATGTTGCTATATTTTAATTTTTTAAATTCTTTCTTAAATGAAAGCTTGTAAGGAACCAGAATATTTGAATTTCTTTTTTATTTTTAAATAAAAAACAATTCGTTTTTCGTTCTTGGGTTTAGTTATTTAAATTATTCCCGTAATAAAGTTCAACGGACTTTTAAAATGAATTAAATTTTTGAATTCTAATTTTTGTCTAATACCTTTAAATAGCACTGATGTCAGTTCGTCAAATAAACTTAATAATGTATTCTAAAATTTGCATATGACCCAGAATAACTCAAATATATTATCAGATATTTTGCAATGAAGTCTTGTGTAATCATTTATTCGTCTCTCAATATCGTTTTTAAGCAAAAAAAATAATTTAATGACTGTAATATTGCATATTTATATTAAAAAGCGACATCGCAACCAAAATTAATAATATAGTTAATTTTTGCATACAATTTTATGTAGCACATTGTTAATTAGGCATTATTATGAGTCAGAAGTCACAAGTTATCTCTTTGATAATTGTTTTATACATTAAATGAGACTAATGATATAGTCTATATATTATATAGCAGAAGATTGTTTTACAATGTATTCTTAAAAAACGATGACAGAAGATTTTCTATCCTTAAATAATGTTACGTGTTTATTGCAAATCATTATTTAAACGTTCTTATAATAACGTCACATGAATCAATCTTCCATTCTTCTCTTTAAACGGAGTTTTTAGTGTGTAAACTGTGTGGCTTAGAGCAAAATATGCTCCAGGCTTGTTGCTCACATTGTCCACGCATACGTTGCAAGAACAATGACGGCTTATGTTTGTGGACTTTGACTACGCCCTTTTCCGTGACAAAAGGAGGTCGTTTGTAAACGGTAGCGTGAACCGCATATTAATTACTGCCCCTTGCCTCTTCAACCATGATCTTTTCCCCAATGTGCTATATAATAAATATATTACGCATTGACGTCAAACACCTATCATTGGCGTCCGTGAATTTAATCAAGACCTTAACTTCTTCCTGACAGAGATCCTTCAAAAAATGTGGTAATTATGTAATATAAATAACATCCAAAAAGATATTTATTTAGATTACAGAATGCAATTTGGACTAATGATTTCAATGACCTCTCAACTGTTATGCATTACAGTTGTAAGATGCGATAAGCTTATTTGGGGTTCATTTTATTAATTACATTGAAAAATACTGGAATTGAATCAGAATATTTCGTACTCATGGCTTGAAAATATTAAGATTATCGAATCAAACTAAACAAATGCCGTTAGAGAACAGTTTCCCACAAGGGGTAGGCGGACGGAGCTCGTGGGAAGATCGCCGGAAGTATCAGATCGAATGTAGGTGGTTCGTTCAAGGATTTGATATCAACTATGTCCCTCAGATATCATATAAAGAGAAAGTAACGAGCTATTTTTCAAAATGTTGATCCTTCTTTAAAGTTCATATCAACTATATAAGGTGTCGGTCATTTTCATAAGATGCATACTCACATTAGATATAATATTTCGCTCTGAAATACTTTATTATATGCTGTTTAAGATTTGTTTTACTTATCTTCCATCTGTTACCTTACAATGCTCTTGATTTCTGCTCATTATTTGCGCTTATACAAAGAAAAAATGGCAAAGGCTATTCTAAAACCTTTTTCGCATGTACGCCACTCGCGCACATTGCAGTTTTCAATTAAGTAAATTAGTTCAACCTTCATTTACTAAAACGCGTTCAATGTCAAATAATGATATCTCGATAGCTTCGCAACTAAATAATCCGCTAAGTCGACATCTATTTACACGTTTTGAACAACACCTAACATCATCAATCGATAATATTGTTCGTACGAGTAATTCCAAGATTATTCGCTGCATAATTACACTGCAGGGTGACCTTAAATTTTTTCCCCGGTTTCCAGTTTCTCATGTGATGTTCTCTTATTTTCATAATGTTTTTAATAATCGCATCTACGAAGTATATACCACTGTTTTCTCATTTCGACACATTGCAACGTTTTTTTATGACTGTATCAAAAAAAATCAAAACTATTTCTATCTTCATTTGTTAGGTTATTTAGTTTTAACTTAGTATCAGTATGAGTATTTTTCAAAATAATATAATTTAAATGGCGTTATTTTTCCATGTCTGCTCCCAACGTGGAGCATATGGTCTGCTAATGGAGGCATTTTCAAAAGAATTTCTCCATAACAACTGCTTGTTGTACTCAGTTGCTTAACCTCTCTCTTTTCGAAGAGAGTAGGGATAGATGGATAGGGCTAGGACAAAACAGGACGTTGGATAGGTGGGAGGGAGTTTTTTTAGAAATCTAGAACACAGACATTTAGAAATCGACTGAAATATCAATCTATGAAATCATTCCGCGTCAGAAAATGAACCCGAGACATCCGTAACCGTAGCCAACGACGCTACCAACTGCGCCACGGCAGCAACTATTTCAATTTAGTTTGACATATTCGTAGATTCCAACATTTTTTTTCTCCAAATATCCAGAGTGTCGACTCGCCAATTGTATACGCGTTTTCATTCAGTGGCAATTCTTTCTGTATAGCGAAAAAAATATTGTCCCTTTTAAAGTTTTCGCAAAAGTCGCATGTAATAAATTTACGCGTTGTTACTATACAGCCATGCGACAATTTGTTTTTTAATGATGGGGGCTTTAATGTATTCCAAGTTTGACATATTTACACCAGTCGTTGAGCAAACGCTTTCATTTTCAACATCTAATATATTTAATGTGACAAAATTTGGTTTTAGCTTTATCACTTTCACACTCAGGCAACCGCATTTATAATATTCCACACGAATTACGTTTTTTATCATCGCTCTTAGTAATCTCACCGTAATTTGGATAATTTTGAACATTGTCCAAATTTTATAAGTTGAAAATACATATCATATATTTCTAGACAAAGTAAACAAAAATACTTTTAAAATTACATAATGAAAATCTTTTGATTCAAGGATTGATGTCATGCATCAAATTAAATATTTTGTAATTCACCTTGCTTTCATGCATTGCACATTAATACCTCGAAAATAACGTTTTCGCTTAATTTTTCAATTTTACAAATTGTTTACATTTATTATTAATATAAATATGTCATACTCATTACTAGACAAGCGTAGTTTAATTAGGTAAAATTGCGGAGTATTTAGTTCAACAATAATTATCTAATGAAGATGATAGCTATTTCAAAATCACACTATCATCAAAAATATGCTTTTGCGAGTAGATAGACAATATATTATATTATTTACCGATTCGTAACCTTACTTTGAAAAGGTTCTGACTGATATTTTGTCATAAAATGACCTTGTGATTGGAAAATGTTGTATTAGCCACATTCTACCATATACGTTGATTTCAGAGACATATATTGTTCAATGTGGGAGTTAGCAGTATTTCTGAGCTATATCCACAGATTTATTTTCATAAATTGGTTTTATACGGTTCTATGAATCGATATAACTGCTTATTTTTATCTCATAGAAAAACATACACATATTTTTGAAAAGGTTTTAAAGTCATGTCAAACACTCTTCGCTTCGATGGTTGGTGTGCGTTTTACCCTTTACTTCTATTGTTCTATGATGTGGTCATTGACGAAAGTTAGCTGAGTTCGTCCAAACATTCAAAGTATACATGTATTATTATTCTGTTGTATTATAATATTATCATAAGTTTTAAAAAATAAAACACAATTCATTTGTACTAATTCCACATATTTATAATGATCAGGACCTACCTCATCACGAGCATCAGTTGATAATGCTCGTGATGAATGAAACCGGTCCTGATCATTATAAATATGTGGAAGTAGTACAAATGAATTGTGTTTTATTTTTTAAAATATGTCTTTCCACCAAGAATTAACCAGTTAACACCTTAAAAGTTATTATTAGCTTATGTGGTTCAGCAAGTCATGATAATATATAATATTAAAAAATATAAATGTTTTAGTTAAAATAAATTATATAAAAAACAAGTAAAATATTTATATATATAAATATATGCTAACTCACTAATTAAAAATACATTTTTCCTTCAAAATTCAAAATATATTCAGTCAAAATTTCAAACGTTCGTATCTCATGTTCGTAACATGGTCAAGTGCAGTTAGAACCTTTTCAAAGTAATGTAACGGATTCTTACTTCTTTATTTGTATTCAAATATTATTTATTTAATTTGGTAACATCGGGTCGAATCGTTATATGAAAACACAAACAAAAAGTATTGAATTCATATTAAAAACAGATGTGAAAATTAGTTGTTATTAAGCTAACTTTTCCTGATGAGTGAAGGAGTGGTGGTGATACTGGTTTGGTCTAAACTAACCTAACTAACAATGTCATAATAAATCATATATGCATATCATTGATTGTCGTATTTATGACGTTAATTTAGAACATAATAATGGAATCTTCACTTGCACAAGCATGAATAATGTAGCCATTCGCTTTCTATTATTGCATTCGACATGTTTTATTGATTGTTCCCACGTATTATTTGTCACCTTTACTTTCTGTCACCATCAGGCCTTTGCATCATGTAGCAAACTTTGATTCAATGCTTTATTTAACACAACGTGACGTATTACTTTTTCAACTTTCCGTTTTCGACCACATTTGTTTTTGAATGATTTTTCAAACATGGCTGCTTTGGTTTTACGTCGTCCGATACGTAATTCTTTTCTGATATGACACTACAGTTTTGTTATAAATACGCAATAGTTTTAAATAATGTTTAGAGTCACGTTTATTTATTATTGTTCATATAACATACACGATTCTATTCTGATACGCTAGATGCATAGAAAATTACATTAGCTTTCTAGGCTTTTAGTGTGAATTCTTAAAAAAATAATGTCAGAATTTTTTCTGAAACAGGTGACAGGGGTGAGGTGCGTGATGTAGGATTTGATTACTGATTTCAATTTCAATACCGTTATCTATGACGGGCGTTCCACTAGTTTATAAGAAAGAGTTATGTATTCATTTTTGACAACGTTTATTCCCCTCTTAAACACAATTCTCAAAAGTAACCACGTGAATCAGACTATACGGTATGTATAGTTTTCCTTCAGAATCTTGAGGGTGTTCGTGATTGATTGTATACAATATATTAGTAAGTATTTTCATATTTTTTGAAAAATAAAAATTTCACATAACACTAATTAATGCTGTCGTGTTAAATGTATTCAAAAACAATCCAGATACTTTTTCAATTGAAATATACAAAACGCCGAAACAATACAACACTTCAATCTTTTGTCTACCTCTTCGGCTCGGAAATTAACGAACCGACTCATAATATTATTATTCGCTTTCAAGAAATGTACATTTTTCAAATATTCTCACAACACGAGAAACACGAATATCAGCCCACTAATCTCGTGAAACGTGGTGTTTTTTTTTTGTTATCTTTGCGAGCTTTACTGCCTTCCACGGCGTCGTTGCCTCTCCCCGCTGTTTTGAATTTATTCCACCTCGAACGTTACTTTCGCGTTCTCAAAGAGCACAAAGGGATTTCGAAGACCGCGGAACTTATTAACTTTTACAGCGTCTTCTTTGTATTCTGCTTAACGGTTATAGTTTAATTTGGCTGATAACAGACTATAATCGTGGTACCGTAACGTACCCGAAGCCCTACGGCTGCGAATTCTGGCTTAGTGCCTCGCGATGGGCGCTTCAAACAAAAGCTTTCGCCCCTGTTACTCCCCATTGCTGTCTCGCCACTGGCGACTAATCTCGCGTCTTTTTATTTATGATATTACATTCATTGAAAAGGGAGAAGGAAAAACGTTCTCCTTAATAGAACACCCGTCAACTTAAATTAACGTCAATAAAATACGTAACCATATGATAGTTTTGCAGCCTTAATAATTATAGTTGATAGGAGATATTTGTTTTATATTTCTGCGGAATTCATTTGAACTATGGATCTACTGTCATTATTCTTTATTACCAGTATGTTGTAAAAATTATAACTTATAACCTGTGTATACTTGACTTTAATGAAAAATTTATATCGAATATTTTCGACGGATTCGGCGGTAACTCCTTTTTAAATAAGTGAAACGCGTTACATTAGTAACAGAGCCAGAATAACCAAGTTATACGTAATTTGTTCAATGATATTCAATTGCTATTTGTCGATAAAAACATTATGAACACGTGAAGTCTACAAGACGAAAACGTAAAAAAATATCAGCTATTTTTATCAAGTAATGTGCCCATTGAAAAGTTTTTAATCGTCGTATAAATTTTCCGAAAATCGAAGTCAAATAACATTTCCGATAATTACAACAACAAAAAAGCCTTCGCATATTACTAGTCACTCTTTTTTGTTTCTATTCCATGATACTTTACCGTTGTTCATATTCCATGATACTTTGGTACTCCCTTGAATGTTTTGACTGCGAGTGGGGTTGTGTATGACTTTAGTTCTGAAAATCCCGTTATAATGTTCATCGAACAAACTAATAATAACAAAGCGATGTAACTACTGGATGTTGGATGAAGTTTCCTATTATCAGCAGACTACGGGGGCTTCATAAACTTACTCGAACTTGGCGAAACTGATTTTTAGTATCGTGGCGTATTTATAAACTTTTGTTCAGTTTTTAATGAGTATGCACACGGGGAACATCATCTACTCACTGCAACTTAAATAAGTGTGCAATATAAGTGTAAACGTTTTGTTTTTGTTATGTAATCGGGAGTTGAGTCCTACATCTGAATGAGCTGGACACTTGTATGTATTGATATTGCACTTAATATGTTAATTTGTATCTAGATCGATGGATACGTGTAAACATTTCACTTCTTTCCACTGCAATAATAAAACGTAGAACGACAACATGCCAAAAGTACAAGACATGTAGAAAATATGATGTAACCTTCATCGATTATACCTTGATTACTTCTTTGATAGGTTAGAACGAACATAAAATAATCAGCATATTTTAAAATAGTAATAAAGATATCATACGTTTTTATTTGTGGTAATTTCTTTTATTCTTTTACAATTTTCACGCATTAATATCTTAAGACCCAAAGCAATATGTTACCTGCTTTGCTACACTCTTTTTTTGTATTGTTTACGTCCACAATTCAATTCAATTCGGCGGATATTTTTTAGAACATTTAAATTGGTGTTAATTTTTCCTTATATATTTAATATTTTCATTATATATAATATGTTATATATAATATTTTCATTTGGTATAGATTAATAATCCTAGTTTATAGGAATATTCGTTAGCTGCCCGCATTATGCAAGAAATTTAGGTGAGCAGAATAAAAAATGACAGTCGCAATTTTTGTATTTCTTGACATCATCGCGTGTTTTATTGAAGTAGAATCTACTATGTGTACAGCAGTGTCTCTGTAACAATAAAAAATTGATTCGTCAATTCGGCGTCACATTTATTACAGAAACAACGATTCAGCTCACCTATACTTCTTGCACCATGAACTGCCCGCATGATTCCGAAATCGTGAATATCTGAGCCAAATTATATGCTTACGTGCTAATTTTCTTTCGTACATTTTTATCTACATACAAACATTGTTAATCCACGGTATTAGTTGTTTGATTTTTTATTACAAGGGCAAACACATATTTGGCATTTTAACCGGTTTACCGGAAATATGAAAAGTGACCTCGTCAAATTTCTTTATAGCCATAGTAAAATTAAAAAGTTACTTCTATACGATAAACTACAGTAAAACGAATCGTGTAGTCGTCCTATAAACAAATATTGCCGATAAAAAATATTTGCAATGCTTCTTTGTTGTAAATACTGACTGACGAGTTAATGACATGAGAAAGAACCCCTCTTCAATGTTTTTCCACGAATGCACATTTTATTTATCATAAAAAACGCAAAACACGGCCAACAATATCATCTGCATTATAATTGGATCTCCATTGTATGCACACTATGTTTATGTTACACAAAAGCATTTATTATCTTTTTGTGTTGATCAAAAGTTTTACTCACACAATACTTCATATTTGATTTAAACAACTACGCGCTCTTACTTTAGTTTGAAGATGTTCTTTGAGAGAACGAAACACATGACACCTTATCAATTACACAATCGCCACAATACACCACTGTATCCATTGAAACCAAGCAGTTAGATTCATGTTATGAATTTAAATTCATACAATATTTTTCATAATATTGTCATTAACAGAGTCATGAAAATTGAATAAAATGTATTAATAACAGCAAAGCTTCTTTTTTGTTTTTTACAATATTGCTTTATTGTTTAGTTCATCCAGAGGGCAGACGAGTGTTGGTGTAACAAAATAGTAAGCCTCCATTTTATGAATTCATATCATGAAGGCTTCGAAGCAGTACGTAACGATTTGTTCTCGTCTAATACTAGACACTCGATACATGGCAGACGCCTTAAGCAATCACGTTCATTGGATCGATCACGTGTATTTTCGTTATCGACTCGAACCAGTTTTTTTTACGCACCTCTTTGTTAATATTCAAAGTAGTATTCGCTTATGAGAAGCCGTAAAACCGATCAGACAAGGAAAACAAAATAAATGGTTTTTTTTATTCTCGTGACGCTTGACGACAACCTTTCAAGGAGGCATTTTACATAGCACATTGCTATGGAAATAGCGCTTTTTCTAATTGAATGATGTTTATTGTTCAAATTATTTCATAATTATTTGAAGAATTGATCATAGTGTGATGTTTTCTTTCTGATATTCTTACATTTTTTTCCAGTACAATTCTTAGACAGGTCATTTTTTTTTTAAGCCAACGAATCTCGTATTGGACTACTTTAACAAGAGGTGTTTGATAAAAACTAGATCGACAGTATCACCTTTTTTAAAAAAAAAAATTAACATTGGTTGGGTATGAAAAGATGTATAGAAAAGGCATACCTTTATTATTATGACGACAACCATTGACCGCAGTACTGAAGACTAAGAGCGATAACACTCAACAGAAGACCATAAATTATGTTTTCATTTCATTGCATTCCAGAGTTTTGCATGACCACATTAAAATAAATACATGATGTAAAAAAATATTACTATTTGAAGAAAGATTTGCCGTTCCATTGCGTACAATTATTTATAACACTGAAGCGAAGCTATTTAATAAGCTTTCTTTATACTATGTGCTTTTTGCAATAACTTTCTTGCACCCACTACGAGATGACGGTGTGGCCATAAAGCAGGCTTTTCATTTCATTATGAACGCTATTTCTTATTCCGTTTTCTCTAACATACGTACACTGGGAAAAATAAATTTAGGGAATGAAATATTTTGCTGTATTTTACCCAACAACGGTACTTATGAAGATTTTGGAACATTGCAATGCGTTATATTGATACATAATAATTTTAGTGAAATTAATATACATCTAACATACATATACCATCATCTCAATTTAAAACCTTGATTTTGAGTATGATCGATACGGAGATTCACGAATAATGTATTCGCTTTTATTAACATATTCATTCGAATCGTCGTTTTAGTGGCGGAAGTCGTTAAGTCAAAAAACCTTGCGTAGAGATAATCGACACTAAGAAAACTAAGATTAGTCGTCATTAATATAAAATCAGTATAAAATTAAATTCACGTAGTCCCTAGTTTAACATAATCCCTAGATTTAGTGATAATCTTAACTCATTCTTATTTATAAACCATACAAACTATTAATTCAAGTTTATACGTGCACTTGAGTGTCGAAAGGCAAAGCCTGGGCTGTTATTGACAAAATTTATGGAAGTGTACAAAATTTGCACTATTCAAATTTGATATTGACATTCCATCAAGCCACCCTCAGTCGATAGACATAAATAGAATGATTATTGTTTTTTTTTTGAATTTTCTCTTCATCTGTATAAAATGACATAATTTTTCGAGCTTAGAGCAACAACGTACACTTTTCAATTCAAGACTGTATTATTTTTCAATCTAAAAATAATATTCCTTACACAACAAGTCAATACAAATATTATACTTGTGATGTCTCTATAAAAACAATGATATGATTTTTGTTTTTTGAATTGTTGAGATTTTGTACATTTCCGTGTATTTTGTCACTAGCGACCCGGGTTTCGCCTTTCGGCATTTTCAGGCGTTCGAGCACATGAGTGAACTCGAACTGACGTTACATGTCAGACAAAATACATGGAAATGTACAAAATCTCAACAATTCAAATTTGATATTGAAATTCCATCAATCACCCTCAATTGATGTCTTAAATTATTAAATTAATGATGTCATTTCTCTGATTCCCGTTCGAATTATCATTAACTGCACTTAGAGATATTATCAATTTGTATTCTAAGATGATATTGCTGCTTACTTGGAAGCTTCCCGACGCTTATCCTAATTTACGTGAAAGTTATTACTTAATGTGATTTCATCTTAAAGTATTTTATCAGATGCGGAAATAATATATTTGTTTAGTCAACCTTTATTAATGACATTTTCACATGAATGCTCTCATAATATGTCTATAAGAAGAAGTAATTTAATCTAGTATGTTATTTTGTCGCTGATTTATCGTTAAAATCTGACATGAAGACGGAACCTAAACGGCCGCGCTCGCCTTGAGAACAAGTGTAACAACACACCTTTGCTGAATGGATGTCTACTACCGCAAATAAAATTGTCGTGTGCAACAGATCTTCGACCGATAAGTGACCGCAACATGTCACAATTCCGTAGATTGTTTTACCGCCCCTCCGCTACAACTCTCAGAGAAAATTTCGCGCATGTCGAGTACAATATTTCTGAGAGAGAAATTTTCCATACAGCGAACAGACAAGGACTAATCTAAAAATAAAATTTTTGCCGTTAAACCATAAATATTCCAGACCATTGACACTCATTTTTTTGAAGCGTTCATCGATTATTAATTGCACAATAAGAGTCGGAATTTGTCGATTATTGACGCCTCGGACTCGACTCAAAATATCATACATCTACGAATCCTTTCTTACAGTCCTAGTTGAATTTGAATTGATATTCGATGATTTTCAACGAGATTTCAAAACTGTTGAAGTACTTTTACTGATCTATGCATAAATGTAGCATTCGTATCCTTGTTAGAAAGAATTTAACCTTTTTTATGACAATCCGGTTTCAAGTCGATTAAAGGACAGCAAAAGACTTGGTCGTGTTTGATTTCGTCCAAATTAATACTTTTTTGCCTAGGAAAAATGACAAAACGTGTTTAATTATTCCTTTAAAAAATATGTAGCGAAATTTTATTGCTGTATTAATTAATATTTTTAAAGAATATTTCATCTTTAAATTAAATTAGTGCGCGATGAACGTATGCCCGTCAGGGAAAACGTAATACTTGTCACATACGAATTATTTGAAGACCTCTACGCTGCGTAGCACCTAGAATATCCATCCATAGTGGAAAATTGCTCGCTATAATGTAAGCTCTTGTACCAAAATACTACACTGTCCACTCTTAGCTTAATTATAATGTTTTTGAATAAATAATATCATTCGTTTAACACGTTACTATTGCTGGTAGAATGATTTCCAATTATTTTTAATTGCGTTTTATGGCGGTCTGTGTTTAATTATATTTAATTGAGATTAAAATATTTTTCATATTTGCTGTAATTGATAGTCTTATTTGAAGTTTATTTCTGTGTATTAGGAATTCTTCAGTTTTATTTGGACGGTTCAGAAACATTTCCTTTATTACATTATCAGCAATAAATATTTGTTCAACACTGATATAATTCTAGAAAGTTCAATAAAAACATTTTAATTAAACCTGATTTAAAAATGATTACTAAATCTTTCATTTGTATTTAGAATTTGGGATCAAAAATTGTTTATTAATTTTACAAAAGTATTCAAGAATACTTTTTAATATTTTCTTATGTAAATTTATACACGGGTTTTTCTTGTTTATCTGTAAACATTTAAATTAAATTATTGAATTTTTCCTAAATCATTTCATTTTTAAAAATAACCAAGTGATGCCTAATATTTGGTTTTATTTTTTATAAGAAAAATCTAAATTTAATAACTGGAAAATGTAGTAATAATTTGACAAAATTAAAAACGCACTTGCTTTATTTTATTAACTTTTAAGGCGTTTACTATCAATTCTTGGTGAAAAGGCATTGTATTGAAAAAAAAAACACAATTTTTTATGTACTATTGCCATATGTTCATAATGATCAGACCGATTTCGCTCATCACGAGCCTTATCAACTTACTTACATTATAGATTAAAAAATTAAGAGTGGTTTTTTTACTAGGCTTGGAGGGGGTAAAATAGTATGACGTTTCACTCAAGTTCCAAGACCAAGTTGTTTTGCGCTATTTCCACATTTTCATAATGATCAGGACTGGTTTCGCTCATGACGAGCATTATCAACTGATTATCGATGGTATATTTTATAAATAAATACGACTACATTGTGTAAGAAATCTAGAATCTCAGCGTGCTCGTTATCTATCTTTTTATTTAAATATTGATAAAAAAAGCAAGCCATGATGTCAAAAACTATAATGGTGAAAAACTCCATTGACTTTATTTTACTTACTTTTTGATAATTTCGAGGATTCTCGAGAACAAAAAACCAAACTGTTATTCTCGAGATCCAAGTATTCTGAGATAATGGATTCTAGAATTTGGAGACGTTGCGAAAAGAGCACATATTTCCCTAACCGATCTCGAATACATTTAGACATCGTTGGACACGATTCTGTATGTTACTTAAATGTTAAGACAATTATAATTAATCTTTTATTTGTAATAATTATACTGAATTTTTTGTGTTAATAGGTCATTATCAGTATTACGACACACTTGTGGCTTCCTGTCAGTTGTTTTAATTGTATTAAAACTCAATAATTAATGAATTCCATATAAGCTGGCTCATGAAAAATATAATACATTTGTTATAAATGTATTACGATTACCTGTATAATCGAGTACCTCGTAGAATATGTAATATCGTTTTTTAAGCACTAACACTTTCATTATTCAAGGTCAGTTAGTGTTACGGTGAATAATATTACACTAATTTTAGTGCAATGATTATATAAACATTGCTTAGTACACAGTCAAATAGTTGATTGTTTTATCATAATAAAGTATACAAAACAAATATTTATGTATTTTACTGTGACTATTATATATGAATGAACAAACCGCAAAATTAATATTTTCTCTTTTTTTATTATTATAAATTACTCGACTAAATGTTGATATCAAATGAAATAAAATTTGATGCATTAATGAGTATAGCTCAAAGTCTACGTGTTTTCACTTTCACTGTTTATCATTCCAATACAAATCTCTTTTCATAATAATTTCATGAATGAAAAATTTAAGACTTTGAAAATAAAACAGGTAATATACTGAAGGACATCCCTATTTATTTTTCGCCTTATTATTAATGATAGTATCTTGACATTTCAAATCCAATCAAGTTCTACTGTCATTGAAAATGGCTGCGAAATATAATGGTATTACAATATTATTAACGAAATTCAGAAGGTGTGTATGCAGGCAAAATATAAAATGTTAAATTTTTCATTGGCGTTGACTTGAAAACGTTTAAAATTGAAATTCCATGAATTTATCATATTATGAGAGGGTTTAATGTAGATATATTAATATGGATTTCGAGTTGCAGATGTACGGAGTTTCACAAATAACACACAATAGAAAATATTCAATGAAAAGTGAAAAGCCCAGGTCCTGTCTTCGAATCGCACCGCCTGCGGTAGTAAATAATTATTATAACGGGTCTCTTAGGCGAAGAGCCTCGGCCAGCGCGGCTCGCTACGCCGCCTGCTCGCGAACCAGTACCGTCCTGTCAGCGGTCGGAAAGAGACCTCTTCTCTTCGCCACACGACGCTGGCGTTACGCGGCCGACTTTCAAAACGATCTATCTCACGGGATAAATTCACTTTGTGACGGCACTGATTAGCAAATAATTCACCACGTGTTAGTAATACAACGAACATAAACTCGTTCCCGAAGGTATTTACATATTGCTCCACGGTTCGTATTGAACATCAATTCAGATCAAAACAGTGTGACATCTTGCAGGACGCAAGATCTGAATAAATCTATAGAGTATTATTATTAGAAAATAAATGTGTTATTGTGTAGTACCGGTTCTACAGCACACTGCATTTATTCTATCCGATTCAATGCATATCGCATGCTGACGGTTGGTGCCTGTTCTCATTACACATTTTTAAATGTGTGCATTTACTTTACCTTATTTCATTCATATTTATATCTCAGTGAAATATTGCCATTTCAAATAATTAATACCACGGCATTGTTACCTTATTTTGTACGTTTGTGCAAAAAGTAACAGGTCGTTTAACAGTTAAAATAACTCCAATAGTTAATTCTCTAATAAAAAATATGTTTTGTGGAACTTACAAATTTTTATAATAAACATGACTGGTTTCGCTCATCGCTAACATTATCAACTGATGTTGCGATGAGCGACGCCGATCGTGATCATTATAAATATGTAGAAGTAGTACAATTATTTTCAAATTATAATGCCTTCTATATTACATACTATAATATTATTTTTACCCTGTTGTACTTTTAATGTTTTTTTTAATCTCATTTTTCTTGAAAAGCATTTTTTCTAATTGAATTGACAGTTAACATCTTAAAAGTGAATTCTAATAGTCATAATACAGTCACCTCACTGCACTGTCTAGTGTGTTTACACGTAAAATGCAGCTATCATTTAAATAAATAGCATTTAGATATCACTTGTAACGTACTCTCAATAGTGTATCTTCAATGTTTTCATTTCAAACATGTTATCTCGTATCAGGGATATTTTGTGTGAATAATGATAGATAAAAAAACACATATTGCTCGGCAACAGAATAATATAAACAAATGTATATCCTATCGCTTATTTGGATATAAACGTAAATTTCCTGACTTGTTTCGAATCAATTGTTCACTCGACGCATTCTCCGTTGGATTGGGATAACATCACAATTTTCGAAAAATCATCCCACTAAAACGATCAACAGTGGTTTGCACGGTGCCTCTGCCCACTCGCATTGAAATCTCCGCTGTCAAAAAGTTTTCCCGTGTTTTGAGTAGAATTTTAGACGAGTGCAATGAACGCCGCCGACCTGCACTCAGCCTTATCTCCGGCGAACGGAGAGAAGAAAGAGCCTACGAGCTTCTTCGCCGTAGTCGGCCGAGAGGACATCCACCTGAACTCACGGAAAATTCTGCCCGCCTGGCGATAATTATTTTACCGCAAAATCTTTCAGTCGAAACGCCGAGGAAACTGTACTGATCGTGTTTAATTGTGATTGACGCTTTATAAGTTTTTTTTTGCTAAGAAATTGACCGGAAAATTTAATACCTATAGGAATCTAAATTCACAGTTATTTTTCAACCAACGCCAATGTGATTTTCTTGGATATTGAAGTCTTTTTACATCATTAATCTTTTTTGCATGTTTTTACTCGTATATATTATCAGATACAGTTATTGATTACTAATATACATTTATATTTACAAACCTCTCACACATCAATATACATGTAGCATAATATTTACCAAATGACTGGAAAGGTTTTTGATTAAATATTTAAACGGTCGCATTATTTGTTCTACCCAGTCAATCAAGAGTAAACGTCGACTGTATATATGTGTAATAATTCTTGATAATTCCACATCTGTTTAAACGCTTGTCACATTCCCTGCCATCCATAAATGCACTCGTGCTTGTGGATGTGGCGACATTCAAGACAAAAATACCTCTTCAATTTTCATTCATTAAAATATAAGAATATAACTTCATTTTATTCTTCAAAATAGTTAGAAAGATTTTCTTCTTCTACAACAAACTTTGCTTAATCGCGAATATACAGTTGTGATTCATGATCTATATCTAATGTTATTATTCCCACATAACTACGGACTGGGTGTAAATTTTAAATTGCCTTTAATTTATGATATTTTCCATTCACAGAATGAATAATTATTATTGCATGTTTACAGATTGTTTCCCTAGTCGCAATGTCGTAGTCATCTCTACTTGATAAATCGACAGAAAATTAATTGTTTCCACACTTGCAACCAATAAATCCTTAAGGTTATCATAGTTCACGTGTCGGAAGAGTAAACGTTAGTCGCTCGCTTCGGTGTTTGGTTCGAATCCGTAAAACGTTGGGAGTCGCCGTTGGATTGCAAGCGATATACCTAGTGTGCATTGTGTGTTTCGGTGCTAAGTGTCGTGAGGTGCCAGTGTAGGTGTTGCATTGTATGCAGACGGCTGTTAAACTGACGCCTTTGCCACACTCCCACCGGATCGCTTGCAGAAGACAAACAGAGGTGAGTCTCGACACAGCTAAGCATCAGATAACGAACTTGTTTATAAGATGACGTTTTTTGCAGGGTGTAGATACAAACGATATAAAAACAGCTTATTTTTAAATTAAAGTCGGCGTCCGTGGCGCAGTTGGTTTCGTCGCTGGCTACGGTTACGGATGTCTCGGGTTCAATTCCCGGTGCGGACGGTTTTCATAGATTGATCTTTCAATCGATTTATGGATTTCTGTTCGTAGTCTGAGTCCTCCCTCCCACCAATATCCCATCCTCACGGGCGTAACGAGAGCGATTAGCTAACCACTAGTCCTTTCATAGCCCTATCCTTCTTTCCCTACTCTCTTCGAAAAAGAAAAGAGAGGTTGAGCAACTGAGTGACAAGCAGTTCTCGTAGAAAAAAAATCTGTCAAGATACCTCCATTAGGAGACCATATGCTCCACAGTGGGAGCGGACATGGAAAAAAAAATTTTTTTTTAAATTATTGTAAAAATCATTTTTACTATCGTGTACAGGAACTTTTACACATTAATCAAATTACATAAAATTATTGATCGACAATATATGTATATATACATAGTGAGACGAATTCCTACCACTTTCTTCAGTCGACAATATGATGTCTTACTTGTAATATGAACGGGACCTGTTTTTTAAAAGACTCGACAGTTTCTTTGTAGAAATACATTTTTCACATACATTTAAATCTGACGTTTTAAAATATAAAACACAATTCATTTGTAATACTTCCACATATTTATAATGATCAGGACCGGTTTCGCTCATCGCGAGCATTATCAGGTTTATTTTTTTAAATATAATGTCTTTCCACCAAGAATTGACAGTAACACCTTTAAATTAAATTTGATGTCTTCATTTTTACAATTGTGTAAAGCATCATTATTCCATTCGATACTCTTAAAGATAATAAATACCTACGGTAGAGATGCATTCTGAAGATAAATTTAGTTTGAACGTCCTTCTAAACGAAGTGAAACACGTGTCACATTTGGTTAAGCAATTAATGGAAAAATTAAAGACTGAAATATTTTGATATTTAAATGTTATTTTGCCTCACATTCAACGCAAAATTTCCGTAGCCACTTTTTAGAAATATCCTTCCAACACAGATAATAATAATAAAACAGAAAAATAATGAAATCATTTCACAATAATACTATTGATGTAAGTTATTCATTCGAATGCTTCTTTCTGAGGTAATCGTTCGTATAGAATCTCGTATCGCTCTCACTAGGTCGAATGGTACAACTCTACGCGAAATTAATGTTGGAAACACTATTACGATAGAAGGTAGGTATAACGAGATGCTATTTAACCCACTATCTTCAGAAATCACAGCTATTAAGTCGTCGACCACAATATACCTACGCTATTGCTTCATTTATCGTATTTGGGTTACTGTGCATTATGTGTTACAAGTATCATATTAATAACCATCATTATTTCTGACTTACATATGACGTTATACGTTTGATACCTTCTCATTTATCAATCGCGAGTTTCGCATTCGAGAATCTTCAGGTCATCAGAAGACGTTATCAAAATAAAACTAAAAGGACAAAATATCAAAGTATTTAGTTCCACAAAATTTTATTTGGTTGTTGATTTCTGTTTCGGAATAACGCCCGAACTATAGTCAAATTTATTTTAGCTTAGCTAATATAAATATACTGTTTAGAAGAGATAATATTATGTCATCCCACGTATTCCAAGATCATAAAATTTATTTAAAATTAAAATATTTTAAGTACTAATTGAGTTTCTGTAAAATTTGGTAGAACTAAATACTTTGATATTTGATCGTATTATAATAGAGTTCTACCAAGTAAATGCCAATTCAATCAATAAAATAAAACTAAACTGACAGCACTGGTCATATTTTTTTCATTCGTAACCATGTCCGCTAACAATGTGGAGCGTATGGAATTCTAATGAACCTTATCTCGACAGAAACTGTTCTAGGAAAACTACTTTTTATTCAATCGCTCAACCTCGCTTTTCGGGGATAGTAAAGATATAAGGACTAGGTTCATGGTGTAATAAGTACAAGGTGAGCTGGATAAAAGGTGACAGTCGCCATTTTTGTATTTGTTGACGTCACTACGTGCTTATCCGATTACTATGTACTATGTTTACAACGGTGTTTTGGTGACAATAAAAATTTGTTTCGTCAAAGTGACGTCACATATAATACAAAAACAACGATCCCGCTCAACTTGTACTTCTTACACCATGGGCTAGGTTACACATCATGGTGCATTTGGCGACCAATTGATATTTTACATAACGATCCTAATATTGGTGGCAAACACAAATAAATCAAGAAAATTCTGTGCTCAATGGGTTAAATCATTTCAAAATTTGGTCCTCGTTTCACAAAGTTCTATCGACTATATTTTATTTATTGCATTATTACGGCAGGTTTTACCACATGGTATCCAACAAAAGGACATGTCCTTCAATTTGACAGTCATTTAAAAAAAAACATTATGATCAAAATAATTTTATATTTTATTTTACTTATTGCATTATTATGGCAGATTTTACCAAATGGTATCCTAAAAGAGGACAAAAGGAGTCAATTTTGCTTTAAAATGTTGTCCTCCATTTATTTAAGAAGCGGTCCTAATTTGTCCTCCATTTCAAATTGATTAAAAACGACTGTTCGACGACGAAATATGAGGAGGGAGAGTACAAAAAAATATCTTTATTTTATAGGTATTATAAAAATACTATGTGCACGTTGATATTAATCAGGAAGTTTTATTTTGATATATGAATTATTTTTTAGCGTTTAGTGAATCCCGAAATCCCTGGATTGTCTGAATATCAACTACAGGATTTAATAATTGATCGGGATCCCGTAATTGAAAACCATACTTTGTACTGTATTCTTTATGTCGTATCCCTTGTTAATTGTTTATGTAAACATTGAGCGAAATATTTTTTTTGTTTACATATTTGATTATTCGTATTAATATCTCCTTTCACATACATGGCATTTATTTATTGCGGATGACCTTCAGAATGACGATATTGATAAAAATATTATGATCCACAAAAAAAATAAGCACTATCACGAGTTTTCGGTATGCTTTGAAGTAAGTTTCTACTTGATGAAAATTATATCTTACTTTCAAGGACAATCGTATACCTACTGATATTAAAATTTAACAGATTTATGTACCTCGTAAATTTACTATGTCATTCATATTATTCTTTTTTCTTCGCAATATATTAATGGCGGATTCTGCACAGCGTGAGTTTTGTAGACGCGACACTGGCTGCATGCTATTATTACGGCATCTGTTTAATAACATGGTGTTATAGCACAACACATCTATCTCAATTGCTAATCCTGCCGGTCGCCCTCGCTCTCTATTCCATGTGTGGCAAACCAGCAAACAACCTCCCACATCTTCTTTGCAGCCAGCACTTGGGTACTGCCTGCAGTCTATTACTTCAAGTACAACCATTGATATCTATTCAATCTACCGTAAATTTGCATGTTTTTTTATCATTTTAAACTCGCACAATTACAAAATATTTCCTCTCAAAATTGCTTACATTTCAACTTATTACTTCCAGAAAATACAATACATTGTTTTGACATAATAGTTATCGTCACATATTATATATTAACTTTGTTTTCTTTCCATAGTGATATATTAAGGTCTGGCGGAACCAAAAACTGCGTAATCGGTGAAATTAATAAATAAATTAATCAGTTCCATGACGTGGCGTGATGCCGAAAAAGATATCGGCTTATTTCAAAAATTATTGTAGAACTAAGTGCATTGCTAATATTACGTGATTATAATGCAGTTCTTCCAAATAAATGCCAATCCAATCAACAAAAACTGCTGATTTGAAGACTGCCATATTCCTTCCTCCCTCCATGTTATAAGAAGTATCAATCCCATTTTGCATATGTTTATTATTGGTCTCCCTTAAGGTGTTAACTGTCATATATTACTGGTATTTCAATAAACCTCTTGCTTTTATTGGAAATACCAATAATAATAAAATTAACCAAAAAAATATTTTAACACCAGTCATTTTTTTTTTTAAATTGTTTTATAAAAATACCACCAAGGTGTACTTTTACATATTCCACTAGGTATATAAATATATTCATCTAAATAATACAAATTTGTTTTACGAATTTTAGCAATTCGAATCCGATAATAAGTCACCCCGTGCATATTACATAGTACTTCTAAATTCGCATATTCATTTGAAATCATACAAGTCACACGATTTTCTGTCATACCGAATTGAAAACTAAAGCTTTACTATTTTGTTACTATTTCTAAATCTACAATGGATTCGTATTAGATTGATTCTCTCTTGGGTTTGCTTTCCAGCTACTTTGAGTTCATCTGATTGGAAAGGTTGACTCTATCTGAAACAGAGTGGCTGTCATTCACTGCGAACTCAATACAATAGATGTCGAGGTGAACTTGTCTCGAATAGGTAGATACTCTCATTATCTAAGCGACTAGCTTTAATGTCTTTGCCCGCTCTTACCACCCTGTTGAAATCCGAGATGTTGTTCTACTAACTATCTAATATAACAATTATTCACGAAACGTAATTGTTTCGCATAATAACTTGACGGGTGTGTTTTCGAAATACAATATTCAACTACACGTCAAAAATCTACCACAGCTTTGTTTTACAGTCTATGATATTCTATAATTGTGATAACAATTATCTACAATAATAAGGAAAGCCTGCCCCAAAAAATCTTTAATTTAACATGATATATCGCTGTTATAGTGGCACAAGGCGATTAGTCTAAAATCGGCTGTTTTGAGTTATGAATACAATAAGATAGATTTTAGGACGCTTCATCATCTGAAAAAGCAATTTCAGTCATATTACGTGTATTTTTTTACGTAATTTGAAGAATAATACGGTTCACAGCTATTATTGGAAAAAAAACTACAATTAACATTAGTATGAAAAAGAATTGCTAATACTTAATAAAATAGTTAGTTTAATAAATAATGGATAATAGAAAGATCTAAATTTCTTGATTTTCCTTAATGTCGATTATCTCAAAACAAAAGTTTTTTTTTATTTAACGCTTTCTGGCACTATAACACGATATCTTGTAATACATACTAATCACTTTCAAGAAACTCTTCCCTTTTTAACGTATTTTAACTAATATGTAATAATATTATGCCCTCTCAATTATATATCAAAAAATTCTCTCTTCGTGAAATCTAACAGCACGTCGTTGAATTATTGACATACCGTGTCTGATAATAATTAATTTAATGGAAAATTCGCACTCTCGCAAGAAAATCTTAGATTCCATCGGAAAACCGGTGCTATCAAATTACATCGAGATAAAATGTAAAAAGCAATATCTTCCAACTTCCAGTGGGAGTATGCCTGTTAAAACACAAATGCTTGGATATCTGATATTCATATTTTTTATCATAGTATGAAATAACGATTTACTTCTGAATAAATACGAAATTAAATCATCTTATCGTAAATTCGGTACAAAAAATGTTGTCTCGATGAGTGTAACTTTCCTTTATATTCAGAATTTGTTTGCTATTCATGACTTTCTATTTTACCAGAAAAAAAACATATCGCACTATTTTCGTTTGACTCAAAAGTAAGTTGAATAAACTCATGACGTTTTCCTTTTGCTTTTGACATAATATTATGAATTTCAAAGAAGCGTTGAAAATTTTAATCTTCTCAATGTACATACTTCAAATTTTGCGTCAACTCTATTAGTTTTCTTTTAGCCGATATGATTCTCTCACCATCATTTCTTCACACCGTTCAAGTTTTGTTACTCCACAAAAACATGTATTTTATCATTTAAAATATCGACTGAGGGTGCTTGATGGAATTTCAATATCAAATTTTAATTGTCATCAGTTCGTGTTCAATCGTGTGCTCGAACGCCTGAAAATGCCAAAAGGCGAAACCCGGGTCGTTAGTGACGAAATACATTGAAATTTCAACAATTCAAATTCAAAATATATTTTATTATTCTAATTGATTTTTTTATATTGTTTGAGTTGGCATTTACTTGCTGGAACTCCATTTAAATAGCATAGAATTTCAAAGAATATATTCCTACAAAATGTTATAGTTCTGACTATGGCGTTAAGTTGAAATAGCTATCGACTTATTTATAAAATTTTGTGTAATTAAACACTTTCCTACCCTATCCTATTATGATTTATTCTACCTCAGATGTATGTAAGATCACCGTAAATATTTAATGCTTATCATTATTTTGTCTGTTCTATGTAGTGGACAAACAGTGTATTAGTACTTCAAAGCTGAATCTATCTCAAATAAAGTTTGCTTTTAGCGACTGAATCGCAGACTAGGCTTCCTATAGTTTTACCAACATTACTTGGCCGCCGCGTATTTGGAATTTGAATTGTCGGTCTAGAATAAATTTCTCCAATTTCCATTTGATGCAAAATAAATATCTTGTCTACTTTTAATAACCGTCGCTAAAAAATCAGTTTTGGAATTTATTGAAATTTCAGTTCTGGTTGAGTATGGCAACATTCCTAACGTGACGGTGGCATCCTCACTAGCGGCCAAGTTGAATTTGTACATATATACGTAATAATATGCTAATCTTACATTGCTTTACTGATATTGTAAATCATACTTAATTTACGTACTTCTATTTTTACCATATTAATTTTTATATAAAGAAGTAATCTGTTGCAGATGTTTACTCGATGACTGACAGGTTTTCGGCTCAGGTTGATTTTCTATTGATATGTGTAAAAATTTCATTTCGATCGCAAAAAGCAAACAAAGAAAAGAGCGGCGAAAACTTGTCCACAATCTGGAGTCGAGTGAGTAGCAAGTAGACAGATAACTCGTTTTAGTTATTTGACCCACAAACACAGTCAGCATTCCGCCACAATATCTTACAGTGACTGCAGCAGTCTGCGCTCGCTTATCCTCGCCTCTGACTAGTGAGGCACCGTTTCCTCATCACGAGACTTATTGCTCAGCGTACAAAACGCCTAGCCTGCCGGAGTAGGCACGAATTACCCAAACCTATTAATACCTACTGTAATAAAATTATGCTGTAACAGAAAAACTAGTAGCCAAATAATTTGTGAATAAAAATGAAGACATCTTCAAAGTTCTAAGTAATATAATAACTTACAACAATGCTATGACTGGCGTTAACAATCGCATATGTAAAAAATCAAGACTTTTCTATTTAATTCAATGGGCTATTCACAATAAAAGTCTTTAATTGCGGCATAATCAAATATATCAGTCTTATGTGCCTTTTCATCTCTCAAATAAATATCGTATGTAACCAAACAGCATTTGACGTATGTCTTATTTCTAAAATCATTTTTGTAAAACACTCAGTCCGACAAGCTTTAGGTAAAATTGGGTATCTAATTGAGGCATAACAAGCAAACTCCTTCAATATTCTAGACGTGTTTCCGATCCATCGTCATACCATATAGACTTTATTTAAATACCATTTTAATCCGGTTTTAATCTTTATTTCGGGGCAAGAAAAACAAGCTAGATTCTATTCCCGAACATTACAACAAATCTCTTGGATAGTTTTTATTAAACTTAAAATTATAATAACGTAAATTATTCAATTATAAATTTGACGTGATGACGTGAATGTAATGCAATGAAATTAAATTCAATTAAATAACTAATCTTCCAGACGAAGAGTTTTCCTCCGGTAATATAGTTCGTTCTATACAAATTTAGTGTATACATTGGCTAATAAGTGACTAACTACAATAACATGTTTCGAATGCTTACAGTAACGCGCACAATAATGATTAGAAACGTATTATACCGTATAGTGGTTAAGTGTGCACAAGGTCAGACAACAAAATTTTACATAAAATACAGAATGCTATGATAAGATTTCACTATCGTCGAGTCGTAGGAAATATAATATTTCGTTATATTTTCACCAACATAGTTAGCATGTCGCATGTTGATTGACTAAGTGTTATAGTCTAAATTAAATCATTTGTAATCGTTGTACGACTTTTTTTATAATATGTTCTCTAATTCGTGCTCAATATTTCTTTGCTGTCGTCTTACGTTTATAATCACCAGACCAATACAAGTCACTATGAAAATATGCATGCTAGAATATCTCAATATAAACTCTACCTAGGCTATTATATTTATGGTTAGCAATTTTTATTATACAACATTATCTGTATTTAGAATTCAAATGATAAGTTCTTCTGCTCACCCTTGATGGTTTGTGGATTTTTATTATGTGTAGAGGTTTGAACGGGCCCGGTAAAGGACAACTGAGATTCGGGCACGGGCCGGGCTCGGGTAAGAAGTTCATTTTCCAGAAAAATATTTCAGACTGCGTCAACAGTCAGCAGTGTGGCTTAATAATTTATTTCACATTCGTTATCTATATCGTTGGAAATATGCATAAAAATAACATCTATTGCTAGAGAAGTGTGGCGTCATCCAAAATATTTTTCGAAAACTTGAAACTGAGAAGCTCATAAAATTGTGTGAGCTATTTGAAGTTAAATCTGAAACAATGCTATCTTTTTTTTAAATTTGAATTGTTGATATTTTGTACGTGTACATGTATTTCCTCACTAACGACTTTCGATATCTTCAAGCATTCGAGCACATGAATGAACTCGAACTGACAAAAAACTTACAAAATCTCAACAATTCAAATTTGATATTGAAATTCCATGAAGCACCCTCAGTCGATATCTCAAAATTATAATGCTATCTTTCTTTACGAATGACCAATAGTTATATTACTCGTTGGTTTATAAATAAAATGCCACTTCGTTATGCCAGAAAATAATAAATTTATAAAAATTCTTTCAAAATGAGTTACATCAGTATTTATTAAAAATTGAAAAAAAAATGTCGGTTTGGGTAACTAGAGTAATATTAAGATTGGATACTTTTATATAATTTCGACCCGTGCAGGCCTCTATGACATCTTGTTGTTGCTTGCTTTTTGACATTCGATTTGATCCCCGTTTTTTTTTGCGACAGGAGTTAGTTCATAATTTTAACTTCAACCCGTTTCTCGCCGAATCAATGTCTCTGTCAAAGTGACAGATAATAGGGTAAATATTAATACTTTATAGACACATAACTGTAAAATGAATAAATGATCCATATGTTTTAGTGACATTATTTGTGAAATTCAAACTTTGATCTGATATTATTTTTACTTGTATCATAAAAAAGTATATACAATAACGATCATTTCAGCGAACCATTGTCATAAAACGACAATATCTCAAATATGATAAAAATACCAAATATAATATTATTCATATGGTTACAAATAGACTATACTGATTAGTCAATTTAAATTGCGATGTTCCAATGTACATTTCCTGAACCGTAGAAACTATATTTTAAAATTTGCACATGGTTTTTGCTGTAGAAGAAAAAACTGATATAGTAAAAGAATGTTGTCATTTTCAATTGAATTTTTCGCTATCATTTTCTCATTATAAAGTGCATTCACATTATTGATATAGTAATCTTGAACTGAATGAAATAAATTACAAAAATATCAAGTAGACCATTTAAAAACACTTTGATATTTTATAACGAGTAGCAAATAATTTTATTCACAAAAATAAACGCTTTTAGTGTTATTTTATATTTTCCATTAGACTTATCACGGCACGATTATAAACTTTCATGTTAGTTGAGTTCGTTTCGTTAATTACAATGCGCTACTATAAAAGGCGCACTTTGCATGAATTATTTTTCATGCACTAACCAAAGCAGAACACGTGATATTCACCTTCAAACATCGAGTGCTTTGTGACCTTTTTAAAACATATATTTTTCCAAGGACTACTTAGTATTTTACGGAATCCTTTTAAACAGGCAATTTATACAAATATATTATGTATAAAAATTGGTTACAGAAAAGATATGTGCAAAGTGACGATTACCTACACTGTCAAATCCGCACAAAATAATAGATGTTCATGTAACATACGCAGCAAGAAAAATATTTTTAATGAAAGTTATTTGTCACATGGTTTTCTTTTCTTATTTAAAATTCATTTATGTTAACAACATTAATGTATTTTGTGCTAAACAACTACAACATTTTTCACTGTGCACAACTGTCATGATGCGCGTTTGTCCTTTGCGCATATGTCATATAAATAAATATATGAGTACCTAATTACATATAATATCATAGTTATGTTCCAGTCGAAAAAACCAATGTAACACATTTGTTTAACGCAAGATTTGTTTAACGGATTCGGTGGTCAATGTGTATTCATTCTAGTTCTTCTTAGTCGTATTCCTCACGTGTGAGGGTCGTGACCTCCGTCTGCTCCAACAACTCCATTTCTATTAACGAACCTTCGCCGCTCGCTCCTATACTCCACTGCTCTGGGGGCCATTGATAAGGATAGGCCGGTGGCGTCCTTCACTTGGTCGCTCCAGCGTGTTGGGACCTAGTCAATGAAATCGATTTCATCATCATGACACACTTCTTTCAGGTGTCAAAGTCTCTGTATCTTGGAAATGATAGTTGGAATTGGACAGAAAAGCGTATGCGGTACAAGAAGTTTAATTTTTATGCATATATCATCTTTGCGAACGAAATGAACACGCTAATACTGTTAATTAAATATTCAGTGAAATTTAAAGGACGCAATGATTAACACGTTAAATTAATACTATCGGCTGATAGTACTTAATTGGATTTATCCATCTGATGAAAAACCCTACATAAACAGTCGCAAGTGCGCTCGCCTTTGATCCAAATACACGTCTTAAACCAAAAATCATGGTATAGCATAATATTAATATTGACAAATTTGTCATTTCACTCATCGTGTTACTAGGTGTAATACGTGTATCTTTAAGAAGCATCTTCTACCCAACTGTAACATATGTTTTTTAACTACAACGAAGACATTTATACCAATTCCTTACATATTTATATCAGTTTTAAGTTGTTAACTGTCAATTCTTGGCGGAAAGGCATTATATATTAAAGATAAAACAAAATTTGTTTTTGTACTACATTCACACGTGTATAATGATCGGAACCTGTTTCGCTTATCGCGAGCATTGTCAACTATCAACTATACTTATATTACAAATAAGAAATTAAGAGTGAATTTTTTTACTAGACTTGGAGGGGGTAAAATAGTATGACGTTTCACTCAAGTTCCAAGACCAATTCCTCTACACCTAACTCGCTCCGACAGATGTTAATTTCAAATTAGTTTCTTTTTGTGCTCCGAGATATTAGCTATTTAAAAAACATTTGTCTTTTTTGCGAAAAAGTACCGTTCTGCCTATTACAATATAATTATCGAATAGCGTTTCCACGAAGACGCTAGTGAGGTATATATTATATATGACCGGTATGCGTCAGGCAATTAGTATTGTAGTTGGATCATTCACCCTGATAATATTATTCTCTTCTTGTAAGCGCTCAACATCATCTGCATATTTTTTTATTAAATGCAATCGATGAAACAAATGCAACACACTTTGTCAGTTCTCGTTTACAATTTAGTTGAATATTTTATAATATCTACTAAACGATCGACCTGTTTCCAAATAAATATTATCACTCGAAAGCTATTGAAAGATTTTATCAGAAATATTCACGAAAAAAATAACCACATATTTTAAACTTTCGTTTATCTGTGTGCAGATCTGGTTTGAGAATTTTTCCGTGCGCGATTTCAACAGTTAAAAATACTTCACATTCATAGAACATGTTGCAAAAAGAATTTTACTGCTTTTTAATGTGAGTGAATTAGTTGCAAATATAAATTGGTTGAATGAAAATTTACTTTTTAGAACTCAATTCTTATATAATCGTTAAAATTTGTTTGTTCTGGGATAGCGTGATACCGAAATGGACATAACTGTAGAACATAATTCTTGTGGAACGAAATATTTTGCTATTTCATACCTTACAATGTTAGTACGATTAGATTATGCCTATACAGAAAACATTGCAGAATGACGTCATTGCGATCCAGGGTTTCATTATATCGTTATATTGTCAGCCAACCAGAAGAGGAGGAAGCATGCACTTGAACAATTTATCAATCGTATTAATCACTATATATTTGAACGATATCATTCTTACTGATATAATAAAATCTTTAAAATACTATAAAAAATAAATAATTTCTTTTGAACATTCAAAGTGATACGTTAACGTATTTTATAAATGAATGAAATTAATCAATAGTTCGGATTATCTGTTGCTTTCTATCATGCGTTCTTTCTATACTAATTATTAGTGCCGATGGTCCTGAGATTACTATTGTATATGTATCTTTCGTACCCGTAGAATTGGGCTAGTTTCGAAAATATTGAATCGGTCTAAAAACCATAATAAATTTATTATATACGGTCAATATGGGTAACTTTGGCGCAGTTTTGAGAGTTTTTGTATTTTTATGGTTCACCATTGCATTTATGTGTGGTATTGTTCTACATAAAAATGAACTAATATCTTAAGTTGAACTTTAATTCACATAAATAGATTTATTGTTATAATTGTTACATACCTATAGATAAAACAAGGTGTGCAAAATTTTCATCCAAATCGGGTAACTTTGGCACACGATACAAATAATCACTGTTATTACTATAAATTTAGTGATTTTGAAGTCTAGGCAACATTTCTTTATACTTTCATATTTTCTATACAGAATTGAGTTGGGAAAAAATATACAGCATTGGTTTTACAGATTAGTAATACAAATTGAAAATATGGCTAATCCAATTTATTTCAAGAAAAGTTTTAAATTGTGTTTTGTCATTCTAATCTGACAGCTTACAGATAACAATAAAACAAATTATGTTGAACATTAATTCATATGTTTACCACCAGGGGCAACTCAATACCTTTGCTTAGCTAAAAAATATTCATATGGCATTAGTATTACCATGGATTTATAACAGCACCATTTTCCATGTAGTGGGTCAATCTTAGACCGATGGGAAAACTTATCCAAATTGATGCTACTCCAAGTTATTGATTTTAATATTAAATATTATACAACCTAACGTTTTTTGACTACCAAAAGTTACAACATTATGTATCTGTATTATAATATACTGGATATGGTAATCTATACCAACGGTGCGGTGCAACTCTGTACTACGCACCTGCATCATATTATTATGGTATTTGTTAAAAATATCAATACTATTGTTATCACACACCTACTATATTTTGTATTGTCAATGCAGTCTTTTGAAAGCATAGCTTATTCGACACTATCTCATTTTTTGTACGGTTATCATTTATAGAAACCACTTATGATAATGTAGCCCACACATCAATATATTCTTCTAAGCACACAAAAATCAGAGTTGAATTGTCATAAACCATCATCAATTCTTTCACTATTTAAAATAAACACAATCTGTTTTCTACTACTTCCACATTTTACAATGATCAGGGCCGGTTTCGCTCATCGCGAGCATTATCAACTGATGCAATATAAATCTTAACAAGACTATTTAGGAGCGAAACCGGTCCTGATCATAATAAAATTGTGGAAGCAGTAAAATACAATGCTTTTTCTATTGCGTAATGTAATATTATTTTTACCCTATTGTTCTTTTAATCTCGTTTAGCTTGGCAATCATTTTTTCTATTCTTGACCGGGATTTGTTTTTACATTTTTATAAAATTTATTATGCATTTGTTTTAATTTGCAGTAAGTTGTCGGTATTTCTTTCGCTATATATTATGTGATATACTATATGTTATAATGGCCATTCTGAAAATTCTTTTTAACATAGTATGCCAACAGTGTGTGTAAACTTCAGGTCGGGGTCAGAATCAACAATCAATAACACTCGGTTACCATATTTCATTGCACTGATACAGTATTATTATTATTTTCTATCGGAGTTTTGTCAACAAGTATATACTGTAATTTAATTGCATCATAATCGATATGCAACACGCGTTTTATAATGCAATAATACTCGTTGCATTGATTCCTATTAATATTAATTTATCACCCGGAAAATAGCTGACTTGATTTACAATATTATTATATATGAATATTTTTCCCAGCGCTTTCGTAAAATCACTGCAAAATGATTTTGACATTTCAGTTTTTTTTATATAATATCGTCATTTGATTTACCACGTTATCGAATTATCAACCCAAATTCATCTAAATTCATATGACTCTATTAAAAATAATGTTCCCAGTAATCTTGTGTTTTGGAAAAATGTTGAGAATAGTCGAAAATCAGCAATATTGACATTATCTTTTGTAATTGGGTGTAATAGAGTTTAAATGTAGTATTATTTTAATGTAGTTTTAACAAGTAATTTCCAATTCAATCAATAAGTTATCTTTTGTAACAAAGCTTTGTATTGATATAGTGTTAAAATCTTAAAGCTGCATAATTATGTGCATTAAGCAAGCTCAATATTTTTCTCAAACGTCGTATTCTGTAAACTAAGCCAGCGCTATGCTCCACATTTGGAATGGATATAACGAAAACAGTAGTTACCTGATCTTTATTTATCTTTCTTTATATCTAGGGCTGTAAATATTTCATTTAAGTTAGTCATTTAATTAAATCTTTTTTTACCATGTCCGAACCCAGTGTGGAGCATATGGCCTAATAATGGAGATATCTCAACAGAAGTTTTTCTATGAGAACTGCTTGTTATCAACCTCCCTTATTCAAAGAGAGTATATATAAAAGGATATGACTAGGACATGACTAGTGGTTAGCTAATAGCTTTCGCTATGCTCCGTTGTTATTAGGATCGGATGGGTGGGAGGGATTTTAGACATCACAAACATTCATGACTACGAACAGTAAAATATCAATAAAAGATCAATTTATGGAACTCTCCGCACCGGCACTTGAACCCGAAACATACGTAACCGTAGCGAACGACGTTAGCCACCGCACCACGGAGCCGACGTAATTAAATCTTTTTGCCTAACGTTAAATATATTTATTAATAATTCACATAAAATGTTAACCGTACTACCGTAAATACTTGGTATGCATGCCAGCATCTGATAGATTCGTTAAATAATATAATATAAACAGATTTGTTAATATTTATTAGAGTCAATTAAGTTTATCCCAGAAGTAATTAGATAACCTAATTACTGCCCAAAGCACGGCTAAATGTTAACTCATTAATGGAATAACATGAGTTTGTCATTATTATTATCATTACTCATGTATAATATATTTATGAAACTGGTATTCGTTCCCAATGCAAGCCCCTGCAACTTAAATATCTGTCATTGAAATCGACAGAATTGGCGCAAAATTGTATGACAATTTATGGCGTAAACTTCGGTATGGAGTGCCAGATTCTTTTTGTTTTTTATGGATTCACTTAACCATGCTTTATTATAATTAAGAACGATTTCTTTTCTCTGATTAAAATTTCTCACGCGTTTAATAATACAATGGTATTATGCTGCAAAATAACAAAATTTGCTATTTTGCATAATGTCCTTACATAATAATATCGTACGATTGCATTCATATTTTTCTTATGAGTTCTTATTATTGTGTCATAATTGCAAACTGACAAACTTTTTATGGATGTTCATGTTTTTGGATTTTTGGGATGGTTCAGTGTTCAATGGTTATATCTGTATATAACATTCAAATATATTTTTACTAAATAATTTGCTATGGACGAAAACATTCTTTACTATCAGATTTTACATTAAAAATTTCAGTGCTTAACAGTTTCAGCCAATCACACCTCGCCATTGTTTCTGTAAGAACATTAAACCATAACGTGGGCTGAGTACTTAATTGCTCTAACAGAAATTTTGTAACTTTTCAGTTTTGGCACTTACTAGTTTTATGAGCATGCATTCTTGTAAGCTCTAATTTTCAATAAAAATGATAAAAAAATAACGATCCAATACTATGAAAAAAGTTATTTATTCAAGAAAAAAATCATAATAAAAAAACAGAATATGGAAATTGATGATAGAACAAAAAGTTACAAAACATCTGTTAGAACCATTAAGTACTCGGCCCACGATAGGCAACTATAGTCACGTCGAATGCAGTGTAAAGTATTCCAGAATAATGAAACACTGGATGTTTTTCAATCTATACAAAACTGCCAACATAATTAAATATCAAATTTGGATTATTGAGATTTTGTACACTTCCATGTATTTTGTCACTAACGACCCGGGTTTCGCCTTTCGGCATCTTCAGGCATTCGAGCACACGAATGCACTCGAAGTAAACAGTGTCTAACGTTTATATAGAAGATACAAATACGACAAATATTATTTACGAGGTAAAATATTATACGTCTGAGAGCCACACTGATACCTGAGATAACATTTCGAGAATCGCCTTAATCCTTATTTTGTAAACAACACATTAACAGAGTGGCGAATTGCCGCTTTTCAACTTCTTTCAGAATTACCAGTGATTTTACAATTATAATAGCATTGTGGGTTTCGACGGGATGCAATTCGACGAAAGGGTAAATATATACAATCATTCCACGTTTAGTGACATCTGTTAGGTGTTTCAACGTATAGGATATAATAACGGAGAATTAGGAAGGTTCAGCTGCTCATTCAGAATTGGCAAGGAATTACTTTTTTCCAAATCTCCAAATTTGATATAGAAATTCCATCACGCACCCTCAGTCGATGTCTTTAATTATATAATTAAATATGTTTTAAATCTCCATTTCGTTTTGGTGAATTCTCTATGAGTTCGCTTCCGTGATCGGTCGATCCGGGTCAAGTCTATGGCGTTGCGGTCCTTAACGAGTTGTGTTCACGAGATCCAGTTTGCGAGGCGGTAGGCGGCCGATTGCAGCCTACTCACCCACTTTTGCCACCGGCCGGCCGTTAGATTTGCAATCGCATCTCTGTTCACTCACTGGTGCATGCTGCAGGTTGCACTCTCGCTCCACTTGATACTGGACTGCACATACGACCCGCATAATCAAAGCACAGCTAGATGACGCTTTCACTGCAGTGTTTTTCCGTGCGAAACATAGATCTCTTAGTGGTCTAGTATAATTTTGCAGGATTATATTCTAACTATAAGTATCAGAAACTAATGTAACCAAATAGTTATGCTAGACGTTTTGTATTTTAGTTCTCAAAAAGATAATCTTATTGTCGTTTGGTATCGGTAAAACGAATAAAAAAAGGATTTCGCCACCACACATTAACGGCACACCGAATTAATTAGAGAGAAACTTAGGAGGCTAGCATTGAGCAGTGAATGATGAAACAATAATTAAATAATTTGATTTAAACTGTCCAAAATAGCCACCTACTACAATCATTCGGGCATCCGATTTTTTTTCAATACAGAAATTCATTTATACTTTTCAAACAATATAATATGTTATTATTTCCAACGATATTTATAACACATGTGAAAAATGTTATTGTAATTATAAATAGTATTGCCTTATGACTGACTCATGACCCTAAGTGGTCCGAAATATTTTTCTGGAAATAAAATTCCTTACTCGAGCCCAGTCCGAGCCCGAATCTGAATTGTCTTTACCCGTCCGAACCCGGTTCACAGACCGGGCCGGGTAAATGCCCGCGGGTCAAGCCCGGGCCCGTGCAGACCTCTGATAGATTGGTAATCTAAGATATAAGTTGGTTATTGAAAATGAAAATAAATAAGCATCGAGTAACTGCCATATAAAGTATTCATTCCGATGATATTTAGATGTTTTCTTTATCATACAACATATTATGGAACTTTTAACATTACTAGTTCCGCCCTAGCAACAATCGATCAAACAAACGAGAATAAAAAGCTCGCATGCACGTTTACTGATAATAATATTGAAATATAAAGTTTGCATTGTTTGCAATAATCGGTAGCATAGTAAATTATATTTTCTTACCACATCATTCTTATCCTTTCTAATGTTAAAAACAATTAAAGCTTATCCTTCACTCGGAAAAGACTCTTCAAAATGATTGCATAATGATCATAACGAAATGTATTTACTTTTTAGAGATAAGTATTAATTTATGATAAATCATTGCATTTCATAACTGCATTCTTATCAGTGAGCACGGAATATTTAGAGAAAAATATAACATGATTGGGATTCCGTTTTCGTAATTATTTTATGAAACTTTGGTCGTGGATACAGAATACCGCAACACACGGATTTTTATTCGCTATTATCTATGTTAAACACTTCCTGTTTTAAGAAAATTTAAAATCAAAACTTAAATAATAAAAATAAATGCGGTGATATTTTTTAAAACAATTTATTAAACATGTATAATTTGTGCACACAGCCAAATATGAATGCATAGTTTAAAACATTTCAATTTATTTCATTGCTGATATAACCTTTACGAAACGCCGAAATTAACCTCTGAACGTGTCTAAAACGGCTGCTTGCTAGTTCAACACAAAATACACGAAAAGACTCACATTCTATAGTAGAGAAACGGCAGAAAACGAGACAGATCGCGCCTGGACTATATTAAAAGTGAATGTGTTACAATTTATGTAAACCGTCCTTAGCAACCAAAACGTACAATGGTATATAATTAGTTTGATTGATTCAGACATTTCAATACATGTTGTATCATTCATTGATAACCCTTATTTGACAAAATACACTGTAATAGAGAAAAAATATATGCTTAGTATCATACTTTCAATCGACGATACCTACACGCCACATGTTCATTCAAACCGGCTCTGATTTACTATCATCCATTCTTCTTAGCGGTATTTTCCTTTTTGTAACCACATAATACATTTTCACAACCGGTTTCTCTCAGCGAGTGGTAATTTTCAGTCGAAAAACATTATAATGGAGGCTATTTATGCAAATTATATATGTACTATCGTTTTACGCTTTTGAATCATATTTCACAGTTGTATATATTTTTAGATATATTTTGCTTAGTCATAGATACTTTGTATAACAATCTTGTTCGATTAATTTTCGTTCAACAGCTAAAATTGCTCCCTCGCTGAGGAAACTTGCCACGAAAAAATTTACTTCATAAATATAAGAAATCATTCAAAATCAACCAGAGGATCTATGCAGTCTTGTAATAATATTTATAATATCGTGTTTTACGTGCAACCAATAAATAAATACTGCCCTATGTATTTATACATCATAATTTGTGTAAGTAAACAAAATTGTGCAGATACCCATGCTGTTATCGGTCTATGCACTCTGTCTGCGTTCTCCCCACCCTTCGCCCCCCATAACCTTATTGTGATGCAGGTTGCAGCCGATTTTCTTATCTGGCAAATATTTTCCATCGTTAAACAAATCACTAGAGAATCATTTTTTTACCTTTCTTGAACTAACCTATTTCTAGCTATATCTGGGGTCGTTAATGTTCAATATTATCGCTATTTTAACGTATTTTATTGTGCAATAAAATATATATTCTTTTGTTGGTTGTGGCTTATCAGTACTTCTACCTATTATGTAATAATAAGAATACTGTAAATTTTAAATCATGAACAAAAATTTCGAGTCGATTGCTAATATTGAACAAATAAAAAATCTAGTATATGTTTTTTTAAATAATACAATAGCGTTTTGGTAAAAGCTCTAGAAGCCAATATACGTTTACAGTATTATTAAAACCTATGGTAACAATCAGCAAGAGGTGAGCTGTAATTTATTTTATTTACCAGCTATTTTTTCACGCACGAAATTATTTGGAAATTGAAAATATACCACAATGTTTAGTAGTATAATATGTTGTAAAGTAAATAGTATAATATGTTGTAAAGTATTTCTAAACACTTCCGGCACGCGCTTCTATTGGCATTCTTATCGATCTCTTGAGTCGTCCTCTATTCAATATATGATAAGTTTAATATTTTCAAATAGTTTGTATAACTTACTTTTTATTCAGAGTAACTACTATATATTATTATCTAATATATTGTGGCTCTGTGGATTTTTATTGAGTGTTATGGTGTATGAAGGATGTCACGAGTCAATACCAATATGTTTTGAAATAAAACGCTTCGTCTTTTTTGCTGTTGAATTTTGTAATCAATATATTAAACTATTTTTGTCTAATGTACGATGGTTTAAATACTTAGCAATCATAATTTTAAGTTTGACGTCAACAGTAAATTTTCAAAAATAACGTAGATACGTGTTGACGGCTCAAGAACTATGTTGAAAGGCAGCCAATGCCGTTTCATTTCACACTGGTATATATGCAGTATTTAGTATTAGTCTATATAATTGTTTTTTATGTCTTCAACTCCCGTAGGTTGTTGTTTATTATGGTAACCAACCCATCATGCAAATTATTCATCTATTTCATGATCAGAAAGTACTTTTCTTCAGAATATATTGCCATTAATCGTTAATCGTCCTCGACTTAGATTTTCCCTCTAGTTTCACATATATTGTGAGTATGCTTATAATAAATATTTCCGATTTGCGTCAGCATTTACCTTTCCTAGATGGTCGCCCATCCGCCTCCACCTCAATTCTCTCTCTTAGCGCCAAGGCCTTCCACTTTATTTAATTCGGCAAAGGAATAATAATACCAGCTCTATTCCGTTTTTGTTATCTCGCGACTTAAGTTAATCTCATAGAAAATTTTCAAATTATCGTATGTTATTTATATTTTATACGCGTTTATAATGATTTGTTGCCCAACGTCATTTCCCAATATGTACACAAACATTTATAGAACTACAGACAGATTGTTTGTAATATTGTGCAAGGGCTATCTGATAAGTAACCCATAGCATAAACATTTTAAAAGCGTTTTTTTTAGAATTTAGTAATACTGTTGCTTCCTTAGCACACATACTGATTATTAGATATTGTGATGAAAATAAGGCCCCCATTCCTACTCTTTTATTGCTAAAACTGAACAGTAAGGGAATTAAGTAACACACTCTTAAACTTTTTTCCGAACTTCTAAGTTTTTAATTAATATGTTGTAGTATTTATTCAATATTATTATATCAAATTTTATTTATTGATATTTTGTACACTTCCATGTATTTTGTCACTAACGACCCGGGTTTCGCCTTTCGGCATCTTCAGGCACTCGAGCACAGGAATGGGTTCGAATTGACAGACAGTAAACAGTGTCTAATGTTATATACAAGATAAAAACACGGCAAATATTATTTACGAGATAAAATGTAAGTCTACGATCCACACTGATACCTGAGTTAAATTTCGAGAATCGTCTTAATCCTTGTTCTGTAAACAAATGCATTAACAGAGTGGCGAACTGCCGCTTTCCAACTAATATTAGAATTACTAGTGATTTTACAATTATAATAGCATTGTGGGTTTCGATTGGATGCAATTCGACGAAAGGATAAATATAGACAATCATTCCACATTTAGTGGGTTTTGTTAGGTGGCCATGAAATGAATTTATTAATATGGGAATATCAATATTAATATAATTTAAGACATCGACTGAGGGTGCTTGATGGAATTTCAATATCAAATTTGTATTATTGAGATTTTGTACACTTCCATGGAAGTACATGGAAGTGTACAAAATCTCAATAATCCTAATTTGATATCAATATTATCTTAAATTATATTAAATTTGAATTATTGAGATTTTGTACACTTCCGAAAGGCGAAACCCGGGTCGTTAGTGACAAAATACATGGAAGTGTACAAAATCTCAATAATTCAAATTTGATATTGAAATTCCATCAAGCACCCTCAGTCGATGTCTTAAATTAAATTATATTATTACATGGTATCAAATGTTTGACAATCTAATAATATTTATGTGAAAGATGATCAGAGAACTTTAGACTCGGCATGTGAAAGAGGGTGGGGGTAAGATATATATATATTTATATCATATTATGCTATAGCTTCTCTTAAGCTCTTACTACTGACAATACCGTTTGTAATTATATTTATGTTTCCTAAATACTTGGGTCAAAAACCCAATCCGAAATATTCATTGCAATTGGATCTTCAAATCGGTTAGAAAATTATCCAAATGACGACAGTTAATTTGAGTGCAATTCTACTGTGTCCTTCGAACTGGAATGATTTTAAAATCTCCTTAAACTTGCCAGGGTCCAAGTTGTGTTTGTTAAATCGACTTAATAACGAATTAGTAATTCATTAATGCGTTCAATATCTTCCTTTCAGTTCATCACTTTGTCATATGTATACTCATAACAAAATAACCATCCACTTCTGGGTGATAGTGTCGTTTATGTTGTTACCTTATCAGTCAATTACTAGTTCTTTCGGTCACCAAACTTCAGACCTGTGAAGTACAGCTGGTTTGATCCAGCGATTGACTACTGTATTTCCATGTAAAGAAGTTTATGACGACTCGTGCTCATTGTTTGGTTCCTGCCACATAAAAATAATTCTTTATATTTTCGTCAAACGTAAAATACAAAATGTAATTTAATGTCGAAAGTCCTGTGGTCGCTCTCGTAGCCGATAGCTAAACGCTGTTGGACGTTTGTCTTATTCGGTCAGGTGTTCGAATTCCCGAATCTTTCATTCAATAATCAAATTATTTTCTTTTTTTAAAGTATTTTTCACTCTTTTGTTAAAATGGTTTTAATAACAAGTACGTCTTCTTTTTATTAGAGGGCAGCATGAATCTATATAATAATATGAAAACGTAATTAATATAAATTGAACATAATCGCGCTCAATAAGTGGAATCCCGTGATGAAGAACAGTGTCTATCCTTGAAAAACCAGGAAGTTATTAACTTAACAATTATTCTATTCATAGATATGTCAATTTTATTCCTCTGTGTCATAAAACATTTGCGACATGAATTACTAATGTGTTTGTCTCCATACTATTTTTTAAATGGTAATTAATTTGATTGCCATTTTCTTGAACTTCAAAAGAATTGATGCGAACTGATAGCTCGAAGCTATTTCGATATTTTAAAAATTCTCATGGAATTCAAAAGGGTTCATCAGATTTTTTTTTTTTTACAACATTAATATCAATAATTCCACAATTTTGTAGTAAGACCATAGCCGGCTTCTTCAGATAAAGGTGATTTTCAACTAATATACAACTATTATAAATAATACAATATAAAAAAATAAGATAACACATTTTATAGTTTTAAATAGTATGTAAAAAAGTCTTGTTCCCTCGCTCCATTCGCTGAGCGAAACCGGTCACTAAAAAATTACAGTTAACACCATTACATTTGATTTATATTTTGTTTTAATAGACTTGCAGAAGTCAGAATTAATTTGTAATTGATTAAATACTTTATTTTCGATTGCGTTATAATATGTCATGTTGGTCAAGGTTAGATATAAACTAGTTTGACGCTGTAGTGAACTAGTTGCATAACTTTGCGGCTTGCGTAAAAGGCACTTAGTTCATATTTGGATAGTGTGTTATCCAATGTCTAAAGATGACGACAGACTAAACCCGGGTCGGGTTTCACATTTGTATACGCCTTTACTTGTTATGCGATTTCGTTTCTATTTTCATTCATTCGCCTCTAAATTTTCCTGATGATCATTTACCATATCAAAAATCTATTTCGACATTTTATTTGAAAACCACGATATATGTTGAGAAATCTCTTTTCTTATGCAGTGTATTTCACATTAGCGATTTTGTAAATACTTCGTTTTAAAATAATAACTGCGAATACGTTCGCGATCGACCAGGAATTGCTCGTCATCATCCTGGCCCCGGTGGTATCACAAATCACATGACATCTCAGAAAACATGTGTGTCTGACAGGAAAATTCTTATTCGAAATTTAAATAATTCAAACCTTCGCATAATGTTTCCAAAATATTAAAAAAAAACTGTATTAACAAAATACACATACGAAGAGAGAATAACTTTCACTGGCGTATTTATTTATCTTCAAATATTTTTCATATATGTCGCCAATGGTCAAAATATGTATACGCAATTTTCAAAAAAATTCACTTCTCATGTTGTATTTCTTCAGGTCATATTATATTGGAAAGTATCCACACAAGTGTTTAATTATTTGTGACGTTTTAGATATTACCACATTTTTTTGTCTAGCGAGAGTAACATTTCACACTCAACATAATTTTAAACATCACGTCTTTAAAAGTGAGTGCTACATGTTTTGATCCTATAAAGACTATCCTCAGAATCAATCAATCATAAAAAAAACTAACTACGGGAATTTATCACATAGAATTTGAGGGCAACGTTAGCGCATCCGTATTCTTGTAATAAGTCTAAAAGTACTGGTCACTTTTAAGGTGTTAACTGTCAATTCTTGGTCGAAAGACATTATATTTTAAAAAATAAAACACAATTCATTTGTACTACTTCCACATATTTATAATGATCAGGACCGGTTTCGCTCATCACGAGCATTATCAACTGAAACCGGTCCTGATCATTATAAATATGTGGAAGTAGTACAAATGAATTGTGTTTTATTTTTTTAAATAAAATTACTGGATTATTTCAATAAATGTATCCGCGTGCCATCTCCAAAAAGCGATATTTTGTTGATAAGATTAGAGAAACTAGCTATTCATTTTGTATAAGAAAGCAATAATTTGTAAAAAGTCTTCTAAATTCGTGTTCTCTTCGCGTTACACCAAAACAACTGCATCGCAACCATTGAATGTAATATGTAACCAATCATAATATTGTATTGTACATATTATGCATATCGTAAAAATTGTTTCTTCAAAATCAACTCGAGTGCTATACAATCGAAAATATCTCCAATTATCCCATTAGCATTCACTTGAGAAAGCCATGTTTAATTCTCAGCGACAAAATTTCTTTAAATAAATTTCTCTAAAAGACTAATCCAATTGTTTTCTAATTCACAATAAAAGAATGGCAATGTTTTTTTATTTTACAAATAATCAATGGCGCCTTTTCACGCCATTTGTTAAACGTTCCTGAATGAATAGTGAAGTTCTTCCTCTCTTAAATCGTTCGTTCGTTTTCAATTCATCACGATTACATTGTTGTAATAATTGCGACCGTTTCGCTGCAAAAGTTTGTCGCGGACCAATACGGAAGGGGACCGATCCAAGACGCCCGCTCTCTGGTTAGTTGACTAGCGAAGGCCACTATATTGAAAACAATACCGGCGCAGCTGTTCCGCTAACCATTCCAAGTGAAGCTATTAATTAACTTTTTTATGGATCCATTGTAAATGTAAATATGCCCATTATAATTTATGACATTAATTTAGAAACTTCCGTCTATGTTTATGCAATAAAATAAATGTGATAAAACCATTAAAATAACTACTTTGTCAGTTTATTAGGTAATACAAATATTTTATATCGTAATATTTTACTATGCAGTCATTATCATTTGATATCGTTTAAAATGGCTACATAAAATATCAATATTCTACACAAGCTCTAACATCAGAGATGTCAAGTTGTCAATAATATTTTTTTTCTTCAAATAATATGCAATAAGTCTCGAGTATTATTCCTAAAAAATCTAAAATATTGTTGACTCAGATGATCATATATTTATTTCCCAATTTTTCCAACATTTCAACCTCGCTTCTTCTTGTTCTATCAACATTATAAACATACATTCTTTCCAAAAATAAAAACGTCAAAAGAATTTAATGTATTTAATTTACAGATGGAGTACTCAAATATAACTTGAGTTAATGAAAACAAAGATTTCATTTTTAAAACAGATACCAAAATGGAACATTTTAAATTTGTCATGGTTTATCAGTGAATAATACCACTTTAAATTAATCGTTTTTCCTTATTGTTAGGGTCAACAAACGTTACTTCTCCAGCCACGTATGTATTATTGACCTTATCTTATTTATACTAAAATCTCACTTACCTTGTATATTTATTGTAATCTTGTGACATTTAAATGTTGGAAACTAAATCTAGTAAAAAATGTCTTTCCTTTTGCAAGTACTTATTCAGCTACTCCATATGTTTAAGATATGTAATGTCAAATAATCTTTTATTGTATCCATAAACGCCACCCAAATTTAATAATGTTGTTTTTAAAAATGATTCTGAAGTTTTCCACGAACACTGGTTGATTCTAAAAAAACAAATTGCGATGAAGGGGCACGTTTCACACTCAATTATTTGTTTGACTTCTAATATGGAAATTTACAATATAATATAATGACCAATTATGGGGATATTTTCTGAAGGCCTTTCTTTATATATGAATATTCTGAATAGGTGCGTTATTCTCCCTCAGTATTTTCTCTTCAAAAATAATCACGATTCCTTCTTGTTTAGCTCTATATCGTATGCCTTTTTTAAAAGATATATTTGTGTACATTTATATATTATTTATTATTCATGTTATCTTTATTTATAAATATGAAATTGCGTTAAAACTGTGATTTAAACTGTGAAGGTGAACATCTCGAAATAAGGAAGGCCATTTACCTACTTGTCATAATGTTTGTCTCAGCGATCCATTGACGTTATTCAACCTCTGAACTCAAAGATAACTACTAACTCGGTGATAGTTACTAGCCGATATAAATTCTTAATTAATGTTCGCATGCCCTGCTCTCTCTCTCAAACTGTGGCGTGCTTTCATTTACGTTTCCAGCAGTAAACATTTCATTATATTAAAAAAGAATACCAAGGATAGGGTAGATACTGTATGGTTTTGTGTGATATATTATATAAATCAATTTAGCCAATGTACAGCATTGAAATATTTCACGAATTTTTTTATGTAGAGTTCTAATTGCCAATGCACCATTTTGATTAGTTTTAAATCACTTGCGAATAAACGTGTGGAGAATTCATAATCACTCGGAATCCATTCGAGGAGGAAAGACATCACTGAGATACATACGTACTATTTTAACTTTTTATTATAGTAAATATTATTTTTCATTGAATAAACCATTCTTTGCATATGGTATCGTATCACGTGAAATATTGTTATTGAATGGACAAACAACAAATGTATCGTTCCCTTGTTATTAAATGCTTTTTTAGAATTGAGTTTTAACCCTTAACGGCTCGCCCTCGTTTTCGCACGAATTTATTTTCAATCAATTTATCTGTTAAAACGCTCACTATATCTAAAATTATATCAATTTCGAAAGTAAAAAATGAAGAATCATGAGAAATATATATTAGTTATCCCAAAGACATCAAGAAGTAAACTAAACTAGTCGGATTCTCACTAAAATAAATCGAAGAAAATGAAGAAGCTGAAAAATATTTAATACACGACTTTCCAAGCAAAATGGCTGCGACCAGTCTTCATATACACAGCCAACACGCACACAGGCAAGCGCGTAGTCGCATGCATAAGTATATGTAGTACATAGGGCTGATGATTAATGCTGGATTTCGGCAGTTCAAGTCTGTAATTCGAAAGACTGAATATCGAGAGTTCTTCAAAAAAATCTTGTGTTCTACTTGACATTTTTTTGATCTGTTGCCTAATTTCTCTACCTTTGAACTATTTTTTAAAGCATATATCCTCAAGTGTTTTCTTCTAGTTTGGCCGGAAATACGAGATAAATTCTTGTACATGTTAACATGTCCAGCGCGTTCATCGGGTTATAATACATACCATCGAAAGAAGAAATTTCGTAATTATATTAAAAACTAATTGTAAATCTATTTCATACTTTAATTTTCTCTTCTCTTTGATTGATATCGGACATATTTTTTAAAAATATTCCTTTACTACTATCTATTATGACGCAGAATTTAGTAAGTATTCATTTTGATGTAATATAATATTTGTTATGACAAATAAAAGATTTGTTTCATATTAGTCCATTTATTATAAATAACAACACAGACGATGACCACTTAACCGATGAATTCTTCGTTTGAAAGTGGTAACGAAAAATTTCCACCATCGCCACCAACACAGATTATAGGACAATATGTCTAGGGCAAGGGTGCCCAACCTTTTTTGCCTTGGGAGCTACCATTTAATTCAAAATTTTCTCGAGATCGACTTCTAATATGATTCTAATAGGAAATTTTATTTAAGGTTTTTCCCTTTCTTCAAACTTAAAAATGTTTATTTTAAATGCAAAATATTACTAGATTAACAAAGCATTTATTATTATTTTTATTGTATACTAGTGAGTACCCTGCATGCGTTGCAATGCCACTCATAGAAAGAAAGAATTTGTGTAATTCTGTTTATTGAAGTGCTTTTGGATTAAAGGTCTGCGTGGGCCGAAAATTCATAAAATTACTCGGTCCGAACCCGTCATCTTCAGGCCCGGCTGGAGTCCAAGTCTCAATATCACACTTGTTACCTGAACCCGACTCGAAGCCTTGATTTATTTTTTAATATAGTAATTTATTTATACTTGTTATTGTTTCCATATTTCTAACGATATTCATAGCACGTTTGAAATAAATTATTTGAGGTATAAAATTTATGAAGTTATTTTTCCGTCTGGTTCAGAGATGTCGCTAGTTGTACATATTTGATTCTTTTTTTTAGATTATAAATTTGTTTCTTCAGAAACATTCACGGGTGTGCGCACAACAACTCACCAAAGTTTTATCGAAAACGGATGAATGGTAAAGGAATGACAAACAAAAAAACAAATCTTCATTTATATGTATATAATATATCGACTATGGAAAGGAAAAAGGATGTAACTCTCAGTTTTTTCAAAATAGCTTTTTTTCTATAATTACAATGTATGCAACTTAATACACGATATATCAAAGAGATGTAAGCTGTAAATGCCTAATTAGTATCAAAATATGAATTTTAAGTTTGAAAAAAAGAGGCACTGAAATCTGCGGCGAGGAAAAAGGACTTACACCGCATCAATAATATTATTGTTAGCTGAGGTAAGATTTTCGCAATCGTAAATTACAATTCTATTGTTATAAAACAACCCTGTTACAACAATACTATAACTTAAATCGTAGATCAATGATCTCTTTCTTGTTCATATTAGACGAGGAAGTTAACACAATTTTTGCTATATTTACTTAAAACATCACCGTGCGGTTTTTAGGTTGTGTCCTGTCAACCTATTTACCTGAAATTATTATAAATACGCTTATATTTACGATTGAAATCATTTTAATAGACGAATATTATTAGTATTTACTGCTTTGTATACAGTTCTAATATTATACGATGCATTCGATTATCTTTTAAACTAGACATAAGAGCAGTTCAGATTACACTGCTAGTAAAATGGAATAAATATGACTTACTGATATATTCTCTCGTCTATATTTCATGCATAAAGTATGATAAACTATGTCTTAAGTTAACTTGCAGTTAAAAATAAAACACAATTCATTTGTACTACTTCCACATATTTATAATGATCAGGACCGGTTTCGCTCCTCACGAGCATTATCAACTGATCTGTTCGTGATGAGCGAAACCGGTCCTGATCATTATAAATATGTGGAAGTAGTACAAATGAATTGTGTTTTATTTTTTAAAATATAATGTCTTTCCACCAAAAATTGACAGTTAACACCTTAAAAGTGATAACATTTTTGCTATGCTACATACTCTGTGATTCATTATATAGAGTAATCAACTTCCCAGTTAACTAATTATGATACATTCCAAAGAAAACTATTTTAAATATATGCAGAAGTTTACTAGCTGTCATAATTCTATACGTTTATTCAAAAAGTAATTTTAAATGGGTGAGGAAAAAGGCTGTAAGCTGCTTTACTACATTGATGTTGATAATTTTTGTCTAGGGAAAATGACATAACCATCAATTTTATTGGTTTTTCTTAAATAACTTATTAAACTAATATCAGATTGGGTAAATAAAACGCCAGATTATTAGTTTTAATGCAATTCAAGGTCGTGTATAATTAAATATTTTGATTTTGGACAAAAATCATTAAAAAACGTTTTTCGTGGCGCCTGTAAAATTTGTTATGTGTGGGTTACGTCCTTTTCCCTTTTCCCAGTCGATATACATATATTTCATTTATATGAAATACTACATTTTTTCAAAATTCACGAATGATTTCGGGATCGACCAAATTTTGCTTTGGGATCGACCGGTTGGGCATCCTTGGTCTAGGGTTAGGCTTAGACCCGAGGCCCATACAAGCAACTTAGACACAAACCAAGTCAAGTCCTCGTCGTGTCATTCATTTTGGGTGACACTGGCTGTATTGATTTTACTGCAAAGAGCAGATCATATTATTTTTCTACACAAGTATTCCTAGCATAGAATTTGTTATTTTGTGCGAATTAGATATTCAAAATTTCCCGACCTACATTAAACATAAATGTACTTGTATTATCTTTGAATGCTATGCGATATGAATGAAACATGTTCTTATGACATGAAAAAATGTAGAGTTTAAAAGTGTTGTAGCGCTTTGCAATCGATAAAATTATATTTTTACGCGCAAAGTGCACACGCGTTCTCATAAAAATTACAAGTTTTCAAGGATTTGCCGTTGAGAAAAATATTTGCATGTTTAATTAACATAATATTAGTCCAATGTTTTTAATGGACTAATCGAATATCTGAATAATAAAACAGTCTGAATGTCATTGGTTAGTGTTTCAAATGTTGACGAACTCTAATGAATCGTACGAATTTCGAAAGGTTAAGGTCCAATATAAATAAAGAAATTTATATTCCTATAGTTCAATGTTTAGCGTAAACTTACTATTTGTCTAAAATACGTTTTTTTACATTATACCTTTTTTTACAGTATTCATAACTCGATGTAATCAAATAAATTTTATTTGAATGTTTAAGGTACTAATTAAATACGACGTTAGTTCGTGGCAAAAAATATGATAATTTGTATATTGTTACATCAAATTTAGTGTGATGCAGTGTGAGTTGGAGGACATGGTCCAACATTGCATATATGTTTCTAAATAGAGCAATAATAAGATATATTTACAAATTATGACAACCTCTGTAATATACCGATAATATATATTACATCTATTTATTTAAGATTAGATAGGACCTGTTGATTCATTCGCAAATGAAAAACAGTTTAATAAAGTAACACAATAATTCATTTGTGGTCTTCTTATTATGCGTGGCTTAATGTCATTATAATGTCATTCACCAAGGATTGGCAGTTAAAAATATTAAATAAATTGGTTACAGTTAAATTGGCATTTGTTTTGTAACATAATACAATTTAATTTTAGAAATTATTAAGTGTCACGCCACCACCACAGTTTTAAGTAAAGAATTTGTGAGACAATTTTGAACACATTTTCCTCGTTTGAACAAATTTACATTTTATAATGAAACTGAAAGTGCAGATGCGAGAGCATGTCAAGATCACTTAGGAAATCTAACAACTCTTGACGTGACATACTTTAGTATAACCTTTTACATTTATTATATTCTTACGATGTAGAGACTGTAGAGAGCATTATTATCACCTCACCACGACATCACGTTCATAATTGGTAACACTTAGAATATAATAAATTTGACGTAATTGTGAAATTTTTCATTCATTATAATATCTTACTCCGTCATTACTTGCATCTTCTTTGGGTTTGTGATTTTTCGATTCCCAAAGACTCCATTTTCTTAGACTATTTCAAGAATTTCTGATTTTTTTCAGTTTCTCAATATTTTCGAGAATTTTAGAGTAAACTCGAGATAAAATATCAACAAATCTAACACATTTAAATGAAGTTTGTGAATAATGACATTCTTAGAGCATTGAATGGCGGCGAACCAGAAATTTATTCTGATTATTTCGTACATTTTTAAGTGTATCTTTTTCAGTGGGCATGATTAAAAAATTTAGCCGAATGTGCTCTGAATTTTGATTATTATCATGTGGAAGCATTGAGCGTGTTTTAAGATTGTAAGTGTGCAACTTGGCATAAGATAAAAGATTTGAGTGTTTTCAAAATTATGAAAAATCGAGATTTTCATGCATAATTTGTGATTAGAAAGTCTCGAATTTTCACAGCTAGAGATTTTTGGAGAAGAAATCTCTTGACAGCCTATTGCTTTACGGAGTTATTTATAATACAATATATTATGCTGAAAATCTTGAATCATTTTTCAAACGCCACACGGCGGGAAGAGTCGTGACAGTGATGGTATTTTTTATAATATTAAAATCATTTTGGTCAGATGAATCTAAATAACACAACCCTGACATTTTTACACGAACAACCTTTCAATATCACCGATGTAAAATATAGTACATAACAATAAAATACCCATTATTAATTACTTTGATGATTTACGTTGTGTTTTTTTAAGAATGTCCAATCTTGCAAATCAAATAATTTTTGATTCCTTATATTATAATCAATTTTGAGAAATACCGTTGGGGTGTGTTTGTTATTTTTTCATGTTTTAATTATCGAATTTCACATTCTCTCAAAATGGATGACAAATATTCCCTCCACAAATGGTCGCTCATCTTGACATTACAAGTTTTACTCCTTTAATATTTTTTACCTTATAGTTTAAAAGTTTTCCATATCAACTTGATAATCAAATAATTATTTAATTTTGCGAAAACGCGTATGTTCGTTGTTAACAATTGCTTGTGTTTTTATTGGCAGTGTTCCATTGTTATAAATAAAAAAAATGTATTTCTTTCTGTTTCAGGTATGTCAACATTCTATATATTTTTCCTCCGCCTGGCAATACAATACAGCGGTTTGGTACGAATTAAAATTTATATATTTTTCTTGCACACGATTACCCGGATTTTTTCAATGTATTTGTAAATATGACAAAATATAAGGATCTCGCAATAAACCTACAATTCATAAACAAAAAAAAATGTAAAAGGCAATGTACCACTAATTATTGTGTCATCGGGTTTACCGTCGACATTCTGAGCCAGCGGTCGCGCTAACCTTTCGGACTACGATCACCACTAAACTCACAATTTTATATCTCTCGTACCACTACCATAACATAAATCAATACAAAAAATAATTGTGATATTTGTTGCTGCGTGCTTGAAATAAGTAATTTGATTACCAATTGAATGATATTAAAAAATGACAATATCACAATACGTAATATTGTAAGATATATAATACTGGCGATATATATAATTTGTTTTGGGTTTTTCCTCGCCGGTTTTCATATCGTTGGCTAATACAATAAAATAATTACTGACTGTATGTATGTCATTTAACTATGAAAATGACAACGCACGTGCCGTTAATAATTCGATCAGTAAACAGTATAAATCGACGGCATTCGTACACCAATCGAGAACCCAGATAAACATTGTACGATCGCGTAGCTTCCGCATACTTAGTATCTCGGTTGTTCGTGAAAAAATGATGTATTTATTTACGCGTTTTATTTTTATAAATATAATGCCTTTCCACCAATAATATTGACAGTTATCACATTAAGAGTGATAAATAAACTAAGTGACAATTCAAAAAGTGGACAGTTTATTTTGCTTTCCTCTCCAATATAATTTACAGAACAATTTTACATTTACAAATTAACTCTATTGTTATAATTTAAGACATCGACTGAGGGTGCTTGATGGAATTTCAATATCAAATTTGGATTATTGAGATTTTGTACACTTCCATGTATTTTGTGTAAAATACATGGAAGTGTACAAAATCTCAATAATCCAAATTTAACTCTATTGTAATTTTTCATTTAATACAATATTAAAAAATCTCATACCGTCAATAAATGCACACGAAATATTTTATATATTTAACTCCTTCCCCTATGTGGAACATAACGTTTAAAAGTAAACCTTTTAAGTGGGGTCATCTCTGCTTCACTGGTTTGTACGCCCAGCTCACTATTCAGCGTAGAAAATGTGTTGCTAATGCCACGGCGTGATCAACCTGTTCGGAAAAGCAATGACCACATCAACAAGTTGCCAAACATTTGTAAAGTGAGTCGACGGTTTCAACAGTTGTGCCGGCTATAAGCAATAATCAATTATATTCCATATAAGTGCATAATGTAGCCTGGACACCCAAAAAATACATTTATTTTTACCTGTTTATTTATCCATAACACTCCACGAACATATTTTTAGAAAATATAAAAATGTCAAAGTTCTTCATAACTTTGTATATACATTAAGCAGTTTAGCCAATTGAGTTTTTCCCTTTACTTCTCTTATTCTTCAGCCGATGGTAGCCCCATATAAGAAAGCTGATAATTATTTTGGTATTCGTGAAACTTTTTTTGCGATATATTTTTTCGATTTAAATTACACACCGTATATAACGCGATATTTTTAAACCATAATATTGTTTTGTTGAAAGCATTCACGTTATATTCGGGGAATAGTGAAAAATCATAGTAAGTCCTGTCTGGCGCCTTTGGGTAAAGTAAAGTTGTCTTATTGTCGTCATTTAGATTTTGCGTTTTTCTGTATCTCTGTCGTGCTTATAGCAATTATTATTTTTAATATTTTGTGCACACACAACTTGACGCCTCCGTCTGTAGGCCTTTGTCTCTTGGTCGTATATTTCTTTCTGCCTACAATGTTTTATATATATGTACCATAGTTTTTTCCCCCATTCATTTATTTCATCGATAAAAGTTTATATAAAAAAATAATTTTCACAAATTTACCGTCAAATCCATCGAAAATATACATTTGTAATCTTGAATTTTAAGATATATATTAACGGGATACTTTTACATCTGACACATCTCGATAACATATTCTTGACAGCACTGAGTTGGTTTTTATTTTAAATTTTAATTACATCCAAAATATTTCTAAACTGTTTCCGAACAAAAAAATCAGCATTTTGGAAAGTCATTTACATATTAGTAAACCTTGCCTCAGGGTATTCTTTTAAATGTCGACTGTGTATATAATATTTTGTGTGTCGGTATACATACATTTACCGCGTTGCATATTGCTCCATCACAACGAAAATATATGACATTATGCGCTGCCCAATTTTTTAAGAATGTTTCCATTCGCTTTCTAAATTAAGTATTATATTATGTATAATCGAACTTGAATAATTAGTAACATCGGGTCTTAATTTGTACAATTCGTTTGTAATCCAGTTTCATATTGGTTGAGGCTTGTAATTCTGAAAGGAAGTGGTTATTGTCATTGTAAACAAGTCAATTCGAATGACTGGATACAAGATTTCATACTTCGTACATGTGCACGAGCCATTATTTTAATCATATATATAATAGCCCAGACCGTTCTATATGCGTAGATGTAGACTTTTATTATTATCACATATGCATGTAGGTTGAAATTTTCTCATGACCTAAGCGTCCGTGGTGTATATAAACAATACACACAGCTCCGACGTGACGCAAATTCCCAGGTAAACAAACAACGATCAGTCTGTCGGTATGGAAACTAAAGAACAGCTACTTTAGACATTCAGTATTTCAATTTCAATACTGTCATCTATGTCGGGTATTGTAATATATTGTTTAATTATTGATGATTTAAAGCTATGTTTTATTTGAGAAATAAATACATTTAATATTAAATTTAAATTTGGATTATTGAGATTTTGTACACTTCCATGTATTTTGTCACTAACGATCCGGGTTTCGCCTTTCGGCATCTTCAGGCATTCGAGCACACGAATGGACTCGAACTGACTGAAGATGCCGAAAATATATGGAAGTGTACAAAATCTCAATAATCCAAATTTTATATGGAAATTCCATCAAGCACCCTCAGTCGATGTCTTAAATTACATTTAATATTGTTTACAATTAGTCGTTAGTGAAACAAGACACTGTAATGACTATAATAATGTAATGTTATAATTATTATTTACTAAAAAAAAATCGGATATCGCTAAATAAAATTTATGAACAACATGGAGATAATAAAATATAACTCAATAAATAATACCTATATATAAAATGAATGAAATTCTTTTATTTCATATATTTTTCTATCTTCAATCACTTTCTTAATTTCAATGAATTTTCATTTATTTGATCACGATATAGCTCTGAAGATGGCATGATACCGAAATAACTATCCACTTTATTGTAACATCACTATTAATATGTAATTGTTGTCATAATGAGTTTATTTTCCTTATGGGGTGGGGTAGTTGTGAACATTAAAACTTATTTGCAATATCTTTGTTGACTTATTATGTTTCATGGTCATTATCTTTACGTTGTCATGTCTATCATTATGTTTGGAATAGCTTGTCAATTAGTCTCAATTTTTTTATTTTTAAATGGCTTGTTTCACTATTTTTTGCATTAGTAAAAAAAACTGTGAGTAAAACCGGTCCTATTTTTAAATACAAAGGTGGAATTTGTGCGATAGAAATCATTTTTATCGACACATATCTAATATACTGTTAATACACCTTTATAAGTGCAATAATGAACATTGGGTTCTACCATTATTTTTCTATTTGAAAAATTTTGCTTACCACCACAATTATAGCAAAATGAACATTAATTCTCCATATTATTAGAGGATTTTTGCGCGCGCACGTGTTAATTTATACGAAGGTGTTCGCTTGAATAAATATGCAGATCACTTTATTTATAACGACTATATATTATATTTATATACATCTAGACCAGGTGCCGAGCATGTGTATGAATTTATAATATTTACAAATATATTTGTAAAATATTAATACATAAACGTTATAAACGCGGGTTTCGTGTCAAATAATCGGTGTCCCACTAAATATAAAGGTTTAAATACTAGCCGCCCGATACAGGCAGCAGGCGCGATCATCTCTTACAGCTGTCCATATGTTATTGCTGATCACTGTCCGATGACTGGAGGGCAGAGGCTGATTCATATAAGGAAAACCATTCCAGTGCACATGGCCTAAAGTTATTTTATCTGACATCTGTGTTATAACAGCACAAACTATGATGTATTCACATAACAATCAATAATATATTGTACTATAAATGTCACAAATAATAAAATACTGTAATTATCTACCCGTAAATAGTCATCACCTCAAAACATCATGATCGAATAATATGTATGATGGCTACAAATATACAATAAGTATACTACACCAAAAACCCCTTGCGATTTTTATATAATATGTTTATAAAACCGTTACACCCGTTCATAATAACATATTTAAATGCTTTTCTTTTTCATGTCACAACAATAAAAATATAAAGTAATTGAAACATGAGTGAGAAAGTCAAACCTCACCTCAGGTAGCACGTCTACTACTGTCATTTACCTAAAACAGCTTTATATATATTTATATTAGTTATTCTACTTATGAAAGTACCAACATATATTTAACTAAGTATTATTTTTCCAGTTCTCTCTGTAATTTTATTCACACTGCAATACATTGATTCTCACATTTACTTTCATCTTTTATGAATCCGAAGCACGTCTTTACAGTCAAATAATCAAAACAGACCCATTTGTTTACGGAATCAATAGACAATGTTGTTGTAATACATACATCTTGTTTATTTTATTTTATCTTTTTACTGAATGCAGAATTCGTAATTATTGATGCAAAACCTGTTTCTTCCATGCAAATTTGTTTATTACGTAAACCTGTTGGCATTTATCCCCTCACAGTCGAGTATTAATTATTATTAATAGCTCTTGCTATATCGAAAATAATAACATTCTAATCAGTACGAACACGGTTACTTTTTTCATTACACATAATTATATGTATATTTGAGGTCTGCACGGGCCCGTGCTTGGCCCGTGGGTCCCTACCCGGTCTGGCCCGTGGGCCGGTTTCGCGCGGGTAGAGACAATTGATATTCGGGATCGGGCAGGGCCCGGGTAAGGGATTTGTTCCCCAGAAAAATATTTCGGACTATGTTCGAATCATGAGTACTCTTGATAACTACATACTGTTGATAACAAAAAGGCAATAAATAAAATAATTTATTACGTTTCGAATAACATTGGACACAATAGTCTTTTATTTGATAAGTATGGAGACATCATATTATAATTTGGTAACCTGAAACTGAGCTCATTAAATTGTTATTGATCCGTGAAACAATACTTTCTTCATTTAATCATCACGAATAGTAAGTATAAATAGTTCGCAAATGAATTAAGTGAAAAATTCATTATAAAAAAATACGAAAAATTCGTTAAAAATGAGTTTCAACGATATAAGAAAAATGTTGAAAAGTGGTGACTGTGGTGATGTGTGGAAATCATTCCGTGAAATAATAGATTTTTCTACATGTGAAAAAGTTAATCAATTTTATGCTACTATATTTTTTTTTGATCGGGTTTTTGTCTGGCCGAGATATATAAATTTAAGCTTCGGGTCGGGCTCGGGTAACAAGTGTGGTATTCAGATTCGGGCCTGCGATGAACGTGCTTGGGCAAGGTAATTTCATCATTAGGCCCGTGCAGACCTCTAATGTATATATATATATATATTAGTTGGGTTACAATAACGACTGTATTATGACTTGAATAGTATACTAATCAAAATATATCGACTGTGTTTTGGCCAATTGATGAACCCTCAAAAAATACGAAAATGAGAATTTACAGGAGTGCATTTCAAAGATTCATAACGCAACTCACCATATAATGTTTTCGATAAAAGCAGTTTTTACTCTCTCCTGAACAATTTCAATTTTGAGGCCATCAATTGGCCAAAACACCGTCGATATATTGTATTTCTTGCTTCGTACAATTTTATACTGATATCGCAAAATTCATAAATAGCATTGAGAATCAAACTTGTAATATTCAAATCAAAACACAGATATATTTTCGTTGAATTCGACAGAAAATTTGTGAAAATTATTTTTAATATAAAATTAAAATTGAAAACTTAGTTATTCCACTGGCTGCGCTACACTTGAGAAGCATCTTGAGACTAACACAGCCAGTGGAATAACTAAGTTATCAATTTTAATTTTATATTACAGATTTGTTATTTGTTGTGAGTTTTACCTATATGTAACTTGGAACACACATACTGTGACCGCATGCGCAGACAGATTTTATGTGTGAGCGTAAATGTTGAGTGAATTTTTAACATACATAGCACGCTCTCTCTGTGTCTGTGAATTCAAGCTATCTCTCTATCAAGCGTATTGAACGAATGTTAACATGTGGCGCTGCCATGTTAATAATTCCAGGTGATATATTATAAATTACTTATTTGCGCTTATTTGTAATAGATGCACTATAAGCAGTTAAAATTTAACCACTTAATGCCATTCACGACATTGGTTTTATAAACATAAAATACAATTTGTGGTTTTTAATTACATTTAATAAAATGGCCGTGGCATTCATTAGAGCTCACTTTCAGTTGCTATCAGTTGGAAATGTTCGGTGTCTTCACAAAACTGGTAGTGATCATATTATTAAATTTAGAATACGTACAACAAATTAATTATGCTTAAGTTTTATAAAATATTAGTGAGTATCCGACATGCGTTGCAATGCCACTCAAAGAAAGAAATAAAGGGTTTGTGTTTTAATTCTGTTTATTGAAGTGCTTTTGGAATATAGAAGTCTGCACGGGCCGAAATTTCATAAAATTACCCGGTCCGAGTCCGTCATCTTCAGGCCCGGCCCAGCTCGAGCCCGAGCCTTAATATCACACTTGTTACCCGAATCCCAGATCTATTTTTCTCATCCCGAAAAAAGCCTAGTTATTGTTTTCATATTTTCTACGATATTCATAGCACATGTGAAATAAATTATTTAAGTTATGAAAACTATTGCCGCATGGCTGACTCATGACCGAATATAGTACCATATATGTGTCTTAATTTTGAATTCATTACCCGGGCCCGGCCCGAGCCCGAATCTGAACTGTCTTTACCCGCCCGGCCCATGGGCCGGGCCTGGTAATATTATGGTCTGAATTGGGCCTGATAAAATTTACGTCTGCACGGGCCTGGTAAGCTCAATTTTGTTTATACAATATTTTTTGTTTTTCCGTCTGGTTCAGAGATGTTACTAGTTGTACGTATTTGATTATTTTTTTAGATTTTAAATTTTTTTTAACTTACACCGGTGTGCGCACAACAACTCACCAAAGTTTAGTCGAAATCGGATGAATGTTAAAGGAATGCATAGAGGCGAAACAAACAAGTCTATGTGTGGATCCAACTCAGTTAGGTGGCTTCAAAAGTATTTTGCAGCTTTATCCATTCATAAATTTCTTTCAAGTTTAACATACTTATTTCGTATTTTTACATTAATTGCCTATTTGATGAAGTAAATGGGTAATCAATCTACTAATCGATCTACTATTATGACTTTGTAATGAACTACACTTTTATTATTTGTTTGTTATATCAACGAAAATCTCGAGTATAAGTAATTTATGTATTTATCATGCACTAGCACAATTAACAAATTTAATATTGTTAATGATAAAGGGATAATTAAAACTATTATTCATTGCCGATGGACAACCTCATCGTTAAATAATTATTTCCCTAGTAGCCATAATGTAGAGTTGCAATTACATATTCTATTGTCTTGCAGAAATAATACAAATAATTTAATTAGATTTTGTCATTCATTCTCATTAATGTTAAATACATATAAATAACCTAAGTTTGTCATGTGTTGAAATAATAAACTGAATCTGGAAATGTCTACCAGCATGTCGCTTCATTTTGGTTTCACTTATCGTCATCTAATTAACATAACTTTTTTCAAATTAAGTTCGTTGGCCCACAACCATCTGTCATGTATGTTAAGCCGCCTATCATAATGAATGAGCCATTCTAAATAAATTTCGTAGTTTATCTGAAACAGCGTTGCACATGATAGATCTTACACCATACTCACCATTCTACAATAACAAATATTATGTAGTATTTTCAATTATACAAATTAAAAAAATACGGGTGAAGGCTGTTGAACTCTTATATCTAAAGTAATAATGTTTCTCTATTAACTGCGATCAATATACTTTATTATATATGTGTTCAAGACAGGGATGACAACTTTACAGTTATTTCATTCATATTTCCTCGTTTCCAAAATGAAATAAAATATCTCAAGAATAGTAGTGTGCTAGTATATTGATTTAAATATACAATTTCAGTAAACCGTAAAGGTTGTATTAAGTAATCATCTGTAGATAAATGTTGATTTCTTAAATATGTCATCCATAATCTAATATATAAAAATCAACGTGTGTTTGTTCGTATCTTATGCACTGCCATACCGTTCATCCCATTCCGATAAAACTTTGTCAAGTTATTGCTTGCACTTGCGCGGAGGATATACGCATAATACAATCAGGCCCAGCCCGGCCCGAGCTCGACTCTCAACTTTTTAATTTTTAACTTAAAGTAGGTCTTCATCAATCTCACAATCTAGATATATATGAAATCTAAAAAACTTAGCGACACCTCGGAAAACCTTCTTATTTATTCGTGTACGCACCAGACAGGAACAAAAAATATTGTGTGTGTCTAAAAGCACTTAAATAAACAGAATTAAAACACAAACACTTTCCTTCTTTGAATGGCATTGCAATGCATGCCGGATACTCACTAGTAATATATATATATAAATATAAAAAAGTGTAAATCATAAAAAATTCTCTACAATAAATCGTTCGTTTATGGCACTTCCAATTTAATAAATATGTTTAATCCCTTTGCATGGTTTGCGTCTCGGGTGCAGATACCGGGGCAGATTTTAGCAATGAGTTATTGTGATCCACTGTAGATGGCAGTATCTGTATTTTCTGAGTGACATGAAAATTTGCTTTCCTATAAATAATTATAACGATTACACGTCCAGTAACAATTATATATTATCGTGATCCACATGAGACATTTTTATATCATTACATCTGCATTGCGCTTAATTTACCGAAACTTCAAACATGCATTTCTGAACAAATAGTGTTAAAATAAAAAATATTTTTGAAGAAATGCATTATTTTTATCACCATATTTTTTTGAAGAATAATATATAAATCACTTGGTAAATGATCAGTATTAAATATCTTAAATTATATAAAATATGTTATTACACATTCGGTGTGTGTAAAAATTCTGTACTTAAATAATCGCATGAAAGACGAAGAAGGGGCGTGGGGGACGGAACGGTGTATTTCTATGCAGGTAACGTTCCTTAACCCTCCTTACCTGGTGCCAGCTGTTGCGAGCCACTGACCGCCGTTTACTGTCCCTACTATAATGAAAAATATTATGCAAATAATAAAGTAATTGAATCGAAAGTCGTTGAACTGCAAAAGAACGTCATACATATTTATATTACGTCCAAGTAATGTTGTTTTCAAATAACATTAGTTTCCTGGCCTCTTTAAAACGTGGAATATCCGCGGCAGTACAAACAGTGTAGACCAGTGGTCGGCAACCTGTTACCCGCGGGTAATTGAATTACCCACTACAACATTTTGAGCTACCCGCCACGAAAATATGATATTTTATTTATAAAACTATTTATTGAAAACACTAAAACTTTAAAAAAAGTGAAAAGGAAAAAACAGTGTTTTTTATAACTAATGAGTTTAAGATAACTACTTTTTTGCCAAATATTGAAAACTTTCAAAAAAATTCCAAACCAAGGAAACTACTAATAAAAATATTATATTATACGAATGTTTTTATAAAATAAATTTGTATTTACACATACACTTGCAAATATTTTTTTTTTTAAATAATAGTAAAAATTTGTTTTAAACTTTTACCCACCGACCAAAATTTTTTACCTAGTATCTCAAAAGGTTACCGACTACTGGTGTAGACTATTTTAGTATGTCATTAATTTTATTTATTTTAATTTTATTGTCATTAATTAATCATTTAGTATGTCATTAATTTTGAAAAAAATTGTTTACTCTCTCAACGTTGTTTTAATTTTTATTTTCTCAAACTATAAATAAATAATGTTAAATAAAATATATTTAAACATATTTACTATGGTTTTCATAATGTGGGAAAAATCTTGAATTATTATTCTGGTAGAAGATAAATTGATATTGTGGTTATGAGAAAAGTTGTATTCGTGTTGATAATATCGTCTTTCGTGTCTTTGCTCTTTAATAAAGACCTTGTTCGTTGGTCCGTTTCTCATCTTGTATTTCTGTGCGCGAAGGAAAGAATCGGACAAGTCCAAATCATTTACGCTTATGAATATACTTTAAATATTGAAATAAATATACATGCCAATAAAATTAAATTAGAGCGATTCAGAAAGTTTAAACCATCCTACAAAAAATTAATATCGCAATAGTCAAATGTAAACTCTATGGCAGCGGCCGGCAAACTTTTTGGACGACGACCACTACATTCATAATTTTAGTCCAGCGGAGCACTAACAAGAATTTTGTCTGAAATATTATATATAGGAGAAAGGTGACCAAAGATAACATAAAATGCACCTAAATAGTTCAATAAATAAAACTATTAATTGTAATTAAATTATAAAAGCTTCATTAATGAAACAAAAGTTGTTACATAATTTAAGACATCGACTGAGGGTGCTTGATGGAATTTCAATATCAAATTTGGATTATTGAGATTTTGTACACTTCCATGTATTTTGTCACTAACGACCCGGGTTTCGCCTTTCGGCATCTTCAGGCATTCGAGCACACGAATGGACTCGAACTGAGAGACAGTAAACAGTGTCTAACGTTTATATAGAAGATACAAATGTATTTATTTGTCGCATTTGTATCTTCCATACAAACGTCAGACACCGTTCACCGTCTCTCAGCTCGAGTCCATTCGTGCGCTCGAATGCCTGAAGATGCTGAGAGGCGCACGAATGGACTCGAGCTGAGAGACGGTGAACGGTGTCTGACGTTTGTATGGAAGATACAAATGCGACAAATAAATACATTTGTATCTTCTATATAAACGTTAGACACTGTTTACTGTCTCTCAGTTCGAGTCCATTTGTGTGCTCGAATACCTGAAGATGCCGAAAGGCGAAACCCGGGTCGTTAGTGACAAAATACATGGAAGTGCCAAAAGTTGTTACAGCAAAACCATAAAAAAATATAATTTAAGACATCGACTGAGGGTGCTTGATGGAACTTCAATATCAAATTTTAATTATTGAGATTTTGTACACTTCCATGTATTTTGTCACTAAAGACCCGGGTTTCGCCTTATAAAATTTTGTTGTATTTTTATTTTATATATAAACGATAGACACTATTTACTGTCCGTCACTTCGAGTTCATTCGTGTACTCAAATACCTGAAAATGCCGAAAGACGAAATTTGGGTCGTTAATGACGAAGTACATGGAAATGTACAAAATGTTAACTATTCTATTTTGAAACTAATTGATGCTTGGTGACTGTGGACTACGCTATTTACTTTGATACTAAATACCAAACGAGAGATTGTTCATTACGAAGACATTTCGGTTCAAGGTGCTGAAGGAGGGGCGAAGGACGCGGGTCCAGGAAACGTTGAGCGCCTTCTTCATCATCTTCCGACCGAACCAGCCGGCCCTCGGCTACGCGCAGACCCTCCCGCTCGCTTACTCACTAAAATATGTATTTATTTATAGACAGGTTTTTACTCAATGCGGTCCTTTTGCCTCCGAAATCTGTAAAAGTGCATCCGCGGTGACTGTGAGACATTACAGGATGAAATCTTGTGAACAAAGAAAGTTTTCAACGCTGATTCAATTTATTATTGGAACAGTTGGTGAGTCATGTACTTCCACACTCCCTATCGCAGAGATATCCACAACAAAACATACGTCGACTATTAATTGTAATAGACATAGATTCATTAATTTTACATCCGATTGATGTATCAATTGTCCCTTCCGACGAAATAACAAGTTCTTCATGACCATAAATGTTATTCGTAATAAACAATGCTTTTCTTACTTATTAAGAATTGATTATTCTACTCATCTGAGCTATCAAGACCGATATTAATTTAGCACTTGGCATTTTTATTAATATTGCATTTATTTACGATAGCTATCCTAATCTTAGAATACAACGCATTGTAGACTGACGACTTTATCGTTTTCTCTCTATATATATATTGATAAAATAGTTTGAAATTGTTGATCGCAATTTACTTTATTTTTAAGTATTATTGTTGAGTATACCATTAATGCGGCAACGACATTGGAGCCAATAATCAATAAACTTATTTTAAACACGCAGCAAGAAGCGTCACACTATTAAATTTGTTATAATTAAACAAGCTTTATTACAAAATACACATATAACTTTTATGATTTATATTTTTTTTATATATTTTGTTTGAAATAAAAATCATGTAAGTGGTCCGTGACATCTGAAAGGTTGGTGATCGCTGCTTTTACATAGTATGTCGTTGATCAAAATTGTGAAGTAAATAAACGACTGTAATCAAGTATTGATATTCACTTTAAATTAACATTAGGTTTCTTCAGAATGTTATCTATCATTCAAGAAACATTATGCAGGTCATGGTGTTTCAAAGCATCGAAGAATGGTCGTCATTCAATTGATTTGACCTACCATCTCAAGGAAGAGTAACAAATATTTATTTTACTCGCGGAAGTCAACTTATTATGTGGTTTTGATGGATTAACGTCACATATTTAGATGATCACTAGTCTAAATATGGTTCATAGATCTATCTGAAAAGCAATGATGATATTTATTTTAATCGAAATTATAATTTAACTATGTTCATGAAGAATTATTTATTTCTCGGTATAAGTGCATATTCCTTCGATTATTGGCATTTTGATTGCGTGCATATGCATACTTGCATGCATTATGTATGTCACAGCCACACGAGGGATGTTTATTGTACTGACGACGGGTGGTTATCAAAGTAGGTGGGGTGCTATGCACATGACGCGCTGCACGCTGAAAATTTTCGGTCGCAGTGGCGGCCTGACCGTACTCACAACGGAAACTAATTTAAGAAAATAATTATTCAGTGTAGTAATTTTATTTCCGTGTTCATAAAATATACATGAATTTTATATTATGACTATCAAAAATTCGGTACAGCTTCGTATGTTAACTCAAATATTTCACACATATCAACTTCGTACAACATGTGTATAAATATTCAACTGAATTCATTTGCGGTACGAATGAAACATAGTTAACTTTCTAATATTACGAAACACGAAAAAGTTTGTTGCGCACGCTGCGTGTGCTATATGGTTGGATTGTTTAGGACTTAAAATAAATAATTCGCCCATCCAGTATAAAACAAAAATAACTGCAAATTCATAGTTTTGAGATAATTGCATTTGATGTTTTTCATCCATTTAAAATGCTCTTTTCAGATCAAATATCTCAGGTATGAAGATATTTTTTTTTGTTTACACAGGAAAATAGTGTGTTTCAAACTGATTTCAACAAAAATATCTGAAAATATCGCGAAAAGTGTTGTTTTTTTAATTGTAAATATTTTGAATTTGTTAAATATACTAAACATCTAAAATAAATAGCAGTGACTAGCAGTAGTGAAGTCTTTACGCTAAAATTATGTGAATCCTACGGAAATTTTTGCATTTAAAATAGAAAATCTTTTAGAAAATTTTAGCACTAATGGTTGTTTTATACTGGATGGGCGATATATTGAGTTTTATTTCGTAATGAATAAGAATTATTTTTGTCAAATATATGATTCATCATTTGATTTCTCACAGTATGTACATACTATATTATAATTTAAATATTTAGCAAAAGCTGACAAGAGTAACGAAAAGTGAGTTTAGGTATGGGCTGACACAGGAATATATTGGATATGAATATAGGCACTCTATTATAGTACTGTCTACTAATTTATTATGGTTTATGCCTACCTTATTACGACTTTACATTCGTTGACTATTAATTATTACAGTCGTATTGCGAATGACCGCCTGACAGAAATCTGCAATACATTACAAATGCAAGTTGTCACGCCCGGCGTGTACCCGCACCGTAACCGCGTCACTCTAAAAGAGGACTCGGCACGCCCGTGATTTAATCGTAGGCTTTCCAACTGAGGCGACACGAATATTCCCCCCCAGCCACTGTTTGACTGCATCAAGTGTTCGGACTGTAGGGGAGTCTACAAAAATGCAATTCGGATCGCAATCTAATCAACGATCAATAACAAGTTGTCGGTTCGACTACTATTATTTCAATACTACTAAAAGAATCCTCTGCAATAAAATAAAAGTTCCTTTTCCCAAGATCTTTATTGAACACAGTCTGTACGCGTACGGTTACAGTAATAACCAAAGCTCACACTACTTCATGAACATGCGTATGTAATAAATGTTTAAAAACAATCACCAGAAATGAAAAATAGAATAAATCATTTTTATAACATTTTCAAATTGAAGATACTTTGTTTATTGTCAATAATCCATCGGTATATCCATATAATATCACAATATTGATTTATTCATAAAAGTAAAACATAATTTTTAGTTTGAATTATTGAGATTTTGTACACTTCCATGTATTTTGTCACTAACGACCCGATATTGAAATTCCATCAAGCACCCTCAGTCGATGTCTTAAATTATAATTGTTAGTACTTGGCCAACAACTTTATGGTATAATCAAGACCGAATTCGCTCAGTGATGGAGCGTTTTGAAATGATATATAGATTATTTTCAGTGCATCTTCGCTGAGTGAAACTGGGCCTGATTGAAAGTTGAATTTTATGTTCATAAGTTGTAATATTTTACCTTTCAGCATTAATTGACATTTTTAAAATACATCTATATGTATAAGTACATACATTATAAAACATGTTTGTATATTCATTAAACATTATAAAATTAAGTGCACACTGAACTTATACCATTGATAATATGTATATAGTTATATGCATTATTTTGCAGTACTTAATTTTATATTCAAATCAAGTTTAATAAATTAATAGTTTCCATGTTGTAATGTAATATACACTACTTTTAGAAGCTCGGTGTGTATTCTGAGAACATACGTAATGGTGCTGAAATCCTGCGGTGAGTAGTGTCAAAATATTCTCTCTGTGAATGCGAAATACGAAATATTAAATTTAAGGCAGACTTAATTTTTATAAACGAATGTAATAATAATTTTGCTGTGATTGTAGCAACAAAATAAGCGTCGGGGAAGCCTGGTAAGTCTCATCCCCGCGGGTCGATGACCGCGCCCCTAACTTCAACCAACCCCCCTGCGAACCCCGCACACCATTCTTCAACCCGTCGCAACAACCCTCGGCCTTGGGGCTGTTTAGTTTAGACGGTTTATTATAACGTGGCCTCACTAAATAAAATGCACCGCTCCTGCAGCGCTAACCCCTGCAACACGCCCAGGGCCGAATCAAAAATTGATGGCCTTCAACAAAGCCGATGTTAATGGCTGAGCGTCCAATATCGATAATCGAAATATATTTAATTTAAATTTGAATTGTTGAGATTTTGTACATTTCCATGTATTTCGTCACTAACGACCCGGGTTTCGCCTTTCGGCATTTTCAGGCATTCGAGCAATGCTAACGAAATACACGGTAAGTTACAAAATCTCAACAATCCAAATTTGATATCGAAATTCCATGAAGCACCTTCAGTCGAAATCTTAAATTTACAAAATATATTTGTCACTAATCTTAATGTCACTGTTTCCAATTGTTTTCCATATAACGTGGCGTGGGGTAGGCCATAATATATTTCCTAGTAGTGATCCATTGGATTGCTTAATATTATATAATATGTGCAAAAAACTACGTCATCTTTAAGTTTTATTTAAAATGTTCTCATGCACACGATAAGATATCGGTTTTTATATCATAAAATTTATTCTATGTATTTAGTTCAAAAATAATTATATTATGTACTTGATTTCTGCCCAGTAATTGTCAATTCAATCAATTTATAAGCTATCAACCTTTTGTAATATATTTGATTTACGACGTAAGAAAATTTCCGATGATTGATAATACATCTTAAAGAATCATAAACAATCTTGATACGGTGAAATGATATTCTATAACATTTTAAATTTAAACAAAAAAAAACATACCGTCATTGCTTACCTATTCTAGATTGGATCCTAGTCTCGTCTAGGTATCTCCTTAATCTTCCCATATCCAGTCTAAGAGTCCCTTATGTGTTCGCGCCCGTCAATCCAGTATTCCTGTTGACTCTGCTCAGACACTGAAATTTAAGCTTGTTTAATTATAAATTTAAGATTAGACCATCACTATTTGACTAGCTATCCATGATGTACGTCGGTGGCTGAGCGCATTCAGACTCTTCGAACTTTTATTGTGATGGAGACATTTTCTTTAACAGAGGCTGTAAAGCTCCGGGTTGCGCTTATGCGCCATTCGCAGCCGATTCCCAAATCTATTCCTCCAAGCAGTTTACTGCCAATTGTATGCGGAAGTAGTTGTTTGAAAAACTTGAAAAGACACAAAAATTGTCAGTATCTAGAAGATTCTTTCGCAGTCTTTCAATACGCATTTTTTCTCGGAATGAAACTACACTTATGTGAATACATATTATAATATGTATGTTAAATATACACATATCCTATTTATTGAATTATTAAGGCGATTTCAAACAAATTTTTACATTTGCTATTTCTATTTAATTCTCATGCACATATATTATTATGTTAATTGTAAAGTGAACTACTTAAAAAATCTCTTGCCCAAATTCAGCCCTATGATCCTATTTGAACCTGCTAGTCGGGCTGAAAGTAGCAGAGGGTCTCTACGAAGGTCTGTCTATGTCTATGAGGGAGCCTCGGCGAGCCTAGTCACCAAACAATGTACTTAGGACGCCCATATTGCCAACAAGCCGAGTTTCAACAATGATAGCACAGATATAGCGATTATGAAGAAGGAATCGCGTACCCATTTCAAGTTGCTCTGTTTCCACAATAAATATCGTGCAGTTAAAGCGTAATGATGATTATACGTTTTATAGCTTCATAAAAATGCGCCCATTCGTGTTGTTTTCCTGCAATATCACCACGGTTTTACTGTCCATCGTCATAATTACACTCTGATGATATAAATGCAGTCCGATAAACAACTTGATTTAAAGAGAGCAGCTCGTCATAAATTTTTAGTTAAGTCATAGTAAATGACTTATACATATTTGTATCACATTGCAAATATATACGTATTATCATTAAAACAAGCACAAGAAAATCTTTTGTAAAATATGCACATATATTTAATGACAATCTCCCGTCTTAGCATTCATGCCATATAATTACCAATCGCCTAGTGATTTCAAAATACTTGACTATAAATTATAAAAAATAATGCTTACATATTAATTATATAATACCTAATTAGCTCCTAGAACTTTGTATTAAATAATAACATTGATGACTCACATAGTTCTATCGTTCATTGTATTGATTATATTCACTAAAAAAAAGATTCATGTGTTCATACTGTTAAAACCAGGGGTGAGCTGAGTATGGTTTGAAAGGGCTAATACGAACCGAAATATACCATAATATTTATACATTGCCAAAAGCCACTAATTGAAGTATTGTTTTTTATTACAGAATATAATATTTTTCTTGATCCACAAATACAGTAATATTATTAATATTCCTCAATAGTTTGCGTCACATTGATATAAATTTTACTCTCTTTAAATTTACTCGCACGGTATCTGTCAGTGTTAAATTATGTTTGGAAATAAAAATCTTTTTTGTAAATAAACGCCTTCCACGTCCAATTTAATTCTTATCGCCATGTAGCGCGGTTTGTGGGGTGGTTATTACCGGAATACCTCCTATAATTATCGCGTAATGAAATCAAAATGCCCCTTTTAAACGCTTTCTAGGCTTTTAGAAAACTCCTTAAAATAGCGAACATTTTTCATTCGTGAATATTAATCCCGACCGCCCTTCGTGTTGCGAATACACAAATCGTTTTAAATCACAACATAATTACGCTTTTATGCTTAATGCTCTTTCGAGTTAAATGATCCATTATGTTTATTAAAATTGTATGTACTTTGTCTAGGAACGAGACCAACTAGTGCACATACAGTCTGCTAGGTTTGTATAGTTTTGAGGATTTTGTTAAGGTCTAAATCGTATATAAATAAATTAGCAGTATTTAAAACAACACAAGAACAATTATTACAATAATTAACATGCTCACTCATTCTCTAAATATGTCTGGCAAATACAGAGGCTGAAATCTGTATTGTTTTTAGTCTCAATTATGATTGTATAATATTAGACCTCATAGACCTCTTCAGATTTTACCTTCTGTGTGATTTTGATTCTACAGCATGGTTCCATAATGATGTCTTCTCTAATTTTAATTAATAAATATATTATAATTTAAGACATCGACTGAGGGTGCTTGGTGGAATTTCAATATCAAATTTGGATTATTGAAATTTTGTACACTTCCATGTATTTTGTCACTAACGACCCGGGTTTCGCCTTTCGGCATCTTCAGGCATTCGAGGACACGAATGGACTCGAACTGACCCATTAAACTGAGTCCATTCGTGTGCTCGAATGCCTGAAGATGCCGAAAGGCGAAACCCGGGTCGTTAGTGACAAATACATGGAAGTGTACAAAATCTCAATAATCCAAATAAATATATTGTTTGTCGAATAGATAAAATATGTTTATCTTAAAACACCCACTCTTAAAATCCTTAATATCTTTTTAATCCCTTATTGGTGCGAAGAGGCAGAGTTGGTCTAATAGAAAATAATTCTCAAATATGATACACTTGTGGTAGCAAACACATTCAACTAGCAGAGGATTTAACCATTAACCTATTCAAGATCTCCAGAACGATGTCTGTGAGTGAACAATCCACAATGTAAAGCACTGGAGGAGCAAATGAGGTCAAGCAAACATCTCATTGTAACTGACACTGTACATTGTGGGCATTCGCCTCGAGTAATGCGACATATCGACTCTCAACAAACTGTTTCAACTGTCGCTCGTCGTTTTTGATTTACGGTCCAACTAGATAATTCATTTAATAATATTCGCTGAACTTTTATAGCCATTGGCAGTCATAATTATTAAACTCGGATAAATACAATAGTGACGTACACCAGCGAGCGAAGTGGGATGAGCCGCTCTGAGCACCAAAAATGGGGGGGTGCCATTTAGAATCTTCAAATCGATTCATCAATTTTAACAACATATTGGATCAAAAGGTGTAAGAACTATAATTATTCAAAAAATTCTCTTGCGTCGCATGCCGAAATCTTTAATTAAGAGGGATTGTGATAACTCTGACTTAATGACTAACACTATAAAAATACGCCTAAATATTCCAATCACACAAGTCTAAATTGTGGTTAAATAGTACAGCACTACATCTTTTTGCAAAGGATGTGATTTCTTAAAAATACTAGTCAAATTCGATCACATTTTCATACCAAACCCTCTGTCCAGTTTGACATTTCGAATTGCCTTTTCTTTTATATGTGTGTGAAATGGAAAACTCCGTGTTGAAGTCAATCGCGGAAAATTGGTGCACAGTGTGTTTCTTAAAACTGCAATCTCAATCATTATATTCAATATAAGGATTGAAGCTTTAAATGAAACTTCTTTTTTTTAACAATAATAATACAAGAAAGAGGGGGTGTGATATTTTGTGCGTACCCCACACAAAAATATCCTTCAGAATACCAGCAAGCCATAGTCCACTAGTGTCAACGCATAATCGTACGTGCTTAATCTATCAATACTGTGCACGGGTTTGTTTGATAAATAATAAGCATTGCCATCTGTCGCTGAGGACCTACATAATTAAATAATTAACAATGAATAACTTTTGTAAACGTATTGAAAGAACGATATAGGTGCTAGCATATATTAACATTTCTTTACCACCGTCATACAATGCATACAATTTCTATAGTAATCATCTTCACTGACATTGTAAGTATTAGAATAATAATATACCTGCAATGTAGAATAATATGCGTTTGATACGATACATTTACTATTATATTAGCATCCCCTTTATCCATCAGATTTCGATAACGTACATGAGTATTTATATTGGTTATATTTATCTGAATCTTGTAAGTATTAAATAAGTGTGTGTTCGTAATCCATATCATTACTGCTGTATATAGTAATAACCTCGCGTTTAACCACATTTCAGCGAATGTATCCATTTACCGTATGTTGATGTGTCTCACCTTCACCTCTTCAACTAGTTGCAATGATTGCGTCCATCAGTTTTACGCATGCTGTATAAAGCATTTTCGTGCTACTGTTTTTTTTTTTTTTGTTGATATGCTGTGACACAATGCATGTAGACTTAACCCCTACGAAACCTCTTAATGCTTTCCGGTTCCCAATCACGTTTTCTTTGTTAGGCGAACAGGTATGATCGACGTAGTGACGCGTTACGTAATCGACACTTTGAGTAAACGGGTGCGTTGGTCATTGTTTACTAAATATTACTAAAATATTCGTACGTCGCGACCTTGAAAGCTTTCATGAACGTGCTATTAAAAACATATGTAATCGATGACAGTTTTGGAAGCGCTCCCCGGTTTTGTGCAATGCATATTGCGCGTATGGCCGACAATGCAGTCGCCGCGACGCGCACGACTTTTCATTTTTTTGCCGTTTCTTTTCTCTCTTTTGTTATTCATTGGCTTTTGTTTCTTTGCAATCTGAATGCAGGCTCACTCTTTGTATGCTAGCTAACCCTTCTGCACCAAACACATTTTCCATTTCAAAATACACCCACCACAGGCAATAAATGCTAGGTGTACAGTCTTACATAAAATTAGTACCTCCCAATTTGAATCATTACATTTTTGCTTACATCATTCAAAAACATCTGCATTTGAATTTCGTATGATCTAATCAGCAATAACCGTGAACTGTCTGATCAATGAACGCTTCATACATTTTTTTTTGCCTAAAGGTTCTCTTATCGGCGTCAGTTTCGCGTTGTCGTTATTCGAATTCTTGTTATCGAATGAATTAATCCCCGTATATAATATAGTAAAAGTAATTGCCTACTTAATTTTAATTCTCTTGGGTAAGTAGATAAAAAAAACATGTTCATGCACAACCGACCTTCGGTTGTTTCAAGATGTAGGCAATAATTGACCATTTTGAAAAACGTTTTCGCGTCCATAGTACGAGTGATACGTACCTACCTACATATTTAGTCACCCATGCTATTGCTTTTTATATTGTTATTTCGAGAATAATAATATTTTGCATGCATTGATTGTGGCGTAAGAATGACATACTTTTACTCTAAGGAACAGTTGACTCATAGTTTTGATTCAGTTTTGATTGATAATGATTTACAATGGAAATAACTCTCTTCCAAGTATTTTACTTTTATTTCAATTCTAGATTTAGAAATGAAAGATTATCAGTATCATGAATCATAATGATGAATAATAAAAAAAATATATCCGCATTAATCATAATGCAGTTCGGTTCACATCCGTTTGTACAGAGCGCTGTACTCTTTATTGAAAGTCAATAACATCGATCTGAAAAAAACATCATAGATTCGAAATCGCTTCAGTTCGGTCGGTCGGTAAGATACGTTTCGACATTCGACGGGATCGAAGTGAGAAATAATGGCAACGGCATGAGCGTCAGGCCTTGAGCGCGGTCAACGATTCGCGGCACTCCGCCCTCCCAGAGACTGCCTCACCCGACACTCCCCCGAGACCCTCCGTATACACTTCTCCAGCTGAGCTTGACCCATTCTCCGCCAGACGGACTCATTTCATTGTTCTCGCTCAGGTATGGGCAAAAAATATTCTATGAAAAATTCTCAGCAAATTTTCCCCGAACATTTGCCAATAGTCTTCAGAATCGCGCAACACGAATGAATGAAGAATATAATTTAATCCTCATTTTTTTATCATAATTTTTACAATACCACTTCAATGTAATAGATTATATATATCTATCATGTCTTTATAAATATACCTTGAAAGGTCCAAAAGTTTCCGTCCCTAAACGTATTGGAATTAGTCATTTTTAACGATAACAATAATTCATATTAGTTTTTGGTTATATAGAATAGCTAATTATCTGTTCTAAAAACATAACGAAATAAACGGTGATTATATCGAAAAATAAGAATGATTGTTTGATTACCTCTTTAATACTCTTTGAAATTTACTAGTATTTCATAAATATTTAAAAAAAAAATTACATACGCTCTTTCATCATTAATATCAATCTTTCAAGCTGAGCTTTTTTGTGTTGAAAACCAAATAACTGCAAATTTACGTTATTTCTTGGAATACATGAAAACTTTCCTTAGTCATTTTACGGGTGTTTGTTTGTTGGTTGTCAATTCTTATAATAAAAATAAAACGACAGCACACATTTTTAAGAGTATTTAAACCGATCCTTTACCCGATCGCTTGGCCGAGTGGTAAACCTCTTTTACTATAGATACGTATTGGTAGGGAATTGAGGGTTAAACGACTCACAACCAGTATCCGTATAAATGCTCCGCTAAGATTCCAAAGTCTTCAAAATTGTTGCTTAATTGATAGGTCTATCGAATTAAAATCACATAAGACTATCGATACAGAAAATACACATATTTATTAAACATTAATAGTTCTACATATTTTTTAAAACAGTGAAAACGTGAAGATCAAATCAGCTATGTTTTAAACATAATAATATCTATCTGCTTTTGGGCTTAAAGGAAACATCTCTCAAGTCACTGACAGTGAGAGAAAATTACGAAAATATTCGTGCTATTGATAAAATCTTATTCACTAGAATTTTGAAAACGTTTCAATGGATTTTGATACATATTACTGTTTATTATATATTTTAAAACTATTCCACGCACCGTTTGCTGTATAGGGAGGATATGTTGCCATTTGCATCCTTATCGTACCTAGACTCTTTTCAAGAATTTATTGCCTTTGACTTGAAGCCTCATATTTCATTTCGAAGAAAATGGTACAATTCTCTCATCACTTTCATTACACATTCATACTAAACAATAGTTGAATTGTCTAAAATTCAATTAATATTTTCTTCCGTTAATCGATGTCACTATTACAGAAGCTGCGCCATTGTTTTTCTCCTCATTGTGTATTCTTATATTTCTTACATTTTACCAAATGTCTCTTAAACGTTTTGCAAACGCCATAACTAATGATCTGAAACATTAGATATTTATAGACTTCAGTAATTTGAAGGGGTCGTCGTCCAGTCTGTCAGTCGTTGAGACTCGGAAATCGGCCACACAGAAAACCAAACGCATATTCAGTCAATGCAATAACTGCAAATTCTGCACACTCGACGCGTGTTTTAAGTTGGCTTTTTATCACATTGCTGATGCAAATCTCTTCGACATTGAAGTTTAGGAATGTAATCAGCACGCAGTTCGGACGGCACAAGACTATGAAATGGGACACGGCTGACGGCAAACACCTCTTGAAAATGATTTAGCATTAGCGGTTACATAACCATGATTTAGCACAAAGTGTTTAGCGTTTGAAATGATTGGCAGTCGATGTCCTTGACTCGCGCACCGCCGAGTGCCGCCTGCTGGTGCCAAACGCCATTCCAAAGTTGGTGGTTGCTGGCGCGCATGCAGTCAAGCAGCCTGCCACACACGGCCGCACCGGTTCGATTAAATAGAATGTCATTACTGCCGATCAAATCGTATAACAACTACCTAATCAATAGGGGAGCAGTGGATTATTTGAAACAAACTATTTAAACTTTCCGCCGTAAGTGATTTAAACAAAATTCGTCAGTTTTACGGCAGATGGCGACCATATTTCGTTATGAAAACAGCTATTTCAGTCGGTGAAAACACTGCAAGAGCAATCTCAAAATATTGAAGATATAATTCATTGCAATTAGCTACCCCCCCCCCCCCCCTCCTTCATACAAAAAATCTACAATGCTTTTTCCAAACTAATAACCGATTGGGCTAAAACACGCATGGATAAAATAAAGAGGGCAGCCAAACCTTCTCATGAAAAATAACTATTATACAAAGTGTTCCCCCGCGAAAATATAGTACACCTATTTGACATCAGATTTTTTCTCTCAAGAAACAATTTTCGGATTTGCCTACTTTAAATATATTAAGCTATTAAACTAAATTATTGAAAATGCTTCATCGCGTTTTGTTCATTTATGATCGATTGTACATTTTGCAACTTCTGAAATTAAAGAGACGCACATATTCGATTTTTGGAAATATTGCAACTGACCCACTCTTCCCCTACTTATGATATTAATAATTGTGTACTCAATCTAGGACTAACTCAATTATTATTGTCGAAAAAAAATTCATCAATGTTAACCTGGCTTCATTAAATCCAATCTTAACGATTGGATTGAAGCTTTATCTTTATGTATTAAAGTTCGATAGACTATGTCGTATTGGCATAAATAATATATTGTTGTTAACACGTGTAAAAAATTTATAACGATTGCCTATTTAAGAGTATACAGTAGTTTTCCGCCGTGACTATATTAGAGTTTATTGTCGGTTACCGACATTTGATGTCTAAGACAAAATCGTAGTAAAAGATTTTTTATAAAGTGATCGAAGGGAAATTTTCAATTTATTGAATATAACGATTGTATAAAGATTTTTGAAATGTACCAAAGAGTTCGATTACTTGCACCTTTTCTGTCTGATATTTAGTAGAATTATACCAATTTTTTTTTTATATAGAGCAACAAAATAATATGTAAGTATTTCAGCAAAAAAATATTTTAGAAAATAAATATATAGTTACCTTCTTTCGGGGATATGTTTTTATTACCTTCCATTGTGATTATATCGGAGTTCGTCGTCTGTCCCGACACTACGCTCGTTACTTCTTTTAATTATATCTAAATAGTGATTAGGCACTTTTATAATCGGTAAATAATTTTATGAAATTTTATTTTTTTACATGTGATATTTATGATGAATTTAAAAAGGGAAAACATTAGACATTAAGAACTAATTATTCCTTTTATAACTTGTAATTTATTGTACTTACTGTTCATTTAAAATCGTTCTATAATATGTGTGTAGAACATGTGAAATCCTTTTTTTAATTATTTGTTTTATACTTAAAATAGTATTATATAAATATTTTATTTTGACCTACGTGGTTGAAGGTAATGTTGCTGTGTTCAAAAATCCTTCATTCATTTCATCTGGATTTAAAAATAATCCTTAATAAATAATGCGGTTTCTTTTAATGTCAGTAAGGTAAAATTGTTGAATTCAAAAACAAGCTACATGTTTTCCATTGCAGGCACTCCATCTCATTTAAATTTCATCGATAATAGATTTCGACGCTTGGCGTAAATCCTGATGCGAATTTTTCGCTTACTCCGCATGCCTTGTTCCGTCTTGGTACCTATTTACTTTTTTGCATTTAACAAGAGCCAATGACCTAGAGTAAAATTGTATCAACGTCCAAAGCACTCGTTCTGTAGATAGGTAATCGAAACTAAACAATCTAAGTCTATGTATTCAATCGTTGGGGGATAATCTTTATGCGCATACTGAGGCCATTGAACGATCAGTGGCGTAACGAAGGGATGTAAGTTTGTTGGACAGGACTAGGGATTCCAACTATTCGGATATCGAATAGTAAAACTGAAATTTTTCGAATATATTCAATAGTTTCTGAAGTATGAAAATAATATTAAAAATTCGATTTGAATAATTAATAACATAAAATTGTACATACGAAAGTAATAATTTAATAGTACATTAAAATTTGTAAGAAGACAAACTCATTTAAAGTAAAAATTACATTTATTCAAAATTTTAAATCATTGATATACATATGATATTTTTTTAAAGATGAAATACCTACATCTTATAATAATTTATCACTAAATCTTTTCCCATTTCTGTCAAATCCTAGATAGGGACAATATAAATACACATTCCATCACCGTTCCATTGTATTAAAATATGCAGCTGAGTCAGATTAATCCAACGGTATTTCTTCAATTACCGAAATCACGGCATGTGGGACTTTTTTAGCCCCGACTCATTCGTCAAACTCAAGTATTATGATTTATGATAAGATACTGAAAGCGCAAGATTTGGGTGAAAACAAAAAAAAATACTGCCTGGGGTAATTTATTAGTGTTATTGAAATCCGGAGATATTGTGATGTGATCTTTCATCGATTTTGTAAAATGTCTCATTAAAAATTATTACGAATAGTATTCGAATATTTTCCCAAATATTCTAACATCAAATACTTAAAAAAAGGCGGAATATATTTGGATACGGAATATTCGAGTTGGAATCCTCAGTCAGGACCCATTCTGGTCGCTTTCTTTTGTAACCATGTCTGTTACTCAATCTGGAGCTTATCCTCAACAGACTTTTTCTACGAGAACTGCGTATTACTAGGTTGCTCGACCTCCCCATTTTCGAAAGGAATAAGGATATGAGGGTAGAGAGACTAGAGGACGAGGCCAGGACTAGTGGTAAGCTCATCATTCCAGCTACTCTCCGTTGTTAGGATCGGATGAATGGAAGGAAAATTTGGACATCACAGACATTCACTCTTTCGAAAAAATCGATAAATCCGACCGTAGCTGAAGCCAAGGACACTGACCACTCAGCTAAAGGCTCGACATCATGTTAACGTAGAGAAAAATGTAATTTCCTTTAAATCCTCTGAGAAGCTTATTTTGAGTGTGAAAAAGTATCAAATCAAATAGATAAAATAATGGAAAAACAAATGAATGGAAACAAAAGTACCAGAAAGGGGAAATTCAACTTACCATACAATATATTATACAGCTGATCTAATAACTATATTGATTTGACTTTATTGATGCATACATTAACATTTCATTACGCTGCAAAAGTTAAACCCTGTAGATTATGACAACCCATCTGAATTATATAATTCTGGTTGTTCTAATAGCTACGTAATCAGCGTAATATCTTGTTGGTATCCGGCGAAGTACTTTTTCATTTAAAAAAAATAATAATCTGCTCATTTCAACGTTTGCGACGAGAACCATCACGTGTTTCTTCCGCCGTTCGGTGAGGTGATCGTCCGCCCGCCTTTCAAATCCATTCTACACTTTTACTACCGTGACCGACGTCATTCGCGACATAATCAGGAAAATAATTATGCCTGAAACCAAATTTTATATCACACTCAAATGTCCCAACTCACCACTGATCGATTTAACGTTAAACGGTAACATCTATAAAAAAAATTTATAAACCGTTGTATAATTGATACAATCAAGCTAATTGAAAAATCAATTGATTAAGGCATTCCTTACAATACTGTCCCCCAAGTCATCTACTCTATAGCGTACAGAGGGCGCTAGTGGCGTCCTTAAACATTGACCTCTTTTTTCAATATAACATTAGTTCATCTAAACTAAACCATTTTTTTCAAAAACTGTATTAAACTTTAACGAAATGAAATAGCTTGATGTCACTGAATCTTTTTTCTTAAATTTTGCAAAGCTCCATTTAGCAGTTGCTAATCTGACACTTAATTAATAAGGTTGTCTAATAAAACCCGCCACTATCGCCCTTCCTGCTTCATACATTATACTTAAATCTCTTTATCAACCGGGATGTGAAATCAAAATTTTAGCTAGTAGGTTTTACTGAATTACACGAAAATTATATAAGAAAAATCATTAAACATTTGTCTCATTAATACATATCACTGTCTAAGAGTATGAAGCTTTTCATTCGCCCTTAAATTACTAGGCCATCCAGGTTTCTCGATATATAATTTTGCGAAGTGTATCTCTCAACTTAGCAGCGGTCTAGTGCATTGTTTTGTTCTTAGGATATCCTGATACCTCAGTAGCAACAACTTGTTGCGTTTTAACCTTGCATGTAGGTATTTAATTCAAAAAAATATAATCGGCTCTCGCAGTCATCACGTCTGTGTGGTCAATTCGTTCTCCTCAGTAACCTGAGCCTTAAAGAACCAATCCAGCACTTCCTTAACTATTTACAGTCGTCGCAATGAAATCTAGTAGTGAAGTATAAAGTATGAAGAATTATATGCATACATATGTCTACGTGCATCATGCGACAGAAAACTGACTAACTATTATACGAAGTTTATACAGTCGCCAATACAAACAGTAGAGCGATCTTGTTGACGAAAGAAATTATTACGTCGCATTTCAGAGTGCAAGTATGTAGTGTCTTTCATCGCTTCGGTTGTGAATACCGTTCTAAACTCGTACAGGAGGGACGTATCTTTACCTAATGTGACTTTTTCCCTACCTTAACATTTTACCTGTAAGTTTTGAACACAGGCCTTTTAAAAGCGTTCTTGGAATCGTTTGAGGCACATTGAACTCTTTTCGTTTAGCGCTTTCGACTTCATAAACTTATTGAAATTGTAAGTACAAGGAAAATCTATATAAATTACTGCATTATTTTTAAATCGTTTTAAGCAGTATTAGATATCGATATTTCCGAGAAAAAAAAGGCTGCATTTCATTATTATTATTATTTATTCCTGGTGATATTAATTAATCCTAAGCAATAAAAACACGACTTTATATAATTATTATTTACTGATCACATCATGGCATTAAAATAGAAACCAATTTGAAAATCACTTATCGTAATAAAAACTCGTTTTTACAATCTTGTTAAGATAGAAAAACGAACATAATAAATACTTATCATACTCGAATCTGATATAAGATACATAGATACGTAAATTCTTTTTATTTCTATTTTTATCTTGTGGAGTTCAGGAGTTCACCATTATAATTATTCATTTGTAATGTATTGAATAGCTATTTAATAATAATATATCTATCATTTTTTGCCACTGTGTGTGCTAATGACCTCGCAGCTTGCTCGGTGCTTTTAAGCTTGTGCTATTGTTAACCGCACAAATATCAACTAATGAACCTTTACTTCCTACCTGTTAAGTACCTAGGTGTCCACCTGTTGAATTCTAATTGTATTATTTGCAAGTTAACTTCACATTCTTTAGCCATTACTCAATATAATTTAAGACATCGACTGAGGGTGCTTGATGGAATTTCAATATTAAATTTGGATTATTGAGATTTTGTACACTTCCATGTATTTTGTCACTAACGACCCGGGTTTCGCCTTTCGGCATCTTCAGGCATTCGAGCACACGAATGGACTCGAGTCCATTCCAGTCCAGTCAGTTCGAGTCCATTCGTGTGCTCGAATGCCTGAAGATGCCGAAAGGCGAAACCCGGGTCGTTAGTGACAAAATACATGGAAGTGTACAAAATCTCAATAATCCAAATTACTCAATATATTATATAAATAAGTTAAAGCATGACAACAATTTGTTGTAATTTTTGTTTTGAATAATTCACAATGTAAACATATGGATATACGAATTTCGTTTTTAACTGGGTAATTTATTAATTACCTGCTAATTTGAATCTCAACAATTCAAATTTGATATTGATGTTCCATCAAGCACCCTCAGTCGATGTCTTAAATTATTTATCTGCTAAATTTCATCTCAATCAAACTGTCAAGCAATTCAATTCGCGATATAAATTTAAAGTTTGTATTGCTGAAGCATTATTTTATATAATAATGAAACTCTTGTACTTACTAACTGATTTCTAGAATATATAATATATACAATCACAGTCTGCATTAGCGGCACTGGCAAGATGTCATATGTGGCGAAGTTTATAAATGTCAAATTTATTACACTTTTCGACTAACCTTCAATCGATCAATGTTATACGTAAATTATTCCAAATTCTTCTTCCAATGTATATAAATTAAAATATATACCCATACACAATAAGTGTTACAACATTGTTTATAATCAAAACAATACATTCAAACTTCTTGCCAATCAACTGTCAATGAATGCAGCCAACACTTTTTAACTTTTCCTACACTATATCTTTATAATTATAATTTTATCTCATTGATTCTACATTATTATGAAAATATTACCCACCATAGTCTCTTTTTTAGTATTGCCTTTTATTTAAAAAAAAAAAGACTCGAAAGTCTCGAATCCAACTCGTGAGTTGTTACAGACCGCTTTACCATACAGTCCATAAGAGCACTGGATCTGTATTGATATCATCCAATGAGAATTATTATGAAAGGCATCGTTGAACCGATAAATTATTATTACTTATATTCGGCCAGTTTTTCGTTTCAGAGACAGTCGTAAAATTGAATGTGATTCTGATGTAGATGTAACATCGAATACCTTGATCTACAAAGTAATGCGGTGGGCGGTTTGTTGTACCCAATATTCACGGTGTTACGGAACATGCCCTACTTTCTACAGTTATGTTAAAGCTTTGTTGTCTCCTAGTGCTTTTTGTAAATGCCTCTTGTGCAATCCTCCAATGAAACATTTTTAGGATCGACCTATTTTCACAGTGCATCTGTAATTGTCCGCCTGCTTGCATAATTTGCTGCATCCATAAAATATTAACCCATTTGCAATATTTGGTATCAACGTTGCGGTCAAATCTTTTTAAAAATAGCACAAATTTTATTAATACTATAAAACTGCACTGGCAATCTTTCCTAAACTTCCAAATGTAGGATTGTAGTCTCCCAGAGAAAATCACTATCAATATTTCGATAACTGTACGGTTCATTAACACATATTATGTGGAAATAGCGTATCATATCATATTTCCGTCGATATCAGATCTTAGTAACCTGTTTTTATCTATCTCAGGTAAATAAATACTAGATTACCAGAAGGCAGTTTGCAAATAATTCACTTTGCATCACAAGCGAACGTATGTTAGGAATAGGATAATATTAAAAAAAAATAAACATGTTGAAGTAGTACAAATGAATTGTGTTTTATTTTTTAAAATATAATGCCTTTCCACTAAGAATTGACAGTTAACACCTTAAAAGAGGATAATAATAATTCTAAGCCTTATAAGAAGATGTATATTTTATATTAAGGCTTTGAATGGCGATTTATAGATGTTTGCTTAAACAGGTGTTATATGAATTAACTTAATAATATATATTTCTTTCAACTAGGGTATACAGTATGGCAGATGATTTCGCTAGTCGTCACTGAATTCATCGAACGATATTTCGTTTCAACGTCTACTTTGTAAAATTTCATTTTCTGTATAAAATATAATGTTATCAATTTTAATCAAATCGACAAAAAACAACACGCTAAAAATATAGGCTATTTATTTCCTATTTTGTAATTTTCAAAACTAAGCGAATCCAAAAATAGGTCACGACCGTCATTGAATTTACAAAGTGAAACTTCTCGTTTATCTCCAGCTCCGTTTCGTTAGGTTATCTTGCATAAGAGTTTGTGTGAACACTACCTTAAGTTTTTTCTACTTTCTTCATAATTTCATAGGCATGTCTTTGTTACTCAATTCTCACGGATATCAAAACAGTCTTATTCAGTCATTTTTTATACATGAAAGATTTAACTGCATAAACAATTCCTATATTATCAACATTAACACTTTGTTGTCACATCCAATGGTTATGAAAATCACTTCAGTTCTCTCATTACTTGATTTTAACATCTTTATTTAAAATTCATTTCATATAAAATAAAATTTAACTAATAATGAACTAATTTATACTTCTTCTTTTCTATCGATTTGTGTACGCCTTTCATTTGTACAGCACATTGGCTTTCAAGCAAATTTTAATGGCAGTAGATTTATGTTGTCTTATTTCTATTCTATTCTTTTTTATCTTATACTAGTGAGTACCCGGCATGCGTTGCAATGCCACTCAAAGAAAGAAAGGGTTCGTGTTTTAATTCTGTGTATTGAAGTGCTTTTGGATACACAATATTTTTTGTTTTAGTCTGGTGCGTACACGAATAAATCAGAAGGTTTTTCGGAGATGTTGCTGTTTGTATGTATTTGACTCTTTTTTTTAAATTTTAATTTTTTTTCTTCAGAAACCTTCAAACTCACCAAAGTTTGATCGAAAGCAAATGAATGTTAAAGGAATGCATAGAGGTCAAACAGACAAACAAATCTTCATATATATATGTATATAGATTAATGCATTTACCTAGTCTTGACTCCTACCAATATTATTTATCTTTGGTCTCAAGCCGGTACTGGTGCTTTTTATCATTGTGTTTATTTATCTACTTTTTAAAATAAATTTTGTATGTTGTATTTATTTGTATTTATTTTTTTTCCAGGTAAGCTGATTTCGAGATTAATAAGGATGCTTGTTGATTGCTTACTACATGCCCTTGAGTAAGTTTTTAAATAATATAATAACCATTGATAAAATCAATTTTTCGTTTTTGTAATTTCTATTTTCATTCAACATTTTTTAACAATTTTTCAGTGTGACTTAATATTATTCGGATTGAGTAACATAAAGAAATGATAAAATTTCTCACACAATCGGTTCGAGAGATAGCAGTATTCGTTTCCTTTTTTCCTTCGTTTTATAATAAGTGGGCCACATCCGCGCTGACTGAAAACGATCCCTACATTTTCATATGCCGGAAACATTCTGCTCTTTTGTATAAACGTTAAAAAATCCCACACCTTTTTGCAGAAACAAAAGGCCGTTGTGAAAGTATAACCGGATCGTTGCTGTATCACAATGGACACGTTTCGATCCGATTCCCGTGGGCGACCCTCGGCGCTGTCAGTCTCCCCCTTCAGCCGGGAACTTGGAGTGAGCCCAGGTCCGCGTTGCCGGCACGTTCCGCCACTCGTCCATTGTATATTTTTGCTGGCTCTGCAAGAGATTATGCGCCCGGTTTTCCTACTTTTTGCGCCTCCATAAAAAACACACCCCGTGTAATGTTTAGGTTACTGAGCCTTCACCTAATCACGGTAATAAAAAAACTACTCCGATATTTTTCTTCATCAAAGTTTTGAATAAAACGAAACTTTTACACTGCCTACATTTAATAATAGTGTTTAAAAACGGTCGCATTCTATATGAAATCATTGTAGTATGTAATGGATTCAGCTTGCTATGGTAGGGTTATTCATTTTTAATTTAAAATTGTTTAGTTTCTTAGCGCTACAACATTGTATCTTACGCACACGAACGAACGCGAACTGAGGTTCGAGCCTGAAGATGCCGTAAGGCAAAACCCGGGTCGTTAGTGACGATACATGAAAATGTACAAAATTTCAACAATTCAAATTTGAATATTTTAATGTCAAAGTTCTTGATTGTCCCGTAATTAATTCGGCTATAGAATAGTTTCATTTCAGAAATTCTTTACTTATCGTAATTTAATGTCCTCCCGTTTTGAAATATTACATTCTGTCAAATGGAGTTCATTATTGGTTTATTGTGGAGCCATAGCATTTTCGTAACTTTGATTAATACTGCCATAAAATTTTACATCACAATGAAGAAAAAAAACAAAAGTATTATCGCAATAACAAAGCACCAAAGTTGGCGTGGGAGCTGAAGAAATATTTTGAAACTTTTTATAAGAATTGCCTAAGTAATATTTTATTTCCGTCGTATATTAAATTTTATTATATTTTGCCTATAGTTAAAGACATATAAATCTGTCATAAAAACTGCGAGTGACTTGATCAATTACATAAAAATTGCTTTGTTGTAAACTGTTCTCGGAACAATACAGATTGACAGCTATCCACTTCCTAGTTATATTCAAAGGAAAAAAAGCATACATACGTTATAATATATGCTTATTCATTTCAATTAAACACAAAAATAAAACTTTTTCTAAAATCGGGTTTTATAGGCTTCATTGAAGACAGATGTTTCGTTTATATTTAGTCTGTGAAAAAATCAATTATTTAGTTTGGTACATACCTATTCAACAATATTTTTAAACGATGTCCCAAATTTGAGCATATGTGCTCCAAAGAACTCACAATGTTTCTTCAGACAAAAATGATTCCAAGTCAATCGCTCAACATCTCGTTTCAGAAAAGGCACGAGTACGATCTGATTAAAAAATCTAGCGCAGTGATGCCCAAAGTGGTTCCTACGGACCCCCAGGGGTCCTTGTGACCGCTGAGGGGGTATGTGGCAAATTAAAAATAATTTGGGGGTGCGTGAACAACGTCGGGGGGTCCGCGAAAAGTTTAATATAAAAAAACATTTGTGACACATTTTCATCATTATGAAAGTTGAAATAAATAGCAATAAATAAATTGGTAGCGCTTTTTGCGTGTTGGATCCATTTGCAAGCAGACCCATAAACTCAGATGAATCCATACTAATACAGGAGCAATTTATTGTATTATCCACAAATGAGAAGCGGGGATACCAATGCTTTGAACAAGGATACCACACATTCTGGTTACAAAAACAGATACCAATTTTATATCCTGCATTATGGGTCACTGTACGGAGGATGTTGATTGCTTTCCCCTTCTTCTACCTAGTAGAACGTGGATTTAGTGCAGTTATGAACATCATTATAATTTAAATATCAAAATGATTTATATATATTTTATTTTCACATCACCATTTACCTTTCAAGACATCAAAATTAATTTTATAATTTTTCTATCGTACAGTTATCGAGATGTATTTTACTTGGGGGTTCTTGGTAAGGTTTTTGCTTTAAGAAGGGTCCATGGGTATAATAAGTTTGGGAACCACTGATGTAGAGTATCCTTCGAAAACATCGCAGGTATTCCATATATTTCGACACGAATATTAAAAATGTCGTTTGCCGTAGCCGAGTTAGGCTTTCGTTCAACTAAATTGTGCAGTCAAGTTTGAATCCCTGAATACACATTTTCACAAATTGATTTATATCGCAGTTTTGGTAGCTTTATGATAAGGTGGTGGAAATTTCTATCATACATGGGATTCACATTATGGTGAGTATTATAGTACATATTAAAAGATAGATTGAATGGCATTTATTTTTCACACATTATACTCCATTGTTTACTCTTTAAATCATTTGTATTGTATTTACTGAGTTTGTGTGTTCAGTGAATTTATTTTTCGTAATTTTAAATAATTTTAATCCTGGCTGATATATTATAACAGTGGCAGCTGTTGAATATACGGGCGTTACTGGATTCGAATTCCAGCTAAGGCATTTGCATATTAGGTTCTGCAAAAAGTCTGTGTGTAAAAAGGTGGTTTTTTTAAGCCTCAGGAAATATTACAAAACCAACCACGAACATTTGATTCTTTGATCCATTTTTAAACTGATTTCTTGAAATATTAACTACCAATATCATTCTTTCCTCCTTGTGTATATAATTCAAACAAACAGTAATCATTGTTATACAATAATGTTACTTTTAGTGCAATATACCACTAGCTTATCACTAAGGAATTGCTTTTAATGCTTCCATGCAAATTCAACGTACAATTCGGTGAATATTTGTTTTTATACACTTTTTTATCAGATGTATGACATTTTAATCGTTCTAACAACATTTGGTTATTTTTAACCGAGCGTTTACCCAACTTGGCAGATAAATAGTGATACCAGATGTTCATGTATGAAATACCAAGTACTAATGTAATAAACTCCTGCATTTGAACACCCGTTCCTTTGCTATGTTGATTAACTATGTACAGCTGCTTCCATAATTTTTCAATTAGTCAATACATTTACAGTATGGCTGTACTTTGAAACCCCGCTCACAGATATGTTTCCTTCATTAGTGAATGTGCCCTGTTTCGGAATTATGAATTGAATTAATAAACTGTTTACAAACACAATCCCTTTAAATCTATGTTAAAATACGACGCTGTAGCTGCACTACTTATCTTCGAAGAAAAATTCTCCTCAAGTCTAAAGCTCGTAATTCCATAAACTACCAGTTCACATGGTAAAAACGTAATTATTTTAATAACCTAATGATGTATTTCATCAGTTGATAATGCTCGCGATGAGCGAATCGTCGTGATCATTATTAAAAAAATTTGAAGTAGTACGAAACAAAGCGTGTTTTAATTTTTAAATAGAATTATTGTATGCTTAGTTTTTGTCAAAATTCACGTAATTGTTTTATTGGAGAATACTTATCGTATATCGAAATAATGTATCTTCTTTAAGCGAGTTTCGCCATGTAATATTTTTACCTACTATGTTATAAGAAATAATCTTCACAAGCAGATCTCGTTTTCGATATTTAGAGAATTATGAACTGTGAAAATATATATATATATTTTTCACCATGTCTATTCACAATGCGGAGCATATGGACTTCTAATAGAGGCTTGTTAGTCAGTTGATTGAAAAACCAATTTATGAGATCGTCCTGTGATTTACTATGTTATTAAAATGTATGTTAACATAAACAAAATTTTACATCCAACTCAGAAGATTAATTGGACGATGTCATTTTCCATGGACACGTTCTCTGACATTGTTCTGACTTTCATTGCGACTGAGATAGCCGATAGCCGTCAAGGAGAAAACCAGCTTCTGTGTGATTTATACACACATTTTAAGTCCTTTCGGCAAAAATTTGGTTGATCAGTTGCATAAATTTGCCTGTGGCTTTTAAGCTATAGCGCACCGAATACCGGACATGTATGGCCAGCTGCCGCGGACCGGATTAGTGGTGCTGGCGGGCCGTAGTTTGGCAAACCCTCATCTAAAACATTACCAACGTAATTTCCAAATATTTTGTATAACTAAAAGGCTGACGTCATATGCTTTTAATTCTCTATCAATACATACTCATTTCAAAATATATATGTATTTCATGTATGTCTTTTTTCAAATTGTATTGATACATGTATATAACCAAACTAGTTCACGGTCATTATCCCTTATTACACAATCGCTAGTCCTTAATCGCGGGTCGGTACAGTATATTATTAGTAATTAAAGAATTTAATGTTGAATAAATAAATTGCTTCTCGGGTTTTGGCGCGACAAGGCCGAGCGTGCGTACATTTTATCAATTACTTCATTTCGCTAATTCTATTCGTGTTTCATTAAGATTTCAAACAGATAATACAAGCGCCTCTCAAAACGATTCTTTTGATTACACTAGTGGGCATTTATTTCTTATTTGCTAGCTTTGCTATCGAGACTCGTATCCAGAGGTCATACTGACTTTCCGGGTCATTTATCCGTCTTTGTTTTACGAATCGTTTAATCATTTCAGATCAAGTTAACGTTTTGTTTTATAAATCTTTTCATAAGCGATTTGATTACCATATAGACATTATGATTGTGATCATACACTTCCAATTATTAAAATACATATGCCTTTAAGATCATTTCGGCACTATTTATTATATGACAAATAATTACACAATAAGTAGTATCAAAGTAATATCACAATTTTTTCGACTTAACCTAACGCCCGGATAATGTCAGTTCGTAATGAAAACACTAATTAAAAGTTTTTGTTTACTGATAAAAAATTTGTCAAGAACCTTCTTCGTACTTACTTTATAAAATATTCGTATTCATATTCGTCAATAAATTTCATAAGGAAACAATCCTTTTGATGATTAGTCAGGAAGTTTCGCCGATATTTATCTAAACTATTGTATGCTTACCTGGTTTTCGTATTTTAAAATTCGAAATACCACTGGTCTTACGCCCGCACAGAACCCTGAGGTCAAACAGGCTCGTATAATAATTACTTCTTGAGTACCCGCTTTACGTATTGTCTCTAGTAATTCGAATGTAATTGTGTTTGCCACGGAGGCAAATACAGTCTCACCTCGCGATATCCATTGTCTTATGTTGAGTTCGCATTAAACGATTGTATAATTGGCGTACACAGAACGCTCGCCTGACCTTCTCATGCACAAAACACGAAATCGTGACGACGTTATCAAAATACAGGTGTCTCGTGATGGGTGCTGGTTACTATGCTGCCCTTAATCATATAGGAGCAGACTGTTCCGTCCAACCTCTCAGTAAAATGTACATATCTTAACATACATAATAATCATATCTGTTTGTCACACAAAACTATGAAACTGTGATGACATTTACACAGTTTATTGTGAGTGACAGTTCTGGGTGATTTTGCCTTTTTTCAATTAGCTGTGTCGTTCATTTCCAGAGCTATGATTTGAGGAAGATACCATAAAAATCTATACACCAGAACCAGACAAAATCGGGTTGTAAAGCTAGTTCATTATCGACATGTAATACGATATACACTTAGGAAAAAAAAATTCACTACTTTGAATTGTGAGATTTTGTACATTTCCATATATTTCGTTACTACCGACCCAGGTTTGGCCTTTCAATTCGAGTTCATTCGTGTGCTCGAATGCCTGAAGATGCCGAAATGTACAAAATCTCAACAATTCAAATTTGATTTTAAAATTCCATCATGCACTCTCAGTCGATGTCTTTAAATGTTGTGCTGTTTTATTTCTTTAAACATATTGCCGTTTAGTCAAGAGTTGGCAATAAACACCTTAAAAGGATGAAAGTAAACTTTACAAAGAGTCATAAAAAATTTATTACCCATGTAGGTATACATGAAAGATGATTTTATTAATAAATCATGTAGCTCTAAGCATGTCAGTTAGATATATATAGTATCGCTCTTAGTCAAAATAAATCGAATTTGCAAATATTATCGTACACAATGAGGCATGTTTACTGAACAACTTTGTAAACATAAATAATACTGCATTTGCACATTTAAACGTCATCCATAATCCATTAACGTCATTAGCGTTTTTTCTAGCATTAATTATTAACATGTTATTTTTAATATTAATTAATGGGATTTTCCGTCATAATTCAACCATTATTTTCGCAAAAAAAAAAACATGACGTATATAAATGTTGTAGTGGATTTTTGTTCGAGTGCCTAATATTTTGGTCGAAAGTCATTCTTTGGAAATCGGTTTCAAGGTTCTATGATTAAAAGTTTTCCCGTATTCAAGGCTCACCTTTACGGTCGTGTATAATTTTCCTCAAATTATAGATTAGCCAACATGTACGTTTCACGCTCAAACCGCGTTTGACCCTCCATCCAGTGGCGTAAAACGAATTATTTTCACGTCAATTTTTGGTTTACATCGTCATTCAATTTATTGCATAACAACTTTCTCTTTGAAACTATTCTTTGTAGATTCCAAATCAAGTATTTCATATAGTCGGTTACGTACAATTGATTCGATATAGATATAGACATATAATAGATATTTAAACGTAAAGCTAAATACAAAAAGAATACAAATACACATTGACTCTATACAGGATCATGGCACTGTTATTTTCTTTCGTTTATGAAATAAGTGATTATAAAAATAGACATGTAGCAATTTAATACTATTCTTTGTAATATGTATGTTTAATATATTTATATACGTACTCATCAAGTCTTCATTCTATTGTCAAATATAAGTATGTATCTAGACAATATTATAACGAGAATTTTGATTACACCTTTTCATACTCCGTTTTTATCATTCATTGACATAGTTCATCATTAACAGCACCGACGCAAATAGTTAGTCAAACGTGAATTTTCACCAAAACAAAAATTGTGGAATCATAATAACTAATACTATACTAGTCGAAGCAATAAAATATTTACGATCTAACTTGCAGTAAGAAATTGGGTCTAGCTATATTAAAGTAAGTGTTTTTTTAACTTCGAATTCTTATTAATAATACAGACACTTTGCGTAACACTTTATAAAGAACTGTAAAATTAATGAAACATAAATTTCCATCCTTCGCCGCGTTTATTTTCTATCGTTGTGCTTTTGTTTATAAATTATTTTATCAAGTAAGCGGAAGAGCATGACTCCCGCGAACTACAACTTTACTCCAATGCAACGTTGCCAGATATCTTACTCCGCAACAGCTGTTTCTGAGTAGTTGTGTATTCATTTTTGTATACAAATGATACACACATTATCCACACGGTGCATGTGAGTACATAGAGACGGCGCATGCGAAGTAATGAAAGCCAATTAGGCACTCGAGAGTGGTATAACGCTTGCCGCTGATGGGATGACGTTCAACCCAATTTTCTGTCCGGGGGACATGGACCCAGCAATTTAATAATACCGACAATAAACTAGTTACCATCTTTCAAACATCTCATTAGGTAATTTTTCAACGCCGGGCGATAAAAGTATGAATGTATTTTTTAAACTTGTTCTGTTCAGTTATTAAGGGTGAGAAAATGGAAAAAAAACTGCAAATTAAAAATGTACTGCCATCAAGCGGCCAACAGTAGTAAGCAGTCCTCGTAATTCATGTTTATCCTATCCTTATGAAAGTAAGTGTGGCTGGAATGACATCTCAAAATAATAATGAATATTGAAATAATGGGAAAAGCAATATTCAAATATTTGCCGAGTACCCGAGTTTTATACTTTTTATAAACAGGTGTTTAACAATTAGGTACTTTCCGAGTGTAGTGAGTAAAATGATATTTTCTTATATATATCCTTTTACTACCCAGAAGCGTCAACAATTTGTTTAATTCTTTATAAGGTTATCTGTCTTAGATTTTTTGTGACATTTTTGAGTGTAAAATTTTCAAATTTTTTTTTTTCTGAGTTGTCCCACTAATGAACTGAATCGAAATGGTAAAACATCACTTCTAATGCTCCACTTAAACACTTATGACAAGAATACGTACAAATTATATTATATTCTACTAATACTGAGCATAGAAAAAACACAAATTTTATAAGATATTACAATGATAAATTGTATAATCGATAGCTGTTATTGGCCGAGTATCCTAGATGGGATTAAAATTTTGCACGTTTCCATATGTTTTGCTACCAACATTGTTGAACTCAAACTGCAAGAATTGGTATGATAAACATGAATGTGTACAACATTTTATATTCAAATAAAAGAAAAAACAGTTCATCATCATTAAATCTGGCTTAATTTAAATATTTTTCTTGGTTTGTTTATTACATATCATGCGCCGACAAGGCTACAGATTCTTCTTGATAACATGTCGTTTCGTCTTCATTTGGCATCTGTTATCAAATTACTGCTATAGTATTAGGTAATATTTTATTTATCTTAAATTGCATAGATTTATAGCATGTTGTGTTATTTCACGCTATAACAGTTTCTCTGGGGTGAATGGCGTTTTACTATGATGTAATCGGTAAAGAATTTCTACGAACGTGGTTTTGATTACTTTTTACAATATCACATAGTAATTTGAAAATCTCTGTAAATATTCGAAGAAGATTGTTTTTGAAACACATTATTATCTATGACAGGTGTAAGAAAACTTCGGCCCACGTGCCAAATCCGCCTCCGCTAAGTACTTTTTTACGATTCCAAAGCTAATTAAGATTGAAATTTTTTTTTTTAATTTAACATTGCAAAAATACAATGACATTGTTTATATATGTTATTACAGATGTTCCGAAACATTTTATTTATTAAATGGGTATAAACTTTTCCCTTGTTATTTAAGTTAATATAGTTTATTGATATTAAGGCAAAAGTATCCTCGCGTCTGTCACTTATTTCACAACAAAACATATAATATTTTGACTCTTTAAAAAATGTTTTTCTACGTCTGATTTATATCAGTGTGATCAATATATATTTTGAATATTCGTTTCTATTCAAATATTTACTAATATATAATATAAGTATTAGTCATCATGACAATAACGGAATTAAAAGTTGTTCATAGGATTACTTAAATGTTAAAAGTAACTCGTATTCTACTAAATGTTGATTACGTACTCTGATATCGATGGGGAACGATACTATTCGAATGACTCATCGACCAGCACGCACCAAAAGTTCGTCATCGTAGCAGCGGACGGCAAACGTTGGGTAATGGTGGCATGCCGTTCTACGACTACCTTCGCCGCGTTCCTATCTACGAGGGAGTCCTTCCACGGATTCCACAAATAACATCGCCATGCGTGTTGTGTTTTATATAAAACAACACATTACTCCCGGTTGTATACAAGTTTTTCAAATCATGTTTATTAAAAATCTCTCAATGTATCACAAACCAAATAGTACATCTCCTTCAACCGACAGCTATATACAATCGATATAAGCAAAACTAACAGATAATATGTTTTCACACATACGCATTTGTGTGTTTCTATTCTGTCATCATACATAGATCACACAATAATCATCGAAATCTTTCAGCACATACCTTGTTGAGTAATTTTTTTTTACATTTAAACCGTGATATACGTTTTAGATTATTTCATCTTCTATAGTTCTGGCGGAGTTACATCTTTGTGTTATGTATAGAACCGACTATAGTGAATAATTCTGCATCCAATTAAAAATTTCATGCATTTCCTGTAGGTATGTTTTATCGTGTTACTAACCAATTGCAATATAATTATTCTAGTATTAAATATGTCCAAAAAATGAATGCCGATTCATCCAATGAAACTACTACGAAATTTATTTTTTCTATGTTGTCGATAGGGATCAGCAATACAAATAACACACTGCGTCATTTACTGGTATAATAATATAGTTGTGATTAAATGTGAGTACCAAAAAAACCTCTGAATCAAATTTTGACATTTATTATAACAATAGATATAGTCCCAACATTTCTCTGTCGATTATTCGATAAAATGTCAAATAACTGTTCTGTATGCTGAACACTTTCCAATGACGGTATCTCCCTATTTTATTATATTTCTACTGCTTCTGGACAGTCATAGGGTAAACCCATTCGTGAATAAATAGTGAATTATGCATTCAGTGCATGGGTACTGACGATATTGGCTATATAAATTCGTATTTCTTTTTTATTTTACCCGTCACATATTTTATGAAATCTATTACGTTTCATGAAATAATTAGTTATACAAAATATTAAGTAAGCTGTAGTCAATTATATTTTATTGTTTATATAACCTCCATAGATTATAGGCTCATCCATAAGACAGGTGCTGTACTAAGTAAATCTTAAAAGAAGTCGTTGGACAACTCTACATTAAAGTAACAAAGAACCGTGTGATATTGATATAACGATGGCGTCACCTTGGCCTTGCCTTTCCCCGTGAATGTGAATGAGTTCAGGCAGCAACACCAGCGTGGATTTTATTAATTTAATTACTTCCACGATATGATCGGCTTCCTCAGCTCTTTACTCATATCACTGTGCCTTGTGCCTATGCAGAAACGACTCCGTTCGCATTGCGAAAAACAAAAACCCATTACACATCGTGACTCGCGACACAATTTTACACCCTCATAAATAACAGCGTGTTAACGTCATGTTACAGCTAATTTTCCGCATTTCTTGAATTGAAAAATTCGCATTTTACATTGAGCGTAGTCATGCCGAAAACAAACAGTCCAAACAAACCCCTCACAGAAATACAATTACTTTTGTGTTTTTCTTACTAAATATTTTTGTAAATAATTGAATGCAGAGACAGCTCAAGCCCCTGGCTTTTTTGTAAAATACCTCCTTACAACATAGTGTAGTCGTATTCTGCAAATGAACAGTTAAATTTTATGAAAGCAGCATGACTGATTTATACAAAATATTATATCATTATGTTGGATTGTGTTCAGCACGATACCTCGTTTTGTTACCAAAATCTGAACTCATTTGGCTTCCTTAAAATTGAAAATCAAAGAACGTTTCATATTAGAAACTGTTAAGCAAATTTCACAGTATTGACAGTTTTCCCAATACTTCTTGAAAATTCCACGACGTTGCATATAACATATCTATTATAATTTTGGAAGTGAAGAACATCTTTTTGAAGAAGAAGTTTTCAATCTGAATTTTCATCCCACACTAATTTTTAGTAGCTATTGCAATTTATTTATTCCGAAACTTTTTATTTTTTGAGACTGTTAAGTCAATTAATGCAGAAAAGAAAATCACATTTAAAATATATACAGAAGCGGTTTGTTGTATTCTCCAACGATATCTTAAAGTTAAAGAGACAAAAAATTAAGCTACACGAAAATATATTTTTAATACATATTGTTTTTATCCAATTTTGTTGCAGATTTCAGACAAAGTAATTTATTTGATTTTTCCGATATTTTTTTTATGTAACTTTAAAATATTGTCTATAAACCGTTATCACTTTTGAAAATTTAGTACAATTTGTTGATATGTAATAAATATATATATATATACTTGCCCGCGTACAAACTTCGCAATAGTAACTGCAATTGATAATTTTCCTCATTGCGAAGTTAGCACTGATAGCTGATAGTATTATCTAAGTGCAATAATATTCTGTTATCAAAGTGCGGTCATTATTGCCGATTGCATTGGTGTAATTGCAACAGTGGCTTTGCATCCCATTGCTTTTATCGCGCGATTGTTTGTAAATAGCGCAATATATAGTATCTAAATGTGCAAACAAATGAGATTCCATGCCACCCGTGTGAACTTCCCGCAATGCAGACTCTACGTCGGCTCCTTCCCGAACAGCGATTAATTTGCCAATATCTGCATGCTCTTGGAAAACGTGTATGAACCTCCAAAAACCTACTTTTTATATGGATATGATATTTTGTTGAATTGTTTGTTTTTGTATTATCCTTTTTGTTTAAGTTTCATTTTGTTTTCACCTTACCGATAGCACATAATAAATTAATATACAAAGGCAGTTTCCATTATGTGCATATTCTAGCTTATAATTACCCTTTGTTAAAGGAGGAAAAAAACATCGATACATTTCTTCACTAATACCATAACGATCAATGTTCGTCTTTCAATCATAGTTGTCTCTTAAATATGTTATCAATTTTAATGCATTCTACCCTTTAAAGAATTATTGTTAAATTTGAGGAAAAACTTTTCGTTGTATAAGTTCCATGACAACCATTTTTTTAACAAATATCCACAATTGATTACAGCGGCGTACTTTTACTTTTGTAAGACACGAACGTCATCGTATATATTATGACCAATTGCCGTATAAAATATGTTATTAATCTTTGACATTGTCAAATATTACGACAGTTCATTCAAATATAATTAATATTCATTCGCCTTTGTTCGGAAGCAATAGATTAGTCTTCTACACATGTGCATCCAAAGCACACGTATTACTTCTTTGCTCGAACCAATCTAATATTTGGACCTTCAAAAGCCATTCAATGACTTCCGTACGAATGAATCGCTGACATTCGCGTCCTTCAAACAAGTCGGCAAGGAAATCTATATTAGAACATTTTTTAATACGACGTCATAATATGATGAGGTGCAGACCATCGCGAAACCATTTTAGAAACAATAGGTCTTTGTCCCATTAGCGGATCTAACGTTCTGCGATTATCTCATCCAGTGCTTTGCAATCTGCTTAGAAACATCAATTTGCATACAATATATTTATGTCTATTCGCATGGCTCTACATCACTTTATCAAAATCTGTTCGCTATTACTATCGCCAAAGGAATACAGAGTTTTCATTCTTACATTATTTATGATTATTGACATAATCTTAAAATTTTTAGCAATTATGACTAACTAAAAACTATATACAAAATCTGTTTCATCCACGTATTGATAAAGGACTGCCTAGTTTTCTTCCAAAATTGATCATGTTGAGTTACAAAAAATATGCTTAAGAAAAAATCTGTATGAATGTATACTTTTGTTATAAACATAGAATAATTGCAAAATTTTGGGATTATAATAATAGAAATATTGAATATATTTTTAATATGGTGAATTCATCCTAAATATGATCTATCTTCCATATCTTAGGTATAAATAACAATACAATAAATTAAACCAATTCATATTTAAAATAAATATTATGTCATTATTATCCTGTTACAACGTGCAAACACAATCAATATACTATCATATTTACTGTGAAATAAGATTATTTTATTTGATATATTAATAACTGAAAATGAAATTATATTTTTACCAAATCTTAAAAATAGTATTATGACTAATTGACAATGCTATATTTTAATGATCGTATTACCGGTTTTCGATCGAATAAAAGACTTCAAATAATGCAGATATTTGAGTCATATTTTGTGGTTTTAACGATAAATGATTATAATTACTTCAAATAGCTAAATTTAAGATTTATGTGGATCAATCACAAAAACATCACATACCGTATCTGTTTTTAAAAGGGCAGAATACTATATAGGCCCGTGTGGTGTATGTGCCCGTATCTCGAATGTATTTATACAATGGTTTCACCAGCATCCACCGAGATTGACATCGGAGCGAGATAAGTAAACATTTCAATATGTAAGCTTTTCGACCCATCTCGATGTCGTCGTGCCGAATTACCATTTTATTAGCAATCCCTCCTGTGCCACTTACAATCCAGCAGCCTTGCCCCATTCAAAGTGTATGCGCATAATATCAAATGTCACCACATCTGTAGAATGTAGTCAGCACCTTTGCCAATGTCAGCTCACCTCTGATTCGTAGGATTCCTACAGGCCTTAACATATTTCGTTTACTTATACCACGTTTATTTGAAAGTTGACGATATTTTTCCCGCTTTTTTTTAACATGATCGGTAGTCTCTGATCTTATATTCTTATTGATTTAAAAAAAAAAACATCGGTCGTCTTCCTAGGTGCAAAACTCATTGCTTCATAAAATACAAATCTGTCTTAGTATCAAAATATTACTTTATAGCGAGATTTTGATAAAATAATTCAAAAAAACCTTACTCTTGTTTTTGTATAATGTATAATATTTTAAAAAATAAAACACAATTTGTTTGTACTACTTCCACATATTTATAATGATCAGGACCGGTTTCGCTCATCACGAGCATTATCAACTGATGATCAACTGATCAGTTGATAATGCTCGTGATGCTCGTGATGAGCGAAACCGGTCCTGATCATTATAAATATGTGGAAGTAGTACAAACAAATTGTGTTTTATTTTTTAAAATATAATGTCTTTCCACCAAGAATTGACAGTTAACACCTTAAAAGTAATGTATAATAGTGCTTTTTTGTAAAGTTAATTATTGAACAAAGTTGTTTTATATATTAAAAAAATAGTATTGGTTTTTCGAAATTTTGTTTTTGTGAAATTAAGTCAGTTGAATTGGCGATTTATATACAATATGCTTGACTTTGCTTGTTTGCCATCTGTTACAGCATGCTTCGGTAAAATCCATCCTGCCGGTCGCATGCGACCCGTCACGTATTATTGGGCGGCTTGCGAGTTTTATTTACAAGCAGTTTTATTAATAATCTCAACTAAAAAATTAACACCTGAAACATTAAGAAAGATTTGAAAGTGTAAAACAGTTGGTCTTTTTAAGTTGTCGGTATTAAGAAACACTTATTTTCTATGTTGAAATTCCCTTTTCATTATAAAAAATGTATACATAAAAATAGTATTTTACTTTGCGACTCGCTGTTCATTTTTAATATTTAATGTGACCCGTCAGGCGAAAAGTTTTCCCAGCTTTGTCTTTCAGTATGTCAACATGGTCCCATTAATTTTGTTACGCATTTAGATCGATTGTTAAAGTGACAATTACATTTATCAAAATTCGATTCCTGGTTAATAAAACTCTAAATACCTCTGCCACACAAAAAAAATGCATTCTCTGAGAAAGAAAATAGATTATTCAAATCAAGGAATAATTACAATGGACTCTTCCTAATTATGTGGAATTAAAGTAGAATACGACTTGTCTATTTGGAAAATACAAAATTTTTATTTATGTTAAACGCCAAATCCGTATGAAATGGTTCAATCGTTCGTTTCAGCATTCACTTTTCATTTTGTGCGAATATTTATTTCGACGACATAAGGTATAATATATTATATTTTATTTCTCCCTGACGTGTCGATAGTGGTCGTTGTGCCTTCAAAAACCTACATTTTAACAGTTGGTGTTATTGGAGTGCGGTGGGTATAAAATAAAACCCGATCGAGAACGAGACGAGGTTGGTTCGGTTTCGCTTTGTTCCCCTGGACAGGTTTACCTTCGTCGTTTCTTGGGCCGCTGACCGTTGGTCGCGCTACCTCTTGCTTTATCGTCTCACACCACCTCAAGCCATTATTGTTAGTATAGGACAGTTAACATCAGACACTACAAAATCCACGTGGGGATCGTGATTACACTTTTAAATATTTCCATTAACTTCGTGATCGTGTGACTTATAGTATAACATTCCCCGATTCCTAAGCTCATTTTTAATTTGAAGATGGCTTTATTTTACTATTTTTTTTTTATTTTAAAAAATAAAACACAATTCATTTGTACTACTTCCACATATTTATAATGATCAGGACCGGTTTCGCTCATCGCGAGCATTAACATTATCAGTTGATAATGCTCGCGATGAGCGAAACCGGTCGTGATCATTATAAATATGTGGAAGTAGTACAAATGAATTGTGTTTTATTTTTTAAAATATAATGTCTCCACCAAGAATTGACAGTGAACACCTTAAAAGTGTTTATTTTATAATTTAAGTATAATTTAAGACATCGACTGAGGGTGCTTGATGGAATTTCAATATTAAATTTGGATTATTGAGATTTTGTACACTTCCATGTATTTTGTCACTAACGACCCGTTCGAGTTCGAGTCCATTCGTGTGCTCGAATGCCTGAAGATGTCGAAAGGCGAAACCTAGGTCGTTAGTGACAAAATACATGGAAGTGTACAAAATCTCAATAATCCAAATTTAGTGTTTATTTTACTTGCTACTTGTTATGATTATTTAAAAAAAAGCGTTATTAATGCGTATCATAAAATATAATTGTTTAATTTAATAAAGTAAACCCCGCAAGACACCAAAGCTTACCTGATGTTCGCAGGATTAATAATATATTGAGGAATATTACAGTATATGTGTTAATTTATCTCTCTACCTATAACGCAGCACACACACATACACACACTATCAACGTACGCGCGAGAGAGACGGTCTGTGTGAGGGTAAATGTAGATCGAATATTTACACTCTTCTCGATCTCTGCGCATCGTTCGCATCAAGCGTATTGAGAATAATTTTTAGTACGATAATAAGTCACATCACTCACAAATTGTAACATCCTTTCTCCTTAGCTCTACCTAACGAAAGGGTTAGCAACCGAAATAACCGAAACCTTTGTGTATCACTGTCTGTGTCACAATTAGTAACACAAACAGTGGAATAACAAGGCTATCAATTCGATTGTGTATTAAAAATGAATTTCCACAAAGTAACCACTGAATCCGTCGAAAATATGTAATCAAATTGATTTTAAAAGATGATCATACAATAGCTTTAAATTGTGTAGATGCTTTAAATGATTTTAGAAAAAAACAAATAGAACTCCAAGTAACTAATTCCACTCAAAACTGTACAGATGCATATATATACATACACATTTACATAAACATTGATTTGATAAAATATCGAATAACCGAGCAATATAATGAAATATATATTTTGGTTGAGCGTATTTGTGTATGAAACTCCAGATTTTCGTCGCGCAGATTTTATGGTTTTCATAATATGTAGGCAATAAATTTTCCGATGTCATTATTTTTAACATAGCGCCACCATAAATTATATCCTCGTTTTAATTTGCATATTTCTGCGAGGCTATAAAATTTTCCTGAAATCTCAGCATTGATTTAATACTCTGAGAATGGGAAAATTCTTGAAATCATCACACATCTACCCCAAACTGTATTATATAATACTGTATAATTTCTGATAATCGCAAGATTAAATTGTAATCAGCATTTTTATTTTTCGTTTGCGATTTTCTCTAGTTCTCGGTTTAAAAAGATAATCGATGTTTGAATTCAATTCATTATTTTCATTAACTTACGTTTTAATAATCATTAAATTGCCTACCATAAAACTAATACATTAATCGCTGAGAATCCTATTATTATGTTGCAATGCCTCTATCCTCGACTGTTCGTCGTAGCTGGCTTCGGTTGCAGTGGTCACGGGCTCGAACCCCAGTAGTCCCAGTACGGACAGTCTCATAAATTGATTTTATTGGTTTATTGATTTCTGTTCAAAGGCATTTTTTCCATGTCCGCTCCCAACGTGGAGCATATGGTCTCCTAATGGCGGTATCTTAACAGAATTTTTCTATGAGAACTGCTTTAGAGTTAGCGATTAGCTAACCACTTTTCCTGTTCCAGCCCTATGGTTAAAAAAAAGATTCGAAAATGCCCCTGAAAGTGATGTTAAATTAACATGTTTAGTTATTTTGAAAAGGTCAGTTTTTGACTGCTTAAAACAAAAACCAAAAAATTATTCAACGATTAATATGGATTACTGGTAAGTTTTACTATCAAATTTCGAATGTAAAACCGGCCAATCGATCGATCTAACAAATCAACGAACGGCCCGGTATGTTTTACCTGAGTTTTTTTTCTGAACAAGGATTAAGTGGTATGTACCTGTTGTACATATTTCGTTACATTTTTAAGTGATTCAAATCAGGTTCATTGACCCGAACTCGGAAATTTATTACAAGACACCAATGTTGATTTTTCACAATGATTATTCAAGTTTCGGAATTATTAATCAGATATTCGCCGGATTAAATTTTTGAGTGGCATTATTGTCTAAGAATTGTGAATGAAAAGTTATTTTTATGCTAGCCTTCTATGACATCAGAATCACTATTTAAAATGGCTTTATAATTGGTTTTATTTTTAAATATACTTAAACCTTCCTCTACTATTGTATCCATTCAACCGCAATTCTAATGCGCAAAAACATGTTTCTGATTTATACAACACAGTAACAAACCTATTTCAAATAAAAAAATGTGTTTACATACTTAAAAAAATATATTAACCATTTTTATTTGTGATAACTATAAGATGGAATGTGCAATCTTTTGTTTACGGTTAGGTTAAAACAAATATTTTTTAATTAATGTGGAGCATACAGACAGTCATTTTTGTAAAATAGTAAGTTAGAGCAGGACTAAGTACTTGAGAAATCACTCTCACTATGCCGCGTTTTTAAGATCAAATTCATGCATTTGAATACAAATCCATCAATCGACCGAACCCATGGAAACCGCAACCAAAAAGGAAGGCATTGAACACTCGGCTATAGGTCGTATACTAAATCCTTAATTCATTTTTTCCTCATTTTTTCATGTGCGCTAAATCAACTACAGCTATGAATTTAATTAAGATGTACTTAAAACAAATATAGATTTGTTGGACCTTTTGTTTGAGAGTTTTGATAAAGAAATTGTATCTCACGACAAATTATATCACTTATATCATTTAAAAATAATAACGACAATCTTGATAATTAGTATGGCCTCGAAAAATGAATGTCACTCGCCATAATGGTGTTTCAAATGTCAGATTGATAATGATAAAAATAACATGTTGGCATTTTGTCATTTTTTCTCTTCAATTCTGTATAATAGCTGAAAATGAATAGTAGCAATTCATTACCTACTCTGTAGGTGTGGTACTTTTAATTTAATTAAAAGTTAATTTTTATACCTTGTCATTGTTTAGCTACTCTGTCTGTTGTCATATCAGAGAAGCATACCAATACACCCATAAATATAGACTTTTTATAATTCCTATAATTAAAAACTACAAGAAATGTTAATTATATATGTATGAGGGCTATTTTTATTAGTATCACGACTCTTTATGCTTATAAACGTCGCGAGATGGAATATATGATTTTATTTTTGCTGAGTATTGTTTTACAACCATTCTTTTTAAATTCCTGTTCTCATTCACATTTAACTAAGGAGGGTGGAGTGATATATGAAATTCAAAATAGACACAGCCAATGCTTAAATCGTAATACGTAAATTAAATAGAATATTTAATCCATATTTTAACTCGGAAAAGATTTTTCCTTCTGAGCGATGTCTTACCAATCTGACTACAGAAAGCAAATCTTCACATTCTGTTCTAACATTAGCTCCACATCTTTCTAGTTCTTCCTGTCGTATGTAGTTTATCAAACGATTACAAAATTCTTCGTATCTTATTCAAGGCGCAAATTTAATGTACCAAATAAAAGTTTGTAATTATTTTTAACATATAGTCATAATTATTATGATAAGGAAAATATATACCTTAAACTCGTATGTAGAAAAGTAACGTGCCAACTTATGAATAAGTGTTTTGCTCTAATTTGAAAATGAAAAGTGCACATGAAATTCGCCCCCTCGGTCGTAGTAAAGTTTTCCTCGTCGAAGAGCTGGCAACGCCGTGGCAAACCTCCTTTGAATGCCACCCTCCTTTCGCAGTAAGTGGACAGAGTGCTGTGCGGCGGCAGTTTGCGAGGGTGCAAAGGGTGAGTCGGACGGAAAATTTTGGCAACGTCGCCTCAAAGAAAATTCACATAGCGGCTTCTTTGCCGAGCTATCTGGCCTGAATGTTGACTTTTTAAATTGCGAGGCAATGTGAAAAGAGTAGATTATTATTTAAACAATACATTTTAATATATCAACACGAATACGAGTTACAGGACATGAATGTTATATGTAATAAATATAACATATTATTATTATTATTTTTTATCCATGTCCGCTCCCAATGTGGAACATATGGTCTCTTAATGGAGGTATCTCAACAGAATTTTTATATAAGAACTGCTTGTTGTTCAGTTGCTCAACCTCTCTTTTTCGAAGAGAGTAGGGGTAGAAGGATAGAGCTAGGACAGGACTAGTGGGTAGCTAATCGTTCTCGCTACGCCCCGTGAGGATCGGATGGGTGTAAGGGGAGTTTTAGACATCACGAACACTCAGACTATGAACAGAAATCCATAAATCAATTGAAAGATCAATTTATGAAAACTGTCCGCACCGGGAATGGAACCCGAGACATCCTTAACCGTAGTCAAAAACGCTACCAACTACGCCATGGATGCCGACATATTATTAATGCGCGAATTTATTTAGTTTTATATTATATATACTTGGGCTACATAAATGGAAATATCATCTTGAAATGATATTATCCTTTTTTATCAATTGGGATGTATTATGTATTCGTTTTTATACATTGGTATTTAGTACAAAGTCGATCAACCCCAGATGTGAAAATTATTTTCAAGGTAATTTCGATGGACTCTTTAATTTCAGTATGAAATTGAAAAATCCGTTTATATTAATATTTTAAAATCAATGACTTGAAGTAACTGTGCGTTCTCTCTGTGAAGAATTTTGTCCAATAGTATGGTTCGTATTTTAAAAATTTCATTGATATTAGTCTAGACATTTTTAAAATTTCAAACCTGGACTCTAGATCTAAGGACCTTCCATTCCGGGTAGTTGATATCCCTAATCAATTCTGAACATTCATCTTTATGTAGTACTTACTACTACTCTGTACTTTATATTATCATATAAAGTGTAATAGATTAAGTAGTTTCGAAAACCGTTATCATAGACACTATTAGTGCATAAATTGGCCACACGTTTAGTTTTAATTTTGTGATAGAAACTAAATAATATCAACAAATTTTATTATCGTGATTGTATAGAAAAGTTGATGCTTTCACTATTTAGTTTATGGAAAATCGCTTTTGGGAAATTCGTCGGCCATGTCGAGGAAGCCTGAAGTAATTAGAATGAGAGATACTCCATTGCTCTCTCTTATCATCGCTCGTTTTCGCATTATCTCGATCCCGCGCCTCTGCCTCCCCCCCAAACAGACTTTCCCCTTGCCCGATCAATACGCTACCCCAAATCCGACTTTGCCAAGCTACCAACACCCCTAAAGAGCTTGTTTTCAGAGGGCAAAGTTTCCTGCCAAAAACTCTATTGAATTTCGTACAGCCGTTTTAAAAACTTTACGCTGAATTCGACTTTATACCACGTTTACGTAACGCTATAATTCGCGCAATATGCTTTTCATCGGAGGGCCGCAGTGTCTCAGAGCTGCATTGTTTGACTACATGCCGTTTCAATCCTGACAGTTTTTACGCGTAGTTCTGATAATGGTTTGAATTTTATTTTGAAGTTTTGGTGTGAAGATGACTGTCAGAATTGTACTACTTTGAAAATGTTCAAAACATACTATATGCTTGAAAAACTCAATATCCAATGCAGTTTTTCCTACTAACGTCCATGTTCGATTCTTAAAGTACAATTTTGTAAATCTTCATTTCAATTTTTTCGTGCAACATTAAGATCTGTTCCTTACATCTTTTCTAGAATTATACCGATTTTATCAAGATTCAATAAGTTTCATTTTCAGTTTGAATTGTTGAGATTTTGTACATTTCCGTGTATTTTATCACTAATTAAATTATCTTGCGTTATAAACAGTTTCATTTGATGTAGAACTCCACTAGGCATATTCCTTTTCCTAACTTCGATAATAATAATACATGGTTACTCTCATGTGCATGCGACTATGATTAATATCTATTTGCTAATTAAAAATTTGTGTGATTGGCTTTGTGAAGGAGTGGATTAATCCATTTATTCATCCAACCATTGAAAAATTGATTATCTGTTTAATTGACATCAGACACTAAAAAAGTTTGAGGAACTTGTGGAAAATCTTGAATGAGTTTTGAAGTTTCGAAGTCTGGCCGCCGGGAGTGCTGCAACGCGAACTCTCAGTTCCGAGCATGCGCGCGCCACAAACTATACAAAACCTCACTCTATTGGCCGCCTTTTTTTGGTGGAAACTCGCTCCGCCAATCGCCGGCCGAAGCCCGCCCGAGCTCGCGGTGTTTTGGCCTTCCAAGGTTAGTCTATGTTTAGGCCTTTAGCTATGATATCAACGCCAGAACTTAACCTAGTATGGTTGCCTAGTGTATTGTACAGCGGTGCCGTTCAAAAAAGTGCCGGAATATTGAACCGAAATCGTAGGATAAACGCGGATTATAGTGCTCTCGTGAACGGGTGTCGTGTTGATTTGCAACAAAATGGACGTTTAAGTGCTAACAATTCGGTGAGAAATTGTGCGGAGCGTCGACTCGCTGGTCGTTTTGGATATCTGTCGGCGGACGCCGGAGGATTCGGATACGGCGAGGAACAAAGGATAGGACCGGGATTCGTCCACGGCCGGAGTTTCGGTTTTAACAGGAGTCGTTGGGAAGGCGCGGCCGTGGTGCGCGCCCCCGTGGACATCCTCGGCGAGTATCCGTATGTCGTGTACTGGAGGACCGTCTCCGACTCGCACCGCGCGCTCTTCCCGTTCGCCATGGAAACCAGGTACACCCACTCTTCACGACACCGATTGTAAACAATATGACGTATAGTAAAAACATCACTGGCGATTACACGGATAGATAAGATATCGAAAATATTAAGCGGGCAATGACTTGATTGTAAACAGAGATGGTTTGGTAATATTAAATATTAGTTTTTGACGGATGTCACTGGCGAATGTTGATTATCATATTTTGTAAGCGTGTAAAGAATAACCAATTGACGTTACCTGCATCGGTTTTTTTGTTAGACACCTACACTTGTTGTGATATGAATACTAATCATTAAGTTTATTATGCACATATTCGTAATAATGGTAAGCAATAAGATTACACATACTATATACTTAGATATATTTTTCATGCAACGAACGAAGTTCTTTGTCTTCACATCCACATTGGAAGCAGTTATTTCCTTCCCATACACAAAATAATTATAAATAAAATATTTAAGCATGAATGTATGGATGTTATACCTGCATATAATGCTTTTATACACAACACCGATTTGATATATAGCTACATTGCCATTAAATATCTTATATAGTTATTGTTGAATAAAATTAAGACATTTTACCAGCTGTGTGGCCACTGAAATAGAGAAAATAACATATCAATGCTGATATTGTTCGGAAGCACCAAAGATTCTTTCACAGTCTTCCTTGAAATATATTTGAATCATTTATTACGTAGAAATAGTCTTCATTTATTTAGCCAGTCTACCTCTGTTGTAATAGTTTATAACTGGTTTCGTCAGCTTGTGACGAACTATTTTTAATTTCTTTTAATTGAAGCATATTAAAACTACGCCAATCGAGCACATAGCGCAGCATCAGTCATCACATCACATCATCACGCTGTTATTCAATTGTTTATTATTACAATATATATCTTCATAAAGCAATGACTTTTGTATTGTTTTCAAAGCAAACTTTATTCAATGATAAATTGACAATATTTTGACTTTTTTTAAATTCGAGTTCATTCGTGTACTCGAATACTTGAAAATGAAGATGATACATGGAAATAGACAAAACATGATATTGAGCACCCTCAGTCGACATCTTAATTCAAAAAAACATACCTTTTAACTAATTTAACTTGATGGTTTAGTATATAATACAAAGTTTTGTAATCACAAAAAGTATTTTTCAGAAACAACGTGTGCATAATATATTAGATTGCAGACCGAATTCAATGGTTTTTGTTTTTCTTTGTCAGTGTAAATTTTGAACAAAACGTGGCACACAAAAGGTGCGTTGCTGCTGGTGGTGAAACCATTAGTCCCATAGAAACAGAAACGGTTTCGTTGAAACTGCACTCTCCACATTCCCATGCCCCTCTTTGAACCCGCTTGCCTGTTCCACCCTATTCACATTGACAGACCCAACATGTGGAGCTGCCATTATGCCTAAGCACCGTTATTCTCTATTTTTTCGAATGTGTTTTTTGTTGGCCCTCTTTTCAAGCAATAGAATTTCACAATTTTATTACTGCCAATAATGTCTGCAGACATCTAGCTCGTAAATTATTACGGTATCTTTCACAGGGTATTTAAGTGAAATGAGCAGGTACATTCAAGATTTTTTCTGTTTGTTTTTAGACAAGAATTCCTTCGGTCTGTTACTTTCATATTTACTTACCCCTAAGTTCCTAATCCTCGGATTGTCGACTGGCTACTTCACAAGTACTACAGTTTTTCGTAACTATGAAAAGTTCCATCACCAATCCAAGATTCAACGAAAAAGTTTTATTTAATTATGTACGTCATATATAAATAAAACATCGGTTAATGTTCTTGTATATCTTCTTTACTTAAAATATTCAATAAATAAATGTTGGTTGCGTTCCGCTGCAATAACGTTTGATTATATCTGTATACAGGCGAGGTTTTTATCTTTGTCTGACCGGGAATACCTATCGTTTCTATACACATGGCTCTTGGGTATCTTTTGTACAAGGCGTAGGGGATCTGACGCTACTTTCGTTGCTACAAAAAATCCTCGACACTTACCTAGACGTTGAAAACGTTCCCAGAGCTTCGTCGTTGTTTCGATGACGAATTAGGTCATGCTGTTATATTCAGGCGGAAAGTACGACGGCGACACCTGCTCATCCCCTTCGCATATACATCGCGCTTATTTTACGCTATCAATAGATAGCTATTGTTTACTATGTCACCGTGGCTTTTTTGTTACATATGGAATTCCTACTTCTTATTTGATTTCATATTTTATGTACGTATTCTTGTAAAACCCACCTGGAGATATATCAGTGACGAAATAATTCATAATATTCATGTAATGTTTGATTTTAATTCATGCAATCGTCTCTGTTCTACCTACCATAGTTCAATTTAATACTTCGTTTTACCGCTATTGCAGTTGATAAAAGAGAATGCGAACGTGAATAGGTTTCATAGAAATCCGTTGACTCAGTTATAAAAAAAATGACCAAGCAAACATGACACAATGTTTTCCGTGAAACAACATACAATTTTTCAACTACATATCTTTACTAATTCTTATCGTATATGTTGAAATTTAAAAGTTTTTAAAAAATGCCGGCCTCTTTTTCTTGTGGTTTTCTGAATCACACCTTGTATCATATGACTGACAATCCTTTGAAATAAGGTCATAACAGTAATCGAATATGCCATATTTATATGAGGGTTAAGATTAAGACCTATTTATTAACAGAAGATCTGGATTGTTATCAGTGCGCATTCGTTGACCTCTAAAAGCAATTCGTGAATATTTCCCGGCCGATAACGCGCGTAGTAGTTTAAATCTCAACCGGTTGTCGGTAAGACAATTATCTAAGAAATAATTTCACACGTGAGTGACCCCATTACCGGAGAATGGCATCGTCACCCACTAAACTCTGCGTCGGCGTCCGAGGCGTCATGGTGTGTAGAGGTGGACGGCAGACGTACACCACCGCCCGACTCTAAGGTGAGCTCCAGAAGGAAGAACCACACTGCTCTCCGTAACTGGTTGAGTTCAAGGGCTCTAATCCCCTCCATGTCGACCGTATACATCTTTATTCAGTGGTGGGAAACTTTTCCAACTGTCATAACATAAATTCAGCAAGTTATGATAAATGAATCGTCATATTAATGTAATATTGTACTATACATTCTTGTAATCTTATACGATGACGTTATTAAACAAGGACGTAGCGAGAGGGGGTTGAAAAATTTTGAAACCTCCTGGCGACATGTTGACAATTTCATGTAAAACTCCCAAATTAATTATTTATTATGTTTTTAGCTTACGTTAATAAATTAATACGCTTGTTTTTCTTCCAAACCCCCCCCCCCCCTCCCTCCTTGAACCAATCCTGACTACGTGTCCTACGATTATATTATATTTTGTATCATGCTTCTGGTTGCTGTACTAAGGTATAATACGAATGTTTTCGTGTAGTTTTTTTCGTATATCACAAACTCGCCCATATTCACATCGTTTCCACACAACAGACGTTACGTCTCTGTTTTATGGATTTATTCCCTGGCTGCAGTTTCCTCATCACTGCTCCACTCTTAACTCTACCCTCCACCCGCCCAAACCGGATTCCTGGCTGCAACTTTTTTTGGTGTCGCCCGTAGACCGCGGCTGAGTTTTATCTTGTGTTTTGTTTGTTTGGGCTCGCGCAGTCGCAGGCGATCTGTAGACGCTTTGACTTTCGAGTAGCCTTGACGTGTCCTCACTGCTCCCTCCGAATCAACAGAATCTTCCTCGGATAGATTCCAATCGAAGTTGATGTTTTCATTACAGTTTTTACTGCCAATTAAAGTAAAGCGTAAAATAATCTATAACTCACTCCGACACGATAAAACACAGCATAATATTTCTATTGCGCATCGCAAGGTTGACAAACTAAGATTGTACGTAAATAAATGATAAAACTTTTTTTTAGTTCAATACAAATAATTCCTAGTCACTTAACAAGTTATAAATTAGATGTACCAATTTAACTTGGCCGCTAGTGAGGGTGCCACCGTCACGTTATGAATGTTGCCATACTCGACCAGAACTGAAATTTCAATAAATTCCAAAACTGATATTTTAGCGATGGTTATTAAAAGTAGACAAGATATTTATTTTGCATAAAAAGGCAATTGGAGAAATTAGTTCTAGACTGAAAATTCCAAATTCGACGGCGGCCAAGTAACGTTGGTAATACTATATTAGTATTAAGTTCCATCAAACACCCTCAGTCGATATCATAAATTATGAATGAACTTGATGAAAATGATGAACTTTTCATATTGGCCGCAGCTTTTGATGATGTCATATTTTACACATATTTATTTTTTTCATTGTACTTATTTTTTATACTTAACGAAGTGTATTATTACTTCACAAACGGTAATTTATTTATTTAAAACGCAGATATTCATAGTTATTAATTGCTTGCAGGTGGTTTTGAAAATCATTGAATAACATGCCAAAACAATTTATCACGTTTGTAGAAATCATTATTTTCGTCGTATGGGGGTGGTGCATTAGCTAATATTTATATAACAGAGGAATGGTCAAACTTCGAATATTGATTGAGGATATTTTTGTATCCGATGATGATTGACAAAATAAAGTGCTCGGTGTGTTGGTTGTTGGAACTCTAAAAGGAAACTATCTCACTTTGCCGTGATATATTTTACGTTTTATATATTCTTCCTACGTATTATTAAATACATACTGCCCTGCCGTTGTTTTTAAAGTTATTCAGTAAAAAAATCCACGAACTTCTATCATACTAATAAATTCAACTACAAATAAAACTGTGTATTAAACGGTGGCGTAGCTTTAATAATTAGACCACTAAGCAAAAATGACCGACAGTGTTCGTAAATATGAGATACCATATTTCCCCTCGTTTATTTGTATATGTATTTATTTTCACACAAATTCATATATAATATATGTTGGCGTTTACGTACAATTGTAACATTTCGAATAAGCGATATTGTTCTGCAAAAATTAAGTACTTGTAACTGATAAATTACTCATGACTAATATAAAATTAAAATTGATAACTTAGTTATTCCACTTGGTTTATCACTAACGTGACCTTTATGCCTTACCCCCCTCCGCACGTCCAGTAGAATGGAATAAAACCCACCCCCACCCTTTTAAGAATTAGAACCATTGTTTACCTTAGGAATAAATAACCTTGCGATATGGTTGGTCTGTGGATGCTTCTTATAGAGGCGAAACACGACACGTTAGTGATAAACCAAGTGGAATAACTAAGTTATCAATTTTATATTAAAAGTGAACTTCCACAAAGTTACCACCGAAACTATAAAAAATACTCGTGACTAACTCGGGGGAAACACACGAGAGCGTTCGATAGTTCGTGTTTTTCTTTATTTAGTTGTCTGCCATTCGTTATTTGTTAATTGAAATATTTTTCTTTACCATGTCCGCGCCCAATGTGTAGCACATGCACTCTTTATGGAGCTTATAGAAGTTTTTTTTGCGAGAACTGCGCGTTACTCAGTTGGTCACTCTCTCTTTTTACGAATAAAGTAGGGATATACGGATAGAACTAATGGTTAGCTAATCGCTCTCACCGCACTCCGTTTTCGGATCGGATGGTTGGAAGGGATTTTTTAACATAACAAACGCCATCGTACAGAAATCCGTAAACCGCTTGAAAAAATCAATTTATGAAACTGTACGTACTTTAATTCGAACCAGTGAGCACCGCAACCCAAGCCAACGACGTTGGTCACATACCCGGTTTAGTATACACAAATAATATTTATCGGTCCGGATGGGGACCCAATTCTTTACATACACTTGCGATGTGTTTAACTTCACTTGTATTTGATTGTTGCAAATGTACTGTTTTTCGGCACATATCATTTTGATATCGCCCTAGTCACGCAATCAAACATAACATACCCAATGCTTTAACCCATTTTATCCCCTAGTCAGAAACCATTCCCTGCAGCTGCTGCTGGATCGTCGACGTTTTTTTTTATATATCTTTCGGCTAAAATAATCTGAATCTACTCCGGAAAGCGCAGACCAGGCACGCATTCTCGCTGAAACGCTCGTTCATTTTCTAATGTTTCCTTTTTTATTGCCCACTTTGCAAAAGGTGAGCACCCAGACCAGAATTATATCATCACACACATTAGTCATCAGTTGTAGTGAACAGACAAAGCTGCGAATACCTGAAATATTATAGGAAGGTAATTCATCAATTGGCAAGTACTTAATTCACTACGGGAATATTTTAAACCAAATTTCAATTCATTATATTATTGAATCCATTTAAACACTCATATTATTGTTTTATTCTATTCCTTTCCTTAAATATCCTCTATATATTGGATGCAGTCTTTTTTGTAATGAGAGTAAATGCTGTGTGCGAAATGAAAGGGCCTTAGGTCTCCAAAATTGTAAAACGAGTTGAATATGCCAAAATAACTACGATGCATATATATGCACAAAGAAAATAGGGACCGATCGAAAAAATGCTGCTGAATTAGTAAATTTCACGTTGACACATCAAAAGTTTACATCAAACAAACGCAAATCTTGCTTTCCTTAAAAAGAACTGATTTTGAATGATGATAATTGTAAAACATTTTAGCACCCTTTACCCGTCCATAAACAATAATCCTTGCAGCCTTGACCGTAGTGCAATAATGTAATGTGCTTTGTCATGAATCGTGATAACAAATTACCTGGGGACAACGTTCCGCCATTTGGTTGATAGTATAAATTAGCGTGCCGTTTTCAATTTTTTTATAACACAGGTCAATAAACTGGAACATAGAACCCGTAGTTACCTCAGATCTTTTAATAAACTTCTTAGATATTAGTCGATAGCAGTAGATAGATCACTTTTCGTGAGACTTGAGAGCGTGGTGTGTAGGTATTTATTATTTAGTCTGCTCGCAGTAAGCGGCAGGGCAGGCCATTGAACTGACGCTGTCATTACTTGGAACCGAGCCGCACAATGAAAAGAAGGGGCGTCAAACCACAACCACGCACTTCTTCTGTCAAGCAAAGCCGTAACTTATCCACATCCATCAGACCAAGACGTGTCAACTGACTGCGTCCTCGAACAATATTGCAATAAGTTTGCAGACGAGAAAGTTTTGCTTTAATAATTCCAAATAAACTAAAATACTTAATAAATATTGGTAATAACAATTTAAATTATTTAAATTTAAACTATAATTTAAATTATTCGCACCTACCTCGTAATATTTCTTCTTGATCTCGATTCTGATAACCAAAATACACAAAGCAGTCACAGCACAATGCATTATTTCCAAATGTACTCACTATTAAAGAATAGATAATATTTCTATAGAATTGACGTCCTTTTATATGTTTTAAATTATGGAAAACCTAAAATAAGTGTAGGTTATTTTGTTATCATTACTGCTCACATCACCACAAGTTTCCCAACTTATGATGTTTCTGGGCATGGATTTTTGAACATTCACAAATCTTCGTCAATACCTTTATCACAACCATATCTTTCTCGCTCCTGCATACCTGGTGCACCTTTTATTTAAAACTTGAAACATGCATTCTTTCAAATTCTTGTTGCGGAACAACATTTGGTAAACGCTGCTTTATAGTGTATTTCATGTTACTATAAGGGATTCTTTCACCCATTAAATATACGTGATGGTGGTATGTTGCTTAGAATGATTCTTTTTCTCATATCCGATTCCGATAGCCACATGGACAGTTTGACAAAGAGTGAAAGAATTTTAAATATGTCGTTCAGCCTCTATTTCAAGATATGGTAACCATGAATGGATGAGATTATGAAAGGAGCCGTTTTTCTACATCCCGCTTTCTGGAATTGATATGGTATGAAGGGAATGATGCAAATTTCTATTCGAGCATTTGGTATAGATATTTTTGTTTAAAAAAAGCATGCATAAATAATTATGTTTAAATGCCAACAGAACTTATCTTAACATTACTTCTACGTAAGACTATGAATATACTTATGAAATCCGTATATATATTTTATCTGCTTTTGTTGTTGATAAAATAATAATCGGCAATGTTTCATATTTTACACACGCACATCAATAACACCGGTGCCGTATCACTAGCGATTCTCGGTGAACTTAAGGTGTTATAATATATTTATGGCGTTGTCATGTGCATGAATTGTCAATAATTGACTATTTGAATTCACTTCATAAAAGAAAAGATCTTTAGTGAAAGTTCAATAGAATAAAAGGCTCTGATCTTAAACACGGACATTTGGTCACCGTAGTTATTTACATACGTAGATGTGAATACTGCGACAAAAAATATTCCACAAGTATACCACGATGCCCACTCGACGATACCAAAAATAGAATGAAATCCTTCGAATTGCGTTGCCCTCTCATTCGAAACGTCCCTTATTAAATCTCGGCGTGGTCTCGTGGACCTTCCACACTCCTCATCGCAAGGTCACTATCCTCCTCTTACTATTCAAGACGCAATTCGCAATCACCATTTATTTTCCTGCGTAACCTTTTGTATTATAGTATAACAGCGGTGCTTAAACATCTCCATATAAACTCCCAATTAAATTTTACCACCAAGTGTCGTGTAAAAATTACTCTTCAGCTATCGAATTATCCGTAGTACGATCGAACTGTAATGAGCATAAATTGCATTATAGTATTACTAATGAGACGGTAACGAATGACTGCGACATATCGCACCCCCACAACTAAACCGTCATAATCCAAAATAAACCAAACAGATAAAATGTACACGTTGTATACATCCTTTTTGAAATATATTTAGATACGTAATGTATTTTTTAATGTCGTTATTAAAATTACAATGTCGCATCTAAAAATCCTTATGTTGCTACTTACTTTGAACATGGTTCAAATGGTGAACGGATGAAACCGTACAGGAAAAAGCGGACATGAAAAAAACCGGACGTGGAAAAAATCTGACAAAGTAGAAAAGTAGTATTCACATTTAAAATACTTCTTATCGTTTCATGAGTTATTCAGCTTTAAAAATGTTAAAATCGGATTTTTAATTTTAAATAATGTCAAATTATAATTTCCAGAAACTCTAAACGTCCGACGACGAAAGATTCATTTGTTGCGATTTATCTTTGTTTGAAAGTAATTTCGTCTGTCCTTTTTTGTATGTCCGCTTTGTTCCTGTACGGTTTTTTCTTGTTCGGTTTTTTCGTAGAACCGGTTCAAATCACATTGGTTCAGGCTCGAAACAAATTTTCAAATAATATCTGACGCTGAAGACACACTGTAATGCTAAACAATAAGCGTTTTACTTTTAAATTTTTTTTTATTTATCCATATCAATTTAATTGAGAATTTTCAGTCTTAGTGGTCAAAATGCATTGGCTAGGAAAGATTCCCCGCTCTGATAATGGTAGCTTTGAAAAGAAATATTTTTCAATTTTTATTTCATGACAATCGGTTAAAAAAACATACGTCTTTACAAAATCCATAAAAAATGTTTTAACTACATTGTAATTACACTATTTCATCTGGCGCGTGAGACCTGCTTGCACACAGATACGTATGTATTGAATTGAAATAAATCAAGTCGTATTCTTTTTTTACATGTCGAATCAGTGGAAGTTTATTTTTGAATATTTGAGCTTAGACCAGACGTGTCCAGTCAGTCGTCATCGATTGTTGTTTATTTGGCTGACAATTGACCTCGACATTGACATTCAATTGTGTTAGTAAATATATTTTTAATCAGTCCAGCCTTTTGCATGTCCTCGAATATCGAATTCCCAACACACGTTATCTAGATAAGCAGATTAATGGATATATTTGTTGCGATTATATCTAATATTGACAAAATCAAAGTGCTTTTTTAGACAACTTCGACTTCCACGCTCATGTAAACACATTTATTTAGATGTTAAGGCCAGAAACAATTATGTTCGTTTCGATTTTTGCCAATGCATCTATGATTTCAGAAAATATGAATCAACATAGAAATAAAAACACGAAAATTCATAGTTCTGACGATGGCGTAAAGCCGAAATAGCTATCAACTACCTGATAAAAAATTTGTAGAACTAAATACTTTGTTATTTTATCCTGCTATATGGAGTTCTACCAAGTACATGCCAATTCGATCAATAAACGAAAATTTATTAAATTCTACTCGACTAAATAATTATGCATACAAACAATTTCCCTTATATAATGTACTTCTCGGTATTTTAACGTTCCAGAATATGTTCGTGATTAATTTAGTTCTGTAAAATATGAAAATACCTCCAATTGTTTATTTCATTACAAAGCGATGCATTTAGTTCTAAAAGATTTTTCAAATATTGTCGATAACTTTTTCGGTACCACGCAATCGTCAGAACTGTGTTTACACGATTTTTTGTTAGCATATTTTACCCTACAACAGAAAAGATAAACAGATTAAACTCAATTTGATTAAATTAAACGTAATTTACCTTATAGCTTCAGTTGGATTTGTTCGAGGAAAAATTAAAAAAAATAATGAAAAAACCGTTGGAGATTTATTTAGTATGTAATAATTAGGTATGATAAATTGAGCATCAGTGAAAACTCTCACGGTAAACAAACCGGTCCTAATCATTTAAAAAGTATTTTATTTTTATAAATATAACGCCGTTCCATCAAGAATTGACTGTCATCACCATCTTAACATTCTAAGTGATAGTGAAATTGGTTAATGTTTTCGGAAGTTGTGATTCATTCTTTTGTAATGCCCCTACAAACAGATCGAAGTAATATTTTTCAACCTTTCCCGATCTCTACTCGGAGCATATGGCCACCATATGCTCGGTGCATATTTTCGTATGGTTCATAATTATTTAGAACAATGAAATGACAAACATGGGATTAAAAATAAAGCGTGACTTCAAAGTTTCTTTTTTAGTTTATCGATAATTAATTGGCAGCGTATTTTGAGTAACGTACAGTACTTATGGGATTATAATATAAATATGCTAACAATTAAAAATATATACACTTCAACATATTAATCGCTTCAAGACTTTCATGACTGGTAGTCTTTAAAGCCATTTTCAGTTTCTCATTCTCAAAGTAAGCATTGAGCAAACACGATATTATGGTGTCTTGCCAAAACAATAATCAATATTTTTCAAACTTTTTGGTTACCAGTTAATAATTCTGTGTGCGAAGGAAAGAGCGTTCAGTCCAAAATCAGAACATTTCAGGAGAGCCAAAACAAGATTTGCATTTGTATGATCTTTGTTGAAAAATGCGATGTTTTAACATGAAATATACTAATTTAGCAATATTGCTTCAACTGGTTCCTTTTCTCTTTTATGCATTGTAGTTATTTTGGCATATTCAACTCATTTATGATTTTTTAAGATTTAACCCCTTTTTCCTTTCGCACACAGAGGTAGTATATGAAATACTAGTTACTTATCTACATATTACAAATATCCACACAATACCGACCCATCTTTCTCGCATATCAGTTATTTAGTGAGTAACATATACAACAATTAAGATGCTATCATAATACATATTTAACAAACATGATGAAACCGAATATTGATAATTTGGCATTTACCATGCGGGGCTACGTTAACGCTATGCGCCAACGGCTTTGGGAGATGCAAGTTTGTCAACATTTAAATGTCATCGTGCTTGATCAAAAAGCCGTCAGGATCGTAAATTTTTACGATCTTGCAATTTTAACTGCAACCGAAATAACTTACGTACATTTTAATTACACCAGCAACATTTTTGATTCGCAACATTATTAAAAATATATATATTTTATACGTTATAGCTGTATTTTCGTACCCTTTCCTTTTTTGTAGCTGACAATATAAATTTAACAAAACTAAACGTGATTAAACTTTTAGTAAATATACCAGTGTCCTTTGAAATTTTGTAAGAAAAATTGTGTTTTTTAATAATAATCCATGTCAAACAAGTATCGCCTTGGTCAATGCGTTATTTGCTTTTTATGCATATACACTATCAATTTAGAAAGCTGTCTTTCGAACAACGTAAACTTGTGAAACTTTGCCCTTCATCCGTTCGTTTTGTCATTGTGTTTTTTCTCAAGTGCGACTAACTCGCTAATGAAATATTTCAAACAACACGCTTTATCTAAACCGATTCCATAAGAACTAGAAAATTCTAATTTTGTTAACATTACCTTTTTATGAATATTGTTGAAGTATACATATAAAACAAAAATAATATACACTTACTGGAATCATATAAAATGTAAAATAACGTAAATATTATTTCGCATCCCAACTTTATTTTTGTGGATTTAACCAACTGCAAATATAGGTAAACCTACTGCCAGAACCTATTCAGAATTCGCAGTAGAATGCATGGATTTGTTGTTAATCAATACAATACTATATATTTGCAAATTAATTATCGCTATTAAACTTGCTATGTTTTTGTTTGCAAAGATTGCAACATTAATCGATATTAATTTATTCAATTGCATACTCTGGTATATTATCTATGTTTTATGAATAATATTATATATCTGCAGTCAGTGTTCTACACTTCAATAATGTGCATTCGATATTGTCTTGATGTTTCATACCACATTACCAACGAACCGCTTTGTTGGAATATAGTAATTTGCTAAATATGCATATTTAGCTTTTTCAAGTTTACTTAATACTCTTGATATTTATTGATTGGATTGACGGAATTGGTTGAATTTTGTAGAACTAAATACTTTGATATTTACCCTATTACTGTATATTTATCTGCTACGCCTATCTATCAATATGAGTATTACATTTGCAACTTAATAATTACATTCAAAATGCATTAATTAATTACATATCAAGATGAATGATCTAATCACGTACTGCTCTATACCTAATTGCTTAATTCTGTTATTTATTTAAAACGAATACCTTGACTAGAATATGTCCTTCCACAATATTAGGTAACAGGCGAATTCGTATTCATAAAATATTTGCATTGAACTTATTTTGTATGTTAATATCTTCATACCATTGCTTAAGTAGGCTAATTTGTTTCATATGTAATAATTCCATTTTCATTTAGTAAGGATCCAACTTATTTATACTTTTAAATTACGAAAATATTATTAAAATTGCTTTTCGTAATACTGAAATGGACGAATATAAAAATACGCACACATTAGGTTACAAAAAATATTCTTTGGTTCTGTTTTAAACTTAGTAAAGATACTGGCTTATCTATTTGTACTCAGTGCTGTCTTTATATCTCTCTGGAATCTGTGCTTAGCATTGTGATAGATAATATTTTTTTAACAATATCTGCCGATAATAATTATGCCCATATATTAAAGTTTGAATTGTGTAGGAGAAGTGTGTCAATGTGAAGGTCGTATTAGTTAACCGCGTTTGGTCTCTGTTTAGCTCAATGTAAATATCTCCAGTGCGGATTGTGCAACCGAGCCGCCGACTCCGGCTCGCGAAGGAGTCGATTCGGTTACATCACGTCAGCGGGGCGAGCATCGCCGATACGAAACCCACTTCACCTTGATTCACCATTGCAAGCTTATTTTTATTCACCGAGAGACACTAAAAACAATCTTTAAATGCTTTTTGAATCCATGTATGTCGTGCGACGTGCGTTGTATTGCACACTGTCTTCACGCAAACATATTTTATTCATGCTCGTTTTGTTAATCAATTCATATTGTCCTTTTAAAAACTGTATTATGAATAATGGAACTGAATTTCCAAATTTACATTACTTAATTAATGCTCATCATCGGAGATTCTCTACATTCTCTACATTTAATCATTTATCAGGATCGCTTTACTCAAGATGTAGCATTTTCGAAAAATTTTGACCTAAGACAAATATCTCTTACTATTCTTTCCTTTAACGTTAACTTACTGTGGCACATACGTAGTAGGTGCCTACGACTCAAGTGCAGGTGAACGTTCAGAAACATAATTTATTTCTTCAAATTTTTTAATTCACATCTCATTAGATGTTAGTTACTGCGAAAAAAGCTGTCGTCGGGCACATGTGCACATCGAAGCCTTATGCGGTTGGTACGGCAAGAATAATTCGAATAGAAGATTTCCGTATGTATATAATACCTAATAATTATTTATAATACCTCGTGATTGACAACAATTCATTTTTTGTGAAATATGCACTGTAAATAAATTAAATAATAACTATTTCTCAGTAAATGATGCAAAGTATTAGTTTAAAAATGTATCGTTATCCATCATCAGCAAACATATAAATATTTTCATGTAAAACCTGAAATAAACGCAGTCATGTCTCATTTCTTATTTGTATATTCTAGTTATCTCTATAACCCAGTTACGTAAGACAGTATTCATAAAATCCATCTCTTCAGTGTTGGATGACATTCATGGCACACTCCTCTCCCTCACGTATTGATCACCCCTCATTCATATTCCACGAGCGGAAACGTGCATTCAAAATGGGGTGGTGTATCGCGAAAAGTATCGAATGTTTCACACATAGCTTGCAGGGGTGGCGCAGGGTCCCTCACAATGAGGCAGAAACTGGATAAGGCCACTCACCCCGCCAGCTGTGGAGTCCCATGACGCGTCAGCCGTGAAGCGCCCCCTTCTGTCTCACACGACACTATCCCGTTATTCCTATCTACTACATATTCCAATAAAATAATTCGTCATGTTTATTTACTTACGTTCATAGCTGTCGACCTTCGGCGTTTTTCGGAAATCAAAATCCTTGTCACCTTGTCTGGATGACGCTTCTTAGAAATTAAGTTAAGAGATATAGTCGTTGATGATGTAGGTAGGTTTGTAACCTTATATAACTTAAGCTTAGTTTCACATCGAACACCATCGCAGGGTCCTTGAACGAAAGATAAAAAAAATCTCTGGGTATGTTATTAATTTTACGAAGAATTAGTTTATGAGCAGTATCAGCACGTTTTAAATAATATATATTACCGGATAAAAGTACCATACTATAGTAGTATAAAAAACGTTATTTCATTTGCTTTTTTCGAGAGACAACATTCTGTTAATACAGTTAATGATGTACACGTACCACTATTAGTATAAGAGGCTTTGGTAACACATTCGTCCCATTTACTGACTTAACCATACTTGTCTAGAATTCATCCATAAGATGCCATCAACAATATACCGCACGTCATGTGCGATCGTGTCGAATTTTTAATAGTGGCGTCTTTCGTGTCTATAATCAATTCTTCAGCTTCAAGTTTTTATTCTCTGATATACGTAATCGTCTGTGCGTACCTGTTAGTTAAAAACTCTTTGAGTTATTCACGTAGTGTAAAAATGATGAAGACATTTTATAGAGTTTGTCTTTGTCGTTAGCAACAAGTTTCTTCGGGCGGGCAGGTCTCACCTTGAAGCGCGAGAATCAGATGTGGAAAGGCACCTCCGGTGTACCTGTCCGCTACCTTCCAAGGTCCCTCCGCCACGCACACTGCACAGCCGACCGTCGACTCGCAACACGCATCACGCACTGAACTTCTCGCAAATTATTCGAACTGCTCTAATTATTAACTTAAATTATTATTCTCTTCGATATTACGAATATTGCAACTTGAACCAATTCAATCCGTTAAAAAAAGATCGACACGTCTCTAAAATAGAATTTCATTCGTGAAGCTTTAGATGATTACAATATTCATTTTTTTTAATTTCTATATTATTATTAAATTAGAATAAACTTGGTTAAAATCCTTTTGTAATATCAAATTTGAATTATTGAGATTTTGTTATATGTTTGTAGAAATAACATCATTAACATTGAATTATTATCGTCACTTACAGGCTGGTTTACCAAGCGCATCAAAGTTTTCAGTTCTAGATCTTTAAGAGTAATATTGAGAATAGCCTATAATTATACATTTTTAAAAGCAATATTTTCATTTCTTTTTGGTTACAAAAATCTTGATAAAAAGTCTTTATATGTGTTTAGGTAAAAATCAAAAACTCTAAGTTTTCCTCCCACCCGTCGTATCCCAAAAATGAGGGGCGATTAGCTAACCCCTAGTCTTGCCGTATTACTGACGTTATATTCTTACACTTCGAAAAAAGAGAGGTTGAGTAACAGCGGTTCTTGTAAAAAAACTTCTGATGAGATAAATTCCATTACAAGTCTGTATGCTCCCCATTTGAAGCGGATACGATTAAAAAATATGCATAACTCTCCAAATATTAATTTTGTCTTATTGTATAGAAAAATCAAACTAACCGATTTTATTTATGAAAAAAGTGGCTCAAGATTGTTAAAAACAATTTATTACCTTTAAAAGTTACATCTATATTATTGAAAAATAACCATTAGTACTAAATGTACTGTGTACAGCTTCAAGGATTGATAGAATTGATTAAATACGCTCTACTTTTAATCGTTTTTTAGTTATGCATGAACTGAAAATAAGATAAAAATATGTGTACTTTTATGAATGAATATGATTGCAATTCGACTACTTATTAACGGGTATCGATAAACAATTTATGTAGTTTTTTTTTCTTTCTCAATACTATATGACTCTTAATAAATGTTGCTTTTGCATGCGATGGGAATGGACACGTTAATTATTGAATACGAAAATATTTTATGCGCTCATATTTTCAAAATAATTACATTTTATTTTTTATTTTGAGTTTCACAATTTTCTCGGCGCTTTGGTTTATGGCAGTTTCGCTTGCAACCGAGTTCATAAACTTCGCTGAATGCCATGTCATGTCGTTATTTTCTTTATGTACACTCGCATCGAACGAAATTTAATAATGATTGAATCGTCTTTGGAAATACTGGCGTATAATTTTATATTGAAACCACTATTTATCAAAAATACAAATTACTTAACGAGTCTTATAACTTACAAAACAATCCTAAAAATGTTAACACAGTTAAATGAAATGGGTAATCATATTAAAAATGTAGTATACCTTTTCATTTTGTTTATAAATAATTGCACTTTGTGTTAGATAGTATTCACTTGGTACACTTAAACTTTTATTTCGATAGTTTGCATTTTGGATTAGATAGTATTAACTTCGCACACTCTTCAACTTTGATTTTAATAGTATCCACTTAGTCACGGATTCGAGTGTCACGTAGTCACGGAAGTGAGTTTAGTTGTAGTAGATTATGTTAGGTTGGTCTAGTTTGGTTTGGTTTGTGTAATGATTCTAATGCTTGGATCAAAGACAATATATGTTAGAGTTGCGACAAATATTTTCATTCCATTACAGCTTCGTGTAACTGTCGATTTCAAAGTGTGAGTATTTATATTGAATGAAAAGTATTTTATCTATTTGAAAATATTGTTTCGTAACTGTAATATATGTCTTCAATGTTAAAATATATTTTATTATGTGGGATCACTTCATATTTGATGAAAGAATTTGTTTTTTGTGGAATGTATTTGTTATAAGTGAAAACTATTTTTATGAAAGTGAATATGATATAAACAAAAGTGCATTTAATTGTAAGCCATAAATTTATTACATATATAAAACACAATTATACGTGACGGCCAATAGATCTTGTTTTTTTTAGATTCATAGTTTCATTTATTATGATTGAGAATTATCGAGTTAATTCTACTTCTTATTTCTCGCGAATATTATTAAAGAGTCAGTAAGCATATTTTGAAATTTTCCCACTCATGTTTTTTGAATTCATGGATTGCTTGCTATCCAGAGTATACAGTGTATACTTCTTCTTCTTTGTCAAATCAGTATCCCTAATTTTTACCACGAGATAATAAATATGTTTTTAAATTAAAAATCATCTGCCCGAGAGTGGGTCCTTCATGAAATTCTTCATGAAACTCGGTGTCCGTAGAACTTTCAACAACATTTGAACCACACAAACCTGTGGCATATATATTTACATAGATAACCTATCAATATTTGTTCTACACTGAAACTAAATCTACATAAGTAAAATATTGCGTGATTACGATTGATGTTTCCTGGTGAGATTTTCGATGAGAACGAAACAATTATAGCTCGAGTAAATTAAATAAAACTATTTGTAATTTAAATTAATCTTTTGATTGAACACATTTTTTTGATTTCAAGCTCCGAGGAGCATTTACGTCATCCTTTTTTTATGAAAGTTTACCCACATATTATATCTATTAATCATACACGCATCGACGAATTATTATTACACAATATGTAGCCGAATTTAAAAAATCAAAACTATTTTGTGTCTAGTATATAGGATACAAAAATATACTTCGATTGGTTGACTTCTTTGTAAATTTCATTACTTCATATTATTAATTGCAGCTACAGTAATTAGTTTCTAATTTATATTTCCTGGTAAACGTATTTAAATAGTATTGAATTAACCGACATTCAATTTAATATACATTTACAAATCGTAGAACTAATCCTCTTATTATGACTTCTACCATTAAGAGTATTTAATAATTGATTTCATGAATACTTTCAGGATTAATAACTGTACCTAGAGTTCATCATAGTTTATGGAAAAATGTTTCAGGTGTATTTAAATTTATGTCCACACTTAACCACCTTAGTTTAGAGAAATTGATCGCAGAAATACTGTTTTTTACCACAGGCTTTTTATAAAGAGTAACCATATTAGTCATACAATGCAGCTGTATGCATTTTCGTTTGAAGATGGATTTTATATGAATTTAAAAGTTACTTGTGATAAATTTGTATTTGTATTGCCTGCGTATGGCGTGTTTTTATAAATGTAATAAATTCACCCCCTTGAAGTTTATTTTCAATTTCGTTGTTGGTTTTATTAATGTATTAGTCTTTTGCTACTCCTTCAGAATGCAAACTTCTAAGGCGTATCGACGCTAAATCGATATTTTAACGCAGGAACTTATTTTGATTTGTAACTTATTCTAGACCGTTATCTTTTTATCACAGTACATATTAATATAAGGAATTATTATTCTTTCTGGTGATATTTATTTTGTACATACTAAAAGCATTAACATATAATATTAATAAGCGAATAATAAAAAAAAAATGTATTGGGCTTACTATTTTAATTTCATTAACCGTGGTTTAAACGCTAATAAAATACTTAATAAAACTTAACGTATTCCCAGACTTAATAAATATATTATTATACAGCAAATCTACTGTTTTATAAAGGCTTTTCTCTGTCATTAAAAAATAATTAATAAATTGATGCAAAATAATACGACTATATGAGTACAATATATATTTATTATATTATATATATACGCCAAAATATAAACCGTCTATTAAGTCAATTTAAGTCAATTTTCTAAGTAGTTGTTATCTTTAATTTAGTATTTTTGTAATTTTTATTTGGATCTTTACCATAAATGTCGATGTTAAGTCCCAGGTGAATGTACTATTGTTGCTGCAGGCAAGGTTTTCTACCTGATTCAAGGGTACACACAACCCTCCTTTAAGGCCGCGTGCTACTATGCCAACTACCTTTGATAATAATTTATCACCTTCCCCTATATCTGGTATTCGTCTTCAATGCAGATTTGCAAACCTCGAAGAATATCATTTAATTATGAATGATATCGACTTTGGAAAGGGAAAAGGACGTAACCCTCACACCAAAATATAGCGTATAGCCCAAACAAAACGTGTATTTAAATTGTATGCATTGTGATTATCGAAGAAAAAGTATTTTGAAAATATAGAGAGATAAGTCCTTCTGGCTTTTTTTACAGTCGATATATTATAAATTAAAATAGTGTATTAGCACGTTTTGTGTGAGCTATACATAATATTTTTGTGTGTGTTACCTCCCTTTTCCTTTCCACACTCGATACACAATGCAATAGTGAATTCCACTGATACCTACTTATAGAGAACGATTCTCTCGTGTCTGTAAGTTTTCTGTGTCCGCTCCCAACGTGTAGTATATGATATCCTAATGGAAGAATCTCAACAGATTTTTTTCTATTAGAACTGCTTGTTACTCAGTTCAGCTCAAGTTTTTTTTCCTCGAAGAGTAAGGATAGAAGGATAGGACTAGGGCAGGACTAGTGGTTAGCTAATCGCTCTCGCTACGCTCCGTGAGGATCGGACATCACAAACACTCAGACTACGAACAGAAATCTATAAGTTTTGTTTATGAATATCTTATTTGAGTAGGTATAATTAAAACTGAAGAGAGGTGCCAATTACTTCGAATGTTATTTTATGATTTTGCTATTGTTATATTGAACTATTTACAAAAAATCGATTTTAATATTTGTAATAAAATGTAGAAAAAATTTTATTTCAAAGAATATTTTATGAATTTTATTAGACTATCCAATAATTAGTAGTGTTCCATACGACAATACAACATGTGAATACATAATGTTAAAAGTTATTTCTGAAATAATTTTAATTCAAAATTAACAAACGTTCTCTTTCTACTTGACATTTCACAAAATTATTTTCGTTTACATCTGCTCCTTGCCTATAAAATAAAATACGACACTACTAGATCTATGTATACGATTTGATAAGCATTTATAAAAGCCCAAGTTGCACGCCGCCAGTCCCTTTACCTCTTACGCCAGAAGGCTCTTTCGGAAAGTGGCCCGACGAAGAAACTTATAGGTATCCGACTTAAGTTTGCCGGTGCGGACAGTGCTCGGCCGCTGAATTCTACCTGCCTTCGAAGCTCGCTTCTTACCTGAGTCGCACGATTGTCACTTCAGTCAAGTCTGCTGCGCCGAACGGCAAGTTACCTACCACGCCAGCAGCGCTTTTATATCCGCATCTGAACATTCTTATTAATTTCTTGCAACCGAGCGCGTGGTATATCTAATCGTCGTTATAGTTGTATACGAGTGAAATGTAATGAAATACAGTGTGTTAGTGTGTAGTTTATTTAACATAAGTTACTTTCCGCTGTTGGAACGGGATATCTATCAATAAAGTTGTATACCCGAGTGCATTTTCTTATACACGGCCGAATGTTTCATCATCGTTAACAATTTATTTCCAAAATGAGTGATTCATAATACAAAACTGGTTTCTCTTTCTCAGATAAACGTTGGTTTTTTTCTTTGCCTGTGAGTAAATGTTGGTATGAGAATTCGCTGATTTGGTTCCTCGTAATGTAGTTAAACTGGCACCAACAAATGTTCTCTTTTTACATATTACTTTGTTAAATAGTTAACGTTGTTTTGTGTCAACTAAAGTGAAGTGACTTAAGATTAATGCCACACTGTACGAATTCTGTTACTTTGTCAGTTGTCGAAGTCTGGAGACTAATTTTTCAAATGGAGTTGGCCAGAAAAAGGTAATTATCAAAATCACAACTTCGCTATTTCGTTTCGACTATAAAGGCTACATTTTAAGAAAGAAATTTTATTTTTGAATGTTTTCTGAAATATTTCCAATTCACTGTAACTTATTCATCGAAAATACGTCACACGCGTTTCTTGTTCGCGATGCATTTGTCCAAGTGAAATGTTTTATGTACTTGTAATTTTCAATAAGCCATTGTCAGATTTTTATTGAAATATGTGAACATTCAAACGAGGTAACGTGTTATTTTGAAAGAAATACTTGACCTATGTTAATGTTAATTGATAAACAATGATTATTTTTATATTTTATATAGCCTTCTCATCTATTCAATCAGCCAGATGTAACTAAACATACTATTATATATATTTAGTATGTCACGCTTTATTTAATTTGTACGACAGATTTAAACTTTTATACCGTTTTGCAATATATTATTTGTATTCAGTGTATTAAGAAATCTCATATTTTTTGAGACCTCAAACGGCCCGCCGTATTTCGCAAAGTTGGTCGCTGGATCGTCGAAGCTTTCGCAACGACATCCATTTAAGTATTATTTATTTATTCCTTCGTAAGCGGCGACAAAAAGATGTCTGCTTGAATTTTTTTCTGACGTCTTGTGAGATTTTGAAACTTCTGTCATTGTCTGACTGCCATGACATGTGTGCGCGTACCAGCTGATTGTGAACGAAAACAATTTCTTGGTATATTAGTCTTTCAAACTTCCGTTTTATGTTACAATTCTTCCAACGTTTCCACCACCCTGATGTTAAGGTTGTTTGAATCAATACAAGTAACTGTCGCAAATATTTCAATAAATAGAAGTTTGCATTGTTTTACAATAATCAATCTTCAATGCTTGATCAAGTAATCTGGGGTTCAATATGAACAACCCACCTAAATACATAAGAAATATACACTTCTCTGATTGATGTTGTTGAACATGTTGTCAAAGAGGACTGGGCTAAACTATAGGGGGCTTTGACTGGGCCCGGGTGTGAATTTTTTAAATCCGTGTATCTTTATAAAAATGAGCTCTGGTGCAATTAATTTGAATTAAGTAATCAAACGCCATTATGGTCCACGTGTTCGTTCAAATGACGTTAGACATTATGACATAGCTATGACTGACTTTTTTTTTGTAAATCGTTCATATTTGATTTCGTAATATTTCACGGTCAGGAGCGGAGGCAGTGGCCGTGTCGTGACGAAAGCGTCGCGTTAAAGACCTCAATACAAAGTTTTTTTGGCCATTTCAAAATAAATGGCCTGGGCAATTGAATTCTAAATACGTGTTTTCGAAACGATGTAAATCAAATTTTACCAAGCTAATATTTCGTAATCAAGCAGTGACGTCGTATATTTATGAACGCACTGCAGTCACCGAAATAAAAAAAGATGAATGTTTAATTAAATTATAGTTTTACACAAATACATATAGGTGCAATCGACGATTTATTATAATTCGTTTTTTGTAACAGACTTCTTTCAACCGTATTAATTGTTGTGCTCACTTTTTCCGCAGTACTTTTCTACTATCTATCAAGTGGGATATTGTATAGTTATAACGGTTGGTTGTTCGGCTCGCATAAACTAGAAGCTGCCGTTTTGTGGATGTTGCAGTTCCTTCTGGGATTATCATAACATAATATGAAAAGCTATACCCCTTTAAACGCAACAATGAAATTTGCATTATTGAGATATTGTACACTTCCATGTATTTTGTCACTAACGACCCGGGTTTCGCCTTTCGTCCAAATTTCCAAATCCAAAAATCCAAATTTAATATTGAAATTCCATCAAGCACCCTCAGGCGATGTCTTAAATTATGCAACAATGAAATTTTTTAAGTTGACAATTTAAATCTTTTCTGGAGGCTGAGGAGCCTTAGGAGGTACTTAATATAATCGCAATAATAATACCATCGGTATCCGTCGTGTTGAATTAAAAAAGAAATATAAGAATCAAATGCTTTCTCCTCCCAAATGTGCCGTAAAACAATATTTTTTTTACATATATGTGATACAACACCTAATTGATTAATTTGTCTTTTTGTGGCTCTTATTAACCCACTTTATAATAATAATCGGATTACAAATTAAACTATTTGATCTGTAATTCTACGAGCTCGTCCTCCTTAAAGTTATCGATTGCATTTTAATCGGCTTCCTTACGTTGAATCAATGCTGAAATTCATTAGGAATTTAATTTAAAAAGTGGTAAGTAGTACAATATCATAGTTTCTTCTCTTCACCTTCTTCCTTGCGTCAATAGACCTTCAAACGTCAGGACTTTCAGGAGTATATATCAACTAGACGAACTGAAAAAATACAATTTAATAAATGACAAAACTACTGAAGTTTTTGAAAGTTTTATAGTTGGTATTACTTATTCTCGACTTGGATACGAGAGAAACTGCGAGGTTATTACGTTGCAAACGGCCGCCACTCAAACAATGCATCTGTTTTTATCTGGTCCTTGGGTTAATTTACACGAGTTTTCACATTAAACGTTTGATTGTAACGAAAGGCTACTAATAAAATACAAAATCCCTACGTTTTTATGTTTTATTACGTTTGTTAAAATTAGATAATAAATAGGAAGGGCACATGTATCTTAGGTTAGGTATTGAAGCGTTAGCAGCTAGCTCTAATACACCCTCAATACCACAAATGTCACAGTGCTGACCATATATGCAATATGAGTTAACATTATAATATAATGATGTTATCACAATTGCCACCATGTCATTCATTTACGATGACTCTTTCCTGTCTTAATAAGAATTCTATGACATTATAATTACAATAAATATCCCTGTGATATTCCGTTATCGTCCATTTATATTGATTGCTACAAAAGGAAATCGGACAAGACTTTATAAATGTATCTATTGAAAAACACGCTTTCCAAAATCATATAAAATACTGATAAGCGTTCTTGCCTAGACTTCGTGGATTCGATTTTTTTACGTCTAGAAAAAAAAAGATTATGTTAATACAATTATTATAGTATAGAATTTTATACAATGATCCAGTGTCTCTTTTGTTATTTTGATTAATATAGTCCTATTTGCAATTAAAATTATGCCCATGATCATGCCTATTTGTCGCCGGCCACACTCAGTGGGTTTCTAGGCAGACCGAACGGTGGCTAGGTTTCCTCACGGCCCACCTGTGCAACTTACCACTGCGTGCCTGCAATTCTGCAACTATCTCAACTTCAACAAGAGAATGTCGTCGATAATAATATCTCAATAGCCTCAGCTTACTCAACTGATATTCACTGAAGTTATTTATCACTTGATTCCAATAAATGGACGTCAATTATTATCTGATAAAATATTAGCTGAATGGTCGGGTACCATGTACTGATTTATATATTAGTCATTCTATTGTAACCCATTAAAACATTGACTAATGCTTGTAATCCTCGTATATAGCACTGTAAGGATTACATTAACATTCATGGTAAATAACGAAAATCAGTAAGCTTAGAGACAACATTTTACATAATGAACCGAGTTGTAAGAGGTGATAAATAAATCAGTTCAATTTTAAATGAAAAAAAAAACGAGTAGAGAAAGCAGATCGGAAAATCATATCCTTTTGAATGTGTTTTTAGCAGCTTTAAACCTTGCATACCCCTATAGTTATATCTACTTATATTATTCCTATCAAAATACAGATGACTCTCCGATAACACGGTAGATAGGAGGCGCGCTCTCTGGAAGCGGGTTATCAGAACTACCGTACTCATACAAAATCATTTAACGTTTAATCAAGAAGCTGTCGTAAGTTTTAATGAATAACGAGTTGTCGGCAAACGTGTTATCGGGGGGGGGGGGCGTTGTATCCTTGTTACTCTTTGAGAATATAGTTGTGTACAATTTTATTACTTCGAACTTTTTTCAATAAAGATCAACCACTCCTGGATTTGTTTACATCGTTTATTTTATCCCGAATTATGTATATCTCAATAAAGTAAATAATTTTGACCCAAAAGCAAAGTGGCACTTGTGAAACCTTGGCGTTGTGAGTGCACTTTTGTTCGTAATTTTCGATTTGTTAAATTTATCAACATGCTAGGCACCAGGACATTGGTGAAAAAACCTAGGAAATCACATTGCAAAAAGAAAAAGAGTAACGCGTGTATTTGTAAACCAATCTTCAATTAACGTGTGGCAAAGTGTATTTAATTTGATTTTTAAGTAATAAACCTCAGCAGGTGAAAGAAAAAACTTAAAATTATGTGAATTTGTTTCCAACGTGTGATTAAGAACCTCTTAAAATCCATAATTGAAATATAATTATAAAAAATGCATTTCAATCTTTGCGTTATAGGTAATCTGTGTTCTATTTTCATTAAAAATATTAAGAAATTAAACCTCCACACCTCCTTTTTTTTCACTTTAAAAACATTTAAAATAAGTTTTTCTCAACTCAATTTTTCCGCAAGTGCCCTTTTGTTTTTAGGGCGACGATAACACACCCGCTTAACAACGAACTACACTCTGTCCCAAAACTCAATTAAATGATATCATACATATTTCGATCTCCAATGTTATTTGTGTAATACATTTTAATTAACGTCTCAACTCGCATATCTTCATTAACAATTAGAATTGGGGACAACTGACGTACAGCAAAGAAGTAGGAAATGTCACAAATGGAACAAACATATGTTATGCACTCGCTTAGCGTATATTTCCTTGCGTGAGATCAGGAAAAATCCGTATTCTTAAGAGACACCTGTTATCGAACTGGGAAATGCCACTTGCAAAAATTTCAAGCCTTTTGACAACCTTTAATATTCAACCCGATCAAACTTTAATGGGCAATGTCTTTTATAATACAAACGCCAAATAAATGATTAAAACCAATTTACCTTAAGTACGTAATCTTAAGAACTGAATAGTGTTTAAATTATTTGTAGTATTTATTTATTATGAAATTTAAAAAATCTTTAATAATCGTGCAAATTTTCAATGACAGGAAGCTCTACTACTTCAATACAAAATCAGAAAATGTACTCACGCATTGATATTCGTATCAAACGAGGTGAATGAAATTTGTCGAAGGATGCATCGCGTTGTTCGGTCGGAACATTTCCCCCATCCTCGACCGACGATACCGCCTGCCGTCCGCCAGACGCAATCGATATATCGACCGCCACTTCCTTTTTCCGTCGCCCCTCGCCCCGCCCCAACGTCGCGCTCACATCCCCTCCTGGCGGTCTCACCCTTGTCGTTGGAACCTTACGCTACGCACCAACGCGAGGTTTGTGCCTCGTACCTCGCTTTTCAGGCCTCATCCGATACCCTCCCTATTTTGCAGCGTTGCCAAACAGCATTTCAATTAAGAATCAAAAATATTAATCTGCAAGGTTTCCACTGAAACATTATATAAAACTTGGTTAATATAAAAAAAATATTTACTTGGCGGAAGCAACTACCAATTTTTTAATAACAAACAGCTACATCAGACACCAAATAATTATTACATGTTTAAAAAAGGTCCAATTGTGGCGCTATGTATTCTCGCTCTAGGTTGATGGATTTTTAGGGAAACTTTCACAACATCTAAACTTAACTTGGTTTACTCGATTTGAAATCATATTAAAATATCTGCATTATATACAAAATATATGTTTAAAAAAAACTTCTTTTTAGTTTGCTGTACACATGCTAGTTAGTATAAAAATACTTCTATAGTTATGCAAAACATGCATCAATATCAATTCGCATCATGAATCACAGCTCAGAAATCATTCCCTTAAATTAGAAGTTTTTCTCGTCGGTAAGAAGTGTATAACATGACACACCCTGGTTTTTCTTAAGTATAAGTGTCATTAGTGTCCTGAACTGAAATCGGCCTGCGGCAAACAGCAATATTTCGCAGAATACGCTCTTTCTTGTTGTCAGGCTTTAAAATAGCCCCCGGCTTCGGCCGCTGGACGAGTCCATTTTTACGGAAAAGGGTAGCTCCAACTTTACACGGAGTTTTTTAATTTTTGTGGAGAGTCGATTACGATCTGCCGAGCGGGACAAGCTGCGCTCTCGTGGTGGAGGTGACGTGACGATGTGAAGTGTTTGTTTTGTTTTTTTTGATTTGCATTAGATTTAATTTCGTTGTGTCATTTGTATTATAACTTAAAGTAAATTCAGTTTCTAAGGAAATGTAAATGTAGAATCAATTTTATGTGTTAAAATTTATATATTTGTGTAATGTTAAGCCACTGCATCTTGAATGGAAAATAAATAAGTTTTGAACCGGATTTGAAATGGTGTTTGTCTGAGATCAGCCCTTCTGGGGCTCCGGATAACCAGCCGCTCGCCTCTCTTCGATCCGGGGTCTTCTCAAACAATTATTGAAACTTTTGGCGGACGAGCTCATTTTTTACGCGTTCATAATCCCATGTGTCATGCTTCGCCCATCCTTTAATTTTCTTTTTATACATTGACATAATATATACTGACCGATAAGTAATGGTTAAGAACTTCTCAGCTAGCGCTGCAAACATATATGTTTACATTTTTTTGGTATGGGATTGCTCGAGTCGATAGTTTGATATGAATTTATAGTTGGTCTGTTTTATGTCAGTCACGGACAGAGTAGTGTTTACTGTTCGTGTAATATGGGAAGGATTTGAATACTCTCACTCAGCTGTGTCTTCAAATGTGAACATTACCTTACATCAACGGAAAAAAATCATATTTGAATTTTTCCATTCAGGTATTTGAACCTCGGTTTGGTAGTACCTAATCGCTTAGCCACGGTGACTGGAGAATTTTATTTTAATATATTCTACCAAAAGATATGGTGCACCTACCTTAGAAGTCAGCCAAAGTTGCATTCTTTAACAACCTAATTTTATTATAATTTTTAATAAAATGTTTTTTTTTTTTACCGTTTGCTTTAATTAAATTCATATATATTCACAGATATTATATTAAGATTACCTTATTGAATCTTTAGATTCCATCATCATTAAACAATTAATATATTATAATTTTGATATCACTACAGAATATTAATCCATTAATGATTTACAAAATATCTCGATTTAATTGTAATGTGGATTAGTTACTTACTGCATATAGTTCAGAAGACATATTCCTTAGATAATGAAAACATTCTTATGACATTTCTAAATCATCCAGTCTTTGTGAAGATCTAAATTCTGACCATTGTTTTTTGTCTCCAGGTACAAGAGCGGGCTACGCTCAGTGAGGAGCAGGGTCGTCGGGGGTGGCGAGGCGGCGGGCGGTGACGCGCGGCGCGGCGGCCTCAAGGCGCTACCCACCAAGCGCGCCCGCTTCAGGGGCATGAGCATGGGCCAAAAGCTTTCTGGAGGTAAGATCCTTTTCCTGCTATTGTATCCCCTAGAGAAAATATAAAGTATATCCATAGACCGAACCCTAAAATTACTGCGATACAACTCGTTTCGGATACCGCAAGTCTGTGTCAGTGTCTGCGAGTAGAAATCGTCGATTGTTAGAGCTTTGATTTACAATAGAAATCTTACTATCCACCTCGAATGCATATCAAATGACTTATTAAATGACGAAGGCATATTTCGGTAATTGAATAAGAATATTTAATTTATGACCAAATACGTCCCACAGCTTTTAATTCTTACTCGACAATTAATTATTATCAACATTCAATCATTTCCGATTGGGAAAGAGAAAAAGCTGCACAATTTCTTGTCTTTGCTTATGTTCTTCTTATAAATTCCCGTTTACAAATAATATTACGATTTTGTTTGAAGTTGATGGGCGTATCTTGTATACACGATGCTAATATAACTGATTTTTATTTCAACAAATTCGCTACATATTTCATTAAAAATGGGATTCGTGACTTTATCGCAGCTACGAGGCTCATTATTGTTCATCCAGCATCTACTACAAATTATGTATAACATACTTATTAACAAGTTTCACTGAAAAAGAAATGCTTAGTACCAGCAATAAATTTCGTAGATATATCAGTACCTTGGTATCAAAGTCGGACAAACGCCACATCCCACGAATGTCATGTTTATGATCTTTTCAAAAACTCATTAAAAATATCAGAATCCAACGGTTTCATATAGATTTTTCAGTTTAAAGTTCATAAATAGTTTCAAAAGCGGACACTAAACATCCGTAAATCAGTGGACATATGTCCACTGATTTCGATCCACGCATTGACACATCGTCCATATATTGACCAATCACAGAGCTAGAATTTACTTTAAAGTATAATGGCTTGATGAAGTGTGGAATATATGTGAAATGAAAAATCACCTCTCCTGTACATTTTTTATAAATGGCTTATGTCCGTCTTTGATACCAATGTACTCATATATGGGAATTGTGTTTTAATTCAAAGTTTCTTGTCTCTTATTAAAATGAAATAAGCGGTTATTAACGAGGTACTGATATCCGCAGGCTGAAGGCATTATTCTTCCTACATGGAACGTACATATTTTAGAATAATTAATTAATTTGTTATGAGGTGATAATAATAGTGCTTCCCATTGTGTTAAATTTAATTGTTTTGATTCTTCCGTTTTAAATTCTATATTTGTTTTCATTTGATACTGTTTGTCCCTCATGGAATTAATTATCGCGTGTTGGTATATTAATATTATATTGTTTTTTTTTAATATGTAAGCTTACAGTTCAAAATAACACGATAGTTTTATATGAGAAGGCATGGAACAGCTAAATCAGCACGAATATTATAAATACGAGTTTACAAAATAGTTAATAATTAATCATCACAGGAATTATTAATAATAGTTACTATGCCTTAACTTCTGTACATTTATATTCATGCAACGACTATATCAGACAAGCCTATTTGAAGTTATCAATTCATTGTCATGAGTCTTATTCTAAAATACTTAAATATATTATGTACGTATAACATTTAAAAGGTCTTGCTATCAAACTGAGGGGAGACTTACTGCGCGTACCTTTTCCAATACGTACATCATTTTTATTCTATTATTTGAAAATTATTAGTACGTATTTACTTATTTTTCGGGGCGAACAATGTTTTATTAATATGCATGTGTTTTGCTTGCGAGTTTTTTAACGTTGCAAGGCGAAGAATAAAACGAGAGGTGCTCAGAATACGGCAGAATACATGTTTGGCAGTGGGCATACTCAACTCGGCTAGCTCGGTTACCAGATAGACCTCAAGGCTGTGCAAGAACTCGAGGAAAGGTCACTCACCTGATAACCTCACTCTTCATTTCTACCCTTTGTACGTTTTTTCGCCAGTCTGTATGTACAATATGGTGATAATTATATTCAAAGGCATTACATACAATTGTGTCTCTGTGCCGATTATTTAATCGCCAACATTATGCTACGAAGTAATCGCTAAGTCCATTGGTAACATACCATTATTTTAGACGTTTAATTTAACCCGAAGAAATTTGCAAATGAGCTTTTATCAAAACATCATCGTCTGAATGACACGTATGTCATGGTATTATCGCGTTGTTATTAATTTCAATCAAAATAGCTCTAACTTATATTCTGAACCATATGAAGCTGAAATAGTTTGCTATCAACAATATTAGATAATTATTATAACAAATGGCTGGTTTTGATCCAATCTGAGATACACGGTAATTTGAGCGATTCCTTCGATGCTCAAAGATCCGCCGAATTCCAAAATGGATGGACGAAAATTATGAAGTATACGCCATATTTAGATAAAACTTAATTGATATGTAATTTATGAAATACAATGCAAAAATTAAACGAATGAACATTATGTTATAGCTAAATAGATCATTAAAAAAACGTGAGTACCTCCAAACATGGACGATGGAAATTATTATAGATTTTTTTAAATTACTCGATTAGTAGAATTAATCATTTCAATTAAGTTAAATAAAAAGTCATCAGCCGGGAACATATAAAATAGATTACCAAAGTCTATGGCCGCGTGAATTAAGGAAGACAGGGGCTGGCCTACATCCTGCAGAAAAAGATTTAGTGTAATATCAAGTTAGCTCAGCATGTACGTAATTAATTCAATGTCAGAGACGTAACAGGCTCCTTACCAGTATTCGTTGTTGGCATGCTTATCTGATAGTTACGTCACTGTGCTTATTATCTGTCAAAGAGGAAACAAATGTGTGTGGGCGTGTGTTTTGTTGTATAAAAAATCATCTGAACAGCGTGAGAAAAAATAATTTCTGTTTTTTATACACTGAAAATGTACGCTGTGATTACTCGATCAACTATGTGCAGCGATTTCCGACCTCGGGTCGATACTCTTTGTAATATCAAGGTCAACAGCAAGTCTTAGTGAAGAAACCCGTCGCCAAGGACCCGAAGAGACGGTAAAATGCATTCAAATACGCGAAACCTGCAGATTCAAACGGAATTTACGAATTTATTTTTTGTAATAATGATTCAGACGCGTATAAACTAGAAAAGGACATGTTAATAAATATTACGCAATATAAGTATTCATATAATTAAATGTTTTGCTACAACCTTTACGAGATTTTAAATTAATTCTCGATGAAATCATTAACAAAATTAGACCGTTCTTATATTGAAATCAAACAAATTTTCTTATTCGGCTCGTATTATTTATTGAGCCGCGCTGTCCGTGTAAAATCTAAAACTGTAATGAGGTTAGCGTATGTAATTCGGAAGAAGTCTTGTCGCGTGTTATCGGTGTTATTGTTAATTCCGCGAGAATCGATTTTTTCGTTATCAGATGGAGCACGCGTGCCGCTGCACCAGCTGTTTTTTGTTTGTGGAGCATTCCGCGACGCTGCGTATGCTCGATAGGCCACCGCAAACACTATCCCGCCGCCCGCCGACGTCGCTTACAGTTCATCGCGTCAGTTGATCGCGAACGCCCGGCAAATGTAGTCATTTTCGTACGGCTCGTTTACAACGCATTAAATAATATCCACCAGCTGCAATGCTATCTCGTATCATTTGACATCTCCCCGTTTATCTAAAACTCGCAGATGAATGCGTGCGCTGACACAGTTCAATGGCGAGTGGAGAATCAATGCTTTTGTTATTAATAATCATTAGTGCATTTCTAAATCGTTAAACTTCGCCGCGACAGTTTTTTTTTTGTTTTGTTTTAAATCAAGTATGCTGTTTATTTTTTGAATTTCTGATGGAATCACTCCGTTATTTAGTTCGGGAGACTGTTGGTAAATATATTATACCCTCTTCGACAAATATATTTATGCATATTTTATACCTAACTCTCATTGTTACAGTGTTGATTGAATCTTAAAAATTTGTGTACATGTGAAACTTCTCTATCAGCAGTAGGAAACCGGGCCGCCATTAATTTTAGTTTGTTTTACACTGCAGCACATTTCCTAATTCAAAAAGTTTTGTTCAATACATAAAAACTTACAAACACATTCAACCGCTCTCTGAGACCAGGAAATTCAGAATTTCTGTGAGATTATGACAAATCGTACATGACAATATTATGAGAAGCGTACGCTCTACAATGGCAAGTGTCACATTAATGTTGATGTTAAGTATTCACATTTGATAATAGACGTAGGTATAACGTGTTTTGATAATCATATAGCAAAATTAACATACTCCTTATGTCTGTAACCTAGGAGACTGGCGGGGGACAGAATCTTGGAGGCACCGTGTGGTGGCCATGTGCTCCGAGTAGGGAGCGGATATGGTTAAAAAAACATGTTATACGGAGTACCCGTCTTATAATTAATACGTACTTGTAGCACTTTTTGTCAGACAGGTTTTGCGAGGCACCTAATATTATACGAAATACTAATAAGGTATATTTATTGACCGTAAATATCCATAGCAAAAAACAAGTGAGTTTTGGGAATTTAATTTTCGTTTACCTGGTTGATATGCACATATGTTTTGATTTGTTGATTTTTGCTGTCAATGCGATGTTGAAGTCTTTTACATGCTATGCTAAATACTTGTATTATACAGTTGATTTATGATATGTTCGTCTGTATACTTAAGTAAAATGTGGAAATTGCAGGCGTAAAGTCGGTGCCGCGAGAGTGTGCGGCGCCGTTCAAGGCAGTGGTACCCCACGAGCTGGCTCAGGAGCCGGCGCGACCTGCTAGACTCGACGTTCTTCTGGACGTGCCTCCTGCTTCGCGTGACCTGCAGTTAAAGCATGCTTGGAACCCTGATGATAGGTATGTATTTATGAATAATTCTCGTCTCACATTTCCGATTACAAAGTCATTTCTTTAGCACACACCGCATAGTCATGTCATGAGTGCATAGTCATGAGTAACTTCTTCTGAAACACTCCTGGAAATATTAGAAAGCCCGTAATGCTGCTGTTACGGGATATCCTCAGTAACGGCTGTTAATTTGTAGCATTTGGTGACGGATACAACAGTGGAGTAATGGGGATGACTGAATTAGATTTTAGAGTACATTTTATGTGAGATATTTCATCTTAAAAAAATTATTGGTTGATGTAAAAATCCAAGACACCACCAGAAAATAATAACATATTTTTATTTATCTGAAATGTTTATGGTTTATAAGCAACTCTATTCTATTAGTGACTTTTCATTTACACATATCTATACAACATGCCTTAATGTCACAATCATACTAAACTTCATTATATATTCAATCACCCAGATAAACAACTGCTTGACTACAAATTATTTTATGGTTCCATATTATAAAAATAAATCTCAAAGTAATAATATCTATCTACACTGCAATTTCTCCTGAAATGTAAATATGAATATGTTAAACTGTGTTCCTCATCTGTTAATATATTTCTATATCTTTCAACTAATTTATCATTTGCTACTTTTCAGGTCTCTCAATATATTTGTCAAAGATGATGACAAGCTGACGTTTCACCGGCATCCGGTGGCACAGAGTACAGACTGCATCCGAGGGCGCGTAGGTTTTACCAAAGGGCTGCATGCATGGGAGGTTGTATGGCCAGCAAAACAGAGGGGCACGCATGCTGTCGTCGGTGTGGCCACCGCCGATGCGCAATTACATTCTGTAGGATATCAGAGTTTAGTCGGCGCCACAGAACACAGTTGGGGATGGGATTTAGGTCAGTATTCTTTGTGATCTTGAATGGTGTTCACTGTTAATATTAACTTGAATGACAGGAATGTCGAGATCTCTAGGTATTGTGTTTAGCAATTAAAATTGTGGAACCTGTTTCAGTTTAACTATCTTATTTATGAACAAAACAATACTCTTATGATGCATCTAAATAGCCATTAATTTTTGCAGGGACAAACAGTTTGATCATGTCCTAAACTAATAGGAGTGCATAGATAATTAAACAAATTTAACAGCTGAATTCCCATGAAAAAAACTGTTAAAAACTAATAAGTGTTAATTTTCACACAATGGATACAGTCAGGACTCTTCCAGCCAATTATCAGCTAAAATGATACATTTGAGCTATTACATGCCAGATTAGTTAATTAGGTAGAGGCGGACAATTAGTAGTGGTCATATGATAAGGCATTCTTGCAAACAATATTATAGATTGGTGCTATATAATACAGTATAATCCAAAACAACTACATTTGAAAACAAAATATATCGAGTAAGGTTCTTATGGAAATATAATGCAAAACCCATACATTTTATATTATGTGGTACAATTGTCACAGTCCGGTAAACCTATCTGTAATCAGTGAGCAATTTAAGCTATGGTGATCTAATGTTGTCCCATGATTTTACCACTTGCAGTTTAGAATAAACTTTATTACTTTTAATTTTTTTAGGTCGGAATAAACTATATCACGACAGTAAAAACAATGCGGGAGTCACATATCCCGCATTGCTTAAACCCGATGAGATGTTCCAAGTGCCGGATAAGGTCCTCGCAGTATTAGACATGGAAGAAGGAACTCTCTCCTTCTGCGCGGAAGGAAGATATTTGGGCACCGCTTTCAGAGGGCTGCGGGGCAAGCAACTCTATCCTATAGTGTCTGCCGTATGGGGACATGCCGAAATCACCATGAGATATATAGGAAGTTTAGATCGTAAGTGACCATCATTTGTAAAATGAAATTCATATGAGACAATAAAAAAGGTATTGCAGAAAGGTAACAATAAGGATCATCCAATATTATCGATAGCTATTTCGGTATCCCATCATTGTCAACGTTATGCTTAAACTGATTTTAAGAAATATCCTATATGAATGGAATGCATTACTATTCTTTAATTCTGAATTCTGCATAATCCAATCTTATGCCAATCCAATCAATTGACATTAAAGTCTCGTCTCATACCAATTACTAATGAGAATGGACAGTAATAGGTATGTTTTTTTTTTCCAGCGGAACCTTTGCCACTGTTGGACTTATGTCGGAGGGTAATACGGCAGCGCATTGGAAGGTCACGACTGGAGGCGGTGGTGCCTCGTCTAAATTTGCCACACGCTGTGCAGACATACCTGCTGTACCGAGACCCGCGCGCCTCCTAACATAACACTTAGCCGAACACAGTTTCGCTGGGACACGGACGCGGACGGTCAGCGGGCACCGGCCGCACTTGACGCACGTTTAACTATGGACGAGCGGTCCTGCCGGAATGACATTGGTGTGCCTTTCGGGACGGTGATCGGTGATAGTGTATCGGATACTGCCGATGAAAGACGAGAGCCGAGTCGCGTTCGGTGAAATATATATTTAAATCATTCAAAGAGCGATTCCTCCGAGTTAATCTTAATATGTCCACTATCCCTCGGGTCGAGTACACAAGACGGTTCGAAGAATTGTTTTATTTTGAAAATGATTTATTTTATAATATTCGACTACTGTCTGGCGAGTCCGTCGAACGGTCGTATTTAATATTTTAAAGAAGAATCTCCTTAAAAATTGTAACCGACGCTGAAGCCAGAGGAAAAGGGAACGACTCCCGACGGTGTGCCGAGCCCGGCCGCAGCGCATGGGGGCACTGGCGTAAAAATGTCTCGCATGCCCCTCATCAAAATTTAAGTGGAAAGTGCAATAAGTTTTCTCACAATCGAAACATTTTATTTGAATAATGCATACACATTGCATATAAACATATTGCAAGTGAGCTGAGTGCGCCGGGAACGGGAACATTTTTAGTATCACATCCCTCTGGAAAGTTCCTCTTGCCCGTCGGAAAGTCGAGCGGACGGGCCAGCGGCGGTCTGTGATCTCTGACGGATGAAGTCTACCGCGCCTACTATAGGATAGTGGTAAAATAGTGCGCCGGCTGACTCGTCATCCGGTTTTTTTTGTGTCGATAGTTTAGTGCTACCTGTATTTTTTACTGAAAAAAATATTTTGACAGATTAGTGATTTAATTTTACATTGTGTTCTCTTAAAAAACTATGTGTGGACTATGAAAGCGGCCAGTGATACAAAACGGCCAGCTCTGATGTAAAAAAAAAACAAAAACTGTACAATAATATTGTCAATGTTAAACTGAACATATGTGAATTTTGAAATTATCTACTTATAATGTAAACCACTAATGCTGATTCGTATTTCGCCTGACGCATTCGTTGACCGCATTGTATAAATTCCATTTTAATAAGACTCAATAAAGAAACGAACAAATAATGTTAAATAGACTTTCTGAATTTTTTAGGCTCGTTGCCGTAAGTGTAATAGTTTTATTTGTCCAAATAATTTAAGCTCGGTTTCGATCGATGTTGATTTTAATTTAAAAGACTCGGCGTAGGGACGTGAACGTTTCAGCAATTTTTATTCCAATGTGACATCTTCCAAAAATGAATTTATTTTTTTTATATTCCACTTTTGGAAGTTACGCGCTTTTTCTAATAACTAATTTGTATAGAAGTCATGACTAAGACGTAAGCTAGATTTACGTATCTATAACGACTGCCATGTGGTGGAACACATCTCAGCTTTAACGACGAAATCAAAACTGTTTCTTTACTTCAAAACCCAAGCTAATACTTATAATGAGAAAACAATACACCAAGCTAGCATTACCTTATAGTGTTAAATAATATAGCGAAGTGGGCCTGCACCTCTTCGAATGTAAATATTTTGGACTAGTGTCTCTTTAGTTTTAAGTACTAGTTAATATCTTAATTGTATTTCTTGACTGAAAGACCATATTATATATTGATGTCGATTTATTGTATGGCTGAGTTTACAGAGATATTTAATTTTTTATAACTTCCATTCGAAGCAGTTCAATGTTTCCATAACTTAGGCTCATAACCATCCACGTGGAATATCATCGTTAAACTGACTCCAATCTATATCCAGTTTTGAGCTGTCTTATTTGCGCCTTACGTTATTGTGTATATACAAAGAGCATTATTGAAATATATATATATATGTCTTTTCTCGATGAGAGGAAAAACAATTTAGAATTACACCTGGACATGTTTCCGTAGCAATTGTGAGTCAGTTTAATTACGATTTACCGAATAATTGAAATCAGCAAAATTTATAAACGGTTACTATCAATGTAAAGAGAATAATTTAGTCAATGTTAGTGAGTGTGCACGTGCGTCAGATTTTGATTTTTTTTTGTTCCCGGTTTGATGTGAGTGAAGCTCCTGCCCCGATAGCAATAACTACTACTCTAGGTTCTGATGATTTCTCAGCCGAGCATTTGTAACGAACCATTTCCTCGGCTCTAAACAGCTGTGAACCTCATTCGGAACTACTAAGACTGAGGATTATTTTGTAAATGCTGTTAAATCTCATTTTGAGTACAAAATGTGCATGAAAATAATGTTTATTAATATTTTTTATGTTGCAACAAAAATTGGACCTGTGCTTCCGCAACAATTGAATGAGATGGCCTTTAGCCTCACCTAATCAATATTTAATTTCATTTTGTTTCAAATGTATCATTTTGAATGCGGCTTAGTCGTTATCAGTCAATCGATCAAATAAATCTGTATGTATATTTCTGTTTGCTCAAAAGCTGTTTCGACAATTTTGAATGAAAAATGTGATTTGTGTATCATTACTTTACTGATGGATGTAAAAGAATATGTATTGAGAAAATTAGGAAAACTACATTGTAGAATTGATCAATTGGATCATACAGCTATACACATATTTACTAAATTTAACCTTTTTATACATTCCGTTGGTAAAGTGTTGATATTTTTGCTGCCGTATTTTGCTACTTCAGTAATATATATATATTAGTTTGAGATGATAGTTATTTACATCTCAAAACAACCAGCGGAAGCATTTTTGTAAAGTATTCGGTCAGATTCTTACTGTAAGTCGATGTTTGTAGCAAGTAATATTGTAACTAAAGCATTCTAAAACCATTCTCTTGTTTTATTTTTTAATTTCTGTACATCACTTATCCTGTTTTACCTTTATCCCTCTCCGTAGTTGAATACCAGTATAATATTATTTTGAATTTAAAATACATTCAATGAGACACCTTACTTTGAGCAGCCCTTATCAATCGTCCTGTGACACATTTGAATCATGAGAAACACTAAAGCGACACGCCAACACACCTCTGGCGGGAAACGAGAATCTCAGCCCGCCAATCGCCATGTGTAATTATTGCTTATTATATTGCGATATTTATGGTTTATTTTAAAAAAATAAAACACAATTCATTTGTACTACTTCCACATATTTATGGTTTACTCTAACATATGTTGAAGTCAGCCTTCGACATCTGCTACGGCTCCAATTTCAACAGACCTGCAACCATCCATATCTACTCAAAGACAAACAAATGTGGGTGACCACCCTCTTCGACTTTCAAAAGATTTTCGGCTAAATAAATTAGAAAAAATCGTCAAAGGCTAAGCAGTAAAATATCCGACCCGAAAGTGTCGTATATGTAGTGCACATAAAAAAACGTGAGGAAACAAGATACATTTGTGACTTTTGTAAAGTTCCGCTTCACAAAGGGAAGTGTTTTTCACGGTGTATATACTTTTAGTTTATATTTAAAAACTTATGCGCGTGTGAGAAACTAATTCATAAAAACATCATAATATTGTAGGTGAGTGTTTACATTTCTTATTTTGTTTTAGGAAAGATGGTTTAATGGTTCGCGAATAATTACGCAAGCGGATACGCCCGTGTCACTCATTAACTTACGCTGAATCGGCCCCGCCAGAGATGTGTTAACAAAACGATATTTCAAAATATATATCCATGTCCTCTTCCAACGTGGAGCATTATGGACTCCTATTGGAGTTTTTCTTGACAACAGTTTTTCAAACGCAATTGCCATCATGAAGGTAGTGAGAACTGCATAAGAATCGTGGATATAACCACAGAATTGTTTGGTTTCAGACCGAGCTGTGTCCTAGGTCCGTTCTTTTTAATAATAATGTTTAATTCTGTTTCGAGTAAGCCAATCCTCCTGAATAAGGTGTGACCATTACCATTCATTCCAATGTAATAGTTAACAAATCTATCATGTGTATGCTTTCAAGACTGCAGAGCAATATAAAATAGGTCTAAAAATCGAATCTAATCTAAAAATGAATGAGTAAAACCGAACAGCGCCTATTCGAACTACTCTTGGACGAGCGTGGACAGAAAATCGAGAGAGTTGACTGCTTCAGATATTTGAGGGTGACATTACTGGAGCAACCTGAAAGTATAAACTGCATACTGAGTTTTGAAAATAGATGCTTGCTGCGAATACTCGTTTTAACATTGTCAGATTTTCAGAGATAAGAAATCAGACTAATCAGCCCATACAATGTTCAAAATTAAAAAGCAAGGAAAAACCTAGCTTGGTTGGACATGTACTACAGATGCCCCTGAATCCCAACTCTGATTTTCCAACTGGATTGATTCTGTTTTCCACAAGATGTACTCTTTCATTCTTGTGATGACAAAAAAAAACTTCTGATTTTAAGATGTTGCCACATTGAGTAAGGATGCATGTAATTTAAAAAATATATTTCATTTAGATACATTATTGAAAAACACAAAAATACAAAAAAAAATTATTGAACAATACCAATCTTCAATATTATTTATAATGTATCACTTTATAGAGCAAGGGGACGTATTATCGTGATACTTCTTAAATTTGATTTTACAAAACTACCTAGTCTGGTGATGAATGTGAACCAATGCATGAAATGAGGCAAAGAAATGAGAAGGATAATGGCATTTTCACATTGATCGTTAATTGCTGTTGAGACAAGCTAAAAAACTTTTAGTTTGCCAACCTGTTAGATGTGTAAAACTGATGGTTGGGAGATATATGCTCAATTTTTCATAAAGTTATTTTGAAGACTCTTGAATGAACTATTTTAATGTTTTGCCTCATTTTTACTGCTATATTGATATATGTATGTACAGCTTATATGGTCAACAATATTAATGGATATTTATTTAGCAGTTGTTTTTTTTTAATCACGATATTGCCTGTATCAGTATATTTTTGTTTAACCACTAGGACGCCAGCGACTCACTGGTGCGTCACATGCCTATTCACTCCATACGCCAGCGACTCACCGCTGCGTCGCGATATTTTTTCGTTGAAAATAAAACATTTTCGATGTGTTAAAATTACTGTGCTATGGACATCTCTTATTAAACACAATAATGTTTACAAATTTTGAAAAATCTTGGTTCATCGGTACTATTTATAAATAAATTCAACAAATTTCGCTAGGGCTGACTTACATATTTTATCTTTATGCGCGTTTCGTATTACGTAACGAATTTCGAGATGTTTGTGTCACAATACCTCGTAAAAAAAATACTATCTGCTTATAACTTATAGGGGAATTTCAAAAACGGGTTCAGGGTTGTCAAATGCAATTTATTATTATTTTATTTACATAGTAAATTCCTTTTTTCTTGTTATTCATGCCACATGTGTTTCACGAATTCGGACGGTGTCTTCCGAAATATAATGATTTATGGCGGTTCTCACTCTTAGCAGTGTGACGAATTCTTTCTTCTCGAAAAAAGAACAGATACAAAATACATCTATATTCAATGTGATGTGCCGTTATGTGTTCAACCCTGTTTTGAAATATATCATACTAGAGTAATATTTTAAAACAGTCATAATATAAAAAATCGTGTTTCAATTGGTGTATGAACTATTTTTCAAAATATAATAATAAAACAAATAATATATATACATATATATGTTCATATGTATATATATAAATTTGGACAACCCTGGAAAAACAATCAATTATAATAACAACGTTTCAATCAGTGCATATATTATTGGCTAAAAGTAAAATAATAAAAAGTTTAATTTAGAATAAATATTTATTACGTTTGTGACAACCCTAGTAAGAATTGGACTTAACCCATAAATGAGTCAGCAGCACAGCGTATGCTAATTACACATATGCCTGGACAAACTAGAATATCTTTAGACTATAAATTATGTAAGTCAAAACACTTTTTATGCAATTACTATTGTTCCTAAAATCGCTGGCGTTGGGCACTAAATGAATATATCGCGCTGGCAGTTAAGTGATATGACATATGTACATATGATTCTCAAACGTTCAGAATAAAATTATCATTGGCGATAGGAATCTTTTAGGATTTTACCTATTTCTAACAAAGTTGTTATAAAAAAATTGACAACCCCTGTCCAAAAAAATAAAGGTATTGGGAAGTTCAACGTTGCATAACCTAAAGTATGCGCAAATATTTTGAGAATTTTATCTCGTTCTAATGTTTAGTTTTTTTACCTTTTTAGCTTTTTGTGCAAACAAATTGACAACCCCTGTCCAAAATATATATATATATTGAGAAGTTCAACGTTACATAAACTAAAGTATGAGGAAATATTTTGAGAATTTAATCTCATTGAAAAGAAATATATTATATAAAAAGATTGGGAACCACTGCCTAGAAAATTTACATATTTTGAGATTTTAAATGTTCCATTAACTAAAGTATGCGCAAATATTTTGAGAATTTTATCTCGTTCTAATGTTTAGTTTTTTACCTTTTTAGCTTTTTGTGCAAACAAATTGACAACCCCTGTCCAATATATATATATATATTGAGAAGTTCAACGTTACATAAACTAAAGTATGAGGAAATATTTTGAGAATTTAATCTCATTGAAAAGAAATATTTTATATAAAAAGATTGGGAACCACTGTCTAGAAAATTTTCATATTTTGAGATTTTAAATGTTCCATTAACTTAAGTATGCGCAAATATTTTGAGAATTTTATCTCTTTCTAATGTTTAGCTTTTTACCTTTTTAGCTTTTTGTGCAAACAAATTGACAACCCCTGTCCAAAATATATATATATATTGAGAAGTTCAACGTTACATAAACTAAAGTATGAGGAAATATTTTGAGAATTTAATCTCATTGAAAAGAAATATTTTATATAAAAAGATTGGGAACCACTGTCTAGAAAATTTTCATATTTTGAGATTTTAAATGTTCCATTAACTTAAGTATGCGCAAATATTTTGAGAATTTTATCTCTTTCTAATGTTTAGCTTTTTTACCTTTTTAGCTTTTTGTGCAAACAAATTGACAACCCCTGTCCAAAATATATATATATATTGAGAAGTTCAACGTTACATAAACTAAAGTATGAGGAAATATTTTGAGAATTTAATCTCATTGAAAAGAAATATTTTATATAAAAAGATTGGGAACCACTGTCTAGAAAATTTTCATATTTTGAGATTTTAAATGTTCCATTAACTAAAGTATGCGCAAATATTTTGAGAATTTTATCTTGTTCTAATGTTTAGTTTTTTACCTTTTTAGCTTTTTGTGCAATTAAATTGACAACCCCTGTCCAAAATATATATATATATTGAGAAGTTCAACCTTACATAAACTAAAGTATGCGCAAATATTTTGAGAATTTTATCTCGTTCTAATGTTTGGTTTTTACCTTTTTTGATTTTTGTGCATACAAATATTGACGACCCCTGTCTAAAAATACTATTTTGCAAATTAAAAAGTTTTTAAATATTGTTAGGAATCTATATTTAAATTTTTATTAAAATCGATAAATAGGTTTAAAAGTTATATTCAATTTACTAAATCTATTGTTTTATCCATTTTTTGCTAAAATCGCTGGCGTAGGGCGCTAAATGAATAATATCGCGCTGGCAGTTAAGGGGTTAAAACATGGCTACAACTGCGAAATAAGCAAAAAAACAGGATACAATACAATACTCATCTTCGGATATAGATCATGCTTTACGACTAGTGCAAGAGGATAGAATAACAATTTATGCAGTGTCAAAATCGACAGGTGTATTATGTAGTACACTCAAAGACTGAGAATAGAGAAAACAAATCTATGACTAAACTGAAGTTGACCTTTTGCATTAAAAAGTGCCTGTAAGAAATGTGGGATTTTTCCTTTTTGTAAGAATACTATTCATCTAGACGCTTTGGCACCTTCTCAACAGCAGAAGTCCGACTCGTTAGCAAAATGCTTGAATGATATAGAAATCATCGGTCATGCATACACTTCAACTGTTAAAAAGAAGCAAGGAGCCGAAACAAACAAAAACACCAGAAAACTAAAACATACTGATAAAGATTGGATCTGTCTTACATGAGAATTAACATATTCCCATGATGCAAAAGAGAAGATTGGAAATAAATGGGTATAGTGATCATATTGCGCTAGTCCATATTATCATAACGATTGCTTGAACGTCGCGCCAGACGATGATGAACATAACATGTGTGATGAGTGTTTAAATATAATTTATTAACTTAACTATTCATTTAAAAGCTGGATGTAAATTAAAAATACCAATATTAGCTTCTCTTCCATTTATAAATAAATATTTTCGCTTATTTCATTTGTATTCTAGTTGTTACGATATTACCTTACCACTAACACGATATAAACTGTCCTTTTCAAGATATTAAGTTACCTGTTGGGTTCTATTAAAATTATTAATAAAAGAATAATTACTAAGTTTTTGATTAACATTTCATGATTATCATAAAGATGAAGCATGGCCATTTAAATCACACATTTCACATTTTTATATTAAACAAGTTTGCAGTTATATATAGTACTTTGTAAAATATATCACGATAATAGGTCCCCTTACCCTACGTTTCAAGAAAAAGTTTTCCACAAATAATATATAGATATCAGTATAAAATATTGATTATAAAAAAGTACTACACTGCCGCAGTTTGCAGGACAGCTGAAGGGAACTAGCATTTCCTGAGCAAAAAAAGATTTCAATCATAACATTTTATTGATTGTTTTGGATTCATGTTAATATTGTACTGTATCAATATCATGATGGAAATTACAGTTAATGTTTCACTGCACTGCATACACTGTTGGCTGTTTTTTATGATGGCAGTATATTATGTACATTCATTCACATTTTAATGAAAAAGGTTAATAGAAACAAATGACAAAAAATTTTGTACATAACTTCGTGAAAACAGATTGCATTTCTAATAAATCAATTCAAAATAAGATTTGGCACTCTCATTTCATACGAATATCTGCCATATCACAAAGTTTTAAAATAACTATGTTACAACTTATCAATGTTTTTTTTTCAACTTCAAATGTTAGCGACTAATGAAAGGTGCTATAACATTTGCTTTCGGTGTACTTTTTGATGACGGGCGACACATCCTCTGCTGTAGAATGTTTTTTCACAAATCTTACAAGAGTACGGTCTTTCCCCAGTGTGAGATCGTATATGTATTCTGAGGATATCGCTGGTGTTAAATGTTTTACCGCACGTTTAGCAAGAAAATTTTCGCTCATTAGCGTGGTAAACTAGATGCCTTTTGTATGTGAGATTTCTGAAGAACTCTTTACCGCACACTTGGCAAATTTTAAGAGGAGTGGAGTCGTGCGTTCGCAAATGAGTCTGTAAACTTGCGCTGTAAGTAAAAGTTTTCGGGCACTTGGTGCACTTGTGCGATTTGACTTCGGAGTGGCCTTTCATATGTTCTTTCATTCTCTGCGTCGACTTACCGCAAATGTCGCAAACTTTCCAGTATATATATCGCCGCTTAAAAACTGTTTCACCTGATTCTGTCACAGTCGGCACCATTACAATATTTTTACTTTTACGTGTTTTTTTTAACTTCCTATCAATTTTCACAGTATTTTTTTTATGTTTCGTTCTTTTGATGACTCTCTTCAAACTTTTAAGATGCTGTGAACTCACACTGTCTAATATCTCCGCTTTAATATCATCTTTGGATTCATTATCAGTCAAACAATCCATAGACACATTGTCCATATCCATTGGAATACCGTTTTCTTCACAGCTGTCTGTTTTATTTATTTTCTCCGTCGAGGGCTCACTGTATGTCTCTTCATTTTTGATATTGGTGAAATCCATTTTTTGATACCAAGATGTTTTAAGAATATTGTCTGTTTTTTCGCATTTCTTTTTGAATTTATACGCAATATCCAACAACTCCATGCATGTTTGACAGAGATATTGAGGGAAACAATCTTTATTAGAAATCTGCAAAAAGAGAAAATAAATATTTTACCCCGAAAATCATTATGTTGTTTTAATTCGGAGATCATAAATAAAATACGGTACTTTAGAGTGGTTATTTAATATAAAATTTAAATTGATATCTTTGCTATTCTACTGGTTATGTTACTAAATGATGTGACACGTGTTTCGCCTCTTTGAGAAGCAGATTAACTATATCGCAAGGCTATTGATTTCTAAGGTAAGCAATGATTCGAAAATATTTATTTATTGCTATTATTAAATAATTTAAAATATCAACTGAGGATGCTTGATGGATTTTCAATATCAAATTTTGTACATAAATGCAACTTGGACAAAATGTAGCACAGAGATACCTACTGATTTTAAACTGGTGGGTTTTGTTAGGTGAATATCATATGACATACTATTATGGGAATTTCATTATTTTGATTGCTGGGGTAATTTATGAACTCATTTCGTGTAAAGGACACAATAAATTAATATTCATATAAATTTCAAAAAGTGATTATTTTCATCAGTATGTGGCATTCTAAATAGATTTTTTTCTGCATTAATAATATACATACGAAAAGACAATCTTTCCTTCCGATTCATTTTAGTAAAGAATACTCTGAATACCAACGTACCTGCACAGCAGTACATCGGATCATTTTCTCATAAAGATTGATGTCACCATCAAACTCAATGAGCGGCGTCATAGCCTCAGAGTGTCCTAAGCAAGCTCTGCAATAATTGATTATAGTAACTTCTTCTTTCTTAACAGTATTTACGGACAGCGATTCTTCATCATTATCGATATCAGTAGAAATTATATTATCACAGTCGATATTGTCATCGTTTTCGATTTGCTTCAGTTTTTTTGGTAACATGATTTCAGTCAATACTTGGGGTTCATATTTCTCATAAAATTCTTTCATTTCAATATAATACGGCCAAAGAATTCCAGATTTGTTTTGACTAATGTATTTGTGATTTATCTGAAAAGCAATTCGGTTTGTGTTAAATTAAAAAACTATCAACCAATCAAGTCAGTGTACTAACCACATATACATTTACGATATCTAGAAACCTTAAAATCTCTAAATTCGATAAGCTATCGTTCAATCAAAACATTCACTCTATTGACAATAATATGAGAGAAATGAGTTGTTAATCTTTAATAGATTTATAAAAACTGTAAATTTTCAAAAGGTTATTTTGTATATGAAAATGTTTGACGGATATCAAATGAGATCAACAATTTTAGAAATCGATGATTTTTGAGAGCTTCAATTTTACGTCTCGTTTTTTTAATGTATAATTGTAATTTTTAATTTCACCTTAAAAAAAGTACAAACATAGTTTTCAGGTTAAATTTAAATGAAAAAAAAAACTTACTTTAAATGCTTTCACCAAAGAAGACCATATCAAATTGATCTTTCGCAGACTACAATGTAATGGAATACCTTCTCGTCTCAATTCGGCTTCCACAGAACTAAAAGCGGAAAAAAAATATTTCATCAACACTGTATTAAATTGCATCAAAACTCAGGTTTCTCTGCGACTAATAATACCGATTATAATAATTAATATAATATTATTAATATAACACAACGCGGCGCCTGATAATTCCCGACTGTCATTGCACAGTGGTATAATATTCACGGTATCACGTTAACAGTCCTGGATTCAAATTTCAGCTGGGATTTATAAAAATAATTATCATAAAGAGTTAAAAAAAAAATGATAAATAGTATCTTTAAAATTTTTTTTCTCAGTGGTTTTCACAATTGTGACGATAGTTGTTTTTTTTAAAACGATTGACGAAAACATGTCATAACCAATTTGCATCATTTGGTAGCATCATATACAAAATTCAATGATTTTTGAAATAAAAATATTTTATACTCACCGCCAACATTTTTCCTCCTGTAATGGGTTATGTAACTTGTGTTTTAATTTTATCATTTTTTTAATCCATTCATTTGTCCCTGGAACGGGGAAATAAATTATGTAAATATTTTTTAATATTTCAAAGTTTTTTAATTTCATTTACCCGTGATATATTTTTAAGTAAACCTTACAATTTTCAAATGATTCTAGTGAATCTGCTTTGCCCAGATAACTATGCATAATATTGTAGTATATCCATTTGGTATTGTTCAGAGTGACTGCTTTCTTGTATTCCTAAAACAGAAGACATACTTTTGAAGATTGTTTGGTTAAGTTAACTGGTGAGGTTCGGAATGATGGGTATGTATAACTGACCTCATAAGTAGAATTCCATTTTCTTCTTATATGATCGACTGTCATCGAATCTGGAAATCCATTTTTCATCATAACTGAGTGCAGTTCTCTGTAAACAAAATTATTTTTTATAACAATGATACGCTTACGTGCATTACTGACACAGATTTGTGTGCAATAGACTTCCATGATCAATATTTTAATTCAACTATTACTTACTGAAAGAAAAATTAACAGAATTTTACAGATGGTTCAAGAATGTTATTATTCAATACAAAACCGTTCATAAAAATATATAATAAATATATATATAAACTGGTGTGCAATAAAACTTACTTCCATGATTGTTTTTTTTGCTTAAAGCGCCATTCATTCTGTAATCGAATGTGCAAAAAACTTTCCGTCCACTGTGGAGACCCTAAAATAAAAAAATGTTTAAATTCAAACTTACTCTTCACAAATGCTTATACGAATTTCATTATAATGTAATGAAGAAATCGACCACCCCAAGGCAAAACATGTAATGACTTTTTAATGGCGACATTTTTTTTCACAGCAACAGCATTCATCCGAAATTGAAGCCTCTTGACGTTGATTCTTAGACGAGCAAATTGAAGCAGAAGAGGCAGCATCATGTAGAAATTAGATAAGAAATTTATTTAAAATCACAAGCAAAATTCCCAGTAGATTCCTGCCTCCCTATAGTCCCAGCGGAGCGATAAAGTCGAGCACGGATCATGTTAAAAAGATCTGAAGAGATCATTTCTACGGGTTGCTAAACCGTCTTTCTGCCTTGGCCCCCTTTGACATATCCAACATTCCTGAGATGACCTCTGCTGTGCAACGTTTAAGGAACTGGAAAAAATTCGTCATATTGGCTAAAATGCTCACGTGTGTTAGCTAATCACACACATCTTTGACTACTTAGACTGAAATTTTCATTAACCAATTTTACTAGGTGCCTATTTGTTTGATCAATAAAAACAATCTACTTACACCTGAAATCATCCAAATCTTGTTGAGACGTGTTAGAATGATATTGTAGAACGTTGGCATTGGATTCTCTTTTCTCTAAATTCATTAAATTATTTTTTAAATCTTTCAAGCATTCATCATCTGAATCCCGAGTAAATGCGACGTCTTCCTTTTTTTTATTGACAGATCTTAATCTAACGTTTTGTAATATATTTGGATCATTAGTCTTGTAATATTTCTTCATTATTTCATAGAACGGCCATATATTTGGTGACTTTGAATTTACATAAAATCTATGTTTCGACTGTAAAAAAATATTAAATAAACAAAAATTAGAATAAATAGACTAATAGTAAAAAAATCATTTAAGAAATAATTAAGTAAAAAGGCAGTCTTACTCTAAATGTTTTGGTAAGGGAAGACCAAATCTTATCTATATTGTTCACACTGCACTCAATTGGTAGATTCATTTCCCTTAAGTCACATTCGACAGCGCTGTGAAAAAACATCAAATTACTACGCAAAATAATACCTGAAGCACGACTTTCTCATTTGTTATATTATCACAAACTTTGTTCACAAACGGCTTTATTTGGTAAATAGCTTGATTAATCTTTTTATTAAAATATATTTGAATACCTCCAACAGTCACTTTCCAATTCGGGTGATTGTGAAAATAAGTGTTCATTCTTTATTCTAGCTTCAATTAATTTTGTAATCCATTCATTAGACCCTGAGAAAAGCAATTAAAAAACAATGAAATTATTAATTAAATCAAATAATACAATTAAGAGTAAATAGCACAATCAAGAGTTACAGTACCCTACTTTTAAAGTATGCTGAACATAGTCGATTACATAAAGTAAAAATTTTCTATACATAATAATAAACAGTTACATTACATTCACTGAACAAATAAAAACCGATTTCTGCATTAAAAAATTGACATTGAAAACGCTATTTCAATGGCATGTTGGCATGTTAAAACGAAGATGGCTGTTAAACCATCATGGTTTTAAAAGCTGTATATTATGTAGAATTCATTGATATGAAAATGTTTAGAATGGTAATAAACCTTATTATTTCGATATTGTTTTATAACCTTACTGTCCTTTCATCAAGGATATTGATATAACAAGCATAGTTGTTAGCATCAATGTCTACAGTTACATTCAATAACGTGAGTAAGTTCAATGTAATGGTAGAAATGGATCAAAATGACGACAGTTTAACTATATATCTGCCTGTCTTGTATTGTTTATTATATGGGATTAGACAGGCGATTAATATGTTAATAAGGGTTTCGAGTACTTACAATGAGGAAACGCTTCCATTGAATTACTTGTTCCCAGATATGAATGAAATAAATCATAGTAAATCCAATTTGTATTGTTTTGTGCAACAGCTTTGTGATATTCCTGTAATTGAAAAAAATCATCACAAGCTTGAATAGAAATATGCCAACTTTGGTAATCTATATATATAAAAATAAAGATTTGTTTGTTTGTCCTTTATGAATTCCTTTACCATCCATCCGATGTCGATCAAAGTTTGGTGAGTTGTTGTGCTTACTCATGTGAAGGTTTTTGAAGAATTAAATTTGAAATCTAAACAAATAATCAAATACCGACAACTCACGACATCTCTGAACCAGACGGAAAAACAAAAAGTATTGTATATACAAAATAGAGGTCTGCACAGCCCTGGCTTGGCCTGTGAACCTTAAACCGGCCCGGCTCGTGGGCCGGGTTCGGGTGGGTAAAGACAATTCAGATTCGGGCTTGGGCCGGGTCAAGGTAAAGAATTCAAATTTTAGAAAAACATTTCGTACTATGTTCAGGTCATGAGTCAGCCATAAGGCAATAGTTTTCATAACTTAAATAATTTATTTCACATACAATAATTTATTACTATGAATATCGTTGGAAATATGGAAACAATAACATATATTGTTTGAAAAGTATAAATGAATAACTTTATTAAAAAATAAATCGGGCTTTTTTCGGGATGAGAAAACTAAATCTGGGCTTCGAGTCGGGTTTGGGCAACAAGTGTGATATTGAGACTCGGGCTTGTGCCGGGCGGGGCCTGAAGTTGACAGAATCGGATCGGGTAATTTTATGAAATTTCGGCTCGTGCAGACCTCTAATCCAAAAGCACTTTAACACTCAGGCACATGGCGTTTTCGCGCAAAACTTACACGTAATCCCGCTAATTTTGCGCGCGAATCGAATTTGCGAATATATTGCGAAAAAAATTATATAAAAGATTGGGAAGCGTATAATGTTGCATATAAAATAAAGAAACACTGGTTGTAAAATTAGAACAGTATATTGAGAACATCAAATGAATCTTTGCATTTATAATGACTACTTATGACCTCCCAAAATAAAAACTAACTGCACTGCAAAGTGATCCCTTTTGACAAGTGGACAATAAAACTTCATGAGTTATTACTCTGAATGTTTGTGTAGTTATAATTTAAAAAAGGCTGCATATGAGTTATGGAGGCGTCAAATTTCACACTATCAGTGATTGTTAATATTTAGGACTTGTAAGTACATATTATTATTTATTGTAGAATTATATGATATAACTAATACCACATAAACAGTTTTTTTTAAATTTATTAACACGTAATTGCCCTGCAGGTAAGAAAATGTCGAAAATAAATCGCGATCGCGGAAAATGAAGATGTGTACTGTTCAAACGATATATCTACATTAAAATATATTTACATAATATTCCGGGATACCAAACAGCCTAGAGTATGAGTGATTTAAAAAAAATTGTGACTGGTTAAAAAAATATGATCACAACTAATATTCTAATGTAAAGTTTTCTGATGCAATAAATATTACATTTCAAGGGTTATTTTCAACCTTAATTATAAATAAGAAATCGACAAAAAAATCGTAGCCTTGAATCACACCCTCTTGAATAGTATAATGAATAAAATAATTCTCAAACAGTCCGTTTCGCTCTAACAGATGTCAATTCGTCGTGCACTGTGCAAATCCGCGGTAGCGCGGGGCCAGGTGTTAACGTAATGAGACAATTTCCGCATTAGTGCGGAACCGGTTCTCCGAGTGTTAATAAGCAGAATTAAAACACAAATCCTTTCTTTCTTTGAGTGGCATTGCAATCAGGGGCGTATATTCAGGGTGTGCAAGGTGTGCGGTGCACACCCACAAAATCATCTAAAACATAAATTTAGAAAATTTAAAGCATAAAGCGATATATTATATTGTTTTGCATACAATAGTATGTGTAAGCGCTTGTATATTGTGTGCAGTGTACAGTATATATTTGGAAGTTCGTTCGGAATGCTTGAGTGCGAGTAATCAGACATAACAACTACATACTGGTTAGCCGAACTTATGGGCGAACCGTGAACCAATTTAATCGTTCGCAGATTTAAACACCCAAGTCGTTCTGTCCACTGAAAGCGCACAAGTGAAGTCAGTTTCGAATAACAGGTCACTCCTTTTTTATATTTCGGCGTATAGTTTTTGTATTATTTACATATTACCAATATTTGTATTTTTTATTCTAGATTCTATGTTTTTATTTGCCCCAATAATGATGAAGAATACTGTCGAAGATATTTTAAATAATCTATAGAAAATTTCCAAATGAATTACTTGACTAACTGTAACAATTTTATGGAACATTATTCGAATATATAAGTTTAAAAAATGAGCTTACTGTTATTTATCATTTACATTAATTTGCAGAGAAATCTTCATGACCTTGCACAATTCATGAATAATAATAATCTTGAGTCAGGTTTTCAGGAAGTAGATAAATTAGGAAAACCAATATTAGCTCTTCCAAGTAGTACTGCTTCAGCAGAACATTCATTTTCTGCTCTGAAACGAATCATTACTTGTTATCGAAATACCCAAGGCCGAGAAATACTATGTGGCCTAAGCTTGATTTCGATAGAAAAGGGAATCCTTATGGATATTAAAAAGAAGAGCACCTTTTATGACAATGTGATTGAAAAATTTATGAGTTAAGAAAGAAGATTAGATTTAATATATAAATAATTATAATTTTTTGTTTATTTGAAATTTGATATTTTTATTTAGTAATATTTTAGATTAGGTTTGTTGTTATCTTTTTTAATAATCAATAATTTTTAAGCTTAATTTACTGTAGTTTTATTTATTTATATATGGAAAATGGCTATAAGGCAGCTGAGGTGTGCCAAATCCTCGGCTATAAAAATTAAAAAAAGTACATATTTTTATTATTTTTTACAGCACACCCAATATTAACACCCACCATACGCCACTGATATAAGAAACTATCGCTTAATTCAAAAGGAAAAAAAATCCTCATTTCGGAAAATTGGAAAATAGCGGGTACTTCTTCACGAATCGTCTATTTTTTTCCATACTTTTTGAAATGTTGAATTGTATCCGAGATCGAAAAATAAATGCTATTATTTGATGAGAAATTAACTTACATCAATTGTATAACTCCATTTTTTTCTTATGTGATTTATAGTCATGGAAGGAGAAAATCCATTCTTCAATAATGTTTTGTGTAAATCTCTGTAAAAAATTCAGTGAATTTAATCAATCAAAAATAGTTTCGTTGCAAAATTTTACCATATTTTGCATTTGCATGTGTACTATAAAATTTGAAATGCTGAAATTGGAACTAAATTCGACATAAAAGACACTAATAAAATGTAAAAATATATCTTCAAAATCTTGAAATATAAGGCAAATAATACAAATTAGCCACTGTTGAAATGCTAAAATAGGAACAAACACACCATGAAAGACACTAATATAGTGAAATATATCAAAAAATATCATGAAATATAAGGCAAATAACACAATGAACCACTGTTGAAATGCTGAAATGGTAACAAAATCACCATGAAACACACATATTTACAAAAATGCCCAATACCATACAAAACACGACAGTTGAAGAAATTATTTATAAGTATCTCGCAAGAATGCCTTGTAATGCTCCAGCAAAAAAAACGTAAATCTCCAAACTCCCAAAACGGCAAAAGAACGTAAACATTCAAAGTCCACTTATAAACATAAATAAAGCGTAGTTTTAATACACGATGCAGTGGCACTTGGTCGCAGTCCAATACAGTCAAACGTGACCGATCATAACCTTGTCGAGGGTCGAGATGCCTCCGCCAGTGCTATCGCACAAATGCCGTTTTCTATAAATTCCCCACACGTCAGACGCGATTTTTGTAAATATGTGTGTTTCATGGTGATTTTTTTCCTATTTTAGCATTTCAACAGTGGTTACATTTATTATTTGCCTTATATTTCATGATATTTTTTGATTAATTTCATTATATTAGTGTCTTTCATGGTGTATTTGTTTCCATTTGCAAAATTTACCATACGCAAGCCGCTCACACATTTTTTATTATTTGGTGATACTTCTTTGAAAAACGAAAAAAACATAGAAGAGACGAACATACAACAATGCTCTGGGTCTCAAATACTAGTGTGAAATTGAATAAAAAAAACAGCTTTTATCACTATGCTACAAGAGGCTGATATAATTAATCATTTCATAAAAGTATATGTTTATATAGATTAATAGATCGCTTGCACATGAACACACATAACATGTTATTGAGTAGACAACAAAAATTAAGATAAATGTCACTTACTTCCATGCTTGTTTCTTTTTTTTGAATAACCATTCATGTTGCAATCGTAGGTGGAAAAAACTATTGGTCAATTTTGGTGTCCCTGATGATAAACAAAAATCTATTGATTTGTTTAATGTACTTAATTGATTTGCCACAGCAATATACGAGTCGGTGCAGATCAAACATGGCCTTGACAATTGAATTGAGATAATTGCAAACATAAATAATGAATAGGAAGAGCATTCTAGTATTTTGCTTAAATGTCATTAATTACAAATTACTTTTTAAAATGTTTGGAGGTAGCCACATTCAATCTGTACCAAGTCGTTGCCACAATCATTTCATTTGAAAAGTTGAATAATGTCAGTCGCATTGTATAATTTCGTGTGAAATAAATACATTCCTAAGTTATAAGATTACTGTAATTTTACCAAAACATCCACCAACAATAAATTGTTAAATAAACTAAAAATGACAGAAACTATAATTTTCTTCCAAAGATCCTTGAGCCGAGAGGTGACCCAAGGGTAATGTGACCACACCAGGCGTCATCATAGAAATGGCGACAAAGGCAACAAGCAACAATCATTCCACCATTTATCAGGGAACGATATCGGTTCTACCATTTTGATCTATCGAGAATGGGATTCCTAGGAATTAAATAATTCTTAAAGATCTTGCATTACCTAACTTTGAGAAGTCGCTGGTTGTAAACTATTTTTAATTCAAATTGCAAATGTATGCACAAAATGCCATATTTAAAGAATTTAGCAATATATGGTATAAAAACAACAAAGCTGTTATTGAATATAGACTATGAAAATTCGATTATATTGCGTTTTAGAGCTCAGTATTCTTACATCGGAAGTCCTCGGCATCTTTAGTCATTCTGGCAAAACTGAAGTTTTTAATACTGTTGTGGTAAACGAATAGTCCAAAATAAATATCGGTCTGACAGACTTGACTTCATACTTTTTGACAGCTACATTTTCATAGACTAATATTGTACACTGTACAGTAGGGATGTCTGATTTTTTTCGATCTTTTGTTTACGATTTTATAGATCGATCTTTAAAGCTACGATTAAACTGATTTGAATCGACTATTTCTCTTGGATTAAAAAGATCGATTTTTTAAAATATACCGGAAAGTATCCAAAATAAATAAATGAGAAAGGAAAATGTTTGGGAGCAAACACCTTAGCCAAAACTCAAAGGTCTCTCTGCTGTGACAACTACCGCGGCATATTATCAATGGGCATAACGATGCTCAGCGTGCCTGGCTAAGTTTTAGTGAGATAGTCTTGGCGAGAATAAGGATTCCAGTAATGTGTATCCTCAGAAAAAACCAGGCCGGCTTCTTACCTGGCCGATCCTGTGCGGACCACATTCATAATCTCAGATGCCTTATCCAGCAAAGCAACGAATTCAACAGCTCGCTGGCGTGTTGCTTCGTGGATTACGAGAAGGCCTTTGATAGTCCGCACCGGTCTTCCCTATGGCACATGCTTAAACTGTACGGAATCCCAACCAAGATTATCGCCATCATCAAATGCATGCACGAGAGCAGTGAATGCTGTGTCAGAATCGGCGACGTAACGACAGAATGGTTTGAGGCCTCAACCGGTGTTAGACAAGGCTGTGTTCTGGCTCCATTCCTCTTTATAATAATCTTCGACTTCATCCTGAGGAAGTCAATTCCACCCGACCGAGGGGTGACCGTTGCCCCCAATCTAAGGCTATGTGACCTCGAGTATGCTGACGACGCTGTCATATTTGACAAATCTGTCGAGGGTATTCAGAAAACAATGGACAGGCTGCAAAGCAACTTGTATCGCATTGGCCTCAAAGTCAATGCGAGTAAAACCAATGTGCTTTTCAACAGTTTCTGTCTGGACCCAGACTACCCTCTGACAAGCGCGGGGCAAGATATCGGAACAGTCGACGGCTACAAGTACACATCACACGAGATGGCAATCCGCGTAAAGAGCTCGCAATGTGATTAGGGTTAGCTGGAGCAACCTTGAACTCAATGCGAAAAGTCTTGGACTCACGGTTGTACTCGGTCAGAACCAAGTACCACTTATTCAACGCGTGCTGCTTTACGGTTGCGAGCTATGGCACTTCACCAAGGCACAGGGTAACCGCTTACGGTGCTTTGAAAACAGATACTTGCGGCGAATACTAGGGGTACGATGGTTTGATTTTGTCAGAAACTCGGAGGTAAGAGAGCGGACGGACCAGCCTCTTATTACGTTCAAAATAAAAAAGCGACGATGGACCTGACTTAGACACGTGCTGCGGATGCCCCAGGGGAGCCTGAATCCTGTCTGTCTCTTCTACCAACCAGATGGATTCCGTCGCCCTGGAAGGCCGCTGATGACCATCCATAGGATGTATTCGGTGGAGCTACGGGACGCTGGGATAACCTGGGAGGAAGCGAAGAGGCTGGCGGGGGACAAACAAGCTTAGAGGAACCGCGTGATGGCCATATGCTCCGAATAGGGAGCGGGTATGGTTTTAAAAAACCAATAATTACGCTGAGTGTGGTAGTCAATGGCGTCTGAGACATGATAATATAATATGGTATTATCAATATAGTTTTTTTTATGCAAAATTAAATAATTTCTAGTACCTACCTATAATGCACCACATTTTATTTGCACTTATTTATTGATAAATATTTATTTAACACGTAGCCGTCGGGGAAACGTCATATAAAAATGTGTGACTGGTAACATTTATTTGACAACGCCGACTGCCTTGTAATTTTTATCCGTACAATCCTAATTTATTGAGGAACGTGGCACGCAAATTGTGCAAATTGCTACTTGTTGTGTTTCATTTTATACTAAATCATGGGTCTAACAATATCTAGTGTTTTTACCAGACTTTTTGGCAAAAAACAAATGAGGATTCTCATGGGTATGTTTGTCTCTTTTCCAAAGTAAATTTTGTCCTGACAGCTATCCAATTTATCAAACTCTTGTAATTTCAACGCCCGATCTTTGTTTACGACCGATGACTATTAATTATTTATGATTTCAGTGGGGCTCGATGCTGCAGGTAAAACTACTATACTATATAAGCTAAAGTTGGGAGAAATAGTGACCACTATTCCTACTATTGGTTTTAATGTGGAGACTGTGGAATACAAAAATATAAGCTTTACCGTCTGGGATGTAGGCGGCCAAGATAAAATCAGACCTCTTTGGCGTCACTACTATCAAAATACGCAAGGATTAATATTTGTAATTGACTCCAATGATCGCGACAGAGTTGCCGAGGCAGAGAATGAATTGGCAAATATGGTATGTGATCAATCTTATTACTTTGTTTATTTTTGACATAAATAATAATCTCTCGATGCATACATGTAAATATAATATCTTCACTTATTTTTGGTCGAATGGACTGTGCATTATTTACCAACTTTGGTAAATGTTCGTATTGGTGGACATTGTCTAAAAATGCATTTTTTTCACCAAAAATCGCACGAAATGTTATGTTTTAGGGCAGAATACTCTCATCAAGCTAAATATATTCAATAACGACGAAAAGAAACAGTATAACATGGTTTATCGCATAATAGTTTTGTCTGTCACTAATTTTATTTTTGACCGCCATATTGCAATAAACTCAGGATTGCCAACCTAAAAACCAAACATATTCACATATGTTGCAAACACATAAAAGTCGAAATAAAGATTCCTACGAATTCAACTATCTCTATTTTACGTAAGGCATTTATTTGTTAGAACCGAATCATAATAGGATACAATATCAAAGTATTCAGTTCTACAAAGTTTTAATTCGAGCGCAGCGTGAAACCGAAATAGCTATCAACTAACTAATAAAATTTTGTACAACTGAATACTTTGATATTTTGTCATATTATGATCCAGTTCTACCAAATAAATGCCTTACGTCAAATAAAGATAGTTGAATTCGTAGGAATCTTCATTTAGAAGTGTGTTCGCAAAATACATGAATATGTTTGGTTTTTAGGTTGGCAATCCTGAGTTTATTGCAATATGGCGGTCAAAAATAAAGTTTGTAACATACACAACTATTATACAATAAAACACTGTTATAACGTTTCCTTTCATCATTATTAAATATTTTCCATATATTTAGCTTGATAAAAGACTGTTCTGTCCTAAAACAATTCATTTCACATGCTTGTTGATGAAAAAAATGCAATTTTAGACAACGTCCACCAATACGAACATTTACCCTAACATTTAACTAAATTGCCATAGTAAATAGTTTCTTTATTTTATTCTCACAGATAGTAAAACTAATTTTGCTCGCGACTGTGATTTATCACACTGTGTGGTTTTGTGATGGTGATATTGTCAATAAACGGTCAAGCATACAGCCCAAGATATGCACTGTTATGTCAAAAGATCTAATCAATATTTACTTAATAAATAATACTCAAATGTTTACTACTGCAATATTATCTGTTTTTCTGTTTTATAGCTTAAAGAGGATGAACTACGGGATGCTGTCATTTTGATTTTTGCAAATAAACAAGACTTACCCAACGCTATGACAGCAGCAGAGTTGACCAATAAGCTTAATCTTAATAGTCTACGCAACCGTCATGTAAGTCAAGCCTTCAACCATTCACTTCTTTTCCCGCTACGTAAAAAAATTTCTAAGCTTATGCCAATTTTCACTATTTACAAAAACTGTAGCCTAAGAAAGATGTATAAGTATCAGTGTTACAATTCTTTTAGACATATTTCATCAAATTATTGTTTTTGGATACTCATTTTGGTTCATTATTAATATGACAATATGGCTGACTTAGTTCGAGTTATTTGACTATTATTGCATACCAATCTCCATAACATCAATAAGGTATTTCTTTTTCGAAAATTTACTTTTCCTATATCAAGTCTCGGAGTAGGAAAATAATTTTTAAGCTATATTAGTTCTTAGAAACAGATGTACAATTATTGTGGCAACAGTATTGATATTGAATGAATCCTTGAAGCTCTGAACAGTCTCGTAAAAGAAAATTTGTGTTTTTTTCAATCGAGTAATCTTTTCATTATCTCTGATTAATTATATGTTTTCATTTTGACAGTGGTATATTCAGTCTACCTGTGCAACCCAAGGCCAGGGACTCTACGAAGGTCTGGACTGGCTCTCCAATGAATTGGCCAAAAAGTGAGAAACACTACATTAAAAATGTGACTCCCTGCGCACATATTCAACACAGTATTTTGCCAAAGTTTAAACACCTGCACTGTCCAACGTTATCGTGTTGAATTGTGAGCACTATATTCCAATTCAAAAAAGAACTCGTAATTTTCTGAAGCATCTTACTGTGATTTTGATGTTAAGAGTTATTAATCGTATCATTCCGCAATGATGCTTTCAACTGAACTGAAGAAACGTTATCAAAATATCTGAACTCTTTATTTTGTATATTTGTGAAAAATTTTCATGTTGTCATACTTTTTTATGAAGATAATTATCTAAAATCATAAATATAATAATAGTTATTAAACTAAATACCACCTGATTGGAGGTCTGTAATAACATACCAACTCAAAGGCAAAACTTGTGCTTATCATTCATATTTACTTGGTGTGTGGTACTATGCAACAATATAAAATGCATTATCTTTTTTTTGTACCTAATAAATAAAATTTTATTTGCTTTTTTACGTCATTATATTGATTAATTTGTGAAGTCTTCAACTTGTATATGAATATTATATTTTTGTAAGCTTACTAAATATTGTTATTGTAAATTTTTACTAGTGAGCAGGAATTTTTTTACTCTGTACAAATAAAATATCAGAATGTAGTCGCTGTTTGAAAAAGGTACCAGGAAATAAAACTTTTCATGTTTTAATGTTTACTATGTGGTTGAAATGTTATTATAGACTGCCTGCAAGTTATATAATTCTGTAATGGATATTTCCAGAAAGGTTATTGTTTTGTTCATTTTTAATCTAATATCTTAGGTGTTAATAATAATTTGTGAAAAGCTTGAGTTAGTTTTAAGGATGTTTGTCTTCACTGGTGATTTGTGCCACATGAGGAAATATCACTTTGATGTATTTAATTTCAATAAAGATTTATTTATAGTTAAAAACATAAAAGTCTTAGTTATTTCTTTTTTATGAGTTACAAACTCGGATCTGGTCTAAATGAACCTCAATATTGAACAACATAGTTATCAAAATTGAGAGATTGTTTTATTCATCGAAAGACTATCAGTCAAATGGTGATAAGCGAATAATATGACACATTTTTTTTAATTTGAAATCTTCAGTAGATTAATAATTTTGCTTCAGCAAATTAGAAATTTGCAACACATACTAATAAATAATCCTGATAGAACTTGCCATTCACCATGCAATAGCTGGAGCCAAATTTAATGCCACACAAACTGACCAGATTTCGCTGCCGTACTTAGACAAAATGAAATACCATTCTTGGATTCTAACAATGTTGTTTTTCGATAAAAATCATATCACCTGAGTCTTATAAAAATCTTATGCTAATTAAAGGTAACAAAACTATTATAATGACATCAAAGATAGACTCAACAATTTTTTTGTTAAATTATTGTACTGTAAAAAAATATTTCATTCACCATGGTATCATAATAAAATTGCCCACATTAAGTTAAAGTAGCATTTCACAGTCACATTATCTGATAAGGTGCAGAAACAGTGGCTAAATATTTGGATTCGATGCACATTCTGTGAATAATAATTATTATATACGCCGCATTTATAATAACAGATATTATCTGTGACGGGGATGGCATTTCGGAGGAGGAAATGAAATATTGTTGGCGGAATTGGATTTCAACGACTCATTTTGAATGCGGAATACTTGCAATGATATGCAATTAATATCAACTCACAGTGCCCACACACTTTGGGAGCTGACCAACTATAATTTGCCACATTGCCACCGTTTTTTTCCTAGTACTAAATCAACACTGATTCATCAAAATTGTATTCTGCTGTATTAGTAGAATTTCTTACTCAATTCAATTCTTATCACTGTACATATCACAGATAATGTAAAATATAGCAATCAATATTATTCTGATGATTCAGTCATTCTCAATATGAAGAGAACCATTAGCCAAATTATTTTTTAAGTTGATTCAGACTCTGCAAACTGTTCAGTGGGCACATTTCCTTTGTTAATAATTGAGTCAGTGAACCGATAAGATACTTTTCAAAACGGGCAGTCAAAACTATTTTAATTTTTTTTTTTTTTTTTTTAAATAAAACAATTCATTTGTACTACCTCCACATATTTATAATGATCAGGACCGGTTTTGCTCATCACGAGCATTATCAACTGATGATTTATTTTATTATTTTATTTTTAACTCATTCAATCTTGATTAATGCAAAATGAAATTTTCAAAAAAAAACTGCTTGCTTTATTAATTATAAATAAAAATATGATAACATTATAAGCTGTACACTACATATAAAAAATAAAATCCTACTCCTAGCCAATTTTTTCCAAATATCCAGAACTAATATTCCAACCAGTAGGGGGACCTCATGTTGGATGTCCACAGTGTTATACTTAACCTTTCAGAGAGTGTGGATGTACAGTACATAATCAATCATGTTTCTGTGACAAGTCGTTTTTTTGTACAATTAAACCTATAAGTAACTCGCAAGTTATATTTTTAAAACAATTTTCATATCATTTCTTTTTTCATAATACCTAAATTTCATGAAAAAATCACATTTCAAGATTTCTAAAGCAGAAGTTTCTATGCCAGAAAATGTCATGCTGGAAGCGACAGAGGTAGAGGCTTCCAAGAAATCTATTTCCTTTCCAAAATCTTATACAAATTGTTAAGCTCTCTACTGTACTTCAAAAACAAAGTATCACTGAAAAAATGCCAATATGGAAAAACTTGCCAACTTTTGTGAGAAAAGTGTAACACCAAAAAAGGTTTATGACGATATTCTAACGGTAGCTATCCAGAAATATGTATGACACAAGGCGTGAACATAACCAAAAGTTTTTTTTTGTAAATTAAAATATATTTCATTAAATAGTGTTGTAGAAAAATGTAGACACAATAATCTTCATCCTCTTTTCTTACTGATTTATGCACATGTATCACTTAAAAAAAACACAAAAAAAATTTTGGTGGATATTATCTGTTGAACGTGTATACTATTTTTAAACCACTTATATTATAGAATTTTTACTTTTTACCTTATTAAATAAACAGTTTTTTCACCCTAGTGAATAATTTACTCTTTTTAAATGTATCATTTTGAAAAAACGGGCCTGAATTATGGAAGTTGTTGACTGGGTACTAACCATAGATAATATACTAATATCATATAACTATATAAAGTTTGAGAATAAATTGTTTTGTAATACCACTTGCATAGTATTCATAGTATGAGTAAATATCTGCATGTGTGCGAGTCAAAATCAAAAGCGGCGTAGACATAGCATTTTGTATACTGTTCCTTCTCATATTTAAAAATGGGTTTATTTATCAGTATTTTTCAAAGACTTTATTGTAAGAGTAAACATAAAATTCCTTGTATTATGGGTAAGCAATATAATTTTATTTATGGTTTTTAAATTTGTTAATTTGGGATGATGAAATAAATAGAGAATTGTGGAAACAATCCATCTGTCAAAATAAATGACAAAATTGTTTTTCTTTTCCAAACAGTGGGCCTTGATGCAGTCGGAAAAACTGCTATTTTGTATAGAATGCACTTTGGAAAAATTCCTGAGCGGTCTATGCCCACAGTAGGTTTCAATGTGGAAATCATTGAACACAACAATGCAAGTTTTACATTATGGGACATAGGTGGTGGAGATAAAATAAGAGGTCTTTGGCACTATTATTATGTAAATTGCCGAGGATTAATATTCATCATTGACTCTACAGATCATAATAGAATTAAAGAAGCAGAGGCAGCCCTTGCAAATGTGGTTGGTAAAATTTAGTGTATTCAAAATTTTAACCTTTGTATGGATGCATTAGGGATTCTTAAGTCTCAATTTTTAACTTTTGCCACCTGAGATGAAAAATTATCAACTTCTTGGAACTCCCAGAAAACATCGATTTTGGATTTTATTGAATTCAATCATAGGGATAAAATGTTTAATAAATAAATAAATATAAAATAATGTATGCCAAAAGAAACTTGCATATATATGCAAGTTTCATGTATACCAACATGACTGTAACCAAAAAAATATGTAGACATGTATCTATATAGAATATTTTCTTTTGAAATATATCATACATTTTTAGTTAACGCGGGACCCACTGCACGATGCTATAATTTTAATTTTTGCAAACAAACAAGATTTATCGAATGCTATGAGTGTGGAAGAAATAAGAAATACTTTAAATCCCAATATATTTGGCACTCGTGTGGTAAGTTTCTAATTTTTATTGTACCTTTATAAAGCTAATATCAATACAACATAGAAAATTTCTTTCAAACGGTCTTCACAATATTTGTTAAAGTGTAGTGCTAATAGGTTTATGGTAATTGAGAGCAGGGTTTTTTTTTAGAAAAAAAAGGTGCCGGAACTCATTTCTCGCCAAGCTTTTTGCTAAAGAAAATTACATACAAATATCATTTAAATAAAATTTAAGACAGCTACTCCTATGCCACGAAGCACATAAAAAAACATTTTTTTTTTGTTTATGAAATCTAAAGTTAATTTTGATGACGAATTATGTATAAACGGGAAAATTGTTTCGTCTAATTCCTTACATTAAAAATACCATGGAAAAAGGTGCCAGAAAACTGTTCCACCGCGTTACATGGCAAAAAAAAGCCCTGATTGAGAGTATTATATTTTTTTATGTATTAACAAAAGATGCTAACTATTATAAAAAAGCATCTTGTAAAGCAGGGGTAACCAATTTGATTTTCATTTAAAAAGTTGCATGTGTTATCTTTTTGTAATCGTAAACTCATTGTTTTGTTCCAAAAAACTAGAATGAATTTTCAGACAATCAATTTAGTGAAAAAGTCTAAAATAAGAATGATTACACTTTTCCTTAAAAACAGAAAATTATAAAAATTAACTAAAAGATATATAAAGGAAAAGTTGAGTCTCCATATCTCTCACTGAGCATTCATTTTGTTACATGCAAAACTGTAGAACTACGTAAAACGATGATGACTTAGTCAATATTAAAAACAGAACAAAACTACAACATCAACACCACACAAATGAATAGGATGAGGCCTAGCCTTGAAAGAAGATATAAGACACCAAGCAAGTAATTCATTGCTGCAACCATTTACTGAAAGTAATAATTCTAGTTTATGGCATTTAAATTATTTAAGTGTTAATCATTAATTTTACAGTGGCATATTCAACCGGTAAGCGCAGTCACAGGACAAGGACTGTGAAGGACTGAACTGGCTCTCCAATGAAGTTTTTAAAAAAAGCAATAAAAAATCTGACTACATCAATGTGTAAAATCTTAACCTGACAGATTACCATAATTTGTATGTTGGGTATAAATGTATTATTCCACAATGTGTCTTCAGAAATAGTATAAAAAATTCAGAAATAAGTCAAATATAATCTCAACAAATGACTAATCGACTTAAATCAGTCCACCCTCTGTACAATCCCTATTGGTGAAGGTATTTCTAAGAATATATTTCGCATTGGAAGCAAGCATGGCTTTAAAAAAAGTACGTAAATAGTGTTGATATTTTAACTACTCCATTTCCAAATCGAAATCAAATAGAAAAAACTGAGAAACTATTCAGGTAGGTAGTAAGTTTTTTTAGTGATCTTTATTTTGTGCATGTTCACCTGCTATAAACATTAACATACCACACTGGTAGACATCTACTATGACTATCCCTCTTGTTATACTCAACATTCCCCTTCTGTAATGTTGAAATTTACTCCTTTGTTGTGTAAATATTTTGTAATTAAATAAAAAGTTTGAGAACCAGTAGTGTTGACATACCTTTGTGTGTGTTTCTGTCAAATTAAAGCATTAGACATTTAATGTTGTTTTGCGTTTCATTCTTTATTTTAGAATGGGCTTAATAGCCAGTATTCTCAAGAGACTTTTTATTAAACAGGAGCTGCGCCTTATTATGGGTGAGATATGTTTTTGATCTGATTTTTAATTTTCGCCTAATGAAATAATAATCAATTGTGGATATGGCCCAAATTAATTGTCAACATCATATAAATGACTAGGTATTTTTTTTCATTCAGTATAGTGGGACTTTATGGAGTCGGTAAAACTTCTATATTGTACAGAATGAAGCTTGGAAAATTTTCTGAATCGATTACTCCTACAACAGGCTTTAATGTGGAAAATTTTTATCATAAAAATGTAAATGTTACAATTTGGGACATAGGCGGCGGAGATAAGACTAGAACTTTTTGGCAACATTATTATCATGATTCACAAGGAATAATATTCATCATTGACTCCACCGATCGTCATAGTTTGGTAAAAGCAGAGAGATATCTCGCAGATGTGGTTAGTACAACTACCTTATATGTTTCAAGAACATTTACTGATATGAAAAATAATGTATTTAAACTCTATTCTGAAAATGAATCAATAGGTACCTAATGTAATTTATGTTTTAGTTGAAACAGGATCTACAGTATGAAGCAATAGTTTTAATCATTGCTAATAAACAAGATCTAGCAAACGCTATGAGTGCCGAAGAATTGCGAAATATGATAAATGCTGACTTATTTGGCAGTCGTGAGGTAAAGATCAATTTTCTTATATATCCTTTGTCTGCAAGAACAATGGAAAAGTCATCTGTACACCAAACTTGATTATTTAATTTAAATAAAATTATCATTTTTATAGTGGTATATTCAGCCAGCATGTGCAGTGACAGGTCAAGGACTTTTCGAAGGATTGAACTGGTTATCGAATAAAGTTGCAGAACAAAACAGACCACGTAGTTCGAAAAATCATACTACAAAATCCATACACATTGAATGTCGTTTAAATGCTTATCGAGCGTACTCATAGACTACCTACTAATATAATTATTAGACTTAACCTTTCCACCTCATCCTATCTTTTTGTATTGCCACCAGATTTTATGAAGAACGATGAACATAAAGAGCGCGTCATTACATTCGCGTTCATATCCCAATTTCATGAGTCAACTTTTGTGAGCTGTCAACCTGACAATCATCAAAATGTTTACAGCACAAAAATAATTGAAAAATATTTTATTAGCAAATTATTTATTTTATTTAGTTGTAAAAGTTTAGTTAATAATATTGTTTAGTTGCTTGGCGGAAAAATGTAGTATAATAAATATATTATGAAAAATCAATTGCAATTGAACAACAAACAGATACCAATGAGTATTGAATGCTGAAAAGAACAAATGCTTAACAGCTAAGAAAATAGATCCTGTATAAAATAAATCAAAATGTTGAATAGGTAATTTTTTCATTATCCTATTCAGCCGCGCCTGTGTTCAGCGTCCTTCTAACCACCGTCTATCAAAGTTTTCAATAACAATTTTATCTTTTGCACTCGAGAGTAAAATAGAAAGAAAAGATCTTGATTTTTACGAAGAAACTGTTGAGACACTTTTAATATAGTCAATCCAGAATGGGCTAAAAACATATTTAATAATACTGTGAATAAGAACTGCTCGTTACTCAGTTGCTTAACTTCTCGAAGAAAGTAGGGATACAAAGATATGGCAAAGACAGGACTAGTAGTTAGCTAGTCGCTCTCGCTACTCCCCGTTTTTATTGCCGGATGGGTGGGAGGGAATTTTCGACATCACAAACGACCGTGCCTTTGAACAGAAATCCATAAATCAATTAAAAAATCAATTTATGACACTGTCCATGCTGGGATTCGAGCCCAAGAGAATTGCAACCAAAGCATGACGTTGGCCACTCGGCAACAGACCCGATAGAAGGTGTTTGTAGTGGGATTCGAACCTGTGAAATCGGTGAAGCCAATGACGTTGACTACTGCACCGCGAATCTGACAATTGTGCCTTTCTAATAAAGTGGAACCTAAAGCATCTGGAAAAACTACTATACTGCAGTCTATTCCTTGGAAAATTTGTCGGGACTAATACGCCTACAATAGGGTTTAATGTGGAGATCATTCGCAAGTCTTACTTACATTCTTAAAAATAAACTTAAAATCAACCTTATTAATTTATTAAATTAACATAGGATCCAACAGAAGAACTCATTGTAAGTGGGTGTTTATTGCATTGACTCAGAAATAAAAATGTAGTAATGCCATGATTTACAATCCCTGCTCAATAGTGTTCTCAACTTGTGCGTTTACACGTTGACTCGACTATAAAATAACGACCTGGGTTTCGCCTTTCGGCATCTTCAGGCATTCGAGCACACAAATGAACTCAAACTGACAGACAGTAAATATATCTTTATCTGAACAACCAATTAAGAAAACGTTTTAATATAAAGTAGCACATATTTAACAGCCATTAGGCAAGATTTTGCTAATGTTCATTACAATTTTGTCACCACGCAAAACAAAGAGCATGGTTTTGTTCTCTTTTGTGCTGGAATTCAATTCCAATTAATTGTATTTTTATAGCTGAACTGAACTGATACTGAGTGCTACTTAGTACTCAGTAATACAATAATTGTGATTAAACAAGATGGCAAATCTTAATAGAAAAATCAAAAAATTTATTTGATAATCAACAAGTTTATAAATTTATCATTACATATACTTCTCTATTCTTGGTAAATCAAATAAAATATTATTCCGTGTCTTCTACCAAGGGAGTTTATTTTTTCATGATTCCTGTTTGTAAACTAACTCCTAAAACTCTTTCAGACGGGCAAGTATCAATAGAAGAATATCAGGATAGGTGATAAGCTAACTTGATGCCTAGATTCTTTAAGCTGATGTGCTATTTATTACAGAGCAAGGCGTCCGTGGCGCAGTTGGTAACGTCGCTGTCTACGGCTACGGATGTCTCGGGTTCAATTCCCAGTGCGGACGGTTTTCATAGATTGTTCTCTCAATCGATTTATGGATTTCTGTTCATAGTCTGAGTCCTCCCTCCCTCCCATCCCATCCTCACGGGGCGTAGCGAGAGCGATTAGCTAACCACTAGTCCTCTCATAGTCCTATCCTTCTATCCCTACTCTCTTCGAAAAAAAAAAGAGAGGTTGAGCAACTGAGTAACAAGCAGTTCTCGTAGAAAAGTTCGGTTAAGATACCTCCATTAGGAGACCATATGCTCCACATTGGGAGCGGACATGGAAAAAAGGGCTTTCATTGTATTCCTGCATTAATAATGTATCTTCACTAGTACCTTGAAAAATGATAGATCGAGATTAACAGAAGGATCATCTTGTACAGTAGTTATTCAATTTCATTGCGGTAGCTGTAGAATTGTTTGAATCTATTAAAATGATGTCCATTTCATTTTGACAGTGGTATATTAAACCGACGAGTGCAATCACAGGTTATGGGATTCATGAAGGCATGGAATGGCTGTCTAGAGAGGTTTCGAAAAAATCAGAAATAACACTTCAAGAAACTAATATAAGCAGTCACAGTTAACTTTTGATTCAGGGTTACAAAATTATGTTGTTAATACAGTAATCACTGCAAAATCAATACATTTAAATGTTAATGTTGTTTTAATATTAATTTTTTACACGCCTTAAATGCTACAAACAAATATAAGTTACAGTAAAAACACTGTCATTAAACATATTCATAAGAAAAAATTAAAAGAAGTCACTCACTGCTGTTGACTGAAATAAATAATTTCAAATGTGAATAACATTCTTCAAAAACTGTCTTATTGTATTATTTACAAATCTTGATAAACTGATATAAAAATTTTATTAATAAATTATTTCCAATAATTTTCCCGTATATCAAAACACAATCCCTTGTGACACCTTATCTGATCTCTGGCATTCCGCTATTTGGAAATTTCCACTCTATATTTAATTTTGTCATTGAATTGAAGAAGCTGGAATGTCTTAAGACTAATGACTTATGTTTACATAATAGTGAATATATAACTTATTTGGACATGTTATATTATGTTATAGTAAAAAGTTCACTAAATCTGCAAATACCTTATTATGTTAAATGACAGTACCAAAGGGAAGTGATTATAGACTTAACACCCTTTTTTAATCACAGATTTAATCTATAAAACAAAATACTTTTGATAAAACTCTTTTCAATAATTAACATGAACATTCTTTATAAAAAATTTACATGGAATAACAATTTACGATGATTATCAATGAACATTTCACTATGTGTATCCATGAGTCCATTTAGGTTTTCTCTTTTCTGAAAAACTATTTATTCCCTCTTGCCCGTCGGTCATATTAATGTTACTAACCATTATTTCCTCTCCCAGCTTGTAAGCCGTATTTATATCGACTGAAATTTGCTTGTAGAAGAAGTTTTTTCCAAGCGCTACAACTGAACGACTTTTAGTCATGATGGCTTCACATATTTTCGTAACTTCCGCGTCAAGTTGATCTTCAGCTACCACTTTTGTAACTAAACCGGAATCATAAGCTTCTTGGGAACTCAGAGCATTACCTGTAAGGGATTTAAAAACATTTTTAAATTTTGCATCATCTCAACTATGACCCCATAGCCATGAGCTTATTAGATATAGAACCTGAGATTTATTTACATTAACTAGGATCCCCATTACAATATTTACTCTGGGATTGCATCAAGCTGGCCTGCTGTTTGCGAAGTTATGAAATAGCAATGTCTTAATCCATAGTAAAGTAATAGCTTTTGTTTTTGAAGAATTTTGCTAATATGGCAATCTGTGCAATCTGTTTTAAATGTTTATTTGATTTTTCTACTGCAAATCAAAAAGATGCATGCTGTGAAAGAGTTGATTAAAAAAATATTTATAGAATGGTCAACTGATTTAAAAAAAAAGAATAATGGAATTTGACTAAATTAAAACTAACTGAAAATATAAATACAAAAACAACGCAGTTCATTGGATATTACTTTAGTGCTTCTATATTATTTAAAAAATGCATTGGTGAGAGCTTCTTCTGTGATCTTCGTGTATCATTTCCTACTTTGGTGGGTATTTTAACGCTGTAATTGATGAGTGAAAATTATTAGATATTAGACAAGGCAAATTTTAACCAATACATAATATATGTAGTGTTAATAATTTTCATTTTGAATCAAACCTGTCAACAGCATATGCATCGATCTTGATTTTGGTACACATCTAGCCACAGCTATGCCAGGAGTCGAACAGAATATTCCAAAATTAGCACTGAAATTCAATTGATAATACTATAGGTACAATTATTCTGACATTCATTCTAGAAAAAAGCAGTTATCTTAATTTTTAATAAATGATAAACTTTATGCCACACAATTCAAATTACATATTCAAATTAATTTACTTTTCATTTTTACGATTATGTTATATTAGACGTTGTAAATCTTTTTTCAAATTAGATAAAAAAAACTTTATACTAACCCCGGAGTAGAGAATGTACTTTTTTGTGAGCATACAACTATATCACAAGTAGCAACTAATTGACACCCCGCTGCCGCCGCAAGCCCATTGACCTGACGACACAAAATAATTTTTATGTAAATAATTATGTCTCTGTAAATGTCTTAATCCTAATTACTTTTAAGGTGTTAACTGTCAATTCTTGGTGGAAAGACATTATATTTAAAAAAAAAAAAAAAAGTCTTAATCCTAGTTTATAACAATAATTGAGGCAGTGCACTGTCAGTTAATTTGTTTGGAATTTAAAAATGAACATTTTTTTAACCATTTCCGTTACCTGTGTGGAGCATATGGACGGCTAGCTTAGCTTATCTCAGTAGAAGATTTTCTATGAGAACAGCTTGTTACTCAACAAAACGGATAAGGCTAATTTCAGACATCACAGATATCCGAACATTTGAAAAGAAATTTATAAATTAATTGAAAAATCAATTTATGAAACTGTCCGTACTTGGATTCGAACTTGTGAGCACTGCAAATGAAGCTAACAACATTGACCACTCAACCATGGCCTCAGCATGTTTCCAGACATGCACCTGTGGACATGTTTTTACCTTAGCTATAACGGGTAGTGGATTTTCTATTATAGATGTCATCAATTCTGTAGCTTTGTTGAATATTTTTGTATGATACTCGATCCCAGTGGATGCTGCCTGAAAATTTTTCTTTGATTATTAGCCTGACTTTTGGAAAAAGACGAAACATTGAATTATTAAAATTGAAGATATGATGTTATATTCATAGTATTAACAATTTAAATATATATATATATATATATAAATATATAAAGCAAATGAAAAGCATATTCAAATTCAAGCACTTTATCTACATTACCAATTCCTTCAAATTGTGGCCGGCAGAGAATATTGGACCGTTTGAAGAAAGCACGACCGCTCTTAGATTAGGATTATTCATATCTTCAGTCATCGCCTTTATCAATGCTGACATCATTTCATATGACAATGAATTTCTGTATAAGAAATAAATGAGAGAAAGTTAATTTTTCGTTAATACTACCACAGTTGTACGATTATGTAATTACTATTAGTAAATAAAACTTATAATTTTTAATTGAGTAAATATTATTCAGATAACACATTTGTATATTGCTTTGTAAATTATCATCATAGTGTTAGTGGTTTATATCACATCCTTACCTAGTTTTAGGGTGAGAAAGAATTATATTTTTAACACCATTTTCAAGTGTTGTCACCACAAAATCACCCTGTAGATTTTTTACCCCTAAAGATGTGCAATAATTACAACTTATTTGATTACTCCTCTGTAATAAAAAGAAATATGTTTCATTGTACAAAAAATATTGAATCTTCAATTGCTACAATGATATATATGTCTGCGAGTCCATTGATTTATAGTAATTCTTTGTCATTGTTTTTTTGGTTTTCTGTCAGCATACAAAATAAATATCTTTAATTACTACACTACAAACCGATATCTTTTTGAGGAACGGCACTTATTGGAATACTGTTTGTATTTAACAGTCACAGTTAATTGACTTTTGGATCATATTATCAGTGGCGGCTTGTGACAATAGAAGGGCCAGGGGCTAAAAATTTTACTTAACTAAACATAATATGTATTATACATATAGTGAGATGATCAAAACATATAAGGTTTTCAATGAACACAGATATTGAAAAATAAATACACAATTAAACATACTAGGTATAAACAAATAAACGAAGAAAAAATAATCAGATAATCTCGCGTTATTTACTTACTACCTGAGCGATGGGCCAGGCGGAACTGGCCCGGAAGAGTGTCACCGACGGTAAACAAACACGTGCTCTCATATGCATCGTGCTCTACAGTTATAAAAAAGAGCCGGCCGAGAGCTCGTATTAAATCGATACATACAATTTGTATATTTAATTTTAATTGTTAAGATTTTGTACATTTCCATGTATTTCGTCACTAACAATCTTTCAGCACCTTTAGGAATTCGAGCACACGGATGGACTCGGACTGACAATGACTGACTTAAATTATTTTTTTGACTTAATTTATTTCTTAATCTAAATCATTTCGAATTGGTACCCAGCCCTGTAGCCCCTAAAGACGAGCCGCCAGTGCATATTATTATGATGATGAAAGTCGTCAAGTGAGATGCACAATATGGCAAGTAAGAATATACATAACAAAGTCGCAAAGGAGAATATATATAAGGGATAGCTCTAACTATAATTTAACAAACTAGTACCGATTACATAACCGTTAATTTAACATAAAAACGTGTGTACTTTTATGAAATCAACTAAATCAAGAAATATTAACTTTTCGAAGAAAAGTTTTTGTAAATGAATTTTTTCATATTAATCAATAGATAGTACAAGAAAAAGTACATGATATGAAACATACTACAATTTCTATGTATACAGCCAAAGAAATATGATCGCAATTTTGCTACTGTATTATTTTTCTAAATGAAATATTTACTTACATGTATTACTTCCCCCCATCGTTTTAACGATAAAAATCTCATCTTGTATTATTAGGTTAGGTAAATATTTAAGGCACTGGCTAAAAGTGTAAAAAAATATTATTTAGAGATAAAATATAAAAGTAACGTTTGGTCGAAAACCGTACTATTATACTGTATCTATATTATAAGTATAGTTCTCTATGATTATATCTATGTACCTATTTACTTTCAAAAGCCCAAAGTACGCCGGGTGACAGTTCAGAGAAATGTTGCTAGCTTTGCAACCGTAGCTTAGACAAATACCACTATAATTAATGAGAATTATGTTTATGTAAAATAATAACCGTAAGTTATTTTTCGGATCGTTGCAGGACATAAAGATTTAATGTTATAGAAAAGTAGCTTTGCATCGTTGTCTCTAACTCAAATCGTGAATTTTTTAACATTATCTTAAAACTGCAGCAGCCGGTTTTTATAAATTATCATGGGAATCTGGGATACGGAAAAACCTCAGAAGTGCCTATTTACCGTACCAACAAAGCATCTAACCGAACGATGACTTAGTTCTATTATTTATGTACCTACCTTCAATCCAAAATCATCTTTCAGCTCGACAAATTTCCTATTCCTTCACTTTCGTAATAAAGAATATATTTATTTGATATTCTCTATTTGATATATAAATCGAACACATAGAAATAAGTGAAAAAATATATTATAATATCTAAATATCAATGTAGGTAATAAATTTACTAATATTATAGAATGGTAGCGTATGATGCCGACGTCTTCACGCTTTTCCATCATAGTTAATATTCGAATGTGATTATACGAGTTCGGTGCCTACAAATATTTGTTTCTGGCACTTTCAGTGTTTGTAATATTAAATTTGAATTATGAACTATTTCTGCTCGCCCTTTTCGAATAAGTTTTTAATTTTACAGAAAATAATAAATCTGAAGGTATCTTTTTATAGAACACGCATTAAGTTGGCATAAATAGTTAAAGCTAATTTTAGTATTCATCGTGCCATTGAAACCATTTTACATTTTTAATTTAGTATAATTGTTCTTTTTCTTTTTTGAAGGAATGGGGAAAATATAATGTCCTTGAGGAAATGAACACGTGGGTATCTGGCCAATCACAGTTCGTGCTGCGTTTTGTCATGGGTCGTCATAGAAACAAGTTACAATTCTGTTAAAAGCGAACTTGTTTTTTTTGCATGTAATTGCACAAGACTATTTTGGACATGAATGACGGTAAATATATTTAATTGTACATTTATAATTACTTATCTCTATCCTTGCATCTTTCTTTATTCATCACTGTATCTTAAATTTGTCTTAAAACTAGAAATTTTGTACAGATAAATAGTAAATACTATTATTGTTTTCATATGTGCTTGTGGACAATCCCATATTTGGAAGGTTAAGCAATAGGAGTCATTTTTAAACATAAGAATCATTCAGTCATACGCTAACAATGAAGTATGAGACAGTGTTAATGTGAAATCAATTGTCTAATTGGAAGTGAATGTGTATTTTTGTTAGTAATTATCTTTCGTCTTAATGCCTGACAACACGAGTAACAGTTAGGTAGTTCGTTAATTAATTACACATTACAACTGTGTCGTATCGATTTTGACAGTAATATTGTCATTCTTGTGCATCTATTTTTTGATAGTAGATTGTGATTTTTGGAATGTAAGTATATATGTTTTGATATTCCTGATTCCATGTTAATAAAGATCCATCAGTTTTGTTTAGAAACATTGAATATTACATACATACATACATTCCATAATAGTTAATTCACACTCATAAATGATTTCTTTCCTAATCCACTAGTTATTCCACTTGGTTTATCACTAACGTGACTCGTTTCGCCTCTTTAAGAAGCATCTTCAGTCTGAAGTGGAATAACTAAGTATCAATTTTAATTTTATATTAAAAATGAACATGCACAAAGTTACCGCTGAATCCATAGAAAAGATTTCTTTCCTATTAAAGCAGCATAAATCGTATAAAAGATCCACACATGTATATGTACCTAGTTTAGTAGAACATTTTTGTGACGGTTGTATTTAATTTATTATCATAGGTACTCGAACAAAACATTGATGAATGCTAACTTTCTTGCTTCACCTTTGCTTGTCTGCTTGAACAGCTACATAATTCATCTCCATTTCATTACATTTGTTACATGTACTTTGTTTTTTGGTGTTCCATTGTTTCAACTATTTATTCTTATTTGATACATTGTTTATCCCATTATTTTATATTTCAGTAAGTGGTCTTGAATAACAACTACACAAATATCAAATTTATTAAGTGTTTCAGTTTTGTTAACCTAACAATAAAACAAGCATTATTTTTAAATTAAAGTCTGTTATACTATCTAAGTACTAATATTCTTTTAGTAAACGTTTTCATAAATTAGCAATTCTTTAAAGGCTCTGAAATGTGCATGTATAATGCTTTATCATAATAATGTATATAGAATGATTACTAACCATGTCTTATGTCTGGTCATCCATCAGAAACCAGTTAATTCATTCTAGAAATCAGTTTTAATGGTATTATATCTGTACTAACGGTTTAAATTGTTCCTGCAGTTATTGTCAGGCTACTAATCATCGCAGATAATATTATTTCTGTTCAATGGTTACTTTTTGATTAAATTATTATTCACTCTAAAGCAATTGGTTGCTTTCACCTGTCGTTTTAAATACCTTTATCAAAAAATAATGGGTGTAATATCGGTATTGTTCTTTGAAGAGCTCTGGAAATGAAACCTGACATATTTTTCGGATCAGAAGATTGCTAACAATCACAACACAGTGATTTTTCAAAACATTGTCATAACAAAAAACCTCTGAAACCCAAAATCTTGAATAAAGAATAAATCATGTTTTTTTTACCATCTCTGCTCCCAGTGTAGAGTATATGGACTCCTAATGGTGATATCTCAACAGAAGGTTTTCTTCGAGAACTGCTTGTTACTCAGTTGCTCGACTTCTCTTTTTCGAAGAGAGAAGAGATAGAAAGATAGGGCTAAGACATAGATAGCCTAGTATTTAAATAATCGCTCTCGCTACACCCATTAGAATACTAGATTATCATCAAAAAGTATAATAAATAGCAATTATTTCACAATTTATTGTCACTTTGTCACTCATCAAGTAAAGCTGAACGTAATTATTAACACAAAATACATAGAAGTGTACAAAATCTCAATAATTCAAATTTGATATTGAAATTCCATCAAGCACCCTCAGTCGATGTCTTAATTTATACTTAAATTAAATTATAAACTGTAAAATATCCTCTATATATTTGTTTTTATTAGTCTTTTTTATTTTAAAATTTTGCTGTTATTCGGAGAACCAACTTCAGTCCTTTTTTTCTAATGTGATAAAGTAATTCTACTATAACTGAGATTTAATGCGATTTTTGAATCCATTTTGAGTTTGTAGAAATTATACTTTTTTAAATCCTTAAATACTACTATAAAAACTGTTTGAAAAACATATATATGACAAAAAAATCAAAAAATACGCAATCGGATTTCCTCAATAATGCACTTTTTATGTCATTGATGCAGAGCAGTATATTTTATTATTTTTCAACGTAATTAGTGGTTATTAACATTGTCAGCTGCTTCTTTAGGAGACGTTCTGATTAATTTAATGTCCAAAATAGTTGCTAGTCACTGAAGCTTTCTCATCAGAGCACTATAAATATAATTGAATTCTATAAGTGACTGCAATTGCAATTGCAATCGCTGACTACCCTCTTGACATATTATGTTATCAGCGTAAATTCACCAATTGTCTAAAGATCACTCCTTCGGGTCTTTTAGTATTTCAATGAAATAATTGAAGAATTTGAGTGCCCCCTGCATGCCAAAACTAGAATGCCGTAATATTTCAGGTAGTAGAATTGATCAACTCTACCTACGCTTGTATTTTATGGAATGTAATCAATATAATATAAGAATTGATCGGCCTCAAAAATAGTTTTTTTTTAGTCTATTCACCACAATCACGTCCGACGTCAAACAACTGTATTATGATCAGTTCAATAGAACATTAAAGATTTAAGTTTGCATGCGAATCTGTGGAATTTCCATCAAACTCCACTGGAAAGGTCAATGTGTGCTTCAGCTGATGAAAAATAAATTTGTTTTTCGAATCAGGTGCTGTCGCAGCACGCTACCAAAATTTTAATTTTCAATTATGACTGACCGCGGTCGTTTTTTATTTTACATTTAGATATAAAAATCTGCGCTCAATTTTAGTGCGGCTCTTAGACGCCATCTCAGTTCGTGAAGACTGCGAGATAAAAAGTACACAGTAAATTCATTCAAAGAAACATAGGTGAGATCTTTACATAACTAATAATGATTTTGCGCCTCAAGGATTCATTACGTCGTCATATCTCCCACGTGACTTGAATTTTCATTAGCAGCACGAATAAAAAGGCGCGAATACCGACATATCGAATATATTATATGCATGGAAATTGTGTACATATTATTGGTGTGTATGTACATACCTTATTTTTATATATCTTTAAAATTTTGTGGTACGCCAATATTTCTTGTTCTCAACCGCCGTAATCATAATATATATATATATATATATATATAGTTAAATCAATCAAAAAGTTGATTTAAAGACGGGGGCAGTGTACGTATCATTAGTATAATTATACCTAGCATTTAATAAATGTCAACGGCTATTGTTATTCTATATTACTGAATTTCATGTAATAATGTCTTGGTCAACTGAAGGTCATTATTTTCATAATATTATATTAACTATATTTTCATATTAAAAAATCATCAAGAAGCAAAATATTTGTTTTTATCATAATGTAAGATTTTGTTTTCACTAGTTGAAGATTTTCCGCTTTCGGGACACGTCGACGACCACGATAATAATATGGCCCAAAACATGAAATTGCTATGTACCTACTTGCCTACTTGCCGCAGACTGAATCTTGCACTCGGAAGTCAGCAACCTTCTCTGGCAGTGTGCCAAGTGTGCATTGGAAAATATTTTAGGATATCTGAGATGATACATTAAAATCAGTCGTCGAGTTCTCATTAAGAACACGTCAATAGAATTGCCACCGTAGGTATATATTTGTTTTGATTTTCTTTTATCTTTATACAAAGAAGTAAAAAATGCGATGATCACAGACAGGACCGGATTGAAAGCAACCCTGTTCTCATATGTGCATATTGGATTCCATAAAAATCGCATTTTTATATTCATTTTTTTCGCGAAACCACTTACCAGTGCTTCTTTTTAACTATTCAGACATTGTGGAGATACAACTTTTTCATTTATAACACATGAAATCAATTTTATAAATAAAAAACGCCTGTACCCACATTTATCACGCGAGGAAAAGTATATTTCCAATACATCTTCATTATACAATCACGTACTTCCTTTTTTTTGCTCTATAAAATATTGATGATCGTCAACTGGCTCTATTGCATCGGCTTCTATTTTTTCGAAGCAATCGCGATTTTCAGACGAATGTTGTCATCAAACTATAAAGTCTATTCACAGTACTCCGTGGCCACTACATATTCTGAGGCTCTGGGCTGTAGCGCCTTTGGCTCTATGGTAAAAACGGCCCTGGTCGTAGAACACTTTTCGGTGATATATTGATGGTAGATGATGGTAGAGAGAACTTGTTATTAACATTATTGAACAACATATACCATAATTGGATGCTTTTTGACTATTTAAAAAAAATTATACTGGATGTGTACGCAAACATTTATTTTTATGGTTATTATTGACAAACGTCGATCTTACTAATCGAAATCAACCGAATTAGTTTTCTTGACCATGAAAAATAGAATATTAATTTTCATGCCGTCTCTCTTGGTAACCATGTTAACTTCGGTCGAGTTAGAGTTCATAGATAATAAATTCAGCATTGCGACTTCAACATCTTTATTATGTAAATATTTATATTACAATACTTGCTCAATGATAGCATAATCTCATTTAACTGACGCATGATTTTCTCTGTACTTGCGAGACGTTTATAATGTTATTTTTCCAAATCAAATTGAATTTTCATTTTTACCCATTTACTAAAAACCTTCGATTGTATTAGATAACATACGTCATAAGCGTCTTAAGCTATTGAACAAGAAATAATTAGTGCCTGATATTTTACTCGTGACTAAGAATCACTGATGGTAAATATGCTTTACAACATGCTACTCTTTTTCTCCACGGAAATTTAATTACGAATGGGAAGATGTCATATGCAATTAGGGAAACACGTAATTTACGCGAAATACGAAAACAATTTCAGTACACAAGTCACCATTTTATATCAAATGGAACTTCTGAGAGCAAACTATAGACCAAAATTTGTAAAATACTTCGTATTTCGCAGAATTTATCGATTTCCTTGTTTCCAATGTTTGGTTTTTGCCAATCCACAATTAAATTCCCAAGAAAAAGGCATTGTTTTTAGCAGAATTAAGTAATTTTTGAGGCAGAAAAAGAGTAGCATATGATTTAATTACTTTTATTTAAATATCTAAAGTTACAAATAAAGCGTGAATAATAAATAGATACAAATGAAATTACTAATGTAAAACACATTGCCAGTTTTTATTGTTAGTTGAAAAAAAACATTTATTTTTAAAATTTATTCCTATTCATCTGTGTCGACAAGTAATGCTTGATCCCAAAGACCACGGACTATGAACTACTGGTCTCACATTTTCTGATGAACTCTAAATCCAGTAACTCAACAACTAGCTGGTAATGATACCTAGGCCATTGTCTACAATGTTCCTTGAGATTGTATATGGCAAATTTATGATAACTCTAAAAAAATACTCGAATGTACTAAATAACGCTTACGGCTATAATTATGACTTAACACTTACAGACAGAACTCTTACGAAACTCTTACTTTTGACGAAAAAATTTACAATAATTATCAAAGTCTAGTTAATGTAAAATTAACGTACGATTCCCCAACCCGTTACTTTATCTGACTGAATGAATAGTTGTATGTATTGTGATTGCAATATACCGTCAAATTTCATTTACCGGTAAAAAATTTCTCCAAATACCTACCAGTAAATGAAAAAACAATATGGATGTATTATAACATTATCTTATCGATGTGATATAAAATTAGGTATTTGCATTCATACGTTGTATACAGCTAATACAAATTCATAATTAAAATAACATAGCAACTTTAATGTTTTTAATTAATTTATTGAAATATTTTTTTATTTTGTAGGGTGTAATAACTTTTCGGAATTTAAACGGGCTCTCAGAAAAGAAAGCACACTTGGGCCTCATATAACACGGTCATATGGTTCAACCAAAACGTCATGTAATACAAATCCGTGTTATACGAGGTTTGAAGTTCATACAACATTAGGGTATGCATTCCAAAAACATATCGATGTTTGTTAACATCGTTTATTTTTTTTAATAAACAATCGAAAAAATATACATTTCCGTATTTATTGAAAAAAACTTTAATAGCATATTAATAAACAGATCATTCCATTCATCGTCGTTATCACTTACAATTCTATATGTTCGAATTTGAATTATTGAGATTTTGTACAATTCCATGTATTTTGTCACTAACGTCAATAATTCAAATTTGATATTGAAGTTTCATCAAGCACCCTCAGTCGATGTCTTAAATTATATCTATATGTTCGATTACTTTTCGAGATCGCTTGTGAGTTTTCATTATCGAAAGACTCGTGAGTATTTTTGGATTTAGGCTTTGAAAATTCTGTAATAAGCGATTGCTTGCTTTTAACGTATAAATCTTTACGTATTTCGTGATAAGGGGCCAAGATCTGTTGTAATTCCCTCTTGAACTTCAAACTTCTTTCCATTATAAGATCATTTTCTATGAAAAATGTTCTAATTTATCAGCCAATCCCAAGCCGTCATTTATTGTTTTTAATGTGAAACAAGTAGCTACCTGCTTCGTTACAACTGCTTTCTGAGTCATTAATTATAGTAGGTTCATCCAACATTTCTACTAATTCTTCTTCGTTCAACGTACGATCCACCAATATTTCTTCGAAATCTTGAATATCTATATCATCAAATCCTCCTCGAAAAATGTTAATTGCCTTTTGGTATTCATCTTCTATTGGCGGTCCAACATTTTCTCCGGGGACTACTTCTGGCCACAGCTTTTTCCAGCAAGAACTTAAAGTGGGTTCTTTTATTTCTTTAACGGATGCAGAAACAATATCGACACAATTTAAAATTGAAATTTTTTTATATGCTTGTGTTACAGTTAAATTCTCATCTTGATCGATTTCATCCAATATTTTTTCAAAAGTTCAACGCTTTAGATGTTGAAATTATTACTTGGTCCAACGGCTGGATTATAGACGTAGTGTTTGGTGGTAAAAATAATATATCAACATTAGGGTGTTTTAGATCTTTCGGATGTCTTGGTGCATTGTCCAGTTTCAACAATATTTTTAAATCAAGATTCTTTTTCTCATGTAAGTTTCTGCATCAGATATTAGACATTTGTAATACCAATCTTTAAAAATAATACTTGTGGTCAACGCCCTTTTATTTGCTACCGTTGAATGCTCAAGTGCAACTAAAAAATGTACCGAAATTGACAAGTCCCGTATGATTTGTATGGTTTGTCATGGCGCGATGTATGGGCGTACACATCAAACATGTTTATCAATTTTTAATTGTTTTCTTTCCTGAAACCGTGTTTTACAAAAATATGTCGCAATTCATCAACCGTATTGTATAAAACAGTGTTATACGTGATACCCAAGTGTATTTTGAAACTTCGCTATAGTTCATGACTTTCAAGAAGATCGAAAAGTTTTACTGTCGGATCCGTATAGTTACGCCACTGCATGCAGTCGCCCAACAGCATTATCGGTTCCATTCGTTTCATACGTGAAATTTGAACACATCAAGAAATTAACCATATTTTTTAAATTCAATATTATTTCCTCATATTTCCATATTGCAATATCTGACGACAACCTATGTACAACGCATTAGTAAATCTCAGCTCTCTCGGAAGAATTAAATTTACATATTCGTAACATTGACAAACATATCCGCTGGGATTCGCCAGATGTATGCCGCCATGTTGATTTTTAATCAGTGCAGAATATTATCGAACGTCCGGTGGTAACGTTAGACAATTCCATTTAAAAATCCGCCCAATAAATCAGCCATTACATATCGCCACAATTTAACTTGATAGAAAATGTGTCAGTTTTTTTTTCTTTTGTCCATTTCGTAATTCTTTTGTGTTTTGGAAGAAACATTGAGCAATAGGGTTTCAATAAATTGAATCATTTTTACCCCATACCGAAAGTTATTCGCTGATGATGCAAAATACCATTCTTTAGACGCGTCGACAGCTTTTTTCTTGTCTACACGAATTTCGTCTATTGCTGCATTGAATACGTTGATTCGACATTGGAAATCTTGCAAAATCGTTACCATAATAATAAACACGGGTAATTATGTTTTCATAAAAGGTTTTACCTATCTGTCTAAAAACAGATTTTTTGTTGTTGCACACTCATCTCACAAATAATACATACCTGCCTATACGGATACAATAGCCGAAAGTTACAACACCGTAACTGTCAATTATTTGCGTTTTGATTATACATATTTTAATCTTATATTATGATTCCAAAGTTACAAATTTAATTATGAATAATAGATATAAAAAAATATATTATACAACCTGACAAATATGCGTTATTTGTTGTTTTGTATGTCGAGATATTTGTTGTTAAATATCTTTTGATACTATCAATGAAAAAAACAACTATTTTTTTCACTATTTCGGAATTTAATGATCGTAATAATTCGTATCGGACCATATAAGTACGTACAAAAACTGGGAAAGCGTTAAATAGCCAAAATGATTAATTGATTGAAATATTCATTTGATTATGTATTTTAAATAAAAATACTGAAATTGAATAAGGGTGTGTGTACTGTTATTGCCTTCATCTTTGTTAAAAAAAGAAAGGCGGGTGATCGGCCAATAACCGGCTCATATTAACGTAACATATTTGGTACCATAGCCTCCCCAATATTTCCTCCCTTTCCATTAAGATTATGCACCTTCCTGGGCCGACGTCTCTCAACCCTTGAATGTGTCTACTGCTCAGAATCCTGTACTTAATGCGGTCGGTGTTTGGATTTTTTTAAGACTGGCGTGTCAATCAATCAATCAGTGCTGTGCTGTACTTAGAAACTACGACATCTTATCTCTCGCTCTAGGAGCCGAGTCGTACCTGCGCTCGCGGTTAATTCAACTCGACGGCAAGCGGCATCATGATCTCAACAGGTTGCATTCATTTTGGGTGTCGTGAACGAGCTCGATCGCTCATTGCCATTGTTTCTGTAAAAGGCGATAAGCGTAGGCGACTTATATTGACACCGAAAATAGAACTGCTGCATGGGCAGAAGGTAGAGGCAGAGCATTAACGGCGGTACTCGTCAGCGATGAGACGTATCTCCAGGAAAATAGAAACAAGTTCAGTAGATTTTTACGCCGATTCTTAAAATAGCGACACTTCGGCGACATTTACCTAGGGCGGCTCGGCGGCACTCTCAAGAAGCAAGCCTACAAAATTAACTTATGCAGAAGGTCGAATGCGGCAGCGCGCACTCAATACATGGTATTTCAAGAATAATTGAGGTTATTTCATTGACTATTATTACTAAACGTCACTAAAAAAATACATTTCAAATTCCTTCGACGCTTCACTAAAGGGAACTAATCAGCGATCGCCGCTACTAACTTTGATTTCGGGCGCTGTTTTGATTTCTTTCAAAACCGCAGTCAGCTTTTTAGATCCGGAAAATAACTCTGGACGTGTTTTCGGCATTTTTATTCTACTTAACGAGCGTTCCCCGTCAATCATGCTCAAGTGCTTCATCCGAATAGGCTAAGCATATTTTCGTTCCTTAAAAATAAACAAATGCGTACACCGACAACCAAATTTCCTGTGCACGGGGTATTTCTGTACGACTCCGGTCCACTGGCTCAGTTGATTGCGCCGCACTTTATAAGTTATATTGTTTTATCTCGCACTTGTGTTCAATAAAGCCTCAAAATTTGTTCGATCAACATGAAAACGTTGAAAGCGCTGTTTTCACATAAAGGTTAGTATAGTACACGATTATATCACGATAACATCACGATAACACAGTTTCCAGTATTGAAATATTACGTGTCTGATGAAATTTTAGGTGGTTGAATTACCGATCGGAACTTTACCGGATAGCTTCCTCTAAATAACTTTTGTATCTATTTAAAGTCATAACATGTGTATATTTGTAGTAAATTTATGCTTTAAATTAGTATTATTCACGTGTAAAAAAATTCACGTATGATTGTTGAATTAATTGAGTACAACCATCTCTGTGAAAAATAAATCTCCGTGTAAATGAGGGTTTTGCACGATTTGCACGATTTGCAAATTTATTTCCAGCGTTGCTAAGCATACAGAATTTATTATCATTTACAATTTGAACTTTAGCCTTCTGATAATTATGTTTATTTCGATAGAATTCTGTGTAATAAACTAATATAAACAGGTTTTTTTCCTTTTTCAATAGTAGGTATATTTGTTATTTGACCTAACTAAATAAATAACTAGTTTTAACTCTCATGACAGAAAATCTTTCGAAATATATCACTAATTTCAGTTATTATTCCGCGAGATTCTTGTATACTTTCAAATACATTTTTTCTAATTTAACTTAATACCCGAATATAAGATTCTCTATTCTAAATAAATCTAATACTATAAAAGGTATTACGTTAATTTTTAGCTACTTCGTTATTTTCATTTTGAAACTCCAATATTAAATGTTGCGGTTTTCTGAGTTACGTAAAAACTGGTTCCAATGTTTTGTCTGCTATTTTTGAACAATTGTTATTCATATATTTATTTAAATCTATAAGTTCTGTAAAACATATCTTTTCGTTGAAAGGATGAAAACTTCTTGACACTTAAAACAAACATCAGGCGATTTGCTATCTATCATTTCTTGCGAAATTTGATCTTGTATACATGATAGCATATTATTGTATATACCTATTCAACGTATGACACAATAGACACCAACAAACATCGAGAGCCTTCATTTGAATATCTCGCATCAGCAAATATGTATCTTTATTTCAAACTTATATTGAAGATTGCTGACGACTTTGAAGAATAAAAATGATAACGGTGAAAATTGTCTCTGTGAATAGTAGGTAGAGTTAACCACTCTTATGGTATAACCTCACAAAATCTATTATGTAACGCAAGAGTAAATTTTTAGTGAAATATTTCCAACTCATTTATCCTCTATTACAACTTGATTCTCAGATATGTTTGATATTGTACCTACTGCACGTCAAATATGAATTTATTCCATAAATATCGTTTTCGGTTTTACAACAATCTCTCTGTTAATGAAATTATTTGAAATACAGGACATATTATTGTAGCATTTCAATAATTCATCTTTAAAAGTGATTCCTCTTCATACGTTCTTTATGCTTCTAATAATATTTCATAACTCATCTGAGTGCCAAATGTATACATGTTTACCTTTTGAATTGTCATTAAAATATGTGTATATTTCATGAAGTGCACAATATAATATGTTAATTTTCAATTTAAATCATTATGTCAAATTCATATTACTTTCAACAGCTTTGTGTAAAATTCTACATTCCTTTTTTTTAATGTATGCATTTAGAGTTGCCTTTATGGCTACAAAACTTACTAAGATTTCCATTATTTGTTATCCAAAATCCGTGTTAATTTTGCATTTTCAAGTGTATTATATGACACCGCCCCGTACTTATGGGGCGGACAGGGTCTTCAAAACCAATCTGCAGACTCTTCCTATTAATGAAAATTTAAGAATGTAATACCCCTGCTGAGGCGTTAAGGGTGGGGGTCGGATTTGTTGGTTGATGTTGTTGATTTGCAGTTTGAAGTGGGGGGGAAGCGCCTGCGATCCTGCGAGAGTCAGTGGGGTCCCGACCGTTCGGGAGGAGAGGTCGCGGCCTGATCCCTTCGATTACTATAAAACCACTTACACAGTTTAACTTAAAAGTATGTAATTCTGTTGTGTCTAATGTCTTGTGAAACTGTAGCTAATTGCAAATAAATCAGATGAGTACGCGGATAAACGACCGGGGTTTTAATGGAAGACAAGGAAACGTTGTTTTCTCCTTTGTTTGTCTTTATCCCCAAAGGACGCGGGCCTTGAAGTGTGTTGAAGCCCGCACCCCGCTTCTCCCCGCTCCTATACCGTCATCCCTCGAGCGGCGAGCGAGACGGATGTGATTTGTGTCGTTTTGTTTGTTTCGTTTTCGCCCTACTCTCTCATATATCTAAATTATTTCAAGATAATTGTAGTTAATATGTTCATGTATTACAGGGACTGGACGTGGCGATTCTTCCAGGATACCTGCAATCGGCCCTGGCGGTGATCCAGATACTGGTTAATATTTCAGTCCTAAAAAAATTGGTCATATTGCACCTTTCTGATTTATTTATTATTTTGATTAACATATTTAATCTTGCTCAATTCCCACTTCTTCCTACAATTTATTAATGTTCATAAGAATAAGTTGTATTGAGCAGACTTTTGTAACCAAATTATTGAAATGTTTCCTTTGTTAAAGTGTCATAGTGTGCTGCCATAACAATGGAAAATTGATCTATATTCAATGAAAATGTGAAAAGTTATAATTTCAATTATTTTTGCTTTCCAGGAAGATTAGACGTAGCCAATGAGACAGCTACGTTTGATCCACCAGATAATTATAATAATGTGCCATCAAAACCAAAACCGCTGAATGAAATTATCGGTATGTTCCATTTAAACACAAATTTATATTTTCTTGTTGAATTAATATCATTGCAATTTTTTACTCCTTTAACATTAGCTTAGTTGACTAACTAAGCTCATTACATATTTTTAGTGAATTAAGTACTTTTTTACAACATAGATTATTTTTAATATGTTTGCTATTAACTCAATGTATATTATGTTCTTTAACAAAACACTCACTAAATTTATAAAATAATTGAGAACATTATAATTCTGTCATATCTATTGTAACACTCAGAAATCGATATTATACATTATATTGCAATCTCTATTCCAATATTATGCTTATCGAAAGTTTACCCTTTTTCTTATACGAAATTGATATTAATGATGCAATTTTGTGTTGATTGTAATTTTTGACAATCAAAATTATAAAGTCAAATATCGACCATTATAATTGGGAGATATGTTGGAATTACAGGTTCGACTGAAGAATTGGCACCGTGCAGTATCTGCGGTCGCACTTTTTTACCAGCTTCATTGTTGAAACATGCTCAAATTTGTCAGAAAACTGCTGCTAAGAAGCGCAAAGCATTTGACTCATCGAGGCAACGACGAGAAGGTAGTTAATTCATTGACTGTATTTAGCATCCTTTGTAAATTAGTCCGATACTTTACGATGTATTATAACCGCAGTTGAAAATAATGTATACGTTGAAGAGTGTATCAATAACTATACATTGGTACTTGAATGTGCCAGATCATCAAGGTGCGTAACTAAGCGGTTTTGTTCCTTAGAGATATTTGTTCGTTTTGATTTTTCCTTTTCTATTTGATATTTTTTCTTTTTCAGTAGATACTCTGTTGTGAGTTTTTGTTGGAAGCTTAATATCAGTAGGTAGCTTTTACCTCGTCATACATGGAAAATATATAATTTCATCATTCATCTGTTTTTTTAAACCATCTAACTGCCTAATTAACCCTTAATCTCCACTCTTCACCGTTTGTTAAGTCTAATGTTTTATTTTGTATTTTAGGTACTGATTTAGCACAATATTTGCCGAAAAATTTTGGTTTGCCTGAACATAGCCCATTTTTAGAGAAAGAGAAAGACAGGACACCTCCGGCGATATCGAAAATGTCTGTCAAAGTTAAACAACCGAGTCCTCGTGCTGCTCACAGCAAGGTGGGAGTTATTCTTCAATAAGTGTATTTTCGCAAAATAATTTTTTTCAAACGGCTACATGTCAATACTCCAATGATTTGGTAATACCAACATATGCTTTACTTGTATGTTTTATGAATAATATTGCCATAACAATCGTCATCAAAAATGAAATTCTGTTTGATGATTTCAGTCATTTCTATCACTCACAATAATCGTGATAAAAATACTTTTTTATATGACTGTCAACATATTTGTTGTAAGTAATGTTGAACAATACTGTTTCAACTGTATTAACTGATACTGTTTTAACTGTTCACTATATATTCTTAAATTTATATTTTATTTTCATTACAGCTATTGGCTACCACTGAAAATTGTCAATGTCCTCACTGCGGTCGGGGATTTGGAGCCCGCGCATTCGATCGCCACGTCGCCTGGTGCGCAGCCCGCACTAAGTTAGCCACCGCTCCCGGATTTAGCGGAAATCCTGAAGAAGTTCGCATCGCTCGCACACGTCTCATGGCTAGAACGTCATATAGAGCGCCGCCAGTCAAAAGTCGAAGGTATATTTGATACTCTTATATTGAATAGTTGACTATTGTTTGTTGCGATGGAAAAAAACACGCTGCCGTAGTTCATTTGTGTGTTTTCTTGTGTTCTGCAATCCAGGAATTAAAATTACTTCCTAAATAAAACATTTACCAAAATCATTTTCATTAATTACTTCAAATTAGTGTGCAGAGCAATTGGTAATTATTTAAAAAATACATATATCGTGAATAGCCAGAGTTTTAAAAAATCAATATGTTGATATTATTTATATGTACAGGTCTATGACGCGTGATAAATATTCACTAAGTCGATCGGCATCAGTCGAATCTGGAGTCAGCGACAGATCATCAATCGGGGAAAGCCATCATTCCACATTCGGTAAGCTGCTAATTTTTATTCAAATTTATTATTAACATTTTTTTTTTGTGTTTCAGTTTTATGACTGGGTGATTTTCATATTGAAATAAGTCATTTCGAATATGATATTTAGTCAAAAATATCATTAGTGTTTATAGCCGTAGTATCTGTTTTTTCATGCAATTTACTATGTTATGCTATATGGGATTATGTTAAAAAAAAAAATTTTCAGCTTCTCTACAATTTGATATTCTTTGTTACATTCATATGATCATAATCATAATATTTCTATAGTTCATGCTTTATGTGTGAACACACACTTACTGTGATATATTCATCCAAAATATGAATCTAGATTTTCACTACACGTTTCTTCTCAAGCTTTAGATTTAAGGACATTGTTTTACAATTGAATTATTTCTTTTTCCAGTGTTTCAATAATCCATTTAAACATTTTTCCATAGTTTGCCCCTACATACAAATTATTTTTTAGTGTGAACAAAATATTTTTGTTACAGATATGCAAGAAACACAACATTTGCCAATAATTAAAAAATCTTCCCGTAACATTGAAACCTATTCACCAAAGAACCTGAATAAGTCTAGGTAAGAACATCTTCTAATAGTAAAACGGTGTGCAGTGTTAAAATTCAATTAAATTGAAAAGAAAAATATAGATATGCATTATCTCTACATTTAGACTATTAAACAGGTAGATTTCTTCATAATTTATTATTAAAAGATTTTGTTAATTATTGTGTTGGAGATCATCTGCTTTCAGCTCAACTACAATATTTATTATTCTATTAATAATTCGGTATACAAATGTTTGGCAAGGTAATTTACTTAAATGCCTTACTTGATGGGCTTCCAATACACCCTGTACAGTAAGTAACATACTTGTTAATTTCCTTTCATGTCAAAAAAACTACATGTCTGACTGTTCCCCAGTTGCAACAATGCTGAAATCACATTACTGATACAATGTTTGAAAAATATTTCAGGTTCGATGACAATTATGACCCATTTCTATCAGCTAAGCGCCAAATGATGGACCTCATGTCTTCAAACACCAATTTGACAAAACTAGAATCTCCTTCCGTTGACTTTAAAAAAGAATTATCTCCGATCTCCCAAATTACCCCCAAATCCTATGTTCAATATTCACCTCCAAAAGTCCAAAATAATAACAATACTCTGTCTCCTTACTTCAATAGAACAAATTCTCTTAGAAATACAGCGAACACTAAATATTGCTATAAAGGAAAAATTTCTCCATCCGCAAACAAATCATTAACGCAAAGCAATGCAAAGTCAGGAAGAACCTTCAGTAAAAATGATCCAAAAAAAACAAACACTCGTAGCAATAACGTTTCGCCAAAATCAAAGATCGGGAATGCTTTGACAAATAGAAATACTTCACCGAACCGCAATCCCGATTCGCTCTCTAGGTTTCCGAATCGCACGGAAAAACATCGCGTCATCAAACTTGAACCCGTGGAAAATATCGCTAATAAAAGACATGATCTGAATTCAAACACCCTTCTGAACGGTGGCTTGAAAAATAACTTCTCGTCCTCGCAAGAATCATTCATCGATCCCCGATTGATTAATGATAAAATTCCTTTAAGCGTCCAAAAGTTATTGGATAACTCTGAATTGCGAAGCAGCACGGAGTCGTTTGCTTCCGAACATGAGCCGGTCATTTTTGACTCGTTCACCGATGACGCTAAAATTACAAATAATTTTGAGAAAGAATACGATCACGATTCTCATGATCAGAATTTTAATTATGATAATGACGAATCGACGACTCCCACCATTGATGATTTGAGTGCCCAATACGATAAAATTATGGTTTCATTAGAGCAAAGTATGACTACGTCACAGTTGTCGAATCAAGATGAAGATTCACTCTATAACGATTTGGAGGAACTAATGTCATCATTCGATGAGGATTCCTCACCGATTAACCGTTTCGGAAAGAATGCTTTTCGAGCCACCACAAAAAACTCATTAGACGGATTAGATTTTAGAAAAATTAATGAAAAATCTACCTCTGTAGCAAATAACAAAACTAGCAGAGCGAATGTATTTAATAAGTCCATTTCTTTGAATTTTAGCTCTCCTTCCAATAATGCTTTACCTGATCCTGTCAGTCCTGTTCGTGTGACACGCTCGAATTCCCTGTACAATCCTACCCAGAGTGATTCAATGCCTAAATATGTTATCAATGACCACTATAAAGAAGGCGAGTCAAAATTGGAAGACGACATTATGCGCTCGTTGAAGGACATCGACAAGCTGTGTGCTCTTAAAACTGCACCTTTTGACAGAATCACCAAATCTCCACCTAAGGATATTTCCAAGAATAAATATAATTATAAATTATCAGCCCATAAGAATTCAGATAAATATAAATTGAATGACAGTTTGAGTGCTCAACCCGGTAACGACAAGGAGCCGAGTCGAGAGAGGTCTCCGGATAACTACAGTAATAAATCCGGTTCCAAATCAATATCGGACTCTGCGTATGGAAGGTTAGTATTCAACAAAATAATAAATGAAGTGAATTTTCAATTCCTTCCTGGCGTCCGATAATGCCCCATCTGGTTAAGTATAAAAAAATATAAAACTTATGTCTGTTTGAACAAAATAATAATTATTGCACTTTGCTATCCATGCTTACAAATTATTTATTCCAACAATTTTTATATCAAAAATTCTGAAAGTATTTCAACACCCAAAAACAGCAACCTATGAATTAATAAGAGCAACATTTATTTAAAACAGTATGTTCGCCTATATGTATATTATTAACGAAGTGGATACATTTCAATCAAACGTCGAAATAATTTTTCAACTCACATCTGATATCGGTTTTTCCTAATTTTGAGGAGTAGCTTAAACCGCTCGTCTCCATCCAGACGAACCGCTCCTCGAGCTGTTTCGCCGCACAAATCTTGCTCAATGTCACCAACGCCTCGATCGCCCATCTCCCCGCTCTACGAAGAGAGGAAAATGTCCAGATCGCCCCAACGCGAGCATAATTCTCCCTCGCCTGCAAGAGAAGAGTCTCTCAGACAGTGGTCCGAGAGACGCCTAAGTTCTAGCGGATCGGACGCCTCGTTACCCTCCATGATGCTGCCCATGTCTAGAACCTGCTCGAGTATAATCTCGGTATCCAACCGCCCTTCCAAGTTTTGCCACGAATGCGGTTCTAAGTTTCCTTTGGACAGTGCTAAGTTTTGCATTGAATGCGGAGTGAAAAGATTAATAATGTCTTAAAGTTTTAAAGAAATGTCCATAGTTGTTATTATAATTCATGCAAAAACTAAATTTAACGCACAACTCTGTGTTTGATGATATAATTGTTATTTAATTAATTTAATATTTATGTAGGATGGATATATACCTAACCCCATAGGTGCTAAAACAATTCCTAAGTAAACATCGATTTTTAATAGTTGTTTTTGAATATTCATAATGGAATTGGATTGTTATGACTAATTTAATACTAAACTAATCCATTGAATAAACTAGACAAGTATTTGCACTGAAATGCAATATAATAGTATATTCTTGTAATATTAGTGGCATTCTCAAAAATTCTTTTATCTTATAAATAAATAACCTATATCGCTATTGCACCTCAGAACTTAGATATTTTAAGGTGAAAATGTCACTATAGGGTTCTGATTATTCTTCTTTCTGCCTTGAGATATTTACAAATTTTATGAAATTTATCCTATGAATTATTCATGAAAAACCTTTTTCAACTTTCCTATATAATCAATTATATAAGATATTTTGGAATTAACCGGGCTATTTATAGCCAACTTTCGTAATCCCATAGGATGCTTTTGCTTGTGAACACAGTAAAAGTCAGTCAATTCAAAAATGTTGGGACCAAAGCCATTACAAAAATGTTGTAAATTAAACCTGTCCTGTTAATATTTTACACATTATCTTATACTTATTTTATACATATCAGGGCTCGAATGCAGGCTGTCTGCTAAAAAATCAAAATGTCTTTTCAGGTTCGAAAAAATTCTATAAATTATACAGCAACAATTATTAATGAAAAAATGTATCCGTTTTTCTAAAATTATTGAGCGTTTCAGTGCGTGAAATTTTTCATTTCGAACCCTGCATAATGTGAGGTTTGTCTCTCAGGTTTTAAATCTCAAAATATGTGTTTTTTTACTTACAATTATATGAATTGTTATAATTGGTTGCTAGAAGAAATTTTGTTTATTGATTATTGCATGGTCATTTATTTTTATCCATAAACAAAAAATACTGAAGTATCTTTGGAATTGTTCAATAATATTTGCATAAACTCACTGAAGGATGTGTTTTGTTTTGAAGACTCTTGCATAAATATTTACAGGCATTTTTTAAATTATTCCCTTGATTTTTGAAAGTATTAAAACTAAACTGCACTTATCTGGTTTCAAGAAACATCAGGACTAATAAAATGTCTTTAAATAAATTCCTAGCTACATAAAAATATTTGCAGACACCTGACAGTTAAAACTTAAAAACTCTCACTTTAGGAAGATTTTGAGATTATTTGACATTCGATTTTTGAGATTATGCAATATTATAATATATGTATGCACTCATATAATAATTATGGTAGAGTTTATACAGTCAGCATGTACTACTTGAATGCAAAATATTATTTATTCGAACACTGACATTTTATTGACAACAGATTTTAAAAAAAAGTGCACAAAATATTGGTTTTGTGAAATGCTATATTTGGAGGAGGGTAACATTTTTATTTTACGTCTTGAATGTAGTTCTGCCTGATATAAATGAAGAACACGAATCTCACTGCGTGATTTTTTTATTTTGGCCCATGCATAAACTAATTTTATTAGCTATAAATGATTTTTACGTTAAAACTGTTTGATGTTGCCTTTTACGCTGTTCTTCATACTCTTAAAAAAATTCAGATTTCACAGTACCATCATTGCAATGTTTTTATCACTGTATAATGCTAACATTTAGTTGATAATCTTCTATATTACTTAATAAAAAAAATATTGTGATGTTGTATTGTTGAAATAATATATAAATATAGCATAAATGTGCCTTTGAAACAGGTGCATAATTAGAACTATTTATTTCATTGTTTATTAGCTCAGCTGATTTCAGTCAACCAGTTAATTTTACTCAATTTTAAAAATGTTTAAAATTGAGCCCATACTAAATATATGATATTCGTCTGCTCACGCACATTGTTTGAGAACAAATCGAAAATATCTATTAAGTTATTGAATTTTGCTTTGAAAAACCCTATCACTATGCTATAAATAATTTAACAAATGTCTTGCAACTATTAAATAATAATTTATATAAAATAAATTCTTCTGGAAAATGTCCCGATAATAGGATTGTGTAGAAAAGCAACAATAATGTAAATTGGTTTTTTTTATGTGGATTTTCAAGAAAATCTCAATACTTAATATCCCAAATAAATGATTTGTTGATGCAAGTGTAGTAATGAATTACTCTTTCTGAAATTATTCTAACAAAAATGTACATTGCTAATAACATAATTGATATCAAACTCTAGTTACCATTCCAACATAAAAGTTTGGGCCATTATTTTTAACAAGACTGATTTTTTAACTTTTATAATTATAACATTTCATGTCGAGCTTTTGCCATTCTTGTACTTAAATAAAAAAACAAAATAATTTGTACCGTTGTTTCACTGTATGGATGAACTTGAGATTGAATAGTTCAAGAAGTTAAAATAACTGCGGAAAAATCGGACTCAAACTACGTGTATGTTTAAAACGCAGACCAAAAATAGTGATTTGCAGATAATTATTTTATAGAAAAGAAAACGAGCATGTTTTCAAGTAAAAATAATTAAGTTTTTTTAGTTAATTATTGCATTCCTAGAAACTATTAACTGGTGACAGTGCCACCTGTCACCATTTGCTCAATATGCTTGATGCAGACGATGCACAGAGAGAGAGTGTATGTGTGTGTGTGTGTACTGTATTACAGATATACTGCTAAATCAACACATAATGGATTTCTGTTTGAAGGCATGGATGTTTTGTTGTCTAAAATTCCCTCCCACCCAATCTGATCCTAAAACAGCGTAACGAGAGCGATTGGCTAACCACTAATCGTCTCCTAGCCCTAATCTTCTATCGCCTCCTCGAAAAAAAAGAGATAGAGCAACTGATTATCAAGCAGTTATCGTATGTTTCTGTTTTTTATCTATGAAGTAAAACTCGGCAAGTTCCACATAATTATATGTGCAATTGGACTCAAAATATCCAAAAAAATGACAAATATAAGTAACAGGTAATTCGCGATTTGCTGTGTTTTTCACAACTTTCTAGGACTTTGCGTTTTTGCAACACTAACCTTAAATGTGGAAAGTCTGGGATTGACGGTTGTAATCGGTCAGAACCAAGTGCCCCCTATTCAACGCGTGAATTCTCAATGTGCTGCTTTACGGTTGCGAGTCATGACACTTCGCCAAAGCACAGGGTAACTGTATTTTGAAAAAAGATGCTTGCAGCGAACACTGGGGTTACAGTGGTTTAATTTAGTCAAAAACTCGGAGGTGAGCGAACGGGCGGACCAGCCCTAGAAGGCCGCCAATGACTATCCATAAGATGTATTCGGCGGAGCTACGGAACACTGGAATGACCTGGGAGGAAGCAAAAAGGCTGGCGGGGGACAGAGAGCCTTGGAGGAACCGTGTGATAGCCATATGCTCCTAGTAGAGAGCGGAAATGGTTAAAAAAATACCTGTAGTGTACTTAGTGCTGCAATTCTTGGCGATATAACCGTATTCTATCCGTTTGCATTATAGGGCAAATAGTATTATAATACTTGCGGTTATTTGAGTTTTTTATTGTTAGAAACAGTTAACGCGTTAATTCTTGTAGCAATAACCCTCTTTTTTTAAATTCTAATATTACAATTGTATCCAGGAAATTTAATTCTGTGTTTTATTTATTAAAAGTAGAGGATCAGCAGGCCAATTTATAGCACACAGCTACGATATAAGATTTGAAAAGCGTGCATATTTTAAAATGTATCGATACCGTTTTTGGTTGCAGCTGCTATATTTCCATAAATGGAAGTGAAGCCCTTAAAATGACCTGAACTAAATAAATAATACAAAAATTTTAGGAATAGAGATTAAAAATATTTTTATCGTAATTTTTGTATTTCTGGGAGATAAATGATGATTTTTCGATAGTTGAGGTAGCTGCATATGCACGCACCATTTACAAAAGCAAAGTTTTAAAACAACTTAAGAGAAATTCTAAATGTTTAAAAGGTAGGTAGTGTGATCAACTGACTATTGAGAATAATTTCACAATCATATATTTTGTCTACCCTGGTGTAAAAATAAATTACGGCAAAGCCCCCTATACTTATCTAGAGGTTGTTATGGTTATGGCCAAATAAAAAAAAACCACTTTTATTAGGCGGAATTGTACTTGGTAGGCGAAATAACCCCAGTTGACGGGACATGACAACTGACCATAGACAATATACTATATGACTTACACCAAAAAAAAAAAAAAATAAACGTCATGAGTAAAGTTGTTAAAAATAGTATCATTTCTCATGCAATTTAAAACAATATCCTTTTTTATTTCGACTTTGATACTATTACTTCAATAGTTGATTCTCTGGCAAGTCGCTTTTCTTGCTAACTTTTTCAAGCTTTCGTCCTAAAATGAGTTTCCAGTGGACATTGATAGCCGGATTTCTGTATTTTGAAATCGCCCTTGTTATAATTCTGATCCTACCCATAGTGAATCCTAGAAGATGGCAGACATTATTCAACTCTAACCTTTTCAGAAGGTTTAATCAATATTCGTACATATATTTTTATGTGTTTCTTGGAGTCCTCACATTGTTCCTCTTCGATTCTATAAGGGAGATTAGAAAATACTCCAATTTGACCGATCATGTCACACTTACAACCGAAATGAAAGGAAGCATTCGGTTATTTCGAGCGCAGAGAAACTTCTACATAACATTTTTCACATTGTTTTTTTCGTTAATCATTAAGAGGCTCATAACAATTCTCGATGTTCAAGCATCCCTTCTATCGAAATCGGAGGCAATTATCAAAGAAGCCGAAAATGCAAAGGACCTGGCTGATAGAACTGTTAGAGACCATGAAAATTTGATAACAATCGAAAAGAAAAACCAAGAGAATGCTGTTAATACGTTAAAAGAGGAACTTGAAAATATGACGAAGAAGTATGAAATGGAAAAAATTATGTGTTCCAGTGTCCAGAGTGATTATGATTTGTTATCTAAAGAAATGAGGGCACTGAAAGGTCGCTTCGATATTGATCATTAAAGAAATCATTAATGTGTGCTATATTTTTTGATATTACAAGTGAAGTTATATTTATGATAAGCAAAAATGTGATATTTTTATATGACTGCATTTATTATTCTTTTAATAATTCAATATCTCTACACAGAAATATTAAGGATTTATTTTACATCAGCATCGTTTTTCCTTACCTTGCCATTTTACTAATTAGATGTGTTTTATATTAAGTATTATAGTAATCTTTACTCTACTCAAATATATCGCTTGCTCATGCTCATCACATAATATAATATGTTTGAAAACAAATCAAAATATTGATATCTACACTATATAATGTCTAATGAAATAATCAATTAAATCAAATTAGATAAAGATAAGATAGAAATCAAGCAGATATAGATAATAATATGAATTGACAAAAATCGAAAAAGGAATTCTATTCTTAGACTAGTTTGTTTTTTAAAATGTTTTCATTATTGTTCCGCATGGTAGTAAAAATGGAAAATTTTTGTAAGATGGATTTTACATTGTTATTAGGTGTGAATTGTTTTTATGTATGGTTTCAGGTAAAACCCAAAACAATTCCCCGACCCCTATAGACCATGGGATATTTTTGTACTCGCATAATATCTATTATGAATATCTGCATTCGGGAAATATTTTTATTACATTAAAACAAACTTATTCTTAACCCGTGTCAAAAGTTATTAATTGTATCACTTTAAAGGTCTGAACTGTCAATTCTTGATGGAAAGGAATTATATTTTAAAAATAAAACATGGCAAAATTTTACACTTTTAATAATATATATTATGTGGTGTTTTATAACTTTAGTAGAGAGAAATGATTATTTATGATATTGTTAAAAATCTATTCCTAATTAATGATTTTATAATCGATTATATGTTATTGCTGTAAATTTATTTATTCAATAAAGGAATAATGAAATATCAGATTCATGACTTACATTTGTTCTTTGTTAACCAAGGGGTTTATGCTCTGCCATCATTACATCTATAAGGCAAAAATCCGTAAAAAATGGAGGTGTAAGTATGGTCAGGACAATAATTATTGTACTGATCAAATATTCCCTTTTTGCTTTTTATGTAATTGCTATTTAAAAACAAAACAAAGAATAAAGTTTAATTTAAGACATCGACCGAGGGTGCTTGATGGAATTTCAATATCAAATTTGGATTATTGAGATTTTGTACACTTCCATGTATTTTGTCACTAACGACCCTGGTTTCGCCTTTCGGCATCTTCAGGTATTCGAGCGCACAAATGGACTCGAACTGACAGACAGTGAACAGTGTCTAACGTTTATATAGAAGATATAAGACGACAAATATTATTTACGAGATAAAATATAAGTCTAGGATCCACACTGATACCCCGATTTAAAAGTTTGAGAATCGCCTTAATCCTTATTTTGTAAACACCGCATTAACAGAGTGGCGAATTACTGCTTTCCAACTAATATTAGAATTACTAGTGATTTTACAATTTTAATAGCATTGTGGGTTTCGACGGGATGCAATTCGACGAAAGGATAAATATATACAATCATTCCACATTTAATGGCATCTGTTAGGTGATTCAACATATAGGATGTAGCAACGAGGAGTTTGGAAGATTCAGCTGTTCCTTCAGAATTGGCAAGGAATTTAACTGGGCTCTATTGATTTCCAAAATTTCTTTGAACCCTTATTTTCTCTTTGAGAAAACAAAAGTTCAATTGAATACGTCATCCAAACAATGATGTACGGCACATTTTGGGGTGCCACGGTATAGTCCTAATGATAGATTTACTTTAAGACATCGACTGAGATTGCTTGATGGATTTTCAATAACAAATTTAAATTGTTGAGATTTTGTACATTTTAATGTATTTCGTCACTAACGACCCGGGTTTCGCCTTTCGGCATCTTCGAGCACACGAATGAAGTCGAACTGACTTGTCAGTTCGAGTGCATAATACATGGAAATCTATAAAATCTCAACAATTCAAATTTGATATATTTACTGATGCCCACAACCTTTGTTTGCGACTCCAGATGGAAGATGAGGAATTATGTGTTTGTTTTCTAATTTGAACCGTGTTTTGACACATTTTTTTTTAAATCGATTGCATCCTTTTCACTAATAAACTTTTTACCACTTCTGTATATGTATATTCAGAAAACAATATTATTATAATCGTCACACTCACGTTATTTAGATTTATTAATAAAGTACATGCATTTTTCTTAGGAGGTCCAAAGGTTGGCTGACACTGTGTTAAACTAATCAATTTATACAAATGTTTAAGCAGCAACAATAAAAAGCGTTTGTTTTATTAGTATGGTAAACCCAGGTTACATCTACATGAAGTAGTAGGAAATAGATTATACAGAGCCATCTGAATTCTGATGACTCAGTTCAATACAAATTATTGAGAAGAAAAGAAACAAATATTTTTTCAGATATTTATTATACATTTCCAGTAAAATAAATAGGAGACAATTAAATATTGCTAAAATAAATCGACAATGTTGGTGAAAAAAAAGCTTCCGGAAATTGTTTAAATAGAAAACGTTGGGGGGGGGGGGGTATTGATTGAACAATTTTAAATAAGGGTCATTAAAAAATTATGTTTATTGGTTTGACACATATTTTTACGTTGTTTATGCAAAGGTTTTTCAAAATTATATATTGATTTTAAGGAATTTTGAATATTCCAGATGTAAAATGCGGGAAATAAAAATTGGTTTAAAATTAACAAAAATGAAATAGGACTGCTGAAATTGCAAGCAAATCGCGGGAAAAGTAACATCCGGGCACAAAAAATCACCAATTGACTGAAAGTTTCACTGTGTAATATTTCAAGTCAAGCTTTCGCCATTCTTGTAGTTCTATTCCATGCGTACAAAAAATTTGCTGTATTCGTCAGTTTATAATTATTGTTACAAATTAGTATAGCATGGCTAAGGTTGAAAATTGATATTCAGCCAGTAAGTTGAACCTCATCCGAAACTCGAATACTTTAGCTAGAATTGTACTGACTCACATAACAATACTGACTATTAACTGCCTTCTCAAATAGTCTCACACGATAGTAAGAAACCCTCATTCACAGATATTGTGAGATAAAGAAATTGTCATCAAAATAAAAGAATTATATCGGGATGAGAAAAGTAAAGAGATCTTTTTCAAATCCTTTCATAAAAGAAATCATAAACTAAATAAACTCCTGTGCGCTTTGCGAGAAGGTATCACATGTCTATTACGTAATCTGCGCACAGCTTCCCTGAGATGCTTCGGTTGAACAGGGCCTACTTCTCCTGATTGTTCCAGTACATCCAAAGCTGTAACAAAGTATTTTGAAATAGAATGAAAAACGTTTAACGATAGAACACCTTTTTTCATTGAATTATCGTAAATTGTCAAACAATCTAACAATAATTAGAATATATACATACCCTCTTCAACTACTTCTCCGACAAACACTTTGGCTATTCCTGACATGGCGATAACCACATTTTGTCCAACAGAACAACCTGTAATTGTTTGCATCAGTCTCTTAACGGAAGCTTTGGGAAATGCGGCCCGTCTATACATTTCGTATCGGTCTAGTTGTTCTTCAGTAAAATTTGAAACTAATACTCTAAAAACAATTTTATTTTTAAAATAAATTCATAGATATACAAAACAGCATGAAAGAAATTTTACATGTAAATATTACACAGCACTACAGTAAATATTTAAAATTATGAATAATTATACCATATGCGGATTGTCTGGAACATACAGCTGTATCTGTTTAATACTATATAGCATATGTGAACAAGCAAGATTTACAAAACTTTTTGGAATGAATTAAGTAACTTAAATATAGCTAGTCTCATTTCTCAAGACATATGGACATGAAAATGAATGATTTTTCACAAAACCGAAATAAATATTGACATGTCTTCGTTATACAAAAGTATACACCGAAGGCTTGACAGTATCAGCCATCTGTTGACAAATAATACACAATGTTAAATTTGAGTTATTGAGATTTTGTACATTTCCATGTATTTTGTCACTAACGACCAGGCTTTCGCCTTTCGGCATCTTCAGATATTCGAGCACACGAGTGGGCTCAAACTAAATCAAACAGACAGTTTATAACGATTATATACAAAATAAAATAGGACAAATCTTATCGCTGTGTCTAAGAAGTTAACTGAACAGATGCGTGAGGGGGTTTTTTTTAAATGCAATCCAAGAGATTCCAATTTCAAGTTAGGGTGACCATGGACCAATGTATTAGTATGGGAAATTCATTACTTTGATTGTTAATTTATGTTTAGTTTTGTTTGGATGCAACATTTTAATCCCATCATCCGCATCCGCATTGAACGTATGGTTCTCCAATAACAAGTAATTTGCAAATGTTGATGTATCTTTTTTAATCTAAGCGTCAGATTTGTTCTTAAAGTGGATTTTATCTTTATTGTTAATAAGTAATTTGCCTAACGAATTCCTGCAATAGAAGGCCGGTCTAACATCATCAGCGATTTGTTTTTTGATTTTAAGGCTTGTACAACATAAGTAACTGATTTTACGCCAGTACCTAGGTTGGTCTAAGTCTTTGGACAAGTTCCCGAAATATAACATCTTTTCTGCTAAAAAAGCAGAAAAGTTTAGCCACTTTAAGAACAAATCTGGAATTAATAAATTACAATATAGTGATTGCCAACACTTTTATGTGGATAAAAACAAACATACATTAGATATAAGAGTATCAGAACATTTAGTCGCGTTTAGATTAAAAAAAGATACATCAACATTTGCAAATCACTTGTTATTGGAGAACCATACGTTCAATGCGGATGCGGATGATGGGATTAAAATGTTGCATCAAAACAAAACTAAACATAAATTAACAATCAAAGTAATGAATTTCCCATACTAATACATTGGTCCATGGTCACCCTAACTTGAAATTGGAATCTCTTGGATTGCATTTAAAAAAACCCCCCTCACCCGCTGAAAAAGTGTTTGTGGTTAGAGGTGAATATAGCCAGAAGAGTTAATACACTATTGAATTATAAAAGTAGTCGAATTACTTACTGCATTTTCTCCCTTTCTTCTTCTTCAATCTCTTTTTTACTTTTTTTTTCTCTCTCCCTTTCGCTTATCATAGAATCATCAAAAGACTTATGTTTTCCAATAAATTGTGTTTTATAATCATCTTCATACTGTGGCATTATCTTATCGTCCTCGTTGACCATAAACGAAACAGACTTCTCGTCCTGTTCACATTTATCGGACATTTCTAAATCGTCAATGGAGTCATTTTGATTACCTAAGAAATATGAATGTTGGCCGATTAATAACTTAATAATTAATTAATTCTATCAACATAATGACAGAAGTTTTATTACCGAGATCTTCATTGTCTCTAAGCAAACTCTCTTCAATTTCTAACGGGACATCTTGAGATTCATCATTTGAGTCACTGTGCTGTAAATCACGAGCTAGGTCTTCATCTAAAACACAAACAGGTTCTTTATTTTTGATTTCCATGACTGATAGGTTAACATTTTTTAACCGCTTCGACACATAATAATATTAAAAAATGTCAGATTATTTTTAACGACGAATGTGTCTGTAACTCGTTGTTACAGGTATTATTATGTGGTTATTTTAACATAAAATATTTATTACTATTTTATATAATACAATATTTTCCTTACGTTTCAAAAAAATGGAATAAATTTTTGTACAAATTTGGATTATTGAGATTTTGTACACATCCATGTATTTTGTCATTAACTCAATAATCCAAATTTGATATTGAAATTCCATCAAGCACCCTCAGTCGATGTCTTAAATTATAAAATTTTTGTACACTAAATTCATTGAAAAGGGTCCTAATTTTAATGATAGATTTAATAAAGAAGTTTTAATTGATTCCCATGAATGATTATTGCACAACACAATACCATAAATTTAGCTTGTAAATGAAATTATTTAATGGTGGAAAATTTATATAGTGGCTTTGTTCAATTTTAGAATTTACTCAATTATACAAGAAGCTTATCATTAACAGTTTATTCAACACAACAGAAATGATACTGAAATACCTATCAATGAACTATAAATAAAACTTCTGTTTAACTAAAGACATAAAAGTTTATCAAAAATATTGATTCTAAATCTCTAAATCATCCAGGAATTTGATAAATATTCTTTACAACATGCTACTTTTTTTCTGCCTCAAAAAATACTTAATGCTGCTAACAATGCCATTCTCTAGGAAATTTAACGGCAGATGGGAATTTGTCAAAATGTAATAATTTGCGAAAAACGAAGTATTTTGTCACCTTCTTTCAAATTTTGGTCTATGGTTTGTTCTAAGAAGTTTTAACCGATTTTAAAGGCGCAACGACGATATATTATCTTGGTGACTTTTTCATAATGATATTTTATTCGTATTACGCATAAATTATAGGTTTCCTCGATTCCCATTTATGATAATTTGGCATTTTCCTATTCATAATTGAATTTCCTACAGAACTGCATTATTTTTAGGAGCATTTAGTAAATTTTCGTAGAGAAAAGGAGTATCATGCTGTAAAGCATATTTACCTAAATGGGACACACCAATAATTCAAAAAAAATATATGAATGAAATATGACAGACTTTGCTGAGTCTTTTTTTTTTTTTGAAGAGCTATCAATAAAAAAGGAAGGAACCTCTGAGCCTGCTTTCTTCCTCGTATGTTTCTGAAAAAGTGTCATCAATTTTACTGTCTTCACTCTGAAGATTATTATCATCAAATTTATCCATAATTTCCTTCAATAATATTGATATTACAACTCAATGAATCGGAAACTGCACTAGTACATAATATTATCCAATGCAAATACATCAACCAATATTATCTATGATGTCAACTGACATATAAACGTCAAAAGTTTCACAAAGCAAAACCATGTGCTGCCAATCTGCTAAATAAAATTGAAACTATTATCGGCTAGATAGCAACATTAGGGAATTCAATCCCGGACCCGTTTTATGAGATTTCGAATTTCACAATTTTCAATCCCGGGATTGGTCATTAAGCGTAATTTTATGTTTCAAACTAAGTGTATATTTAAAATAAAATTTGTGTCCATTTTTGTTTAAAAAAAAAATGTATTGTGTCAAAATTATCTATTTCTGTAGGTATACGGCAGTAACGAAATATTGGAAGAAGGGGGACCATAATACATACATGTATTAATTATAAAGATGTAAAAAAGATAAACAAGCCGGGCTACACGCTTAAGTTTATCAATATAATTTACAAGTATTTGATAGGTAGGGATATAAATTATTATTTAACTTTTACAGTGAATCTCGGGATTGTAAGTACTAGTAACAATGACTAGAATAAGTGTATTGCTGACAAAACGTAACATATTTAGTAGGCTCTTAAGTTAATAAATATGTACCGTCAACTTATTTTTAAACTCGGTTGGACAAAATGTTTGTTTATGATATTGTTTTCAATATGTAGTCAGTTGATCACACTGAACCTGTTAAACATCTAGAATTTCTCTAAGAAATACAAAGGTTACAATATAGATATTTTTACTTTGCATTCCATAATATGTCAACAATTAGAACGCACAAAAATATTTAAGTAAATTTAGTTTTAATTACATTAAATACGCCAGGCAGAGTTGTACCACAGAGCAAAAGAGGTGTTTTGAGGTTATCAATTCTTGGATAGGGTCATCAAAACATTTTTTTTATGTCAAAAAAAAATATTTTTTTTCCTATTATTTACTTTAACTAGAAACAAGAGATTGTAAGCCAGCAGTATCAAAGGAATTTGTTTTAAATGTGTGCTGCAATCTAGTGTAAATATTAAATCAAAAGCAGTGGAATGTGAAATTTGTCAAAAATTATTTCACTGGCGTTGTGCGGTGGTATAATTATTTAGTATTTTTTTTTAAATTTCAAGTTGCGTAGATACTTGAAGTTCTCGAAAAAATAACAAAAAATACAGCATAAAAAAATAATGGTTTCATAAATTATTTTATTGCCTAATTAATATGCTCATGACCTTGTCAGAATATGTGAACATAATTTATGTACAAAAATTAATTAATTATATCGCTTACACAACCTTTAGTGTAATTTCACCTAGCAAGTTTTGACGATGCAAAAACAATTAATTTAAATGATTTATTTTTTTGTGGTGTTATGAGTATTTTTTTACCTCATTGCTGTTATAACGTAATAGCGATAAGGAATTAATCGGATTTTTTTAATAATAAGTGGAATAACCTCACGCTAGTACTATTTCACCTACATGTTTATATCAGTAAAATCAATATATTAGAATGTAAATCGATAATATTTACCATTTTGAATAGCTGCAGTTAAGTGTATATAACAATAAAAATCACATAAAAATAAATTCTTAGAACAAAAACAATACAGTAAATGCATATAAACAACACACCATAGAAAAACTAGGCGAAATAACCCAGTTTGATAATACTACAATTTCAATACAAACGAAATATACATCACAATAAATTTTAATATTTTACTTTACACAATAATTGTTTGGTGTGGTCACGACCAGTTATGAACCGTTGAATACACCCACTCACTGAAAGAAACTGGTCCTGATGATAGTATAAAAACATAGAATAACTGAGTAGTACAAGTAATGTTTTATTGTACTAACTAAAATAAAAGGGATTTTTTAATTAAAATTTTCAATATCCCAAATAGGTCAGAGATCATTATAAATTATAACAACGGCACTTAGTGCATGAATTCTATGGTTTCTTAGTAATCGATATTATTCGACTATATATGTTAAAAACAATCTAACAATAGATGACTTTGACACAGTACGATGAACCAAAAAATATCAGCTATGATCGATGATCGATGACGTCAATACGCCTTTATTTCACTGTCTTCTTTGCTAAGAGCAGACCAGGGAGTCTATACGGTATTATATGAGATGATTTTTCTTCAATCCATTTACAGTGATCATTTTATCATTAACATAAAATAATAGCAATTTTATTTATTTAAAAATATTATTATTTTTAAAAAAGATTGACAACACTGAAGTTTAATATGTAAACCATTTGACGGCAAAGGTCAGTTAAATCTAATCAGTTTGTATTTTAAAAAACCAGACATACATTGCTTCTAGTGGAGCAACCTCATCATCAGGTAATAAAAATACAATAGTTTTAATATGTATATGAAATCTAAATCCAAAATTTGAAGACTTCGTATTTTATATTATTGGGGAATTATAACTATAAAAGTAATAAATCATATAATCATTGAGTACTGGGGTATTTCGAATAGATATAATATTTCAAATATTTCGATGTAAATTGATGACTTTAGCGTACTTTTCTATTCCTTCTGAACGGTGTTGGTTGGTATTCATTAGACACAGTCTTTTAGAAATTTATCACTCCGATTTTATCTTACACACCAACTCCAATAATTATTTGTGTAATGTTTATCGAGTTATGCTAATTTATCCTATGTTAATTATTATTTAGACGTATATATGCAGTATATCAACGAACACTGTGACAAATATTCTATTTCTAACGCATTGAAGGCCGTCGACTCACATGCGTATCTTTGGTAGTGTTTATCGATTAATTACAATCGAAAATAGTATATTTGAAGAAACAAAAAAATAGCAAGGGTCGGTCGTTTTTTTAGAATTGATTATGATTCATTATAATATTGCAAACAATACTAAAATTGAAATCACATTCATTTCTAGGAACATGCCTCTTTCCGGTAGTTGCCTTTTTAATTCTGAAAAAATTATGGTAACATTATTAATATACTTATTCGGACCGATTTACATAATATTATAATATTTAAACAACTTACATACCAGTGATAACAGGCTGCAAATTTTAAATACGGACCATTGAATATAGATAAATTACTTTCTTAATACATTTGAACAACACCCCAAAACTTTTGCTGACCAACACACTTAATTGCAAGACCTGTTTTTGTTTTACTTCCTTTCCGTGTTTGTGGGATTTTTTCTTCAAGTAAAATACTGTAAATTGTGTTAGAATAGTGTGTAATTGTATTTTTTTTCCTTTTTATAGTGCGTCATACATTATTCATATTTTTATCGTTATCTGTCACTTAGACCGCGGCATTGCGATTCAGTGTAAACCTGTTTAAAATTCCTAACAATATTAGTTAATTCCCAAGTTTGATTCCTGATTAATGCTTTAGAATTAAAAACCAAGTAACCACTAAAAAGGCAATTAACGTGAACATAGCAAAATATGATACAACCCATCTGAAGTGGGCAAAACAAAATAACTTGTCACACCCATGGGTGCACACAGGGGGGGGCGGTACAGTAGATCCGGACCGCCCCTAGGATTTGAAAATATTTATATTTTTTTTTCTCCATGACTTACCTTCGCCAAACGTAATACAGAAGGGATTCGTATTTCTATTTGTCACCACTGTATTGTTTAAGCTCCTCAAACACTGTCAAAATATTGTGTATTTGCTAAATTTTCATAGACATTTTTTGGTGCTGAAATCGTACGTGACTCATTTCTGCGGATACTGTTTATTTGACAGTGTTACAAAACTCCTCAGGCCCACTGCCTCAAGATTTTTGTAGGTTCCCAAATCATGGGTTGCGACCCCAAACCTTTCTGTGAACAGCAAAGAGCTTTAAATGTAGAGTGAACTTGATTTTTTTTTACTATAATATATTTTTTATTGATAATCGGTATCATAATCGGGATTAGAACTTACGATAGTAAATATAAAAGAAGCTTTAATGTAGATAGATGTGAGATTATGTGGTAGAAGTAGCGATTTGTTCAATTCGTAAAAAATACTGAATTTTTTTTAGTTCCCTTTTTAAGTTATTTTAGTTTTCCCATAAATTTTAAATAAAACAACTCTCTTAAAAATGCGACATACCTACAACTGGTATGTGGTGACGGTCGTCTTCCTTATGTTTTGAACATGTAGAATAAAGTAAATAAGTTTGGTTCTTATTATAATGAGGACCGACAAATTTTTAAGTTCCGTCGCTGATTTGGATGTTTTATCACATCGTCATTTTAATCGCCGGATTCAAGCTGCCGAGTAAGTAGTTAAGTAAATTATGAAAAAACGGTATGCGAATTTACTTTTCTTATCACAAAATATAGACCGTAAAAAAATTGTCGGCTGAACCACTCCTTAACAAAAATCTTGTGTACCCCTGGTCACGCCTATAATTAACCGCTGCAGATTACTTAATAGTATATTACTTTATGAGATTACCCTTAAAACGTTACATGTTTATTATCCTGTTTCAAAATAGTTAGGTGGGAATAATTTATTATTATGCACGTAAATGCACTCGATTGCTTGCCAGAAATTAAATAATTAAAAATATTTAATTTTAATCAAAAATATTACTTCAGAAACTCACTAATTCTCCGATGCATGTGATTTTTTTATGTACGTAATTATCATTATCTAATAAATCGAAATTCATTCTCTCATTGTTGTGACTACCTATATCATTACCTACCAAAAACCAAATTGCATAAAGACTGAAGAGGCTCTTGTGTCTATGGTAATGTGGCGAATTTTGGTGAAAAATACGAACGATAGGTTTTGACTTACGTGTGCCTGCATTACAAAACAATAATTACAATATGAGTAGTTTATTGAAATTGCCAACCGTGTTGGCTCGAAACGCTGGAGCTTTGGTAAGTATATGATTATAAAGAATATAATTAACCGTGTTTCCTGTCGATATAATTGAAATTGTGCAGCTGCCTATAATAATATTATATAATATAATTTCCACCTGCATAGTGTTTTCACTGAATTCCTCTTGTTAGTATTCTTACTATTTTATCGCCTTTTATAATATGTTATTTATAAACCGGGCCAATTTTTCACCTATTATGTTCTCATTGACATGGCTTAGCTAATCAACAAACCTCGCAAGGCTATTCTTGATAATTTTTATTTGTTAAAAGAAGTAAAAGTAAAATTAAAATATCCATTTCATCAAAATGTATTAAAGAAGTTCCCAGAATTTCTTTAAACGTCCACCTGGTTACATATGCTAGTCTAAGCGCTTGTGATCAAACTGCAGATGTGTTTTTCAAAAAAGCAACAGAAATTATTTTGATTAAAATGAAAAACTGTTTCAGGTTAGACCATTGTCAGCATCCAGAAACATTCATTTGAATAGTTCCGGTAACAATGCTGAAGCTTCAGCTAAAGTGAATAGTGATGCCATCTCAAAGGCGTACAATGTCATAGATCACGAATTCGATGCTGTTGTGGTGGGCGCCGGTGGGGCTGGACTCCGGGCGGCATTTGGACTTGTGCAAACTGGATTTAAAACTGCCCTCATCACTAAACTTTTCCCGACTCGCTCGCACACGGTAGCAGCTCAGGGAGGAGTGAATGCAGCATTAGGTATTTAATTAATTCGTCTGCCGCGAGAAACAGCAATGCGTAAGATAATTACTTATCAAATTTTACTGTAAAGTCAAGGTCAGAGTCATTTATTGACTGTGTATTCAGAATGCAAATTTTCCCACACAATCACATTTTCCTATTTCTACAGAATAATCAAAGTATTAAGTGTAAATTTATTGTATAACTAATCACAATCAATTTGAACGGTATGTCTGTATTTACATATTTTAAAAGATCCCATATTTAAGCAATAAATCATCAAAATACAAGCAAAAAATATATAAAAAACTGCTCTTTACCATATATTGAACAAATAAACAAAAGATCACTGCTTGAAATGTGAAATAAAAACAACACCAAAATAGCCAAAATCACATTGTTTTGGATTATTGCATTCATTACACACTCACATCTCGATAGATCACAAACGTTTTGCAGAAAAACTGGTTCAAGTAAATGGATAACAAATTAAAGACCGTGAGATACAGGTTGCAAATAATTTATTGGTGTTACAACTACATAAAATGTCAGCAGATGTGAATTTAAACCTGACCAACATTTAAATTCTCAGCATCATTTGCAAAATATATATCTTCACATGATTTGAAAAATGTTCAGAAGGATAATGAAAGTTGATAAAACTGTTCAATTTCGATGACTTACATTTCCCTCTTTGATATTTTTCAAATATAGATACGTATTTTGCGATGTAAACCAACAATATGCTTTATATTGTCTACTTGTGTTTTTATTGAGTTTTTTTTCCAAGGCAACATGGAACCTGACAACTGGTTGTGGCACATGTACGATACTGTCAAAGGTTCTGATTGGCTAGGAGATCAGGTAATTAGAATGATAAAAATAATAATACAAAATTAAAACTAAAACACTGCTCCTATGCTTGAATCATTATGTCTTATATTTGTATGTCCAATTATTACAATTATAAATTATATATATAAATATGTTATATTATAATTCGGTATCTACTAAAAACATTTTAGAAAATTTTAAAATTGTTGAACTGCTTGCTTTTTGTTTTTAATGTTTTTGAAATGTTTTTAATATATTTTAGGATGCCATCCATTACATGACGAGAGAAGCGCCGATGGCTGTCATCGAATTAGAAAATTATGGAGTTCCATTCTCTAGAACGCCCGAAGGAAAAATTTACCAGAGAGCTTTCGGTGGCCAATCTCTTAACTTCGGCAAGGGCGGGCAAGCACATAGATGCTGCGCAGTAGCTGACAGGTATTAAATTATGTCATGCAGGAAAAATAGCCTTCAATTATACTTCAGACATTGCAAGGTAGAGGAAATGTTAGTAGCTTAATTTATATTTTAATTCCTTTTCAGGACGGGTCATTCTATGCTGCATACACTTTATGGTCAATCCCTTCGCTACAACTGCAACTGCTTTATCGAGTACTTTGCTCTCGATCTAATTATGGAAAATGGTGTCTGCAAAGGAGTCATCGCTATATGTCTGGAAGATGGAACCCTCCACAGGTCGGATTGCTTTTTTCAATGTTTGAATACAGTTCAGCAAGGGCCATGAACTCAAAGGTTTCGAGTCGCTCCTGAGTGACTCGTGAGTTATACATGATATTTGACAATCCCTGTGATAACTAAACAATTTTTTGTTTAGGTATCGCATTGTGTCCGCAAATATGTTAGGGTTTTAAACCCCTCTTACTATAATTTACATACATCCCTGGTTAGAAATACGTGTTCAGGGCTAATTAAAATCACTGTCAACTGTATGCTGATTTATTTGTGTAATGTTAAAAATAATACTTTTTAAAATTTAGTAAGTCAGACTCAGAAAAATAATTTTGGACAGCAGAACTATATTCGATATACAGCAAACTTATTTCTTAAAGAGAATAATAAATTGGAAGAAATAGTTAGGTCATCATTTTCATTAACGATTCATTCCTATCCACCCATCACGCACTGTTTACTTGTAGATTTATTTTTATTTTAAAGAAACATCAATTATATTTGATGCAAGACTAGTTACTTGGATTATTATTGTTCAAAAATCAAATCTGTGGTTATATGAAGCCACCATCAATCAATATTTTATCAGTGAATAATATTTATTTGAATCACTTCAGAAGAATAATATATGTGTTGTAATTTCATCAATATTATAATGATTAAAATTTATAAAAAATGTTCCATGTAGTAGAAGAATGTTGCTTGTAGATTCCTCGCAAAGAACACTGTTCTGGCAACTGGAGGAGCTGGCCGTGCATACTTCTCATGTACTTCTGCTCACACTTGCACCGGAGACGGCTCTGCCATGGTCAGCAGAGCTGGTTTGCAGAATCAAGATATGGAATTTGTGCAGTTTCACCCTACAGGCGAGATGAAATACTATTATCTTTCAATAATTCAAACAATATATTTATAGATATTGTTCCGTATTAACTATTTAAAAATACATAATGTTGTAAGCTGAGATACCTTGTCTAAATAGAACATAATGTTATACACTAGATATAATATTTGTACATGAGATTTGATTCCTTAGATAAGTATTAAATCTGTAGAAATTGTGTGTTTGAATTAGGTTGTTTAATAGGTTTTTTAATATACAGGAATCTATGGGGCGGGATGCCTTATAACAGAAGGTTGCAGAGGAGAAGGTGGATTTCTGATCAACGCCCAAGGTGAAAGATTCATGGAAAGGTATGCACCGGTCGCTAAAGATCTCGCTTCACGTGATGTGGTCTCCAGAGCCATGACTGTGGAAATTAAAGAAGGCAAGCTCATGAAATCATCACTGTTATAAAAAAATTAAATAATGAATATTTGTAATTACGGCTGTCTTTTTTATGTTTTGTTTTTTAACCAGGAAGAGGTTGCGGACCGCACAAGGATCATGTTCATCTGCAACTCCATCATTTGCCAGCAGAACAGCTTCATGCTCGTCTTCCTGGTATTTCTGAAACTGCAATGATATTTGCCGGTGTTGATGTTACAAGAGACCCTATTCCTGTACTGCCCACCGTCCACTACAACATGGGTGGAATTCCAACAAACTACAAAGGACAAGTAAATCTTTTTTTGTTAACACTTTTAATTGTAGGATTATAAATTATTGGCATATCTTTGTGATTCTGAGATGTAGTGATTGTATGAGTGTCACTGAAGACAATTAACTGTTACAGGTTGTAGAACACAAGAATGGTGCTGATAAAATAGTGAATGGACTTTACGCCTGTGGTGAGGCCGCTTGCACTTCAGTTCACGGAGCAAACAGACTCGGAGCCAATTCACTTTTGGATCTTGTCGTCTTTGGAAGAGCTTGCGCTCTAACTATTGCTGAAGAAAACAAACCGGGCGACAAGGTTGCTCCGTTCAAAGAGGTATTGTAAACACCTTTAAATTACAATCGATTAAGATCGTAACAAATCTTATGTTACGTTCAGTATATAATTGACTCATATAATGCATAAAAGTTTACGCAGAAAGATCAGCTTTGCGGATTTACGTTATCATAAAGGATATCTTCGTCTATCTAATATTGTTATGGCCTCTATTTCTTTTTCAAATTAATTGTACAAATCTTCAAATGTGATGTTGGACATTTAAACTTTCTATCACTTGATGTTTAAATTTTTCAGAATGCTGGTGAAGAAAGTGTTGCCAACCTTGATAAGGTACGTTTTGCTAAAGGATCAATTAGCACTGCTGATTTACGGTTAAAAATGCAGAAAACTATGCAGGAACATGCTGCGGTATTCAGGGATGCTCCCACTCTAGAAGAAGGTAGGAATTTAGATCCATTGTATCTGTAAAAAAAAATTTAATCGATTACTGAATGTGTTTTGATTATATTAATTATTCTAATAGTAATTACCTGCTTATTAGGATAATTTCACCTTTAGTCAATGTTCAATAATATTTGCTGTTAGTCTTTCACGTAGTGTGAATATATTTATAGATTTTTATTGTGGCAAGATATTAACGGTGCAAAGTTCATTATTGACATTATTTTTATAGAAATTGTCCGAAACAGTTTTTTATGTTAATGATATAATTATGTTTTTACACTATGTCCATAGGTTGCAAGAAAATGGCCAACGTATACAAAGATATCCATGACATTAAAGTTACCGACTCATCGATGATTTGGAACTCGGATTTGATCGAGTCTCTGGAACTGCAAAATTTATTAATTTGCGCCAGACAGATCATCGAAGGAGCTTACGTACGAAAGGAAAGTCGCGGAGCTCACGCTCGGGATGATTTCAAACTGCGCAGTGACGAATATGACTACACCAAACCTTTAGATGGACAGGTAGATGTCTTACGTAATATTTATTTTGTTTTACTGCATTATACTTGTTGACTCACTATGCTGGGCATGTAGCCGAGTGATCGACGTCGTGGCTTCGGTTGCGGTGTTCACAGGATGGAATCCCAGCACGGACAGTGTCAGAAAATGATTTTTAGAAATTGATGTATTTGTGTTCAAAGGCGTAGATATCCGTGATCTCTTTATTTTCTTCTACTCACCCAATTAACTAACTGCTGAGTGAGCAGTTCTCGTGGAGCAGCCTCTGTTGAGATAAGCTCCATAAGGAGTCTGTATTCTCCACATTAAAAGCAGATAAGGTTACAAAAACAAAAAAATCTTTATTAATATTGGAGAGCATAAGAACAGATGTAGTAAGACAGCACTTTTATTGAAGGTGTTATTTGTAACAGATACAATGTTTTTTATCCATACTACAACGAAAACTAAAAGTCAGTATTCTTAAAAATTATATTACAAAGTATATGAAGCTCATTTTTCGTAAATTAATCACAATATGTTTTCTACTGTCACGACTCGCCTTGAGAATATGAAACTGAGTAGTCTCAAATGTTGTGGAATATTTTTACCACCTCTATTCAGTTAATATTCTATGTTGATATTTATGTGATAACTCCTGAGTTTCAGGGTGTCATGAATCTGAATTTGAATAAACATTTTAAACTGTAAACTAAGACCGATTTAACCATTTCTTCTTCAGGCACTCGTACCATTTGAGAAGCATTGGCGAAAACACACCGTTTCAAATGTGGAAGTCCAAACTGGAGACGTAAAACTCTCGTATAGACCTGTCATCGACAAAACTCTCGATCAAAATGAATGCAAAACTGTACCACCCATAATTCGATCGTATTAATTTCCTGAGCATTATACACTCATGTTTTGTCATGCATTATTAATTGCATAATTTTTGTATAAATTTTCTCTTTTAAATTATTTTTTTGCATTATATAACTTACCCGTTCAACGTTAAATCAACTTAATGCCCATTAAATTAGGTACCCTACAAAAATCATTAACTATAGTCTAAAAAATTATCGAAATTGAACACGACAGTTTACACACATCAGCTCGTACATAATAATGTATTATGTTATTCAATATTGATTTAAAAAACAATTTAAGTGAATATTTATTACTAAAAATTTTGTAAGGCATATTTTTCAGTATTTATCTTCAGTATTAAGATGGGCGACACCTATTCTTAAATCAATGCATTGCCTGGACCAAAATAACCAATTTGATTTAGTTAATCTTAACTGCAGTTCAAAATAGCTTTTTACATCTTATTCATACGAATCATAATATTCATAATATGATCATAGACTGGTAGTTGATAATGATTTTAATTTATACAGTCGTGAAATTTACAAAGCTCAATAATAAACATTTCATACAGTGATTGGGCAGTAAAAAATATTAATTTCTTCACCTATTTCACATTGAGTTAAAAATATGTGCAATAACTGAAAATGTTAATAATGATTAAACACTTATTTTATTTACTCATTTTATACTTGGAGAGTTCAAGAAGACAGACAGACTTTCGCAGGCAATGAAATATATTATTTTGAATGCTGATTCTCTGAGCTGACTCCACTCAATACAGGCAGTAAAAAAAAAGTAGACATTCACAAGTGGACTAATGAAATATTAAATGTATGATGGCACATAATTTTACTCTTAATAATTATGTATGCTTTAACCATTTAATGGAATTTTTACACTTACATTTGAAAACCAGTCTAAATGTAAGTTTAAAACATATAACAGTCTGTTTTTCCTAGTGTGATACAGACGGATAGAGGGACGAGCTTAAAAAAGTAAAATTAAAAAAACTGTCCACTGTATGATGAGTGAAACGGATTAAATCAGTAACTAAACTAATTGTTGCAACATATTATTTTCAAGAAATATTGCTGTGATATGACGTAGACACTTGCTTGATGGTCATTTGAAATCACATTTGTACAAGTAAAAATTTTGTAGCTACTGAATACATTAATGTCAATCCTTTCACTCAAATTTAAAATATAAAGCTTAGTCGTAGGATAAAATACCAATGTTTGATTGTCATTTCGGCTTCACGCCATTGTCAGAACTATGGTGTGAAGCCGAAATAGCTATCAACTAACTAATAAAATTTTGTAGAACTGAATATTTTGATGCTTTATTCTATTTTAATGGAGTTCTACCAGGTAAATATAAAGTTTGGTCCCTAAAGAAAAACCTGGTTCAATTTGTTTGATTGAATAAATGGTTAAATATATGCATTTAATGTAATATGTCCATGATATATTTAAGCAATTACATTGTTCTTAATAAATTTAGCAACTACTTAATGATATAGTGATTTATGTGGATATAACAAAATTTAGTAATATGTATGCACAAGTCGTATAAAAATTATTATTAGTAGTGCCATCTGTTGATGATTATTGTGGACTATTACTGATATAGGAAATTTTATGCTGCACAAGATGAAACGAATTTATCAAGAATGTCTCTGAATTTATCTGAAGGTTAACAATGGTTGTGATGGCATAACATCTTAAAAATAACTATTTAAACTTATCGCTTATCTTACTTTATCTCAAAATGCGCTGATATAGCAATTTTCTGTTTAATGTAAAATGAATGTATTTATATAAATTATATCAATCATATTGTTTTATTGTCTATAATAGTTTAATATTATTACATATAAGTGAAGTAAATGCATTTTCCAAAAATGTGTCGCATGTTTTCTTTTTTCATATTCAAAATATATTATTCATAATGGGAGTTGGAAAGGCATTGTATTATTTCAGATAAGCCAGAGAAGAAAGATAGTAGCAGAATAATACTTCATTGTATAAAAAAAAACGACAGTAAAATGTTTATTTTGTTTGTTTGCTAGATAGACAACAAATAAAATTCATATCAGAATTGATAAACAAATAGTTGACCAATTGGTTTTGCAAATCTTTACGGCAACTCAAATAATTTCGACATGTTGTAGTTTAATTGAGTCTTGACTAGTGTGTATTTAATACTATTCTCAAAATCTTACATATGTGTTATCTCGAAGAGTATTTGCCAGATATACTGCCAATGTGAAACAGTCGAGTGATGTTTCATCTAAAGGATTTTTTTGAAGTAGGCAAGGCAGGATATTTATTGTCTATAGCTTTACAATGATATACATAACTACTTCCTCTGATGCACTGCACGTTCTAGCAGACGTTTTTACCGTTTGACCTCTGCGTACAGATCTACACTGCCACATAGTTCTTGTTCAAAAACTTCCACTTAGATTTTTTTGTACATTTGTTCCTTCCTTACACTGCCATTCCGATGCTAATTTGATTTTGTACATTTGCATGGATTCAGTTATATACAATATAATATCCACTGCTTTGCAACATTTTGGGGTCTTCTATAAAACAATCATCAATTAATCATTTGTTTAAATATATAAATCTATTTAAACCAACTGATTTTCAACTTTAAACCAATTTGTTACAATGAAAGAAATAGTTCTAATACAATAAAATTGAAGTACAAAACCATTCGTAAATTAATATCTTAAGGACTTAATTTATCAGAATATTTAAACATTTATGACTACGAATGAATGTCTGTAATTTCTTCGCCAAAATCGTAAATGCATAACAATAACTTATTTTAAAATACATTAAAAGCGGATGAAAACAAGATTGACGCAACATTTGTGACGGTGTTATTTTGATAGCTATGATCCATTGTCCTGATAATTAATGACGAAATTATAAATTTGTTAATATTTTTCAAATCAGTATTATCGATATTTGTTCATAATATATTTTTTTTAATAATACTCAAAACTACCTACACATGTTTTTGAAACATTAAGTCATCTGTTGACAAACTATCCCCGAAAAACTGCGAATAGCTGAGATTAAGCGAGCCCCTTGTTAACATATTGGCAGCCCACCGCTACATAGGAACGAATCTCTGCATCAAATAAACAAGTTCGTCAATGCTGAACATTATTTACCTGCAAATTGTTTTATCGATGAAAACCCTCTTTAACAATAACAAGAACTTAATCACTTTTAAGGTGGTAACTGTCAATTCTTGGTGGAAATGCATTATATTTTAAAATAAACAAATTTTTTCATACTACGTCTTCATGTGTATAATGATCGGAACCGGTTTCGCTCATCGCGAGCATTACCAACTAATAAAAATTAAATCACAACAGGGCTATTTATATAAAATTGAATTTTAACAATTACAAGGTACATTAAACAGTTGGTGAACTATGACAAGTAATCAAAGAAATTATAAGGACCTCTTACAAATCAAAAATACTAATCTGAAATAAAAAATTAAGCCTCATTAAAAATCAATTATCTGAAAAAAATATAAGTTGAAAAATAATTCATAAATATTCATTAGCCAAAATAGCAAATGGGAAATTTTAAAAGAAATTTGAACCACTTAAAATTTTTTAATCACAATTAATGAAATATCTAATTTACACCAAACAGCACATGATAAATTGGGAATGAAGATCGGTCAGGAGCATTCAAAAGATATCTGAAAAAGAAATTTTAAGACACCATAATAACAAACAAAATTTAAAGAAAAAAAAATTGATATAATTAATGTGCATAGATCCATGAAACGGATATAATAGTGGCGAAGATGCGAAAATAAATAGTTTGTTATTCCAAAAAATTTGAATTAGGCTGGAATTTGTATCTATTTATTTCTAATATTTCTTGTTTATCTCATTTTAGAGCACTTCTGATCTGAAATCTTACACGCAATACAAAAGTTAAGGTTTCTAGTAGCGTAATATATTTATTTTTAAATGACAATTACAATACATGGCATGAGAGGACCCACTGAAGATTTTCGGTAGAGACACGAGAAAGCATAGCGCATATCGAACTCGTCAAGAATGGGCGAAGTTTGTTGGAATTTTAGAGTAAACCAACCTGAATTGTTGAACAAAAGCCTCAGTAATAGACTGATTACCATTCATTACACTATCATCGAGAGACGTGGATAACAGCTGCGAACCAGAAAGTTTTCGGGTTTCAATTAACCAATCTTGTTAAGATATAATTTAAGACATCGACTGAGGGTGCTTGATGGAATTTCAATATCAAATTTGGATTATTGAGATTTTGTACACAAATTTATTAAGATATATTTTATTATCATTATGACAGCTGTCTTCTGAAAAAATCAGAGTACAAGTGTTTCGTGTGAAGCAGACTTATATTAGTTTAATCTTTCTGACTTTTTTTAAACCATATCCGCTCCCTATTCGGAGTATATGGCCATCACACGTTTCCTCCAAGTTTCTCTGTCCCCTGCCAGTTACCTCCCATCCCAGGTTATCCCAGCGTTCCGTAGCTCCGCCGAAAACATCCTATGGATGGTCATCAGTGGCCTTTCGGGGCAAAGAACGGAACCTAGAAGAGACAGGCAGTATTCAGGCTCTTCTGGGGCATCCGCAGCACTTGTCCAACCTGGCTTGGACACGTGCTGCGGATGCCCCAGGAAAGATTTAAGAAAAGTAAGAATTTCACATTAATCTGGATTCCCTGATATTTGCATAATGATTAGGTACCGTTTCTTTAAATAAAATTTTGAATAAACCTTCATTACTGTACAGTCCGGAAATTGGCCAAGTACTTATTAATTTCTATTGAATTAGATAATGTATTTATCTCATGAAGAGTCCATTAAATAGTAATGATAAAATATATAAACACTGGCAGAATAAAATTAAAAACAAATAAACAAGTATTTTTTACTTCAAGGCAAACATTGGCAATAAATTATAAGCACACAGATAATCATTAATTTCATATATTTTTTAGGAACATTTAATTCAACAAAATAATAGCGAGAAGAGATGTCTGCAAGTCTCAAGCAAACGAATATGATGAAATTCATTTTTAATATTATTGTTTTAAAGAAATGATTATAAGTATTTAGGTTAGTAAGTCAGTAAGACGTAGTAGTAAAAAGCGACGATGGACCTGGTTTTTTACCATTATTTCCATAAATAAAACTTTATGTCCATCCGATTTACCTATGTAACGTATAAATGTAACATAGGTTTTATCTTAAGTAACATAGTAGATAAAATAATATCACAGTTTTGTGACCACCAGAACATCTTAAGTTAGTTTTTTATTTTATTCACTGCTAATATAGAAAAAACAAATATGTCATACGATAAGCATTTTGATTACCTTTTGTTGCATGACAAAATAAAAATATAATATTGATTTTTCACAATAGAGGGCTTTTTTCTTCTGTAAAATTGACAAAATGTTGGTTCAGATGTTTTGGGTGTTAAACATATTTTTCTTCCCACTATTAATTACAGTATGTAGTAGATGATGAGGGTTTTTTTTTCAATTAAAATGTTTGAGGAATAAAAGTAAAACTTTTTTAACCTTGTCTACCTCAAGAGATTCTCTCTTCGACGTATTCTACTTTAAAAAATGATTTTCAAGAAAGTTCTTAGAACAATTCATCCAAAATATACCAAAAGAAAAAGCGTTAACCTGTATTTTTACAATTCAAAATTCAATTCAATAAAAGTACTATGTAAAATACCATAATTATTTGTAATAAACTAAACAATTGATTCGAAGAAAGAGAAATGTTTGGGTTTTAGATTTAAAAGAAATTTCTATATAATGACGATAGATATTTTACTAATATTTGTTATATGTTAATCTTCGTGAAAGCTCGATTCCAGCGATAGCAAAATATATCTGCTTGTCTCTATAATATTGCAGCTGCCAAAGGTCAGTTTAACAGGCCACGTCTATTAATTAATTTTCAGCGATTTTTAATGGCACACGATTGTATGACCCACATAACAGAATAACTATTTATTTAAATTATTGTAACCATTGCAATTTAAAAATCAAGACACATCTTTCAAACAAATTGCAATTAATTTTTTCAAATTAATTCATGTTTAAATTTGGATATCTTGAGAATTTTTGAAAAATCTCTCAGTGAAATTAGTATCTCATTTTTAATTAACACCAACGCTTTTTCCTTTGAGACCAGACAGTTCATACAATCTGTTTCTTGGTGACCCCACCCGCTTCTAGTGATAACCTCCTTTGTGCTGATTTGAAAATTGTTACTTATGCTGGAATGAATACTCCTACAGCATAAAATAATAATCATTAATAAAGAACCATTACGCATTTATTTATGTAACAAAAAATATTTTTTCGAATACTTTCCAAATCAGCGCTCATTTTCATGAAAAAAAAAACACTTATTATTTAGTAGCCTCTGAAATAGTTTATTATTTTTAGCCTTTATTTCAATATTTTTGTTTCAAAATGATCTTAGTAATTCAATTTACATCATTCTATTATGGAACTAAAAATAATGAAACTAGCTCGGGAGTTTCACAATGAAATGGTCAGACATATCTTCTGCATTTATGTAATAAAAACTTGATTTCTATTAAACAGCGAAAGGATCCAGATTATAAAATGTATGGACGTACAATGAATATTTCCTGGGACAATGACGAGATTTTAAGACGAGTCAGTAAACCGATTCAATGGCAAAGAAGAGAAATAAAAATTACAGAGGGCAACAGAGGCATCCGTAAAAATAAAAACTCTTGACTACGCAACCTCCACAGCTTAATGTTCTATGTGCCAGAGATCTTACACGATTTGAGCAGGATGGAGACACTAGCGATTCTGTTACCAAACTTGAATATAAGATAGCATCAACAAAAGAGGGTGTAAAATTTATAGATTAATAAATATGTGCGTATGCATAAATTAATATAAATCTCTCATGCTAAATCTCTATTAGTCTAATCTGAACGAAAAATGCATATATCTTATTATTGGAATAAAAATTAACAATGCCACATACCATATAGCATTTCTGTGCGATATTTAGGAGTATTAACTTGAAACATAAGAAGTTCCATGTGTCTAAAATTAAAGATACAACGGTACCTACATTAATTATTGAATGATTTGTATTTGCATCACTGACAATATTACAAACTCAAAAAACTGTTGCGATAATAAACTGTATGCGCCTGCAAAATATAATAATTACACTCAACTGATGAAATGTTCTTCAATAATTTCTTCACATCTTCCCTAGAATAAATAATATTATTATTTATTACCCATACTTAGTAAGCTCAGCGTGCGTGATATCAGGTACTTTTCCCCATAGAAATGTTTATTAGATACGCTACAAAGGTCTTGTGCATTAATATAACGAGATAAACTAAACAGCCACAGTTGAAAATTTGACCTCTCTGTAGATACACTGCTCTGCGAATGTGAACACGCATGCTCGGGTTGCTTTTAAATCGAATGGAGAAAACTTGTTTAAAATAAAATTTCTAAAAACTTTTCAGTTCAAAAAATATATGTGTATATTACATTATTTAACATATACCTGTTTATAAGCTTTTCTATTCCAGATATTTTGTGTGTTGATTGATAGTCAATAGAAACTTCGGCAGTTTAATGGTTGTGTTAAGAAACGTCAATCAAGATTTTGAAAAAAAGTCAATTTCTAACATTCTGGAAGACAGCATAAGTGCCGAAATTCTTTTTGATATTTGTTTTGGTAAGTTTCAATGCTGAACTTATTTTAGTTATTGTCTTATAGTATTACTTGAGCGGCCATATGGCTGCAAATTTTATTAGAATATATTTTTTTGGGTTTCCGTTACTTTTCACAGTTAAAATTTCCAATATTTTGGATTCTAAATACAATAAAGTATAAATACATATCTCGTGTTTCACTCCTACACTGCTGTCATAAGAAAAATGATAGTTATTGGCAAAAAACAAATTCATGGCTACTTTTATTGGTTTTCTTGATTTAAGATATTATCAAGAATCAAAGCAAAAAATTAAATTTTTACAAAAAAATTACTAATGTTGTATAAAAACCTCACAACTTTTTTTTTGCAAACATCGAATCTTCAAATAACCCTTATGCACCCAAGTTAGATAAAATATTACCTAATATACTAAATTATTCATATTATAATTCAATTCATAGCTTATCAAAATAAAATACTTATGAAACACACTCTGAAAGGCTTCTTAGATTTGCCTTCATTTTCTATTACGTAGCTTTGCATCAAACAATTTTATTGATAGATTAACACAAGTACTCAGTTGAAATTAAGTTATGATTTAACTAAAGATTTATTAATTTATTAATTTTTGATTACATACATCAGTCCTGAGGAATTAAAATAAATAAGATTATAGTCTGCAGCATCATGTTAAGCATTTCTTCACTAATTGGTATAATTACTCATTTTATTTAGAATACCGCCAATCTCACACAGAATATACGATTTATAGATGCTCTGCCCACCTATAGTATATAGAGCAGACCAAGGCAAAGTTTTTGGCTGAAAGAATTAAAAATGAAAAACGGAACACCAAGTAAACTACTATTTTTCGGTAGTCATAATTTTTTATAATGAAAAGGGAAATTCAATAGATTCAACATTAAAAATAAGTGGTTCGAGAATAGATCATAATTATTCAACAAGACGAATGGATCGTTGTAGATAAATTTTCACAGAATTGTAACTTATTTTCCAGAGATAAATATAATACATGGCTCGCGAGGCCGCACAAAAATATGTAGCTGGCTACTGTTGGTTCAGAGTTGCTATTTAATAATTTAATAAAGATATTTAGGCCTTAAAAGTCACTTGACAAAATGTCTGTATACGGATTATTTTTCTTTAAAAACTAATTTCATCATTGTTTATGACAATTAAGTAATACGGCTAATAGTCATAACAACTTGCTATGGTTGTTTATCGAGTCAACAAAACATATTTAGAAGTAATGTAATCCCGCAACCTTCGGTAAAAAACTTGCACTTACAAAGATTTTCTAGTTAATAAACGATTTTCTGTTTCAGATTGCCATTTTCTCACAAAAGAGATGTCTTCGATTCCCCAAGGAATGTATTGTGCAAAAAAGATGCGAGAAAATGAAGATAAGATGGCTATCACCAAAATGAAAAAGTCTGATAACTTCAGTTCGAAGAAATGCTTCAGTCCGATACGTAATTAATTTTTATGAAACGTTCAGTAGCCTGTGAAAGATGCAATAGATAGCTTCGAAGAATCAAAGCTTCTGATTTAATCATTACTCATGAATAGTGGAGTACTTTTGACACCTAAATTTTGATCTTTTTTCAATGTCTTAGCAGTAAATCACTCATTGATTACATTTGTATTTTACTGCTAGAAAAGTCTTACACTATTCATGCAATCTTATATTGTGAAATATTTTGTTTAGTGCTACAAATTTATTAAGTAAACATTTATATAATTTCATCAACTTTTTCATACATAAAATAAAGTATGTCTCAAAACATACTTTTTAAAATCTGGTAATAATAAAAGAATATAATTAGTATTGTAATATGTTCTGCTTATCTCGTATTCGTTATGGACGACTCTCTTACACCAAACATTAAACTGAATGCTGTAAACATTTTCCATTATCCTTATCACAAAGTTCATGACAGTTTTGGCCTACGTCCTACAGCATCATGGCTATTGCTCTAAATTCCACTACTTATTTTCCAATATCTAATAAATGCATTAAATGATAACTTACGCGTTTTTGGATACCTGATGAAAATAAAAATTCTAGCTGACATTTCAATTATCGAGAAGTGATATGTTTCTTCCCACAAAATGTTCTGTTACTAATGGAGATATTTTTCTTGGTCTGGTGAAATTCAAGTAAATTTAGACTAATATGCATATGATTTAAAAATAATTACTACTAAGAAGTTATTATAGAATGTGTTATCTTTATTTCATTATTTTAATAAGATATTTTTGTAGATGTCATTTTCCGAATATTGAATACAATTTGACCATCGAGTAAGATCCAAACGTGTTCAATACATGTAAACATTCAATTAACCGTTTTTTCATTCAATCATCTATAAGCAGCGAGTATATTTAAAACAGTTTTGATTATATTAAAAAACGAATGTCTCTTTTTATTATCTCTAATATCAATAATATTTATAGTTTAATTTGAAAACATGGTGCACACTCAGTAATGATGAAAAATAATGTTTTGCTTTTAACAACAATACTATTGAAACAGTCTATAATGTTAATTGTTTGGTTATTTCAGCGATGGAACTGACTCCAGTAAAATATAACAGTAAATTAATGAATAGCATCTGGGGATTCTACAATCGCTATTCGCCATATAATTTTAAGAAAACTAACGAAGTTCTCTTCAAAGGTATTGGAGACTTACCAGAGTAAGTATGTATAATGTTTCATTTCAATATATGCATGTAATACAATGAAAATACTTATATATTCAACACTTTACTTGTACATCATGATCAATTTCGCTTAGCAAGTGAGCGTTAGTAACCAAAAACCAACATGAAAAATGTACAAATTTACAATATCAAAAGTTGTACAAAATGTCACCTTTACTTCAATTATCTTTCTCGCCTAATGTTCTTTCATTCAACTATTCTTTATCAGTTGGAAATGCTCACTAGCTGAAAAAATATATCCCATTTTTCAAATATTCGTGTGTCAAATTAAAATTCATCACGTTTCATTCAATACGATAGATTTAAAAAGAGTACATTACAAACTAATTGATTAAGCATTATAATTTTATGTAAATAGTATTGTCATTGCTTTTCTGTTATAATAGATCTATTTAATTAAAAGTAGCAGTTATTTTATCAGTTTTATTTTATTTAGTTGCTCTGATTTAACTCGAAAATGAAGACCACCAAATTTTATAGTCGGTAATCATTCGAGTCATTATCTCAATACATTGAACAATAATATAACATAATATTTTGTAGAGACCCAAAGAACGACTTAGAAAGTAACATACAATATACACTGAGTTTCTTTTCAATATAAATCAGGACCTTATAATAGTATTGAAAATATATTTTCAATTTCAAATACTAAGCCTTACTTTATTTTCAATTTAAAATTTTCGCAATTATTAAATTTATTCCTAATTTTATAATGATAATTATTTAAAGTGTTAATTAAGTACCTAAACACACTTACAATAAATACAAACTGGATTCAGCTGTCATGGTAGGTTTTTGATGACCATCTGACCATTTTTTTTTTTATTCCTGTTCCCAATTTGGGGAATATGATCTCCTAATGGGGGTATCACAACAGATTTTTTCTACAAGAATTGCTTATTGCTCAGTTGTTCAACCTCTCTCGACCAGCTCGAAGCCAATGAAGTTGACCACTCCACCACATCCCTAGCAAGTATGTTATGGAACAGTGTAATTTCTGGATGCTGATATAACTTGCGTAGAATCTTGGAAGTCAAATGCTCTGAATGGCAAGCATGTGTATACATAGTATTTTTAATTTTATAAAAATGAATTCCAGATGACAAAAGTTGGTTAAACATATTTTTTCACGTACAATCTAGGATTAACTAGATTACTAGGGTATAAAATTAAAATTGACAACTTAGTTATTCCACTGGTTTTATCACAAACGTGACGCGTTTCACCTCTTTAAGAAGCATCTTCAGACTGACTAACCATATCGCAAGGTTATATCGATATCGGTTAGGTCGATATCTAAAGGTAAACAATGATTTTAATTCTTACATCTAAAATAAAGGGCAGGGTGGGTTTTATTCCATTCTACTGGAATAAAACCCACCCTAAAAGAAAATTACTAAGGTATCTCTACTGCATCAATATGCTTCTTATATTCTTTAGAAGGATTAGTAAACAATGCTATAAATATCTTTAAAGGGCAGAAATATAACAGATAATAAAAACATGTTTCCACGTTGAAAGTGAGTGCTTGAATCAAACGTTCTGAAGAATTTTACTTCACAGAATACAATACTAAGATCATAATGTATGCATAGTAATATTGAATGTTTTTATCTATTACAGACATGCTGTAAGTATCCAAAAAATCGCTGCTGTGAAAGAGTCAGCAGACAGTGTGGCCAAGTTATCATTGAAAACGCAGCCGCAAACCAATGCGTCCAAAATGGAAAACATTTGGACCCATATTCCTATTTCTCAGTCTCAATGAGAGAGCTGAATTAACTTCATTTTACATTGTATTGTAACTTTTGAAAAAATATCGTTTAATCATTTAATAAAATATGTTTATAATGAAATCAAAGGCCTTACTATCTATATCAAAGCAACATTTCGTATATGAGCTGTTAAAAATTTGCTCATTAAAAGTTAAAGTCCCAATTCAACAAAATTTTGGAAAAAAGTTTATCACACTGACAATCAATCTCAATGTTATTAACTTTTTTCTCAATGTTGATAGCCATTCGAAAAATATTAACAACTACACTTTTAAGTAACCTCATATGTAAGAGACATAAACAAGTTTTCATGTAGATTGATGAAAGTGTTTAAATTGATGGATTGGCATTTCTTTAGTAGAACTCCATTATAATAATGTAAAAAAAGCTATCAACCAAGTAAATCCTAATTCAATCAATATAGAAAGTTATCAACCAAATCCATTCTTATACAACTAAGTACTTTGATATTTTTACCTTATTACAGTATTTATATCCATCTCAATACAGAAATATTTTTCCATACCGAGCTGAATGACTGTCAACAGGATTCAAGGAGCATAAAATGTCTCAGTCATATGAAATGCACTAAATACTAATAAGTTAAAAACAATGAAATTTCAAAGTTACTGCCACAAGTGAATCTATAATGTTCATACATCAAAGGTGAATATTTCATAAAGTAAATAATTTAAAATTAGAAAAATGAATTTCAATTATTACCAATGAGGTAACAAATATCATCTGTAATCCAACTAAACCAAATATAAATGACGGGTATCTTTGTAATACTTTGAATCTTTTCAGTATATTGCTGATCACCATTGGGTATTTTACGCCTTGCAACAAGTCTCTATCTAGAAGCCTATCTTTACTGTCTTATCTTATTAACTATCTTTTATAGCCTCACCCTTTTGTGAAAATTGATCTTGAGCGAATAATATATTGACAAAAAAAAACAATCTGTGAATTTTCAGTGCTGCAAGTAGATATGGTGAAAAGTTCTCAGTCCTTAAAAGAATATTTTAATGTCTATGAATGTAGTAACTGTTAGGTAAATATGCTTTATAGCGCGCAGCGTGAAGCCGAAATAGCTATCAACTAACTAATAAAACTTTGTAGAACTGAATACTTAGATATTTTATCATATTATATTTGAGTTCTCCCAAATAAATACCTTATGTAAAATAAAGATTCATTTAGACTCTTATGTGTTTGTAACACACATGACGTTTGGTTTTTACGTTGACAATCTTGAGTTTATTGCAATATGGCGCTCAAAAAAAAGTTTGTGACATACACAACTATTATGCGATAAACCACTGTTATAATATTATAATATTTCCTTACATCATTGTTGAATATTTTCCATATATTTAGCTTGATAAAAGACTGTTCTACTCTAAAACAATTCATTTCGCATGCCTTTTGAAGAAAAAAATGCATTTTTAGACAACGTCCACCAATGCGAACATTTACCATTATATTGTATTCGTATTACGCGTTATATACTGATTCCCACATTTGTTAATTTGGCATTTTCCTATTCGTAATAAAATTTCCTACAGAACTGCATTAATTAAATTTTCGTGGAGAAAAAGAGTAGCATATTTACCATATGTTTAAATGTATATCATGATTTGTTCGATATTTTATTTATAGAGATATTTATATAATTTTGAAAGAAATTGGATTTGTGCCGATGTACACGACAATCTCTCGGGGCCACTCTGCTCTGTTAATTATGAATTTATTGTTCTACCTTACTGTAACTGGGTATAAGCTATGGCAGCTCAATCGAAGAAGCATTAGTTGTCCTAATTTATAAGTAAAAAGTTTTTTTTAAGGTTATCTGACACTTGGCGTTACGATAATTGTTACCATGTTACATAGACAATATACATTTATATTTATGTAGTCGCGACGTCACTACTGCCTGCCCATAGACATGGTGATGTAATAAAATCTTTGCCAAGTTGACATTTTGTTAGCAAAGCATAATTATATAAATATAGCGATATAAATATTCCCTCCATAATTGCACCTAAAAGTATAATAGTCTATGATTGCACCATAAACTATCACATCTTGCATTATCACTTTTACATGAATTTTGCAGTAGTTTTTATTAATTATTTCTTTTATCTTTACTTACTTTATATCAGAAGCAAAAAGCAAAACTATTGCATCAATGATAAGCAATCAAACCGTGTAGTTGTTTTATTCAAGGCATTGTCATAAACATAATTATATTATTATATATAAACTACTATTCAACTCGGTGGCGTAATGCTTTGGCAGATGTATACATATCAATTACTCTGTGTGATCTGAAAGTGTCACGACAGTTCGATATATTATATGATGCGATGTATAAAATCAAGCCCAGATTAAATGAATTGTATAAATTGAAATAAACGTGAACATGACACAACGTCAAATAGAAAAGGAAGGTACCATAAGAAGGATACGTTTGTTTTTTTCACCACGCTGTTGTGATTCGTGAGGGTGCCTTCAATACCTATCGTTTTCGGGACGTTTACTTTACGGTCAGATTCGAATGTTACAAAAAAATATACTCTACATAATTTTCTGTATTTCATGTTACATATCCGAAGACCCAAATATTATAAATGAGTCTTACAAAACAGTATTTATAAGACATCCATCGAGCTAATATTAGTAAAAAGTTTTTTTTTATTCATCCCATTTACAAAAATCTTGCAATGATTTCATTTCCCAGTCACTGCTAAAAATAAATAAACTTATTAGGAAACGTCTTCCCTCAAAGATCTGTTTTTACTCTCAATGAGATGAAAAATGACATCTATGAATTTTAGAACTCCTGTTTATCATTTGGTTTAATTGTGTGCTGTAATCGCGGCATTATAAAATCAATTATTTTATTTTCGTGAATTGAAATCAGGCTATTTAATTTAGAAATAAAGAAATATGTAAAAATATAGGTACAACTTTCATAATTTTATTAAATGAAATTATTATCAAACATATTTTTTCTGGATAGCCATAAACCTAAAAATATAAATGTCAAGTACGTTAAGCTATACACATAGAAATAAATACACAAATAATAGTAATCGAAGAGTCGTTATGACAACTTATCGATAGTTATTGGAGATCGAATAATATTTCTAAAATACCGTAAGGAAAGTGTTTCATTAAATTTGAGTAATAATATAATTGATGAATAACGACGAAAATAAATTGACTGTAATTTAACTAATTAATAATTCAATTCATCACATAATTAAAAGTACTTAATGCTTTTAAAATGCAGTAAAATAACAAGCAGGAAATATCTAACGTAAGTAGTAAGTATACATAACGATCGAATGCACATTATTAAATTTATGCCTGCAATTTATATATGAAAAAAATGTTCACTAGTGTTTTTGCTTTAACTGAGTTTTAACTATTTTGTGATTATTGTAAGTGATTATTTATTCAATGAGAGTATAGAAAATATACCAGTGTTCAATCATTGGTGTTACTTTTTAGAATTAAATATTGTAATTCTAGATTGCAAATTCCATAGCTACCAAATTAATATAAATGAAATTCAAAACGAAAAAAAATGAACGCTCTGAAAACTATTTAAAAAAAAACCAACCTAAAACTCACAAAATGAAACACCAATAATTAAGCGATATTCATTTTTTATATGTAAAACTGCATTCTCTATTAATTTTCTTCGAAATATTTAAATATTAAATTAACTTAGACAATTACATACACAAATTCACAAACAATGGAATACATTTTTGGTTCGATGTAATGAAATAAGGACCGTCATTTCAGCTTTCAGACTTGCAAGCTTGTTATTTTTTTGTTTCGTCTACATGTGTAAGCTGGTGCAGCAAGGAACAATTGTATTTTTAAATTATTGATATTTTTTTTAAATCTCAATAATTCAAATTTGATATTGAACTTCTATCAAGCACCCTTAGTAGATATCTTAAATGTATTTTTATCAAATTGAGGGGAAGGTCACATGCCCCCCCCCAAAAGGACGACCCTTAATAAAATCCCTTTAAAATTAATTGCGTTTTTACGTTATCAAGTAAAGTTGCTGTTTATGGAGTTTTACAAGCTTTCCACTCTAGTCTTACGATATATATATATATATATATATATATATATATATATATATATATATATTTATATATATATATTATGTTTTTTTCAGTTTATTGCAGCACTTTTAATTTATATATGAAGTACCTATATTGACGTACGCTACTTATAGTGTTGTCAGTATACAATTGATTTATACAATTTTGGCAAGTAATGTGATGATAAAAAGGCCATTTGTTTGCGGATCTTATTAAAATTTCATAAAACCGATGATATTGCACACAACGTATTATAATTAAAGAGTACTACTGAAATTGAAAACAATGAATAACGAATGAAATTATTTTATTAGGTATACTTGATCATATAGTAGTAACATTATTTCAGCTCGTTCAGAGGGCGGGGTTGGCACCGAAGAACGCAGCACTTTCAAGCCGGGTATCGCGGCGAGCTTGTCCGCGTCCTTCATACGCGTAGTGTTTACGATTTCGTTTGTCGTGTGGAAGATGCTACAATAATACATGAAGTGATATAGTGCGTATTGATTAAATGTGACAATTCTGTGTTCTAAAACAATCTATGAAGTGTATGCGAAGTGTTGTTAAAATGTGTAATTCAATGTTGGGTGCAAAATTGATTTTTGCCACGTAGTGACGCGGAACGAGTAAATAATTCCTAATGTGGAGTTCACAGCAAGATGGTTAGAGAGACTCGGCACCTGTGGGTCGGAAATTTGCCCGAGAATATTCGTGAGGAACGAATAAGAGAACATTTCAAACGGTAAAGTTAAGCGTGGAGCGATTCATAGTATCTACCTATTCCCGCTCAATTTTATTTATTAAATTTAATGAAAAATATTGCACTTAATCAATCGTAACACTATTTTTTACAGGCAATGTAAATGAATTTACAGCGGGGTTACTTTTTTCGTTAATTATTTCTTTGGTAAGTTCACATTGGATGTGTATAGTTTAGAATAAGCCTATATATTCGGGAAGCGAACTGCAGAAAATGCATACACGCGATACATTTTACAACAGTACGTATGCCCGCGGCACTCGCCATTTCAAATAATCCATGGCTGCTAGTTGCATAGAATTCAATTTTATGTTACATCACATCGTCAGTAAGTGTGATCCAATTCACACGTAAAAGTATAATATACAATCTGTCTAACAGTTCGTTCACTTACAATTTGCTTAAAAAATGATGACAAATATATTTTCAGCCCCTACTCCTTTCGGGTTCTTAACTGGTTGTATTTTATTATCTTGGACAATTAACAACCAATATGTCTTTAAGTACGGATGGACGACCAAGTGCGAATATCAATCGAGTTTTTATTACATATATTCCCGATTATAGCTAGAAGCTGGCTGGCTGCGTATATTGTTATAAAATAGGCAACATTGTAAATTCTACAACGTTGTCGAGAGCGTTTTGCGGTCGTAGTTGTACAGCTTCAATTTGAAAGATGTTCGCTGGCTCGGAACAGACAGTCGAAAACGACCTGCGTACAATATTTTTGTATGAAACTATAAGCTGCTCTGTTAAATTTTGAAACATTATTTGCGTTCCGCTATGCAACCTACTATGAATAGCAAATTTGATAATAATTCATCATTAATATGTTTCTGTAAAATGGCTTATTACATTTTAACAATATATAACTATTAAGCGAGAAAACAGAGATGCTGTATCGAAGATTTGTTATATTTATGAAATTTATTCAGTGATAAAATTTCATTAACGAGGGAGGCTAATCCACCATACAATTGTTAATGAGAGAAAATCCCGATATGTGAGCTATATATGTATGTATATTATGCCAAGTAAACACAATTAATTAACATTGCCATTATTTTGTTACGCGACTAATTTAACTAGTTCAGCGATAGCGAACCCCTTTCCAAGAGTATACCAACAATACCCCCCCCCCCTCATTTTGAAGATTATCGTTTGTCTGTAATTGAATTATTTATTAAAAAAAAATATGTGTATTAACTATGAACTAATTATTACTTATCACAAACAACTAAGGGGGAGGCTTGCAAATCATTTTAAAGTGCTCTTATTTTCAATATTGGTTCTTTATATCATTTTCTGTGATTTCGGTAAATTATATTTTTTAACTTATCGACTGACAGGGCTTGATGGAATTTCAATGTCAAATTTGAATTGTTGAAATTTTGCACATTTTCATGTATTTCGTCACTAACGACCCGGGTTTTGCCTTTCGGTATCTTCATACACACGAATGAATGACTGTCAGTTCGAGTTCATTCGTTTGCTCGAGTGCCTGAAGATGCCAAAAAGCGAATCCCGGGTCATTAGTGACGAAATACAGATAAATGTACAAAATTACAATTCAAATTATATGTTGTTGTAAAAATTTGGATACTTAGGTATCCATTTTGAAAGTTCTGTCTGTATCAAATTCAATGATAATTCGAAACAACTTTTAATATAATATTTATTGGTCGTGTGTAAAAGAAATACGGCCAGTAAAACTGGTTTCAATGCACAGAAAACGGAAAGATTCCAATCCCTTATTTTAATCCAATTCCTTATTTTAATGCAGATTTAAAACTATTCAAAACCTCGTTTTGTACTCTCGTTTCAGTTGTGTTTATTAAGCCAACCAAGACCAGTTTCGCTTCTCGCGAACATATTCCACTGATGAATTGTGATTTATTTTTATAAATAATATAATAAATGTCTTTCCACTTAAAATTGACAGTTAGCACAATAAAAAATAGCTTACGTCACCAATGGCTTGCATTCTCAACAAATTTATTATTTTTTTACGACACGGGTTTTCGATGTTTTGAAAATGTTCTTACAAGTAAAAATGGATACTCTAGTTTGTCTTGCCATTCCGTCATTCTCTCTTTCGGCCCTCAAATAGTGTGGAAAACGTCGAGATATTTACCTTTTCGGCGATAAATTACTTTATGCAAAAGTTTTGAAAGCTATTGTTTTACTATTAAAATAATTATTTTATCCAAAAACTCTTATAGATTTTTAATTACTCACTGACTTCAATTTTAACAATAATTCAAATTGTTCAACTGGATTTTTTTCTATGCAAAATCTTATTGCCAAGACATATATAAATTTTATAACACATTTCAGGCAGCTATTTGACTCCCATTTGTTTTTGAAGTCAGCCGACATTGACGACTTTTCCAAAATGCAATATATAAATCCACAACTCCGACTCCACTGTACGGCCCCGAATCAATTTGAAATTAAGATTGATCACGCTCTATAAATTTCCTAAGCTTTTTAGACATTTTTCAAAACGGTTGTTTTATTTTTTAATATTTAAGTTGTGCATAAGAAAAAAATGCAGTGTTTCCAATTAAATTTAGTGTTACGTATTTTTAAAAACATAATGGAGCTCCATAATTCTTTTTAGCGAATCACAGTATATCTGGTGAAGAAATTCCTCGTTTCGATTTAATACCTTTGATCATCAGTAACTCTTAATTTGACCTCGTGGAACCCTATATGGGAATATCTGACTTAAGCGCTAGTCAGAACGATGGCACGCCCCAATTGTTGATAGTCAAAAGCAAATTTATTTTATAAATATAATTATTGCCTTCAACCAACAATTGTCAATTAACACATTGGTGTGAATATATACATCTTTTTTAGTTTTCTTCATTATTTTCCACCAATTAATTATAATGGGTGAGAAGACCCCGGATCGAAGAGAGGCGAGCGGCTGGTTATCCGGAGTCCTGGAAGGGCTGATCTCAGACAAACACCATTTCAAATCCGGTTCAAAACTTATTTATTTTCCATTCAAGATGCAGTGGTTTAACATTACACAAATATATAAATCCTAACACATAAAATTGATTCTACATTTACATTTACTTAGCAACTGAATTTACTTTAAGTTATAATACAAATGACACAACGATTTTAAATTAAGTCCAATGCAAATCAAAAAAAAACAAACGATTCAAATCGTCACGTCACCTCCGCCACGAGAGCGCAGCTCGTCCCGCTCGGCGGATCGTAATCGACTGGCTATAAAAATTAAAAAAACTCCCTGCAAAGTTGGAGCTACCCTTTTCCGTAAAAATGGACTCGTCCAGCGGACATAACCGGGGGTTATTTGAACGCCTGGCAACAAGAAAGAGCGTATTCTGCGAAATATTGCTGTTGCCGCTGGCTGATTTCAGTTCAGGACACTCTCGGGTTCAATTCCCGGTGCGGACAGTTTTCATAAATTTATATTTAAATCGATTTATGGATTTCTGTTCGTAGTCTGAGTGTTGGTGTTGTCTAAAACTCCCTTCTCACCCACCCGATCATCACGGGGCGTAACGAGAGCTATTAGCTAACCACTAGTCCTGTCCTAGCAATATCCTTCTGTCCCTACTCTCTCCAATAAAGAGAGGTTGAGCAACTGAGTAACAAACAGTTCTAATAGAAAATTTCTGTTGAGATACCTCCATTAGGAGAGCATATGCTCCACGTTGGGAGCGGACATGGGAAAAAAGTATTAGTAAATGTATCCGGAACAAGAGTAAGTAATATATTCATGCTTACGGAAATCTAACACCATGGCTTTTGAGAATGCATGCATAAGTAGAATTGCAGCTCGTTTCACTTTCAAATCGACAATTTCATAATGAAAACCTTGCAACACACTCGTGATTTGGTATTTTAGAATGAGAATTTATAATACGGCTGCGATCGACTTGTTGGTCAGTCCTGGTCTAAAAGTGTATGTTGAAACGATGAACAAATAACTATCATTACAGCCTTTTAACGAGAAAACATTTTAAATTGCTACTTGGTTAGCTGAATCTGCAAATCACCAATTAGGTGAAGTCACAATATATGTGTTTTTTTGACACATTTTCTACGTCCCATAACCACACCAATCCGAATCAATCCCTTAAAAATTTACAAGGTTTAGTCATAACGGCAATAATATGAGGCATGTAGTTCAAAAATCCGTTTATGCATTCGTTGAAAAATCATTATTATGTACTTATCGGATAAAATGTTTTCAGTCGCGTGCAACGTGTATTTGTACATTTTTTCATCCGTGGCTAATTAGTAATTCCAAAATATTGATGGGTTTCTATAACGATTCCAAATGCTTGGTCGTTTCCTAAAATCGTTTTATTCCATACATAGTTATTCAAGAAGTTTGAGGCTGCTACCGTTACAAATTTCGGCTTATGGAATTGCACATTTTATAGGTGTGCGCACGCGTATTGTGCTTGTGCGAATTCATTTATATAAATGGCGATTCTAAAACTGCATTTAGATACTCAAATTATGAAATAAATTCCTGGTAGGAAATCTTTTCGAAAAGGGGTCATTTTATTGTAAAAATATGACATAAATTTAGCATATACAAGCATTTATTTGCTAAATTACATTTACTCTATTTAAAAAATATATTTTTAAAATTTGTCACTTATTTCTTTTCTAAATGCAGTGATATATACGGATGATCTGAGTATTACAAACGTAATTGTTTTCTTAGTGTGCATGCAAAATTCCCCATAAGATGGCATCATTAACTCATTTTACGATTTGGGTGGACAATGAATGATCTTTCTTTCCATCTGCCCTTCATTCGTGTACCAATCCATGATGTACGCATTCCAAATTTTTTATGTGGGCATAATTTGTATTATTTGGCGATTTATTGTAAATACAAAGCAATCGCGAGTCTTTTAATTTACTTATTAACGATATAAATATACATTTTTTGTGGAGTACCATCTTGGATCTCTACCTAGTGATGACAATCGTATCGTATAGTATCAATCAATAAATTTCTGAATTTACCAGTATGTACTGACACTTGTTTCTTATGTTGTCAATTTCCTTTCCTAAATATGCAGTAAGTACTCTTAATACTTATGAAATGAGAGTTTATTTAAAAAAAATCCAAACTGTTATTTACATTATTATTAAACGGATAGGTACCGACTTTATCAAATCCCTCCCTTCTCACTCGACTAAGTTAAACATATTTTCGAGCCAAGGTATTTTACTACCTGCATCACTATATACTTGAATTGTTTTCGAAGCAGGTGTTTTACAGGTAAATGTTTCTGTGATTCAATTGCATCTTTGTTTTGAGATATGCACGTTTGAAAGAGTAAATTATCAATTTATTGCAGTACAAAAATAATTATTTGTATTCTTAATATTGATTTGATCGAGGTTTATGCAAGAGATACATACATACATTTGGTGTTAGTGATGTATCTTTCAAATTCGGGGTCTTATGATCACAGGAGCCTAACTACAAAAATGCATGTTTTGAGTTAAGTCTCTTTTCGGCAATGCCATAATCATATTTATTAGTGACACAAAGCTCTATCTCATATATATAACCGTTTACGAGATACGGTTGGACATATCTACAAATGAAAATACAATATAATTTAAGACATCGACTGAGGGTGCTTGATGGAATTTCAGTCTGTCAGTTTGAGTCCATTCGTGCGCTCGAATGCCTGAAGATGCCGAAGGGCGAAACCCGGGTCGTTAGTGATAAAATACATGGAAGTGTACAAAATCTCAATAATCCAAATTTGATATTGAAATTCCATCAAGCACCCTCAGTCGATGTCTTAAATTATATTGTATTTTCATTTGTAGATATGTCCAACCGTATCTCTTTAACGGTTATATATATGAGATAGAGCTTTGTGTCACTAATAAATATGATTATGGCATTGCCGAAAAGAGACTTAACTCAAAACATGCATTTTTGTAGTTAGGCCCTTGTGATCATAAGCCCCCGTGCTCCCCAGATCCATTCGTGCGCTCGAATGCCTGAAGATGCCGAAGGGCGAAACCCGGGTCGTTAGTGACAAAATACATGGAAGTGTACAAAATCTCAATGTAACAGCTTGTAACTGTTGTTGAATACTTAGGGACACAAAGGCATATCTCAATCGATTTTTATGTTTATATTTTTTTACTTATATGATCATAAAAAAATACTAAAAATGTGTTTCTAAAATTGTGATATGTTCCTTAAACAAAAATTTTTTTTTGAAAAAAATGTGCTTTATTTTCCGAGTTTTATAGCATCAAAATCTTTATTTGTGTTTATCTCAAAACTATGTTTTTGTAGATAGGCCCCTGTGATCCTAAGCCCCCGAATTTATTTTTCAATGACTAACCTCTGACTTATTTTCTCATTTCCGACAATGTTACGGAATTCGTTTATATTCTGATTGCTTAATATAATAATATTTTCTTGTGATTTAAAAGATTGTTTCACTATTTCAGCAAAGTGTAGTTTTAGATTTGCACTATTTTTCATTGTATTAAGTTTTAATTGTACCCCCCCGTAAAGAAGTGAAATGTTGGTCACGAGTAGTCAACTTGACAGAACTGGGTCTCTCATCATCAATATTTTAACATTTCTTTCAAGAAAGAATGACTAATTTTACATTTATATCTGATTTTACTATTTAAGCATACATTAGCATCTATTTTTTTAAAATCTATTTATACGTTTATTTCGTAATACTGATTTTGTGTTTACGATTCGGCTATTTTTTAATAATTTCTCCTTTTAATTATGATATATTTTTATATTGCATAGGTAACAGTGAAAGGACATATCTTGTCGTGTAAATAAAAATCGTTTACAAATTAAAACTTCTTATTACCACTGAAAAATTTGCTACACAGAGCTCGCTACAGAGGCTTGTCGGAGATAATATATGTGCATAATATAATTTACTTGGTTTTAAAATTTTGACCACTGCGAATACTTCCGTACACTTGTCCGTTTGACCCGTTATGTAAATTTATTCTGCGATGGCACTCGATGTCGATGGCTTTATTATCTCATCTGCTATCGTACCGTACACTTCTTACAGTCTGCTTGTTTTTAGAAAATGGTTGACTGTCAGAGATGAAAGAAATTTATTTTCTTCAAAATAATATTTCCGTCTATAAAATAAGTCTTCGTTGTTTCGGACTAATATCGTAATTGATGACATGATGGTGCGTTAACAGCGTACGGGTGCAAATGCTGTTTTTGAGTAAAATATCTCAACATCTTCTCCGATTCCGTCTTTATCAGGATATATTTCAAAAGTCGAAAACGCTTGGCAGTGGCGAATATAAATTTACGACAGCCTTATACGCTGTTTTTGCATAGAATTTTGAAAACAGTTCCTTCAGTTTCTTCGTCAAGTAACAGTTCTATTATTGATGATGTTTAATCAATAAAAAACATGTCGCATGGTTCCCATACCATAAATGGGTAAATAGAGATAAGTGGAGAATTATATTTTTGCTAAGTAGCTATCAGAAACTAAATGCCATGTTCTTTGAAGAAGTGAAAAAATGATGCAATAAGCAATGCTTTTTTCATTTGGGATCTGTGGATCAGAAAAAATCATGAAATAAAAAAAATATAAACAATAGAACACTGCAGGTCAGGGGTTTTCAACCTAATTGCGGTGGCGGGCGCATATGAGATTTAGGATAATAGTGGGGGCGCACTTCGAATGTATAAAAAACAAGATTTATGTATTAGAATTTATTAGAATATTTTTACTAAGCTATTTCAAAATCGGTTAATTATAAGTTTATTTATGTGTGTGAGGGGATTTATAAAAGAAGCATAACATCCCGTACAGTTTCACGTACAAAATAAAGCGAGATAAAATACAATGAAAAGTAAATAAAAATATTCAAAATAACAAAGCACAATTACTGCGAGATTTGACGCTGCATTTCACTAGTAAGATCATAATCCCAATTGTAAACAGTTATCAAAACAGTTATCAAAGTTGGTATTGGTAAATCGAGATTTGGTTATAGATTTTATTATATTCATGGTGAAAAATAAAAATTCGCACAAATATGTGAAACACTAACAGGATTTAATTTTGTAAGCTCATTTTTCAAAAAGGGGGTACTTTTTTATCCATGTCCACTCCCAACTTGGACCATATGGCCTCCTAATGGAGGTATCTCAACAGAGTTTTTCTATGAGAACTGCTTGTTACTCACTTACTCAACCTCACTTTTTTTGAAGAGAGTAGGGCTAGAAGGATAGGGCTAGGACAGGACTAGTGTTGAGCTAATCGCTCTCGCTACGCTCCGTGAGGATCGAATGGGTGGGAGGGAACTTTTTATAGTCAGCTAAATTCCTCAAGTTTGTAATTGGACCGTGAGATTTTATTATGACTCATTTTGAAACCCCAAAATCTCTTCTTCAATTTTTGATATTTCAATGGTTATGTGTGTCTAAAAGGGTTAACAAAAAAATGTAGCCACTAGATCGATAATAGTGAATAGCTGGAATCTACTTTCAAATTACTACAAAAGCTTCATAAAATGTGTAATAAATAATTTTAGGTAAAAACTATTTTCACCAAACATTTGGGCGCATGAAAATAGTTTTGAGAGCGCATGTGCGCCCGCGGGCACAGGGCTAAGAACTCCTGCCGTAGTTGATTATGTATAAGGAGGCATCCCAATCTTACTAGGGGATTCTTTACTTTTTAGCTTGGTACGACAATCTTTCCAAAAAAGAGGATTAATATCTACAAAGAGTTCACATGATAACAATGAAGCCAGTAAAAAAGAAAGATCTTCAAACTATACTCAAGTTTTTAACTGCAGCTGGTGCAGAATAGATTGAAAATATCATTAATTTTAAAGGTCAACAAAACACGCACGATGGTGACAAGACTAGTGAATCACAAAAAAATGAAGATAGTAATTAGATATTTTTATTCCTTAAATAATTTAATTGTTTGAAATTTGTATCAATTTCCAATAATTATATGTCCGATATTGGTTTATAACATAACATTTATAAAAAAATGTTGCATCAGTCAAAAACAGCGTATAACTTACATGTGCTTATTGATAGATAAAAATAAAATGGCTGAAAAAATGCAAAATTTTATTATATTTTCCAAAAACAAAATAAGTAACCTACAATATGTAAAGAGGATAATGACTTGTACTTAAAGTAAATAAATACTTTGAAGGCGATTATCTCAGAATCGATTTTTTTCAACGTACGCTGTTTTTGCACCATGTCTTCAATTGTTAATTGCACTGACTGGTAAAAAATCATTCAATTTAAATTATCATTTGTCTTCACAGAAAACTAAATTTGGTTAATTCATTGACCGTGTTAGCCAACAAGGTGTATTTAAGCATCACGTTAAACAGAAACCTCCTTCGTGCATCCTCAAATGAAGCCATTTTTGAACCGGTTGACAGACTTTTCTTGAATTTAGTGAGGTTGAGACTGCGAAAAACTTCAGGACAATATTTCTGCAAATTTCATTCGGCAGAATAGAAGTGTCACTTTCATTTGATAGAGAATCCTTGGGTGAACGGGCGGTCGAGTCCAAGCGTGCAGATGCCGTGGGCGAAGTGCGGACGCTAGAAATAGTGAGCGGAGCATATAGGGCGGCCGCGGTGGCGCGGGCGGTAGGAAGCTTCGCAATCGATCGTCCGCCTACGCGACACTGGAGGCTTTCACACGGAAAATTGGTTATGAGGATTTCGGCGGGCTCGCTGACGTTCTTGACGCATTTCACGTATTTATTTAATGTAATGTCATTCCTAAAGCCCAAATGATTTTTAGAAATTAAGATGTAATTATTATATTGGTCCATCACATACAAAATGCAGTTTTCGCTCTTCAAATTATCAACAGGGGTTGGGGGGTTATATTTTTGTTCGTAGAAATTACTAATCGAAAATTTACGAAAAATGATACCACAGTGATTTTTGAAGGAATATAAAATAAACATAAAAGCTATTAAATAACGATGCGTATATTCACAAATTAAACAGGAAGAACCCGTGGTTTTCATATTTTCGATTTGTTTTTCTATATGACTAATTCAATAAGGTTATTTATTACAATCTAATGCACTGGTCCATTTTAGACAATTTAGAATAAGAATTTTGTCCCAATTTAACCCAATTGATGATAATGCGTTGAACATGATCACAAACTGATGCAATCTTGTACGGGTGGTCAATAAAACATCGAATGTTGTCGTGATAACTTGTAAAATACGTATCTACGTTTGAGACAAAAGTTAAGGAATAAAAGTCGACTACATTGGGGTGGCATAAGAAAGTGAGATTGCGCTGTGTCTGGTGACTGCAAAAATATATGAGTCCATAAATTTCATACGCGCCTAAGTCACACCTAGCACGATTTTGGATAACAAGCATTTTTAGTGTATAACTATTTTTCATGAGCTTATATAAAAGAAATGTTAAAATATCACCGAAAGTGTCTTATCCACTGCCAAAGGACACAAATCATTGTAAAAAAAACTAAGATTTTATTTTTTTACAATAGATCAACAAATTTTTGGGCTATATTTTAAATAGTAAAAAAAATAGAGAATGTTTTTATTATGGACCTTGGCACTTTTGAAAAAACTTCAATGTCCAACCTAACTTTTCAACGAAATAAATAGACTTATTTGATTGTTCTGAACTCAACATATTCCCCTGCTTACATAGATAGAATCGATTGCCATCAAAATCTTTAAAAAAGTTATGGTGTACTTAGGTGCGTATGTTATTTATCGACTCGTATGTTCTTGCTAATATTTCAAACATTAATCAGTTAATAAATTGATGGAATAAAGTGGAAATAGTCTAAATATTATCTTTTATAATCTTTGTTAAAATATTGAAGAGTTTAGTCTTATTTCCTCTCATTTGCGTTGATTTGAAAATGTTTTTAGCGTGTTTTTTGTTTACTGCGATGAAACTTCTATTCCTATTTTTACGTTTAGTAAAATAAAGTAAACTCGAATATTCAAGATATTTTTAATTAATTCCATTTGAGAGCCATTAATACAGATTTTACGTTTCCGGGAAAATCATCATCATTCAGTGGCGATAAAAAAGTAATTTTATGAAATCTATACTGCACAGATTATATATCTAGGTACCTGTTTATTTTAGTAACCATTTTAAAGTGTTGACGTTTATAGAGAAAACGTAGAAGATGGTTCATATGAGTTTTTATATTCATTACCGTTTTTCGTCAGTAGAGCGGTGTCTTTCATAGAAAAGCACGCTCACTTGTATCTTTTTCTCAATCACTCGTCGAATAAATTCTTCAAATAAAAAACGTAACTTCTTATGGGTCGGGCATACAACATTTTGTCAATACGATAGGATCAAAATATGATTTTCTAATTTAATTTTAATATTCGGCGTCCATGGCGCAGTTGGTAGCGTCGTTGGCTATGGTTACAGATGTCTCGGGCTCAATTCCCGGTGCGGACAGTTTCATAAATTGAACTCTCAGTCGATTTATAGATTTCTGTTCGTAGTCTGAGTGTTTGTGATGTCTAAAAACTCCTCCCTTCCCACCCATTCGATCCTCACGGGGTGCAGCGAGAGCGATTAGCTAACCCCTAGTCTTGTCCTAGCCCTATCCTTCTATCCCTACTCTCTTCGAAAAAAAAGAGAGGTTGAGCACCTGAGTAACAAGCAGTCCTCGTAGAAAAATTCTGTGAAGATGCCTTCATTAGGAGACCATATTCGTTCATTACGAGCATTATCAACTGATAAAATATAAACATATCAGGCTTGTTTGTATTTTTATCAGTTGATAATGCTCGTGATGACCGAAACCGATCCTGATCATTATAAATATGTGGAAGTAGTACAAATGAATTGTGTTTTATTTTTTAAAATATAATGTCTCCACCAAGAATTAACAGTTAACACCTTAAAAGTGAATATTACATACATTGAACAATGTTGTCAAGAAAATACCTTCACATTCGATTATTTTTTTTATCGTATAATAAAAGCACTCTATTTAAAAAAAAAAAAGCTTTGGCAAACAATGATCTTATTTCAATTCATTCGAATCAAACAATTAAGTAACTTTTCATCGCGCAAATAATTCTTAATATGTTTTCTTTTATTTGAGCCCAAAAACATTTTTTCGTTCGAACGATGAATTCAGGTCATTCATGTAAACCCTCCCTTCTTTTCTGGCGCTTAAGTCCGGAGTGAAGCTTGGCCGTTTCGGTTAGTCCCCTTTGCTACACGCGGTCTACGCCTTCCCACGCCAAGCGCTGACCTCAAGTCCTGTGCCACCTCGTCCATCTAGCGAATTCGCGATCTTCCTACGCTCCTCTACGTCTTCCCTCAGGTGTAGGAAAAGTAGCAAACCTACCTAAGATTCTTAAACATTGATATCTAAACAGTACATATTATATAATTTAATGTCAACTCTGATATTTTGATTGAATGATCTGCGCAATTGTCCCAGTCGATAAAATTGTAAAATAATATGCATACGTAATTTTTATTAAAATACGACAGATCTTGCATGTTTCTTTTTCACTACCGTGTCTATCGGAAATAATACATTATAGTATTCATGATGTTATTATTGCCAATTAAAATATGTATGTGCACTATGTGAACCTTTCCTACGTGTTTTCTGCACTGTGATCATTAGAATTGATTTTCTTGAGACAGATTTAATATTATTAGCGTATCTTGAATGCCGCATAGTGTTTTAGCCGCGTCAGATTTGTTCGTTTTGCAGAAATGAGTCACAGCCACTGTGCGCGCTGTCCTTGGCTTGTCGTATTCGTTATTGATTTACACAACTCTGCTTTTTATAATGCCTTTGCCGTCATTGATTAGATATCGCTGTGTGTAGCTTGTAATCAACTAGGTATTTTTGTCTTGAAACTTCATCGATTATTCTGTAAAGTTAACCGTTTTAATTTACCGTAGCCAATTCATATAAAACGCTTTGGAAACATGGATATTTACTGCATGCGTGCAGTTAGTAGTAATATAAAAATATTTTTCATTTTTCTCTTTCGATTTTTTACCGCTTTTTGAATAAATATTTCTCGTGTGTTGTCAAAATTACGATTTCCTGAACTAAAATAAGGTGCATAATATAATTCGTTTAAAAGTATCTATACTATTTATAATAATATTTATGTTGTTTATCTTTTAAATGATTATTTTGATCTCTCACGCGTACTTATTTTATTTTGCACGGCGAATTTTATTGGTTACGTATATATTGATATATTTGCTTTATTGCAGTTTAGTGCTTGAAACAATGTTTTACAGATTCAGAAATTTCACAGATGATTACACTCAATACAGTTGATAACTAAATTATGATAACTTATTAAACCCCCCCAATTTTTTGATAAAACACCTCGGTCTGCCGTAATGAGACAATCAGTCCTTACAACGCCGCCGCGAGCTAGTCTTTGATCCGGCGTCCTACCCCATCGACCTCTCCCGTTTCAAAACCAACGATCGACATATTTTATATTATTCTGTTTTTGAAAAGGAATCGAACAGAGTTTTCTAAACCAAAATGGCATCGTCGAAAATTGAAGGTTTGGATGAACCCCGTGTACGTGCGCCCGAAGTGGCAAGTTCAACGTTTTTCTAAATAATTAATGCATACGATTTTTGGACTCTTTGTTCTATATTTTGTCTAGTTACACTTTGAAACTGAGGTAACGATAGGATTGTAAGCCATTTTTTTCGAAATTAATTTTATGAAAGGTGGCCTAAGAATTAGATTGACTGATGAATCGAGTTGGGCTTGTATATAACTAAAAGTGACGTAATATATATCTGATATAAAGCATTTGGCGTCAAAATGTACAACAGCCAAACTCTAATTGATAAATAACTGACATGGAGTTTTATTAATTATTAAGTGGAATATTTGGCACGCGAACGTAAAAAGGTTCGCGACAATTGCTTTTCGATGGCTTTCCCTTAGTTCTGAGAATGGGGTGACTACTTTCGGTATAGGCAGTCTTCCTACCGAGAATTTGTTCGTCCCCCTCCAGATATAATTACTTCTTCTTCCATATTCATTCTCTGTGTGGAGCATATGGCTACCACGCGGCGTCTCCATGATTCTCTGTCATCCGCCAGTCGCTTTGACATGCCAGCGTCCCTCAGCTCCGCCGCTTTAATTGCTTAGTAAAACAGCTTAGTGACAAATTTAAGAATATTTTTTTTATTTCAAATTGAAGTGGGTGACGGCTTTGAATCTTTTGATAATTTCTGCGATTGATGACTGAATTTACTTATCGATTTGTCAACAATATCACTATTATGATTTTTGCAATTTTAGGGGTGATTCTGGACTTTTTTGAAGGTCTGGGTCCGCCCAATGAGTTTGGGGCGGGTGTCACATAGTAAAACATCGGTGCTTATAACGGTAGACTAGGGTTCATGTTAACACTTTTCTAACCGCCAACGTATATGTGGCGTCCTGCATTACCCAACAGTTACATATCGCATTGGCGTCTTTTTACACATACGATTTCCAAGAATAACTTCGATGCACAATATTAGGTTCGAAGATTTGTCGAAATATGTTTAAGTAGATACTCAGTCAATCGTGACAAAAAATATATGCATTCCAGATATTTTTCAAAAATGGCATCAAATTTCACACTTCCAGCGATTGTTAAGTTGTGGGACCAGTATATATTATTATTTATTGTAGAATTATGTGATATGGATACATATGTTATATTTATACATAATGTGTTTAATATTTCAGATTGATAACACGTGGCGTGCAATTTACTGAATAGTTTTTTTATATTAGGTTTAGAAATATAGTAAAATTATGATGTAATCAGAGTGTTTTTATTTTAGAACGCAATCCAATGGTTGACAATTCACAAGGAAATAGATTCATTGCAAAAAATCATTGTTGTATTTTTAATAAGTCCTCAAAATTTCATTGAAGTATATTGACGCATTCAAAAGTTACGGATATTTTAATTGAACAATCGAAATTTGCTGATTTTAATCAAATATTGCCGGTATTTGGGGCACCGATATTGCCTTTTTAGTGAGGTAAGTAAAGTGTTAAAATGGTTTTCAGAATAGTGTCAATAGGAAATAAATGAGTTAAAATTTAATTTGAGATTTTTCGTATGGTGAGTGAAACTAAACACTATTTGATTTCTGGAAATAACAACCCGACCTTAGATATTGACTATCCTGATTATGAATTACCCATAATCTGTATCACGAGAAATTATTAACCCCTAGGTATATCTGCTAATAATATTTCGACGCTTAAAAAAATGTTGAATAAAAGTGTACTAGGGTGCTTCTTCCTAAAGTCGGCCGTCGCCAGTAGTCGGCCCTTTGAGCTTAAAACTTAAATAATAGTGGATATATTTAAAAAAGCAGATTTTCTTAATTCGTGTAGGTAGTCTTGCCACTTGTCAATGCATATCTGCACTATACTGACCTATATGATGCAATCCGCAATTAAAAAAAACACATTTTACTTCGCAAGTTTCGACAAATTCATGTTGTATGGAGATCGCTAACCAAAAAACAACCGCTGTGGTCAATTTAAAAAGGCAAGTTTGATCTACCATTTCTTGAATTCTGCATTTTAAGTGCTTTTGTTATACATAATAAAGTATTTTACAGGGGTATTGCGATAAAAATATGGAATAACCTCAATATTTAATTAGATATTACACGGCCGACTACTGGCATAATGAAATCCACTAAGTGTCCTGTATTCAGCTCCTCGGCTGAGCATTATTAAATTATCTGATCGACGGAATGTCTAAGTAAATATAAGATGTTCTACCAGGATCGAATTGGTTTTATTTGTTGGTTGGTTGGTGATTTATTTTTTTAACTGATATATTTTCGTTATATCGTTTGCAAGAAATAGAAAGGTATTCGACCAGTTTTATTTTCGAATAAGCAGGGATAAATCGTCAGTTGAATGCAGAACATGTTAACTAGCTATTTTTAAGATTAGATGATAATTTATAATGTGTCAAAAGCGTTTCATTATAATTTTAATGTTTCGATTGATTTTCACTATTGAAACGTAAGTATTTCTGATAAGGATATATAGAAAAGTTATGTCTTCAAATAGCTCTCCGGCATAATTTACGAATAAATTAGATTATTTCAAAAATTCATAAGACTTTCTCGCCGAGCTCAAATCGATCCAGAATTTTTGACGTTTCTCTAAGGAAATTACTTTCCTAGTAAATGTTCGTTAATCATGGTTTTAAATAAATATAAATATTTAATAATGATGACGATAAAAAAATAAGTGTTTGCACATTGTATCGATATTAAGAAAATTTGTCAGTTAAAAATAAACTTTTGAAAAAATGTAGATAAATTGGTTTTCGATTCGGCCCTGTTTGAAAGTATGCGAAGTGGCACAACCGTACGTATGTAGAGGAGAACCGATAACCTCTTATTTTTTCTCTCTTATGCTCACATCAAAGCAGAACGAGAGACAAAGAGAAAAATTTATGATATCCGTTATCGCGATATTCCTTTTGAGGGCCGAGCATTGACGACACAGGGGGCTGAGCACTGGCAGAAATGGCATTTTTTTGTAAACTTCTATTATTTTATGCTTGGTACAATATTAATCATTTGATTTTAAGTTGGTTACATTGCTTAATCTCTGTTTAATGGAATAACAGCGAAAAAATATGTATATATCATTCATTGGCTCAAAATCCCTTTTGAAAGTACTATTACGCGCAAACATACTTTAAAATTGTGGGATTTGTTTCCCATTTAAATTTTTATATTTATGTAAATGTATTAACACAATCCATTTATATAAAGAAAAAAAACCCTCTTAAAATACGAAAATGCGTTAGAGATTGAATCTCATTCTAACGACGACATAGCAAATGATGTAAATTAGAAAAATAAATTGACCGCTTTTTGGAAGGAAAACATCATTTTACATTAGTTTTAGGTTTAAAATTTCTGACCCGGCCATTGGATATAAGCCACTATTATATTGACAGTCCCTACGTACAATCTCATATCTGGAAACATGAGAATTTGCAGGAGTGCATTTAAAAGATTAGTAACGTAACTCAACATATAATGTTTTCGATATAAACAAGTTTTACTCTCAACAATTGGTCTAAACACCGTTGATATTATTTATTTCATCTAGTATTATGGATGTACCAATATTTATCTAGATCTACCTAGGTAGTTTTCCCGCCATATTAATGATGAGTTCAAACATGTATGAAGGCTTTATAATATTTGGTGGTATCGAACAGCGTATTCAATCAATTTATTCTGTTATTATTTATTCGATGCAGTCACTATTATTATGGAAAAGTTGATCGAGTTATTACAAAAAATGTGCTTTTACGCAAGAGGTTTCACACCTAATATGAGGGACAGATTACTGTTTTTTGATTGGGACAGTTATATTTAGGGACGTAGGTATATCGATGATTTATTTTTCTACTAGGTGAATTATTTATTTGTATTGAACTACTTCATAGCTTACTAAATTATTTTCTCGGAGTATATGATTCATCGTGAAAAGTAAACCGTCTACCCACACGATCTTAAATATCTATCTACTGATGCTAAGGAAAAAAGAACTATACATTCCGAAAAACAGTATAACTTGAATTAAATTGAAAATGTCTCAAAATTTTGTTTTTTTTGTAATTCACACTAAGTCAGAAAACGTGTCTTGATATTTTAGTATATATTGCATTTATAAATCTTATGCATGTTAGTTATCGTGACTAAATTCTTATTTTACTTCAAATTTTTGGCCGGTGTGGCAACAGCGCGCATTCAGCCTATCCGTCTGTCGGTATATTATTTATATAATGCAAATATATACCTACGTAGTTTCTTCCGCGCCGGTGTTCGTGCTTGTACGCTAGCTATCAATTCTATAGCTATACAACGCTGCGCACCGTTTGCTAGATCGCCAGGCTCCCTGAACCGACCACTAATACAATCTCATTACACCGATACAATAGCGTGAGTGAGTGAGTGAGTGATCTCCAAAATATTGTTATTTTATGTTCAAAATTATAATTTTATCTTACAACTTTGATGTGTGGGAAGGACCTGTACACCTATTTGTGTTGAAACCAACGTGGAGTCCATATGGTTGTATATGTATAGGGAAAAGTACATTCAATGCGTTTCATTATTTTTTAATTTTTTCTAATTCACATCCTACTTTTTTTAATAATTTCATCTTTTGAGGATGTTTTGTTTCCATAGAATGTTTATACAATCGAGCTTGATAATTTTGGTCCTGGCTGATAGAAATAGCGGTGCCACTTAATTTAATTGTCTCAAACGAAACTGGATGTATTAAAATATCTAAACACATACGCAATGACGATTTCTTACGCTGCTATTTCACCGAGTATTTTTCAAAATATCTGTTGGTGATCTCTCGGTATGACTTATTTCATTCATTGAAGTCCTAATCACAATTAAATTGATATGTCGATATACTAATTCGTTGCTAAGATGACAACAATACACTAGGTACCTATACCTACCATTTTTAAGGTGTTAACTGTCATTTCCGGTGGAAAGGCATTATATTTCAAAAATAAAACACAATTTGTTTTGTACTACCACCACATTTTTATAACGATCAGAACCAGTTTCGCCCAGTTGGTAATTCTCGCGACGAGCGAAACCAGTCAATGTACAAAACATTGTGTTTTATTTGTAAAAAATAAAAATCTACATTAAACTTAGGTACCTATATTTGTTGACCCTACATAGTTAGTTTGCGATATAGGATAATTGAAACAATAATCATTTTAATTGGCAGATGTTGAAGTCACGTGACAAATTTTTTGATTGCTTGGGCATTTACATGAAACCTAAACCCTACTATTTACGAAATTGTAACATTTTACTACGATTTCATCCTGAACCCATGGTGTTAAGAAGTACAAGGTGAGCTGGATAAAAGGTGACAGTCACCATTTTTGTATGTATTTGTTGACGTCACTACGTGCTTATCCAATTACAATGTACTATGTTTACAACGGTGTTTTGGTGACAGTAAAAATTTGGTTCCTCTAAGTGACAAAAACAACGATCCAGCTCACCTTATACTCTTACACCATGTCCTGAACCCTGAAGTGCTCGAATGTAAAGTGTTCCTTTGAATAAGAATCATACATATTATAATATAAATATGCACATTTTGATGGGCATTTGCATCAATCATTGATCCTGCAAAATCTTTAATTTATTTATATTTTGATTTATTCATTTACAGTCGAGTCCTATGATATATACATTATTTGCATTAAATGTTCGTCTCGCCCTTAAATATCTCACTAGCAGGTTCGTTTGTTTGTTGCCAAATTTTATCCGTTTTATAAACTTCGATTCACGTTGTGCTTTAACCATTTCGATACGTGTATTGTATCGATTTTTAAAAAACCTCTGTCGCATGTATTATTTTGTTTCAAAAATTTTAGCTTTTTTTTATTATGCCGCTCTCACATACCGAAAATTTTCGTACAAGCCCATGAACATTACGTGTCACACATACACTCACGCATTTTTTACAAACTAAAATAACAACATTATATTATTTATTACACATCTATATAACTACGGTGCCGATAGTGAACTATTTTGTGGTATGTGTGTGTGGAGATACGAATAAGTTGTATGCTTTGTTTATGGTATGTGTAAATGTTAAATTATGCCACCGGCTATCTAATGTCTACCGTGTTGTCATATGTATTCCGCTTGCCTATTGAAATATTTTTGTTAATGTTTAGCTAAATTTGTCGGCGTCCGTGGCGCAGTTGGTAGCGTCGTGGGCTACGGCTACGGATGTCTCGGGCTCAACTCCCGGTTCGGTCAATGTTCATAAATTGATATTTCAATCGATTTGCGGATTTCTCTTCGTAGCCTGAGTTGTTTGTGTTGTCTAAAACTTTGTCTAGATTTTGAAAAGACGAGGTGATAAGTCCTTTCGCCTTTCTACAGTCGATATATTATATATTTATTTATAACTATATTGTATTAGCACGTTTAGTGTGAGTTATACACAATATTTTTGTGTGGGTTACGTCCTTTTTCCTTTCCACAGTCGATATTTAATGAGTACGTACCGTATAACTTTGCACTCCGGCTCTTTGGGATCACGGGATCCATACACACTTATCCATTGACACACTCTGTGTAGTTATACAGAAGCGTATCAATATATTAAAAAGTCCAAAGTTATACGTCGTATACCGTAGATAAGTAGCCGCACTGTAGTTACCCAACATTAGAATAACGACCAAACTGGGTTGGACGCCTAACCAAATTTAAGCGATGCCAATAATCCAGGGCTGTAGAGTCGTAGAGTCGCGCTGTTTTGGTCGGAGTCGGAGTTGTAAAAAACGAGCGACTCCGACTACCTTTTCTATTAAACATTCGCAACAGGGGAAATGTGACCAAAATAACGCGCAGCGGCGGGGCTGATTCGCAGGAAATTGACAAGAGATCATAAATCAACATAACTTTTACTTTAGCGGGAAATACTTGGTTTGACATAAAATTGGCTCAAATCGTCAAATCTGCAATCTAATCAAACAACTTGTGATTATGGATATATATATGGCACTCCAAATAATTTTTAATCACGATAACAATGAAGCCGCCGACACAACCTTTTCTACTCCAACAATTGTTTAAACCCGCGATGTTACCGATTATTATGTCTCCTTTGCTAAATCAGTTACTCAATTTTTATTTAATGAAAATATGTTCAATAACTCACCCGAGTAAAATATCGTCTGGTAGTTGGCATATGTAGTGCATTAAACTATATAGTTTTTCCAAAACACAATTCAAGTATTTGTCTCATGTCACGTAAAACAAAACACGATATTATTTATATTCTAAGAAAAATATGTGTCTTATTACGTAAACAAATACTTTTTTTTCAAGTGATAGTGTAGAAATTTTTTTTTGAAATGTTTCGGAACTTTCCAGTGGTGGAAAATATAGAAAGTTTCTCTTTAATATTCTGCTCTGCACAAGCACGACACTTTATTCTAAGAATTTTACCATGTTTTTATTTTTAACAGGATAGTAATCTTTCAAAGATTTTGAAAGGTGGATCATAACGTGGAGGATGGGATGTCATCTGTCCTCATAAATTTCACCTATAAACGTATCTTCATCCATATTTAGGTATTGATTTAAAAAAAAATAATAGGGTGAAACTGACCAACCTACTAGGGTGGTTGTTCCTAAAGTCAGTCGTCGCCAGTAGTTTGAGCTTAAAACTTAAAATTAAAATAATAGTGGATATATTTAAAAAAACAGTTTTTTTTAAATTCGTGTTGGCAGTCTTGCCACTTGCCAATGTATATCTGCACCATACTGACCTGTATGATGCAATACGCAATTAAAAAAACACATTTTACTTGGCAAATTTCGACAAATTCATGTTGTATGGAGATCTCTAACAAAAAAATAGCCGCTTTGGTCAATTTAAAAAGGCAAGTTTGATCTACCATTTCTTGAATTCTGCATGTTAAGTTCTTTTGTTATACATAATTATAGTATTTTACAGGGGTTGATATAAAAATATGGAATAACCTCAATATTTAATTAGATATTAGACGGCGGACCACTGGCGTAATGAAATCCACCAAGTGTCCTGTTTTCAGCCCCTCGGCTGAGCATTATTAAATTATCTCATCGACATTATGTAATATTTTCGTTCTCGACATGCGTTCTACTAGTATTGCTTAGTATTACGACAATAAAAAAATTTTCGTCAGGCGTGTCTTGTATGTGGATATAAGTTTGGTGGGTCCTAGGTATATATTGTCTTGCTAAAATGCACACCTTGCTTTCTTCTTTGTAATTTAGTTGGTGAGAATGGCTTTTGAAAATTCAAATGTTTTACTAATACCTACGTACATCAAATTTGCCAAACATGTATTTTTTACTATTGAAGTTCTCTATCTATGTAGTTATTTGGTCACTGAGAATGTCTGAATAAATCGAAACTTTAACAGTAAAATTGTGGTTTTGCTTACTTATTTGTGCCTAGTAGGCTTCTTCACGTGTTCTTTATAATTTTATCATAATATATGAGAATAAATGTATATATTGTGTACCTACCTATGTAATTTTTGTTTTCGAATTCTGTAACAACCATTATGAATCAGTTTTAGGAATATTATTTAAATATATCCATTATTGAGTTGGTTATTTATTTATTTATTTATTTTACAATGGCGTCAAAACTATTCACGAATGTCACAAAAATATCCAGTGTAAACAAAAGTGTATTTTGTTTGTCGTTCTCGCCGTGGCTTATATTTGGCAACATTGTATACCGACACTCGGAGAGATCGTACTGACACAAGTCCTACGTATAGTATATTATATAAGTATATATCATATCACCCTCTTCATTTGTATTACATTCGCGTACGCACGCATACAGGCTCCCGTAGCTATTTACAGCTTGTATCAACATACGCGATCGCGGACAAAACGTGTTTTAAACCAGTGTGCAGTTTCACAAACACACCGGAGCAAGCTACGCGAGCTGTTTGTAAATGTGTGGAGGTGTATTGGCCCCTACCTATACATGCGCACAGGTCACACGGTACGTTAGCCATCGCTGGCGCTGTGTAGATAGGTATACCGATTCTTTAGCCGGCGTTACATTCGGCAACGTCGCGCTGTGGGATCGATGCTGGCAAGTGGTGTAGCAAACTAAAGAGGAAATTGCGGCTATGCGTTGTCATCGTTCGTTTTTTATAGTAATTATACAGTAATAATATGAAGTTTTATCATACGTTATTATTTTACTTACGTCCATAATACAAATAAATTATCATTTATCGGTTATCTTTTATCGCGATCTTGTAGGCAAAATATGATAATTGTTGCTTTACAATAAAACAAAGTAAATATGAAAATGAATAAACGTAACTTAAACGAATAAACGAATTTCTTAAAATGAATATTCACATTACTAGGCTGATGTAATACTCCCAAAAACCAACCACCCTCTTCCACCGTCGGCCCTCGTGACGTCATCGTTATGTATCATACCTACGTCTTCGTATTTCCTCCGATGAAATCAAACGGATGTTTAAAATATGTATTGATTTTGAGTAAGTGTATCGTGTCGTCGAAAGCATATTTGAAACTCTGCATCATGGAAGACGGCTTGTATTGTTTTTTTGTATTACTCGTCAAACCTGATTTGGTCGCCTATCACTACTCGGCAGTGCGGTCGATCTCCCAAGATTGTTGACTCGTGATCGAAAAGTATCTTGCAAGATCTCCTGATCACATGACCGCGATTGATATAATATGCTTTGCTATGTGAAGAAGGCACACGCATACGATATTCCTTACATTTGAAATGCACTGGTGAATACGTTTATGGAAGGAGTGTTCGATGGATCAATTTCTACTTCAAATCTAATTAAATCATTGTAGGTAGTAAGTACTGTTGTACGTGTCGATCTCACAACTAGAAAAGTTGTCTTAAAGCAATATTACTGAAAAGTGGTCTTATACTTTTTGGGGCTTTTTGAAATATTGCGGTTCTAAATTTGAATTTGAATTCAGGTCCATGCAACGTTTTTTACGCTGAAGAATTGTTACAATCATAAAACGTATTTTGTATCTCCTTACGCTTTTCATTGCTCTTTTTTTTATAATAACTCGGTAAATATTAAATTCTAATTTGTATATACTCATTAGGTAACTTATTATAACTGATATAATTTTTCAGGCTCAGTGCTATACAAACCTTGAATGCACAAATAATGCTCTGGAATGTGAAATATGTTTTCAATAATGACTGCTTCTACTTCTTATTGCGATCCAAGGAATACCGGTTACGCTTTTAATCTCGGCTCAGCGATTGATTGTTTCTGCCTATGATTAAAAAGATAGTTTTTGAAATTATTCGGATAACTATTTATCAAGAAATATAAACATCGTGAACAGAATAGCGCCACGTCAAACAACTGTTTGCAATTCTTCAATATGTATTTATTCTGAATATAAAATATATAGGGTGATTGTTCCTAAAGTCAGCCGTCGCCAATAGTTGGCCTTTTGAGGTTAAAACTTATTCGTGTAGGTAGTCTTGCCACTTGCCAATGTATATTTGCGCTATACTGACTGGAGGTCTGCACGGGCCGAAATTTGACGAAATTACCGGGCCCGAACCCGAGTCTTAATACCACACTTGTTACCCGAGCCCGACCCGAAGCCTAAATTTATAAACCTCGGCCCGAAAAAAACCCGATTTAAAAATAAATAAAGTATCATAAAATTGATAAACGTACCTACCCAACTTTTTCACATGTAGAAAAATCTATTATTTCACGGAATGATTTCCACACATCACCGTCACCACTTTTCAACATTTTCTTTATATCGTTGAAACTCATTTTTAACGAATCTTTTGTATGTTTTTATAATGAATTTTTCGGCACAAGAAACATTCGACTATCTAAAATGAATAGAAAGCAGATACCGAATAATATCACACTTTATTCATTTACGAACTATTAAAACTAACTATCGGTTATGATTAAACGAAGAAAGCATTGTTTCACCGATCAATAACAATTTTATGAACTCGGTTTCAGGTTACCAAAATATAAAATGATGTCTCCATACTTATCAAATAAAAGACCCTATTGTGTCCAATGCTATTCGAAACGTAATAAATTATTTTATTTATTGCCTTTTTGTTATCAACAGTGACAACAGTATATAGTTAAGAGTACTCATGATCCGAACATAGTCTGAAATATTTTTCTGAAGAACAAATCCCTTACCCGGGTCCGGCCCTAGCCCGAATATCAATTGTCTATTAGGGGTCCGCGGGCCGAGCCCGGGCCCGTGCAGACCGCTAATACTGACTTATATGATGCAATACGCAATTACAAAAAATACATTTTTACTTTGCAAGTTTCGACAAATTCATGTTGTATGGAGATCGCTAACAAAAAAATAGCCACTGTGGTCAACCTCGAAAAGGCATGTTTGATCTACCATTTCTTAAATTCTGCATGGTAAGTGCTTTTGTTGTACATAATTTAGTATTTTACAGGGATATTGAGATAAAAATATGGAATAACCTCAATATTTAATTAGATATTAGACGGCGGACCACTGGCGTAATGAAATCCACTAAGTGTCCTGTATCCAGCCCCCCGTGGCTGAACATTATTAAATTATCTGATCGATATTATGTAATATTTTTGCTCTCGATATGCGTTCTACCAGAACCGAATTCGTCAATCTTTTTTCAGTCATCATTATTTAATATTAATATTTATTATTTATTTTTATTTAAAATCATGATTACCAACGAAAATAAACGAACATTCACAAGAAAAGTAATTTCCTTAGAGAAGCGTCAAAAAATCTGGATCGATTTGAACTCGGCGAGAAAGTCTTAGGAATTTCGAAGTAATGTAATTGAAATGAAGCTACCATCGAGCAATTAAAAATGAAAAATCAACAAGGGACCTAGTATCCATTGGGTTGTATACATTTATAACTCGAGTTCCTCGTGTAAAAAACAAAAAGCGTTTAAAAATAGAAAGTTGCCTTATAAAATGGATTAAAGATTGTAGTTGGAAGCATTCGCCGTTGAATTTCCAACTAATAAAACGTAATGCTTTAAAAATTGTTTATAGGATAAAATCTATGAAAAAAACTTTTTCGTCTGCAGAATGAGGTCAACTGACTTTATAGTAAATTACGCCGGAGAGCTATTCCAAGACATAACTTTTCTATATCTCCTTATCAGAAATAATTCGTTTCAATAGTGAAAATCAACCGAAACATTATAAATTATCAAATAATCATAAAAATAAAAATGGTCGAATACCTTTATATTTCTTGCAAACAATATAACGAAAATATATCAGTTAGAAAAAATCTGTTAAAGAATGACGAGTTCGGTTCTCGTAGAACGCATGCAAAGAGCGAACGTCTTATATATACATAGACCATCGGCGTGCGGTGGACTTATCACTATCTCTATCACACAACCTAATTTGGGTATGAGCAAGAAGGATACAAGAGCATGCGCCGCATGCCCTTGCATCTCGCTTGCACCTTCACTTTTCATGTGATTGAGGGAGAAAGAGATAAAGCCACCGCACGCGCCTGACTTAGACATACTGTTGATCAGATAATTTAACAATGCTCAGTCGAGAAGCTGAATACAGGACACTTAGTGGATTTCAATACGCCAGTGGTCGGCCGTCTAATATCTAATTAAATATTGAGGTTATTCCATATTTTTATGGCAATACCCATGTAAAATACTATATTATGTATATGAAAAGCACTTAACATGCAGAACTGAGACTCAGTTCCAGTCCATTCGTGTGCTCGAATGCCTAAAGATGCCGAAAGGCGAAACCCGGGTCGTTAGTGACGAAATACATGGAAGTGTACAAAATCTCAATAATCCAAATTTAATATCCCCTATTATTTAAGTTTTAAACTCGAAAGGCGGACTACTGGCGACGGCTGACTTTAGGAACAAGCACCCTACTCATCTGCGAATATTTATGCCCAGGTGCAAGTACTACGTTCGCATTAGATGTGTTTGAATTAGGTTTTAGTTTTATTCTGAAAAATCTATTTAAATTTTTTTTGTTTCGAATTTATTTTGCATAGTAGAAGATCAGCGTAATTCGATAAATGATTATGAAATCCAAATTTATACATCCTCAATTGAATTATTGATATCTTATTTGTATCGTTTATAACTAACTAGACCAAGATATCTGTATTGGAACATTGAACGGCTGTTTGACTTGATTATGGCGTTTGGTTTCCTGTAAAAATGATAAAGATGTATAGTAAATGTATTATATAACATTAACACCATGACAGGTCACCACAGTGGATTGTTTGGCCATTCAGAATGTTTTGGTAGAAGCTAACAGGAAATTTCTTTGTTTATAAAACTCACTATACCTTGACTGCACGGTTCGGTGTTTCTCTTGAAAACGTTAGATATTTATTAATGCATATTTTAATGACCGAATATCAAATAATACAAATTTTCAGTTTTTTTATTCATTCAAATTGGACATTAATCTGAGACATATAGCTTTGGAATTAATGACATAATTGTCACTTATTAATTTGTTGGTTTTTGCCTGCAAATAACCCGTACGCCAGACCGTGCCCGCGTGCTTTTAACAGTTATTCAGGTTGTGAACTCCGGGCCGCGGGCCACGGCGTATTGTTCACGAAGGCTGATATACCGTTAAGTAGTTGTCACCCAGATTTCCATGCGAGTGCCAATGCCGGCAACCACGTCTTCAAAATCTCGATGTTTTCTCTTCCTCAGCTTGTTCTTATTTTATTTATCTGTAGAAAATACCTGCAAATTTTTTGAAACTGCAATGCGAATTGTGTAAGACTACTATGTTTTGTTTTGTGGAAATAAAACATATATGACAAAAAAGAAGCCATTGACGAGATAGTTTCATGAAGATTTTTTCCTTGTTTCACAAGCTGCTGAAATGTAACTTAATTTTCATCTTTATTTAGTAGGTAGACCCAGTTACGATTACTCTAGGTTTTGTAGGCATACACGATTTCTTTAAAAAAAAACGATTACTTATATTCCTCATTTTTAATACTACATCTAAAGTAACTTCTTTAAAATATATAGGTATAGATAATTTGATTCGATTGTGTATCATATTTCTAAACGTATGTTATAATATAAGACATGCGTGAATTATAAATGACAAATATCGTCTGAATAAACACGGACAAGAGTAATTATTAAAGAATAATTATAAGATAAATTTATTTATTAATCAACCCCTATTTTTGACTAGTTTTACCAACATAAGTTGGCCGCCGCCGAATTTGTAACTAGAATTCTCACTCTAGGATAAATATTCCCAATTATCATTTTATGCAAAATAAACATCTTTGTAAAATTCATGTCCACTTTCGATAATCATTGCTAAAATATCACAGTATTTTTTTTACATTAAGTTAGTGTTGTATTAAAATATCAACTACAATTTATTTTTACAAAATTATTGTTTTAACGTAATGATAGTGTTATACTATCATAAAATTCTTATTATTGTTGATTTATAAATATTAATGTTGACATTAGTCCTTAGCAACTGTCGAACACGAGCTTACATAATATGTCAAAAAACAGTTTTTTTTATTAAAAATACATTGAAAATAAGTGGCCATCGCATGTTAAATAATTCAAAACGAATCTGTGGGAAAGCCCGGAAAGTTATGTGTAACGTTTGTCAGTTCTGAAAACGTAAAAATCTAGTAAATAACCAATAATTTCCAACAGTACCGCCATTACAAAACAATCAAATTTTTAGTGTTGTGTGTACATGTTTATATCCTTAAAATGTGTTAATAAACAAAGAATTTTGGTTGAATATGGCAACATTCCTAACGCTATGGTGGCGCCCTCATTATTATTGTGTTTTCTTTAGATATACCCAGTGGCGTAGCTAGGGTTTGTGGTCCTTGAATTTGTCGCCTCTTCCCCCCACCTTTTCTCGAAAATTTTGTATCCATAACGAAGTAAGAGATTGCGCACCGGGCAAAAAATTTTTATGAAGCATAAATATAATTTATTGAAAATTATGTACCTACTATATTTTTACAATCTTGACAAATTTTATGTTAAATATTAATATTTTTTCTCCAAAAATGTTGATTTTATGTTGTGTTAAGACATTTTTTTAAATAACCTACTCTTTTATTAGAAGATTGCAAAAATTTTATGCAAAAATATAATTTTTTGAAAAATATGTACTATATTTTTACAATACTGTCATTTACAAATGTTATATTTAATATTAAATCTGTAAAGTCCCGCAGTTTTGTTTTTTAAATATGTCAAAAAAAATCTATAAGTCCTTTAAATAGATTTTATTGATATGTACAATACATTAATAGGTATATATTGTAGATAAAAACGAATTAAAAATTGTGGAACGATTTAGAACAAGACATTCAGTAGAGTTTACTAAAATAACATTTAAAAAATAGTAACAAATTTTTTTCCCCCGTTTTGCTCTTAGCAAAATCTGTTTTATCTGCCAGTTGGTGTGCTAATGTAAGTAATTTTTTAATCGCACATTGCCCACTTTTGATATTAAATTGTAATGCAAACAAAAATGCCGCCCCTCTTAAAGTAAAGTATATTTTAAAGCAAGTCACAAATTAGACGGAAGGAAACATGGTGGATGGAATATAATTTGCATTGATTATGTATATATAAAAAAATATTTTTTTTTACCGTCGAAATTTCGTCATTTTCGAAAATGCCGCCCCCTAAAACGTGCCGCCCGGGGCTAGCCCCCTCTTGCTACGCCGGTTGATATACCTATAAATTATTTAGCTCATCAAGTAATTTAGATTTCTGTTACTCCCAATTTGTTGGAAAGAAAAATAATTTCGATTCTAAATTTATTATGGGTTTTTCTAAAATTCTGCCTAAATATATTGATGTTGTTTTGGCCAATTGACGTAACCCTTTAAAATTGCAATTGTTCGGGAGAGGGTAAAAACCATTTTTATCAAAAACATTATATGGTGAGTTGCATTATGAATCTTTGAAATGTACTCCTATAAATTCTCATGATTGCAGATACGAAATTATACGAAGGGATTTTCGATATAATAGTGGCTTACATCAAGTGGCCGGGACAGAATTTTTAAAATTAAATTTAATATAAAATCATATTTCTAATTAACATCATTTGGCGAGACATGCTCTGCCATCTTTAAAATAATATCCAACCTTTAACTCATTTTCATATTTTTTTGAAGGTTACATCAATTGACGAACATCACAGTCGATATTATTCTTATAAAGGTGTTTGTTAGAGGTTTGTTTTTAAACTGGCAGCACTTTTTCCAATGACCGCCTATTTGATAGCTGACAGCTGCTCAGTTTTGTTTGCCATTTCTCCATGAACAGTCCGCTTGACCAACGTGTGCGTCGCAACTTCGGTGAAAGGGGCGAAACAAAAATTGCATCTGATCCTGACTTTTACCGAAAAATTTTGTTCAGCGATGATGCTCATTTCTGGTTGAATTTCTTCGTAAATAAACAAAATTGCCGGATATGGAGCAACGAAAATCCACAAGCCATTTTTGAAACACCGTTACATCCATAAAAATTGACAAATTGTGCTTATGTGCTGGTGGAATCATTGGTCCATACTTTTTTAAAAACGATGCTGGCCAGAATGTTATTGTCAATGAAGAGCGGTATAGATCTATGGTTGCCATTCTTTTCGTTCCAAAATTGATTGGCCATAATGTAAACTAGCTTTGGTTTCAACAAGACGGTACAACATGCCATACAGCGCACGCCACAATCAATTTGCTAAAGGAAACTTTCAATGACCGCATAATTTCGCGGAATGGACCTGTGAATTGGCCACCGAGATTATGTGATTTAACACCTTTCGACTTCTTTCTGTGGGGAGTATGTGAAGTCGCAAGTCTACGTCGATAAACCAGTAACGCTTAATGATCTTGAAGCCAACATTCACCACGTTATCGCCGATATACGGCCGCAGCTGCTTCAGAAAGTGCTTGAAAGTTGGACTTCGAGATTGCGTTTTCTTCAAGCCAGCCGTGGCTCCCACATGCCGGAAATCATTTGTAAAAGCATATAATAAACTTTTCAATACATCCAATATAATGAACATAACCACGATTATTAAATGTTTTATTTTATTTTAAAGTTCTGTGCCACTAAAGAAAACACCTGTATTTAAAATTTCATGATTTCGTAAAATATATAAAAAACACAGTATTTTCTCTTAGATTCAGGTGAGTAAAACTGTGTTTCAAGTAATCGGTAGGTATAAGCTTTCGTGTAGAAGATAATCGATTAGAATCTGGATCTTTAAAAATATTAATACGTGATTAATTCAATCGGGTAAAAATATTTCCAATGTCAGTCTGCATTACAGTATTCGTCATTTATTAAAAGCTATGTTAACAATTCGAAAATCTTATTTTTTGAACTGATTAGCTACCCTTGTTAAATAAATTGTTCATTTGTATACGGCGTATTATTTCTCTAATATGAATAAAAAGTAATCCGTACAGAAAGCACTATTCTCTATTGCAAAACACTATTGTAATTGAGGCGGCTATTTTCAATCTTCTTGTGGTTGGGTGAGTTGAAGGATTTAGGAAACGCTGCCGCAAAGGTTTCGGTGACATTTTCCTCCAGTTTCGTAATGTTGGCGCGATCCTCACGTTTTTGACCCCGATAAAGGTTATCGTGTCCCTCACGATTGTAATGTAAATTGTATTTTGGAATGTCAAAGTTTGTTCATTATTTTACGATGTCGTTATAGTATTAGTGATATTTTCACTGATTTTAAGTGTAGTAGGTATCTTGTTTTTTTATTTATTTTATATCTATTTGTCAAACCAACAACTTCCCATAGATTTATCAGGTTCGAATACATACATGTTTGGCAAATTTATTTTCGAATCCGTTAATGAAAATGATCAGTATCTTAGCGAATCTACTGTGGTAGTTAAATAATAAATGGTGTAGAACATGTGCAAGACACACGGTTATTTTTAGTTTTTATTGTGTATATAATACTTTATATATAGTATTATGCGTTTATAAAATATTGTATCAAATAATGTTTTCTGGATTTGATTTTAAAAATTATCATATTGACCACCACATAAAAACATCTAATCCTATTAATATTCTTTAGAATACATAATTTGATAACACTATGATCTCTAGTGGTCCCAGTTATTGCGATTTTAAAAACAGGATGGATTAAGAATATTATTAATTTTTCAAAACTTTTTAGTGTGTTCTTTTCGTCGTGATGTTGCAAAAATGTTTACCTTTATTCTTTTTTTTCCATTTCCGCTCCCAATGTGGAGCATATGGTCTCCTAATGGAGGTATTTCAACAGATTTTTTTCTATGAGAACTGTTTGTTACTCAGTTGCTCAACCTCTCTTCATCGAAGAGAGTAGGGATAGAAGGATAGGACTAAGACAGGACTAGTGGTTAGCTAATCGCTCTCGCTACGCCCCCCATGAGTAGTGATGGGTGGGTGAGGGGGAGTTTTAGACAACCCAAACACTCGGACTACGAACGGCGATCCATAAATCGATAGAAATATCAATTTATGAAAACCGTCCTCACTGGGAATTGAATCCGAGACATCCTCAGCCGTAGCCCAAGGCGCTACCAACAGCGCCACGGACGCCGACAACCTTTATTCTTACAGTGAATTAATATAATATGTATGTATGCCTATTTACTTCCAATCGCTTGGTCTACTTCGCTGATCACGCTTCGGAAATATGTGACTCAGACCGGTCAGAACTCGAATTCGTTGCAGCCTGCATTCGAGTGCCTGTAGAAAGTCGGCGCGGCGCGTTGAGCCGCATTTGTTTTGTTTGATTCTTATTATTTTAATCGATCATTATCTTGAAAAACATTGCGGATTGTTTGCGATTCCAAAGACTAACGTACTCAATAAAGTATTCCATAATAACGACTCCTCAAAATTAACAGCATAGCAGAAATCAATACTAAACGAAAAGGAAAATTCAAGATATCGTTTAAAATTTAATATTCAGTACTTTATTTTATCGTATTTTTTCATAAATTTTAATTAATTACTCGTTTCGTAAAACTGGTTCTTACAAATTAAAAAAAATGTGAAATGAAAATAAGAATTTTAAAAAATAAAACACAATTCATTTGTACTACTTCCACATATTTATAATGATCAGGACCGGTTTCGCTCATCACGAGCATTATCAACTGAGCATTATCATCAGTTGATAATGCTCGTGATGAGCGAAACCGGTCCTGATCATTATAAATATGTGGAAGTAGTACAAATGAATTGTGTTTTATTTTTTAAAATATAATGTCTTGCCACCAAGAATTGACAGTTAACACCTTAAAAGTGAAAATAAGAATCATTTTTTACCTTAGAAATAAATAACCTTGCGATATAGTTCGTTTGAAAGTGCTTCAGAAGCGAAACACATGTCACATTTAGAAACACAGCCAGTGGTATATACAAAAAATAATCAATTTAAATTATAATATGCGAAATGACATTTTCTTAGTTCTATTGAACGAGACCAACGAACCAAAGACTAGAATTATTGCGTCATATTAATTGTATGTCGCCGCGCGCCTTTGCTTTTTGAGCGGACACATAAAAAAGTGCCAACTGAGAAAACAACACAAAACCAGTCTTCATTTTTATAAAGCCGGTTTTTTTTTTTTTTACCTCAGCCATGTCGACTGGTACACGTCAAGTCGCCTACGTTGCTTTGTGTGTGTGCGAGTGCGATTAGTTGGATTTATAATTTAAAAAAAATGAGGCAATAATGTTGTATTTCTTTTGTAGTACTATAATAATAACTTTCCTATCGGTGTCACGCTCTCTCTTGAACTGTAAGTTCTTTATAATCATCGCCGTCGTGTCGTTTCTTACTTCACACTGTGCGCCGCTTTCAAGCGTAAATGAATATAATAATATGCCTCCTGCTTGCTTGCACGCGTTTGTATTTTACGTTCCATACCATTCACACTTGCAGCCAACTCGTTTCCTCGGCTGCGGGAATATTTTTTTACGTATTATTAAAGCGGCCGTAGGTATCTCGGCATGATATCGTCAGTATTTCCCTTGTACTCTCAGAACAAGTGTAGCCCGCATTCTTTGTCTCTTTCAATCATGTTTGTTGTCCCTCGCCACCATTGTGACGCAAAAAATGTCATCGGGGAATGTTTTGTTTCGTTCTCGCGCGCGAGGCGCGAGTTATCTCGTCGGAGACGTCCGTCGCATAGCTGTTTCGATTTGGCCTGGGCAACTTTCGAGCGCAGTAAAACATGGCCGCTTCTGATTGTTGGTCGAAAGCCAAGTCTGGTGAGAGGTTAGGAAGGGGGTATAGCCGCTTGATGAACGATGGCAACCTCGCAAAAACACTTCAGTCGTTCCTCCAGTCTGCGTCTCACAATAAGCTGTCTCTAAATATCCGTACCCAAGTTACACTTTGCGTGACTGAGGTAATTTTCAGATAAGATTTGATTACCTGATTTTATAATTTCGTAGTGGCTAACTGCTCATGCTGTAAACGTGTGTTTTCAAAAATCAGAAAGAGTTTCAGATTATTAATTATTAAATATATTTTATAACTGCTCATTTAGGAACCACATTAGTGAATTGTATCTATTACCTATTGGGATAATTAAATCGTATCCTGTCTGGTTTTTTTCTCGCGATTGGTTAAGAAAACAATAAATCGATTTCTACGACTTGACTTAAATCATCACTACTATATGTATCATTTTTTTATTTTATTTGGATTCATTTGAACGTCAAAGGGACGAATATTTTTGTTGTGTTTAACGAACAGGAGCTTGTTCGTTTTTATTCGCTATGTGTACACGTAATGAAACATCTGTACATTCAAGGTTATACTGATAAAAGGCATTAAGTCATAAGAACAAGTTCGGAGATAATTGTATTTAAAGCATTATTTTTTGGCTTACAAATCGTAAGATTTGTAATCGATGAGTTATAGTTATATTATGCTTTTTGCCAGAATAAAAAAATAACAATGTGACCTAATCTGTTTTTTTTCAAAGCCATTATGTCCTGTCTTCATGCATTCTTCCAGTACGTGGAGCGTTAAATTGCGTACATTTTTAAGGAAAACGATATTTGTTTTTCCATGCCCGCTCCCAACGTGGAGCATATGGTCTCCTAATGGGAGTATCTTAACAGAATTTTTCTATGAAAACTGATTTCTTACTCAGTTACTCAATCTCTCTTTTTTCAAAGATAGTAGAGATAGAAGGATAGGATAAGGATATTCCAATATCAAATATTTTAAAAATTAACTCAGTAGTGTTGGTGTTAACCAAACTTATTTATCAAGACAGATCAGGCTATATCTTAATACAATAACTAGCTTGTACACAAAAGTTTTAACACTGTTCACACTCTTATATTTTTCAGTATCAGCTATCAACACACTGAAATCTGCCGTCTCAACTATTGAGACGTTAGCAGTCAGCGGTAACCCGCTGTGTTGTCAGCATACACTCGAATATGATGTTCATCGTACAAATTTTATATCGTATTGAATAATTAATAAATGAGTTTCATTTTAACGAATACTTACTTATAATTAATGTACGATTGTAAAATTAAAATAAAAATCTTGAGAAGAGCAAAATCTCGAGTTGTGATAGATATTCATTAATCGAACGTTCGTTAATTGAGAACTGTCAGTAGATGGGCCATTTTGCGGTGCTGAATTCAAGAAAATATGTAAAGACATGATTTACAATACTCTTCAGACCAATTAATTATTTAATTATTAAATTATTACTCGTACAACGTTTACGACCGAAGATGAATTTAAATGTAGCTACAGTATTAAAAAAGTTCTTGTTTCTAAATTTTGAAACTAATCTGAGCAGAAAGTGTTATTACTTTGATCGGATACCTAGTAACTAATTAAAAATCAATATTACTATCTATAACTACGACGTAGGTTAAATTGGGTATCCTGGATGCATCTTTGATGGATGTATTTTGATAAAATTTGCCACTTTTTTATTTCTATATTAAATTGTCTCGTTTTCAGATTTCGCGAATGTAGTACATATTACCTATCTAATCTTATAAGGTTCTAGTTATCTTCATTATCGTTTTCGACACATAATTATTTAATGAGGGGCTTTATGAATTGATAGTTTCATTTATTTCTCGCGATTGACATTAATTGTCAGTCGTTACTCATTCTTTAACTACTGTCAACACTGAGAAGCCTATTCATTATATCAATCAAAGGTTAAATAATAATATGAGTAAGTAATAGTCCTATCTTTCTCTTTGACTCGAAACAAAATGGTCTGCGTAATGAACGGGTTGCACTGTTGCCAGATCGCATCATAATTTATATCTCCGCGTGCTGCGAGGCTGCTGAGCCACAATCTATATTTTCTAAGGATTGGTTAATTTCGGTAATTTTTCCAAGAAAATTACTGTTGTGCAAGAAAATTAAATGTCCTTTTTAACGCAAAATGAGAATTAAATATGGGATAGCAGAATGAAATACCTACCAGATTTAATCATGTAAACGTTTTGCGAATATGGGTATCTATCCAGTAATAGATTATAATAATCTCATAAAATTATCTTTATGACATTAAGATATAGGTATACGAATACATAATTATAATGAAAGAGGGCGCTTAGAGCAATTTTTGTGTCAATTGGTTATGGCAATAGTGTAATTCATTATTTTTGTTTTCATATAAAACAAATTGGTATTAATGTTATTGTAAACGAAACACTTATAACAACCACGAGTACCTATAACATGGAGATGTAATTCAGTACGCTTACCTATCAATATTAAAACGTTTTAAATAATTCTGCAACTATTCTTATACTATTGACCATTTACAATTCTATCAATTGACATAATATTTTTTACCCTTTAAACATTCCGTTATTAGTTTACAAAATTTAATTTGTCGTTTAAGTTAAATTGATACTAATAAGTGTTCCGTTTACTGTTTTCTTACCATAACGAATTGACAGTTGGTACTCTTGTTCACTCGAAACTCGAAACCTGTCAACACAAAGGACGTAGGTACTTATATACTTACCCATAATATTTTTCTTAAATTCACAATTTTGTTTTTGGCTGTAACCTCTACTCAACAAGGTAACGAGCAACAACACACAGCTCCTTTTACCAACACATGTACGTTCTCCGTTCACTTACGTGTGGCACGTATACCACTAGCCGTAGAACTGGCAACGTTGCTGCGTCGCTCATGTTTTTACTACTCCAATAAACAAATGGAAATGACTGTATTGTAAACTTGTGATATTATTTTATTTATTTTATTACATATTACAGTATCTATTGTTTACATCGATGATATCAAAACTATTTTTCACCTGCTATACATCAATTTTTTCTCAATTTATAATAATAGGTATATCGACTAAAATATAGAGGATTACAATTATTAGAAATTGATTCGTTTGTGCTGATATAATTGACTCCTGCAAAAGTGACACGGCGAGTGACGTTGTGGTCTTTAGAGCAGTGGTCTCCAACCGGGGAGGCGCCAAAATTTTGTAATTAAAAAATAATTTGCATAACATAATATCCACAAATAAATAAAACTTTATATCGTAACATAACAGTAAACTTTCAGCGAATGAATGTTTATTTTATTCATTGACAAAATATGCTCTTGGAGGCAGCATTTTTTAACAAAAATATCCGTAATAAATAAAGATAATCTCAGGATAATCATGAAGCCTCGATGTCGAGGCAGGAAGAAGAAATTGTTGTGAACAGTCACGAGATGCCGAATTAACATTTTTTCCCATGTCCGCTCCCAATGTGGAGCATATTTTTCTTAATAGAGGTATCTCAACAGATTTTTTCTATGAGAACTGTTTGTCACTCAGTTGCTCAACCTCTCTTTATCGAAGAGAGAATGGATAGAAGGATAGGGCTAGGACAGGACTAGTGGTTAGCTAATCGCTCTCGCTACGCCCCGTGAGGATGGGATGGGTGGGTGGTGAAGAGGGAGTTTTACACAACACAAACACTCAGACTACGAACAAAAATCGATTGAAATATCAATTTATGAAAACTGTCCGGACCGGGAATTGAACCCGAGACATCCGTAGCCGTAGCCCACGACGCTACCAACTGCGCTACGGACGCCGACGCCGAAATTAATAATAAAACTATTTAACATCGACAGTGAGCAATTTGCGATTAAAAAATCTTGCAATTCTTTCAATAGAACACCAACTGGCAGATAATACAGATTTAGATAATGTTGCTGATGATTTTGCTAAGAACAAAGCAAGGAAAAATAATTTTGTTGTATTTTTTTTTTGTTTTTTTTTTTTGCGAATAGTTAAATGTTGTGTTGGTAAAATCTGCTGAATATCTCGTGCTAAATTAATTGAAAGTTTTAATGTACAATATATTAATTGATTGTACATCAATAATAATGTATTTTTTTATGTAAATATTACTTTGTATTTTGGAATGCTTCTATAAGTTCAGATCAGGTCGGTCTCTGTATGCATCAGAATAGTTATTAAATACAAGTAGGCGATCGGATAACGAACTGTTCGGACTGCGAGCAACACATATTCGGACAACGAACTAAAACGATTTTTCTTATCTGCTTATTATATCTGTAAAACAAATCGAAAAAATAACATGCAGTGGGTGATCGGTTAACGAACAATTCGGAAAGCAAACATAGTCTTGGAACGGATTATATTCGATAACCTATCACCCACTGTATAGTGTAGCTAGCTCTTGTGGCTACAGCGTGTCTGACCGGTTCAACAGTAGGGCGGGACGGGGCTTACTTGATTAATTCTTCCTTTGCATTGTTCGTCTCCGTCATTACCATATCCAGACAATTTTTATTCTTAAAACTTGTTATTCGCGTCGGTCATTAGAGTCACCAGTTGCAAGAGCCGTTCGGATGATTAATGCACTGCCTAGAGAGCTGGATATTTTCAGCACTAAACTCTATTATTGGGTATTGTTCACTAAATATTTGTTCCTTTTAAATTAATAATGTCTTGTTTTTTTGTATTTAATAATTTAAAAAAATGTTTTTATTTTCATTATTGTTTTTATTAGTAGTAACTGTTTTCAATAATTATTATTGTTGTTACTGTTATTATGTTTGTGAAATGTATGGCGCATTGGCGTCAGCTGTAATGCCATGCATTTTAAGTTTTTAAATTTACAATAAATAAATTACATTTATGTTTTCATGCTGAAATGATAATAATTTCAGAATTCCAAAAATAGTTCAGTTGTTTTCTTAGCTTCCTTGCACTTCGCGGAGTTTTTCATGTAGGTATATCTAAAACGCCAACAAAAAATACAGTGAGTACAGTACGCTTTTCAAGAGTAACCCCTATCCCCTAAAAGCGATTTTCGACAAATATTCTTGAACGACATAATTTACTAAGTTTTTGAAACCTGCTTGTGGCTATTGGCAATCACCCCCCGAAACTTAAAAATAGCTACTGCAATACACAAGTATATAATATAATATCTTTTATTATCCCTAACGCACTGGCGACTCACTCTGGCAACCACGAGGCAGAAGAAATGAAATTAGCGCTTACGCACGTGGTTGTGGATCCGCTGGTTGCCGAAGACCAAGGAAACGAGCTCCACACTCGGCGACCAGAGTGTGCATTCATAGTTCACCCCTTGTTGTCATTCTCATTTGCTTCATTACAAAACTATGGATTTTGATACATAAAGATTAATTATGGAGATACAAGGGAGAGGGTGAATTTGGGATGTTTCTGCAGAACATTCTAATCACGAAATGAAAACAACACGCTGGGAAGAGGTTGTGGAATTGTAAGGTGGTGAAGGTGCACCCAATATTTATTTTTCTTATTCCTTTGCTTCTTGAGGAACAAAGCTACTGCAACAATATCTTCCACATCCATCTCGAGACTCAGCCGTCATGATATTGACAAGATTTTGCGTATGTGGTTGCCATATTGGACTTTCGTCGCTCACTGTTTGGTTACTGGCAACCATGGTTGCCGGAGAATGCTCGCCGCCAGTGCATAAGGGGCCTTAAATTCACCGTTTGTTCACTTTCAATCAGAATGCGTTAAGGCTTATTTGACATTTACGAGTGAATCCGAAAAAAACATGTAACTTCGAGACATGATGGTTAGCTTTCGAAGATTCAGATTACGACAGTGCGTTTAGTATAAATTTATTTTAATATCGACTGGTGTACTGATCGACGAAAGTCCACCTTCGATAAATTGGTAGTACGAATATATTTGGGATGTACAATGAATGTCGACGTATTATAATATCTTCAACCCCATATTACTTTTATAATTTAAGACATCGACTGAGAGTGCTTGATGTAATTTTAATACCAAATTTGAATTGTTGAGATTTTGTACATTTCCATGTATTTCGTCACTAACGACTCGGGTTTCGCCTTTCGGCATCTTCAGGCATTCAAGCATACGAATAAACTCGAAATGACGTCAGTTCGATTTCCGACATGGAAATGTACAAAATCTCAACAATTAAAACTTACTTTTATAAAATTAAAACACAATTTTATTAAATGAGCAAAACCAGCCTTGAAAAAAGACCATATTGTTAGCTTTTTTTGACGATTTTTAACTATGCCAATTTTCAGGTCGCTGTAATGCAAAATATATTTTTAACGAAGTAATGTGATAAGGAGAAATATATTCAGTGATAATTCATTTTTAAGAAGATTTTCAAAATAACCAAGTAATCTTGTATTCAATATAATATTTATTATTCAATTTATGTTTCAATCATACTCGGAAGCCCGGTTCCTTCTTGCATTCTGTAAGTCAGTGATGAGCAGCATTTTTTTACAGCGATCTTAAATTAAAAAATCACCTCACGGGTCGCCGATAACCACTTTTAGGCAAACATAGGAAGAAAGATATTGCATCTCTTAAAAAATACAAGTACACAAAATTCTCTTTTTGCACGGGGATATGTTCCAAAGACAACCGTGCAAAAATATATAAGGCGTTCATATAAAAATTGTTCCAATACGCAATTAAAAAACTTTAATTTTTTATACTATGTATTAGTTAAAAAAATATAGTTAACATATATCATATAACATAATTATTAAGGCATTCAGAATCACTACTAGATAATAGACGTGCCCGTTTTCTGTTGTTTTTTGTGGCGAAAAATCACTCGTCACTGGTAATTGGCGATTTATTTACAAGCGTATTTTGAATAACATTTCCGTCTTGTGTTCCATTGATTTTAAATAAAAAATCGGTTATCAGATTCTGTGATTTCATTTTTTTTCAATTCTTATATGATTTTTCACATCGTGTCAATCATTTTTAAATCACGCTGGAATTGCACAGGGTGCACATAATGCTGTGCAATATGTGATTGTTTCATTGGTTTAAAACTTTTAAGGTGAAAAAAACAATTTAAAAAAAATATCCGTTCTTTTTCTTGGACCGTATTATTTCGAACCCGTGCAAGTAAAGTACACAAAATTCTCTTTTTGCACGGGGGATATGTTCCAAAGAAAACCGTGCGAAAAAAGAATGGTCTATTGCGAAAAAAAGCGACATTGTGACATACACACGTTACATATTCGGTTCCACATTAATACTTAAATCCTGTGTCATTTGTGAAAAAAAACCACTTGACTCTCATCTGCCCGCTACCTGTATGCAAGCCATTTCCGTATTGTTCTTGAAACCCGATTACCGAGAACTAATCACAACATAAAATCAGAGGAAAAGCTTAGTCGTGTATCAGCAACATATTAATAATAATTGTAAAAGTAAAATTGTGCCTGAATGTTTTTTTTCCGTTTTAGTTAAATGATTAAGGGCTTCTTATTAAAGAAAGAAAATTAAAGTTAAAAACATTGCTGGAATAAGATTGACGTACACAACATATTGAAATATGAAGGAGAGGATAGACAAGAAATCTTTCGGATTTGCCATGATATCTTATCTTAAAAGAGGTTGTTACTTGTTTCGTGTCGATGGATATTAATTTTGAAGTAATAGGCATCGGTAGGGTTTGCTGTGTCCAATTGAACGTATATACATATAATTTAAGACATCGACTGAGGGTGCTTGATGGAATTTCAATATCAAATTTGAATTGTTGAGATTTTGTATTTTGTCACTAACGACCCGAGTTTCGTCTTTCGACATCTTCAGGCATTCGAGCACACATTGTGTGTCAACATTTCAAATTTGAACGTATATATTTTTAAGTAATATATTATGTTATATGTATTCCCCTCCCACCTATCTGATCCTAAAAATAGGTTCTTGCGAGGACGATTAGCTCACTACGAGCTTAGCTCACCACGAGCTTAGCTCACCATCCTTCTATCATTATCTTCTCAGATAATGAAAGATTGAGCGACTCGTAAAACAAGTTTTGTTGCGATGTTCCATTAGAAAATTGTGTTTATTCACAAAAAATCAAACGCCTATAATTCATACACCATTATCAATATTACGTTAAACCCCATGTAAAAGCGTGGATCGTGCGATATATTTTCAAATTTTTCTGTCCAGCATCTACTAATATCGTTGCGGCCAATTGATCCAATTTATCAAAATGTAGGCGTCTCTGAATAAGAATCCATGGAAAATAATATTCGAGTTTCGTATCATGATCAGCCTTCCATGAATTAAGGAATCATTTACACACAGTTAATAAGCCAGGGCTCTAAATGGAGAGGAGCGGAGCGGCGCGGCGTTCTGGTTCATGAAATTCCACTCAAAAAGTTCAAACAAGGACTCGACCTCGTTTATATCCACCGTACTACTGTGTGCAAAAAGCAGGGTAGTTTTCGCTGTACACACTATTTCGACACTACCTACGTATAATCAGCTAAGTGCTAAATATGTGGTTATTATGGTTTATGCATTTTTGTTGTCTACGCACTCAGCTTATGTTAGGCATCATACAACAAGAAAAATTAGATTCAAAATAGCACCGTCCCAATTTTGAAGCCAATCGTTACCTTGCAATTGCGTTATGAATCTTTGAAATGCTCTCCTGTAAAACAGGAGTGTCGATTTGTCCCATCTCATACTGCGTGTATCCATTTGCGGGACGGGACTAACACGCAGGTTTTTCCTCCCGTGATTGGGTGGGTGTGCGCGAGTCAGTAAACTTTTACATACATCATTAGTAACTCTATTTTTTTTACGATGACTTGATTTGATGATACTCGAGTACTTTTTCCTATATCAAATGGTATTTAGAAAATCTTAAATTTATAAAAAGATTGTGTCACAATATTTTAAATTATATTATGAATTTAAAATGTTAAAACGGAAATAGATATCAGCATGTTATTTGTCTTTCAGCGACATGTCCTCGCTTATTCGATAGTTCATTATATCATGGTCATTCGTAATTTGTCGTACCACATCGACTTCCTATTAATTTGTTTAAGTTTCATATAATTAAATTTAATAATAAGATTGATTGGATAATAATATTGCTGTTTTTTGCTTTTTTTATCGACCGAACTTTTGATCTTAAAAAGGTCTACTTATAAGGCAATCGAAAAAAAAAACTTTTAGTAATTTTAAATATGTAAACTGGTATCACTCGTGATTTCGAAAATTCGAATATATACCAAAAAATTTTGTTTTCCCTGAAAAACTTGAATAATGAAAAAAAAATGACTTCCACTTGCTTCAGTAGTTTAGGATTATTTTAAGACTCATGACCGTTCATGTGATTTGTTAATGCTGATGGCAAATACCAGTCGAATTAGAAAATATGTGACGTGAAGTATAAACGTGTGACTTCTCCATTTTTATAGTTTAGTGCAGTGTTTCTTAACCTGGGGTGCGAGAAACGTTTCTTACTGACATACGTGTTATATAAAATTAAAAGCTGTCTTTTGCTATATACACAAATTAAACTAAACTTGGTCTGTACTCACGTAGCCCATGAGATGCTAAAAACGGTTTCGTCGATGTTTGGTACTTTCACTAACATCAATTTGTCACTTAACGCAAAAATGATTTTTTTTTACGTAAGGGAATAAATAGACTAATCGTTGCCTTGGGTAAACATGGTTCCATCTGCTGTTTTTACAAAATCGCTTTTTAATGCAGTTTTATCCGCATTCAAAATACGGTTCTACCTGCATTTGAAAAACATTACAATTGTCCGTAAATCCATCAAAGTTCAAATTGGAAAAATGTTCTATCTGAAAAACATACAAATTTTACAGTGCATCAAGGTTCCATCTGCCAACATAATTAGAAATACCTCGTGAAGGAAATCAAAGTCTCTAAACGGGTGTCTCTTTCATTCACGTATGTGGATGCATATGTGTATTTCATTCACAAAGTTACATTTTCTGAAATCTTAAATCGCTTCTTCTGAACAGTTCTAGTTTTTGCAGATAGAACCTTGTTTACCGAAAATGACGTAATGTATTTCAGCCTAATAATATATATATGCGCTTTGCGTCGTATAGTTACATGTTGTTTTCCGAGCATTGTTATACGGGTTTTAAATAATTGTACTTTGTGTTAGATAGTATTCACTTGGTATACTTGGAACTTTTATTTCGATAGCTTGCACTTTGGATTAGGTAGTATTAACTCAAACTTTGATTTCGACAACCGGTCCCGCATTAATGCGGAGATTGCCGCATTACGTTAACATCCGGCCCCGCGCTACTGCGTTTTTGCACAGTGCATGACGAAATCACACTGTTAGCGCGAGACGGGCTGTTCGAGAATTATTTTTTTCGTTATACTGTTCAAGAGGGTGTGTTTCAAGGCAAAATTTTTTTTGTCCAGTTCTTTTTATAGTTTAGGTTGAAAATAACCCTTGAAATATGGTATTTATTGCTTCAGAAAACTTTACATTAGAATATTAGTTGTGATCATATTTTTTTTAGCCAGTCACAATTTTAAATAATTAATTTTAAATCTCTCATACTCTAGGCTATTTGGTATCTCGGAATATTATGTAAATATGTTTTAGTGTGGATATATCGTTTGAACAGTACACATTTTCATAATTACGTTTTTATAATTTAAAAAAAAACTGTTGATGTGGTATTAGTTATATCAAATAATTCTACAGTAAATAATAACGATATATACTTGCAAGCTCACATATTAACACTCAATTGTAGTGTGAAATTTTACGCCTTAACCCGGAACGTTGAATTTTGTGTAGATGAATCTACAAAATCTAATATAGATTTTGTAAACTTTTCTTAATTTATGCAACTTGCATACCATGATAATTTAGAACATTCAGCTTTCCTACTTAGCTCAATGCGTTTATTTTCGAATTTCGTTCGTTGTGTGGCTCGGGGTTATTTCTTACACGAGGGATGCTTGAAGTATTAAATAAGAATTGGGAGCACTCCTATAAACATTTGGCCATGCGGGCGAAGAAACATTGCGGGAGTATTGTATGTTGGGCGAGTGCATCCGTCATGTTATTTGTTCTTTTTCTCTCTGGTTTGTGTTCATCGAATGTACTTATCAATCTACGGGTTGTGTGCGCCAGACTGCGTGAATCTCCAATGAATATTAATGTTGAACGGAATGTTGAAGTCATTTCATTGCCGTCGGAAATGTGAATTAAGACAAAATTTCATTGAAATAAGAGTTTATTACCCCGGAATAATTAATTTTAAATATTTCCTCGAACCGTGGTGATATTTGGTAGCAAAAAAGGTTGAATTGCCGGGTATCCAGACTTAAAAAAAACAGGTAATGAAAAGTTGTACTCAACTATTGAATGTTGAGACCCGGCCTATATATCAGTTGTCCATTAATAAACAATGTTTATATATATGGAGGAAAAATCCAGACATAAAAAAAACAGGTAATGAAAAGTTGTACTCAACTATTGAACGTTGAGACCAGGCCTATATATCAGTTGTCCATTAATAAACAATGTTTATATATATGGAGGAAAACGCAGATTTACAGCATTTATAAAGATTTACCATTTTGAGTATAGTGATCATAAACAGAGTTGCATTTTGACAATTGATGAAGTCCGTGGGTTTGCACTGTTGATGTACATCTTCTGATAATTTTTCCATTCCAGGTATGGCCGAGTCCAAAATGTCAAGCTGCTGGCGAAGGGTGCCTCAGGTGTCGGCAGCGGGTGCGGTGATGCGGGCGGCGGCGGCGCAGTCGGGGGCGGTCTCTGCGCCGCCGTCGCCTTCATGGACATCAAATCGGCGGCGAAGGCTCACGGGGCCGAGCATACTCTTGATGAGCGGCCGCTCACCACAGTTTACTACGAGCCGGCGGCCATTCCCTCCTCGGCTGGCAGTTCTCCTGCCGGCTCAGGATATTCCGCCAGCTCGGGATCTGTGAATTCAACGCCGCGCTATCCTCAGGACAATAGACTCGGGTAAGAAAGGTTCCACTTACCACATAACACTTGACACATAAGTCTGCGGAGCAAATTGCTCCCTGTCGATGCTTTGTGGAAAAGCAATGTAGTTGTAGAAATATTTTTTTTGTGCTAATTCCACAATTTTATATAATGATCAGGTCAGATTTTGCACATCGCAAGCAATTTTCATTGATCAGTTGGTACAACAACATTGTGTTGTATTTTTATATAAAAAAAAAACAAATTTATTTGACGATTGGATTTTATTTACTGTAGTTATTTAATAAACGTTATGTATCTTTGTATTAATGCAAGTATTGATTAATATAAGAAATTCGTTCTAAACATTGAACACGGTTGGTTAGCTAAATCACGGATGTAGGTATATATTAAATATTATGCATTCATGCAATTTACGTCATTTTATAGCTATATTCAGTCAACATGTTCAATCATGCAATAGAAAATTTGCATATAAGAAAAATATAAACAACTACGAATTAAAAGCACACATGAGCATGAGCTTAGTCGAAATAACTGAATGATGTTTTTTCCCGCGTGATAATATCAATAACCAAAGTTAAGTTAAACATCAGAAGACCGTCAGGAATTTTATCTTATATGATAAATGTTAATATAAAATGTCTTTTGTACGAATTATATATTCAATATGATTTGTTTTTTAATTTCTTTTTCTATATGATACGATCTCATTCGTGGAATACTTGTATAATGGCATTTATTTATCAGTTGACTTGCATTAATCCTAGGACACTTCACAAACAAGAGCATTATTGAAATTACAATTAACGAATTTATTAATATTTTTTTACAACTATGACTTTTGTTTGTTTTATGAAATGTCTTCTATTTATGACACTTTGATCCATGCCTTGTTGACTTCATAAAATTTTACCGTAAATATGTCAGTCGAAAAGCATTTTTTCAACTAGACGGCTTATATTCGTGTGTATTGTTAATTATGATAATGTAATATGTGTGTTTTAATATAAATAAATAACGATGGGAAAACAAGTGAGTGATGTGCCAGTGAGAATAGGTACGGCGATGGTGATCGATATTCAATAGTTTGTATTGATATTTCGAAGTGGCTAAATGGGTTGTAAAATCAAAGCGTGTAAATAAACAAAATCTAATAAATGTGCAGACCGCACCGTCTAAAAAACTTTTGTGAGTGAAACTTCGAGCGAAAATTGCCTCGGAGGAGAATGATGAGTGCGGTGTAATCGAGTGACGTGAGTAAAACATCGGAGTAAAAAAATGTCAAGTGAAACTCCGGTAAAATATGATAAATAATAATGTGTCGTTAGTGCAGTTCTAGAAGCGGTCGCGGGGGTGGGGGGGTCGGGCGGGGTGGAGTGTGGTATGTGTGAGGTGCACTCGGCGCGATGCACTCGCCCGCTTTCTCGTTCGCGTGTGTGCGCCGCGCCGCGATCGATGCAACTGCGGCCGCCACCCCGCGAAACCCCTCTCGTTCCCGCGTTCTCCGCCGACCTCTTACCTCTGGATGCAGTGTGTCTTGGATTGCAGTGCTCGTCGGATTATACACTGTCGGTACTAAATAGTGCGTAGTGGATTCGGCGGTCGCCATCCGTCGAAAGAGTGTAAACGTCCAACCGTAAAAGGTGATAATAAATTATTGTGCGTTCGGTGGGTCGGTCTCAGCCCTGACCTCGCTCCGGCATACGCTGCCGGTCTCGATTGTGCGGGGATGATAGTGACTGGGTAATCCCAGCGCGTCATCGCGTATCTAGTGCGTTTTCCCATCGTATAAAAATTCAAGGTGATCTTGTGTTCAGTGATTTACCTAATTATAGGCAAGGTAGGTGGCATGCTATTCTCAGCTATTTTCTTCCAAATTAATAAATTGTTGAAAACGCTACTTTTATAAATTGACAAATTGTGTGATTTTGTATATCCATACATATTTTATTCATGTAACACCTTATGCATATGTTTTATTTTTTTATTGTGAAAAAATTTCAAGGCCTTTTTCCAGCTTTCTCCTTATTGAGAACTTAATGAATTATTGACAACATAATAGCTGTTCTATGAAGAAGTTTTATTGCGTTATTACATAATGATTGTACGCAAAGAAGTATTTACTCGTTCATCTAATGTGATATTAACTCAATATGTTTGTATGTGTATGAATTATTTATCTTAGATCTGTATTTTGACCTTTCGTACTCTTGCTGAACAGACAAGAGAGTCGTATGCGAAAATATACAGATACTTATCAACTAGACTGAACTGGAAACCTACTTTCAATCATTTTTTTGTCAATCATGTCGCGGATGCAAAGCAATATTATTTTTTCATACGTATTGAATAATTCAGCAAACATCGCGGCAGAAATTGGAACTGGTTGTAATTGTTTATGCATCATTCGAAACATAATCTGCAACCGCGGTTGGCCATTGGGGGGCGTATTATCTGCGTTGGATTTTGTACGGTTGTGAATTTTGCTAAAACTTCAAATTATAATTCCTTGACGTAATCACTCAATATTAAGTGTTCATGTATGTCGAAACAGCGTATTTTTTAATAAGAATGAAAACCATATTTAGATTTGATTACTTGTTTAAAGTCTGGAAATATTCACCCGTCCCTTAACCATCCATCTGACCACTCCACACCTATAATCGGTAGAGTGATAAGCTCTCAACTATTTCTGTCTTCCATCCATATATCCGGACAATTATTACGTATTAAAAAATGTCTTTATTACGCAAATAAAATCAAACGGTTTTTTTCGCCATAAAACCGCTCTACGCGCCGTTTTTATTATTGGATTAGATGGGCGGAAGGAGATGACCGCGATTAGATAACAAGTTGACCTTCGAGAAATCGCGTTGATTTTAATTTACCGAAATATCCTCCGAAGATCTTTATCGCACGATTATCACTACATGGAAAAGTTTATTGTTTTTCGATTTTTCACTATAGTATCTTACAATTTAAGACTGGATCGATAAGTCACATGATTATTTGTTGGTGCTTCTACGTCAATTTTGTTTCGGCCTTGTTATCAAACCCTTTCACTTGTTACTGACGAGGGCGTCCATGTTTGTACACACTCTTTCAATATGTATATATATTTATATAATTTAAGACATCGACTGAGGGTGCTTGATGGAATTTCAATATCAAATTTGGATTATTGAGATTTTGTACACTTCCATGTATTTTATGCAAAATACATGGAAGTGTACAAAATCTCAATAATCCAAATTTGTATATATATTTGTTTGAAGTTAGTCAACCAAGATACGGGGTATATTTATTATGTTATTTGAAAAAATACCTAGATATTATACACATTTGTGTCGACTGTGTATCAAATCACGTGAAAACATCATTTTGCTCGAATATACACCGATCATTTTTAATAGTTGGATTATGTAAACGACCATTTTTCAAGGTGGGACATCTATAAAAAACAGTTCCAAATCGAACGAGGAAGAACTGATTTTACGTAAACGGCTATTCGATATAGTGAACATGAGTACATAATCATCGCGAGTATACGCAAACATATTGTTTGTTTTTATGGGTATTTTGTATCGTCTATGGGCGAAAACTGTAGCATCCATATTTGACTTCGTACCTTCGATCTTAACTTTCATTTTATAAAAGATTTCAGGGACCGAGTATTTGAAATCGGACATCGAATCATCGTCTTCAGAGAGAATGTTGCATATTCTCAAAATAAATTCGTCAGTGTATTTTTCTTCCAGCGTGTAAGTTACAATGTTATTAGGGCCTTGACTATCCTTATCCATAGACACGCCAGTAAAATTCGTAACTACCAAACTAATAGCTGATAGGCGATGAAAAATTCAGCTTAAAAAGTTTATCTTCGATTTCTGAAAATATTAAAATGCTCCCATGGCTTATGCATAAATATTTTTGATTTAACAATATCAATTGGCAAAATAAATTTCGCTTTGAGAAACACATATTTTGACTTGTCTACATACTCCAAAGAACACAAATCCATTTATCATATAAATATATGTTGATTACTGTTGTCCACTGCATGTTTTTTTGTAAAAATGGACATACCTCTTATACCAAATGCTCCGTATATGTAATGGTAGAACTTGTTAATTACATGAAATCTGAAATACGGTAAAGGGCTTTGTAAATATATAAATTCTGATCACGTAATGTTTCCAATTAGTCAATTACTTTATCCTCTTTGTCGAAAATAAAGTTTTCGACTGGCATATGAAATCAAGCTACCTGAAATGGAAAAATGTGATTTGGAAATGAGAAATTCACTGTTGCAAGATGTGATACATGACGTGTCTTACTTGAATAACGTTACTCGGAAAAAAGCTTGAATTACGCAGGGTATTTTTTACCTGCTAAATAATACCTGTTCGACAGATGAAGAAGTAGAAACTGAAGCTCGTGAAGCCAGAAAGAATAATTTGGCGGTTTTTTTTGCATTTTGTTTTTATTTTATTCTTTAATGTGGGAAACCTGTGACAGTTGATTTAATAAATGTTCAAGGTTTAACATTTTTACTCTCAATTTTATACAAATAAGCCTGTTATTTTTGTATTTTTATCAGTTGATAATGCTCGTGATGAGCGAAACCGGTCCTGATCATTATAAATATGTGGAAGTAGTACAAGTGAATTGTGTTTTATTTTTTAAAATATAATGTCTTTCCACCAAGAATTGACAGTTAACACCTTAAAAGTGAAAAGTTTAAGGTGTAATAATTATAAAACATTTATATTTTTTACTAATTCCTCATTTTATGATATTATCAGGGCCGTCATTTACAATTGATGAACAATAAATAAAATAGGGGTACAGGAGTACGACATCATTTATGATGTTTGACTAATGGGAATGTATACAACACGATCGGTGTGTGATAATTTTTTTTTTATTCCGAAATACAGAATGACAAAAATCGACCCCTTATAGAAAAGTGTTAATAAATCGATAACGATCTTTGAGCTTCAAGAGTGTAACGATAGCATTCTTAAAAGTAATTTGGTGGAGTAATACACAATAAAAGTATATATTTTTCAAAATTAAAATGTCACAGAAATTTCTTGTGAGGTACTCGTTCCAATTACAACGTGTAGGAAATTACTTATGGACTACATATAATTGATGCATATTCAAAAGTTCTTATAATATCATGATATTAGGGGATTGGGTCCTCAAAAACACCGTGCAATATGAAACTGTGTACATCTGGTCTTGCAAATGTGTGGAAAATGGTTAAAAAAAAAATTTGTACTGAATGCATAATTATGTATTGTCTATCACTGTCCAAAAATTAATATTAATACAAATAGTATGTAATGAATTCATTATACATAACGCTTAGTCAATATATAAATAGAATTGATAACCGCTTGAGAATTTTCTATTTTACACCACTATTATTAATTACTAGATGAAACGATATTTTTTTCCCTTTTTTACGGTTGGAAATCATCACTGCTAGAACGGATTTATTCGACCATATTGATTTCCTGTAATCATTTTTTAACGATATAGTAAGCTTTATTTCAAACATGTCTGATCAAAGATTGCTTTGTATTCGTATCTTATATTCCTTGGTAACTTTTTGATGTTGTGATAAACAGTTGCATAATTTCCTTTGAAATCTTAGACTTCGATCCATGTTCGGGTCATTATCAAGTAAATAATTTTCCAATCGTTTAGCCAATTTCAAATATTCATTAAATGTTTATCATTTTAAGGGTCACTGGACTCCTCGATGATCAACATGTCTAGGAGATTTATATTTATTTAAAAAAATTTCCGCCATCAGCTCCTCGATTTCAGAAATAATTAAATCGTCAAATAATTCACCTCCTACTAGATGTGTCATATTAGTAACCTAAGAATATCCATGAGTGGTTATTGGGATATTATTACCCTAATCACTATAGCCGATATTTTTACGCAATCTAAAATTGGGTGCACACTAAGCGTATTATTTGAATCGAGTTAAACTGCAAATTTTTGAATTCAAGTTGAACTACGTTGTCAATGCAGTTGGTATTAACTAGGGCTTCCAATTGAAAAAAAGTCAATCCCGTGATCAGAAAAGGGGTCCGGGATTGGATGCCCTAGTATTAACATACATAATATTTTGCCTCAACAATGGGTAAATCGTATTTTTCAAACCGTGTTAAAGCGAAATTATACTGTGTAAAAATTAATGTATGCGATTATTTTATCGTGTATATCGAGGAATATGTTTATGCAGCTAAGTTATCTTTTTATGGAGTATTTTTATAACGAATATTTATTTTTAACCAAAGCTAATTAATTTTAATGATGTATGTTGTTTAATTTTTTTTTTTATTGCTTACGGCTTTTTTGTTTAGTAAATATTTTGAAAAATCTGTGCATCCTGTCCGTTTTTTTTAGAATTATAATTAAGTACGACTGACAAAAACTTCCAAATTCCTTTTGCAATGATAGTGTCAATAGGTGTGACACGTGATTTGCTTCTTTGCTAAGCATCTTCAAAGTAACTGCATCGTAAAAAATAAACTGTTAGTATGTATTGATTCTCTCGGTGGGAGTGAAATTTTGTCATTTAATGTGTGCGGAGGGTGGAATTGAACATATAGTAATAAATTTTAGAGGGGAGCTATCAGTATTGTTAATTTTTTTTATTCCAATTAATAATTTCTCACATAAAAAATACGCATAGAATGAATGTGGGACATACGATTGTGCCCCAAGATAAATTTCCACTGAGCCACAGATGAATCAATACAAAAAATAAATAACACTTTGTATATTCATATTACGTAAATTATCATTTTTTTCATGACATTGACGGCCTTATCGACGCTAACAAGTCGATAAGATCTCTGTAATTAAGAAAATATAACTTTTATATACAGGCTGATATAAAAAGGTACAACATTTCACCAGATGTCACTAGTCTATTTACGAAAATTCCTGTAAATGAATGTTTGAAAATCATAAATTTGACATCCTGGAAAAATCTAAAATCCACCCCTTTGATTCAGATGAGATTTACTCTCTATCGATACCACTTCTTTTTTTTTATTTAACTCATATCATCAATAAAATGGTGGTTTACCAATGGGCAGTCCACTGAGCCAGATTGTCTAACTTGCTGATATTTTCATGAACGATTTAGAGGTAAAACTTTTAGAACTTGATAACGTAAGTACAAATATCCTTTACTACTACCGCTATGTAGATTAAATTTTCATTTTCTGTAAAGGCTCTGACAGATATCTAGATAAATTTCTCCATAAGGCTTAACTATATACATGATAAAATTGCACATTAGAACTAGACATCGACAATAGCATTAGTTTTCTGGATCTAACCATAACTAGGGTAAAAATTTATCGTTGTATAATATTTTTAGAAAACCAACGTTTTGTAAGACTACCACTCACGGAAAATCTCTTCATTCATGGAAACAAACTTACAGTGAACAATTCCGTGGTACACAGATTAATCAGTGTAACCATGAATAAAATACATTGTAATAACGAACTTGGAACTATTGATCCAATAGCGTTTAGTAATGGTTCCAATGTAGCGGTGATTCATAAACTACTTTATTAAAGAAAAAATTGAAACTCTACTTATTTACTCTAACCTACTGCTGGTAAACCGCGATTCTATAAATCGATTAAGTAACTAAGGAGAATTAATGATCAAATCTTCTCCGAAATTTAAAACTCCGTTAGTGTGGCATTTAACTTTTCCTTTTCTGTGATCTGTATCTAGTGCACGTAGCTTCTAATAATCAAAATATCTCTATACATGTAATAAATACTGCGATTAGATTTTAGTTATTCATCCGTTATACATTTACGCATTCAATAACATAATAATATGCGATTAGGCGTAGCGGGGATATTTTGTCAAAAATCCGGGGTAAATTTACCAATACAATCATACGTGTGTGAGTGTGTTATGTACATATTCTGAGTTGCAAGTGGATACAACAGCCAGCGGGAACACCGCACATTTTTCACATTAGCATGAATGTCAACTCGCGAGACAGAGGCCCAGTTGCGTCGTTTCTTTCAAGATTGCGCTCGATGAAGAGTGTCGAACGCAAACCAGTAGCTTTCGTGCCTCCGTTTGAGGTAGTCTACTAAGTCGTATGTCGTCGGCCGATGTTTTTTTCATGTTTTCAGGGATAAAATTTTAATTATTACTTCATGTCGACTATGTCGTCTTGAACTTTAATACATTTAAGAGATGTCTGTGAAAATTCTTATTTTTCCGACTATCAATCACTTATAATCAGCCAAAATTTTGTAATTAAAAAATAATTTGCATACCATAATATCTACAAATAAATAAAACTTCATATCGTAGCATAACAGTAAAAATTCAGTGAATGAATGTTTATTTTAGTCATTGTCAAAATATGCTTTTAGAGGCAGCATTTTTGAACAGAAAATTCGGTAGATAATAAACAAATTAAAATAATTTCAGGATAATTTTGAAGCCTCAATGTCGAAGCAGAAAGAAGAAATTGTTGTTAACAGTCACAAGATGCGGAATTACCATTTTGTGGTTGAAATTTATAAAAAAAAAACTATTTAACATTCTGCAAATGCAATTTTTTCAATAGAACACCAACAGGTAAATAATATAGATTTAGATAATGTCGCTGACGATTTTGCTAAGAGCAAAGCAAGGAAAATCAATTGTGTTTCGATTTTTTGCGAATAGTTAATGTTGTGTTTGTAAAATTTGCTGAATATCTTGTCCTAAATTAATTTCCAATTTTAATCTACAATACATTAATGGATAGTACAATAATAATTTTGTGTTTTTTGTATAGATACATTTTGAGTATGTTGGGATAAATAAGCTGTCTAGAGAGTTTCAATCGTTTTGTATAAAGTAATTTATGTATCACAGCTACATTGTAACCATTACTAAGTGCTATTTGTGCGTTAGTTTTAAGTTCATTAGTGTAATCCATTACATGGGTACACTGACTTTTTTTTAGGTCGTTGCTGCACAGGTACTTTAATTTTTGCAGTCACCTTTAATATATAAATTTTATGTTGCCAAAGAATAACATAATATGTAAGTTAAATAATAATTTTAATCGGTTGCCATTGGATTTATTTTGACATCAAATTTCTTTACCCGATGCCACTGAAACTTAATTTGGCGGAAGTGCAAATTAACATAAGATAGTTCATAAATATGGTCTAAAATAAAATTTTTGTTTATACTTGGATAATTGTGTACTATGAATCTAACCACGTACTCACCCTTCCTCACAACGAAAGAGGTAGATATCGAAGAATGTCCCACCCACACCTCGTTATACATTGGCCACATCGTTGATTCATTGCGACTTCGTTCACTTACATTTCGAGAAGTGCCTAGTAAATTATCTATATCCAGTGTTCAGATAAAGAATTCATCAATTTTTTTGATTGAATTCATTTTTCTGATGGCGGAAGTCGAAATAGTTATTAAATGTATCCTATAATCCTTGTAAAATTTTAATAAGAATACTTTAATATTTTTAATCCATCCAAATTCTACAAAATACCATGACATCATATTTTTCGATGAACACACTCGTTTAAAAAATCGGTCCTTAAACCATGTATAAAAAATTTCAATAAATAATAATTCTATATATAATATAAGTACATCATGCGGTTTTATATAACTGAATAATTAAAAATACTTAAGCCCTACAGAAAATTTTTAAAAGGTTTCCCCCTACAACGATTTATAATATTAATATATAGTACCATTTTCAAATGTCAAATATCCTGTTGGAAACATTCTCTTTTTTATACGACGATGCGCCTAATAAAGTGAAAAAATGCATGATTCAACTGAAGTGAAGTTTATTGAGTTTTGAACAGTAGCTCTAATTAACATAAATACCGAAAAACTTACGTCATATTTCAATTAATAATATTCAACTACACATTGTATATTTTGCTGCAATAATTTGATCTTATCATTAGGATGGTTGTTCTTCTGTTGATCCACCAATTTATTACAATTTGCCTTAAGTGGATTTAATGTGCAGATGTAATTAAAGTAAAGCTGCTTGATTATTTTAATATGGCATTTATACTGATTGCGAAGAGACGATGTAGAGTTGAGCACGGAGCCCTTCACCTGACCCGGTTTCCCTTCGCGTTTATCGATTTTGTGCATTGTATCGCCTCCCCGGCAGCCCCTGGCGGCGAACTCTCCCCTTCTCCATCTACAATCTTTCTGTTCATATAAAGCACATAGGCTCAATGTAAAGGCCGGTAGGGAGATATCAATATAAATTCTAAGTTTCATATGTGGTAGCAATTGTTCACGTTTTTTTAACCAATTTATATGCAACGTCGCAACTTATTTTAATTGTGTAGAAAATTCTGTATTAAAAAATATTTTAAATTAAGCGTTCCCAGCGCTAATGAAACTAAAAGAAAATGTTTATCTATTCGTATTCAGTTAATAATTATTTCCCACCCCGAAACTAAATTGACACAACCAGAGCAATAATTTAAGTCTTCTTATTGGGAGCATTATTAACAAACGACTGAACTTTTTGCACAACAAATCATGTTATTTCCATATAAATATATTTAACATTGTAAGAATTTATAATTAAATCGTTAGCAGAATTAATAACGCAAACAAAAGTATTTATATTGAATACTATTGAATTTAATTTTGTTCCTGCTGCATACATGCACTGGCGCAGAGGGGCCCATAGTAGAAGGAGAGAACTACAGGTGAGCTGCATTTTTGCTATGGAAAATATGTGACGTCACCACGGGCCAATCTTAATTTTGAGTTGTTTGGAAATTTATCGAAAGGCATGATTTGCTTAGTGTTCAAAATTTAAATATTTTTGGATTCTATTAAAAAATATATATATGTTAGAAATATATAGATAGCAGTTTATTTAACAGCTTTTTTTTTTTTTTTGCATATATTTTTCTAGTTTCGATCCCTTATTTAAATCTTTAATTCTAAAATACATCCTAGATCTAAAAAATAATAATTTTACATTTTCAGGAACTAAGATATTATTACTTTCGTTTAAATGATATTTTAAAAACTGATCATCAGTCAAAATTTTATCATTAATTCTGAAAAATACTTTTTACCAATTCTATTATTTTCACATTCTAGATCCACCTAAAATACAAGTTTTATTTGTTATCATAAAATTGTTTAATTGTGCCTAGTAGTGATACGAGGTCGAGAAAAAACTGGGTTTTTACCAGGGTTGAAATATGTGGAACTAATACAAATGAATTTTGTTTTATTTTTTAAAATATATTGTCTTTCCAGCAAGAATTGACAGTTAACACCTTAAAAGTGATTTCCTGGGAAAATTCGGAAAAAACTCAAAAATTCCCAAAATTTGAGGTTACGGTGAGTTTTTAGTTCGCCTATATAGTTGGAAGTAATGAACTTTATTCAATATTGGATCACGTATTATATCTTTGTATACTTGAAGGCAACACAAAATATTTATGGAAACGTTCCTTATATCGTCATTGTTCTGGAAGAAAACACTAAATCGAAAAATGACATATTGGGTTAGTTATAACAAAATGTTCCATATAATTTAAGACATCGACTGAGGGTGCTTGATGGAATTTCAATATAAAATTTGGATTATTGAGATTTTGTACACTTCCATGTATTTTGTCACTAACGACCCGGGTTTCGTCTTTCGGCATCTTCAGGCATTCGAGTCGTTAGTGAAAAAATACATGGAAGTGTACAAAATTTCAATAATCCATATTTGAAAATGTTACATATTTTAAACTCGACCGTATGATGGAACTCACTTATTTTTATAAATTATACTTTTATTTAAAAACAGTTTTATACAAACAAACAAAATGAAAAACGTATGGCATTTCAAGGATTTGGCAAACTTCAAAGTCCAATTTATCAAAACTAGTATTTTCCAGTTAGTGTCTTCTTCCAGAACAACGACGATATGTATGAAGGTAGACTCAATGTTAAACACATAGTACATGTGCACCTGGACTCGTTATGGTGAAAGAAAAATATCGTATTTAAAAGTTTATTTTCCGACTTTTCCCCCGCCATTTCAAAATTCCCGGGTTTTTTTTGTAACACAATTTGTGCCTGATAAAATATAATGAACTCAGTCGGCTTGAACTTCGACACTTTTGTATTGTAAACATTCTATAGGACCGCGACGATCATTTTTAACTAAATCATGTTGTACGCTAAAAACAAAAAGTGATAATTTATTGAGTGCCACAACATTATAATGTTATTGAATATTATTATAACTCAGTCGAATATTAAGAAACAAACATTATTTCATTATATTCTTTGATAGCCTGTTCAGATATTGTTTTGGATAATCTTCTATCTGCTTTGTTTTACCTGGCATATTCGTATTATTTTCTGGTAGTGAATTGGAGGGTATGGCATTTGAATTTAAGGACCTTTTTTTATAGGTGTATTTGATTATTTGTCCTTGAGACGCCAGTCGTCATCAGTAAAATGCAAGGAACATATTCCTACATTTTTTGTATTAAATTTTCCATAAATCGCATATTTGCGGATTATTAGGAAAATTAAAAAACTTCACATTTTTGTTGAAATCTTTTTTCTTGTTATGGATCATACAAGTTTTCACTGCTCAGCTCGGCATTTTTATTAATTTTATATATTTAAAATGATAGTTCTGTTTACACAAGATTGTCTAAATGTTTTATTTTAACTATCACACTATTTATTAGAAATATGTTTCCCATTGATACCTGAATCAAATATTTATTACTTCTTCAAAACAGTGTCGCAAACAAAGTACTTTTGAAGTTTAAATATTGGCACGCTATGACGTCTTTAAAAATAAAAATGGCGATTGTCAATTGTTTTACAGCTCAACTTGTAGTTCTAATTATTATTTTAATTATTAACCTTCGTTTTTCTTTTTCATATGGTGCGGTTAAGTACATACAAGAATATGTTATAAGGTATAAATACACGGTATATATATCAAGTTTACAACACTAGTATAAGGTGGGTTCTAAAAAAATGATTTCATTTTGAGGGATGCAAAAATAAAACAAATAAAACCGTTATAATTAACTGTGATCGAGGAAATTGGCTTTAATTTAAGAATATTTTTGATTTTCGTTTGTCCTCAATATTTTTTATGGATTATCAGATTATAATTTCTTCAGAAATTGTATTATCTTCTAATTCGATGAAAGACATTTTTTTTTACCATGTCCGTTATCAATGTGGAGCATGTGGACTACCAATGGAGGTATTTTTTTTTTTACAAAAACTGGTTGTTTAGTTGGTCAACCTCTCTTTTTAGAAGAGAGTAGTGATATAAAGATTAGGTTAGGACAGGAGTAGTGGTTAGCTAATTGCTCTCGCTACGCCTGGTTTTAGGTTCGGTGGGAGAGAATTCCAGACACCACAAATATCCATGCCTACGCACAAATATCCTAAAATCGATTGAAAAATCAATTTATGTAACTGTCCGTACCGGGATTTGAACCCGAGACATCCGTAACCGAAGCCAACGACGTTGACCACCGCACCGCACCCGAAGACAATTTCCAATATTTAATCGGGAATTGTAGCCGATATGCAACACAAATAAGGTAAACGATGATTTTTATTCTGAAATTTTTTTAGATTCTATTGGACGTGTGAAGGGGGGGGGGTAAGGTATAAACACTGTTACACTATATATAAATTAATTACTGGCACCTGGATGTGAAAAACCCAAGGGGAATAAATTTGATAATGGCTAACCGCCACTAAAAAGAAGAATATCTCAAAGGGCTTTTACGATTTTTATAGGGATATGCAATATCTGAAAGGTTTCACTTGTAGAGACATTGAACTCATTGTTTTTGGTTCAAACTGATCTTCAAATTATTGTAATTGTGACTTCCACACATTACAGAAATATTTCCTGCCAGTGATTTTACGTGGCGAAAAACAGCAAGTAAATGGGCTCGTTTATATAAAATTAAATTGAAAATTGATAACTTAGTTATTCCACTTGGTTTATCACTGACGTGACGCGTTTTACCTCTTTACGAAGCATCTTCAGACTAACCGTATCGCAAGGCTATTTATTTCTAAGGTAAACGATGATGTTAATTCTTAAAAGGGTGGGGGTGGCTTTTTTTACATTCTACTGGACGTGTCGAGGGGGGTAAGGTATAAACACTGTTACACTACATACAAATTAATTACTGACACATGGATGTGAAAAACCCAAGACAAATAAATTTAGTAATGGCTAACCGTCTGTTCTTTTTAAAATGTTATTTACTAATCCTCCATTACTGTTAATGGTTTTATTGATTTTGAAAAATTCTAAGCTATTCATTTTAATACCTTTTTTATTTACACGATGGAGTATTTCTACTTTATTATTTTTATTAAAATTATGATTATTTTCAATTAAATGATTCGCAAACTCTGAAAAATTATTACTTTTGAGACATCTGATATGTTCTTTAACTGTAATATTAAAGCGTCTACCTGTCTGGCCTATATAGAAAGCTTGACAGTCTTCACAAGAGAGGCGGTATATTCCACACTGTGACGATGATTCTATTCTATCTTTATTGTTCAATAAGATTTTACCTAAATTGTTAACTGTATAAAAAGCTGCCTGCAAGTTATCCGGTAACAGCTTTGACATTTTTAATTATGTCTCTCCAAAATAAACGATTCTACGCCAGCTAAAAGTTCTATCATGTGTTTGGTAAAGATGATCTAGTATTAATTCATTTGATTGTTTTCGTTTTAATATATTATTACCTAACTCGGTGCTATAACCGTTATTGAAGGCAATTTGCTTTAAAGTATTTAATTCTATTTCAAAATTATTAGTAATTATTACTATAAAATTATTATTTTTAAATTGAAAATTATTAATATTAAATTATTATTTAGTACATTTCGACTTTTGAAAAGAAAAAAGACTTAACTCGCACACACAAAATATTGTGTATAACCCACACAGAACGTTTAATTGTATACTTTGTGTTAATCGAAAAAAATTCGAAAGACGGAAGGATAGGGTGTAGGCCTAAAGTCAGCCGTCGCCAGTAGTCGGCCTTTCGAGCTTAAAACTTAAATAATAGTGGATATATTTAAAGAAACAGATTTTTTAAAAATCGTATAGGTAGTCTTGCCACTTGCCAATATATATATCTGCACTATACTGACCTATATGATGCAATACGCAATTAAAGAAGCACATTTATTCTTCACATGTTTCGACAAATTGATATTGTATGGAGATCGCTAACAAAAAAATACCCGCTGTAGTCAACTTAAAAAGGCATGTTTGATCTACCATTTCTTTAATTCTGCATGTAAACTGCTTTTGTTGTACATAATATAGTATTTTACAGAGGTATTGAGATAAAAATATGGAATAACCTTAATATTTAATTAGATATTAGACGGCCGACCACTGGCGTAATGAAATCCACTATGTATCCTGTATCCAGCCGCCCGTTGCTGAGTATTATTAAATTATCTGATCGACAGTATGTAATATTTTCGCTCTCATGAGTTCTACCAGAACCGAATTCGTCAACCTATTTATTTACGTATCTTTAACAGATTCTTTTTAACTGATTAGTTTCGTTATATCGCTTGCAAGAAATAGAAAGGTATTCGACCATTTTTATTTTCGAATAACCAGGGATAGATCGTCAGTTGGATCCAGAACTATTTCAACCAGCTTTTTTTGGCCTATTTTTAAGATATGGTGATGATTTATAATGCGTCAAAAGCGTTTCATTATAATTTTAATGTTTCGATAGATTTTCACTATAGTATTTCTGATAGGGAGATATAGGAAAGTTATGTCTTGAAATAGCTCTCCTGCATAATTTACGAATAAATTAGATTATTTCGAAATTCATAAGACTTTCTGGCGAGCTCAAATCGATCCAGAATTTTTGACGTTTCTCTAAGGATATTACTTTCCTAGTAAATGTTCGTTTATTTCCGTTGGTAATCATGGTTTTAAATAAATATTTAATAATGATGACGATAAAAAAATAAGTGTTTGCACATTTTATCGATATTAAGAAAATTTGTCAGTTAAAAATAAACTTTTGAAAATATGTAGATGACTTGGTTTTCGATTTAGCCCTGACACAAACGTACATATGTAGAGGAGAACCGATAACGTCTTATTTTTTCTCTCTTGCTCACATCAAAGCAGAACGAGAGAGAAAGAGAAAGATTCGTGATATCCGTTAGCGCGATATTCCTGGTGATCGCCGAACACTGGCGACGAAAGTGGCTGAAAACTGGACTTGGCGGCCGACTTCTGGGATAAGTGGCATTTTTTTGTAAACTTGTTTTATTTTATGCTTGGTACAATATTAACTATTCTATTTTAAGTTGGTTACATTATTTAATCCCTGTTTAATGGAATAACAGCGAAAAAATATGTATTTATCATGCATTGACTCAAAATCCCTTTTGAAAGTACACCTGTCGCTTAACTGACTGAGCACTGGCGATACGACCCTACGTCCTTTTGCCTTTCTACAGTAGATATATTTATTAAATACATACATATACTGTATTAATTAAATATTTATTTATTAAATACATACATATAGTTGTGCCGTGGGTTTAAATAATACTTACCTACGAAGACATAGGGTATAAATCGTTAAAGTTATTGTTCGTGGAACTATGGCGTCTCATGTTTGTTAATGTTCGTTTGGATCTCGGCTATGCGTTTTGAAAATAATTCATAAAAATCACGGGCTCTCAACATTTTTTTGTAGTCCGTGACTTGTACACGTTTTGAGATAAGATACACAGGTAACATATGCTGATATGAAGTAGGTACCTTCGATAATATGAAACATGAAGATTTTCGTGTTCTACAGAAACGTTTTATTTGTTGAAAAATCATTTTTTGCTAAGAACATCCTAGCGTTTAATTTTTTCACAATTGTTACGTCTTGTATATTTCTTTACTTCAGAGGTTAATAGTCCTATGTCTAAAAATAGCGAAATTGTGTTATAAATGTTACATTATTTGTTCTTTTTAGAGCTATGTATGGGTAAATAAAACTTTGACGTATTTGGGCCCGTTGCCTAAAAACCCTAGCCAAAATCAGTCCTATGTCGCAATGCATTTACGGGGTAAACAAACCCATGTCCATTAAATCGTAAAAAAATCCCGATGTCACCTATAAATGAAACTCCAAGCCCCTTATCTATCCAACTGCTAAGGAACGAAAACAATAAGAGGACAACTATGCTAATTGATATAAAATAAAAACCGTGTTGCAAACACGTTTTTGTCCCGCCAAGTTGATAATTTGAACATAAGACTATACTATAAGCGTCTCAGGTACAGACTTATTCAAGGATATTATTAAGGAATATTAAGTATATTTCTCTAACACAATATTTTAGTATAATTTAAGACATCGACTGAGGTTGCTTGATGGAATTTCAATATCAAATTTGGATTATTGTGCTTTTGTACACTTCGGGTTTCGCCTTTCGGCATCTTCAGGCATTCGAGCACACGAATGGAGTCAGTCAATGTCTGAAGATGCCGAAAGGCGAAACCCGGGTCGTTAGTGACAAAATACATGGAAGTGTACAAAATCTTAATAATACAAATTTTATATTTTAGTGATCATAAACACTATTTGTTCAAATAATTTAATAAAATATAGGTCAGTTACATTAGTGACGAAATGTACAAAATCTAAACAATTAGATTTTTTTTACAAAATAATAAAGCTTTAAACTGGTTCACAATCTATTGAATTCACTTTATATATCTTTCCTATACAGCACAAAATACATGTAGAAGTCTGTATGTTTGTATGCTGTCGGTCACAACAACTCTTCTCAAACGGCGCACATTAGCGACATGAAATTTTCACACGTTATTCTGACTGCAATGGTTAGTTCAACTGTGTTATTTTCAACTCTCAAATTTTAACATTTAACCTAAAACTGAAAAGATGTATTTTTGACGTTTACGATTTGGGATAAAAGAAATCAACAAAAGCCGAGGAAGATCGCCTAGGAAAGGCTCCATTCCGAATATTTCGTGGTTTTCAACGTCTTAGCATCATGTCGCCTAGCAACTATAAATGTGTTATAAATTTCACAAATAATAAGTGTTTGTACTTGAATCGTAAAATTTGTAAGAGATTGTTATTATTTATCAAAAATGAACCTTATGAAGTAGCAGGTTCTTTGAAAGGTGCGATTATAAATATTACCGATACAGCTCATCATAGATGATTGGTAATTTTACGCTCAACTGGTGAAATGAAAATGAAATCTGGTAATGTTGGTATTGATAACCGGTGGATCATTACTTGCAATTCTTTGCTTCCGAAGATGTGTTATGCCCACATCAATGTTGAATGTTGTGTCTACACTGTGCATTTCAGAAACATTAATTGTTTTACCTACGAATGTTGTTGCACAAAGTTAAAGGTCCAACACTTTTCGATCTCCGAACCATTGATGGAATTGAATGTAAAGCGTAGCATGGTTAATTTGTTCACCTTGATCTGCATCTGGAATCAGTCTGGCTAATCCTAATAGTAATCCTTTCATTTATATCTTGCGTTGAGAGAATCCTCACGTTGCCTTGAATATAATAGACCGATGGCATCTACAACGAGGCACCCACCAAGAGTGAAGGTGGGGAAATTTTAATCTTTTATTATTGCTTTTTTCAACTTGTAAAATTATTATTAATTGATCGACTTTATTTTGTGGGAGATACAAGAGGTACGGTCCACGCTAATATTTTCAACTATCGAAAAAGTTTCAACATTAGTAACCTTAACGTCTTAATGACCTTATATAAGCGTCCTATGTATTTGATTTACTTACTGAACGTTTCGACATCTGAGGGTTAAAAAAACTAATGTTTGAATGATATTTTATAAAATTGAATAATATTGCATAGCAAAAAAAACATTAATTATTTATATGTATATACAGTGGTGTAGCTGGGGTTTGTGCCACACCCCTCCTAATTTTCCCTCCAAAAACGATGATTTTGTGGTGTTAACTGTCAATTCTTGGTGGAAAGACATTATATTAAAAAAAATAAAACACAATTCATTTGTACTACTTCCACATATTTATAATGATCAGGACCGGTTTCGCTCATCACGAGCATTATCAACTGATTCAGTTGATAATGCTCTGATAAAAAAAAAGATGATTTTGTATCTACAATAGTGTCAGCCTGAGCCTTTTTTTTTAAAAAAAAAACTTTCCTACTCGTATTTTAAAAATCGTGGTTCATGACGATGCAGAAAATTGCGCCGCAGACAATTTTTTTTTATGTATAAAATATAATTTCTTCAAAAAAAAGTACCATATTTTTTATAATCTTGTCATTTACATATGTTGTATTTACTACAAAATTTGTATAGTCCTTCAGGTTTTTTTATAAAATTTGTCAAAGAAAACTTTTAGTCATTTAAATAAATTTTATATTTATTAATATAGAAATATATAATTATTTATGTACAAAACAATAATAGGTAGATCTTGAACATAAAAACGTTTTATAAATTATGAATCAATTTAGACCAAGATATTCAGTAGATTTCACGAACATAACATTGAAAAAACTATAGCAAACCCTAAAGAATGCGCGTGGATTATTAAACTGCTGCACGCGCGCAGCTTAGAGGGAACATTAATCAAGAGTGTAAGGAATAAGGTATAAATACAAAAGTTCCACCCGCCATTGTTAGAATTGGATCTGACGATGGCGTGAAGCCGAAATATCTATCAACTGTAATTTATTACTAGTCTGGAAATATGTACTTTTCTATTTTTATATCAATATAACGGAGTTCTGCCATATTTCTGCCAATATAACATAATATAAGCCAATATAAGTTCGCGAGAAGCCCTTTGTAGATTTTTGGTATGTTCTTTCTTCTTGAACGATTGATGATGTGCTTTCTAATAGATTGAACCCGTATACGCATCTTTATTTTAACAAAATTACTTCTTATGCGATGACCACAGATGTGTTACAAAAATTTGATAAAAATTCTGACCAAATTCGTTTGTCAAATATCTCAAGCCTACATATTACATCTTTTCATTACATCTGTCGAAGTTATTATTTCTTTTTGTATTGAGAGACGAATGAACATTGGAAACATTAAAATAATATTTGTTATGTTTTGGCAAGAAGTTAATCATAACTGAATTTTTTTAAGACATCGACTAAGGGTGCTTGATAGAATTTCAACATCAAATGTGAATTGTTGAGATTTTGTACATTTCCATGTATTTTGTCACTAACGACCCGGGTCTCCTTCAATGCGGACGATGGAGTTAAAATGTTGCATCAAAACATGGGGAACTATAAATTATTTTATCTGGAAATTTCGGAAATCAATAGAGCCCAGTTAAATTCCTTACCAAATTTGAACGAACAACTGAATCTTCCAAATTCCCTTCTATTGTAACCTTTACGTGAGATGAGTCCGTAAAAAATAAACATAAATTAACAATCAAAATTAAACATAAATTTACCTATAGTTATATCGATATAATGCGAGTAAAACCAACGTGCTTTGCAACAGTTTCCGTCTGAAACCAGACTTCGCTATGACAAGCGCGAGGCAAGACATCGAATGAGTCGACGGCTTCAGGTACTTGGGGGTACACATCACGGGAGATGGCAATCCGCGTAAAGAGTTCGCAATTCGATTAGGGATAGCTGGAGCAACTTGTAACTCAATGCGGAAAGTCTGGGATTCACAGTTGTACTCGGGTCAGAACCAAGTGTCACTTATTCAACGCATGCATTCTGACGGTGCTGCTTTACGGTAGCGGGTCATAATAAAAAAGCGACGAGGGACCTGGCTTGGACACGTGCTGCGGATGCCCCAGGGGAGCCTGAATCCTGCCTGTCTCTTCTACCAACCAGATGGATTCCGTCGCCCTGACAGGCCGCTAATGACCATCCATGGGATGTATTAGGCGGAGCTACGGGACGCTGTAATGACCTGGGAGGAAGCGAGGAGACTGGCAGGAGACAGAGGAGCTTGAAGGAACCGCGTGATGGTCATATGCTCCGAATAGGGAGCGGATATGGTTTAAAAAAAATAGCTTTTTTTTAGATCAAAGAATTAAATGTTTCTGTCGTCAAATATTGAAATTTTCGTTGTATTAGACATACGGAAATTCAATTTTATTTAAAATTTCATTGTTCTTACTGTGCTCAAAAACGTTCCCGTTCTTTATAAATCATTTTCCGATTTAATGTTTTTTAAAAATTATATTTATTATTATCACTTGATTATGAAATTGACTAGAAAAAATAGAGCGGGCAAATTTTCATGGATACAGGGAGAAGTCTCGCAGCTTGCATATATAGTTATTTTAGATGGGGAATTCAACGAAAAAAAAAAACATACGGAAGAATTTTCTGTCTTATTTAAAACATTGTATACCTACCACCATTGCTCTTGCCAAAAGACATTAATTTGTAAAAATTTTACGCTATTCGTTTTTAGAAATAGCTTAGTATGTATTAATAGATAATCAATAATATTATATATATCAATAATAATAATGTACTGTATATATTAAATATTTGAGTATTCGAAAACTACGAAATTCCCTCATTATACCGACCAAACTGGATTTTGATTCATAAAGCAATGAGTTATACCCACATTTATAAATAATAATACAAACACTTTTTTATTTTTATATTTGAGTGTAACATTTTATTTTTTCTCATTCCTCATTCAAGGTCATTTCTATATTGCTCCGAAATTCCACAAGATTTTATATAAATTCCACACTTCGCTTTGCGTTTGTGTGTTCACGAAAACATGCACTAATTGTATTTTGAGATTCATTTATAGAACGTAATTTTTGTTAGTTGTCTATTATGACTCGATTCTCAAGAGCTGGATCGACACAAAGTTACCAGACTTTGACAGAAGAGTATTTGTTAATAGGATATAATATCCTCTTAACAGTATAGAAATTTGGCTGTATTATAGTAGGTTTATCTCCCATTTAGCGAAGCTCTTTAATCGTTTGCCATATCCTAAATCTAATAAAATATCGATTTTTGTAACAATTGCACTCTCTATGGTCATACAAATTTTACATCGGTCACTATACACAACAACCCTTTTCCTACGATTTTATCTTAAACCACGGTGACATACAATAAACTCTAAAGCAGCCACAGCGTAAAACAGTTAAAAACGTATCTGACAAACAGCTGTCAACTCTGGAAGGCTTGAAAACTTTATTATTTCCAAGGAATGAAGTAATGCAATAGTGTAAACAAACACTCTGAGAATGCATTTAGGAAAGGATTTTTTTTCGACGATGCATGATTCGACGGTAAACGATTTTCGTTGAATGAGAAAATGTCGTCTACTATATCCTCTTAAGCATTGGTGGAAATATTATTACAGATGAAATTAAAAAAAAACCAAAACATTTTGAATTTATGTTGGTTGCCAGATTTTCGAAATCACAGATCGGTCCAGTCACTACTTCTAACCATATTTCATTTTCACTCCTTACTCGGATCATATAGCCAGCGAAGCGATGTTAAGACAACATTTCCGGCAATACTGTTGCTGTAATGTCAGGTTATAACCGATGGTTTTGCGCGGATACGTGAAGTCAGCTTAGCTTAAAGAAAAATGGCCGACATTCGTTGCCTTTTGACAGTTGTCACTTTTTCCGTTGTGTATGTAACTGATTTAACGTGCATGGAATTCACGTTTCCCGCTATTTGAGTGCAATTTCTGCAGTTAGAGTATGTACATTTACGCTTTTATTTTCCGCAAATCGGGGCAGAAATATTCAAAGTTCACTTTAAATTATGATGAATGATGATTATAATACAACAAAAGGTTACAATTATAATGAAATTAAATAATATTGACATTATAAAACTGCTGAGAGCCAATCTTATTTTTTATGTTGTATTAAATAACTTTTCTACAGTCTTTATTAGTTTTGCAATAAAACGGAAAATTGTATTTTTTGTTAACTTCTTACTCCAATAAACTTCTAATATAGGAGTGTTATGTTCATGACATACATTCATCGTAAAGTGATTGAAAATGTAGCAAAATATAATAATAACAAAACATGACATCGAGCATTATATCTGAAGTCTGTCGACAGTCCCACACAGTTTGATCTCGAACAAAGACGCACACATCCAGCAGAGCGAGAAGTGAATAGATTTATTTGAATTTGAATTGTTGAGATTTTGTACATTGCCATGAATAGATTTATCATAATATTGCCGTAATATCGATTGCGTTCGATATTCAAAATATCATCCAGACATGCTGCTGCCGGCAAGTATGTGCAATACGCCAATGTTTTGGCAATAGTACCTACTTTGACGTTTTGTACACGACCACACATGGTCGGCAGCAAAGTGCCGTAAAATGTTGCTCGTTTACAAGCCACACTATATTACTTTTTTTTTAATTGTTACTAATAGAACTTAAACGCGGCAAACCAATTCTCAGGAATAAAATTGACTCTTTTATATAATTATTACTTTGAAGCTTTTCCGTTAAATCTTGACGGCTTTCTGTGAAAGCAGATATAACATAAGCATTTAATTTACTAAGACGTTTTACATTAGTATCACAACTTATCTATCCAACGTGGTTGTAATTATCGAGTAATAACTTGTGTTTTTCGTCGTTGTTTTCACATACATACCTAAGCATGTCTGACAATTATTTACTACTAGTAGTAATTGCATTAAATTTAATAATTTTCTCACGGTTAATTCCACATCTTCCATGCATTTAATAATAGTTTTGCTAACTTGCACTTATTGATGCACAATACAATGCATACGAAATATTCAATTTTATGTTTTCGTCGAATAAATTCAATACTCCATTTCTTTCGCTCTTCATAACCGCAGTTCCGTCACCAGTGACAGTACGCAGGTTGTGCGTTGATAAGTTTAACTTTACCATATCAGCTTTAATAGCTTTATAAATACTATTAATTGCATTCAGAAGGTTTGTCAAAGAAGTCTGGCACAACAAATTTTCAATTAATTCATTTTGACAACATCGAAACACTAAAATTCTGTTAGTTTTTGTCACATCGCTACTTACTTCCAAACATAAACTATAAAATGGGCTCCTATTGAGGGATTTGCATATTTCAAATCCTATAAATCTTCCTTTTTCGTTAATTATTCTAGGCTAGGCTAGCTACATAGCTAGGCGCCATATTACGAAATAGTTTATTTTAAGAATCAACAACACTAAAGATTTTACAACTTCACCTTCTGTGAATGATTCGATGTGTTCTAAAAATTGATATTGAAACAAAATTAAAATTGATAACTTTGTTATTCCACTTCGCGGTTTATCGCTAACGTGACGCGTTTCGCCTCTTTAAGAAGGATATTCAGACTATCCATATCGCAAGGTTATTTATTTCTGAGGTAAACAATGATTCTAATTCTTACATTAAAAATAAAGGGTGGGGTGGGTTTTATTCGTTTAATAACGGTTATAGATTTAGTTAATTATATAATAAAACGAAAGCAATCAAATAAATTAATTTTAGATTATTTCTACAAAGACCAAACACATGAGAGAACTTATAGCTGACGTAGAATCATTTATTTTGGAGAGACATTATTAAAAATGTCGAAGTTTTTACCGGGTACCCGGTGAACCGGGTACCACTAAGTGAAATAACTAAGTTATCAATTTTAATTTTATATTAAAAATGAACTTAAAATGTTGTACTAAAATTTGGCGTATCTTTGGAGTGGGCCAATTTTTTTGAACTTCATCTTCATGAGTTTTATAATGCCATTCCATAGCATGTGATTTAATTTGATCATTTTCAATTTTTTAAATCGCGCACACAACTACGATGTGTAGTCTTGTAATTCTCGTTGTGCACAATCAAATACATTTATTCCCGAAAAGTACGTCTTAGTTTAGCTGGAACTATTATTTTTGAAGCATTGCACCACGGTTATTAACATCTTTGCTAGACCCAGCGACATCTTCATTTTTATGAATATTTTTTGACAGATAACTTCTTTTAGCCACTTCGATTATATCAATTTCCCGTTAAATTAAAAAAAAAGATGCTTTCATATATCAAATTTGGATTATTGAGATTTTGTACACTTCCATGTATTTATTCCTGCTTTCATATATATAAAAAGAATCAGAAGGTACACAGTGTAATACCTTATGTCTTTGAATAATCTCTCGCCAATGATAATTACGCTATTGCAAGATAAAGAGCGTTGGTTATCGTACAGCATACGCATGTCGAATGAACAAATGTCGTTTTTTATTTATTTTATATAATTCGTCATTTTAAATATCAATATTTCATACTATAGAACCGTTGGTAGTCTCAGTAAAATCGCACATGAGAACCTCTGGTCTGGACTTACCCTAGAAATAAAATAGCCAGGAAACTGTGAGCCTGTTCGTGGGCGTAGTATATGTTGAACTATTACTAATTAAAATCTCAACAATTCAAATTTGTTATTGAAATTCCATCAAGCACCCTCAGTCGATGTCTTAAAGTATTACTAATTAGTTAATAATTAAAAGTAAAACGCTTAGTTTTTGGCAAAAATTGAACAATCCTATTTCGCTAATCTCGGCCCTCGCATATCACGGTTATATTATGGCATATCGATGACCAAAATATCTTAATCAACATTTAGTCAATTTTACAGAAGAAAAAAACGCCCTGTATTGTGAAAAATCAGCATTATATTCTTATTTTTTCATACAACAAAAGGTAATCAAAATGTCTATCGTATGACATATTTGCTTTTTCTGTATTAGCAGTGAATACAATAAAAAACGTATTAAGATGTTTTGGTGGTCACAAAACTGTGACATTGTTTTTATATTATGCTACTTAAGATAAAACTTACGTTACAAAGGTAAATCGGATAGAAATGAAGTGTTATTTATGGAAATAAAGGTATAAAATATTTTATAATTATTTCAAACTTATGAATTAAGTTTAAGTGTGCAGTAAGAAGCTTGATGTTTTATATCTAGAAGATTATGTATTTAATTGCGATTATCTCATCTTCAGCATCCGTTCAAGCAATGTACCAGGTACCGTAGGCTTAGAGGAAATTGTCAAAATTTCTTTTCTAACCTTTAAGATATAATACCCTTTTCACATAATGTTTTTAAATCTTTATATTTTAGTATGGAAATGGGCAGTCAAATAGAAGAATACAATGATTCAGCTGGATGTTTGTCGAGTTTAATCTGCTTCTAGTAACTGTACCTTTCACATCCATCTCCATTACGTGACTATCTTCGGTATATCAATACTTAAAATAAATTTTGCTATTATTTACTTCAAATGAAACAAATCCTAATGTAGACATAGATAAATGATATTTATTAGTTTGGCATAACCTTGGCACACAAAGATTTCCAATTTTTGAATTCAAAGTGATTCAAAACATTTACTTCGTAACGAGATGCTGATGTTCTTGATTTGTTAATAGTAGTACTTGATTCGTAGTTCATTCGCATGGAGCCCAACTAATACGACGTTTTGTAAAGTGTCGATAGTCACATGTATATAGGTATGAGCTCGCAGGAGAAAGGTTAATTTAATTATATTTAGATTTTCAAAGTTCTCTATTTGCAAGAAAACGATCAAAGTCACCATTGCTTTATTACGGTTTTGTCCAGTACAACTATCGCAATAAAAGGCCATCTCTGTATGTATTTTATATAATTCCACTTTATGAAGGTTCTTATACTTTTGTCGGCGTCTGTGGCCTAGTGGTAAAAGCTTTGCCTTAGCGATCAGGTGGGTAATAGTTTAAGTCCCAGCAGTCGGATTATTAACTCATTTGCTTCCAAAAGTGTTTAAAAATAAAGCCTTTTTGATTATACTATGGAATCTGCGATGAATCTGATAAATTTTGCTACCGAATAATTTGGCATCACGAGGACTTAACTCGTGTATGACCATTTTCGATTTGCAAAATGCGAACGTAAATGCACGCAATTACGTAACTCATACTGGATTTACAATTTTACTGAGATTCTGTTGTATTGGCATTTACTTGGTAGAACTCCATTATAGTAGGGTAATAAATAATTATGTTTTACAGAATTGTCAAATTTTGTTAACGGCTATTTCGGCATTCTGTTATTGCCAGAACTATGGTTGAACGGATTTTTTTTAATTAAACGCAATTGGTTTGTACTACCTCCACATTTTTATAATGATCAGAACCGGTTTCGCTCATCACGAGCATTATCAACTGATAAAAATAGCAAGGCTATTTATATAAAACCTTGTTATGATATGTTAATCATTAGTCCTGCCTCCTGCCCATGCCATGTCCTATCCTTACTCTCTTCGAAAAAAGAAGTTGAGCAACCGGATAACAAGCAGTCATTGATAGACTTTTGCTAAGATACGTTTCATATAATCGACATTGGGATCGAACATGGTTAAAAAAATATATCAAGTAAGCTGCAGCTTGCTTGTTTTCCTATCGCGTTTGATGCCATTTTCGTCGCCAAATCATTTAATGAGTACGATTTTTACATTAAGTAAGCTCGTTCATGAATTTGAAGTTCATTATTGATACTTAAACGCTAGAACATTGATAGGAACATATTAACTAATCCATGCATCGCGAATGGAATGGTTTGATCATGTCAAAGGGCACTATATAAAAATTGTCGAAAAAATCAAAATATTCAAAATCATATATGTATATTAGAATCATAAAGGGTAGGTTATAAGGGTTATTATTTATGTTTTCTGTTATCTTCTCTGTGAGGCTTAGCAAGTTTTGTTCGTTAAATGATTGGTTATTTTTTTGATCATATTTTGAGTTTATATTATGACTGGGTTGATAATGAATAAATTTAGAATTTTATTATTTTTGACATTTGTATACCGTACGAGTAGAGTGCCCAACTATGTATTCTCTTTCAGAATATTCACTTTCTTGTGTTTTTAGATTAATTAAAAATTTTCTAGTATTTAAATTATTGATTACATAAGAAATGTTAATCAAGTTATTTTTTTAAAAGAATCATAAGGAAGTATTTTTAATTATTTTTCAAATACTGGTACAAAGTTCAACTCTGATGTGCCCTAAAATGTACCAACTACTAATTTCTCCATTTTTAGGCATACAACTACGTATTTTTCATAGTTTTCGTAAATTGATACTGGATAAATAGATAAACGATGTACTCAAGAAAACTAAAATGTTCATATATCATCAAAAAATGATTCATTGATCAAAATATATCATTTCCAAATGAAAACAAAAAAAAGAACATATATGTAAACACAAATTGGCGAATGTGGGGGTCTGGTAGTTTCTGTATGGGATTACAGTATACTCTTTGATGGCATTTATGTTTTCAGTTACAATGCTTTTTCAAAGTTCAACTCAGACCGTCTTCTTTCATTTCATAATGCAGCTTGTATCATACGCTGTAGTCTTTTCGAAATGATCTGTACATGATGCAATGATTGTATCCATTGTGTTATCATAGTGAGGCACTTATTTGTATATGTCAAATGCCTTCCTCCTACTTTTCTACGAATATTGTGTGTTGGCATTTTACCTGATGAGTGAAAAAAACTTTTTTACGATAGTTATAATAAATGACGTAAATAATCATTGCAATAGTAAAAAAATGTGATTAAGAATTTTAATGATTGTTTATTAAATACATTTTAAAGATATCATTAAAACTATGTACCGTTGATAATATTACTTCAATACAACAGTGTTAAATAACTAATTTCAGCTATGGGCCACTGGTTCATAGTTGGGTGACTAGTTTACATTTTTTAAAATATCCACATAATCATAAACGGCAAAACGCAGATATAATTCGAAGTATTACAGTAATATATACTACAATGTAAAATAAAGTACAGTAGACTCACCGATAACGTAGTAGGTAGAGGGCACGTAATCTGGGAACGAGCTACAGGGGTTATCATACTAATACAAAATCAGAGGATGCGTTCTTTTTTAAAGATATGCGTGCTTTAAAATCGAGATCTTATTTAAAAACGAGAACATTACGCACTCTATTTCTCGTTTTAAAACAAACGAAGCCCCAGTTGCACTTGTAAGCGATTTAATGCCGACCAATGCGTATGTATTGTGAATTTGGTGAATTTATCACCCTCTCCCCCGTCTGCTTTTCTGTGAGCGAAAGAGAAAAAGAAACATTGTAGGCGCGTACCACTGCAAATGTACGTTTGTCGCGTGATCGGGCGAGTCGGGCAGGAAAATTAAACTCAACATGTTTATTTACATATCTTTAATAGTTAACTTCTTCTTAACTTACGTTCTTTTCAACTTGCATATTTTCGTAAAATATTTCGCTAGAAATAGGAAAGTATTGGACCTTTTATATTTTAAAATAAGCAGGGATAGATCGTCATTTGGATGTTATACTATATTAACTAGCGTTTTTTCCGATTCGAAGATTAGGTGATAATTTATATTGTGTCGGATTTGCACTATTGAAACGAAGTATTTCTAATAGAGGGATATAGAAAAGTTAAGTATTGAAATGGCCCTGCTGCACAATTTACGAATAATGTCGTTTAGTCTGGGTCTGCCTTGAACTGACAAAATAATGTTTTTTATATATGATTTTTTCACACAAACAGTTTTTAAAGCCTTTTGTTTTATTAGTTGTAAATTCAACGATGAATGCTTCTCACTACAGTCTTTAAGACATTTTATAAGGCATTTTTTTAGCCTTGCAATCTTATTGTTTTTTTACACGAGTAACTTGAGTTGATTCAAGCGACCCAATAGATACTCGGTCTCTTATTGAAATTTTTCGAATGTAGCTTCATTTAAATTATTACTTCGAAATTCCTAAAATTTTTTCGCCGCGTTCAAATCGATCTAGAATTTTTGATGTTTGTTTAAGGAAATAACTTTCCTTGTTAATTTTCGTTTTTTTCCGTTGGTAATCATTGTTTTAAATGAATATACATATTAAATAATGACAGCGGATAAAAAACTTGAGTGTTGATAACGTGTTTGCATACATGTTAACCAAAAATGATTTTTTAGAACGTTGACAACGTCTGCAGCTGAACTGAAATGATACATAATGAAACATCATGCATTCTTACTTCATCATCATTGATGATCAAACAATATATCTGGCGCGCAGCGCACAAACATCGCAAATTTTATTCAAAAACTAGTTGCCGGAAATTGTATTATCGGGGAGTCTACTGTATTTAGCTCTAACTCTTAAAACTTAACCTGCCCGAGAGAAAGTTTGACATGAATCAAATAATATCAATTTATTATTAAGTTATAAAATCTATGCTGGTTTTTAATGTGACAAAGGTGCTGCTGCTTAAACAATGCAAATTCATGCCGGCACTTATTAGTCACAGAATAGAAAGAGAAAGCATTATGCAGGTCAGTGCTTTCTTCACCCACGGCGCACCTAAGCACTCGTTAATATTTCGCGGCACACCACACTCCAAAATGTGCTAATTATCGATAATAGATTCTATGAACAAACCGAAGGCCTTGCAATGGGAAGTTGTCTATCACCATTATTAGCGGAATTTTACATGAACCATTTAGAAAACCTTATTTTTAGCAATAAAATAGAAGTTAGAAACGTAGTTTATTGGTTCCGTTACGTAGATGACATCCTTTGTTTATTCAATGGAACTGAGAGACAAGTTTCTAACCTTCATAATATTCTTAACTCATAAGATGATAAAATTCAATTCACTTTAGAAGTAGTGGGCAAGAATATAAATTTCCTCGACCTTAATATTGATATTAAAAAATCTATTCATGAATTTAAAATATTTCGCAAACCTACATGTTCAGATGCTGTCATAAATAATAATTCAATGCATCCTCTCTCATATAAATTGGCTACTTTCCATTCTCAGGTTCACAGATTAGTCACTATACCTCTAAGTAAATTTAATTTTGAAAACGAACTAAGCATTATTAAACAAATTGCCATTAATTAATGGCTATGAGTAAAAAACAAAGTAAATTAGCGGAAAAGATGCTATATTTCGGAAACTTGTCTAAAGCTATAAACCAACCTAGGAACTGGAACCAACATAGAATTAGTTATTTAGGTTGCACAAGTTTTAAAATTTAAAAAAAACTCGCTGATAGTGTTAGACCGGCCTTCTATTGCAAAAATTCGTTGGGCAAATTACTTATTAACGATAAAGATAGAGTCCACTTAAAGAACAAATCTGGCATTTATAAATTACAATGCACTGATTGCCAACATTTCTATGTGTGTAAAACCACACGTACATTAGATATAAGAGTATCAGAACATTTAGCTGCCTTTAGATTAAAAAAAGAAACTTCGACATTCGCAAATCACTTGCTATTGGAGAACCATACGTTTAATGTGGATGATGGGGTTAAATTGCTGCATCAAAACATGGGGGATCATAAATTATTTTATCAAGAAATTTTGGAAATCAATAGAGCCCAGTTAAATTCCTTGCCAATTCTGAACGAATAGCTGAACCTTCCAAACTCCCCGCTGCTGTATCCTATACGTTGAAATACCGAACAGATATCACTAAATGTGGAATGATTGTATATATTTATCCTTTCGTCGAATTACATCCCGCCGAAACCCACAATGCTATTATAATTGTAAAATCACTTGTAATTCTAATATTAGAAAGCGGCAATTCGCCACTCTGTTAATGCGTTGTTTACAAAATAAGGATTAAGGCGATTCTCGAAATGTTAACTCAGGTATCAGTGTGGATCCTAGACTTATAATATTTTGTCTCGTAAATAATATTTGTCGTATTTGCATCTTCTATATAAACGGGTCGTTAGTGACAAAACACATGGAAGTGTACAAAATCTCAATAATTCAAATTTAAAATGTATAGCCTAGAATTTTTAGAAATCAATACAACCATTAACAGTAATGGAGGATTAGTAAATAACATTTTAAACAGAACAGGCGGTTAACTATTAATAAATTTATTCCCCTTGGGTTTTTCACATCCAGGTGCCAGTAATTGTTTTTTATATAGTGTTACCGTGTTTATACCTTACCCCCCTCCACACGTCCAGTAGAATGTAATAAAACCCACCCCCACCCTTTTAAGAATTAAAATCATCGTTTACCTTAGAAATAAATAACCTTGCGATACGGTTAGTCTGAAGATTAGTTCTTAAAGAGGCGAAACGCGTCACGTCAGAGATAAACCAAGTGGAATAACTAAGTTATCAATTTTTAATTTAATTTTATATAAATGCGCCCATTAACTTGCTGTTTTTCGCCACGTAAAATCACTGGCAGGAAATATTTCTGTAATATGTGGAAGTCACAATTACAATAATTTGACGATCAGTTTAAACCAAAAACAATCGGTTCAATGTCTCTACAAGTGAAACCTTTCAGTTATTGTATATCCCTAAAAAAGTTGTAAAAGCCCTTTGAGATATTCTTCTTTTTAATAAATTTATAATCGGTAAAATATTGGGAATCATATTTATTTTGTATCACACACTGCAGCAAGACCAACATACATAAATGAATAAAAAAACAGAAATAGCATTTTTTTTAAATTTGTTATACATTTAAAAATATATTTTCTGCATTATAACTTTTTGCATTAAAAATATCGTTTTGTCATTCCAACCTTAATCATTTTTTTGAATTCATAAACCGCATATAAATGGGTTTGTCTGTCTCACAATATCTTGAAGACATTGGATATAATATGGTTTATTCTGAATGTTGTTTCAAAGATTTATATCCAAATGTGCTATGAATGTTTCTAGTAAATTCGCGATATTTGAAAAAATCTTAACATTGCAACAGGAAGAAATACCATCAATATGTATTTTTATAAAATAATACGATATAAACCCTAACTAAAATTCAATCAGCTTTCTCTTCTAGATAATTAGAGTTTTCCCTGCTATTTTGTAATCTTAGATATAAATATAAAGTTTCATAGTCTAAGTCAGGGTTGTCCAACCATATATAGTCCGAGGGCCGCATTGAAAATTTATCCAAAGGCCGCATCCAGAATAATATATACAATAATTTAAATTACTTACCGAAAGTCTTACCGTGAGTTGATTAATATTCCGTAAGAAAGAAAAGTAATAGAGCTTAATTTTTTTATTGATACTTTCATGGCATTGACTTGACGCAGACATTTTTCAGCAAGTCTTGATGGATTATGCAATTTTATGTAGGCCAGTTCAATTGTCCACAAATGCCGGCACCAGTTTAACCTCATCTGTTACAATCCAGGAATATTTATCGAATTCTCCATAGTTCATAACGGAACTTAGAACAGAACTGCTTCGATAATATAAGTACTTTTAGTAGCTCCATGTGAAGATGTAGAACTGAACAATTCATCATTAATAGTAACGTCCTCCTAAATAATTAGAAAAAAATATATATATATGTGGGTTCGATTAGTGCTTTCATCAAGGAGAGTATTGAGAAATGAATCGCACAGTTTTTTTTGGTAAAAACAATGCTGAGACGTTAAAACCGTGGTGAAATTATGCTTTGGGTTAAAGAACAATAAAATTAAAAAATAAATAGTGGTACACATGTGATTTCTTCACTTTCAGTTTTAAGCTAAGGAATTATATAAAGGACATCCTCGACAGTATCGTTTCACGTCGAATACGAATTCGTTGATCATACGCGGTGATTTTACTTTCGTTATTCCCTTGTTGTATTCTTGATGTTGTGCAATAATCTCTTTCAATTCATGTTGGAATTGTACTATCATTCAATTATTATTTGTTAGAAAATGATTTCCAATTTTTTCGACTAGACGAAGACCTTCTAAAATTGAACTTGCAAGTAAAACCACTTCTTCGTTGTCGCTAATATGGAGTATTCATTTTTTGTAACATCATTGAAGTAAAAGATGGTCTATTAACCTGAACCGTGCTATTTCGAATTCTCATAAAAAGAGAATCGACTGTAGTTTAAATCATGATACAGAATTCTCGAGAAGTTAGGCTCATTTATGATTCTCACTTCTCAAAAATACAAAACTTCGATATATACCTAGTTTCTCCATGAATTAAGTGTGATGACGACGAAGTCTTGGATGAGATGCTTTCAGACGAAATCAACTTTACTTATATTTGTATGATCTCTTTACTGTTCAACACTCCATTGTTTTCTGTTTCAATACTATTTTTTATTATTAGTACCAAAATAACTTAGATCGTACATATCAATTTGAATTGCAACACCCATTGTTTTCGAGATTTAGTATATTGTGGTTGATAATAAGTGTTCAGGAAATGAGTAATAAGTAGCCATTTATTTACTATAAACACATATTCTTGCATTCTAATTTTTTAAATTTACAATAAATAAATATCTACATTCTTGAGATTGCTAATAATGTTTTGCTGTGTTTACACCACTTGCTGACATGTGATTTTTTGTTGTTTGAACACTATCACGGTATAATATCATTTGAATTATTATTGAAATATTGCAGTGTTAACGACAATTTATAATTTTTCCGTCCTCTGCTCAAAAAGTCGATTTAAGGAACTATCCAATATAATTTCTATATCCCTTTTACATTTTAAGACAATACATATTGTTTAATTTGATTATAGTATAACTGTTTTTATACTAGTATTTCTCCAACTGAAGCGAATCAACAACGGCTGTCAAAATCATGTATCCTCCGTAATTAGGCATCAAATATCCCGAGGGAATTAAATTAGAAAATACGGAAGGAACGAAAGGTGGAAACCGGGTCGTTGATGAAAAAATACATAGAAATGTACAAAATCTCAACAATTCAAATTCCATCAAGCACTTATTTACTTTAACTGCATCAATGTTTTTTTTGCAAAAAAAATTAAAATCCTTGGTAGTACAGTGGAATCCCGATCTACCGTTCTCGCATAAATCGTTTGCCCACATGGATCGTTAATTTTTTATAGTCCCGCCAAACACCCATCAGAACAATGTTAAATAATCCCGCATCAACCGTTCACCGATTTATCGTTTTCTTCGATCTATCGTCTGAATATTATAGTACCGTCACAAATATTATCCCCATTGACCGTTTTTGTTGAATATTTTTCATTTCGTTTATAAGCACGTTCTACCGCATCCAAAACAGGTTCGTAAGAAACTGCAAGCGTGCAAGCTTCGTCGAATTGTTTATGATTCATGGTCATAATGTTTCGTCTTATGACGTCACCTGCGTTGACATAGGAAAACATCTGGGACTAGCATCATCAACTCTGAACACGATTGTTACTAGGAAGAGCGGCATTCGCAAAACAATCGAAAACTGCGGCAAGTCAACTAATAAAAGAATATTTTAAGGGTCAATTCTTGGTGGAAAGGCATTATATTTTAAAAATAAACCACAATTTGTTTGTACTGCTTCCACATGTTTATAATGATCAGGACCGGTTTCGCTCATCACGAGCATTATCAACTGACAAAAATACATTCATCACAGGGCTATTGAATGAAAAACATAAAAAATAATGATAAAAGAAAGTCTGCTAAGGAGTCTACTTTTAGTGACCTTGATGAGATCCTTCACACGTGGTACCAGCAGGTGCGAGCTGAAAATCTACCTATTGATGGATTCATATTTAGAGAACAAGCTTAGCAGATAGCCAATGGTTTCAAAGATCGGCATGATTTTGTTCATGAAAATTTTTCTTCTTTTTTTATTTGAAACTTTCCCTCATTCATCGTTAAATTTTTAGGATCCCTTGAAACACTATGCTTTTTTCTATATTTTATTTGTATATTTTGATTTATTGATTACTTTTCTTCTTTTTTTACAAATTATTCGAATATTTGGAATTGAGGAAAAAGCAATGTGTTTTCCCCAATTAAGAGAGACATGTCATGTCAACCGTTATTATATACCCAAACGCCCAACAATATGAAGTAATCATAATATTTGTTTTGATTTTCAGCAAATTTACCTTTTTGAATTGTTGAGATTTTGTACATTTCCATGTATTTCGTCACTAACGACCCGGGTTTCGCCTTTCGGCATCTTCAGGAATTCGAGCAAACGAATGTACATGAACTAACAGACGGTAAACAGTTTACATCATACGACAAATTCTTATCACTAATTCTAAGAACTACATTGACACCTCGATTGATCACAACAATGATCCCCATTCCCAGTGGGGAAAACAAACGCATTATGGGTGGAACGGAGGGTTTTAAAATGCAATTTGAAGAACTATCTAGTTATTTCAAACTAATGGGCCTGTCATGATGTATTAATATTGTAATTTCATTATTTTGATTGTTAATTTATGTTTATTTTTACGAACTCATCTCACGTAAAGGATACAATAAGGGGACTTTGGAAGATTCGTTCAAAATTCGTGAGGAATTTAACTGGGTTCTATTGATTCCCAAAATATCTTGATTGAATTATTTATGATCCCCTATGGTTTGATGCAACATTTTAACCCCATCATCCGCATTAAAAGTATGGTTCTCCAATAAGAAGTGGTTATCTAAGATCTAAAAACAGCTTAATCTTCTGTTTTTCTTATATCTAATGTACTTGTGGTTTTACTCTCAAAGAAGTGCTGGCAGTCACTACATTGTAATTTATAAATGTCAGATTTGTTTTAAAGAGGATTATTATCTTTATTGCTCATAAGTAGTTTGACTAATGTATTTTTGCAATAAGAGGCCGGTCTAGCAGCCTGTGGCAGAGTGGTTTTTTTTAAATTTTAAAGCTTGTACATCCTAAATAACTAATTCTACGCCAGTACCTAGGTTGGTCTATGTATTTAGACATGTTCCCGAAATATAACCTCTTTTCTGCTAATTTCAAAACCTCCAAAATCTCAACAATTCATATTTGTTATTGAAATTCCATCAAGCAACCTCAGTCAATATATTAAATTTACCTTTACCATCACAATATTAGTAATTACAATCTTAGTCTCAATATTTTTATAATATGAAGGTTTATCAACTAAGCCTATGGAAAACATTCCCTGATTCACGATCAAACAACATTTTTGCCGTATTTATAAGTTATGCCGTATCTATATGATAGATTCCCAAAATGATTTTCCTCGTGGACCCCTTGCTGTTTTTATTTTATTCGTTGAACGCCCCTCAGTCTGCCTAATATCTAAACTTAATATCGTCAAACGTGGACACCATGCTACTCACCGTTATTTTTTGTAGTGGACAATTAAAGAAAAAAAAAAACATGTAAATTTTTTATTCATACATAAATACTTGAACGGTCTGCACTGGCTGAAATTTCATAAACTTACCCGGTCCGAGCTTCATCTTCTTCATCTTCCCCGTCATCTTCAGGCCCAGTCCGAGCCCGAGTTTCAATATCACACTTGTTACCCGAACCCCACCCGAAGTCCAGATTTATTTTCTGAGCCCGAAAAAAGCCCGATTTTTTTAAAATATAGTAATTCATTTATATTTTTCAAACAATATATTATTGTTTCAATATTTCCAACGAAATTCATAGCAAGTGTGAAATGAATTATTTTTAATTAAATTATTTAATATAATTTAAGACATCGACTGAGGGTGCTTGATGGAATTTCAATATCAAATTTGGATTATTGAGATTTTGTACACTTGAGATTTTGAGATTTTGTACAACTGAGTTCGAGTCCATTCGTGTGCTCGATTGCCTGAAGATGCCGAAAGGCGAAACCCGGGTCGTTAGTGACAAAATACATGGAAGTGTACAAAATCCAAATTTAAATTATTTAAATAATTTATTTCATAAAAATAATTTATTTAATTAATTTGAATAATAAGAAATAAATATTATTGTCTTATGGCTGACTCATGACCCGAACATAGTACGAAATATTTTTCGTAAATTTGAATTCCTTACCCGGGCCGGGCCGGGTGAAAACCCACAGGCCAAGCCCGAGCCCGTGCAGACCTCTAATACGTACCTTTATATAAAAGATAATGTTGATTATTGAAAACAAAATGTAAGTAAATATTTGGATTTGGAACGAAACAAATCATAACCGAGTAAAATTCTTACCTAAAATGAATGTGTACACAAATAAATTCTGTTAACCGAGGAATGAAACTGATGCTCCGATAGCAATTAGTCAATATTTGGCTTCAAAGTAGTGAGGTATAGTCGTAAATCTCCACGTTCAGTGATTTGCAATCGATTTCTTTTTTCGAAAGAACATTGGTATCCCCGCAAAAAACTCATTCCACGAGGTATGAGGATGGAAAAGCTATCAAAAACTTTCTTGCGATAGCTCATAATGCAGGAAAAGCAACCGCAATATCTTTCTGAAGCCAGAACTGCTGGTAACCCTTACTAAATTGCACCTTAAGTTCTTCATTTGGCTTAATCTAATCAGTTCTTCTTGTAATACTGCGTTACTATTCGTGCAGTCTAAATGAACTCCGATCGGTCGACCCTCATTTTTTTTCGCCCTTTCATGTTTCCTCTGCAAGTCTATATGTTCCCTGGGGGTCCATATGAAGCCCTTTTGAACCTTTGTCCTATACCAGGGGTTTCCAAATTTTTCGTATAAGGGCCACACTGACTCTTTCTTCCACTAAGCCCAAGGGCCAAGACCTAGCTAGCTCATCATACCAATGTACTGTAGTTTCGAATTACGCGCATATTTTTGTATTGGTGGACTGGCTGGGTAGTGAAATATCCACGGCGCCGGACGCGGGGGGTGGAATTTAAAGTGACCATTGCTGGATTATATAAGAGTCTTCCACTTACACTGTTTGATCAGTTCCATAAATTTGCTCGAGGCATTTTTTGCGCTTTCGGTGCTTCTTATATGCGTCAAAGAGAATTCTCCAAAATTAAATATACAAAAAATATTAACAGATCCAAATTAACTGATGAACATTTTAAATCGTTGCTGAAAATTTATGTATGATTAACTTACATTGTAAATTTTACAATGTAATCAACGTAAACTATGGCGGGCTGGACATTGGTCACGTCCGGTCTACCTCTGTGGGCCGGATTGGTGGTGCTAGCGGACCGTAGTTTGGAGACCCCTGGTCTATACTTTCTCTGAAAACCATTGATCTCAATGCCTTGTACACAATTTTGTAGGCAATGAATTATCTCAAATTTAAATTAGTTTAAAAGCGGTGATGGTTTTGAAACAGAACACAAAAGAATAGTTTCCCGAATTTTCTTCAATTGTTTAAATCTGAAATTAGAAAAAAGAAAATGTTGCAAAATTTTAACTCGATTTCTATTCATGCTGTATCTAAGTAGATGCTTTTTTGTTACAAGTGTGGTGATATTTAAGCTGATGATAACTACCATAGTACATAAAAGATAGAAATACCCTTCCTGTGTATAATATGTCGATTAAAATACATTCTTTTAATTTGCTTTGATAATAGTCAATATACTATTAAATCGAATATTGATTTTTTAGTATATTGACATTTTTATAGTAAAACAATAAATGTGCTATCGACAGATAAATTAAGACAAATATATGTTTCCACGACAAATGGTCTAAAGACAAAATGTGCACGACAAAATGTTTACGCGACAAAATATTTACGCGAAAAATGGTTTACAGACAAATGGTTTAACGACAAAATGTTTACTATTAAAGTTTTTTGATACGATTCTAAAACAATAAGGCATTTTTTAATTTCATTCGATGCCTGTAAGGGAGGTAAAGCCCATTTCGATAAGTAAAAAGGCTTTCAATTTAGTAAAAGCAATTTGACAAAAAAACGAGATGAATGCAGCTCTTATCTTTATAAAAGATTGATAAAATTAAGTATGTCTACTAATGTTTTTTGAATGACGAAATAGGTGAACAAATAATTAATTTTTTAAAAATTTACAGTTTTTGTTGTTAATAAATCAAGGCAACATTTATATATATATGTAGAATCTAGATTTAAAAAATTGATCTTATTATTTTTTGTAGAAGAAACTTTTTATACCATGTCGTTTGTATCGATTGGATTGGAATTCCCACTCAATGGATTGGAGCAGGAATTTAGTGTATTAGTGCTCATTCATATTTAAAAAAATCTAATGTAGTATTGAGTCAGGATTCAAATACAGTTTATTTCATATTTGTATCTTTATAGTAATGGAGATGATGAATTAATTCCGCTACTTTTTAAACCTGCACCACTATGCGCTGGGCTAGAAAAAAACGTCGAAGAAACGTCTATTACGAAAGAAAGTTTGTAAAAATGTAATTCGGTAAAAGCGGCAATTCGCCACTCTGTTAATGCGTTGTTTACAAAATAAGGATTAAGGCGATTCTCGAAATTTTAACTCGGGTATCAGTGTGGATCCTAGACATATAATATTTTATCTCGTAAATAATATTTGTCGTATTTGTATCTTCTATATAAACGTTAGACACTGTTTACTGTCTGTTAGATCGAGTCCATTCGTGTGCTCAAATGCCTGAAGATGCCGAAAGGCGAAACCCGTTCGTTAGTTTTAAAATACATGCAAGTGTACAAAATCTCAATAATCCAAATTTGATATTGAAATTCCATCAAGCACCCTCAGTCGATGTCTTGAATTATATTATCTATATGTGTTAAACGTATTATCAAAACTGTAAATTAATGTGTCTATATATATAATCATTAATTTCATGTAAAGTCATTTATCCGAGAAATTGGTTCTTATATGATTACTACAAATGATTCAATGCTGGCTAGATTAAATTGTATTTTTACAAATTCCTACTCACAAAAATATTTTTATTTCAAATAAAAATTTTGAACGATGTTATAACATAAGTTGATTATCAATAAAATTATTTCGTCAAATATAAAGAAGAGCCTGTTCTGTCTTAACAGTAAATAATGATATTTTTTATGTAATTACATGATATCATATTTTATATGTAGTTATTTCAATATTTTTCATACACAGCCGTTAAAACTTCATATAAATGAATAGTTAATAAGAAGTTGTATCCGTATTTAAGGCACCATGTTTTATAGTTATATAAATCATTTTTTCACCATATCCTCTCCCAACGAGGAGATATGATCTCCTAATGGAGGTATCTCAACAGAAGTTTTATATGAGTACTAAGTGTTACTCTGTTGCTCAACTTCTCTTTTTTAGAAGACATTAGGTATAGGGCTACGACAAGACTGGTGGTTAGCTTAACGCGCTCTCTACGCGCCGTTTTTGAGGATCGGATGGGTGGGAGGGAGTTTTACATATCACAAACATTCATGACTACGAACAGAAATCTATAACTCGATTGCAATATCAATTTATTACCCTGCCGCTCGGCTGCATCCATGGCCGAGTATTTTTAACTGATATGAGTGTCTCAAAAAGTTTCCATTAACTAGGTGTGGACGCTCGGAACACCGCTCTAGCTAGATCACTCTGGAAACTTTATTGTGTTCAGGTGTAGACAGCGTTGACACTGTTCTAGACACTGAATGTCCAGATGTATGATAGGATAAAATAACAAAGTATTTCGTTCTACAAAATTTTTATCAGGTAGTCTATTACTATTTCGGCTCTACGCCATCGTAAGATCTATACTTAAACTTATTTTTGCTTAGCTATATATACTGTTTAGAAGAGATAGACAATAGTATGTCATCTCACGTATTCAAACATCATAAATCATAATGTTTATTTTATAATTAAATCATTCAAAGTACTAATTGTGTTTTTAGAAAAGGAGCTTACGTGGTGTTATTAATTAGTCGTTAAAATAAGTGTATTGAAATTTTACTGATTATGCGTAATTACATGGGCTTCTTGTAATGGTTAAGGGTGATTGGTTAATATTTGTTTGGTCATTAAGGAGATTATTGTCATGATTGTATCTATTAATTTCGAGTTGTTCCGAAAGATTAAGTCTAAGACTTTTTTACACAAATGTAAGCATATCCAGATGTATGCTTAGCTTTATGCTAAATCCTTCTTTTTAAAATGTTCTTAAATTCATGTAGGTTTGAAGCATGGCAAACCGAAAACACCCTGTGAAAAGTGGTTTGATGTAGAGATTATTGTTTGCTTCGAGATTTTGGTCCATTGGTTGTATTAGAGGTGCAGTGTTGGTAGGTGAAACCGAGGTTCGTGGTTACGAAAAGTTCGTTGTGAGGGGCGTTCGCAATATTTTGCAGAGGCACCACTGTATTGTAATTATTTTATGTTCTCTGTCAATCATTGGTTGTAAACTAAATTATGATCTATGATAAAAAAAAAAATACCGTGCACATTTCAAAATATAAATTTATCAACAATTTGGTTACGGAGTAGCGATGTATTGCTCTTACATTTTCATACGATGAATATGAAATATGATAGAGCAAAAATCGCCGCATATTTTGACTTCAAGCAATCAACTCATGGTTTCACATTTCGGTCATTCAATGCAAAACACCTCCATTTTTACAATGAGAAAATCCCGTTTAAAGTTTGTTTTAAATATTAATTACAATAAAATACTGCATTTTGTTTCAATATTTTTTCAATGTCATCGGAAGTGTTGCTACTAAAATAAGTGCAAAAGAAATACATTTGTCACTTAACCCACGAATGCCCCTAGGGTCCATATGGGCCAGAAATTTTCGTCTGCTTAACTGCCCAGGTAAATTTTTTTCGAGTTTTAAATGTTTTTTCTTTATCAAACTGCTTTATATGGTTCACGATTAAGGATTTATAACTTTAAATTTAAAATTTATAAACCGGAAGTTAGGAGGAAATCGATAGACCCAAATGGATACTCTGGGTACTTATCATGTACAGAGTAAAACACTTATTTATTTTGAAAATTTATCTTTAGATTTTTATGAATTTAAAATAACGAATGTTTATTGACAACATTATTATGGTATAGTGTGATATTTATATAATATAACATGGGATACATAATCCAACATCGCATTTCGAACATTTAGTTCTGACTTTTGATGACTTTTTTTTGCAATCAGCTCCAGCACATCGTCGCCTCATTACAAATTTTTCTACTAAATTGTTTATTCCATCTAATCTCACATCTGCCAGTTTATTTATTTGTAAGAGTCTTCTTGAACCTTTTGTTTGTATGCTTTATTTATTTAAATATACCTGCACAATCTCTCTCCTGAATTCTAGTTGAGTAATTTTTGTTCTGCTGCTTCTTTTTATCTACCATGCATATTTCACATATTTCATATAGTCAGGTTCCGGTAACTTTGGTTAAAATGATTCCAAATCTCCTTGTATCCAGGTTCTATCACCTTTACCAACCAAATAATTAAATTCTTCCAAAGGCATTTCACGCACTTCTATAAAGCTCTCTTCAATTTATTCATTTATGTCCTTATTACTGTATCCAAGGTTTACTTCAGCCACTGCCATCAATTGTCGTGCATTTATTTAGATTGTCAATTATACCACTAGAATCATCTCCCGAATCTTCATCGGTTTGGATATCGGGTTCGGGAGGAGATATATTAACACCTATATTCTTAACATTATCATTTCCTTCATCATGTAACATTTCAATCGCTTACCCTTTTTCTATCATTTTCATATCCCTAAAACTTTTAAATAAAAAAAGATTCAAATAACTAAAATAAAAACGAAATTTTCAATGAATTCAAAAATTATACGTAAGTGCCCACGGGGTCCATTTGGAACTCATTGATTTGTAAACACTATGAAATTTTATAGAGACATTAATTTTTTTATATATATTTTACGGCAAGAACATATCCTTAACAGTTGTTTTTGTAAATTTTAAGTTTTTATAATTAAAAATAGTAGAAAAATCGACTCACTTATTCGAAGACGCCACGTTTTTTTCGGGTAAAAAATACTGCTCGTTTTTGACAACGAATTGTGACAACCGCAACACGCGTTTAACCTAACAAACGTCACCTAGTATGAAGCAATTGTATCCGTGTTGCAATATATGTGATACCAGTCGAAAAAAACACGGTAGCTGTACAATAATTAATATTATACTACAATAAATTGTACAAAATTAATTATTAAAATTTACAATAAATTTTAGACCCATATGGACCCATTGGACATCGAAGGGGTTTCTATGGTCTGGGCAGTTTAGAGTTCAGTTGGTTTTATATTGTTAATATTTTGAATTCATCAAAATGCAAACCAACATAAATATAGCTAACATAGCGATCAAATTATATGTCTTACGGAAGCTATGTTTTTGTAGTAAAATCATGAAATTCTTACATTTTTTAACACTGACTCAAAAATGTGATTTTAACACTTCTGATTGTTTTTCATTGGATGATCGATATATTATTAAATGTTCACCCTCGTCGATCAACGTGCTCATGAAAGCACACGTAAAAGTATTAATTTCATTTATTTTTATGTTATTTATTCAAAAAGAACTGTTTGAAATGATTAATACTTTCGGTCGTTTCATTCTTTAAAAATCAAATGTTTTTATTGATCTATGGACAGTGAAATTACGCATACTTCATGTAGTTAAGCTTGTGTAAATATTTATTCTCTCTGTTGTACCTGATAATATTGATAAAGTAATAAAAACTAAAATTTCAATCGTTTCATACATGGGTATGACAATCATATATCTGCTCCTACTCAGTGGCCACCACACGCTTCCTTCAAGATTCTCTGTTACCCGTCGGTCTTCTTGCTTCCTCATAGGGTATCTCAACGTCCCTTAACTCAGCTGAGTACATCTTATAGATGGTCATCAGTGACCTTTCAGGGCGACGGAATCCACTAGATTACTAGAAGATACAGGCAGGACTCAGGCTCTCATGGGGCATCCGCATCTGTCTAAGTCAATTAATTCTATTGTAGCTTTTTCTTTATTCCGAACGTAATAAGGGGTTGATCCGTCCGCTCTCTTGTTCCGAGTCCCTGATAATGTCAAACCACCGTACCCCTGGTGTTCGTCGCAAGCTTCTGTTTCCGAATAACAGTATACGGTTACCCTGTGCTTTAGTGACGTACCATGGCCCGCAATCGTAAAGCAGCACCGTCCGACTGTATACGTCGAATAGGTGACACTTGGTTCTGGTCGAGTACAACCGAGCGAGTCTAAAGACTTCCCACATTGAGTTGAAGGTTGCTCCAGCTGTTCCTAATCGGATCACGAGCTCCCTTTAGGCGGATTGCCATCTCCCGTGATGTGTAATCCCAAGTATCTAAAGCCATATCTACTCTCGATGTCTTACTCCGCGCTATCAGGGGGGTAGTTTGGGTCAGACAAAAACTGTTGCAGAGCACATTGGTTTTACTCGCATCGACTTTGAGACCAGTGCGATACGAATTACTCTGCAGCCTGTCCAGGATTTCCTGAATACCCTCTACAGATTACTTTTAAGGTGTTAACTGTCAATTCTTGGTGGAAAGACATTATATTTTAAAAAATAAAACACAATCCGGTTGTACTACATCCACATATTTATAATGATCAGGACCGGTTTCGCTCATCACGAGCATTATCAACTGATGATAATGCTCAGTTGATAATGCTCGTGATGAGCGACACCGGTCCTGATCATTATAAATATGTGGAAGTAGTACAAACGAATTGTGTTTTATTTTTTAAAATAAAAAATACCCTCTACAGATTTGTCAAGGCAACGGCTGCATCTGTTACGGTTTACTAAAATGTAAATAAGTCAACATAGGATGCTATTTTAACTTTTGCTTATTATCAGGAACACCGTGGTACAGGGCTTGATCTTCGGTTCCGTGTATATTGTTTGTAATTACCGTGACGTGAGCCTGAACTCCTGTGCCCTTCGCGTAGTGTCAGCTTTTTGATGTTTGTTTAATGTTATTCGGTCAAAATTCTTTCCCATAAACTATTCAAATATGTGTGTGGAGTAACATTTTTCCGTAGGATGTCGTTTCGTCTTTGAGTTCAGTCGTGTTCGATACATTTTCCATATATCGTACTGCTAGTTTTAAACTATGACAAGTCAAAAAATGGCATTTTGAGATAATTGGATTATAAGATTCAAACCCTCTCAACTAAATCTGAAAATGTATGTTTTAAGCCAATTTTCTTTCTCAATGTGTATCAAGGTATCTACCCTATGATGAAATAATTTTTATATTGAAAAATCTTACAGAAAATGTACTTTTAGTAGTATTTTTAAAATGTAATAGTCTAAAATTAGACTATTTTGACTATGCATACAATCAAAGATGCATACAATCGCCCTTAAGGTTGCTTTGATACAATATTATTGTTATAAACTATTAGGAAACAACATAAAATTTCTTTAATATAATCGCATATCATTTAAATAAAAAAACAACTTGTTAATTAAAATGTTTTTAATTTTTAAGCTATTTTCATATTTAATCTATTATTTAAATCTTTTTGATAACTATTGTTATTGAATTCTTCACAATTAGACCGTTTTTTTATAGTCATTACTTTGACTTTTCCGGAACTGATAATTCAAGATGTCGTAGTCTAAAACTCAATTCAACGCTGATTCCTAATGTTAGACTATACATAAATAACTGATAATAGCATAGTCCTTAAATATCACACAACAATATCAAAGTTTTTTTTAAATAATCCTTACTTTTAACTCGTGGTATTGTTAAGTCCATAATATTGATTCTTATTGTCTATCTCTACTTCCAATGTGAATTAATCGTTCTAATGTGAATCGGTATGTCTACATTTGTGTAATAAAAACCTCTTTTTTAGAACAACTCGATATTAATAGATATAGTCAAGACAATAATCTCTTTAATGACCAAACACACAATTAATTCATCACCTTTACAAGAAGCTCGTGTAATTTTAATGTTTAACAACACTTAAGCTGCTTTTCCAAAAACACATTTAGTACCTTGAATAATAATTTAAAAAATATATGATATTGAATATGTGAGATATTGTCTATCTCTTCTAAACAGTATATATTTATCAGTAAAACAGAAGTTAGAAACATAGTTTATTGGTTCCGTTACATGGATGATATTCTTTGTTTATTTAATGGTACCGTAAGACAATTTTCTAACCTTCATATTTTTCTTAACTCATTCGATGATAAAGTTCAATTCACTCTAGAAATAGGGGGTAAGAATATAAATTTTATTGACCTTAACATTGGCTAGCATTATTAAACAAATAACCATTAACAATGGCTATGAGACGTCCCTTATAGATAGTCTTTTATCAAAAAAACAAACTGAATTAGCAGAAAAGATGTTATATTTCGGGAACTTGTCTAAATACATAGACCTAGGCACTGGCGTAGAATTAGTTATTTAGGTTGTACAAGCTTTAAAAAAAAAAAAAAACAACTCGCTGATAGTTTTAGACCGGCCTTCCACTTTACGAGCAAATCTGGTATTTATAAATTACAATGCAGTGATTGCCAACACTTCTATGTGGGTAAAACCACTCGTACATTAAATATAAGAGTATCAGAACATTTAGCCGCGTTTAGACTAAAAAAAGATAAATCAACATTATTTGCAAATGATTCGTTATTGGAGAAGCGGATGATGGGGTTAAAATGTTGCATCAGAGCATGGGGATCATAAATTGTTTCATCAGGAAATTCTGGAAATCAGTAGAGCCCAGTTAAATTCCTAACCAATTTTGAACGAACAACTGAATCTTCCAAGCTCCCCTCTATTGTACCCTTTACGTGAAATGAATCCGTATAAAATAAACATAAATTGACAGTCAAAATTAAACATAATTTAACTATTATCAAAATAATGAATTTCCCATATTAATACACCAGTCCATGGTCATCCTGACAGAGCCCATTAGTTTGAAATTGTGTAGGTAGTTCTTCGAATTGTATTTAAAAACCCCCCTCTTTTCACCCATAATGCGTTTGTTGTGATTATTCCAGATGCTATTTTCTTAGACTCAGGGATAAGATTTGTCGTATTTTATCTTGTATATAATTGTTGTAAGCTGTTTACTTGTATCAGTTCGAGTTCATTCGTGTGCTCGAATGCCTAAAGATACCGAAAGGCGAAACCCGGGTCTTTAGTGACGAAATACATGGCAATGTACAAAATCTCAAGAATTCAAATTCAATACTAATGTTTTGTATTTCCGTAGAATTCATTTAGACTTGTGATAATCTTTGACCAGGTACATAATGATATTTTTAACCTCTCTGCATCATCAACTCATAGTGTAACAATCTTGACTTGTAATACCCTACGTAGACTTGCAATAGTCTAAAACTTGGGGTGCTATATGTACCACCACGGTTGATTATTTTTTCATCTATAAAGATACATTTTTAATTTGTTACTTTAAATTTGATCTGTTTTTGAATTCCTCAATTGTATAGTTTTTTTTTTTAAGTTTTATGCTACTCTATTAAAATTGATAGAATACTGATTTCATACAACAAACGTATATAATGTTTATGGGTATAGTTTTCACATAAGTTCACTATTTCTATGCAAGGATCATTTTCCTAATTACATCTCAATGACAATGCATTCTTATGACCACCTGAATTACAAAAACTTTCATAATATGTAATTATTTATGAGAATCGGTATTAAAATAAATGGGGCCACCTTCAATATGAGTACTCCAGAACCGAACTTTATGAACACTTATTTTTTTCAAAATTCACTTTTTTTGCCACTTGTTTAACACTATAATTTTGCCTCTTTCCAAATCATGGAAAACAGTATTAACACATATTTCAAAAATTTTGAGATATTGTGATCTTAATTTCAGAATGAAAGCATAGTCCTTTATTTCTTGAGTTATCAGTTTTTTTTTAATTTCTTGATTAATACCTTAGTCTTACCATAACTCACCTTGACCCATAGATAATAATATTAGGGTATATTATACCTTATCCATAAAAAGCATTTCCAAAGTGCATCAAGTCCATAAAACACTACCAAAAGTCCATGACATTTCTTTAGATATTTCAAAAATTGTGTATGATATTTTTGATTATGATATGATCATCGCAATTTTATATTTATTTCAATTTGATATGGTAAAAAAACCGTTATTTTCAATTTAGAGGTTCCATATACGTTTTTTCTGAATATCTCAAAACAAAAAAAAATGGACAAGTTGAACTTTGGAAATGGGCAACTCACTGCATAGAAAAACATTACGTCGATAGAAAGTTCTTGAAACATTTTATTTTGTTGCATTAAATAAACAAAATAAATTATATCAATATTTGCATTTACTTGGTAGAACTCTTATTTTTTTCCACAGGAATTGTCTATTATCGTAGAAAGGTGTTTCGGTGTTTGCAGGCATCACGCTGTCGCCAAAACTTTATAACACTGTATCTACTACACTTGTGCTACTCAAATGGTGGTTCGTGCTCAACAAAGTAAATATGTAGTTCAAAATGATAAAAATAATTAATATTGATGCATGTCTAGTGCAATATCAATGTCCCTGAATTTCAATCACCCATCATTAACGGTAACATATTAACTCATTGGAAACCGTGATGAAATGATATTCGCAAGAAAGAAAGCCGCTTAAAAAATCAATTTCACTAAATCAGGTATTTCTTCAGTATTTTGTGATTATTTTATACATAGTAATTAAAAGTCTTGACTTTAAACATTTTTTTAATTTCGGTTTATTTGTAGGTGACAGACAATACACAGCTTTGATGCAGCCTTTGCTATATCACGATATTTCAACATACAATTGACATCAACTTTCAGTGACTCCTTGTGAATTGTTAATGGTGACGGCAAATGCCAGTCGAATAAGAAACTAAGCGTTTCAAAGAAATTTGAAGAATTAGGAAGAATTTCTGAGGATTTGAATATTGACTTTCCATTTATATTGTGAAAGGGCGATCGATATCAGTGAAATAAAAAAAAATTGCATACTGAATATTTTATGGCTTCATCTTCATTGATGCATTTGTCAATTAATCATCAAGACAATTTGTTCGTTGTTTTCAGCGGTAACTTTGTGAAAATTCATTATTAATACAATTGAAAACTTTGTTATTCCATTGTTTGTGTTACTTATTTTCACATATGTTTCACCCCTTTGGGAATCGTATTTAGATTGACTGTTTCGTAAGATTATTTATCGCCGTTTCAGAGTTTTTGTTCAACGCGCAGGTATGAAGATATTGTGTTTTATGTAGAAGATAGTACTTATCAAAATTCTAAATCTTTCAGAAATGCACAGGGGCAATGTCGTGAAGTAGGTATATGATAGTATGTTTTTATCGGTAACCGGACTAAACAGAACCATTTTAAAACAATATTTTTGTCGTATCTTTTATTTATTGAACGTATAAGAAATAAATAATATATTTATTCACTGCATTGGATTATTATACAATTTCTGTAAATTAATTTACCGGTTATGGAATTTTTTTAATTAATTCAATAATCTAAATAGCGCACCCCCCAAAAATATGCACTAAGTTAACAAAATATCAAAATAAATACATGAAAATGTACGCAATATAAATCATTAGTCTATTTAATATTCGTATGGTACCTGTCTTCAACTAAATAAGAATTATAATATGGACTCCAATGTTTATAAACAATTAATTTGGATTAAAATTGTTGCTAAAAGGAATTTCGTTCACATATTAAATATGTTTTTAAAGGATTTTCCAAAGATGATATTGTATTTATCTCTAATTTAAGACATCGACTGAGGGTGCTTGATGGAATTTCAATATCAAATTTGGATTATTGAGATTTTGTACAGCAATGGCTACCGTATAAGCAATGGCAATGCGTATATTTTATTCAAAACAACGGTGCAATATTTATTATAATGGGACAGGTACAATGATGGGCCAGTTAAGGGCATGGTTTGCTTTGATAGATCAGCACAAGCCTATTATTATTATTAGAAGGGTTTTATTGTAACACATTTTTTTCCCGTATTTAGAAAGCATGTTTATTGTTGTTCATGCATACATATATTAAAATATCAATCATGTTATTACAAAAATAAATATATGAAAATACATCCCAAAAAGTACAGTGATCGGCCACTTTACAGACAGGGATGGGCCACCCGTCTTTTTCTGCATAAATGAAACAACTAAGGCTTATTTTTCATACAATATTTAATCAAAGTGTCTACTATAATATTTAATCAAAATACTACTCTTACAATATAATCAGCAAACGTACTTCTTCACCTCATTGTTGAAGGAAGCGAAGAGGATAGAGTGACAAATGGTGGATTCTAAGGATTTCGACCTGTTTGTTAAATTCTTCGTCACTCAAGTCGACTCGGAGCAAATTTTTTTTAAACCTTCTTATTTTTGGTCGCCTCTGCGTACAATTCCCTCATTTAAATACTTTTCTTTTGTCTTTCTTTTTTATCTTCCTCTGCTTTTTTTGTTATAATTTTTTTATTATAAATATCTGTCTTTTTGAGAAGTAACTGCGAATGGAACTCTGTAAAACACGCTTATCCTTTTTTTTTTATGTCTGAGGCCACAATAATGTTTGAATTAAACCTGTAGATGTGCTTGCTGTATTTTCATTAATTTCTTCCATACGTTCAGTACTTAGCTATTGACACTCGCGGGCGCTGAGACAATTTTTTTCCATATACGCTCCCAACGTAGAGAATATGACCATATGGTTGAGTTTTTTTTGGGAGTCACAATAAACATTCAGACTACGAACAGAGATCCATAAATCTATTGAAAGGTCAATTTATGAAACTGTCCGCACCGAGGCTTGAACCCGAGACATCCGTAATCGTAGCCAACGAGGTTAGCAACTGCGCCACCAAGTTGACAATTATATTTTGAACTTGAATCATTTGGCATTTTGAAGAAATGATAAAATTAAATGTTTATTAAAATATTAATACAGTGATCAGCCATGTGGCCATCGACTGTTTAAAATTAAAATAAAAATGCCAATAACCATAATGCATTTATAAATATTCTATTTTGAAAGAAAGAATCAATTAAAAGTTTAAAACAATTTTTTCAATCATGGGCCAGTCATAGCATTTTTATGATGGCCCATCATCATAAAAATGCTATAGATATTTAGTGCAGAAAATGGCCACCCAGATACATGAGTCACTTTCATGTAAAATAGTCTCAGACTGAATAAAATTACATGTTTACGTATCCAGCATAAAGAGTAATAAATAAAAAGTATAATCGGTATAATAGTTAAAGAAATTTTGGCTTCTAAAGTATGTCATTTCCTTCACAAAAAGCTTAGCAATTGAGAGACAAAATGTAAAACGTGCGACATGGTTTACAAGATGGTCACTTCTAGGCTCAGTTATGCCACTTTTACAGCAAACGATGGGCTAGAACTGAAGTACATACTGTGGTGGGTGACATTTAGGAACGAATTTTCACATCATATGTTTTTAAATACCAATTTTTTGTATTGTGCTGTTGTCCACGATTGTACCTTTAACCCTAATCATGTAATTACTATTTTAAATCCATTGACTAAAAACAAATTAATAAATAGTAAGTTTTGTTTATGAAATTTACATGTTTCGGCTTATGGTGTGCCGCGAAATATTAAAGAGTGCTTTGGTGTGCCGTGGGTGAGAAAAGGAGGAGCACTGGTCTATGGTATGGTGGAGGTATCGAAAATGGTTGATTGAGCAATATTATGCCTTTCTCAATTTCCTCTTCTTCTTCTGCTCGGCCTGCATTCACCCTAAACCGTAGTTGGTGTGACGTCTAGCGCGGGGTTATGGTTCCAAAGATAAATTTCCATATTCCCATATATCTCTCTCACGAGCTAATCCCAATACGAAAATATGCGAGTAATTCAAAACTCCAGTATGTAGGTATAATGAGATAGTTAAGTCTTGGCCCTTGGGACTTAGTGGAGGAGTCAGTGTGGCCCTTAAGCTAAAAAGTTTTGAGACCTCTGATTTAGAGCATAAAGTTGCAGAGGTGTAAAAGCTATGTACTTTTGCTATTCTAATTTAACTCTTAAATGCATGATTTTTCCAAAATAAAAATATTTTTATATGAAAAACAGCTTGAAAATGACAGGGAAAATAATAAAAACAATATGTAAGTTAATTTTCTCATTTTATTTAAAAACAACTGTATGTTGTAGATCTATGCAGTAAACTAAAGCATATATTTTCATTATAATATTATTATCTTTCTTTTACAAATGAAAATTCTTAAAAAAGTTATTTATCTTGTTGTAGCATAAACTAATGCCACAAATTTCGCACGTTGCTTTTAAACATCCTTCACAGTTTTGGCAATTTACATCTATTTCCTTGGTTCATAAGGGCCAATGTCCATCATTATCTTGCCTTACGTCTTATCATGGTACATATCGATATTCATTATAATTGGCGGATCTGCTTCAACATCAGTACGATCAATTCTAACAACTTCATAACGGTTTATTATTGGTAAGTGAGGATTAAAACTTCGCGATCTTCTAATCCATCCTCCGATTCATATCGATCTCTCACGTGGACGTTCAGATAATCTTCTAACTCATTAGGAAAAATATTTTATTTATAGTAGCCACCCTAAATAACGGCAATAATAATTTCAACAATAAGTTATTGTATTTTAGAAATGGAATACTACGCAGTGCATAACTTAAAAACCTAACATATATCTGCATACTGTTGCTTTCTACAACATTCAGTGTTTTAGATTTTATGCAAGTATAACAGAAAATATAAATTATAAATAATTAATAACGTCAGACAAACGTTTTTGCAGTACACAAATGTATTTTATTTCACTCTTGTTACACAGTAACGACAAAAAAATTATTGAAAAACTCCACAAATTTCACGCGTCTGCAACCGACGAATAAATATTTAAAACCAAGTGTTTCATCGTTCTGAGATATCTAAGTCTAGAAATCGAAAGCTCAATGGCATCTCAAATTGCTGTAGTTCTACAGTCCTATGCTGTAGAAATTATTTGAACGTGAACCGAGTTATAAGAAATGGTATGTTTCGGTTCTACAACAATATAACTGAAGGGGTAAACGCAAATATTCCTTGAAGCTACGTTGTAAATTTAAAAACCCTAATTAAGAAAATTAGGTAATATTACTACCACAAGAACCATATTTGTAATGAATAATCTTAATTGGGGAAAATATTAACATAAACTATTAGGTCGATAGCTTCCTGCAATTGCAGAATAGATGGCCTGTTGTCAAATTTTGTATTTGCTGATCATTTACTATAGGAAAACCACTATTTTAGGATGAAAGGGTTGAATTATTGCACTGTAACATGTGGAATTCTAAATTATTTTATCAGGAAATTTTCGAACTAATTAGATATAATAAAATTACCACAAGTTTCTTCGGCACTTAAAATAATTTCATTTTCAAAAATTCTTATGAAAATAATACTTCGTCACTTAACATCAGGAATCTTATATATAATGGCCCAGACCGCTCTGTAGACGTTTTATTATTAACACATATCACATGTAGGTATGAAATTTTATCATGACCTAAGCGTTCGTGGTGAATATATAAAATGTTATACAATGCACACACAGTTCCGACGTACTAGCTACTTTAGACATTCAGTATTTCGATTTCAATACCGTCATCTATGACGAGTACGGTTATACTAGTGTTGTGATAGTTTTTCTAATTACTCTTTAATGATGATTGATTCATATTAATCAATTATAATTAATTATTTTTTTTAATCATTTGTTTTCTGAATTTTTTTCCCAATTAATATGAAAACAGGATCCACATACATTCAGATTAACATAAATAAAGTATAGTTCTTTAACTTGATAATAATGATAATCGACGATGTTTTGGCCAAATGATGTAACCCTCTAAATTGAAATTGTTCAGGAGAGAGTAAAAACCATTTTCATCGAAAACTTTGTATGGTGAGTTGCGTTAAAAAATCTTTGAAATGCACTCATGTAAATTATCATGTTTGCAGATGCGAGGCTATACATAGGGAGTGTCTATATAATAGTTGCTTACATCAAGGTAAGCTAACATAAATCTAAAACTAATGTAAAATGATCTTTCCCTTTCAAAAAGTGGTCAATTTATTTTTATAATTTACATCATTTGGCCGAGACCTCCTGTCGTGTTTGAAATGAGAGCCAATCATTGACTCAGTTTCGTATTTGAGGGTTACATCAATTGGTCAAAACACGGTCGATATTATCTATTTTTTTTTATTGTAAACTGTTCGTTCGAGTACATTCTCGTATTTGAACGCCTGAAGATGCCGAAAGGTGAAACCCGGGCCGTTAGTGACACATTTTATAGAAGCACCATCTTTCGATATCTAAAGTTATATTAAAACCTTTACCAAGATAAATCCTACTTGCCGATGATGTCTTAATAAATGATTCATTTTTAATATAGTTTTTAAATTTATCGTATAATTCTCCCAAAAGCACCGTTTTTCAGTTTTTATTTCTTAATAAAAATCATTTAAACCGCCAATGTCTGAATTATTACCAGGGTGCAAATCGAAAACATTGTAACAGACAACTCTGAATTTATTGTTTCCAGCCTGTCTGGTTCATTAGTCAGACCACTCATAAAAAAGCCCATAGTTCCATTTCAGAAAAGTAACCAACTCAAACACCTATTTATAAAATGTGTAGAACTCAATAATATATGATTTATGGTGACCATTTGAATATTGTTTTTCCCATTGTCTCAAAATGGGCTATTTGGAGTTGTCTGAGTAATGAACTGGACGATCGATTTCAAACAATTGGTTCAAGAACTATGTCAAGAATTTACAGATATTCATACAAATTATACATTAACAAAATTAAATAGTCTACATTTAAAATCTTACGATTTCTTACGAATCAATAACTACTAACCTTAAACCACATTAAAAGTCAATTATGTGAGAAAAATATAAATTAGAAAAATATGCTTTCCTAATGAAGACAATTCATCACGTATTTTGGCACATGCTATAAATGTTGTTTGATCTTCCTGTTTGACCAATATACCTAGCACCACAGGAATCACAGTTTAGTATATAAGTACCACTTCGCTTTATAACTTTATCTTTAGAATTTATTAACGTACTATATATAATTTCTGAAACCACCTAAATAACATGGTTTTTTAACAACGGGGTCATTAACTATCAAGCTAGAGCATACATTTCACAATGTCGCGATGAGCGAAACCGGTCCTGACCATTATAAAGATGTTGCATGTGTAAAAAATTGTGTTTTTGTTTTTAGAATATTAAAACCTTATAATATTCAAATAGTATAATATATAAATTTCATCAAGTATATTCATTTTCATTGATTTTTCATATTTCGCGCGAGACGTATCAATTGTTAGCATTTACTACAAACTTTAGTAGCACATACTTTCTTGTAGTTGCCAGCACGTGTCCTGAGTTAATATTATGATGTTTAAATATACAAAATAGATTACATCGATACATAATGCGACGACGAATGACACTTATTTGTAAACCTTTTTTTCATCCATGTCCGCTCCCAACGTGGAGCATATGGCCTCCTAATGGAGGTGTCTCTTATAGAATTTTTCTATAAGAACTGCTTGTTACTCAGTTGCTCAACCACTCTCTTTTTTTGTTTTTGAAGAGAATATGGATAGAAGGATAGGGCTAGGACAGGACTAGTGGTTAGCTAATCACTCTCGCTACGCCCCGTGAAGATCGAATGGGTGGAAGGGAATTTTTTAGACAACACAAACACTCGGACTACGAACAGAAATCCATAAATCGATTGAAAGATCAATTTATGAAAACCGCCGGCACCGGGACTTCAACCCAATACATCCGTGGCCGTAGCCGTAGCCGACGACGCTACCGACTGCCCCACGGACGCCGATTTGTTGCCCTAGTGGTTTAATATCAATATTATGAAAGTGTAATATTCGAGTAATGTATTAAATATTCGAATATCCGAGTATCAAAAACGAGCTGAATATATTCGAAGCTCGAATGTTAGAGTATTCAATTGGAAACAATACATATTAGTATTTAAATAGGGAAAAAAGCTATATATTCATTCATCATTTTAAAAGATAAGTAATCTGTAATATCGAGCTCAGCTCGGCGTAGAAATTATCAGAGTTAAATGAAAGAAAATGAATAAATTAAAAACTAATTTGACGAAAAAAATTATCGTCTCATTTTTCGTCCGGCGGAGAGAAACAAGTGAAGATAAATATTATGAGAAGAATACTCCTTTTTTATTTTTTTATAATTCGTGCGTAGAGAATTAAATGTATTTTTTTATTTAATATTAAAAAAAAACAAGAACCCATCAGGTCTTTTTCAATAGTAATAAAAGTCACTTTTAATAACGACGAAAGCCATACAACTGTTTTCTTTATTTCAAAAAGGAAGTATCGAAGTAAAATAATTAAAAGTGCATAACATGACTGAGAAGATATTTTTTTCTCTACAGCGATTCTTGTGATCGGCATAACAGCCCAACATCTATTTTTGCTGATCGACATATTCAAGCCACTGAATACCCTTATCAGGTAACTTACACGTTATGCAGTGCGTACCGTTGACCAATAATTTTGGAAAATCACCAATATTTTACTATACCGCATGATTTAAATAAACAGTCAACGAGTTAACTATTATAAAAAGTCTTTAATGTGAAATATGAACAGGAGAGAAATAATATGAAAGGGATGTCTTTATATTTATCTTCTTAACTGTGTAATCACTGTAATCTAAACTGAGTTGGTCAAACTCAAAATCTTTTCAACGTTATAGTTATTAAATATATATATATATATTGAATACAAATGCAGATAATGGCGATTTCAACATTTGTTATTTGAAATTTTATTTATTTTCGAATATTTGAGGATTTCAATATTCGAATAATTTATTTAATTTATTAATTTCCAAGGAGGATGGTGGTCCTTTCGTCTTTTTTCGGTTTTTCGTTCAAGTTTTTCGGGAGTTTTTTTTGTGGAGCACAGTGAAAAAGTTAATTCGAAAAAATGTTTTTTAATCTTTTTATTAGAACTAAAAACTGTGTTTTTTGAGTTAAATTATATGTAAAGTCAGAATTTGTTTCCTCAGCCTCGAATCGAATTGGAAAAAATGTGACACGAGTTTAATTGAAGTATATAAGTATTTAATATGCCTGATATTAGTTATTACCAGATTATCATTCTATAAATACACACACTGTGTGTGTCTGTGTAATTATAGAATGACACATGAAAAATGGGGTGACATTCAAATCTGCACAAGTTCAACGTTGTTGACATTCATAATAGGATGAGTGAGTATTCACGTTTAGTATAAATAGATCATTTACATTAATATGTTTTCTATGTTATCATTGCGGGTAAATCGAATTCCAGACAAAACCATTTATCTCTAATAAGTAATTGAATCATAGACACGTCCAGTTTTGCTGTTGATTATTGATTAAAAGTCATGCAGATGTTTGAGCGAATTGCGAACGTATTGTGTCAAAGCCCTATATGGAAGATTGCTTTGATTGTGCGGATTGAGAATCTTCAAGGTTGGGAATATAAAATCACTGCACCTCGAATGTAACTAAATTTATAACGCAAATTTTACAGATAAAATAGATATAATAAAGCAAAAGCTAATGCGCCAGATATTCTTTAATTAAAATTCGTTTGACATGACAAGGAGAAATGATTAAAGTCACTCGGGATTATCTCGAATTTTAAGCACATGCCATACAGCCATCAGCGCTTTATTAATTAATAACATCAAAAAGAAAATTTTTGACGCAAGAGCTAGACAATAATATTGTCTGTTAAGTTGTTAATTACGTTAGAAAACATTTTAAGGAATTCGTATTATATTGCAATTGTTAAACGAGTGACATTACTAAAGCTCTTTTCTATCTCTACACGAGTGGCGACCCGTCATATAATACAGTGGAATAAATCCCTTAGAATTGTCTTCCTTCATCAATATTTTTAATATGCTATAAATTATTAATGGAATGAGTGTAATACTCCATTATTTAGTTCATGATGAATTTTTCGCTTAATATTACGTAATGGAAATTTAAAATTTGGATTATTGAGATTTTGTACACTTCCATGTATTTTGTCACTAACGACCCGGGTTTCGCCTTTCGGCAGTCTCAGTTCGAGTCCATTCGTGTGCTCGAATGCCTGAAGTGTACAAAATCTCAATAATCCAAATTTGATATTGAAATTCCATCAAGCACCCTCAGTCGATGTCTTAAATTAATGGAAATTTGCTAAATAACCTCATAACCCACCATAACATCACCACCGTTAGCTACCCACGAATTTTGACATCATATGATTAAGGCGGTAATATTGCCTGCTGTAAATCAAAATATCCCAAACTCCAATTCATGGATTTAATGTATCGTGGTTGTGTATTTTGTGCATACATAAATGCTTACCGTAAAATGTTTGAATATTAATGTAGCAAAAATCTCAGTCAATCAGAATCAACATTTATGGCAGGACATGTTTACGGTCGGACAGCATCGTAAGTAGCATATGTAAGTTAAAAACGAATATTTAACATTACACCTAGCTATGACCAAAGAGTCAGAAATTTAGATTTTTTTTAAAATCTAACCACTGAGAATTTTTTAAACGTCACTCGATATCAACTCGAAATGTAAAGACATCACAAACACCCAAGCCAAACATGCATTGAAAAAATCTATATTTGACATTGAACTTTCCTGAACATGATCACACCCATCTGATGTAAGAGTAAATTAACGCTAGACCACAGAAGTGTATGAATATACACTTGGGCCTCTTACAACACGGTTGATGAATTGTGACATATTTTTGTACAACACGCTTTATATGACTCGTTTTCAGCATTTTTTTTTTTATAGAAAATGATCTTATAATGGAAAGAAGTTTGAAGTTTCAGAGGGAATTACAACAGATCTTGGACTCTTATCACGAAATACGTAAAGGTTTATACGCTAAAAGCAATCGCTTTTTACAAAATTTTTAAGGGGCAAATCCAAAAATACTTCGGTAATGAAAACTCACAACCGATCTCAAACCGAATTGAAAAAGAGTCGAACATATAGGATCGTAACTGATGGCGATGATGAATGATATTTTTTTTAACCATATCCGCTCCCTATTCAGAGTATATGGCCATCACGCGGCTCTTCCCAGCTTCCTGTCCCCCGCCAGTCTCTTCGCTTCCTCCCAGGTCATCCAGCGTCCCGTAGCTCCGCCGAATACATTCTATGGATAGTCATCAACGGCCTTCCAGGGCGACGGAATCCACCTGGTTGGCAGAAGAGACAGGCAGGATTCAGGCTCCCCTGGGGCATCCGCAGCACGTGTCCAAGGCAGGTCCATCGTCGCTTTTTTATTTTGGACGGAATAAGAGGCTGGTCCGTCCGCTCTCTCACCTTCGAGTTTCTGACAAAATCAAACCACCGTACTCCTAGTATTCGCCGCAAGCATGTTCAAAGCACAGTATACGGTTACCCTGTGCCTTGGTGATGCCATGACTCGCAACCGTAAAGCAGCACCGTCAGAATGCATGCGTTGAATAAGTGGCACTTGGTTCTGATCGAGTACAACCGTTAGTCCCAGACTTTCCGCATTGAGTTAAAGGTTGCTCCAGTTATCCCTAATTGGATTGCAAGCTCTTTACGCGGATTGCCATCTCCCGTGATGTGTACCCCCAAGTACCTGAAGCCGTCGACTCTTTCGATGTCTTGCCTCGCGCTTGTCATAGGGTAGTCTGGGTCTAGACAGAAACTGTTGCAAAGCACATTGGTTTTACTCGCATTGACTTTGAGGCCAATACGATACGAGTTGCTCTGCAGCCTGTCTATTGTTTCCTGAATTCGACAGATTTATCAAATATTACAACGTCGTCAGCATACTCGAGGTCGCATAGCCTCAGATTGCGGGCAACGGTCACACCTCGGTCAGGTGGAATTGACTTCCGCAGGATGAAGTCGAAGATTATTATAAAGAGGAACGAAGCCAAAGCACAGCCCTGTCTGACCCCGGTTGAGACCCCAAACCATTCTGTCGTCACGTCACCGATTCTAACACAGCATTCACTGCACTCGTGCATGCATTTGATGATGACGATAATCTTAGTTTGGATTCCGTACAGTTTTAATATGTGCCATAAGGAAGGCCGGTGCAGACTATCGAAGGCTTACTCGCAATCCACGAAGCAACACGCCAGCGAGCTGTTGAATTCGTTGCTTTGCTGGAGAAGGCATCTGAGATTTTTTTAATGCCCTAGGGTACTCAACGTTGTACCCACCACCACCCACTACGGCTTCACACTCTTACAGAGTGTATTCCGCAGCGTAACAACGTTATGCGTGTTTCAAATGTTTGCCAGGAATGTCCGAGGAGAAATTCCTCAAGACTTGGTTGCATGCACTCTAGTGTGCAGTAGGTTATGTTTAAAATAAGTGTTAAAAAAAAGAAAAGGTAAAACAAGGGGTTTAGTGTGTTAAGGAATTGCGTTCCAATCGCTTTCCATAAGACGCCGTAAACTCTTTAAATGCCTTGTAATTTGTCAGAGATGCAACCAAGTCGGCATGACCGACGGGGCCGACAGATCTGACTGATAGTCGTATCGTCTTGAGCAATTTTTCCCGTTCGTTGTTCATGTCTGGACATTCCCTGAGATTATGAATTTGGTCCGCACAGGATCAGCCAGGTAAGAAACCGGCCTGATTTTCCCTATGGATACACATTACTGGAATCCTTATTCTCGCCAAGACTATCAGGCACGCTGAACAGCGTTATGCCCCGGTAATTGTCACAGCTGAGTGGGTCACCTTTTTTGTGAATTGTGATGACGTCACCGTTGACCCAGTCCCTCGGACAGTGCTCCTGCTCCCACACTTTACTGTGAAGTAGATGCAAGGGCTGTAAGAGCGTCTCTAGGCCGTACTTTAGTAACTGGCTGTATACCGTCCACGGCCGTCGCCTCCCCATTCTTTAACCGCTTCACGGCAGAGGTGATCTCACCGTGCGTCGTTGCACGGTCGGGAATGTTTGTTGCTCGGGGATATCTACAAGTGTGGCTTCGTTGGGTATGTCAAAGGGATTCGAGTTAGGAGGACGATTTAGCAACCAGCAGAAATGATCTCTCCAAATCTTTTTAACACGCTCCGCGCTTGACTCTATTGGCCCGCTGGGACTACGGATGAGGCCGGTGGTCGTCTACCGCAAATTTCGCGTGCGATTCAAAATAATTTTCTTGTATCATTTCTGCACGCTGCCGCCTCTGCTGCTTTAATCTGGTTGTCCATGAATCGGCGTATATCGAGTCGCACAGATTTTTTTTGATATATGATATGCTATTAAAGTTTTTTTAAATACATACGTAAATTTAAATTGCTGAGATTTTGTACATTTCCATGTATTTCGTCACTTACGACCCGGGTTTCACCTTTCGGCATCTTCGGGTATTCGAGTACACGAATGGACTCGAACTGACAGACGGCGAAACCCTGGTCGTTAGTGACAAAATACATGGAAATGTACAAAATATCAACAATTCAAATTGATATAGAAATTCCATCAAGCACCCTCAGTCGAAGTATTAAAACATACGTAAATGTATATTTTTTTGCAGCGCATACCCTAATTACGTATGAACATCGAACCTCGTATAACACGACGTTTTTCTGGAACCATAGGACCGTGTTATACGAGACCCTAGTGTATTACTGATTTGTAGTACGTCTGTAACATAACCCTATAATAAATTGCTGTGAGTTATTTTGGTTAGCTTTTCGTGGCTTTTTAGTGGCTAGTTGATTTTTTTTAAAATATAAAAGTTGTTTTTTTATTAGTCTGATCACCATCACTGCAGAGTATGCAGAAAATTGATTGAGTATCTTAGCAATCGCTTGATTCATACGATTTAAAATAGAGAAAGCTCCGTGTATTTTTCCTCTTTTTATATGAAATTAATCGAAATAATCAAAAACATTTCAAATAACTTACCAAACACTAAAATCCTAGTGCATAAGTGCAACGATTATTTTCGAAAATAATTAATTTTTGGAGTCAATTAACATTTTTAATGGCTTATTGTGTGAAAAGAAAGTTCTTAATTATACTATTTATTCAAAATAAATTTTCAGTAAGTAACCGCCGAATCCACCATTTCTTTTATTATTTGTCCTTTGACAATTGATTATTTCCAGCTAAGAGCCAATTGCCATTCTATATTCATAAATTATCCTAACTTTATATATATTTTTTCATAATATATATTTATATCTTGAGTATTGATAATGTTGAGTATTACAAACCACATAATAAAATAATCTTTTCAAGCTATAAAAGCTCCAACCTTGACTACATTTAAGTAATATACAGGTGCACACATGAAAATGTTATGAACAAATACATGATATTCATGTCAGCCATCGTCCTATGTCCATGTTATCGGCGACTTATTTCTTTGCGGATTTATATATTTAATCATTGCAGCGCGAGCCGCTTTCGCACGAATTTATTTTCAGTCAATTGATCTATTAAAACGCTCACTATTGCTAAAAATAGATCAATTTCAACAGTAAGAAATGGACAATTATGTGAAATATATGTTAGTTATCCCGAATACGATTCCATGACTAAACAGAACAGGAAAAAACAGACAATTTGAAAAAAAAATATTTTTGTCTTATCTATTATTTATTGAACATATAAGAAATAAATAATATATTTAATCACTGCATAAGATTATTATGAAATTTCTGTAAATTCATTTACCGGTTATTAAGTTATTTAAATTAATTCAATATTCCAAATCGCGCACCCTCCCAAATTATGCACTAAATGACAAAACATCAACAAAAATATAAGTTTAAAAAGATCTTGGATCAACAATCGAGATTTTTTCAATTTAAATTTATGATTATAGGCATGAGGCATGAAGCATGAGTTTATCTCGTATGATTTTCCGATTTTAAAATTTTTTGGCGAATCAGATATTTGTTTCCAAAGAAATTTTAAAATATTAAAAAAAAAATCCTACTATTTTATGAAATAAACAGTATGATTTGCAAATATTTGTGTTTAATATCACATTCAAATTGCATATTAGAGTTTATTATTTTTGTTTCTATAAATTACATAACTATAATAAATATTGTACCGTTGTTTTGAATAAATTATACTAAAAATATTATAATAAATTTACAGAAATTTTATAGCAATCTTGTGCAGTGATCAAAAATATTATTTATTTATTTTATTTTCAATAAATAATAGATACGACAAAACTATTATTTTCAGATTGTTCTGTTTTTTTCTGTTCTGCCTAATCATGTTCTATTTTTCTCTTTTATTATTAGTTATGTTAGTCCGTTTACACCCAAATACATCAAGAAATAAAGTAAACTCAATTCGTCGCATTCTCGTTAAAATAAATCGAAGAAAATGAAGTAGCTGAAAAATATTTAATGTACGACTTTGCAAGCAAAATGGCTACGGCCGGTCTTCATATATACCGCCGACACGCACACAAGCAAGCGCGTAGCCGCATACGTATGTGTAATACACAGGGCTGATGATTAATACTGCGTATCGGCAGTTAAGAGCGGAAATTCGAAAGACTGAATATCGAGAGTTGTTTAAAAATATATTTTCCCGTGTTCTACTTGACATTTTCATGATCTGTTGCCTAATTTCTCTACCTAAAAGTATGAATTATTTTTTAAAACATATCCACAAGTGTTTCCTTCTAGTTTGACCGGAAATACGAGATAAAGTCTTGGAAATTTACATGTCCAATGCGTTTATCGGGTCAAGTAGTGGTAGGTGTATTTTCCAACACAATATTATCATCGTCTTAATTCTAACACATCGTAAGTCATTTTTCTACAGATTTCATGTTTTGGTGATTTCATTCATTTAATATCCAAATACGCAAATGGAAAGGTTATAAAATCATGTAAACCAATACAACATATCTCAGTAGTGTCTTGACAGCCAGTTGAACATAGCGTAAGTCATCAGTTTTTTGTCAGTGAGAGACGTGGAAATAATACAGAGTTAAGAAGAAGTACAGTAGTTAACATTTTAAATTAAATAAACAGAGAAATCTAGTGTGTAAACACACATTGGGATTAAAAGAGTTAATGTTTATCAACGCCACATAGAAAATAAAAGTTTAGCCAGAACAGAGAAATCCAAAGATAATGAAATGGCAATCAAAGAGGAACGCATTGTATTAACTGTGAATCTCCAGGCAGTAAAAATGTGCCCTAAACTAAATGCTAGTGCTATCTTATATAGGATTAAGTTGTGCTCTCACAACTTCACTATATTTAATTTAGCAAACGACGAGGTCAAATGTCACTGGTGGCACGAAGGCGAAAGTGGGCTAGTAGCATCTACTTTTGCCTGATGTATCATCGACTATCTCCAAGAAAAGGTGCACTCCAATCTACCTGAAATTATTTACGGTGATGGGTGCACCTACCATAATAGAAATTTTACAATGGCTAATGGTCTTTGAGACTTTCCTATGAAGAAAAATATAAAATAACTCAAAAATACTTAGGTCGAGAACACACTCAAATTGAGTTAACTAAACTAAGTTAATTAAACATAACCGAGAATGCCAAAAGCAAGCCCCTAAAATATGAGACAAAATTTGTTTTTACTGATCTTACAAAATTACAACGTAATGCATCGATACGTCCTGGAAAAAAGACTAGGGACCCTCTGTGAGACAAATATTAGAGAACTATAATACTTGACTACTGAGAACATAAAATGCAAGCTTAAATTTACTGATGGTTCACAAGACTTGCCTCTGCGTGTGCTTGCGAATTGAAAACGTCGTTGAGTTAATTGCACCACTTTAATTTTGATAGTGGTAAAATACATGTAAAAAAAGGATAATGGGTTGATATTTGACACTCGAAGAGTCAATTACCTGCTGGTACACATTCTTTTCCCTCCTCACCCACCCATCCCATCCTCACGGGGCGTAGCGAGAGCGGTTAGCTAACCACTAGTCCAGTCCTAGCCCTATCCTTCTATTCTTTCTCTCTTCGATAAAGAGAGGTTGAGGAACTGAGTAACAAACAGTTCTCATAGAAAAAAATCTGTTGAGATACCTCCATTAGGAGACCATATATGCTCCACATTGGGAGTGGACATGGAAGAAAAAAACACATTCTTTTTATGATGAGTTATACGTCTATAGATTTACTCATTAATTCATCTTTTTTTATTCCTTTATTTTCTTGTTTTAAACGTCATTATTTCATTACTTTTTCTACCAACCCTTCGTCTTTTAATAAATGTATTATTTTGATGACACACGAGTGATATAGATATTTTAATATTCTGATTTCATAACATGTTACTTAATGTTCAAAAATCGAAATAAATCACATTATTTCACATTGTATTTCTTTTCTTTCGTATATTGTTGAATCGATAATAACACGTAACTCATACGCTTGATAGTTCTAATAACATGTAAGTCATTTATATACATAATATTTCAAAATTATTGAATATTTTTTTAATAATAGTAATTCAGAATAAAAAATGATCGTTTGACAAAAAAACAAAAATATTAATTTGATTCCGTATGTTGAAATATTTTGTTTTAGCTGCCTCCTGAACTGACTTACGCTATGTTAGAATTACGCCGACGTTATATTTTAGTAATCATAATTCTTCTAAAATACAGGTTTATTGATATTTTAAAAAATAGCATATTTATCTTATGTACACATATTTTTTTTAAATAAAATGTAAAGTAATTCTTTTGTTATTGTTTTATAATAAAAAACAATGCCGTCAAAAATTATAAGACTAGTGAAATCACTATTTACACCAGTTAGTTGTTACTTGCACAGAGTTTACAATTTAAATTAAAAACAAATACAAAACAAAAAAACAAAATTGACATCAAAAAAATCACGTCCGCGAAAAATTGTTACCTGGGGTACCATATTTTAACATTTCTAGTCGCTTCGCAGCGACACACTCTATAGGCTTACGTAGGCGCTTGGCCGCGCATACATGCTCTTGCGTGTTCGCTCTCGGCGGTCGACTGCCAAGAAAATATTACTACCCCGCGCCTCTGCCAAGGGATCGGAATGCGATAGCGAAGGTTCTAGCCACTTTCTAAACCAGGCCCTGTTGCCAAATGAGCGAATTAACAAATTAAAATGTTGTCTTTTTCTTGACATCGCCACCAGGGATGATCCGATGAAAGTTCTGGGCACGATGCGCCCTGAATAATAATGGGTCGTGTCAAACTTTAATTATTAGGGTTAAGGATTGACACAATCATTTATTATAAAAGGTTTAAACTATGATTCACAATGTATTTAATTCACTATACATATATAAATAAATAAACCATCCCTAATAAATGTTGTTATATTTATATCTACTCGAATAGCGTTCTGCCAAGTAACTGCTGACTTAAGATCACGAGTGTAAGTAATAAGGTATAAATACAGACGTATCAAGTTCCACCCGCCATTGTTAGAGTTGGATCTGACGATGGCGTGAAGTCGAAATATCAACTGGTTTTCCATGCAGGAGCCTTCGTATTCAGTATGTTAATTACGTTATATCTTTATTCTGAGAGATATATTTTTAATGTGTTTTGTTATCCTTTTAAAAATATCTTGCAATAAAATTAGGGGGTCGAAGGTTAGTTAGGTTAATATAAGTAGTGGTTAATACAAGAAAGGGGAAGGAACCTGAAAAAGGTAGAGACTAGATCCCGTCCCAATATCCATAATATTTGCCTTTTATATCTATATACCTATAGCTATTTTGAAATCAATGAATGAAATATTTCTGTCGGCAAATATTGACGTTTGACGTTGAATTCGGTATACGGAAATTCAATTTTATTTAAAATTTCATGGCACTTACTGTGCTGCAAAGCGTTTCTGTTATTTATAAAGCATTCTCCGATTTAATGCTTCATAAAAATCATTTGATTATTAAATTGTCTAGAAAAAATAGAGCAGGCATATTTCATGCAGACAGAGGGGCCTGGCTGCTTGCATATATAGTTATTTTTGATGGGGAACCTAACGGGAAAAAACACAGTTGGGAAGAGTTTTCTGTCTTATTTAAAGCATTCTATTCCGAGAAATTGCTCTCGTTAATAGATATTAATTTCCATCAATTAAGCATATATCCACAAGTGTTTCCTTCTTTTTTGACCGAAAATACGCGATAAAGTCTTGGACATGTAAACATGTCCAGCGCGTTCATCGGGTTAAAAATATAAAAACATTCTAGATTCAAGAGCGATGCTTGTAGAACGTGTTTAATATCAAAAGAGAGGTTTTGGTGTTACCACACATTCATTATATATTTATATTTTCCCCAAAGCTCTCTTTAATAATTTTTAATGATTTAGTTAATAAGGCTTTTAAGTTATACTTTGCATTGGACTTTTTGTGACGTTCAATTTGAACAAGCTAATCACAACGGATAAGGATTTTGAAAGATTTATCTTGATATTATACATACAGAAACTTTGGAATCACTTCAATTATATTTTTCTAACTCCAGTATTGTAAAAACTGTTATCGAGTCTAAATAATCAATTGAATGGTTATATTGTCCATGTTCATGTTCATGGAAAAGTCGCCAATCCTATAAAATATTTTTCTAACGATGCCCTTCCAATGTGGAGCATATAGTCTAATGGATATCTCAACAAATGTTTTCTACGATACCTGCCCATTTCTCAGTTTATCAAACTTTTTTTTAATAGTGTAGGGATACATGGACTAGGCTGGGCCAGAACAGTTTGCTAATCAGTTTGCTAATTTTCACCATTATGATTTTATCGATTGAAGAATTCGCATGCACTTAATATTTCATTTTAAACAAATTATAAAAACGTATTTACATTTTTTTTATTATATCGATTGTTATGCATACCATTTGGATAGTTATAATTTAGATTTTAATGAATTGACTTGCGCCATGTATGAAGATTTCTTCGTTTATAATATATCCATCCATAAATATTCACTAAATGACAATTTGGCTTAAAATTTTCCAAAAAATTGTTTGCAGAATTGATAATATAAATGATATCATTCAGTCACCTAAGGTCAGAAGAAGGTCACCTACAAAAGTTGGGGTAAAATCTAAACGCCTCTGGTACGTCATTATTTGAATTTGTACTTATCACTTTTAAGGTGTTAACTGTCAATTCTTGGTGGAAAGACATTATATTTTAAAAAATAAAACACAATTCATTTGTACTACTTCCACATATTTATAATGATCAGGACCGGTTTCGCTCATAACGAGCATTATCAACTGTTTTATTTTTTAGAATCTGTACTTGTTTGTATAGCAGATGGAAAAGGCCATTTTTTCTAAATCCAATTAAAAAAATGATATTTTTCGACGGCGATTTAAATTTATTGCAATAAACTTTGTTACAGTAAATTGGGATGTTTACTTTTTCGGGATTTCAAATAGATGCAATTACCTGTCTTACACGGAAAATAATTTTAGATGAATAACTGTTGGCGTAGTGTTAAAAGACGACGACGATTGTCTAGAATCAAGATGTTGTTTAACGGAAAAGAGCTTTACAGCTTCTAGTAGATTTGCATGACTTTAATTTAACCTTCAGAAAAAATTTAGAAGTGGACGAAAACGATAGGTAGCCACCATACACATTATTTCAATATCAAAACTGGCAAAACATTTTTATCTTTCATTAGATATGTAGCAATACCACCTAAAAGTGAATAGATATTTTGAGACTTTAATACGGCTTTTTCATATTGAACAATATTAAGTGGCAGAAATCAGTGAGTATTTTGGTATCTTCATTGCATTTACTGAGTCTTATGTAATTCTTAAAATATGAATTATGAAAGTTCTATTTAACAACTGAAAAAATAGCGTTTATGCGTATGTCTTTATAATCTTTGATGCGTGGCATTGTCAAATGAAACTCTTAATCAATTTTAAATAATTAAACTCAGGCGGAATCAGTCAGAGGTAGCGTAAAGCTTCTCAAAGTTTAGATTTAATATTATGTTTTCTGTTATCTATTTTTACACGAATCACTAGCCAAATTAACATAGAAGGCTTTTGGCATTTTTTAAATGTTGACATTTTAATTTGTGAATTGATAAGTACATCTAATAAGCTTCAATGGGCCCGAAAATGTTGCTATATTATCCATTTCAATGTTTCACCATAGGTTTTGCTTCTATTAAAACAGGTTATAATATTTATAATGTAAATATTCTTCAATGATATAATCCATACTATCGGTTGGTTAGATATTATCACATAAAAAATCCACAAACTAAAAATTACCAAAAATATTTTCTCGATAAAATTTTCTTTAACATTTATTACATAAGAAAATGTTTGTTAATCGGATTTTGTCACCAAACCAAAATATCAAATGAATAACAACATTTAGAGTTGTCAAATTAAAATATTCTACATTCATCAATATTTTTTTTACTTACATTGTTTTACGGTCAATATTCGTTTCCTAAAATTGCTACAATGAAAACTACCCAAAACATAGGCATTTTTAGGCCACGTTCGGCAATACGAAGATTTACCTATTTTATATGACCAAAAATATTACTTGTGACATATCTTAAAATTAAAACACAATTTGTTTTGTACTACTTTATAATGCTCAATTTTATGAATCAATCAACATTTCTATGTTGATCATTATAAAAATTTCGAAGTAGTACAAAAAATGTGTTTTATTTTCAGAATATAATGCCTTTCCACGAATAATTGAGAGTTAACATCTTTAAAGCGATACAACATATCCTATAATAATCAAGATCCTATATAATGAAACTCGTACCATACCCGATAATGAGGAAGAAAGTCAATGAATATTTATTCTGCACGGTTGAAAGTATTTATAAAACTATTTTATATTCATTGCTTATTTGTATTTTCTCTCTGCAGTTTGGGGACTATTACAATACAGTCATGCCTTTCGATATGTAATATCGATCTTATATTATATACAATATATGTTCGATATCTAGGGCTGCTACGCGAAAACATAAATATAATATTTTTAAATTAATTCAAATTATTGGTTAGATTTGATTACCAACTTTTTATAACAATATGTTCAAACTAAGAATTCAGCGATTTTTTTGAGTATGTTCTTATTTTTCATGAATATAATTGTATACATTACTTATGGTGCTTCTTCCTAAAGTCGGCCGTCGCCAGTAGTCGGCCCTTTGAACTTATAACTTAAATAATAGCGGATATATTTAAAAAAAACACATTTTTTAAAATTTGCGGAGGTAGTCTTGCCACTTGCCACTTGCCAATGTATATCAGCACTATACTGACCTATATGATGCAATACGCAATTAAAAAAAGTTTCGACAAATTCATGTTGTATGGAGATCGCTAACAAAAAAATAACCGCTGTGGTCAACTTGAAAAGGCATATTTGATCTACCATTTCTTGAATTCTGCGTGTTAAGTGCTTTTGTTATACATAATATAGTATTTTACAGGGGTATTGAGATAAAAATATGGAATAACCTCAATATTTAATTAGATATTAGACGGCCGACTACTGGCATAATGAAATCCACTAAGTGTCCTGTATTCAGCTCCTCGTTTGAGCATTATTAAATTATCTGATCGACAGAATGTCTAAGCATATATAAAATGTTCGCTCCTGACATCCGTTCTACCAGGATCGAATTGGTTTTTTCTGTTGGTTGGTTGGTGATTTATTTTTTTAACTGATATATTTTCGTTATATCGTTTGCAAGAAATAGAAAGGTATTCGACCATTTTTATTTTCGAATAAGCAGGGATAAATCGTCAGTTGAATGCAGAACATGTTAACTAGCTATTATTAAGATTAGATGATAATTTATAATGTGTCAAAAGCGTTTCATTATAATTTTAATGTTTTGATAGATTTTCACTATTGAAACGAAGTATTTCTGATAGGAAGATATAGGAAAGGTATGTCTTGAAATAGCTCTCCGGTATAATTTACGAATAAATTACATTACTTCGAAATTCATAAGACTTTCTCGCCGAGTTCAAATCGATCCAGAATTTTTGACGTTTCTCTAAGGAAATTACTTTCCTTGTAAATGTTCGTTTATTTCCGTTGGTAATCATGGTTTTGAATAAATATTAAATAATGCTGACCGATAAAAAAATAAGTTTTGATAAAGTGATCGATATTACGAAAATTTGCCAGTTAAAAAGATCTTTTGAAAATATGTAGATAAATTCGTTTTCGATTCGGCCCTGTTTGAAAGTATGCGAAGTGACACAACCGTACGTATGTAGAGGAGAACCGATAACGTCTTATTTTTTCTCTTTTGTTCACATCAAAGCAGAACGAGAGAGAAAGAGAAAAATTCATGATATCCGTTACCGCGATATTCCTTTTGAAGGCCGAGCACTAGACTTAAAGGGTCGAGCACTGGGAGAAATGGCATTTTTTTGTAAACTTCTATAATTTTATGCTTGCTACAATATTAACTATTTTTTTTTAAGTTGGTTACATTGCTTAATCCATGTTTAATAGAATAACAGCGAAATAAATATGTATTTATCATTCATTGACTCAAAATCCCTTTTGAAAGTACACCTGTCGCTTAACTGGCCGTGAACCGGAGAAACGACCCTATCTATTATTTTTATAAATCATGCATTCTTAATGCTGAAATGAAAACATTACCTCAAATTAATAAACCCTAATTTATTTGTGGCTAATTTTATTGCATTCTGCTTTGTTTCATTTAGATTGTATACAGTTTTAAGTTTCAAAAAGTATCATTTTTCACCCAGAGAAAAATGTGTCAATGTTAATTAAATAAATAAACAAAACAATCTGTTATTGTCAAAAGACAAATTTCTATCACTATCTGATAAAATAAATCTTAAAAAATATGCTAACCATTTCAAATAATTGTTAAATCTTATATTAGTTTGAAAACGACCTTTTTACTTTGACCAAATAACTTCTGTGAGGGGCATATTTATGACTTTTGAAATAAAGAAATGATTCAAAAATATTGAAAATGTACAATGATTCTTTGAACAACTATAGCACAACTAAATTAAAAAAAAAATCCCTACAAAAAGCCTAGTTTTTAAAAGCATTTCAAAATGCTTACTCACTAAACTAAATTAGGTAATACCATCACAACTATTTATGAATATTAAAGTGTGAGATATTTAGCTATAAATAATAATAATATTATATATCGGCATTGGGCAGCCCTATACACAGCGCAAGACATTTTTTAATCAAACATAAATCATATTTCATTGAATTATTTATTGCTATTATTATCACTATTTAAATATAATTTGAAAAAATAACTAACGTCCTGCCGACTTCGATATCAGTCTCAGACTGGCGTATTATTTACGCAATGCAGGCTGGTAAAACATGCCTCCGAAAGATGGTTTCTATATATCTATTCTTATTCATTTTTTTTCTTTTTAACGATAAATAAAAGAATGTTTTACTGTCCAATTTTTTAGAAAAACATTTAGTATAATTCTACATTAAATCAGTTAGAAAAAGTGAAAGAAAATGTCCTTTTTGGTACATTTCAAATGCTTATATAATCGTTATATTCAATAAATTGCAAATTTCACATCGATCACTTTATTAAAAAACCCTTTTTTAACAATGTCGCCTTATACGTCAAATCTCGATAACCTACAATATACTCTGATCTAGTCACGGCGTAAAGCACTTAAAAGTTTATAGTGTTAGCTCTTTGGTAGACAGGCTTGAAAACTTTACTATTTCAATGTAAATGAAAATGCAATAGTATAAATAAAGAATAAGAGTACAATTATGAAAAAAAAAATTTTTTTCGACGTTTCATGACATTTAAGCGACGGTTTACGATTGACTATTGTCGCCAAACGGAGAAAAAAATATCCTTACTGCTCTGAAAGGTTAAAAGTTGAAAATAACACAGTTGAACTAAAAATGGCAGGTAGAATGCCAATCTAAAATATCACATGCTACTCTATCACGTTTGGGAAGAATTCTTGTGACCGACAGCATACAAACAAATATACAGATTTCTACATGTATTTTGTGCTATATAATAGAGATGTGTTCTCGAGGTTACTATTATTACGTTATTATTTAAACAATTATCACAATTTTCAAGTTCGTAACGATTTCCATTTGTTTTAATTTGAAATACGTACGTAAAAGCCTATTTCCAAATACTACAAGCAACACAACAACTGTTACTACCCACAATTTGTTTTATTGCATTGAAACTCTTAAAATGATAATAAGTGAGTAGCAAAATCAACTACCAACTCTAAAATAATTGGGCGGTTGTGGTGCCGCTTTATTTTCAGTTATTGTATAATATCACACGAAGCAACAGTCAACTCAAAACTCATGATTTATATTTTTACTATTATTTTTTACCCGGCTTCGCCCGAAATAAAAGACGCTTATATTATAGTTTATTTAGACCATAGGTTCCCAAAGTGGTCCATATGGACTGGCAGGGGTCCACGAGATGTAAATGGGGGTCCACGGATCGGAGTCCATTTAGGCCGCACGTATAGTAACGCAGCGCAGCAAGTTTCGCTCGACAAGCCTACTCCAACAAATATCGAATCACGTGGCTTCAGAAAGATATTACTGTTGCTTATCCTGCATTATGGGCTATCGCGAGAAAGTTTTTGATAGCATTTCCTTCTTCATACCTCGTGGAAAGAGGTTTTAGTGCAGTTACCCATCTTCATTCGAATACAAGAAATCGGTTGCAAATCACTGAATGTGGGGATTTACGACTATACCTCACTAATTTGCAGCCAAATATTGACCAATTGATATCAGAGCATCAGGTTCATCCCTCTAATCAACAACATTTATTCATGTACTTATGTAAGAATTTAACTAGGTTTTGATTTCTTTCGTTCCAAATCCAAATGTTTACTTGTGTTTTATTTTCATTAAATAAATAATTTTTTCAATAGAGATAAGAATAAAAATGATACATGTTTTTTTTACATATGGAAAATAAAAAGACCGTCAAGGGGTCCACGGGGGAAATAAGTTTGAGTACCTATGATTTAGACGTTCGCTCGCTATATCGAAATTTGGTTGAAAGTTAAAAATATCACCGTGGATTGTACCTCTTGTATTATCAACAAGATATAGTTCATCAATTAACAATAATCTTAAATGTTGAAAATAGCAGTAATAAAAGATAAAAACTTCCCCACCTTTACTCTTGATGGGTGCCTCGTTGTAGATGCCATGGGTAAAGTTCAAGGCAATGTGAGGATTTTTTCGACGCAAGATATTCATAATAATATATCTTCAGACATGCAGTCCTTATTATTCTGCCAAAGTGTTTTTGGGTTGGAACGTTCACAAAATGAGAGGATTACTGCAAATATTGTTAATTTTTTCAATGGTGAATTCCTATATGTGCAGCTGTCTTCTATTGATTGTCATTATCGAGTAGTCTCAAAGTGAATCCCAATGTGTCCTTTACGATGCGTGACACGTTCAATTCCATCGACGGATCGGAGATCTTTGAAACTCGTTGCACCTTTGAAGTTGTGTAATATCAGTCATATTAAATAGAATGTAACAACAGTAAAAGTTTCTGGAGTGCACAGTATAAGACCGTTGCCTTATTATCATTTACTTTAACAATTGAACTTTCCTTGCGTCGACTGAAAACATTTTTTAACTTTAATTTCGGATCATCACACTATAATAATGTGTTCTGAAAGCTAAAATTTTTGCAGTGCTAAAAAATCCTGTCAATGTCGAGTTTGGTGCTAGACAATTCCAGATACACATCAAGATTTGCGAATTTACCAAGCTACGTTTTACATTCAATTCTATCGACCGCTCGGAGATCTTTGAAACTTGTTGGATCTTTGACTTGTTGCAACAACATTCGTAGATAATAACAGTTAAAGTTTCTGAAATGCACAGTGTAGATACAGCACTTAACACATTGACAGCGGGAAACGGCAAATGCCGTTTTTCGCGGATTATCGGTCGAAGGCGGGACACGGCAAAAGTCGTTTTTGTTGACTATCGGTTGTTGGCGGGAGACGGCATTTCACGGGTTTGTATATCGGCGTGAAATAAAACGCCGCAACTAATTATCATTAGTTCTACTTCTTTGCTAGATTATAAGGGGTGAAAATCAACAGTCGTATAGATTTGTTTCGATATCTCAATCTCTAGTTCAGTTTGAGTCGTTTCAAGTGTCGGACTATTTTTCATATCGGTCGCGCTGTTTTGTTTACATACTGTTTCGTATTTTATTATTCGAATATAATATTACCATTGTATAAGACGTTATCCCTACAAAAATGTCTTCACAAGCCAATGATAGTGACGATGAAGTGTATGCCGACAATTTATCTGATTGCTCATGGAATAATGATATTGAAGAGTTGTCAGACAACGAATCGAGTGATGGTGAGCAAATACCAAGACCTAGAACGTTTCACCGTCGCACTATTCCAAGTGATTCTGATTCGGAGACGAGCTCAGACGAGTATGTGGATGAGTGGTCATCGTTAGATAATCCTCCAGTTTTGGAATCATTTTTAGGCCGCCGCGGTTTGAATTCAAATTTCGATTGTCCTCAAACTGTAAGTGATGCGGTAAATTTATATATCGGTGATGATTTGTTTGAATTTTTTGTAAACGAATCTAATAGATATTACCACCAAAACTCCCATAATTATAAATTATGTAAAAAATCGGCAAAGTGAAAAAATATTACTTTGAAAGAAATGAAAAAGTTTCTGGGGCTTATTCTTTTGATGGGACAAGTTCACAAGGATATAAGGGGCGAGTATTGGTCTACAGAACCAACAACTGAAACTCCTTATTTTGCTAAAACGATGTCCAGAGAGTTCTTGAAAATTTCAATCGAAAATATTGTTTCGTTTAGAAGTTGTGTCAATTTTAAAAAGCAATATATTTTTGCGCTAATCACGAAAAACGCCCGCCACATGATAGAGTCTATTGTTCCGGGCGCCCGCTCAAGAAGTGTTAACATTGATGTGGGCATTTAACATCTTCGAAAGCAAAGGATTGCAAGGATAAGTTTCTTCATCTTTTGATTTTATACACATTTTACGATTCACGCATGAACAATAATGATTTGTGACGTTTATGATATTATTTATAGTAACTAAGCAACACGACGCTGACGATAACAATCACGGAATATTTGGTATGAAGCGGTCGCTAGACGATCAGCGTTTGTTGATTTTGTTATTCCGTATCGTAAATGTCAAAAGTTAAATGTTGAGAGTTGAAAGTTGAAAATTATGCAAAACTAACAATTGCATCCAGAATGACGTGTGAAAATTTCACGTAGCTAGTGTAAACTGTTTGGGAGGAGTTGTTGTGACCGACAGACATACAAACATACATATTTCTACATTTATTTATAGTAGAGAGATTCTTGCGGCAGCTATTTGCAGAGAGGCGAGTAGTGTTTCGTAGTTTGGAGCGATACCGGTACTGATCATTTTAGAAAATAGTAGACTTTCACATGATTATAATGATCAGGACCGGTTTCGTTCATCACGAGCATTAACGGCTGACAAAAATAAAATGATAACGGTTATTTATATAAAACTGAATGTTTAAAAAAAAACTGAATTTTATCAAGGTATGTAAAACAGTTGGCTCAAGAACTATGACAAAAAATTACAGGTAATAAAACAAATTACTCAAACGAAATTAAATTGCCTACAATTAAAATGCTAAGAACCTCTTACAAATCAATAAATACTTGTCTGAAATCAAAAATGAAACCACATTAAAAATCCGTTATCCGAGAAAAATATAATGGGTTTTAAATAATTTGTGAATATTAATCAAAATAACAAATTGAGAGATTTCAAAAGAAATTAGTAAACTACGTAAAAATAATGAAATATTAAATAAGTGATTAATTTTAATTAACACTGGACAGCCATGATAAATAGGGAATGAGATAGGCCAGGAGCATCCAAAAGATATCTGAAAAACAAATTTAAATATACCAGAATCAATTTGTAGAAGTTAAATTATAAAAATAAATTTATTGATATACTAAATATGCATAGATTAATGAAACGGATATAAACGTGGGGAAAATGATGAATGAACTATTTTCACATCTTCACATCATCACCACTATCGACGGCCAATTAATGTACTTTTGGCCAATTAATGTAACCATCAAAAAATACAAAAATGATTTATCGATTGGAACTCATTTAAAGAAGTCGGAGTAGTTCTCAGCCAAATGGTGTAGATTAGAAAAATAAATTGATCACTTTTTGGAAGGGAAACATCATTTTAAATTAGTTTTAGATTTATGAAAGTTTATTTTGGTGTAATCCATCATTATATAGACAATCCCGTATCTTCAAACATGAGAATTTACAGGAGTGCATTTCAAATATTCATAACGCAACTCACCATATGATGTTTTCAATAAAAACAGTTTTTACTCTCTCCTGAACAGTTTCAATTTTGAGAGTTACATCAATTGGCCAAATACCTATAGACTATATGACTTTTAAGAAAATCATGAAATTTAAGTTTTTCTGTTTACATACCTTAACCATTATTAATTTTTAGTTAATGATGTATTTTGCATATTTAAAAACTAAACTTTAATAAATAACGGAATCTATGCTGCATTCGGGTGCAATATATAAGCTTTCGTAAATAATACATATTATAGTAAAACTACTATTCGTGTACACTTGCTTTAACTGCTGGCTGGTATAATATTTATATTAAATTAAATAGTCATTTAATCTTGGCGACGTGTTTCGCGTTACCGATTAAGCGATCTTCACATTCTTACTTCTGACGTCTTTCGCTGGCGTAGTGTAAATAATTAAACATGGCCAAAAACATCAAACAGCGTAATTTGATTGTCGGTTATGTGCCATTCAATGTGGCCAGCCGAAATCTCTGATTGAATGGGTTAGAGCTTTTTGGGCTCCTGCCAATATACGATGTGGCCTCTGTCGAACAGAACCACTTCATTGCAGGAACGAATATTGAACGCGTAAAAGCTTTTCACGCTAATGTGTTTGCCAGGGCAATATATCGTCGGAGCATTTCGCGTGAAGAAGTTCCTTGTAAATCATTTTTTAAATCCGTAAAATTTTTGGAACATTTTCTTTCGGTCACTATTACACGCCACGGAAACGTCATTATAGAATGTCTGAAGTATGTAATGTGATTTTTTGTTTTACAAAAAACCTAGCTTGCTTTTATTGCAACATTATTTATTTAGCTCTCATTAATAATCAAGTTGAAACTCTGTCTGAAGGATTTATTTAAAATATTACAATTGCTACTAAAAAGTTTCTTAAATTTCCTCAACACAAATGGGATCACTTCAATTCTCGAATTATGTATTCCAATACAGTCCCCACACACATGCGACGAAATTACAAGAAGAAAAGTTTTTCATTGTTATATTACAGTCATTGCATTTATTTAATGCATCGTTTGCGGACGTTGCGGTGTACACTGGTTCGAATCAAAGTACGGACAGTTTTATAAATTGATTTTTCAGTCGATTTATGGATTTGTGTTTCGAAGGCTTAGGATGTGTGTGATTCTAAATTCTCCCATATATCCGATCCTAAAAACGGGGCATAGCGTCAACGAATACCTAACCACTAATCTTATCCTAGCTCTATCCGTTTATCGTTATAATCTCGAAAAAGGAGGTTGGAGACCGAGTGGCAAGCAGATTTTTTAGAACAAATTCTTTTGAGATAAGCACCATATGCTGCACATTGGGAGCGGGCGCCGCTCCAGTATTTTTTAGGTCTATTTTTATGCACTCTTTTAAATATCTACAAGTGATATATTGTTCGACAAACAACAAATTGTATACTCGTAATATGCAGCTAAAAGTTGGACTGTTGTGACCCGGAATTACGGAAAACGGTCGGTATTGAATGCATGATGCATTAGGAAAGCCCAAACATCAATGACTCAGTAATATTTCACAACGGTCATTTGAAAAGGGAAATGAAAGTTTGACTTTAAAGAGTATCGTATTCTGTTAGTGGTGTATACATTATGTACCGGTATAGTAGTAACTCTCAGTCATTATAATCGATTTTCAACAGTCAATGTTCTGATATTGCCGACTAATTAATTATACAGGTATACAGATACAGCAAAAATAAACGCGCCCTTTTGGACCGTCCACGTATATATTGACAATACAGTTATGATGTGGCTAGAGAATAAAGATATCGCCAATTCGTCAAATACATAGTAAGACTGTATAAAATTAGCATCCATAAACTATGGGTAATGAATGGCTGATGATAATTTGAGATATTGATTTATTTAAAAACTTTTTTGCGATAGCGAAATTCTACGGAGATTTTTCTTTATCGGTGTTCTTGTTGGCAGTAAAAAATCCTTCTCGGAAACCTTGGGTTTATGCCTTTTTTGCTTGTTTCGACTTGTCTTATATGACCAAAGCGTAATTACTTATGATGTGTTTAACGTAGTAACTAATAGCGATTATGGTCTGAATCGATTGATTTTAGCGAATATTGCATAATCCATGTTACATACGTTAATTTATTGCTCAATTATTATATATTTGTCTTTTGCTTGCGAAACAGCTATATATATATTTAAACCATATTTCTTTCATTAAAGTAAAGAATATTCGGCATTTTTTAAATTGTTATTCGGAGTTAAATGGCTATGGATTATTGATTCTAATTTATATATCAGCAGACATTTTATTGTAATAAGTACGTGAAAAGTCGTCTCTTGAATTATTAGTTTAGCTAATTTATTATTGGATCAACGGTTTTTGGTCTTTGCTATATTCACGCTGCTTTCTTTCGGGTGATTTGTATTGATTTCTGTTCCAGTGCGATACGTTGGTATAAAACGGTTTACAACGCGTTTAGACGAGCTTATTTTTCCAAAGCCACTTTTCTAAGAAGCCCAACCGGAAAGTTGCTATCGTAGTGCATAAATAGTTATACTGCATTGAAATTTGATTGAAAAAATCGTATTTTTTTCGTTTGATTCAACTGTTTAAATTTACTTTGTAACTTAAAGCACATACGTATCATAATTGTGTTTTATGATGATATGTTATGAAGTTAAAACTCTCTATATACCAAAAATGTATATAAACATTGTTCATGTATCTACAATCCATGGATCTTAATCCTAACACTCCATCACATTGTAAAATCAACATATTAAGTGCAATTATGATTTTCAGTTTGAAATAGTAGTATGTAGTGCAGATTTTTCAAACCATTGAACACCGAGTTTATTGCGTACGGTTAAGATTTATTGCAGTACACTTTTTTGTGTTAATATATTAACGATATAAATAATTTTGTAATAGTATTTCTACCAACTTTCAAAACTGCACATTATTTTTTCGCATTTAAGTTTTAGTTCTCTCACGAGAGAAACCACATTTTACTGTGATTATTTCGCGATCTCTTTTTCGTCAAACATATTATGCAGGCTGGCTGGATTCCCTTCTCCATAATTTATTATAGACTTTTTATCCAATCGCACGGGAACAGCGTTTTTGGCGTGCTAGAAAATAATTAACGTGAATGTGGATGACGTCAGTGGCGCTAATTGACGCGACGACTGTGAAGTTTTATCATCATTTCGCGTGATAATTATATTTTACCATAAACGATTCTTATTAGAATTTTTATTTAGGGTTAGTAAATTATTTCTTATATAAGAAATATTTAATATTTGAAATAATTAAAAATCGTTTATATATATTAAAAAAATATTTTACCATCGACTCTACACTGTAAATGTTTCCGTCAAAACTTCGGCGTGAATTGCAACGCAAAAGCATTTACGATTGTGTTTTCATAATTTTTACATTATTTTATGGATGTTTAATTAGCATTCTAACAATGGGATGATTACTTTCCTTGCGAAACAAAACCCTTCGTGGTTTTTTTATTGAAAGTTTCAAACAATAGCATATTATTATCTAACTTATTAAACAGACTATTTATCAGCGTTTTTATGACATTTGATATTAAATATTGCTTGGTAGCAATTTATAGTATTACAGTTGATAATAAAGAGTCGAATGCACTTACAGTTTGTTTTATTTTTATCTTGCGTCGTATGAATTTAATGCTGTAAGGTGGAGTTTTGTTGTCACAATATTGACGATCGGAAGATTAGCTGGACTCTTACTTAAAATATTACTGACGTATTGACTCGCTTGTATGTTGCAGAGTGCCAGGGGAGGAGCGGTGTGTGCGGTCAAGCGGGGGCGCGGCGGCGGGCGCGGGGGTGTTTGCACCCTCCGCCACGGACAGGGCGCGCCCCCGCGACCGCCTCTACAGGAACGGACCTACCTCATACACCAACTCCATCATTGAGCGGTAAATATCATTATTTTATTTTTAACAACTAAAAATATATTTGCTGACTTGACTGATTTTATGGAGGTGTAAATGAATGCAGGCTATTTATATCGTCAGCGTAGAAACACAAAGTGTCATTTATCTTATTTTCGGTCTTCGTGGTTATGAGCTTTGTCACTAATGTCGACATGATGCAAGAGTTATTGTTTATACAGGTGCTTTTGAAATATTTTTATAATGCATGAATAAAAAATTGATACATCAATATCTTGCAAATTGAAACCTTGTGGGTCATCCCATAAACTTCAACTCGAGGAATTGGCTATTTTTAGATATGAACTTTTAAATGCATTATGGAATTCCATATACCGGGTCTATATTTTGTGCTAATTTCGTCTAGCGTCTGAAAAGTGAATATTCTTATAGGATTTATTTAATATTGTCGTTATTTAAAAAGATTTCATTTTTTCCAAGTTTTCTAACAATGCATTCTTTACAATTATTCCGTATTTTATTTTGTTTGCTTAGCGATTTGGTGGCTTTGGTTAATGATTTGTATAAATACATCGTCTTCTTGAGCTTTGATCGTCTTTGCTGCTTTTAATTTCGTACTGTTGGCAAATAAACCACGTTATTTTACGGTATCTTTCATTGATGTAATCTACAAAAAAATTGTCCATATTCTTTTCCTATAGGGGGACACCTCACCGTTGGTACTCGGGCTACGGAGGATCCCCCATCGCGGCGAGCGGAGAGGGAGCCGTCCCCGCGGGCGGGGGCTACTCGAGCGGGAGCGGCGGCGGGGGCGGTGGAATTCCGGGCGCCCCCGCTGCTTCCGGTACCGGCGCGGGGTCAGGAACTGAGGGACCCCCGCCCCCGTTGGGGCGACGCGGTCGCGCCCGTTCGGGATCGTCATCGGCCGCCTCCGTCAGCACTAGCCGCTCCGCCAGCAGCAGTTCCGCTCCCCGCTCCCATTCGTCATCTAGCTCCAGAGCATCCAGCCCTAGCGGAGCTGGACCCGACCGTCGAAGGAAACATCAGGTATGCTTGCTGCTACTTTTACTGATTATAATATTATGTATGAATGTGTAATGGGCATTGTAAATTTTTGTTCATAATTTTATTATCCCTGTTTTAAATATCAGTCTTAAAAAATGATAACTTATTGTAAGAGCAGATTTTAGCAACGTTCTGTCAATGATGAATTTATTTTTATTTTTGTTGTCTAATAGTTACGATTGTCGGTAAGAGCACTCGCCCCTGTTTCTCTTATATGAAGAAATGATTTCAAATAGGCAATGCTTTTGTGATTTTTTTGTGGAAGTGTCTCATAGCAGGTGCTGATTTATGGCTCTGCTTATTTCAGTGGTCGACTAGTGGAACGGGTAGCGGTGGTCGGCCGCTGGCTATCTGCGTGCGAAATTTACCGCAGCGGTCCTCAGATTCATCACTCAAGGACGGCCTCTTCCACGAGTACAAGAAACACGGCAAAGTGTCTAGTGTCAAGGTCGTCGGGGTCAATCAGGATAGATATGCCGTGGTGAGAACTCTTTTAATGTAGAACATCTCCATTTTACTCTTCAAAATAGTGAGCGTGGACAACTATCATCTGATAATGGTCGTGTAAATACTATATTAAAATATTTAATCATCGTCAGCTGTCACTGACTGCTGTTTTCCATAACTGAACATGGATATTAATAGTACTGAAATAATAATCATAACGGAGTGTCAGATTCTTTCTTTGTGCTTTACAGTGTGGCTTTAATGTGATATTATATCAGCCTTGTGACAATCAATACACTGTCTTCAGGTACGCTTCAAAAAGGCTTCAGATGCAGAGAAGGCCCTGGAGGTGTCGCAGGACAAGTTGTTTTTTGGGTGCAAGATCTCGGTTGGGCCGCACCAAGGGACGGATGTAGAAGACAACGAATCCAGGCCGTACGAAACGGACCTGGACGAATTTCATCCCAAAGCCACAAGAACTCTGTTTATTGGCAACCTCGAGAAGGACGTCACCCCGGCTCTCATAAGAGAAAAGTTCAAAAGTTTTGGAAAGATAATAGAGATCGATATAAAAAAGCAAACCGGAAGCGCCGCCGGCTACGCCTTTTGCCAGTATGCTGATATATCTTCCGTGGTTAATGCCATCCGAAGCATGGACGGAGAGCACGTAGGCGGCAGCAGGGTGAAGTTGGGGTTCGGAAAGTCCATGGCGACCGCCTGCGTGTGGATAGACGGAGTCACTGACCATTCAGAAAAACAAGTGTTCGCTCACTGTGCCAGAATTGGGCTCGTACCTCCGGTAGATATTCTATTTAATATCAATTAAACGTTATATATTATAGCTATTAGTATGGTAATATCACCCTATTTTATCTTCATACTTATCCCCATAACAAAGAATGATAAAAGTCTAGAATCAAATTTATAAAAACTTAATTCATTTCAGGTCCCAGTTAGTGACGGTTGTGGCCACGCTTTGGTCATGTTTGACCAAGTGTCTGCTGCTCAGCAAGCCGTCAAAGAGCTTCGAGGGATGAGTATTCGTGGTCGGAAGCTGCAAGTTGACTTTGCCTCCAGAGAGTGTCAGGTGAGGGAATGAATGGATTCTTACTCATATCTAATCTTCCATCCATGTTCATACAGTTTTCTAATTCACGTCTGATTTGAATCTTCGACAGTACATTCTGTTATGGATTGAATTTAGATTTATCACAACAGAACATCAGCCGGATTAATGATTACATAATTAATTGAATTTCTGTTTTCTCAGGAGATGTTTCTGGAACAAACGAAACAAGGCAGCTCGAGTGCCAGCATAGCTCCCGTTGAACCCAGGACCGCCGAGAGATTTCAAGAGAACCCTCTCCGAGGATTCGAAACTGCTACCAATAATAGGTACAACAGGTTTGTGATCGCCCGGTCATTCTTCGCTCTTCACACATCTTTGTCTTTTACTAATGCCACTGCGATGATGGATGTGCCATCTTTTCATTTTTATCAGGCAATATTGTGAACTCATGTTTTTTTAAGTCTTTAAAACTGCACTGATATTAACTCTAATTTAAGGAGTAAGTAGTGAGGATTAAATACAATTTATAGAACTTGTGAGAATGTTTACCAGTTTCTACACACACTTTTTTCTCTTTGAGTGAATTTTTACATTTTGACTAAAGGAAACAATTGTTTTATTTTTTAGCCATATAAGGTAAAAATTGATTATATATACACTAAATTAGACACAGAGTGTATGTTTTTATAATGAATGTATGTTTATGTTTACAAAAGTCTTATGGAGTGTACCTTATATTGAATCCATGACTTGTTTACAAACAAAATACATGACATACAGGCAGTAAATGATAGGGAAGTGAAATGTAATTTTTTGATGATTGTCGATTTGGCATTTCCTAGCTTTTTTTTAAAAATGAGTTGTTTTGATTCTGTGTGTTTACTCCTTTATTTTTTAAATTCTATTTGGTCAATACAGTTCTAAATATATCCTTGTAAATGTCATTTTTTGGCATGAACTCAATCGGAATTAACCATTACCCTCGGGTGGTTTTCATGTTTTTGGACACTTTTTAAGGCTTAAGAAATACATGACAGGCCATTAATAATTTGTCTCTTATGACTGACATTTCATCTAGGCTTTGATAATCGTTTATTTTATCAGCTACGGTGGTCTTTTCTGGCAATACCTCCCTTTCACCGCTTGATTTGATTTTTGGAGTATATTGAGCTTAATATAATAATGCTAAAATTTATTTGTCGATGCGATGAACTGATGTGTTCAGAATCGTAATAAAATTGATATAAATGTTTTGTTGAATGCTGAATCTATCCTCATGTTAGTTTACAGTATGCTAGGATCAAATGTGACCCGGTCGAATGGAGAATTGCCAGTGCATTAATGTCCTCTTTTTCTGCAGTCTATTTTTGTACATACATAGTACAAAAGAGCTTTTGCACAGTTTCAAAATTATGTTTCTCATTCATATTCATAAAAAAATCATTATTTTCATGTATTTGTGTTCAGTATTACTAATAATGATTGTTGTCCATCATTACTATCGGTAGAGATATGAAGTCTGTCGAATACGCTTGTACCTCATTTAATGGAGTCAGAAACCGCGTTTCCTCTGCTTTCAACTTCGTCGATACCTTGAAATCCAAAACGGCGTCTACGGATGGCACAGTTTGCGTCGGTCCCCAAAGGAGTGAGCTCTCCGTTTCGTATTCTCCTCTGCCCTGATCGCTCGTTGATCATTTTAAAAATCGAGTCAATTCAAACTCAGCGTGATTAATTTGGACATCGAAGGAACCTGTCATTGAAAGTCTGACCTGGGGCAGTGATGGAGTTATTAAGCGAGGTACACGTGTATGTTGCAAAGATCAAACTGAAAGGGCGCACAGCTCCCTGGCAACGCGCCCTTCTCGGGGTACAGCCGGCAATCGAAGGCGATTCGGAAAGAGGGAGGGGGTGTCGACTGTTCCCTTTGTAAAAAGCCGTGTGCGTGTCTGTGTCAGGTATGAGATTGGTCCCCGTGCACGCGCTAACATCCCGACCTCGTACAGTCGCAGCGGGCGCGGCTCGCGCTTCCAAACACAGACCTCCGTCCAACACTTTGACTCCGTGTCGCAATTCTCAGACAGGAGGTTCAGGTAGGGCTCTCGTAACACATTTCAAACTTTCTTACCTTTTTCTTTCTTTTTTCTTTCTTTCATTCTTACTTCCTATCTTTTCCAACACAGCATCCCGGCGTTCGTCCGTCTGCATTTATTGTTTTGATCGATTGCGGTAGTGAGCTTTTCCTGTGCTCTGTGTTTGCCATGCGCCAGTCTTTCGTACTCGACTATCGTTTTTGTTTGATGTTTTTATTTATGCGAAACTTTGCGTATCCACACTCGCTCTGCGATACCAAAGGTCCGTTTCATACTGCCCGGTTTGATTTTCTTCGATCGGCTGATGCTTTCTTGACAGGTCCACTTTTTATTGCTTCTCTCTCAATTGCTTAGAAGTTTAATTTTTGTTGAATTTCAAAAAAAATTCGTGACGCAACAGTAGTTCCTTCTTTCAAATAAATGATTACTTGCAAAATTGCGGTTACTCTAGTCATCTGTGTGTGCCGAGTGTTATCTGAAACAGTTCAGCTTGATCCGAATTGTCCGAAATTAGTTTTCGCAAGGAAATATGTTTTCAAATGTGATTAGTTTTAGCCAATCATTAACCACAAAAATTCGCCGAGGAATAGCACATAAACATTTTATTATATTTAAATTCAGTGGACTTACCGAAATGGATATTTTTCACATTTAGTGGTGAGTTTAAACCGAATCAGTTCGAGTTTATCTGTGTACTTGAATACCTTAAGATGACGAAAGGTGAAACCCAGGTCGTTAGTGACAAAATGTATGGAAATGTACATAATTTGAACGATTCAAATTTAATAATGCAGTGAGGAATTTGTTTTTTAATTTCGGAAGAATATTCGGTACCTGTTATACGGTATGCATTTTGCTTCTAATTCAGTTGAAACTTCTAGCTTTCTAATTGACTGAATTTGGGTTTATTTTCATACGCATAATGTCATGTCTAATTTATAAATATCCATTGCCGCTTAGCGAGCACTCATAAGGATGTCTTATTTTCCATATATGCATGCACTGCAATATTTGAAAACAATACTGAATTTTGGTGATTATTTTAGTAGAAAGAGATCATGGATTGGCTGAAAGTTCAGAAGTGAGTTTAATAACATAGGATTTTACTAACTCGTAAATCAGAAAGCACATGTACTAAATTTAGCATGCATTATATGCGGTATCTAAAACAAGTACCGAATCTTCTTTTTTAAACATTGCTTCAAAAAAAGGTATCGTGCGATATACTCAAAATCGGTTTCTAAACGACTCACAGACTGAACTGGAAATATATATTACGCATGAAGTGGAAGCATATTTGTTCAATTTTTAGGTGTTTGTAGTATTGGTCTCTTTTAAAACTAAATTCATTTTATACGAAAAATTGCTTTTATTATTTAACTTTTATTTAATGATTTATCAGCATTCCAGATTTATTCCCTTTTTTAAATTATATTTATTTATTACGTAGCATAATTATTTTGTGATACATTCAGTCTTATCGAAGCATGCTGATAATGTTTTTATATAGTATTTTGATTTCATTTATGCAACTGTAATTCTGCCAGGGAAAATAGGCTCCTTGAAAAATTTCTGAGTAGTCAGGATCTTAAAAAACTGACATTAATTTTGATCTGCATTCAGATTACTCGCTGAAGAAAGAAAGCGGGACGGACAGCCTCCCTCCAGATTTCAAATATTTTTTTATCAAATATATCATTTCACATAATGCTCTAATGAATAAACTGAATGTTCAATGCCAATTTTTTTACACCGCTATTCGAATTTTGTAAAATGTTTTCTATTACTTATCATACAAATTCAAGGAGCCTATAGTGCAATGGCGGAGGAATTTAATTACCCTGTAACAATGTATCAATAATTCATAATCTTTTGACAATATTACATTGGAAAAGCTTGTAAGTAATAATTAATTATTTTCTACATTAATGAAATGGTAAAATTTTCAAATGCGATATGAAATTCCTTTTCCCTCGGTTTTAATTTGATATTCCGATACTTTTTTTGCAAAAAATATTGTTTGATTGTACTCGAAGTTCATGTGCTACAAAACATAGCACGGAAATTTAAATTAATTGGACTAAGAATATTGTTTTCTTTCTCCCCTCGATTGTCGTTATTTGTAAATATTACAAAACGGATTTATGATTTTACGTCTTTCACATTTTTCCAGCCGGTACGTGTTAAGCAAATTCATTGCAGTTCATATGTCAGACGTAGCCCTATCAAGCCTTTGTTTCGATTGACAGCCTGTATTTGGAAAATTGTTGGAATAATTATATATTTATCATGATAAATCAAATCTATTTGTAGCGATGATGACTGATTGTGAGTGGATCGCTCCACACCCCTCACCATATTTGGGCAAGTGTGCATAGAAAATCTGAGAAATACAAGTGTTCACATATAGCTATTTGAAAGGATATCCATTAAATTATTGCTATTCATTAAGAAGGTTGAAAATTTTAAGTAAATAGATCACACTAAATTAGAGCGAAAGGTGAGAAAAGTATTAATCATGCAAAGTTTATTGTATGAAAAACTCTTACGTATACATTCAAACTGACTAATGATGGTCAGGAGACAATAATTCAGAAGCAACATTACACAACTGTTAAAAATTGTTGATAGCTATCTGTCATCGATCAGTGTGTAGCTTCCACGGCTACTTCACACCAATTCGGAATGAAAGTGACAATATTTTTTGGGACTGTAATTTTATTGTAGTGCTATTTCGAATCCACCGTTTTGTTTCCTGTGCGTAGTTTCATGTCATAAAATTGTTTGAAACTGACTGAGTAAGAAATAATGAATGCCTTTGAAAATATTCCTTCTTTGGCAGCGGAAGGTCATTCGCAGACATTTGATTTTGGGGGCAATGAAATGAGTTACTTAGGGTACTTTACTGTCGGCATGCCTATCGAAGCTGTCATGAATTTATTATTACACAAGCACAATATACCCAATATACTTCTCAATGATACAGAACATGTTTTCTTGACGAAAATTTAAATTTATGTCGCTTATGCATTAAGAAAGATATTAGAAAAAACTGAAAGCAAATCTCAGTATAATGGTAGGTGTAACAGAAAGACTGAATCATTAGAGAAAGAATTAATTTATGTTTTTGGCTTGGTGTTTGTATATCAATGTTCATTTTTTTTATCGTAGGACTGCTATTTTTATACAATTACTCATTCCACTCCTGAGTTATATCTAGATGGTCTATACCCTGACATGCTTCTTTGGTTTTTTTTGTGCAGGTATGAGGAGTTCAGCGGAGGATCTGGATCGGAGGCCGCCTACGACGGTACGAGAGAAGGGGGAGGGGGAGGAGGAGGACAGACGGCGAGCGGAGCGCCTTCGCTGCAGAGCGTTGTCGTAGTATCGGGGGCCAGCGTCCTCCCCCCTCCCCCTCCCCAAACCAACATGCGTCACCTGCAAAAGGAGAGAGTCCACTTGCTCGAGCAGTTGGAAGAGTGCACCAGTAGCGGTGACGAACTCATCAGTCCAAAGAAACGCTTCAAGGTAGTAATACTTCACTTGGTAAATAGCAATTTCAATGTGTTGATAACTCTGAATATAGCATTTTTTTCCTAAATAGCAGGATCAACAATCACAAATGGTAATACTCGAATGCTGCCGCTACGGCAGCATTTCAATATTTTTTTTTTTAATATTTTCAGCTATTTTTTTATTGTGATTTCAATCAAGTTACAATAAATAATAATTGGTTATTACATTAATATGAGAAAGGAGTCGCCAAATCGAATAGTAACATGCATGATCTGAAGTGTGTTTGTTTATTTTTCAAATTAGTACTCGTTTTTATTTGATGAAAAATCAAGGGCGTCTCGTATAGTTAACAGTTTTATATTTGAATAGATTGTCTTTGTTGACAACACTTGCTAGTATATTATACCGATTCAGAAGCTTACAAATCTAATGTGAAGTACTCTAATGAGTCTAATGAAAATTAGTCGATTTATTGTTTACATTTGAGTTTGTGAAATTATTGGTTGACCAATTAGTAGGAGATTTTTGGCAAGGATCTCAAAGGCACACTTTAAATGTTTCTACAGAAGACCGACTAGCAGATAAGTTACACATCCTGCTTTCCAGGACTAAGAAAGACTGTGCAGTATGTTCAAATAGAAAAATCCCAGGTGGTAGATCAGAAACACGACAATTTTGCGAGTCCTGCATCAATAAGCCAGGATTACATATAGGAGAATGCTATGTGAAGTACCACACAATGAAGAATTACAAATATTAAAATAAGTACAGTATATTCATCGTAAATCTATTTTACGAGAATAATAACAAAACAATTTTTTTTTTGTTTACATTGTTTTTCACCAATTGATTTTCTGTACTGAAAATATGCTTTTCATCGAAAAACGTCTCGAGTTTGCGGTAGGTAAAGGTTAAATAAAAAGAAAATATTTTGAAAAATGATACTATGAAATTTTGATTTGTCACATTTGAATGACAACGGTGCCATAATACTAATTTATTTCAATTACATTAATTATAAATAAATTCCTTTACAATCGACAGAGTGAACGATCATCTCTTGGAAGGAGGCCATCCGGTGAGGCTGGCGGACGGCATCATCGAGACGTGTCTCCTTCTGCCGGAGGAAAAAGAAGGCGCGGAAGTGAAGCATCTCGGCACCGCTGGAGGTCGCCCAGTCCGGCCTCGAGACCCGGTACGCCCCTGCATGACGAGAGGCCTGAGACTCCCTCCCCTGCTGAGCCCAGACGAGCTGCGCCTCCGCGGCGTCCTCTTCCAATGTGCTTGCCGCTGCCTAGGTTCGCTGCGCAGGTTTTGATGGCCAGGACGCCTTTGCCCTCCTCCCCCGGTGAGCCACCCGGGCCTCCGCCTCCGGCTTCTCCTCCTGCCCACCCTGCTCCGCGAGTGCCATCGCCAGCTTCTTCACCGGATTCTTCCCCTTCGCCGGCAGAGCCATCGCTCGACGAAAGAATCAGAAGCTTGGATGAGAGATACGAAAGGTGGTCAGGATCAGGAGCCAGGGCCCCCGCTGCTCCCGATGCTGCTGAGCGACCTCGCTTCCGTCGACGGTTTCTTGATCTGGATATCGCTGAGTTGCAGCCTTCGGAAGTCATGCGGTCCGTGCTCGCTAAGCGGTCTGTGTTTGACGAAGACCTTAAAAGACTAGAGAGTGTGTGTGATAAGAGAGAAATCGCCACCGGCTTAGGCGCAATCCCCAGCCCTTCGGGTGCACGCCTCAGCCCTTCCCCTCTCGGTTCACCTCAGGCCGCGGGCCGCTCGCCGTTTGCCGGATCGCCGGGACTCGGTATACCGAAAGTTATTCCACCCCCTCCTCCGACAACGCCGCTCGCCCCTGCCAAGGGATTACAATACCCCTTCCCCTCGCATCCTCCCAGTGGTGTGCCGCCGGACGGGGCGCCGCCGCCACCCCCGGCTCCCCCTCCTCTTCCACCGGCCCCGGCAGATGTTCCTGAGGCGCAAGTCTCACCGTGTGGGTCACCAGCTGAACGTCTCGGTGCCGATCACGCCGGTTGTGCTAACGTGCCTCGGAGTGAACTCGATCCAGGTGATTCGATGCCAGAGAGCAGTCGATTTACGATTGGCTCACCGAACGGTGTAGACGAAAAGGTTAAGTGTGATAATGACATTTTAGATAGAAGAAAGAATGAACTTTCAGACGTTCCACGAACACCTGCGGACTTAGTGACTGACGTCGCCACCGAGCGCGTTCTTAAATTGAAAACTCCTTGTGAAAACTCCAATAACAGTGATAGAAAATGTAACGAAAGTGATAAAAAATTAGATATTAAAATTTCTGCCGATCTGAGAGATCGGATCGGCGCAGTCCAACCTTCAGACAGAAGGTTATCGTGTGGGACGAGCAGAGTTTCTCTCTCGCCCAATCTGAATGAGTCGAGAGATTCACCAGAGAGTGATGCAGAAAATAGACCTTTAGAAAGAGATAGTGGGAAATCAGACAGTGAAAAGAAAACGAGAGAAGACAGTAATCTCGCGGTCAAGAAAAACTCTACTGATATGGCTAGCACTGAACCTTCAGCCGAATCTTTGGAGAAAACAAATGGAGATCGACTCGCTTCAGCCATAACTAAAATTGCTAAAGTGCAATTGGAGAATGTCTGCTTAGAAAAAGAGAGAGCTGAAAAAGAGAGTGCTGAGAAAGAGCTGGTAGAGAGGTTAGACAGGGAGAGAAGAGATAAAATTGAAAAAGACAAAATAGAAAAAGAGAAGTTGGACAAAGAGCGAACAGAAAAAGAAAAGGCCGAAAGAGAGAGAGCCGAGCGCGAGAGATTGGAAAAAGACAGGCGAGAAAGGGAACGGTTAGACCGGGAAAAATTGGAGAGGGAGAAGCGGGACCGTGAGAGAGAGCGTGTAGAAAAAGAGAGGCTAGAAAGAGAAAAGTCGGAGAGACTAGAAAGAGAGAAAAAAGAAAAAGAGCGTTTGGAGAGGGAAAGATTAGAAAGAGAAAAAGCCGCTAGAGAGAGACAAGAAAGGGAAAAATTGGAAAAGAGTGAAAGGGAAAAACTAGAGCGGCAGAAAGTCGAAAGAGAAAAAATGGACCGCGAAAAAGTTGAACGAGAAAAGGTTGAACGAGAAAAAGTGGAGCGGGAAAAAGCAGAGAGGGAGAAACAGGATAAGGATAAAATCGAAAAAGAAAGATTAGAGAAATCTGAGCGCTTAACAGAGAGTAAACCTGAAAAATATGACCGGAGAAAAGATCGAAATGAAAAAGACATTAAGAAAAGAGAAGACAAGTGCTTTGAGAGGGAGCTATCAGATGCAAATGAATCTAACCTTTCTTGTAGAGAGAAAAGAAGAGTTAAAGAAGATCATCCCGCAGAGAGGTCTGACTCCAGCCGTCACCGTCACAGGGATGGTCACAAGAAAGAACCTCACATTGACAACAGAAAAGATGGGACTAACAAGTTCCATGATGGATTAAAGCCTAAAGACGGAACTAGGAAATCTTCTCGTGATGATTCTGTGAGAGAGATTACCCGAAAAGATTCTAGTGATTCAACTGCTTCTCGAAATTCACACGATTCGAATAAGTCAAAAGATTTAGATACGTTTGATACAAAAGATGAGTCTCGTCATTCATTCTCCAAGTCCATAAAGCACATACATGAAAACCATAAAAGTCGTCACTGCGATAAAGATTCCTCTCCTAAGAGTAATTCTAAAGACGAGGATGTGCGGTCTGAATCTGTGAAATCAAATTGTAACGAAAAGTCACGGGATAAAATTTTCGATAATGATAAACCACATGCTCATGTGCAAGCCTCGCCTGCAGAAATACCTTTAAAAGCCAAACGTTACAGTTCAGATATTGACAAGCAGCGACATTATTCTCTAGATTCGCATAGTGAACACCGCAGTCATGAAGCCAAACGAAAGGAGAGGCTCAACTCTAGCTGCAGTTTGCCAGCCAGTGTCGGAATTAAGCGAAGAATTAGTTCACAAGACGGCACCGATACTGTTCACGAAGAAATTAAAAAACCCAAATTGCATTCTGATGGCAAAAAACTCACAGAAAGAAGGGATTCCAAAGACTCTGTTAAATATTCTGATAGAAGTAAATATCCAAAGTCTATTAAAAATAATTTGTCAAAACAGTTGGAAGAGAAAATAAAAGATGATAAAAAGAATGTCAAAGAATTTGATGAAAAGTGTAAATCGAAAGACCCAAAGGACAAAGAGAGGGATTCGAAGGATAAAGATTATAAGTCCAGAGATATCAAAGACAGAGGTCTCAAAGAGAAAGATACAAAAGAGAAAGATTTGAAAGACAAAGATAAGCCACTCAAAGAAACAGAAACCGTTGACAGACTCCCCAAAGATCTAGATCATAAGGAGAAAATCACCAAAGAGGTCAACGTGAAAGATAAAGATCCTAAGGATCTCAAAGAAAAAGCTGTCAAAGAAAAGTTCTGCCAAGGTAAAGATGACATAATAAACAAAGATCCCGAGGAGAAGAATATCAATGACGAAGTTGCCGAAGAGTCGAGGTATGGAATTGCTGATGTTGATGTTAAAATTGAAATTGATGCAGCGGATATGTTGTCCATCGATTTACAAAATGTTAAATTTGTAGAGAAGCAAAAGTGTAAAAAGTCTTCAAAAGAACATGAACTCGAAATAAAAGAGGAGTCAGGTACACCCGATTCTGAAAAAGAGAGGGATGTTTCATCTCATAAAGCATTCTTAGCTCACCTCGAATTACGTTCCAGCGAAGAAGATGAGAAACAGCAAGCCCTCAAGAAAGAGATGAAAGAGAAGAAGAGGCTTCACCAATTACAACAGATACAACAGCTGCAACAGCAACAGCAGCAGAATGCATTGCAGCAAAACTCATTCCAGCAACAGCAGGATGGAAAGAAACCAAAAGTCGACGATCGCAAAAAAGATATGAGAGAGAAGAGGCTGTCGACTGAAAGGAAAAGTCGAGAAGAGTGTACCACTCCTAAAACTGAAACTATAAGAAAAAAACCTAGGAAAATGACCAACAGCACTGACACGTCTGACTCCGATGAACCTAAAAAACATTCAATATTCGATATCGTCGACGAAGGGCCGACCTACATTTCCATGTATGATAAAGTAAAAGCCCGATCTTGCAAGAATATGCAAAAGCAAGAAGAGGAAAAGAGGCAAGAAAAAATTAAGGCAAGATTTTCACAATTGAAACAGAGCCGTGCTAAGAGAGAGGAAAAGAAAAGATCTAACAGTTCAGATGACGACAGCGATATGGACAAAGAGCACAAGAAATTTTCTACTTCCAAGTCTGCAGAGGACAGTTCCTCGGAGGACGACCTCCGTCGTAGGAATCGAGACCTCACCACCACTGACTCTGAAAACGAAAAGTTCAAGTTTATCCAGCAGAAACTTCGGGATATATGTGACGGAGAGAGTACGGACGATACATCCAGCAAGTTGATTTCTAGGAAAAATTCTCGATCTCGAATTATATCCGATACGTCTGAAGACGAAGCCATCAAGAGAAATGTAAATCAATTAATGAAAATATATCCATTGTCTGATTTGCACTGCTCAGATTTAGACAATAAAAAACAATTAAAACCCTTCAAAAAGGAAATGCTCGATATAAAGATGGAGCCGGACGAGTATGATACAAAATTATTTATAGAAAAATGCATGGCCCTAGATGATAAAAAGCCTCTCACCGATATAAAGACGCTCACTGACATTAAGACACTTTTGCAAACGGACATTCAAATTAAAGTTGAAAATAATTACCTGGATATAAAGCCTACTCTTTGTGATATATCCTCAGAAGGTGAGGGTATTAATTCAGATTCAGTTCATAAATCTAATAGTTACCTAGACATCCGAAGAAAGCACAAAAAGAAGCAAAAACGTCAAAAATGCTTTCCTTTAGACGGCGAAGCCAAAAATGATTATCATGAAAAAATGCAAATTATTAATAATATGCGCAATTCAAAGAATAAAGCTGCCATGGAGAAAAGGAAGCACACAATTAAGAAGGACAAAAAACGAGATAAAATAAAGAACGACTCGTGCGACTCGCTCAAAGATGATAAATTCCAGCTGAAGAAACCTAAGAGACTTCTCGACAGGTCGGATCAACGATCTGAAACTGCAAATAATATGACCCGTGGGGAAAAAATGCAAGATATTTTCGGGCCGTTTTCTGATGAGTCAGACGTCGGCAACAAAGAATTCACCTCCCTTGAAAATCAAAATTCTAGGGATAAGATTAATTCATTTTTCGTATCGAAAACATCTTTATCCGACTCTGATAGCGTATGCAATAATGACTTGAAAACAGAAGACACAACGAGAGAGAATTTGAAGGATGAATTGAAAAAGCGCAGAGATAAGAAGAGAAAAGAACGAAAGTCCATAATCAAAGATGATGAAAATAGTTTAGACATCGACGCCGCCAGTAAAGCGATCGAAGCGAGTCTGTTTGCTGATTCTATACCTGAAATTAGACGACCGCCGGAAAAAGTGGAAATTTCTTCATCTACGGTTAAGCCCAACGACTCTGACGTTTTCAGGTTTACTGACGGGGATGACAGCAGAGAATCTTCTCTCAATCCTCTCAGCCATAGGCATACTGATCAAATTAATAAGGAAATCAAAGAAAAGAAGAAAAAGAAAAAGAAAAATAGAGAAGATCGACAGAGTCGAAAAGAACATCACCACCATCATCATCACCACCACGAGAGGAATGATCGAAGTATGGAAAATGAATTGAAACAACCGTCCGAAATTCACCAAGAAAGTCTTGTTGTAACGAATGACCTGGAAAAGTCAGATATTCCACCAAAAATTGAGTGCAAGCCCACATTGCCATCTCCTAGTCTTCCTAGGCTGATAGACAGCCCGCCACCAAATAAACCTTCAGCTGCAGTTTGCACTTCTCCCATCCTCGTGCCTGATGAAATTCCGTCACCTACGCCGAAAGCCGCTGTTGTGGCGAAGCCTGCAGAAATAAGAAGGCTTTCTGAAAAGTTTATTCCTGGCTTTGGATCCCACATTGACGAAAGCATAAGTGAAAATGCTGTGAAAAGCATATCAGATTTTGAGAGTGCCGTAGTGGACCGTAAAGAAGTGACTGTTGAGAAAAATGTTGTAATTACTGTGGAAAATGACAGTCAAAAGAGCGAAGAAAAAGTTGAAGAAAAGCCTCGCGCAGTCATCTCCCAAGAAGAAACCGAAGATGCTGTCGCCGCCCTGCTGGGAGAGAGTTTCAGTGGTAGGACCGGGGGCTTCAATGATTGCTATGGTGAAAATACACAAAGTCCATCTACGCAAACGGTGACAGTGTCACCGGAAGTGAACGATAACATTCCTGATGAAGAAGCTGAAGAAATGCGACAAGCCGTGCAGAGCCTCAATGCCGGAGATTTGGAAATTAAGCCGGATACTCCGTTATCAGAGAACGATTTACAGATTGATACTGACACCGATGAAGGTGAAGAATCTAGGGATCAGCATATTAAACCATCAGAAAACAGGGAAAATCTAAGTTGTGGGCAACCGCAAGTCAGTTCCTTCTATCGCGCTCAATCTCCAGTCAAAGTTCCTGCTAATTTACCGGTTCTACCGGACAATCAAAATGAAACACCTCAACTGTCAATATTGAAACCGTCACCTGTTAGCAATAAATTAATAATTGAAGACAAAGTTACTCTAATTGAAAACATCACTATGCCCCCTAAATTAATAGAAGCTGTCCAGAGTTCTGTCACACCTCCTACGGTGATTTCAAAAACCTGGAACTTGGGGACCACCCATAAACCCAAAGAGCCGTTATTGTTGAATTCTAATTCTGTTCAGACCAGAGATGATAAACCGGTGCACATCACTACCTCGATTCTACATTTAAAACCTATCAATCAACCGCTTAATGTCCAATGTCGCCCTTTGCTCTCGAATTCAGGAAAAATACAAACCGCATATCAAGTCATCAATCAAATACAACATCCGGCAAATATATTCAATGCTCAGCCGCCCACTATAAAAATTCCTGATCAACATGTGATCTATCAGAGACCGCCCGGCATTGTTATATCGCCGAGAATGTCCGCAGATATTAGATTGCATTCGCCTAAATCTCATACAAGCCCTGATATTTCTACCAAAGCTTCTAATATGACAATATTGACTGCGGGGCCTCAAACCTTGAACTCACCGCCTGGCCTGACATCACCATCAGGCATTCAGCATCGATCCCCGGGACAGATCACTATGGTCAGAATGCAGCAGCCGCCTTTGAGCCCCATACAGACATCGCATCTACCACTGGTTCATCACAATCGATCGATGCTATCACCTGGCCATCCGAACGCGGTTGTGTTGAATCAAAATAATTCCACCCAGCTCAGTCGGCTACCGATTACACCAGTGCTGGCACCGATTTCTAAGCCTCTCCATATCAACAGTATAAACATGCAGCAGCCGAAAATTGCTCTCTCGAGTGGGAATCCGATCATCGTCAACCCTCCCAAATTGATCTCAACCTCCGATGCTAGAAAGTCAGATATGAGGGTGAATCAAGACTCTACTATTTCTGGCTCTAAGATAATGTTTTCATCGTCTGGAATGGTCTCCGCCCATAACCCAACTATCGTGGCCCAGAGCAGAATCGTGTCCAGTGTGACTAACCATAATTCTCCAACGCCACTGGCGGCCGGAACGAGCAACGCACTGAATAAAGTAGGGTTGAATACGTCAACTGTGATACCTGAAAAACAAATTGATATATTGCCCCATCTCAACGGTCCGGAACAACCGAAGAGAGTGCCGATAATACAGCAAAACTCGATCCAGCCGTCTCTCATTCACATTAATACTGCAACTCTTAATTCCGCGTCGTTGCATCATTCGCCCAGAGTTTTGGCACAAACAGAAGAAAATCTCAATATAAAACAAATTCACACGGTAGCAAATTTACCTCATCAAAATATTTTACGATTTATCCCGACCACTGTAGCCGGATTGGTTCAGGCGGTGCAAAGAAAAGAGGACAATTTATTAGCCACTCAAGCACCGTCACTATCGAAGAATTTAACCAATGATGTGGGCAAGTATGCTCAAGTACCACTTTCTACCATTCAAACACAAAATATAAATGCAACTGTCAACTTGGTTACAAAAGTATTACCCTCAATTGATGCGGACAGTCCGCCAGCATTGCGCCACATGAATTCAACCGAATCCGTCAGCGGAAACTCTTCAACGAAATCAGTATCGGAAATAATTGTTTTGAAGGAGACGCAGCAATTGTTGCCCAAAGAAAAAGATAAACCAGTCATATCTGTGGACATAAAATCTGTTGTACTAGAAAATGCTGAAAAACCTAAATGCGAAACGGACTTTGAGGAGCTTCTTAAACAGACAGCATCTGAAAGTAAAATTGAAAAACCTCCATTGCAAATTATCCCATCTTACAATTCTGTCAATCTGCAGAACGATTCTAGCAAAATTATTCCGGAAATAAAGCCAGACAATCTAAAGACTGCGGAAGAGCCGACAATTGTTAAAGTTTTCGACAATGATCTTCCTGATATGCTCGATCACAAGGAAAATGTTGATAGCAAAGAAGACAGCGATTATTGGTCATCGAAAGATATTAACATAGATTCAGTGATAAAAAAAGTAGAAGCTCTCTGTTCGCCTGGTGAATTGTCCGAAGAGGATGTCAAATCCGACTGGCCTGAAACTGTGCCGCAAAATAAAACTCTCGATAAACCGATCAAAGAAAATATGACAGCCGCAGTCAACATCTTATTTAAACCGTTGAATGAAATCAGTGATCAAAACGCAGATAAGTTTAATGTTAAAATGAATGCCAAAAGAGGAGGAAGATCTAGAGGTCGTAAAATTCAAGACAAGGCAATTGAACGGGTGCAAACTAGACAAGGCGCTAAACCGGCGAGAGGAGGCAGTGCCGCTTCACCTAGGAGAGGTCGAGGAAAAGTCAAAGTCGATAAAAAATCAAGATCTACGACTGCCCCCGGACTCAATCTTCCTGGTGACGTATACGACTTTCATGAAGATTCAGGTGACGAAGCAGATAACTCCCAAAACAAAAATGAGACCCGACCCAGACTTATCCTTACGATCAAGAGTCCCGTTGCGACCAATGTCATAACGAATCCTATTACCACTGTTTTGGCTGCGCCTATAACTCAGAAAGAAGTTCCACCCCAGATTAAACCTTTGTCTGTTTCTCCGATTCACGTAACAGTGAAAGATGAAAAATCGGAAGAATTTCTATCTCCGCCGGCTAATACTCGAAAATCAAAAAGATTATTGGAAAAAGATGTCACCAGGAATTCTGTCGATGATGTTATAGAAGACGTTATTAAGAATTCATCTATGCAAGGAAAGAATGTCCCCGCAGCCAAGGATTCCGGTCCCGTCAGGAGATCCACTCGTCAAAATATAAAAACAACTACTCCTGATAAGACGCTCTCCGATGTCAGAAAATCAGCCCGAGTGACTCCTAAGAAAAATAAAGATCGTCGCGAATCAGAAACGTCGGTTGATAGCAGTGATGAAAAATTGCCCAAAAAGGATGTGCCGGAAATTGTCACAGAGAATAAATGTATCGTGACATCTGAAAAGGTCACGGACGTATTGAATGTTGACCCGCCTGCACCAGTGATACCAGTGCAGGCCATCAGGCCGATTGCCACCATCATAAAGCCTCCAATGAAATCTCTCACTGAAATTGTACCCAAGTTGATTGTCAATCAGGCAGAAAAGCAGCCAATCACAGAAGAGAAAGTAGAGTCCGCATCGAATAAACCAGTAATATCGAGTGAACATGACAAGCCTCCTGCGACGATTTCTGTGAAGCGGGACACCGTATTGGAATCGGGAAGCGCTGTGACCGTACCAATTCAGATGCCGCCTCTGAAGGCTGCTCCGGATATCAAATCAACGAAGGAAACTACAGAAGAGCTGATGCTAGATCCGGCGACAGGCGAGTTGGTCTACATGAGAAGGGGTGCCGATGGCACATTGCTTCCTGTTCCCGGCACAGTCTCCAGAGAGGCTTCGACGATTTCTGTCGCTGACGGTCTCCCTGCAATTGTCAGGTAAGAGTTTTTTTTAGTAAAACCATCTTTCAGAGTCATTCATCCGAGTATCAGTTTCTTTGAAAGATATAATGTGTGCAAATGCTGCCTATTTATTCAATGTAGAAATAACATTTGGATCATTTGTTTTTGATTTCAAGTGGAAAGGAAGCGCAAAAACATATTACATACATTCGAATTTAGCCTTCTTTCTCATGGTACATCAATGACATATATATATATTGCATGATAAAACAGTGATTTTACCCTTTTGTGAATAAAGTTAATTATATGGAAATATATACATATTCACTTCTAATTTTTTTATATACAGATCTATTGTGGCCGAAACTAAAGTAAATGACCGGCCAGCAGAAACCGTTCAACGGAATTTACCGACCCCCAAGAGTCAGAATCGGTCACTGCCTATTCCTACGATTGCTTCTGCGGTTATTCGAAAACCAGAGCTGGATGTTCCTGTGATACCGGCCCTAATCCGTCCGGATGACGGCCCGTTAGACTTGCCCGTTCCTCGCCCGATGTCACCTGTGAATGCACCTGTTCCGCCTGTCATCGTTTCCAAGTCTGTCGTTACTGAAGTGAAAACGACCAATGTCGTTCAACTCGGACCTCACCGGGTGGCGGTAAAGGGTGTTCCGGTCGTGGCGGGGGCTGCGCATGTAGGAGTGTTGAGCGTTACCGGAACCATTTCTCCTCGTCCACAGATTATCCCACCGGTTAAGACGCAGCCGTCGCAACTTAAACTGATTGCCGTACAGCCACCTCCTCAGAAACAGGTTTGTTCATTAGAAATATTGTCGTCCCAAAAGCAAAAGGGCACTTGTGACATTTTGGCGGTTTGGAGTTGTGAATTTAGTTTTGTTGGTAATTTTTTTCACTACATGTAGGCAAAAGTACATTTGCGAAATAAAACCTATGTAATCACAATTGATAAAAGAATAAAAGGTAACTTGATGTATTTGTAAACTAATCTTCAATTCATGTATGGCAAAATATATTCGTTTTAACATAAATATTATGTGTTCAAATGATATCCACATTTAAATTGATTTTTAAGTAATAAATCTTAGGTGAAAGAAGAAATATAAAATAATGTGAAGTTTTTTTACATGTGACTTAAAATCTTTTATAAATCCAAAATTGAATTATAAAAAAAAAAAATTACATTTCGATTATTGAGTAATAAGTCACCTGTCATCCGATTTTCATTTCAGAATACAACAAATAACCAAACCCCACACGGTTTTTTTCACTTTGAATGCGTTTTTTCAAAACTCCTTTTGATTTTGGGCGACGATATATGGTGCCATTTTAATATCTCTTAAAGAATTATTCATTTTCTCTATCTCGACAATTATTAATTAATGTATTCTCGCCCAATGTGCCTTTAGCCTAATGTTATGTCATTTTAGGTGATGATGCAGGCTGGAGGAGGTGGCTTAGGACCTGGCGTTTTGGGTCCCAGTCTCCCGCGAGGAGCTCAGGGTCAGCATGCCAGTCCGCCTTTGCTCAAGCATGTCGCCGCTCTCGGCCCGCAGCCAGTCATAGCAGGTAAGTTTATCTCTTCTTTTGATTCAATAGTTAAGTATGTAGGAAGTACAGTTAATTGTTTTTATAAAGGTCTTGAATCATATGAAAATTAATGAATTATGAAAAATTTATGCATTCCGTTTGCGGGCTCTATGGGTCTTATTCCACATAGGAATGTGTTGTTATTTTGACACATTTCATTTTACCATTTTTTAAATTAATTTGAATATTTTCAGGTGCCAATAGCTCCAGAGCCGGTCTTGCAACTGTCCCATCTGTCAGCCCTCAAGGACAGATCGCCTTGGTTAGTAGAATTACTCTTAAATTATTTGAAATCATATTTTGCCATTTAAATTGATAAAATAATTCCAGTTACTTTAACAATACTTACTCTTTAACAATAGGGAATAATATGGATGCAATCTTATCAATATGGATTTCTGTCTGAATATGCTTCTTAAAGAAGCGAAACACATGTCACATTTACACAGCCAGTGGAATAACTGAGTTGTCAATTTTAATTTTATATAAATTTCATTTCTTTATATTCATTGGTATTAACGAATTTCATGTATTGTCGAATGTAGAAAATAAAACAGCACCTTCGCCGTTACAAAAGAAACCAATAGTGCATTCATTGGTTCCAAAGTAAGAATACGATTTTTGTCTCAATACATCAGTTTGACTGTACATATCATATTTTTCTACTATATAATATAATAAATGTAATTTAAAAACGGACGCAGCATCCGGATCTTGCGGCGCCTCGCACGCCGCCTCCGGCTCATCAGCAAACATCTCCGGTCACTCCGGTACAGCATTATCACTTCTTCATATATTTGTCTGTTCGATGTTGCACATTTATTTGTCTTGAAAGCCTTCACATGCCCATATTTAACTGTCAGTATAGTTATTTGGGCGATATTTTAAGTGACAAAATAGTGAGTCACTTTATTCACACGTGTGAATGTCGCTTTCTCTTGTGGCGAACTAATTAAATTTAACTGTTGTCATGCTTTGTTTCTGTAAAGTTTCCCAAATATCCATACTGTAGGCTTCTCGAATTATTGCACTGTGGGCAATTTGTAATCATAATATTATTGCTTGCAGGGCGACGGAGCCTATCCGCATTTCGCTCATCAGCATTACCAGCATTACTATCGAACTCATCCTGATGCTAGAACTACTCCATCGCCGTATGTCGCCAGGTAAATTGTTTAAAAGCTTTTTTGCTAACAATTATTTTTACGATTTATGATAATTTTTGAAACTTATATAATCATATTTTATAGATCGCCTGTGGGAGCTGAAGTATCAGAAGCTCCGAGTCCCCCTTTGGAATTGCGAAGACCTCCGTCTGCCAGAGTCCCCGTTCCTCATCCTGCTCATTCACCTGCCTTGAGCGACAGGAGTACAGGTATGAAAATGTTTCAAAAGGTTTCACCGCGTATCTGGGAACATGGATAATCCGTACAGTATATACTCACATGGGCAGGTCAACCATATCCTATGTGGATTATTTGTATACTTCAGTATTATTGTTGTGAACTTTCTTCACACATTTGTGTTGCATGTTTTATGTATTAAAATAAACATGCTAGATCTATTGATGACTCGAAAAATGGTATTTACAAAATAAATAATCATTGAAAATGATATATTTTGAATTATATTACGTATTAGTAATAATATTATATTTTGTATGGACAGATTCACCTCAAGTGGCGCAAGGGGCTCAAATATATCCAATGGGACGACCGTCGACACGGCCTTACTCCGAGGCTTCGGGAGGGGATGCAGGCGTAGGCCGTTATTACGATGCGGTTCCGTCTTCCTCTCCCTCTAATCTTCACCTCGCTCGCCTTCAGCACTGCGCTCCGCCTTCTTCTCACTCTCACTCTCTACCCCATCAGATGTCCCATCCTCACCCTCACGTTCATCCTGCGCATCCCGCTCATCCCGCCCACCCCACGCATCCGGCTCACCAAAACCCTCATCCGCATCCGCATTCGCATCTGCATCATCAGAGACTGCCGTCCATCACTCAAGGACACGGAGTGAGTACATTTCACTGATAAAATTTTATTTTAAATGATATATTTGCGTCATCTAGGTTCAAACTACATTCTACCCATGTGTCATGCCAAAAACACTATTTTTTGGGTTTTTCCTCCGATTTTTAAGTTCAGAGACATTTGAGCACTTTTTTCATTCTCTCTGTGTCCATTTAGAAGTCCAACCGGAAATCATTTATTCACACATGTCTCGGTAGCAGTGGCACTAGTCCTACTTTAATATCGACATTCTTAAATTTTTATGTTTATAAAATTCCTTTTAAAAATTAATTTTTATTTTTTCAATACCTGCTGATTATTCTCACCTTTATTACTACGCCCGGTCTAAATATTAAACACCGTGTCGACACCGCTACACATCACATGTTAATGTTTTATAATTTGTTCCAGTTACAGTTGGGAGTGGGAGTCGATGGAGGCAGTGCAGGTGAAGAACGAGGTCCATCTCGAGGAAGTGCACCAGCCCAAGGAGGAACGGCTTTGGCTCAAACTGCCCCTGGACCTCCTCATGCGTCACATGCTCCTCCGGAGGCTGACTCCCTTATGATGTTGCTGAGGGTCAGTGTCCCACCCTTGATTAATTTTTTTTTTACTCAAATTATTTGGTATATCCGTCCTTCCCTTTGAAATGTACACATAATCGAGTCATCTGCACTATGTATTTCTTAGAATTGTAAGTTTAAATAATTTATATAAAATTCTTAAATATTATATTAAAGTATTATATTAAAGTTGGCTATAATTATCACCAAATGTATTCTCTGGAATTGTTAAGTTACAAATATCTTAAAAAAAAGTTCCATAAGTAGATTGATATTATGCATGTGAAGAATTTATAAGCTTTTAGTCTTTAAGTATATTTTGGTTTTTGCAGCGATACCCTGTTATGTGGCAAGGCCTGTTGGCCCTGAAGAACGATGCGGCGGCCGTGCAGATGCATTTCGTGCACGGAAACCCGGCTGTCGCCAGCCACACTCTTCCCAGCAACGGTGACGGGTCAACTCCTCCTTTGAGAATCGCTCAGCGCATGCGTCTTGAACCTGTGCAGCTCGAGGCTGTAGCCAGGAAGATGCAGGTATTTACGTCATAATTTATACATTATACACCACCAAATTTTTCTGATTTGGTTCAGCAAAAATATTCATTGCAATATTTAATAAATTTTATTTTAGTACATATTATATTCAGGTATCCAATCATTGTATTCCTATTGAGACAAAACACAATGCTTAATCTGGCAAATCCGTAAATTTGACAATGTCTGAATATTGTAGAAATGTTCTTGTGGGAAAATATATTATTGAGTGAGAGTTATAACCGATGCCTACTTTCATTCAGATGGAGAACGAACATTGTATGCTGTTAGCATTACCTTGCGGCCGCGACCATTTAGATGTTCTTCAACAGTCCACCCAGTTGAACGGCGGCTTCATCACTTACCTCAGAAGGAAGCAGGCTGCAGGGATCGTCAACGTCGCCCCTCCTGGACATCATCAGGTAAAATGTGTTCAAAATTGAATAAATATTTATAATTAACTGATTGCTGAGATGGCGATTCTTAAGCGTTGCAAATTTTATATTCCTAATTGTAGTAAAACCATACAAATACAAGTCAGATTATTTATGACGTATTAAGTATGACAGTAATAGTTTTCATATTAAATGTAAATTGTTTTTAGTCCAAAATTTGATGTTGATGAATAATATTTTTTTCCTTTTAGGCTCTCTACACTGTCCACATCTTTCCATCGTGCGACTTTGCAAATGAAAATCTCGAAAGAATTGCACCCGATTTGCTTCATCGAGTGGCCGATATTGCTCATCTCCTTATTGTCATTGCCACTGTGTAGTGTTTATTGATAATAATATTGAAAATGTCAACGAATTCTCTTCGTATCGCGGTTCATCATAGGGACTCTCGTCCATTCGCTTACAGCTAGTAATATCAATCTCACGATGGAATGTCCAAAGTCTTCATAGGACCGAAATGTGAAAATAATTCTTATACCATCAAACATCGAGAGTTCCCCGAGGCGAACCCTGGTATGAAGCTGAAATACGTAATTCCGTCAGGTTAAAAAACCTGCACTAGCTGTACGTTTCTATTTCATACTGCGCTACTGTATTATTTTGCGTTATTAGATATTTATTAGTGCCGTTCCGAACCGCAAACTACCAAAGAATATTTATTTTGATTGTTTCGAAAGTTTCTCTAGTGCTGTTTTCAATGTTAAAATTTCTTCCGTCTCGCCAGGGTTCGGAAATAGCAGTGATAAATATTTGACTATGCAGAATTACGACGATAACGAATCTTATTCAAAAACTGACAGTCTTTTGCGTCGCTCGTACGCTCGTGCCGTGACACCGTCGACGGCACACCGCGACAACTCTTAAGATTTCCGAAGGCTTCCAGAAGAATTCTTGTTATATAGATAATTTATATTGATGTTATTATTTGGGATACTGTCTTTAAAGCGTGATCTATCTCAGGTAAAAGCGAGCAATAATATACGTGAAAGCTAGAATAGTATATAAAATGTCCCCCTTGATGGATCTCTTCGTAGTAGATTTATACCGCAGTAAAGGTTATATGTAATTCATCATTATGATTATGTTTTTATTCTTTTGTATTTTTTCTCGATAAAAATTCAGTCGCATCCGTGGCATAGTGAATTAAACATATTTTTTTATCAAATTACTGTAAAAAAATAACTTCTACTAAGTCTAATGATATTAAAATTTTAACCGGGCAACAAAAATTGTCTAACAATAATTCTTCATGAAATAATTTATACGCATTAATATGATTATACAAAATCGTTTATTTTATTTTTAAATTGACATGCAGTTCTGTAGCGAACTTAAGATGTATTGTAGATAATTTTTTTTCTACAAAATATTACGAAAGATTTCTTAAATAAAGGACAGTGAAATAATTCTAATACATACGTAGCCCGATTGTTCATTTTAGTATGACTTTCAATCTTCGGGATGTCCGCAGCGTCGCATATTTAACCGTTACAATATTTCGGGTCGAGCGAGTGTGAGTAGATGTTAGGAAATGTTTTTAAATCTAGTTTGTGCTGTAAATTGAAAAAAAATGCCTGTGAATTTTTTGGCTTGCAATGAACACTGCACAAACTTATCGGAAAGTTTTTAATTAGACTTAGGATACCTGAATTTAGAATAGGTATATTTGTCGAAATATCTAGGGGTATTTATTTGTAAATGAAATTTGTGACAATCATAAAAACGGCTTTGTAACTAAGTCGATGATAACTCCTGAAGTACCGTAAAAAGTAAATATTACTTTTTCTCCAGGGATTGGAGAGTTATTTTTACTAGATTCGCTTCATTAGAATTTTTTTCACATTTTTTTTTGTCCATTAATTATGTCTATTTTCATTGATTTTGTGAATTTTATATTATTTGATTTTTTCCTAAATTGTATTTTTTGTATGGCGGGCCTAATTCTACTCGATCGATCTATTCCTATGTTTCATCTGATATATTTCAGCTACGAATCATTCATAACAATGATGTGGAAATAGAAGTAAGCCTCACTTGTTTATTTGGAGCAATAGAATAGTGCTTGTGCTGTTGTTTTTTTCATCATACCTGCCGCAGTGTTTTGTGTAAATGTAGATTTAAGTTATTGAAGCCAAATAATCGCCCCAATGTAAAAAATGTTATATATTACTGAGCTATCAAATATCTAACGAAAACTTTTCGATTCTAATATCATAAACTTCACCGAGCATTCGATCGTATCGATTTGAGGAAATACTTCTCCCAAAGCATTCTGTAGATATATTTCACACCCGTGTATACAGTTGACATTTTTCCGTTTCCCCCTTTTCGTTTCCGCTTATTTTGTGCTCACGTTTTTCGTTTTCTATTTTTTATGTTTTGGGTGTTGAGGACGCGGGACATAAAGGGACATAAATTATTCGATTGACCACAAAAACATTTCCCCCTTTCTTCATTTCAAAGTGCAGGGTCATTAAACTACTTAAATTTACGTAAATAAAAATGAAAGAAAAAATAAAAAATAATTCTCTTTAAGTTAATTTATGAAAATAAACTGTGATTCAGATTTAAAGTAGTTACTTTTAGAAAGCATTAATTATATTACGATAGGCTAAGGTTTAAGAAAAATTTAAATGATTGTTTATTAATTAATATATTGATCGATTATATTAATGCGAGAGGTGAATCGAACCGTCGCACGGTCGGAACACTTTTACTAACCCTACAGAATAAATAGGGGAAGGGCGGGGGGGCAGCGGAGAGGTGGGCCGAGTCCAAAAGTTTGTTATGTTCACCCGCGCGCTGCCGTCGCGAAGCCTGTCCTCTCCCGTCTCCGAGCTAACAATGAAAGATCTCAAGTAACGTATCATATAAAGCGCTAATATTTAGGTTTATTATAAACGATTAGGCCGTAAAAAATCGAGTGTTAAAGTTTCCGATGCGACTGGCACTCGACGAGATTAAGTCTTTTACCTATGTTAACTTGCGGCGTCGGTCTGCGGCCGCTCGTCTGTGACCGCCTCAGTTTTGCCCTGCTTCTCTTCGTTGCGCTGACGCCGGGCAAATCTGATGCAGTAATTTAATTTTTGTTCAATTTATACATTATTTTTCAGTAAAGCCGCCAAGTGACACGATGGTCAAAAGATCTTCTCAGATGTGCAACAAAGCTACCACGTTTTCATGCGTAATGATTTCTGTTTCACTATCATCTATATGAGGATTCATGACACATTTAAGATGACCGGTTGATAATTTATCATCTGATCTGATCTTTCAGTTATCATCTTATCATCACTGATGAAATCATTCGAATCGATTTTAAGTTTTTTTTAAATATGATTTTTATTTTAACCCACGGCTTTACTGAAAAATAAAGAAGTATAGATTCGGTCTGAATGTAAGACTCCAAACGTTTTCTATGTCGGATGCGTAGCGATCACTTAATCGGCTTACTCTTAGTAATAGATAGTTAAAATGTCAAAAGAATAATAATTTTAACAGAAAGGTTTCTTATATTTGTAGTTATCTAATCTCCAGTTCGATAGGGTCGACTTATTCTTTGGAGTCGACGCGCGGATTGGCTAACAGTCAGTCGACGCCCCGGTACTCTTTGGTGACTTTGTCATGCAGCAAAATGTTTCTTTCTCAAATACCTCATACGACAATTTCTATTATCATATTTTGCACAATACACAACGACTGTTTTTTTTATATTTTCATTTAACATTCTCAAAAGCAGTAATTGATTGTCTAATTTAAAGCAGATTTAAGAATGCACACGATATTGTATGTTACTGGCTTACTTTTTTATATAAATTCATCGCGGACTCTCGTCAGTTTCGAAACTGTCAAGAGTGCCGGTGATATCTCAGTTGACGCAGCAATTCGATGTTTGAATTAATTGATGCAGCAGCAATACCACTGTTTTAAGTTATCACTGATACGTTTTCCGCTGTCGTAAATAAAGCCTTTTTTACTTGATACGTGTGGGGGAGGTGACACATTTGAGTGTGAAAAGTACAAATTATTATATAATCATATTAATTAATAAATGTAAGGAAAGGTAAATAACGATACTTCACTTCGTCCATTAACGGAAAAAACTACACTCAACACAAGAAAAAAATATAGTCTTTTGAACAGTGTAATATAGATTTATAACATTATTGTATAAAGCTATTTAATGTATAGTTAAAAAAACATATTCATAAGGAAAAATATATGGAGAAAATTAGCATGTTAAGTAATTTCAAAATCACAATTTGGGTTATTTCCATAAAGGTTTTTATTATCACTTTGCAATATTGCAAAAACATTTAATTTGTATAAGCCGGCCCGAAGAAGATAGCAATTATTTTATGTACAGTTAGAGATTAGTAGCGACCTATCCGTTAGGTATATATATGGAACTTTAATTTTTAGTTTTGTTTAATTGTTTTATATTTTTTTTTTCACAGAGCACATTTTCTCACTCTCATTTGCTACGGGGAAAGCATCAGAGTGCTGAAAATTTGTGCCCTATTTATTATCGTTAAACCATTATTGTTACCGTATCGGTACCGAAACTGATCTGCGAGGGGTCCCGGAGACGGGTGCAGACTCTAGTTTAGTACCGACACCGTAACGAATCCCTTAATGTTAGTTTTATAATGACTGCTGTAGCGAAAGTACTCATTATAACTGATAATTGTGATCATGATATAATTTTTAAGTGTATCTTCTGTATATTTTGTACATATTGCAAATACTATTGTATGTTTACCTATGTGTGTAATGTACCTCTACCTACCACTACTATTAAAATATTATTATTACCTAAAAAATTAAAAAATGTGGTTTCATTTCTGACAATATATTGAAACATTCCTATTTGGCGTCTAGTTGTGTGTACTACTACGAACCAGTTTCTTAAAAATAACTGGAAAAGGGATGTAACTCAACTTAGTTTAAAAACTATCCATTTGACATAGAAGTAATTTCAAAGTGAAATTGTTTAAAATGCACGTATTTCTTATAAACAGTCTTTCAGGATAGAAGAGAATAAATATTGTAACAAAAAATGGAATTATCTTTTAAACCGCAAAAAAGAAGTTAGATTATTAAAAAAAAATTTTTGTAAACCTGGTGCAGGAGCTGTTAAGTAATCTAGCAAATTGAATTGGGCGAGGAGGCAGGTCAACATTTCACGGACTGGATGAATTATATGTTCGGGGGCTTAGAAAACTTCTACACTGGATATGAATGGTGAACCTCCATGTTGTCAAGCGCAGACTGTGGCAGCTGATTAGCGAGACTCCTTTCAAAGGCTGAGATGGAAAAATAGCGAGCTTACTTTGTTTCTGTCTCATTCCTAATACATATTTGAAGAATCGAGATGTTGCAAAAAAGTTTTAGCAAAAATGAAACAGGTAAATAGTGTTTAAATATATCGCGATAGCAAATAATTGTAATTTTCGTATCAAATTGCTGCAATTCAACACTATTGTTATCATGGTGCATCAAACGGGAAGTGGTTTTTGGTCGACCAGGAAATGCGGTATATGGAAAAATATAAAAAATCAAATAACTGACCACATTTTACATCCTTTGGTTGTCCTCTGTAGAAAATTACACAAAACTGTTATTAAATTTTTACTCGAAGCAAACATTTCAGTTGTTAATTTGACCTTATGAATTACTACGTGAAATAAGTGGCTGGTTTTAATATTCCTCTGATATTAAAAATAAACAATTTGTGCTGAAAATATTATTTTGTTCTGTGAAGTGGAAACATGTGCTTTTCTTGATATTGATAATACAGTAATAATATGACAATTGATAATACAGTAATAATGAGTGATTAAAATACTATAAAAAAAAAATAATACTCAAAATCTTAAACTAAAATATATTTTTTGTTACAATATTTTTGATCCAGCTGGGATATTAGCATATAATTTCTATAACACTAACCTTAAAGAGCCAATATGGAAAAGAAATCTCATCCATCTCCTACACTGTCCTTTTTACATTCCCACCATTCCTCAAAATCTTCCACTGGAGAGAGTCCTAAATCTCCACTTACGCCATCCAGCGGAAGTCCAAAATCCCCTTTGTCTCCGTGCGAAGGCAGTCCGAAGTCTCCTTCGTCCAAGTTGTTGCGGTTTCGACTGCAGCGAATGTTCAGTGTTGGTAAAAATGAGAGAGCAGTCGCCAGTCAGCCGAGCAGCCCTAAATCTCCTCTAAAGCTGTGTCCTTCATCTGCACTGTCTGGAAGTCTAGAGTCCTTGACAATCAACAATAGACCCAAGTAAGTTTTTCAGAAAGTTAAGATATAAGTGCCATAGATCAGTGTTCTCCAACCAGTGGTCTGCGGCCCAGTGCCAGGCCGCAGAGACTTTCCACCGGGCCGCGAACAGTATGCCAAATTTCAAGAAATTCGCCATTCAAAAATACTAAATACAAGATATTTTTGTCTGCACGTTTACTTGTATTTTTAGTTATTGTTAAATAATAATAACTGGTAGGATGATGCGATACAGTGGTTGCTGGTTTTCTTAGAATCGAGAGTCATAAATCTTCTCAGGTACACTCAGGGAGAACTGAAATATTTACTCTTGGATAGTGAACCCAGATGCAAAACCCTACCTAAATATATTTCCAAGAATTTCATATGTATATTTGTTAGTTATAGTTATGTCTACCGGCCTAGCAAAAGGGTGGGAGGGGGAGGGGGCGGTTCACTCCGGGCGTCATTTTCGAAAATGAATAGAAAATTTCGATGGTAAAAAATAAATATTTTTTTATATGTACATAATCAATGCTAGTTAAATTCTATTCATCATGCTTTCTTCCGCCTAATTTGTGAAACGCTGTCAAAATATACTTTTGTATGGGCGGCATTTTTGAAAATGGGTAGAAAATTACGTAGGCAATAAACAAACAAAAATTGCTATGCTTTATGATTCACTGACAAAATATATTTCCTTTCTGAAAGATCTAAGGATAATCATGAAGCCTCAATGACGAGGGAAAGGAGAAATTGTTGTCTGGTGAACAATAGCAAGATGCTGAATTATCATTCGAAGCTGAATTGAAGAGAGCAATTTTCTTCAGCTTCATAATTTGCTGAGAAATATGGTTTTCTTACTCCATCAAATCTTTTGAGTGAAAGTTACAAGTGTCGGTTATATTCAGATCATAATGATTTTGATTAGAAAGAATTCAAAATCATGTTGCTATTTAACATAATGAAATAGATGTGTGGAAGGGTGGCGAAGATTGAACTTTTGTAATTTATTCAAAAATATAATTTTGGAGACTCAGTCACAACTATTGAAATGCTTTTAGTTTTTTTTTTCTAGCGATTGTGTTGCTAGCTGTGAAATGTGTTTTTCGAAAATGAAATTAGTAAAAAAACTATTTGATATCAACAGTGAGTCATTTGTGATTAAAAAAATTGTAATATTTTCAATACCACACTAACTGGCAGATAAAATAGATTTTGATAATTTTTCTAACAATTTTGTTAAGAGCAAAGCAAGAAAAATATTTTTTTTTAAATGTTATGTTACTAAAATCTACTGAATGTCTTTTTCTAAATTGATTCACAATTCTAATTCTTTTTTATTTACAAAATATACCTATGTTTATAAATAATTTTATATTTCCATATTAATAATAAATATAATATTTATTGAAATGACTTAAAGATTTTGTGACATAATTGAAAAAAAAACCTGAAGGCTCTACAAATTTAATATTAATTATAACGTCTGTAAATGACGGGATTGTAAAAATATAGTACATATTTTTCAAGAAATTGTATTTCTGTATGATTTTGTTGCCTGCGGCGCAATTTTCCACACCATCATGATTTATGGTTAAATAAAAAAATAGTAGGTGATTTAAAAAATAACCTTAAACCAACACTATTTTAAATGTAAAATCATCATTTTTGGAGATAAACTATTAGTATTAAACATAAATTTTGTCAAGAAATTATACTTATTCATAAAAATTTTCTGCCTGCGGTGCAATCTTTTCCATTGCATTGGTTAAAAAAATTGGCAAAAGGAGGGGAGCGGCAGAAACCCTAGCTACGTTACTGGCCATGTCCATCTGTCATAATATAAGATCAACAAAATATAACATAAAAAACCATTTTTATATCAGTATTAGTGTAAAAAGGTGTCCGCAGGTGTAACAAGGTTGGGGAACACTGGCATAGATAATAGAAACAACATGCAAATTGCGTCATATTTTTCATGCCTAAAGTGCAGTAAAATGACTTAATAGCGATACCTAAGCGTTGAAAAGCTTAATAATGGTCAGGAAAAGTAATCGGTATTCTCCGTTTTGTCCTTTTTATCTTAAGTTTGATCTCGATTCCATTGTCAACATTTCTTCATTCAGAATTCGGAATATAGGATTGTTTGTATTGCAATTTAACCATTCGCTGACCTTTAAGCCTTTTAGCCCAGGAGCAAAATTTGATTTATCACATGAAAAACGATAACACAGATTTAAAAACATTAACACAGACCTGTAAGGTTTATAAGTACAGTCTCGGTAAGCAGAGACAGCAGCTCTCAGGGCTAAACAAATTATTCAATATCAGAGAACGTTCATGATCGACATCACATGATTTGGTTTTTTTTTTAATCCCTTATGTCATAAAACCTTATAAATCTCTTTATATAACTCGAAATTTAATAAAATCCTCACAAAAAAATTTATATATTTTATTGGAAAATGGTAACACAATTTTTTATCACCCTAAACCCCTCATCACAACTCATCTCATTATAATAGACTACCAGGAGGACATCTTAGTGAGTGATTTCATATAATATGGATAGCCCATTAGTGCATATTGGAATCTGTTCTATTGATTCCATGGCATCCACTTTAGCATTTTTATTTAACAAATCAATTAGATTTGAGATGCTACATAATATTTTATGTTCTTCTAAGAACTTCTGGCAGTTTCTGGGCTATTTTGCAACATTCCCGTAACTTGATTCTTTGACATTCACTTGATTTCTGGCTCTTCTGTGACAAATGGCAGTTAAACCATTTTCTTAGGTTTTGACATGAGTCTTGTTTGTAACTCGAAAATTCCAAGTTGGAAAGTGACAGATAGTAGGATGAATATTAATAGTTTAAAAAAAATCCACATACAAATATTTATGTGATTAATGTTTCTGATTAAATGTAATATTTATTGTGAATAAGATTGCATTTTTTATTGTTGTGTTAGAAAGTTCTTGGTTTATAAAATATTTTTGTTTGCAATAATTCAGTTACATTGTTATTCCAAAATAACGAAATTTTGAATGAGAAAATTAGTTCTTAATCTTTTAATTTTTTCTTTCTTCATTACATTTGTGGTATATAGTCATATTTACACTGTCCAATATTGTGTTGTATGAATAGGTTCAACAATATTGTTTTGGATATCAACGTATTTCACATGGAAGCAAATGAGTCACATGAAGTAGAAGATAATTGAGGAGCAAACATTCATAACGTGAATTGTCACAAATTTAAAAAAAAAATAGTTAAATACCAGGTACGATAGTCCACAGTGAAATCTATAGGACGAAACCACTGTTTTTGTTAAAAGAATATTTTTCCCTACATAAAAATAATCTTAAAGCTGACTTATTTAAGCAAAACATGATTTCTCCAGCATTGAAAAACCATCAAAACGAATAGAGAGACTGCCTTTACACCATTTGATATCATACGAAAGATGATGTTATTAGATTATTAAAAATAATGTTTGACGACTGGTAGAATCTTGAAGATGAAAGACTCATATGGTGAAACAATATATTTTTAGATGCACAATCTGCTAGTGTAGAAGAACAAAATATTATTTGTGACCGTGAGGCAGAACCTTATTCCTCTTAACAATATGCACATAATTATTATACTATTACATTTTTAATCAGATGACTTTTTCGAATTTTTTTTTTGTCTATCGATGTGTCATGTCAGATAACATTCAAACCAAATTTCAAACACAAAAATCAATAATAACCAATAGTTTTAGATTATATACAATACAAGGATCATAATTCTTTCCATAAACTAAATATTATGATAAAGTTTATTTTAAGCATGTACGCTAGGTCAAAGGTTCTTAAAATGGGGTCCGCGTTATTGTCATAATTTAAATAGAGATTTTTGTAACTTTTATTTTTGTCCCGATGGGCAAATTTCGCCTCGAATGTGCCTTTTACACCAAATGTCTTTACCTGCCAAGGGATTTCAAGTGGAGAGTGACCGTCCTAAATACAAATTCATTGTTTTAGGTAATAGACAAGAGATGTTTTGAAGAATTTTACGAAATAATTTACTCTCCACATTCAGTCTGCTGGAATCATTCGGAAAACAAACTTATTTCCATATTAATAATAAATATAAAATTTATTTAAATGACTTACACATTTTTTGACGTATTTAAAAAACAAAACTGCGGAACTCTACAAATTTAATATTAAATATAACATTTGTAAATGACAGGATTCTAAAAATATAATACATAGTTTTCAAGACATTATATTTTTACATAAAAAATTTTTGTCTGCGGTGCAATCTCTCATGCCGTAGTGTTAATTAAAAAGGAGTACGTAATTTAAAAAATAGCCTTAACCCAACACTATTGTTAATATAAAATCATTAATATTACAGTAAAAATTTGTCAGGATTGTAAAAATATAGCATGTTTTTCAAAAAATTATATTTATTCTTCATAAAAATTTTCTGGCGCAATGTTTTGCGTCGTGGTGTCAAACAATTTTGCGGAAAAGTTGGGGGGGGGGGACAAACCCAAGCTACCCCGCTGAACCCATGAGCCTATAACCTATTGAACTAGAAATTAAGTCTCAAAAACTACATAAATGCTTAGAGTTTGGATGGGGTCCGCAAAAAAAAATTTGGTTCAAGACAGGGTCCGCGGACTACATAAGATTAAGAACCTCTGGGCTAGGTTATTAAGCAAAATGTTTTTCATCATTTCTCAAGTTCTGTTATCTGTGTGACAAATCACGTTTTGAACGTCCTCAATTAATGTTTTCACGTTTTTGAAAAAGTAACTAAACTCGCTGAATTCTACTCTGAATGACAATTTAAAATTTTATTGAAATATACCTCACTTTCAATATTTTATGTGCTACTGATATATTTATGCATTAAGAGTTATGAAATGTTATTGATTTAAAGGAGCGCTGTGGAGCCAAAGTCTTCAGGCTTAGTGAGATCATTGTCACCATTTTCAATAAGAGCTTCAGTGAGGTAAGTAATAAGAAAATATATGACTAATAATGTTGACACTTCGACTACAAAATCACTGTGTTTTCTTTTTTAATTCAATAATAAGGATGTGTTTCTATAAAATCTTTTAGGATGATTTAAAGGTATGCTATACAAAATTATGTCTACATTCTTTCTCACTAGCAGTAAGGGTGTGATTTTATTTATAGATATTTAAAAATGAAGTCGGTGCAGATAAAATTTCAAGGTCAGATTCATAAAATAAAAAAGTGAAGTTTTCGTTGTAATGTAGAAAAGACGTGTACTATATTATCAATGTTGGTCAAATCCATTGCAAATGCAAAATAACATAATTTCGTTCAACACCGACATTACTTAACTAACAAGCGTATTGCTGTAAAAAATATACATCATTTTATCTATAGATTTCATGTAGTAAGCCATCATTGATCTGCACTGATATTTTGTTTTTTTGGTAAGTATTTAATTTGAATATTAAGATGTGGTTATGTGTATTAGATCAGTAAATTACAAATAAACGTTCACTTGAAAATGCCCTTTAGCTAACCGAAAATGTTTTAAAAAAAAATGTGGAATAAGTAAATTAGGTATATAGTGTTGTACATCATAATTCAGTGTTTTTTTTTTGTTTTTCTCTCTTCTCGTCTGCACTGAGTGCATGATTAAATAAAACTTTGGGAAACACTGAATTTTACCGTGGTCTTTTATTTATTTTTTTAATAATATGATAATTTTACATTACAAAATGTTTTGTTTGTATATACAATAATTATATTTTTGGAGTTTCATTATTTTTTGTTTGTTGATGCCTTCCAAAATGCTGCATTCGATTGGAATAATAATATGAAATGTGGGCAAAATTAGTTCACGGTCGACAACATAGGTACTCGACAACGATTTTTAAGTTGATAGCTTGTTACTGATTAACTAAGTTACAGCGTTCACCGCTATTTATTACCTAAGTATTGTGAAAAACATAATGAACTTTTTGTACAATGCAATTATGCGAGGGTGTATGGCTGCTGCCAGTATCTAATACACGAGATAGTTTTTCGGGATTTCATAAATATGTCTAATGATCGAAGCTTTCTGATTTCGGAATAAAAGTAAAGAGGAAGATTTCATTATATGTGTATACGTATTTAAGTAAAATAAATTATGGTGTTTTTTTTGTATTCATTTCGTACGCACTTTTCAGTAACATCAACAAAGCTATCGTTGATAAATTATGTTGGTGCAAATCAAATGTGACCATCTCCAAAAAAAATAAATATTAAAAAAAATATGTTTTTGTTGCAATAAGTTTACAATAGCATTTTTTATACTCGCCTTTCTCGTCACGAGAAAATATCAAAATGGGTCAAGTATCAATATCAAAATTGATCATTGAAACTTATCAGAGACCACACGTAGAGTGTAAGTTTCATCAATAATATGTTAAATTTTATTCGTAATCATGGTCACGCTTGACCTCCACCGATATAAAAATAAATAGAATTAGTTATGTAATACTACTCATGTTTTAAGGTAATTTGATATTGTTAATAATAATTTATTGAATTACAAATATTTTCAGTAGTTATTTATTTAGAGGTTTTTTACGGTAAAATTGATTGTAATATTACTTTGGGGCCGTCCATATATGACGTCACGCTCTAGGAATGGGGGGGGGGCTGATATAATGTAGATATAGTGACGATTGGTGATTTTTGGATACATGTGTGAAGAATTGTGACGTGGGGATATGGTTAAAAATAGTCAAAATCGTGTGACGTCATATATAATGAAATAATTCAGTACTGTTGAAGCTGGAAAAATACTGACTTCTGTCAAAATTGAAAGTACACATATATTTTTGATATTTCTTCTTATATTTTGCAAACGCCACAGTTATCAGCTGATTATAAGTATGTTCTACGCATGCGTCCTCTATTGATTTTACTCCTTTTTCTCTCTGGGTTACGAAGATCAAAGTTTTTCCTTTCATTCAAAGCGTGGCAAGAGAAGAGACAAAATAAGGTATTGTAATGAAACGGAAATTATCATTTCGAGCGATCGGTCCATGTTTATTTTGAATTATATAACCGAAGTCGCGAATCGAACCTAATTATTTTAGTTCGGATTAGAAAGAAACAGCTGCTGTGATAGAGCGTTCTTTATGGCAATAAAAGAAAGAGACCAAAAACTAGGTCAAACACGTAACGGTCGTAACATTGTGTGAATATGATTCGTATTATCCGTCTCAGTCATACGTATGATATAATGGTGACGTAAACTTTGGACGTTCGTCGATTTCTTCTGTAACTGGCGCTGCGCACAGCGTCAGGGCTGCCCTCGCGACTCCGACTAAATAAGTTCATTATTCAGTCACATTTGGGAAGTGCGGCACGCTACGCCCGGAAAACTCTAGGAAATCAAGAACATAAACACAGAAGGTTAATTCTGTTGCAGCATAGAACTGTCAACCTTTCAAACGGATTTATATATCATTATATTGATAACCTGGCTGAAGACGAATCAATTTTGACAATCAACAGTATACTTGGTCGAAATATATTGGATTGAACAAATACCCTTGGATCTGACGAAAAAAAGGGAGTAAATCAAAAAGAAAATACACCCGAAAATTCCCAGAAAATCAATCTCATCGAAGCTATACGCACAAGTAAGTTATATTTTTTGTTTATCTTACTACCTAAGACTGCTTTCAACGACGAACACTTTTAATCAATAACAGTTTCCCCGCTTTTCGGCTAATTTGTTTGTTTGTTTTTATTTATTTATTTATCTTAATGTGTTAAAACAGTTATTACAAATGATGTAAGTTTATATTGTACTGTTTTCAATTATGATATTCTTACAATGCATTCTTTCGTTTTTAATTCAATTGTCATAAACATAATTATTGCTTTTACATATGAAATCAGGATTCGATATAAAATTAATACTGTCGAATGACATCGGAAAATGCACAATGAAAGTAAATTTTACAACCTATATTATATTATAATTTAAGACATCGACTGAGGGTGCTTGATGGAATTTCAATATTAAATTTGGATTATTGAGATTTTGTACACTTCCATGTATTTTGTCACTAACGACCCGGGTTTCGCCTTTCGGCATCTTCAGGCATTCGAGCACACGAATGGACTCGAACTGAGAGACAGTAAACAGTGTCTAACGCTTATATAGAAGATACAAATGCGACAAATATCATTTACGAGGCAATACATTATACGTCTGAGAGCCACACCGATACCTGAGCTAAAATTTCGGAAATCGCCCTAATCCTTATTTTGTAAACACCATATTACCAGAGTGGCGAATTGCCGAGGCGAATTACCGCTTTCAACTTCTTTTAGAAATACCAGTGATTTTACAATTATAATAGTATTGTGGGTTTTGACGGGATGTAATTCGACGAATGGGTAAATATATACAATCATTCCACATTTAGTGAAATCTGTTATCACTAAATGTGGAATGATTGTATATATTTACCCATTCGTCGAATTACATCCCGTCAAAACCCACAATACTATTATAATTGTAAAATCACTGGTATTTCTAAAAGAAGTTGAAAAGCGGCAATTCGCCTTCGGCAATCGCCACTCTGGTAATATGGTGTTTACAAAATAAGGATTAGGGCGATTTCCTAAATTTTAGCTCAGGTATCGGTGTGGCTCTCAGACGTATAATGTATTGCCTCGTAAATGATATTTGTCGCATTTGTATCTTCTATATAAGCGTTAGACACTGTTTACTGTCTCTCAGTTCGAGTCTATTCGTGTGCTCGAATGCCTGAAGATGCCGAAAGGCGAAACCCGGGTCGTTAGTGACAAAATACATGGAAGTGTACAAAATCTCAATTATCCAAATCTATATTATATTAATTTAGTATTTGAATCAACGATTCCAGCTGTGTTCTGAAATGTGAGAAATGGGGTAAAATTAAAATCTTTCGAATATCATAATATATGTTTCAATTGTCCACATTATTAACATTTAAAAAGTTAATAAACCGTAAGATTACAATACTATTAAAATGCAAGGAGCAACAATGATTAGGAAGATCTTTTTTGTGATTCCAGTAAATTCAATAAGATTGTGTTGCTCTGTTGTGCAGGAAATCGTTTTCGGATTATGCAGCTCTTTTGTTTTCGTTCAAGACCGAAATAAATGGCTTCACGTTGACAAATTAATCTTATTTATCACTTCACGAGACAAATGATCATCAAGCAAAAAAGCGAACGCAAGGCAACACGTCTAGACGAACTTTTACTTTGAACCATATATTATGAAAACGAGAATAGTTATCTATTTTAGATTAGACTCCTGATGATATATATAATAATATCCAGTGTCAGCCGGGATTAAGTACACTGAAATATACTAATAATTTAGTATTCCGTGAACGTTATGTATTTATATAAATTATGTTTGACTGTTTACTTTGAAAGATTATTCATTTAAAACGATCAATGACTTTGTTTTTCCGCTTGTTGTGTAATAATTATTGAGCGTTACGAGTTTTCCTTTTTTTTTTGAGAAGCATCACCGGACCAAATGACCACATGTCTATCTCGTAGTTATTGATTCTAATTGTTTCCTTTTCCATTATTCAAATAAAGTATCGATTTCTACGATTATGAACTTTTTACGATTTCTTCAGTTTGAGTATGATTCGATGTACGAAAAATGTGGCACAAATATATCAAACAACTAGAATAACAAAAATATCAATAATAGTTATCAAATACTGCGCATTTGTTTCTTCAGAATATGACTATTGTCGATGCACAAGTATGTTTTACTAAATCAAGGTGAACGATATTATTTATTTTCTGTGTAGATTCGTGTATTTACAGCATGAAATCTAATTATTTATTTTATGTAGTGCCAAGAACTTATAATTGATAAAAACTTCCTAGAGGAATTAAATTGCAAAGTTGTTTTGATATTTTGATGAAAAACCAACGGACTTTATTGAATATACAATGTAACAAGCTTGTGTTTTATCCTATCGGATTTTTTTTCATAAAACGTAAACAGTGACAGTATAATTATTAGAGAATAAAATAACAAAGTATTTAGTTCTAAAAAAATTTTAACATTATGATTTTCGAATACGTGAGAGGACATGATATTGTCTATCTCTTCTAAACAGTATATATAGTTAAGCAAACATAAGTTTAAGTATAGTTCTGACGATGGCGTAAAGCCGAAATAACTATCAACTACCTGATAAAAATTTTGTAGAACTAAATACTTTGTTATTTTATCCTATTATAATGGAGTTCTACGAAGTAAATGCCAATTCAATCAATAGCATAATTATTGTTGAATGTTATGAAGAAATATTTCTTGATGACAGAAAAATAAATAAAAGGATATGGTTTTCATTAAAGGAATGTATCACGGTAATTTTATTGTACGCTTTTCTCTAACACATTTATGAATTTAATATGTATCTTCCTCACGCTCATATTATGTTGATTGTCATGCTATTGACTATTAATATAATATATTAGATTTATTCAGGAAAACTTTGTGCAAGCAAAAAGTTATTTATATAGAACGATTAATATTATTGAATAATATTTTATCCTGTTTTTTACGCGATACATTGGTTCTAGAAATTGATTGGAAAAAAAAACACCTTATTTCTATATAATTTGACACATTATTTCTTTATATTCGTGTAAAAAAATATATTATTTACATTTATTTTCCTTAAAATGAAAATTATATGTAGCAAAATAAGTATGTGGCTTGAACGCGTCTTTAGTTCGTTTCGGCGAAGATTACCGACCGAGAAAACTGCTCAAGTTACGTCATCTTGTTAGGATACGTCGCCAATGACATGTGTTTTGAGAAAGTGAAGACATAAACAAGTCTAGGGTGAAATCATTGTTAATAGTTTATGATTTTTAACAAAGTTATAGAGCGATTTTGTACAGGTTCAGCACTTCTCCTAATAAATTAGAAATAATCGTGTCGAAAAACTTAACGGTGCCAACTTAAAAAAATCGCGTAAAAGTGGAGTCAGGTAAAAAGAGGACTGGGTGTACTTAAATATATATTATCGTACTTACAATATACTAGCGTTGCTATCCATCTTCGTTGGGAATTTGGATTATCATGTTATCTCCCTCGACTCATTACTCTGGAAGGGAAGGACGTAGCGTAAAATAGTAATTTAAAGCTAGTCGAATAAAAAGTTATCTATTTAAATTTTACGTTAAAATAGTCACATTTATCCGGATTTGTCAAAACCAATAAACTATGTAAATTTCTTGGCGCCAGGACTCACCGTTTGAGAGTTTTTGTGAGACTAAAAAATACAGTATTATCTATTTTATAACTAAGAAGGATATGTGATTATTAAATTAAAGACAAATCAAATTAAACATCTCAACTGAGGGTGCTTGATGGAATTTCAATATCAAGTTTAAAAAAATCGTTTAAGCTATTGAGACCGTTTGGAAGTTTTATAATTTAATTACGAAAGTAATATTAGAATGAATTAGTCGCTATTAAAATCACGCAGTATTATGTAATGTTTGTTGATACTTTCACATTTTTCATCATCAAGTATACATCATTTATCAAGTATTTTCAAGTGTGCATTGTATTTTCTGTAACGTGAAATTGGATAGAGATGATTTTCTTGGTAGGTGAATTCGCAAGGTATGAGATGGAGGTATTTGTCTTCCGGTTGATGAAATATGCACGGGTCAGTCAACTACCAACTCCCACGTGAATTTACCTACGTAGGTAACTTTACGGACTCGCGTATTAAAATATGCGTCCGCAACTTAGAAAACCCATCATTATCCATATTCATAATATAATAATTATTGGCTACGTTGATACAAGCGTGCATAATAAAAAATCTTGATTTAATATAGTGAAAGGTAACGGAAAAAAAAAGTTTTTTGCAGTATGATATTCGTATCCAGAATTTATCAAAATATTATATAAAATAATATAACAGACGAAACTTTCAAAGTAAGGTTTTATATTAAGTGTCATTTTTCTTGACTGATTCGGTAGCTGATTAAATTTCAATATAACATTAAAATCTGTGGTTTCCGTGGAAGAATTTTATTTAATTAATTATTGATACGTCAATAATACAATTGTTTTATGATAACCAGTTCAAAGTCATACATGCGTGAAAATCGAGTAATTCAAGATAGAACATTTATTTTTAATCTAAAATATATTAAATACTATACGAATAGTACATATTTCGGGGTTTCAATTTATGAAATCGCAAATTGAAGTTGTACGTCGGAATTTTGTAATATTCGGTGACTACTTTTTCTTTGAACAATTTCTCTAGCTGAGTATTTAGAATCTTTTGACGGCTTATATCTGAATGAATTATTACGGAACCAATCTATCTTTTGTCTATTGTTAAAGATAGATTAAGTCAGGATCCATAAGAGATAATCAAATATTAGTTTGGTAAATATGTCAGAGAATCTATTATCGCAACAATTAGACATCTGGATTCAGAAACACTTTATTATTTTGATGAAATATTTCACACACTCCATTTTAATATTGTGAGTTATCGTAACTCCTCTGATAGTAGAGCTTAGTTAATAAAGAACAACGGCTATTACACACCATTAATTGATAATTAAAACTTCATTTGAGTGGTGCATCAGATTCTTCATAAGGCAGTGTAAAACGGATTTCAAACTGCAACGGGTGGTGTAGGTTACAAAGTTTAGTATCATCGCGCTAACTTTCCTTGAGGTTGCTGGGAAACTCGATTATACTCTAGATATTGATACACCTACCGCTATCGGTTCAGGTTTGAATTATACAATTTTACTCCAAATTAATATTTCTGCTAAAACTTTAGATACATATGTGTTTTGAAAATCGACACCATGTATGTCATTTAACTAGTCTTTGTCCAACTCGTTTGCTGCTCACTGGTCAAACCTTCAACTCTTACGATGATCAGAGAGATGTGGCAATCGCTTTTACGCAATGTTACACACAGCTATTAGCCCATAAAACTGAAAATTTAGTTCGTTTCACTGGTTAACATATTGGACTCTTCCTGAATATTAACATATAGGACACCGACGGCACTGGCTGTTTTACAATATTTAGAAGTAGTGAATTACAATTACGTATTTTTATTTGAATATGATCAATCTTTTGTATATTATGTTCGTTGTATTTTACGGTTACTTTGTGGAAATTCATTTTCAATTTGGTTCTCAAAATATTTTCATCGAGGTTTATAAATAATTTCTATTTTAATAGCTGAAGTCAAATTAAAGAATTCAATAACATTATTAATAACAGTATTATTAAAAAAAATTAACCAAAAACCATGAATTATTATAATTTATAGCTCCATGTAGATGATGTTATAATGCTGTTTGCAATTAGACGTAGTTCATATTTTAAACTATTGAAATACTCATTGCGGTGTCATAAAATAATTAATACGACATCTTTATTTGATTTAAGTAACTTATGACCGTGATTATTGAATACGCCGTTCCTTATCTAGCCACATGTAACATTTAAGGGTCAGTGAAGAGTTGTTGGTATTCAATTAATCTTAGTGTGCACCAATTCTGTTTCTGTGTCAAATGACGAGCTTCTTTGAACGGGCCATTTAACCCAGTTTTGCGACAATGTCAGCGCAGATTGCATAATAACTTACTTGCACACTCTGCATCGGGTTAGCTGGTAGCTGGAAATATTTCAACAATGAAATCACCAATACGTCTTCCTTCTAAAATATTAGTATTTGTTTATTTTATTTTTATTAATTTATATGAAATGTTTTATTGAGGTATTGATATTAGTATATATAGTTGTTTTTCAATTGTTTAACAATTGAATTACCATTAGGGATTCCAAATTACAATCGAACATTGGATATTCAAATATAATCGGTTATTTTTTGATATTCGAATATTTGATAAATTATTCGTTAATATTTCCGACCAGAGCTATAAATTTTATGCAAATATATCATTTGGCGTCATGATCCATTGCTTTCTTTTTTGTAGATTTGCCAATTTTTCAAATGATCTTCGTTTTACAGGATAAGACATATTGGAAAACAATTGGGTCATAATTTTCCCAACCAAGTCTAGACCTTTCCACGAGTCTTTTTATAGCGGTGAGGCTGCACTTTGTACCCTAAAAATATGAAACTAACTAAGCGGAATTTACTTTAATCGATATTGATGTATTTATAAAGAAATATATTATTTAACACGCATAGTGTTGTATTCGGCAATGTAGTATGTTTATTTGGTTAGGATCTCGTAGATCTGGAAATAAAGAGACACAACAATAGTTACAAAATAATTGAGACGCTACAACTTGTATACATTGCGTTATCAATCAAATCCCATATACGTTTTAACTACAATTTATGATTACACAAATTGACCATGCCATATTTAAAATGGCAGCTCAGAAATAGGCCACGAGATGACCTTAATAGGTATAATAAATTACGTTCTATTACGATCGGTAACAACCTTATATAATGAAATTAAAATCGCTAGTATTTATTTATGTTATGATTATCATATTTATTTTTCATTTCAGTCGAAATAAGACATGTATATATGGTTATATATTAACGCCTATGGTTATCATTATCATTATTAGTTTCGTAAGCGAGGAATAAAAAGGAAAATTCTAAGCGGCAATATATATGTTTATATGGACAGTATAAAAAATTCAAATCTTATAACGAAACACAAAAGTCCGCCTTTACAAAAACCTCATAAGGCCAGTTCTGAGGTATGGGTTAGAGGCCTGGTCGCTCGGCTCTAAGGACTCTCAGAAGAAGTGTTTGACCGAAAGATCTTCGGCCCTGTCTGCGAGGATGGCAATTGGCGACGTTGACACAACCGAGAGCTTAATAACCTCTATGGTGAGCCAGACATTGTTAAATTTTTTAAAACACAACGCCTGCGTTGGACCGGACTTATATATTTGATGAGTGGAAATCCACTAAGGCCTCACATTTTCTACCCCCTAGGGAAGACATTGGTAGACCGCGATTTCACTGGATATACGGATGGCACAAGACCTACGAGTGCTGCGATCAGCGATTGGCATAGGTAGGCGGGGTATCGAGCGGATTGGATAAGAAAAATTCAGGCGATTAAGGTTTACCGTAGCGCCGACACAGAAGACGTTACTTTTTTGACACTTTCTGAAGAAAGAAGAAAAGTCTCTGGGGATGTATTGACTTTATGTCCAATTTATCAAGCGGTTCTATTCTACAATCCTTTACGCCTACTGTGTTGTTTCGCTGTACATTGACTGAATCTTCATTGTGTAATCATAAATGTAACAGAATTCGCCATTTTTATTCAATATTAATTACGAGGATTCTAATAGTAATTTAATTGATTAGGATCGGAACAAAAATAACGATTTACCGTTGTTCTATTAACTCCTATCTCCTATCAGTTATTTACAACTGATTTTCTTTTAGTACGGTTTTAAAATAGCACGAAGTAAGAAAACGTGTCATTTTACGGGGCTGACTATATTGCAATCTGCAAGGTTATATTATAAAATAAAACATTTTTATCTTCAGGCAGTAACGCGGAATAATGATATTAAGTTATTTTAATTTAATGTTTTGTTTGCGTATATTTTATGAAACTATTTTAAAGCAGTTAAATATTAAATTTGTATTATGTTCTTTAAAGTTATGGACCCTATCTCTCATTTGTGTCGTTTTTTACGCGGTATTTTTTGCAATATGGTCCCTGAAAGACATCGGGTGTCGTGGAAAAATTGCGGCAGAAAACTGGGACGGATTTCAAACTGAATTATTTGAAAGTGTACTCTTTCTCGTATTTCTGTTTTCATTATTCTGGTTCAAATGCCATTTCCCTTGAATACTGATCGCACGTATTGCAACAAATATGGCGTTATCTATCACTTTTATCAGTAATGCCCTTTCCGTTGCTGTATTGTGACACTTTATCGATGTGTGCTAGCTAGCGTTTTGTTGTGGCCCCAATTTTGTTCCCGCTCTCGACTCTTTCGCAACTATGTACGAGTCGTCATAAATGTATTCTTTGTGTGTTTACCAGACTAAAAATTTTTCAAACTAAAAAAAAACGTTGATTTCAAACAATATTTGACATTAACGGTAATGTCAAATATTTTTTTTTAATATTTAATTTTACATATATAATATTAAAGGCTTATTAAGATTTTTGAAATAGTGTCTTAATATGGTGGGGAACTTTATATGTACAAGGTTTATGATTGTAATGTTAATTTTTATTTTTTTTCATTTTTGCTATTGACGTACGGTGAGGATGGATGGGAGGGAATTTTAGACATCAAAGAAATCCATAAATTGATTAAAAAATCAACTAATGAAACTGTTCGTTACTGTTATTCTGACACGTGAATACCGCAACGAAGCCTACGACATTGACCACTTGACAATGGACCCGACAAATGGACTGACAATGTTAGTTATAAATGTCTTTTTCTGTTTAGTATCATGGTTATAAACTCCCAACACAAAGTACACAAATGCTACTGTGAAATGATAAAACTTCGAGTACAGATGAGATTTCAAATGTCATTTTAAGATAAACAAAATGTCTAGAGCAAAAAGAAAATGAAATATATAGAATATTCATACTTTCATCTTAACTGAGACACATGAAAAGTATGCACCCATTTCGTTTCCATATTAAATAACGTAGACTATATTGTAATGCAATGATTTTTTTATGGTTATAATTCACTTACTTCATTTCCGTTTGTTTTGCACATTTTTATAAATATTGGTCTCTTTTACCTTTTATAGTGTGACAAATTTCATAATCTTCCATTTTCGCGTTTGATTTTTGAAGAATTAATATTTTTTTAACCAAAAAAATCAATAAAATACAACCAAAAGATGAGAATTGACAAGTTTTGTGAATCAAACGTGTATTATGCGGCCATTTTATATTTTTTAAATTCAAGGCCTGTGATTAGCTTGTCAGTCCTAGTTAGTTTGAAACAATGGAACAAACTTTTAAAAAAACTATGGCTGATTTTGACACTCAGGCAATTTCATAAGTCGATTTAATGAAGGTTCTGAACGATTTTGATTAATTTTTTTTTGAGAATAGTAGTTATAGGTGCAAAGAATTTAATGTCATACCAACTAAAAAATGTTAAAAAGTGCCTTTGGCTAACTTTGATACTGGGCGCCTCATTTATTGCTAACTGAAAGTTTTCCTCCAATGTTAATAATAGGTTCATGTATTTCTCTTTAATTTCCATCTCTGCCGTTTTCTTTAGAAATAATACAAATCTCATTCCCATTCTTGTCCTATGAATAATCGTGCTTAAATATTATATCAATGATTTATTTATTTATCAAATATATCATTAATTGTTTTAGGATCAACAAGATAATTAGCAATATCCGAATACGTCTTTCTTCTTTCCTTTACTCGTATTATTAGATGTTCTCTAAATTTATTTGCGAAAATTTTATTCATTTTGGACATTTATTACTGAAAATAAATTAATTCTAGGATACCAAATCCACAATACGCAATGTGCATCGATTTTAATGCAATATTAAGAAATGATATGCCTGCATATGTGTTTCATTCGCGATAGAATAATTTCCGATATTAACCGGTAAATTTTCTAATTTATTTTTTACCGATTTACAGGTAAACCGGCAATGCAATCCCTTGTATGTCATTATATCATGCTCTTGTGTCAAATTTATGAGACAACAATTGAAGTTGGCCGAATTTTACCTACCAATTCCACGAATATATCGGAAAATATTCACAAAAGTTACAGCAATTTCCATTTAGTAAATAGAATAAACCACAATTTTTCTTGAATAGAATTCATTGATCAAATAATTATATAATTCCTATATAATTGCTTTTCTTAATCACTTGTATTTTTTTGTCAACGATATTATTCGTACACGAGAGGTCTACAGTGAAGTGATGTCACTTCACTATTGGAAGGTTACATCTAGACTTTGAAAGGTATGAAGTATGACATAATCATCGTCTTCAAGACAGTTTCTTATGAAGGTTCTTTTGATGTTTTCTAACTTTCATATTACGAAATACGCAACAAAACAAAACGAACATTTTACATCGCCATTATAAAATATCTATTCATTTTATTGGAATACGCATAACATCATAGTAGTAGACCATTGTATTAAAAAGTAAGTGTTTTTTCAGCACACAGCAAAATGGTTAGAAAACTATACAGAGAAACCCTGATCATCATTTTTCCGCGTTTATCGTTGTTTTTCAGGAGTCCTTAATAAACGTTGAATTGGGGCTTCACTATATATATATCATTGTAATGAAGGTTTACCAATGTGTACCATTAGATTCTAAAATATGTATTAATACATATCGCTAACACATCTTGCAGCCTCATTGGAACAAAATATTTTCAGTGAAATGCAATTGAATAAATTTGTTTCATTCAAGTTTGAATCGTAAAATAACTTCAAAATCATTATATAGAATCTATGTCATTCGGTTTAATTTCGCTAATGCATGTTCAGATTAAATGTAGATAACAAAGCTCTTAGCAAATTAAGTCGATAAATATCAACGGAATTACTGCGAAGTCAAAAAATGAATAAATGGTGGACATTTTTATCTGATTACTTAATGTATATGTTATATTAAATTTGGATTATTGAGATTTTGTACACTTCCATGTATTTTGTCACTAACGACCCGGGTTTTGCCTTTCGGCATCTTCAGGCATTCGAACACATGAATGGACTCGAACTGACAGACAGTAAACAGTGTCTAACGTTTATATAGAAGATACAAATACGACAAATATTATTTACAAGGTAAACTATAATACGTCTGGGAGCCACACTGATACCTGAGTTAACATTTCGAGAATCGCCTTAATCCTTATTTTGTAAACAACACATTCACAGAGTGGCGAATTGCCGCTTTCCAACTACTTTTAGAATTACCAGCGATTTTACAATTATAATAGCATTGTGGGTTTCGACGGGATACAATTCGACGAAAGGGTAAATATATACAATCATTCCACATTTAGTGACATCAGTTAGGTGTTTCAACGTATAGGATACAATAACGGAGAATTAGGAAGGTTCAGCTGCTCATTCAGAATTGGCAAGGAATTTAACTGGGCTCTATTGATTTCCAAAATTTCTTGATAAAATAATTTATGATCAATCTGTTATAGTTTGTCATTTTTTAAGATATCTATTGCTAAACAATGAGACGAGTTTTGTTTGTGAATTGTTTCAATCTCAACGTGACTTTTTCATTTATTAATAGTTGTAAATATAATAGTTCAATCAATTCACAAGATTATGGCCGAATGGAAGACGCAGATGCAGTTAATTGCATTAATTATTATTAATCTCTATGCTCTGCACAAATAGAAGGCAGATAGATAGTGAAGCAAACAGAGTTTAATCGAAATGGCGCCTGCCGCCAACTGTTCCATCTAATTTTGTAATTGGCCATTGGCGCATCATTAATGCGCTCCACCCAGCTTTTAACTATTATTTAATTTTGTACTATTTCTATAATAAGACTTAAGATAGTTGAAAACTGAAATATGATTATTATGTGGTAGCTAATTTTTAAGCAACGTTAAAGTTTAACTGCGAAAAAGCTAATGAAATAATTTAATAAATAATAAATATATAGATAAACGTGCACACGTTAGGTATGCTGATATTGAGTTATGGTTTTCTTTTAGTGGTATTATTGAGGTCCTTGATAAACAAAACTATTTAATAAAACAAAATACTTTTCCTACTTACGTGTAACTACTGGAGGCTTACCATCGACAGTTTAAAGTAGGCAACATTATGAATGAGATGAAAAGTGAAAAATATAATTACATTACCTAAATAATTCAGTGGTCAATAACAATCAAAACGGGACATGTCCACAATGCACTCTTTAGAGATAGGTAAAATTTAATAATTTTCCCGCAGTGATACATCTTTTGTATATGAAATTTATGTTGTTTGGAAATAAGTGTTATGTTTTTCTAATTATATAATGATCATTACGCTAACATCTCATTTATGTCTATATGGGAAATGTTAACTACTAACTGACATTCAGTTATTATATTATTCTCATTAGTTTAAACGTGATTAAAATACACTTAATTATTGATATCGTACCTGAAAAAGTATAAACACCAATTTTCTACTGCGAGTTATAAAGAATTTATTTTTACGGGTTCGCTTCTTTTTAATCAACATATTATAATAATTATATGTTGTCCAGCGGGTAGTCTTCGTGCCATGCGGATTATATTCATGTGCTCAAAAGAGAATAATGTAAAGTTAGTTAGTCTATGTACCGTTATTAGTTAGTATGCAAAACTGCCGCACCAACAGTAAAACTATATTAACATTATTGCAATGTTCCTTTAACCTTATTGTTGCAGCGGGTTTAGTTTTAACGTAATAATTTATTATTAAACCATTTGGTTTAATTATTAAGCAATAATCACATCATATGAATTGTAATAAATAATATGCATTATTCATTTTTATTTGTCACGTTTTTGTAAAGAATTGAAACTATGTACGTCAAAATCTATGACAAAAATACGAAATCGTTCATTTGCTGGATGATTTATATTAAGTTTTGTTTAGAGTACACATTAAAATAGTTATGCTACAATAATTTATTTTTAATCACTAGAGCCGTCTCTCTAAATTGATTGAGTGAAATCAACTATGATCATTGATCATATTTTACAGTATATATATTACGTAACCAATTTATTTTCATTGAATATGTAATTTTATTCCACCTTTGATTTCTAATAATTATAGTCGGATGTTGGAACAGTTAAAATAAGTCTTGAACTCATTGATATGCATTTGTCAAATAATCGATTTCTATTAGGAAAGTAAGTATCCGAAGACTTAAAAAAAAAGAGGTGAGTTATTTAAGATTGATTACTGAACTAAATCCATAAATTATTTATATTATAATAGTTAGTATCTTTTACAATATACCTATATCGTACAACAAAAATAAGATGAATAATCTTAGTAAATGACAAGACAAAGAGAGGTGTAGATGACCCTTGGTCGTTAATCCGAAACGTGCCATCGTCGTCTGGAATAGTCCAAGATGTCAGTATTAATAGTTGTCACAATGCTAGTCTTCAAATCTCAATTCTGGTAAATTTTCACGCAAGGCACGTTCTGAGATCACTACACTTCTGACATCCTAAATATTTATTTCGTGTTGAATTTAATGGTATACTGTTATATGATGACACTTTGGGTAGCATTTTGAACATCCCATTACAGTATTGGTGATTTCGGTATTCAATTTTAAATTATTTGTTATACAAAGTAGGACGAAGTAAAACATTGCAGTTGTTGCTAATACGCATCTCGGATAATTCTATTAAATGACGCACGCGTTATAAATAAAAATGTGCAGATAACCCGAATAAAATATTTAAAATTAAAACAGGTTTATAAAACAAAACACTTCATCGTTAAATATTTGTAGCAATACATGACGCTGCAGATTTACGAAACGTTATACTTTAAGAGTTTTGTTTTGTGTCAGAGTATTATGTCGAGTCAGACGAGGCAAAATTGACAAATAATATTTATTCATCAAACTTTATTACTATCATCAAATTTATAATAATTATAAAATAAAAGATTCGATAAATGACACTTATTTCAAGTCGTCAAATGACACTGCAGACTTACGAAACGTGATACATATTCCTAAATGCAAATATAAATAAATATGTAAAAGAAAAGATTCTGCAAACGTCATATTTATCAAATGCGATATTTGAAAACACGAATATGGCAACTGAGACAGAATACAGATAGCGACGAGGACACGAATGAAGAATAAAGAAAGGGACCATCATTCTGTCGCCACCCGTCGAATCGGAGACATCTCCCCTGAACAGCATGATCGTCATCATAATCATCGTCATTCTATACCTACGGTTTAATCGTGTCACGCATTGGAAATGTATTCCTAAATATCTATGGAAAATGCATTGACCAACCAGACAGCTCTAGCAAACTGTTGTTAAAGTTGTTGTTGACTCAAAAATTTTAGATAATATCGATATATTATATAAGTCAAAAAATAACATTGATTACAGATCGATGACGTAAAAAAGTATTCGATAAATATTTCTCGATTCCAACCTTTTTATATGTTTAAAGTAAATGACGTTTGTTAAGACGCAAAGTTAAGAGTCACCGAAAATGTATGAATCATTCCATTTTTTCTTAATCTAACCTTCATTTAAGTATGCATATCGTGATCGTGATCGTGATCGTGATAATAGATAATATGAATCCAAATTTAGTTAGCTGGAACACGTGCATCGCATTTCTTCTTAAAAACCATAATAACTAGTTCTCGCGAGAAGAACTATTTTGGTATTTGGAGATATACAATAATTATAAATATATGAAATAAACCAAAATCTGGGGCTCGTATTTACTGCAAATATACTGCGGTCGTTCTGGCGAAATTATTATTTCAGAAATACTCATTTTTACTGTCTCGATTTGAATATTTGTGTGGCAATCACATAAAATTAATAATGTATTCTTCAAATTCCTTTATCATGTTGAACAATGAATACATGTAAATCTAGATATAATTTAAGACATCGACTGACGGTGCTTGATGGAATTGCAATATCAAATTTGAATTCTTGAGATTTTGTACACTTCCATGTATTTTGACACTAACGACCCGGGTTTCGCATTTCGGCATCTTCAGGCATTCGAGCGTACGAATGCCTGAAGATGTCGAAAGGCGAAACCCGGGTCGTTAGTGACAAAATACATGAAAGTGTAGAAGATCTCAATAATTCAAATTTGAAATCTAGATATATTTAAATTTAAAAAGTGTGCCATTTAACAATTTTTTCTCCAAATTTTTTTTAAAGACAATTTGAGTGCCGATGAATAATTAGTGTAACTATAAAAGTTAGAAAAATGGAATGGTATAAATTACTCACACAATTCTTTTGGAGAGGAGACTCCGCATAATTATTCTCTACGCACAAATTTATGCATAAACCGATTTTGGTACTGAATTATTTATTACTTAACTTTATATTTAATTACTTCATCGCTCTAAAATTAGAAAACGATAGGGAACAACTATAAAGTCATTTTAGTGCCTTGAAACTAAATTATTTATTTATAGTCTGTTTTTACGATGCAGATGAGTGGACGCAGAAAACATTTCACAAAAATACAACTTCGTCCTCCTACTATTATACAAGTTCATTTCTTTATGATTTATCCGAATGTATAGACTGGAAAACGTATGAGATACCTATGCTTGAAATTTGAAAAGATGCGGAAATGTTTTGTTTTGTTTAACTGGAAACGTCTATGAATTGCGGTTGAGCATACAAAGTCTGTTAACAATTAACCTTTTGTTTCACACTTTGTAAGTGCCTAAGAATATGAATACCTGTGCATTACAGACTATCATGTTAACAGTGTAAACTACATTAGTTTAATTAAATATTCAAGGATAAGAAATTCTTAAAATAGTTATTTTTGAATTCGTTTTGAATAGTAAAAAAATATGATGCAATGCTGTGAAATCAAAGTTAATGTATAGAATTAATATTAAAAAGTATGTATTTATTGTGTTTACGTGTTGCACATTATAATATAGTTTATATTGAAAAATATATTTTTAGGGTAATTTTTAATCGAGTACCAATGTTCCAATGTTAGCTAACACCAAGTTTATTTCATACAATTACACGTATATACATTGCACATATGACAGGAGCTGGCTTGCGTCAAACTAGAGTGAAAAAACCTATAAAGTTACGAAAATAATATTTCAATGATTCACCTAGAAAAATAATATTGCAATTAAAAAAATCAAAAGATAAAACCTCTTTTCTACAAATACTTGATAAAAATGATTTCGTACGATGTAAAACGACATTTAACAAAGAAAAATAAAAATGATCTCGTAAAAATATAAGTTTACACATTCTCTAGGTATGATCAAATCGTGAATTTGTGGGTTGTAGAGTTTCGATGTTTGCATTATAAATAAACGTTATAATTAGTCGATGATGAATTGTTATTTTTGACGTGAGAAATATTATATAAATTTAATTAAATAAATTCATTTCAACTTTAAATATTATCTATAATATGTATTTGTCTACGTTTCATTCGGAATATTTAAACAGTAAAAGTAATTATTGGGTGCATCTATGTTTATTCAGCATATTAGTGAATAAACCTTTTGAAATTATTTGCTTACATTTATATGTGCGTGCAAAAATTAATGCTTAAATCCAACTTATTATATACTTACGTCATCGAGCAGCAGAAGTCTAGAAACGCTGTTAAAATAACGCAAGTAAACAATCTCTGAAACTTATACATCTACTGTTAATCTAAATAATAAACAGTCTTAATGTAAACTGTAAATACCGTTTTCAACTATAATGACACCTTCCTATAAACAAATGCCCTTTTATGAACGAGCATCATTTAAGTGCACGATACTTGGAAACACGTACAATATTGCATACTGATTTATCTAAATATTTTGAAAGGGCTTAAAATACACCACTGATGTTAAACACGTGAAATTTCAAAAAAAATTTCATTCAGATTTTTTCGGCATAAATATTATTCGTCCTAGTTAAATTATTTGACGAACTTTTAACTATGTTTAGCTGATATTATGTATCATTATTATGACGAAAAATGGTGTTTTCTTACAAAATTATTCAACGAAAAATGGCGGCAGGAAAGCTCTGGTAATATATTATCATTGAAGCGTTTAAATTTTGATATTAAAATATTATGTTTATATCAACACTTCTTTCTTTGTATAAACAAATGTTTGTGCAAAACCTAAATTTTTTATAATATTCATTCTTATTTGTATTCATAATTTCCTTTGATATTGAGATGAAGTTTTAGTTTTTTTTACGATTAAGTTGCAAGTTATAAAATAGGTTTATTATTTATCACTCAAATATGTTTTAAGTTCAGGTTGAATTCACTTAACATTTCCTGATGAAATATCTAGCTTCATTAACTGCTTTTTCTTAAGTATAATGTTTTAATTTATTTTTAGTTTAGTCATAATGTTGCTTCAATGTCCTTCCTACATACCTTTGCTATCTTTAACATTTTAGTTATAACTACTCATAAGTGATTCATTGATGTATTAACAATCCGTTATATTTAATTACAGATTTCTACTATTTCAACAGTTAATTAAAACTAAAAAAAAACAAAAATGACGTCACCAGCAATCACCAAATCCGACGAAAAACCCGCAGAGAAGAAGTCTCCTTCAAGATCTGAAACCAGGGCGCCATCCCGGGCTGAGTCTCTGGGCTCGGCTGCGGCGACCGACGGCGCTCCCCGCCCGGGAGACATGTTCGGATGGCTGCGAGTTTTCAAAATGGCCGAGCTCATGCTGAGGCAAGGGTGCTAAGCGAGAAGCGTATCGCCTAGATGTATTTTAATTTCACAATGTTACCATTGACTAGAGACAGCCAACAGGCTGTGTACATGAATAATTACCAAAATATAATACGTAGCAACAATTTCACTTCGAAAGAGCACATTGGAAATTAGGTACTTAAAATTTATAATATCGAAATTGATTTTGATGCCAAATAATAATTTCACGTGTAGATTACGCACGGCAGTATTCTGATGCTATTCGTGAACTAACGAGAAATAACATTTATGGAAACATAAATAAACATGGATTCACAATATATACGATAACAATTTTGCTTCCGAATTCTAGATCTAATATTTTGTATGTAGGTATTTTTTGAGAGCAATCAATTTATTGGCACATTGTTGTTTACGGTTATTTTTAACTTATCGGATAAACACCAGAAAAATGACTTGTTCAATGAAATAATAATTGCAATAAAGTGTAATGATAGCCTTAAAATTTTGTAGGTCTCGATTAGATTATTATTACAACTAATATAGTTTCGCGGCGATTCCATTGCATTGGCAATTGTTACTGTTATGTGCCATTTTTAAGTACAACATTAGGCTACAAAGTATGTAACAATTTACAGTCCTGTAAAATTTAATGAATGTTGTAAGATATTTTAAATATACGTTCTGCAACCCTATGGCAAATCTTTTACAAATTATGTATTATCAATCCGGTAAAAGACTCTCATTTAAAAAAAATGTAATTTTCATTTGCCAATTCAAAATTTTTTTCTGTATTTTGATTTAAACTTTTTACTGTGTAATAGAAATGTTGAATGTCTTTTATAATTTTTATAACTTGTGAGTGGTGTTGCGTTTTGATGTTGATGTAAGTAGTGAGTGAGCTACACGTTTTACGTCACAAAACTTTTATCTTGTTCATAATATTGAATCTTCTTCCCGATTAGAAACTTATTAAGTAGTTAGTAGGTGAAAAAGTCTTATTGAATTCATTTATAATTGTATATAATGATGGTTAACTACAAGTGGCAGACAGTTTCTTTCAAATGAGTCCGCATTAAATTTCCTCTTATAGTAATAATTCCTGACGTCAGAGTAATTGAAACAACTTGTTTGGATACCTGATTACTGACTATAGTAAGGGAAAAACAAGCATGGCGTTGTAAATTAATTAATTTATGAGCGAATCAGTGAGTCCGTTCCCAGTCAAGTTTTGTTTGTGTTTAATGCAATATTATCCTATTTCTGAGTCCGCAAGGGGAAAGATTTCGATAACTGTTATTGAACAGTAATTAAGTTTTATGCATTACGATGCTCAACTCTCGGAAAAATTTGGTCAGTGTTTAGGTAACTTGTTTTGATAATAATTTTGTCAATTAAACAATGCAATGTTATTTAGTTACGGATAATAGTATTTATTATATAAACACTCCAAATGACTATGTGTGTCAAACAGGGATATATGAAAAAACAGGAATAATATTTATTTGTTTCTGCCCCGTATTCCACAACTATTTTTATATTTAATATATAGTATTTATTATTTTCATATTGTTTTTTTATGCGTTTCTTGAGTTTATTGATTGTTAATGTAAAATGTTTGAAGAATAAACATTTTGTCTATGTCCATTTTCTTGGAAAATTTATGGAATAAAAAGAGTTAAAAGCGGATATTGAATCATAACAATGGGACAATTTAACATAAGTTACACATTTGTTTTAAATAACATTTTTAACAATTATTTTTAATCCTAAATTAAGATATATTTTAAAAATCAATATACTTACCTATACATTTATAATTATTATTTAATATGTCAATTAATAGTTGAGTGGATAAAATATCAGTATTGCGGTATGCGAGAGTGGTTGACTTGACTATTTTTACTTTGATCAAGGGTTATGAATATATTTTTTTATAACATATATCTTTAAAATATATTTAAATTATTTATCAGCTACTTATATGTATACTTCTGAAATTATAAACCAACCTACTTGTGAAACATCGTTTCAGCACACTAAATGAAAACGAATTGTTTTTAAATTATATTATTTATGTCACCGACGTCCATGAAATCAATATTAAGAGAATCATAATTTTATGTGTCTATATACAATTAAGATAAAACTGTTCTTCATTTTAATCTGTGTAAAAATCTGTTGAATAAATAAATAGTTGAACAAAAATCTTGCGATTCTTTACCAAATTAAATATGTACGCCGAACCATCTGCTCGACGAGATGTTGTATTTAATGTAAACAAATGATCTTCTTATAGTGTTCATGAAACTATTACGTTTCTTGAACAAAGTATTAAGAAATAGTTATCTGAAAGAGATTTTTGTTAAACATAAAGTAAGTATTGTAAAATATAGGAGTACAATCAAAGCGGTCACACATTCATAATGCAAGAAAATCACAGCAAATAGGTAAATTGTAATATAATTTAAGACATCGACTGAGGGTGCTTGATGGAATTTCAATATCAAATTTGAATTATTGAGATTTCAATAATTCAAATTAAATAGCAATATAATTGAGTTTCATATTTTTTAAAATTAATATCGAAAAAAATATCTCTTTATAAAAGGGATCCGGAAAAAGATATTATTTTTGCTGGAACGAAAACCGAACCGATATTTATTTCAGTTTTATTTCAATTTACGAGAGAAATTTTCGCTGATAAAAGCAAGATTTAATTAATGAATAAAATTTTTAATTTTATTAATAAATTATATTTTTATCAGTTGATAATGCCCGATCGCGATGAGCAAAACCGGTCCTGATCGTTATAAACATGTGGAAGCAGTACAAGCCAATTATTTTATTTTTAAAATATAATGCCTTTCCACCAAGAATTGACAGTTTATACCTTAAAAGTGATTTAAATACGAGCTGAACCGAAAACCAGAACTGAACTGATATTTTTCCGAACCGGAACAAACAAAGTAACGGTTCGGGTCCCTGCTTTATAATACCAACTGCGCACTCTTTGTACACAGTGGTATACTAAAAGATGAAAGTAGTCAACTGCGTTTCTATAGAGTTTTTACTCATGTTCCCAGTTGAAAATACGTGGAATTATCTAGTATTTCATATTAAAAATATTTTATTTTTAGTCTTCGAAAAAATATAATTATATCCGATAACTATAATGTTTTATGAAAAGAAAACGCTTATCTTGTGACATCTGTCGGAGTTTCCCTAAATGTTTTATTTGCATTTTTGTGTTTCTTTGGATGCTGGTTTGTTGCAACTATAAAAGATATCAAAATGTCGGATGAAATGATTTTTTTGTTGAGCTTTTAAACAAGGAATAAAAAGTATGAAAAACGAACATGTATTTAAATATAAAAAAGGTACTGTACGCAAAAATAATTTTATGTTGCATTACTTCTATTGGTTTGGAACCAGTAAGTTTCTGCAAGTTTCTAAGCCGAAAGAAGAAATCTAATATTATAAAACAAGAAAAAATATTACTATATAAAAGAGTGTAGGTATTAAATAACAGTAGTGTCATTCAAATTCTTTTTTTTTTTTAAATACTGAATTTGGGATTGTTGATTCTAAACATAAAAATAAAATTAAAAGTTGATATAGGGGATCCATTTTTTTTCGATGTACAGAAAATGGCCGATTTGTCTGTTATAAAAATATACGGGTGGCAGATAAAATTTAAAAACTAAAATCGAAAAACTTTTTTAGACGCTTTTTAGAAAAGATGTCAATGTAACTTTGGAATTTAAAATGCGTAAGCATGCATGAACGTGATGGGAAAATGAGATACGTGAAAAAACTGTTTCAACCATATTTTGTATATCCAGGAGCGTATTATTATTTTTAATAGTAGAAGCTACATTAAAATGTAAAAATCCACTGATTTCCTGACAGTAACTGCATCATACAAAAGTACTGCAGTAGAAGAAATTTTGTTTTTAATACAATAAATTAAAGAAAATACTTTTAACCTACATTTTTAATTTCAGTACCTCCATTTTTAATTCCACACGCATTATTTTAGACTTAATCAAAAAAATATTTACCGTTAAATAATAGTCCACAGTGGAGCAATCGTGTATAAAACAAAAAGCCCAGAATATTCAAGCATTTTTCCTATTTGTTAATTTAAAATTTATTAGCTATCAATCGATCAATTTATTCTTATATGTTTTCCTGGCCGCTTTATTAGAGAAACAGTGGAGCCCCCAATTACGCTACCCCGAATTACGCGCCGAATAGAAATATTCACCGCAAATCCCTCAATTTTCATGTATTCTAAGTTTTGACAGTTTTGCATTTTTCACGAAAAAAAATGTAGCCCTTAATTTTGTATTAGATTCGCTCCTCCAATTACGTTACTCCGAATAACGCGGTTACTGTATAATGTTTTATTGATGTACAAGACAGCTAATTTCTTCAAAATTAGTTTAGATACTATTACTATACAGTATTTATTTATTCATAAAAATAAAATATCATATTTCACAAACAAAATTCGTTAGGTAAGAAATTGTGTAAACTCTTTGATTTCCATTACTTCTTATGTTTATTTATGATGGTATATCGATTTATATAGAAATTTACAATATTTACTGTTAATATAATTTATTTTTATAAATATAATGCCTTTCTACCAATAAATAACAGATCAAACGATTTAGAATCATATTGTAAGCATCCAATTAAAAAAGTGAAAAAAGCAATACGGTAGAAACATCAAAGGATTTCAATCTATGAGAATTACAGAAATTTATTTCGGCTATATGCTGTCGTAAGAACTAATATCGTATAATAAATAATAGGATGATGGGAATCAGAAATGGCAATCAACAAATTCTTATAATTAATTGTTGTAGAACTATATTTTGACTATATTATTATGGAGATCTTCCAAGTTTATCAATTAAATCTATTAAATCCAATTAAATCTGTGTTGGATCTTGTCATCAAGAGGTATTTTACTCAAGTTATTAAAAAAAATTTAATGAAAAAATATAATACATTTCTCTCGTAACGATTTCACGTTTAGCGATGTTCTGTCCATAATAATTATATTAATGTTAACTTGGTTATAAGATGGAGACAACTGGTAAGAGTTACATGGAGGCGAAACGTAATATATTATGATGCATTTAATTTTGTGGGAAGTACAGTTTTTTTATGACCATATTATGTTTACTTCGGCCCTGAATTTATTCCAAACCTTGTTATCTTATTAAATACGCATCGCTCAATACCACAACATAAATAGAGCGCTAATTTGTAATCAAGAAAATGGAGACTCCAAAGCTGGCGCTGTTTACGATATCCAGAGATAGGTTGTCCTGTCGTATGGCATATTGTTGATATCAGTATGGAGAAGGCTCAGCATGTCGTCAATAATACTAATTATTATACTGGCTGATAACAATGAGTCACGACGAAACATCCTGCCTTACAAAGAGTCAGTCTGCCAGAAGTCGTATGGATAGAGTCTTGAAAGCATGTCTAGGGCAGACATTATCATATGAACTATTGAAACGTCGGTATGTTATGATTTGCGAAGTGTTTTTTAACATCCAAGTGCGGTTCCAATATAAAATCTTGTGCATAAGTGAAAAGTGAGTCAGTGTGTTAACTAAACGATAAATAAATAATTTTTCACATTACATTGATTTTTAACATTTTTGTTTTTAACGCTCTAAACGTAAAAAATACTAAAGATAATACATTTTTTTTTTAATAAATCTTAACATCTTAATTTATACCTATATCAATAACAAACAATATATTTATATAAGAAGTTGAAGCTTAATTTGAAATTAATTATTTTATATTAATTTTTAAGATCTATTTTATAGACTATGAATATACAATATTATGATTAAATTACAATCATTAAAAAAAATTACTTTTATGATTTAAATGTCAATGTTTGGGTATTATATTAATATAAAAATAATTGCACTAATTCTACAATTTCATAAAGGATCAGTACCGGTTTCACTAAAGCTGAAAATGTTCGCGATGAGTGGAAGTGATCTCTACTTTCAAAAAAATGTTAATAATTCGTGTCGAGGTTTTCAATAATTTCAAAATTATATTAATTATATTATGTAGACGAAAAATATTATACAATATTTGCTGTCTATAGTAGCTTATAAAATAGGGATAAGTATTTCGCATTAAATGTAATATATTTTTATCTCCCCTTTATTGTATTTTCTCAGTGAGATTGAACTCTTTTTTATTTAAAAAAATTAGATCCTATAGAAAAAAGTTACTGTCATCCATCCAATAACAAATTAACACCGATTATGTCATTCATATAATTATGTTCTACGGGATATATTATGTGCGCAATCAACCATTATGGTGAGTTTATTTGAGATTGGTGTGAGATAGAAAGTATTATTTTTGATATATAAATAGCGTCCCAATTCAAATCATATTAACTCCCAAAGAGAGTGAAACCGGGCAGTAAGTATTACATAATACAAACATATTTATTTTTCCTCTTTAACACGGGACAGGCTTAGAATTTCAGTTTCAAGTCCTCGAATACAAATAACTATATAGGTAGCATACGTTTTATAAGGTTTCAATATATTCTTGTTATGTCATTCTACCAAAGATAACCAATTCAAGATATTAAATTTTATAACAAAATAAATATTAATATATACATTATATATTATTCATACATATAACATGTTTATGTCTGAAAAATATTATTAAATTCATTTTTATAGTATAAAACTATCAATACTATTAATATAACCTACATGCCTCTTTCCCAGAACTGTATTAACCCAGTTAAAACGCATGGGTAAATTCAATACGGTGTATTATTTATTCATTTTACTAGTGTAAATGACACGTTCGGATATTCAGTTTTCCTATCACAGGAAACGGTGTTTTGAGTTGAGGCAAAAGTGCTTTACAAATGTTTCCACCGGCAAGAGAAACTTCCGCGGCGCCGCGACGCATTTACAAATCCAATCGACGCCTTTTTTGCCGACCCGACGCGGTAAGCTTGTTACTCACAAAGGCGATATAGTAAATGCAAAATAATTGTATTAAAAATAAACCTACACATTATAATATTATACAAATATTATATTTATGAAAGCTTTGACGGTAGAGAATCTCAAGTTTTTATAATTCTATTATTTTACTAGGCTAAAACTTTTACCTCAAATTAAAAGTAGTGTCAAAATATAATCTGATTTGATTCTTATTTAATGATGAAATAGTTAAAAAATAATAATTTCTATTGCTCAAAATAATAAAATGTATTCCTGTGATTTTTGCCTCACGTATATATTAACTATACACTGTACATTTGTATTTGATAAACGTATTTTTGAAGGTTTTTAAGAACCAAAAAATTTGGTAGTGTTTTTAAAAAAATTTAGTGAGGCAAGTTAATTTAATATTTTAACTTAAATAAGTGGTAAAATCGTTGTGTAGTTCTGCAGGTTTTTAATCAGAAAAGAGATATATTTACAAGTAGATCAATCTTTACTTATAAAATGTATCAAAAAACAGTATTCGATAGACGAGATAGTGTGGATTTTTGGGGGGCAGCAAGATGTCGTAGTGTCAGTGTTGGGGGTGTGCCTGTTTCTGAATTACCACTCAAAAGTCTGACATCTCCACCTGTTCCGCCACCCAAGCGACGCTCCTACACCATGGACATCTTTCAAAGAAGGTACGAAAAACTATTGAGATAATTGTAGGATTATTAAATTATCTTAATTATAAAAACAATTTTAAATTTTAGTTAATGTCAATGCATTAGGTATTTTTAAAAATTTAATTCACATGAGATAAATTGAAAGAGAAATCTTGCAAAGTCGCACGATTTCTCAAATATTGAATTGAAAAATCAATATTTTATAATGATTCAGTCAAAATTTGAACCCGAAACATTATGATTACTAAGAGAAACTGTAACACTAGTAGCTGATATAGTTACCTATCTTTTAAACGAAAACGAAGATTTTTAATATCTCTACTATATAGCAGAAAAAAAATGTATAAATCTGTCATGTGTCATCTGAAAATACATGTGTACTGGTTGCATTGTATGTCTATTGGTTACAAGAACTCCTCCCGAATGATGTACAGTAGCGATGTGAAATTTTTACATATCATTCTGGCTGCTATTTTTAAGTCAACTGTGCTATTTTCAACATTCATCTTTCAACTTCTAACTTTAAACTGGAAAACTCTATATTTTTGAAATATCAATGTGGTATGAAAAAATCAACAGACAGAATAATATCAAAAGGGTCGCCTAGCAACTGCTCCATACTAAAATATTCCGTAAGTGACAGTTGAGATAATAACGCAAACGCAAATTTTTGTATTCAATATTAAGTATGTAGAGTTTCATGGTTGTTTTTTGGTAGAAAGTGTGTTTGGTAAATTCATACATCTGAAATCGTCTGACCAATCCACCAAACATGACATTGCAGGATTCTTCGAGCTATGCAAAAATAATAGATTTGCGAATTCATTATTATATTGCAATGTTTTATTGTGCATTTTATATAATAAATGGGACAAGTCAAAAAAAGTTTTCAGTCAACGCGAGCAAGGTACAATTGTACAAAATGTCATGGCGGCATTCCATCTGAGAATGGCAATCAATGGAACGCAACATAAAAGGGAGCTACACATTCTATTTCAACATCGAAAATTCAGACACTCTTTGAAGTAATCTTCTCATTTTGTGAACCTTCCAACCCAACAGCGTTTTGGTAGAACAATACGGACTGCATTTATGAAGATGCATCGAGGAAATCTTCACGTTGCCTTGAACTATATCGCTAGCATTTGCAATGAGGCACTCATCAAGCATGAACAGATACAACATGATCGGCGCCGTAGTAAGAGGTGGGATAATTTTTATCTTTTATTATTGCTATTTTCAACTTTTAACATTACTGCTATTTGATAGACTATATTTTTTGGGTATTGAAAAAGGTACGGTCTACGTTGGTATTTTAAAATTTACATAGCAAAATTTCAATATTAGCTAGCCAATGTCTAAGTACTCTAACTATAAATGACCTACTCATATGTACTCACTCATATGTCACATATAAGTTTTGGATATACGGTTAAAGAACAACCATTACATCGTTTATAAAAAATACAGTTTAACATACACATACCGCACTAGAATTTCCAATACTTTCTATACAATCAATTTATTTCAACATATTTTTTTAAAGAAAGAAATATTTGGCATTACAGTAAATTGCCAATGCGCGTAGTATTGAAAAATCACTTTTAAAACATTCATGCAAGGTCAACTCGAAGGTAAAATATATCACAAACAGCCATATATATATACTATCTCAATTGTCTAATTGATGCAAATTTACATTATTTGATATTGACCATGACCAGATCTTGAACAAATCTGATCGCTAAGCGGAATTCTTACCACTGGGCTTAAGTAACTGATAATAATAAGCTACATATCAATTAAGATAAAAAATGTATCGAAATAATAATTTCATCTAATTAAAACGCAATAGTTTATTTGTTTTCGTATTTATGTGCGTTGATATTTTTATTTTTGAATTATCATTCACGAACGGATATGACATCCGAAAAAAGTTCGTGAAGACCTACTACTTGCTGATACTATAAAGTTGAAAATCTATTTTTAGCCGAAGCTCAAAATCAATAAATTTATTTATGAATTCTGACGTATTCAAAGTTTTTTTTCAAAATTGACATTCGTCCGATTCGGTCCGGGTCATGAAGCAATAGTTACAACTTTGTCGGAAATCAATTCTTATATTTTCATTTCATTAGATTGTTAGCCGCCACCGCGTCGCCATTTTGCTGAGAAAAATAAAAATATGGCGCTCCAGGGGGAGGATGCAGAGGGTATGAGTTCATATTTGAAAATATCACCTATTCACACTTACTTACCTGGTGAACTATCATTTATAACTACCTGTACTAAGGGTTCTATACGCCACCATCACCGTTTCCACATTATATTTCTTTATTCTCTAAGTTATAAATTTATTTTTTCGTATACTTATCATTTTCAATATTATGCGCTCATGTCAGTCAATTAGTCTATTAAATTATTATAATATAAAATAAACAATAGTAAGGATTTAAATTCATACAATTGTATACTGTTAGTTGATTGGTGAGGCTTTTTTAAAGCGAGTTCTACTAAGTAAATCTCAATATTTTTCAAATCATTTTGCCTAAAATAACACATCATTTAACTTGTTTCACACTTTGATATATCCAAGTATTTTTAATGATAATTTTTGAAGAACAAACTTTGCATGGTCATTTTGAATTATATGTTATGCAACTCTAATCATTTTCGATGGATTCGGCGGTAACTTTGTGAAAATTGATTTCGAATATAAAATTAAAGTTCATTACTTTCTTATTACTCTGAATGTGTTACTAAACGTGACACTAGTTTCGCCTCTTTAAGAAGCATCTTCAGGCTAACTGTATTGCAAATTTATATCTATTTCTAGTGTAAATAATGATTCTAATTCTCAACATGAAAACTGGATGGTAGGGTGGGTTTGTTTCCTTCTACTGAACGTGAGGAGGAGGTAAGACACAAAGAATAATAGTACTTTTTACCATAACACTATTAATTTCAAAAAATAATTACTAGTGTTTAGAGATGAAAATATCAAGTGAAATAAATTTAATAGTGCTGAACCACCTGTCCTATCAAAAATGTTATTTACTAATAATCGATTTGTGACGGCGCCATAATATTTAACCGATAAATCGAGGGAAACGAAGATCGCGATGAATGCGGGATTATTTAATATTGTTGTTATGGGTGTTTGGCCGGGACTATAATAAGTGAACGATTCATGCAGGAAAACGATAGATCGGAGTTCTACTGTATAGTCGTTTAAACTTTGAACACCTGAACTTTCGTTCAGAAATCAAATATTGCTATGTATGTAATTTCAAAAAACCACTGGGACGAATTGACACGCTTTTCGTCATTTTATGAATATTGATGAATTAGAATAGGTGGTGAAGGTGTAAACGAGGGAATAAATATACATTTAACATATTCTCATTCAAGCAAAAAGTAAATTAAACACAACAACAACATCGTTTATAAAAATCATTTGAATAAGACAAGAAATAAAATATTCGTCGACTCCTGATTACTTTACTAAAATTAGACCAAATCACGACAAAACGTTTTAAATTAATGTTTTTTATGAAAAATCGAAAAGAACATTTAATATAAAGAAAACTGACATTCGATGATGTTATGTAGAGTCTTTCAATAATCTAAGCGTTTTAATAACTGTGGAAAGGTAGAAACGAGTTAATACCTACAAGGTAGTCTGAAGGTCACAAGATACATTCAAATCTTCAGTGATAAAAACATTAAGGTATTATATTCTAGCGTGTCCTTGATATACATTTTATTTTAGTATTTAATGGCGTTTACCCGATAAAATTTGCTTGGTTAACCTAAAAAGATAATGCCAATTCCATTTGATATGTAAGATCATAAAACTTTTGCAAGGATGGAACGTAATCATAGGTAATAAAAGCCATATTTGATGGCTGATATTGAAAATTAATTATCTTTGAAAAGAAATTAAACGCAAGTGAGTTTATTATAAAGGATTTTTATTGAAAAAAAGAATGGTATTTTATTGTCATTTTAACTGCTATTTTTGATAATAAACATTTATTTTTTGACGTTTCACACTCACTTCAATAAACTGGAAACACGTTTTACATTATATTATATTTGTATTAAATATGCGTACTAGTAAAATATTGATAAATAAATGATTATTTTTACAAATTTTCAATATTTCTGAGGGGTGGGCTATATATTTTTTACGTTATATAAATCCCTGGTTGTATGGAAAACTATAAATATGCAGCCTTACGGTATCGGTATCAGGAGTGGTGGCGTTACTAGAAATGCCCGCTCATTTTCTTTGTCGTCATCACTAATCAATTTATTTTTGTTTATTTTTATTATATACTTTTCTT